>JARUPY010000539.1:3787500-5037500 GCA_029817715.1 Melastoma dodecandrum | reverse complement strand
ACGGATGGACGGCCCTGAGGTTCGTGGCGAACAACCCGGGGGTGTGGGCATTCCACTGCCACATAGAGCCACACCTTCACATGGGGATGGGGGTGGTGTTCGCCGAGGCCGTGAACCTTGTGGGGAAGGTGCCGGACGACACGCTGATGTGTGGGCTGACCGCGAAGCCGCGGAAGGTCTGAAGGAAAGGACGCTCCATGAGAAATCCCTAGAAATTGTTCCCGGATCAATGAAAACAAAACTAATGTACGAGTTGGTATGTGAATGCATTGGTCCATTATTTTAATGTTCGTACGTGTGGGAGACCAATTTACTCTGTATTAAGATGCGACGGACTAAAATGCCCCCACCGTTCTGCCCAAGCTGGTCAGGTTATGAGGGGCAGATGTGTATTTTTAATTTAACGGTCTTCAACCGTCCCTACTCCACGGCTCTCCTTTCTTCTTCCTCCCATGGAAGCTGGAGATGAACGTGATTCGCTTCTGTGGTTGAAGGGGGAAGTGACAGGATCAATGAGCGGGACAAGGGGATCCCGTACAGGAACTCGTCCTACATATGGACCTTCTCCCTCTCTGCTGGTGAGTTCGGCGTCTTCCTTGTTGTTGATGCTGTCTTGGATGTTTGCCAGAACTGTCCGATGTCCTAAACTGTGTTGGAGGAATGCATGGTTTTGGTGTTTCGTGCAATGTGATATGGTCGTGAGGCTGTATGTTTGTCCTGTTCCTATATCTGGTTTGCTGTGTTGACGTAATGCTCGTGTGTACTCTTTATCGGTTGAAGCCAGCGACTCTTTCGGCTTACCTGCAGTGTGTGAGTTCAGCTCTCCCGGTGTCCTCACTCTTCCGTTTATCTACTTCATGTTATGGTAGACTAGCTATCCTCACCTTCTCAGTTTTCATTGCATTACCCCGGATGTTAGCTTGTTTTATTTTATCCACTGCAAAGAAAAGACTGCTGGCGCTATCTGATCTCAAGGTTAGCGACTTTCACATGGCCCAGAGAGAGGAGGACATCGGTCTACATGCAGGATTTGTCGGGAATTACAAGTGCTTTCTTGATGCAGCTTGTTCCTTGAGGAATTAAGTTCGACTGCTTCAGGAATTCAATGCCTTGATGTCTGCTCAGGGTATTCGTTTATGGTCAGAAGACCACTGACATCCGTATCCTGGGCTGTAGTCGCGGATAAATACGGCCAAAAGCCAGTCGTCTTCTAGCTGCTTCCCATGTCTCAGAACGTGAGATCTCATCAATGGATTGAGTTCTTCATGAACGATGAACGTAAGTTTTTTCAGCAGTATTATTCGTACGGTGGTCTTCAACATTCTCTTTGGCCTAAGCATTTTTGGATGGCCCTTAGCATGCGTTTTCTTCTCGGATGCTTTGGTTGTCTCCTAGGCACAATAAGCGTACGTCCTGTTCTGGTCTGGTCTTCACTCTTCTGGCGAACCTGAGAAGTGTAACATAGTTATGTCCGCGAAAAAAACCATGACAATCCGTTGTTAAAATTACTACAACTATAGGCATATGCTACCGAAGTTTGTCGGGATAAGGACCGAGCTCTGAGCCTATCAGTCGTAAGCAACTTGACTTTTTCCAGTAATGTTTCACTTGCATGATGCATTTATATGAATTGTTTGATCCGGTCCATTCTTTCAGGTCAGCACATCGAGGGGCATCGGGCTTATTATAGGACCTGCTAATAGAGGTTTATTGCCAAGGTATTGTTCACTGTCTTCTGCTACCATCGGTTTTGTATTTGTGAAGTTGCCTTCGAGAGCTCTTCCAATAACCCGTGATGAAGCCTGTTGTTACTCTTCAGTAAAGAATCAATCTTTGGAAGGTATTGTTATAGAATTTTTCCCGCAATAAAGCTGCAGCTATCATTCATTGTCTTTATTGCCTCTGCAGATTCCCTACTTCCTGCCTTGCCTGTTCATATCAAATTTCTCAGCTGGAGTTTGTCTCCTGTTGGCAGCTGCCAGTGAGTTTCCTGCTTTGTCCAATTCTTTTTTTTTTTATATCAGCGGGGTTCGTGGTGGACTTACTTTTTGCGAGCACTCTCACGAGGTTCGGAGGCTCTTTCCTGCGAACCTTAGGCCCGGCCCATCTACATCTCCTCTGGACCCGACTTGAGGCATGCTCCCCTGTCGGTCCAATTTCAGTTGAGGCCCAAAGGCCCAACAGGTGGGCGGCTCCTGGGCTTTATTAGCCATCACCCAGGAGACCAACTTTAATTTTTCAAGTGGAGTGTGCGTGATGGGGTTCGAACCAGGGATCATGACAAGATTCCAAACACCCACCACCGACCTTACGCCACTTGGGTGTCCTCGCAAGGACACTTTGTCCAATTCAATCATCCATGGAGAGAAACTGCACGTCTTTCCAATAAACTATAGGCCCACGTGCAGGAAACGCTGTACTGGCATAATGACACAGCCTGCAAGAATGCCGACTCGGATAGCCTGGAAGACGTTGAAAGGGTTGTCTAGAGAAAAGAGCTAATAGAGCCAAAGACAGCCTGTTTAAGAATTGGCCCTTGATGTCCACAATTATCGTGTACTGTGTGTTCTCCCTGTAATAGGTTGCTTCGAGGTAAGGTCTCACCTTACACATGATTCTGTTGCTCTAGTTGCAGAGATCTTAAACTTTGGTATCTAAGAACAGAATACGCAGAATTAATTAGCAAATATTCTCCTTGTGGGCAGTAAGTGATAAAAGTACGGAGGGCTGAGCGTCTCCTCGCAAAATGTCAGTAAAGTCCTGGTGATTTCGAGTAAAATTGACCAATGGTTCTTGTGAAATCTTCGGGGTTTGGCCTGATACTTTTTTCAACTGCTCATGTATCCTCGGGTCGAGAAGATTATTGGGCCGGTTGCAATCACTGGCTGTAATCTGTAAGCCTTGACGAACAACCTTCGGCTATTAATCCTTTTGCAATTCTTAAGATTCGTGATGCATGCATTGTGCAGGCCATTTCATTCCTTTGCTTTCAAGCTTTCCTTAAATAGCTATGCTTTCCGGCCTGGCCCTTCACATGGCAATCAACGTCACATCCTTGTTGAGAAATGCTCCATCCATGAGTCATTCAGTTGTCAATCTTCATAGAATCGATACCCATGAACTGTTTCGGAGACATTTTGACGAGATTCAACTTAAACTAGTGCAGGTCTCTCCCCTAACTGGAATATCCGTATTGCTGAACAATGCTGTTGTAAGAAGCGGTAATTAGTTGTCCCCCATCCACAGAACATTATATCATTCAATCTCCTCTTGCTCCTAGTTGAATTGTTACTGTGTCACTGTTTTTATCACAGCCACAAGAACAGAGGGGAGCTGAGAATGGCATGTCGATGACAGCAATGTCGATATCCAAGGCATTCGGCCCTGCTGGAGGAGGTGCACTGTAAGTGAAATAAGCGGCGCCGAGCATGGTCATTGTTCGATCTTATTGTTAGCCATCGAACAGTTATTACTGTTGATACGCCATTCGATCCCTGTAGTAATTGTCCATGTGATGATATCCAGGCTATCCTGGGCGCAGAAAAGGCTGGACTCCCCCTGCGCATGAGACAGAGAAGATTAAATACATGAAGAAAGAGCAATAGCAAGCGAACGAGCCATCTGCTAACCACTAGAGGCTTTTCAATGTATTCTCAAAAATTCGGGAATCAGTCATGGGAGCTTCATTAACAGCCAAGCCTTACCATGTTCTCCCCGTGTCCTTTTACGATTTCGATAGAAGAACTAATAAACATGAAGCAAGATGAAATTATTCTTTTCTTCATAAATTCAAGGCATTATTCAAATCTACATCCAGCTCTATCTACATAGAATGGACAACTAAGCCAAGTGACACCCAAACCGTAGAATCAATATCCCTAGCCATAGCACCAGAATGACGACAAACCAGACAAAGCCTTATAGTCTCACCCGAGAACAGTTTAACATCTAATAGAGGCTCCACAAACGGACGCTCTCTCTGCCTCTGACGTCACTAGATCAGCCGATCAGAAAAACTTCTAGAAGCCGAACTCTGAAAAATCACACGCAATAGCACAGAAGCAAGCTCAAAAATTCCTAGCAGCAGCTCAAAAACTAAACTGAAACAAACCGAGATGAACGTAGAACACCAACAGCCAAAGCAAAAAACCGATCGTCAAACAGGAAAAGATCGAGAGAGGGAGAGGAGACCATCCTCGTCCTTGTCAAAGAGACTGAATGCCTCCTTGAACTCCAAGATCTGATCGTCCGTCAGCCGATCCGCCATTTCTCCTCCTCGCCGGGAATTTCCTTTTTCCCTCGTCATCAACGTTTTCGCCCAGCCTTCGTCTTTCTTTTAGCCGGCGAAAATGGCCCGGTGGGCTCCGGCATATATAATATAGATATATAAGCTAAGAGCACATGGGCCTGATTTGGGCCTAATGAAAAGAAACCAACAGACATCACAGGTATCTTTAGTTGCAATCGACGACCGGCGGAGCCGGAGGAACTCGACCGGCAATGGATCGGCTCTCCAACGCCTTCTCGGCGCTGGAGCTCGACGCCGCCGACGATCGCCTCGAGGCTACGCCTTCTTCTCATCTGCAGCCGCAGTCCCCTTCTTCCGTCGCCGAGAATGGCCACGCTTCTTCAGGTTCGCTCAGTCGCTCCAGCCCCCCACTAAACTCAGTCCTAGGGCTTAGCAGGGGGTGTAGTTGTTACGCTTTTTTGTGTGGACGAATGGTGCGTGTGTTTACTTCTCTTGAATTGCGGGATGCTGTGCTGAGTGATCGTTACAGATGTTTAGGGATGATTTTGTATGCGAACGTGTTTTCTGGATCGGAGGTGCAGGTTCGAGGAGTATGAGTTGCAATGGTTCTGCTCACGGTGCGGCCAAGAAGAACAGGAAGGAGCGAGGAGAAACTGAGGGGATTCCCCTGGCGGAGTATAAGTTGCCGCTTGTGTGGATTGACTTGGAGATGACCGGTATGATGCTGGCCAGTTTTCTTCAAGGAGGAAAAAAGAGATGGCGCTGTTCTCTGTTTTATTTTGTGTAAATTTAACAGCATTGTTCCCGTTGATTATGCAGGGTTAAATGTCGACGTTGATCGGATACTTGAAATTGCTTGCATAATTACTGATGGAAGCTTAGCAAAATCCATTGAGGTACTAATGTTATGAATTTGAGGACAACTTCAGGGACTTGTACTCTCAGTTTAAATTTTCCTGTAGCTACATTGATCTGTTTGTACTGAAGCATAGTCTCTTATCTTTAAGGGTCCAGATCTGGTAATTCACCAAAGCCAGGATTGTCTTGATGCGATGGGAGAATGGTGTCAGAATCATCATGCGACCAGTGGTAAGAAGTATGTTTTTTTGTTGTTTCTGAAATGTTTGAAGTCAGAATAAGCAAGTCAGTCAAGCCCCCAAACTATTTCTGCAGGCTTGACGAAGAAGGTGCTTCACAGCACGGTTACAGAAGCAGAAGCTGAAAAGCAGGTGAGCATGGATCGTTAGCATGTTGGGGTTTATCAGATTTTGGTGATATTATTATGCATGCTGCTCCTGAAAATGTAAATTTAGAACATCTCATTGTGGTTTCATTGCAATGTTTGTAACTTTTTTCGCGCTTTTCATTAAGATTTCTTTAAATTTCTTATGCAACTCGCATGTGTTCAACAGATGATAGCCACCTCATTCGTGCTTTCATCTAAGTCTCTCCCTCCTTTTCCCTTTTCCTAATAAAATCGTGTTTGTATTCAGGTTATGGAATTTGTGAAAGAAAATGTGGGGAATTACACTCCTCATCTAGCTGGGAATTCCATTTATATGGATTACCTCTTTCTAAAGGTTAAACATCTCTTCTGTCATTTATCTGCTGACTTAGGCGTTAATGACTTGGATTTGTATATCAACTAACGGCCCCGGCCCTTTTACGGAGCTCACAACCGAGGCAGATTCCTAGAAATTCTTGTTTGTTAATCTTCCTGGCAAGGCATCCATTGCTTGATTGCTTTACCAACAATTGTTCTTGTCTCACGTTATATATACATAAAATATTTCTCTGCAATTAGTTGCACTATATGTTGGCAACGTTTTCTCAATCTGATCAGTTGATTTTAAACGGGATATTCATTGCAATGCAAGGCTGTCCTAGTGAAGTTGAGTCAGCTACCAGACTACGCCGATGATCCGTTTCGTCTTTAGCAATTCTTTTCCTCGACGATGTTAGTCTGAATTCTCCTTCGTTTACAGAAATACATGCCGAAGCTAGCGAGCCTTTTCTCGCACGTGCTTGTTGATGTCAGTAGCATCAAGACCCTGTGTGTCAGATGGTATCCAAGAGGTCTGTAATTTATTGGCCTGGTAGTAGCATCTCAACAGCTACTATTTCGCGAGCAAACACCAAGTGATCTGTGATGTTGTTTTTCCCCTTACACAGATCAGAAGAAGGCTCCCACAAAAGAGAATAAGCACAGAGCCATGGATGACATAAGGGAAAGCATCATGGAGCTCAAGTTCTACAAGGACAACATATTCAAATCGCCCAAGACCCGGTGATGATCGTCGCACCAAGGGTAGACCAAGAAGCAAAAATGGTAATCTCTCTCTGTTATGGATGGCAGGAGGTAAAAAGGCTGGTGTTATGAGTATGGTGCTTGTGAACCGGATTGTATATCCCCTTATCGTGATCCCCGTGGATTTAAGTTTTTTTCCGGAATATTTTTATTATATTTAAAACCGACGTACTTATTTTATTTTTAAATTTTCGCCTTCGTCTTCTGTCGTTTTATACGGCATCCAAAGCACGTAGCGTCCGTCGAGTGATAGCCCATCCCCCTCCTTCCTTCCTTACTTCCCCGGCAAACAACGAACGATCCCCCCAGAAAACAGAAGACCATGTCATGGCTCGCCAGATCCATCGCCAACTCCCTCAGCATCTCCGACCCCACTCCCCCTACCGACGATGCAGCGGCGGCGGCTTCGATCCCTGAATCCCCCCGCGGCGTCAAGGAGGACCTCTCCGACCTCAAGAACACCCTCTCCCGCCAGCTCCGGGGCGTCGCCTCCTTCCTTGCGCCACCTCCTTCCCTCCCCGATGATGCGGAGGGCGGCAGGGAGGGTGACGTTGCGGCGTTCGATGGGATCAGGAGCGATTTCGCTGAGATTGAGGATAGGGTTCGGACCGGGATATCCAAGATTTCGAGTAACGTGACTGCCTGGGAGTTCACCAAGATGGCGTCTGGCTTGTTCAAGCCCGGAGAGGAGCTGGAGGAGGAGGAGGAGGAAGTGGGAGTTGTTGGGGTTTCGGAAGAGGCTGTGGCGTTTGTACGGAACGTCTCGTTGCACCCCGAGACCTGGCTTGATTTCCCAATTGTCGAAGGGGAAGAGGATGATGGTGAGAGGACGATGGTTCCTTTCTACTTTTGTTGGAACGTAATCGTGCTTGACTGAATGGTTTAGTGGATGGTGAGGCCAGTGTAGTCCTGAAACTCGCACTATTTTTTGGATCATAGCTGTTGTTGCCTTGTGCTCTTGAGTCAGTGTTGATTTCTTCCGATCTTGTCAAGCTTTATGCAGCCAGTTTACTTATTACTTCCAGGATCCGTTATGTGTGGATATTTAGTTATCAGGATGCAGCTAGTTCATCAACTTTGTCGTGAAATGCTCTAATTCAGTTCGATTTGGACTTCTGAAATGCTAAGTTCTGGGGTTTAGATCATGGAGCAGTCTGAAACTATTTGTTTCCTCACTCTATTAATGACAAGTGAATGTGATCTTACTTTTCATCTGTCCCTGTCATGTTATTCTCATCACTATTGTAACATCTTTAATTTTCTTTCTCGCTAATTGGGGTGAGTTGCATTCTTCAGATTTTGAGCTATCTGATGCCCAATATGACCATGCTCTGGCAATCGAAAAGGAGGCTCCAGGATTAGCGGCTCTTAGAATGGAACTGTGCCCTGGGTACATGACCGAGGGTTGCTTTTGGAAGATTTACTTTGTCCTTCTACATCCACGTCTAAATAAAGAAGATGCAGTGCTTTTGTCCACACCGCAGGTCAGTTGTGTGAAAGTTGATATCACTCTTTCTCGACTTATGGGAGCTCGTATGTCTTTTGAGCAGTTGTATTGTCACATTTGTCAACAGCGCACATCTGCTGGTGCATTATGGCGATGTCGGTGTTCATTTTTTTTTTTATCTTTGAAGTTTTGGTATTTTCTTTGTCGTATGACTCTTTTATCGTACTATAAAAGATTATGTAATTAGGACTTCTATTATGTTCTACAATAACCTAATTGAGTTGATGTGCAGATAATGGAATTGCGAGCCATGCTGACGAAAGAGATGCACAGCCGCAACTCAGGGAGACCAGAACCTGACCAGTCTGAAGAGGGAGCAGTATTTGACCAGTCTGTACCTCTCTCTTCCGGATCGGTAGCGGAAGTTGTTGAGATGTCTGCCTCAGGGACAGCCAACTCCAATGTTAAACCTGGCAGCGAGACAGAGAGCCACCCTGTCCAAGTTAGTGAAGTTCATATTAGTGAGAAGCCTGTAGATGGGGAAAAACAAGTTGATGTGGATCGAGTGAAGTATCAGCTTCACGATTCATCTTCCCCCGTTTTGGAGGATAAGTATGAGGATGATGGGGACGATTGGTTGAAAGAGGATGATATGTCAGAGATTGCTGAGGCCAAAGGAACCACCACAATCAACATCGAGAATGGTGAGGACGTGTCGTTCAGTGACTTGGAGGATGACGAGTGAGGCATTCCTGCCACTTACAAGAAAGTCGCCCGTGGTTCTGCCTCACGATAGACTCTCAGGATTGACAAGGTATGATGTGATTGCAATCATGAGGACCCTGTTTATTGCATTAGTGTTGGTCATCTTATAGACGGAGTGCAAGTTCCTTTGCCTCTCGGGGGCAATGGATAGAATGTGTTCGTACATAAACAGCTGTCTCAAAACAAATATGGCCGCCCTCCATTCTTTGGACATGGGAATGAAATCTGTGTATATTAGTTAGCAGTGAATGTCATTTCAGGAGCGAAACGAGCACACATACCACACCTTGATGAGATGAGATAACATTCCAATCCGATGATGTGATAGAGAAGAGCTTCATCCTGCTTAAGGAATGCTGTAAACAAGCCAAATTCCCGCAAGTAACTACGGTTTTTAGATAGTTCCCAGGAATACAATGAACAGGGGTTTCTTCCGTTAAAATGATTAAAATTCCTTCTTAAACAAACAGGGGTTTCCTGTGTAAATCTGGATACCAAAGGTCCTTAATTAGTCTGCGTCCATCTCTTCCAAAGCTAACCGCGCTGCAGCCTTAGCTTCCTCTAGTAGCTCCACAGGAACCTGCAAGGGGCATCAAGAATTCTGGCCATCTAAGTGAACTAGCACCAAAGGATATAGGGAAAGGATACTGTGAAGTATCCCTTATGATTCTATGCTGAGATCCAAAAGTAAGAATGATGTACAAGAACTAAATGCAAATCGACAGACAAACAGACAGAAAGGAAGAAATAAAGCAGTGCAACAAGCAAGCTTATGAGTGGGGTGGACAAGACCCTTGTCCGGCTCGATACCAATTGTCTGCTCTTTATAGTGTCCGTTGCAGGAGAAGAGAAAAGCCAGATGCTGGGAAAATTATATATTAAAAGAGACAGATCCGAGACAGAGAGATCATCGCCAACCTTCTCATGCTTCCGCTTTGACTCATCGCAGACCCAACTCATCTCCAATTCAAATGCCTTGTCCTTAGCCTCGTCGTGAATTTTGTAAATGCTGTCCAAAATTGGGGAGGCAATTTAACATATAATCAATACAAGTTGCATCGACCATGAACAACTGATTCATCTCCATACACTGAGTACACCGAAAAAATCTAGTTGCAATGTTCAGGTCTTGTTGTTATATATTATCTACAGCTGAAAAACAGTTAAAAAGATAACCAACTATTCCCAACCGAGTTGATACTGACATCAAGAGACCGACCCAGGTACAACACATCACAGCATGTCAGGCTAATCAATCTAATCAAACCAGAAAATGGAAGAAAGAGGTGAAACACTCACATCTTGGCTATTTCAATAACCCCTTCCCTGCATGTCATCTCTGAGAGTTTCAGCTTTTCAATTTCACTGTCCACAGGAAAATGCAGAGAATTGGTAAGCAAAGACATCTGCATACTGCTTCAAGATATGCATGTCCAACATATTCGAGATTTGCATACTGCTTGCTATCAGTTCGTTCATAAGGAAATAGATCCTCCAGGATCAGTACTTACGAAAGGGAATTTGGCCAGAAAATCATCAAAGAAAATACAGGATGAATAGGTTTAAAAGCATTTTTTTTCCAATATGCATGAATAATCAAGGGAATGATACCCGTAGCTTAAAGAAGCAAGAACTCACGTTTTAGCGGCTTGCTTCCCCTTTCCAATGGCAGCCCCAAAATATCTCTGCGTTATTTGTAATAGTATAATAAACAACAGGCTCAAAAGGTGGCACAATGGCAACAATAAAATTACCAAGAATAATAATTAGAAGAGCAAAGCGGATGTTATAGCAAGCCAAAGCACAATGAAAGAGGATTAACATGATTTTAAGACAGCACAACGTCAGGGGATAACTCACGTATGAAATGCCTGAAGGTTCAATCATGTACAGTTGAGGTTCATCTCTATCGTAACCACCAAGAATAACCCCACAGCCAAAAGGTCTGCAACAACGAAGAATTGAACATAATGGGGAAAAAAACAGTACCACTAAACACCAAGTATCTTACCTAAGCCACCAATATAGAGTGCATAAGTGCACATAATTTGCCACCCGCCCTGCAAGCTCCTTCACAGGAATGGCTTCACCATAAACACTGCCAGGTTCACGAGAATGATGAAACTTGTGAGTCCAATGTTCTGCCATGATAAAAGAACAGGTACTCCATGCTACTAGAAACACCGTGAAGAGGTTTTGTCCTCATACTGAGCAGGTAACAATGCCAAATTGCTTAGCTATTGGCAATACAAAATCATCATTCAAAGCCTTCATCCCACGATGCGGGCTCAAATATATGGATCCTCAATCGCCATCTGCCCCTATTTCTTACCAGAACCTCAATTATGTCTACATTCCATCCTACGCCATCCCTGTCTACTGTCCCTGAGTCCACTGGGTCTTCATATCGTGTGGAAGGTTAGTTCTCTTCTAGTAGCATAGTCAAGATCAAGCAGGAGTCTAATATTTTTACTAGTAAAGACTAAGTTTTGCCCACCAACCGTATGAACTCAGAAGGTAGAAGGCCAACAGTAGCGACAAAAAAACCCACCATCCAAAGCAAGAAACTACTAAACCAAACTGGTACTGCGGGATAAAAACACAAAAACAGAATTTCCAATTATTACAAAACAATTACAAACCTTTCATAACTGGATGCTTCACCCTTTGCTCGGGCAACAATTTGCCTCCCATCGGCAGCTAACCCAGCTACAGCCTAACCAGAGAAAGCACAAAAAATTTTCAATGCATATAGAATAGCAATCCATGATAAGGATATCTTCTATAGTTCCCTAATCATAGGAGAGCGCTCAAATTTACTACTAGGCATTGGACATTTTTACACCATATGAACCAGTCAAAATAAGATAATAAATATGGATCAATATACCAACCAAATCATTCAAATGCGCAGTCCAACTCATCCATGACAAATGTGATGCCGAACCAGATGCGGAAATACTTACCATTCCAGAATGACTATGAACTGAATGGATACGCCTATTGGAGCCAGGTAACATCATCTTAGAAGTGATCAGCTTCTCCACACCCTAACGCCACAGCCAAAACCAAAGTCCCCCCGATGAGTCACTTCAAACTCTACCACCTCGCATCAAATCCCCAGAAAACAATCAACTAAAACCCAAATTCACAAAAAAGTCCTACCATTACGACTCCATCCTTGCACTTGATTCCGATCACGGTCCTGCACCAAACAAACTAGCTCAACATAAACCGAATTTTGCACAAGAAAGGAACGAAATATCAACAACAGCATCCACCGGCGTGGCTCACACAGACTTAAACAAACTCACCCGCTGTTATCGACAGCCTTGGCGGCGTACTCGATCTGGAAAACCCTCCCGTCCGGCGAGAAGGTGGTCACAGAGAGATCGTACCCCGTGCCTATGCTGCTCATCTTTTCCCTCGGAAAAGTTCGTTACGACCTCGTCGGAGCTTCGGCCGAGTCCCACCCCAAGAGGAATCAGTCCGATTTCGCTTCTCGCTCTCGCCGTGCAGTGCGTGGAGCTCGGATTCGGAAAATGAGAAGGCGAACTGTCTTGAGAACCAAGACAGACTTTACTCATTGGGCCTACGATGAACCGGCCCATTTACGTCGGTATTAGGCTTCTTGGACGAGGCTCGGCCCGTTTTAGTTCGAACGGTAGTCTCACTTGCGGGTCACTCGAAATGAAACGTCGCCTACAACCGAGAGCCGCCACGCATCGGTTACCGTTACTTTGGCTGTCGCGACGGGGACAGTCAGACTCGCATTTTGTCTAGTTTGAGATAGCAAAGTGGAACAGCTTTCAGTTGGACGTGGCATGGAGGATTGTCGCCGGTAGTGTTTGGCCGTCGGCCGCGACTGCTCCGGCGGAGGTGGTGGACTTGGAGGAGTTCGTTGTCGTTGTTTGTCTTCGAGCTCTTTCACCATTTGTTTTTGCTTCTTGTCCCCAGTGTTTGATTCGGTCGCCTCCCTCCTATCCATGCCAGCCAGTTCGTCCTTCTCCCTCAGTTGGCCCTAGACTGCTGGAAGACATTGTTGACGAAGAAAAGTTCATCCCAAACGTTGAGAAAGGCACTAGTTCACAGATGGCAGATGTTTTCACTGGCATCATTCCGACAATGGATGTCAATCAGAGCCCTTGCTTTCCTCCGGGTGGCAACGCTTTCTTTCGTGCCCAATGGAGCGAATAACATCAGTCATTTGATATAGGCGTGCTAATTCTTTCTCATTCCTTTTGCGAAACGGCTGATCGACCAAGCCACTGAAGCCGGTCCATCGGGTTTGGACGCGGTGGAGAGTTTTCTGACAGAAAAATGAGGACTTGTTGAGATCTCTGTTTGAAGACGAGGAGCCCAATGGCAAGGACAATTCCAGGCCTGATAGATGAAGTGCTCCAGTCCAGTTGGATCGAACTGAAACTTTTGGGCAGGCAAGGAGATCCTGTGATGGCAGCATTTCCCTTTCAAAGGTGATGATGCAACATCAATCTTGCTGTACATTATCATTTGAAAGGCGTTCCCTCCTACGATGGTGGAGTAAGGCTTAGACCTCAAGTGGGGCTATTTCTATGTCAATCGACTGTCTGCTTTTATTGCACAGATATAAAAGAAGTAACTTCACATCCCACTTGGTCTAGTTTCTTCTGCTGCTGCTTTTTTTGGTTTGGTAAAATACAATATTTGAATCATAGTGGTGATTTTTTGCATACCGGTAGTGATTGTCATCGTTGATCATGTGCCCCATGTAAGAGTTCAATTACACAACCCTGGTGAAAAACGAGATAGCGATTAAGGTTATCCTCCGATGTAGCGCAATGTTGACCATTTTATCTGCAACTGTCTTCTTCCCATAGCAGATGTGACAATTGTCTTCTTAGATAAAAGAAAGGGTCAATTTTTTAAGACTAGCTTTGAGTTTGAGTCGATTGATGGGAGGAATAGCAGCCATGCCTGAATTAATTCCGACGGTATCACCTGCCGACGAGTGCGAGGGTGACCTTCCCGCCTGGAGCCAGCTCGCGTATTCTCAACGATGATGGAGAATCAGAGTAATAGTCAGACCATGCCATTGCTGTGGGGAGGATCTTGACCATTACCTATCATGGTTGTGTGCTTAAGTTCGAAGTTCTTCCATCGATTTGGTGTTTCCGTGTTCTGAGTCTTATTAGTTGATGAATGATGCCATGTGGAACTTCATTAGACCCATGGATAGAAGTTCCTTCTTGGTCATGTTTTATTTATTCAGTTTGTCCTGGATTTGCTACCGAATACCTGATGATGATTTCCTCGCGCTTCAGCTTGCTGGACGCACTAATCAAGAAGAAAAGATTTTCTGGAAATCCTGACTGTATTATTTCTAAGAGTGTATCCCTTCTTTCCATAATACATCATTCCCCACAGTTGTTGGTTAGTTAGGACTTCTATCGATAAGCACATGCATTAGTAAAATCCTGTCATGGAAAATATTTGGAGCCACGACTACCACTATTAGTCTCTCTGATTTGAACCAGCTGACGAGCGAAATTTTGTAGCTAAACGGATAGTTGTTGGTGCAGATGGAACACTTTGATGTGCATTTTTAGCTAAGACTTTATTATCCACAACATTTTGTTCATTGTTTCATTAGGTAGACGAACAGATTGATATCTTTTCTACCATAATGTTATCTCAATAAATTTTGAGCCCTTTTCATATGAAAGAGAGAACATGATGTTAATCTCCGTTGATGAATTTTGTAAAACTAAGAGAAACTAACATGCCAAATTGACAAATTCGTGCAATTTGGACTTGATTGGATAATGACAGCCAGTACAGGTTGAGTCTTGCGTCTACAATAATCGATTAGGCGAAGCATATCCCGATGGGATTTTTGGCAGGTTTTAGCCATTCAAGATGAACCTTTTGATACACTCAAGAAGAGAAAGAAAGTTTGATGGATGCTGAGGAAGTGCTGCTTACTGGTGAATTCTCTCCATATTTAAGATTCCTCAGCTGATCATTTTTGTTTTGGTTTGGGTTTTTACCGTCTGCTTTCACAAACTGATATCTCTGCAGAATGTTGCTAGCTTTCCGCGAGCAGACAAAAGGTCAAAAGTTCCCTGAGAATGCAACTGATCAAGAAATGCTTGAAGTAGTAATGACTAGGTATGATTTTCACTTTGGTAGGATAATTTAGGCATCATTACGTGATGGCCAATTCAGATTTTTGGTCCAACAAACATCTCGTAGGTATTTCCTGTGCAATAATGATCCTATTCTTACAGGTACGAGAAGGAGCTAACTTGTCCTCTTCAGAATCTCGTCTGCGGAGAACTTGCACGTGCTTTGCTTATCCAGGTATATCATCCCATGCTTGAATTTTCACTTTTTCGACTTCTTTAATAAATTTGTTAGCTGATCACCAAACACTTACCCTCTTGCAGGTTCAGAAGCTTAAACTAGATATCGAGACACGAGTGTTCTTCTACCTTCTTTGTTTTGAAACTCATGTACTTCTTCTTTATTATAATAATAGCTTACCTTCTGTGTCCTGAACAGGGCAATGCTCGAGCTTGACCAGATTCTTCGGGCAAATGAAATCAACCCAACTTTGCTATTTTAGCAGCATTGCCGACATTATTTCTCTCCTTCCTCCTTGTCATGTTTTTCCGAGCATGGCCGAAGCAGGCGACACATTTCAGTTGGAAATGAGTATCCGACAGACATCGATGGTCCATCTGTCCTGTCATTTCTAACCGAATCACAATGTTTTGATATTCATTATCACGGGTATGGAGTATTTGTTAGGGCATTGTCGTTTTCTTTTGAAGTTCACCTACGTACGATTGATCCTTATTCATTCAACAACGTCACTAGTTCTATTGAACGTTATGTTGGATACCAGGACACAAGAGCCGATGGCAAAGGAAGAATCTCTCGAGTTATCGCAGAGATTGATAGACGTGTCACGCTATGCCAGACTTGTCTTGAGGAAGGATCTGCAAGACTCTGATAGCGCATATCCACTCATGCTATATAAAATAAGCTGCCCTGGTCTTTCTTCTGGTTGTTGGTATCCTCGGGAGGCCGACGCTCGATTCATGTATGGGGTGCTGCCCTACAGTCTAGACATGCTGAACCATGCTGTCGAGCCAAGGCAACAGGCGGATGGCAATTGTGAGTCCTCCGCATTTATTCATCCCAGCTATCGAATTAAGTCATTTTCGCTCATTAACTTTAATCTAACGGTGACACCTGATGGTTCAGGCTGAGGCAGGAAGGACGTCGTGGACTTGGCTAAACCTGGTCTTTTCACCGAATACAAGTCCAGGTGACCTCCTGGATGGGCCAATATGATCGTCTCCGTTCCTCTTTCGAAACCAAACCCCACGTTGACTTCTTTCCCACTCGCACGCTCTCTGAAATGGCGCATTTGTTCAGAGACCAACGGAAAAGAGGATGTTTCTGACTACCTTTTGAAATTTATCCTGACCAGATTGCTTTGCCAATCTTTCTCCCTCCCCTCCAAAAGCTCATAGGTGAACAGTCATCACTTCTGCAACATGAACTCACTCTCTAGAAGACAGCTCAAAATCAGGACACCCAACCGCAATCGCAGTCTCAGTCTCCAACAAAAAGAGAAGGAACCTTTACATGCAAGAAAGAAATGCCCATCAAAAACTGGCCCCTATCCTCCTGTTCTAGACAGCACATACTTGGTATTGACGACTGGGGAAGAGGTCGACTTGGACTCCAGATCTGAGTTCTCTTCCCTGGATGCCAACTCGAGTTCCTCTTCCTAATACGGGCATGGCGAAGCTCCCATGTGGTGAACAGGTAGTATAATCTCTTCCACCTGGGGCAAGGACAGACAGCTCATTTCTCTTTCTTAGCCAAGGACTCTCCCTTGTATTCACCGCCAGACACAACCACAAAGCCCGCACCAACCTAAAAGGAGAAGGGCGGATGATGAGCCGGGTAAGAACAAGAGGCGAAAATGAAAGAGAAGGGGGAGGGGGTGTTAAGAAGTACCTGACAGTCTTTGAGGACAACTCGTTCTTGCAGTTGCACGTTGCTGCAGATAACAGAACCTTGTATCGAGCATCCATCTCCCACCGTCACATGGTTCATTATCACGGAATTGACGATCTGCAAGCACCCGGTGAGTGGCCGCAAACAAGGTGATTAGTTTGACCGAAACTTGGTTACCGACACCCAGAGCGGACCTCATGATAATAGAGAGATTGGTGAAAGGGTGAATGTGCTTTTACAGGTTTACCAACCACACCTTCACATTGAAACCTATTCGACAGTGACGACCTATCACCGACCGCTTCACGCTACATTTGTCTCCCATTTGTGAACCTTCCCCAACCATGCAATGTGGTCCCACCTGCGGATAAAAAACCCCGTCAGAACTCCAATTACAAAGATAATCATTACATAAATAATAAGAACACAAGCATGCCATCTCATAACATAGAAATTGTCAGCATTGTCTATCATCTCTATAAGTAACTCATTGTGGCCCAAATTATCATAATACTCACCGTTGTCTTAGCGCCGAGCTCTACAGATGGATGAATGATGTTGTTGTGTGAAGAGAAAGTATAACCAGACAAATAGTTTGCTTCCCCAATGACCTGACACACAAAACATTCCATCAGTAACAGGATGCAGAAAGAAGCAGAATGATTACCCAAAGAACAGAGTTCGATAAGTAGACACCTACATCTCGGTTGATGTCGCTGAATGCTTGAATGGTGTTTAGACGGGCACAGTATTTGCTTTCACTGGCAATGTACACACAACATTTATGAGTTCTTCGAGTTGTATCGCCATAATGACCCAACTCGTGCAGTTGATGAAACTCAGGCTTGGATGCATTAGACAGAATCCGTGAAAGCAGAATCTGATTGTTATTGGATCCAGTCTTCTCATTACCATTCTCTTCTCCTGGTGGTGTACCATTCACTGGTATTTCCGATTTCTATCATTCATTCAGTAATAACAGTCAGCCATCTATTCACAGAACTATGCCGAACTAGGAAATGACATAACCAGGTGAACGCACCAGCTGACTCCGGACTAGATAAGGCAATAGATCTTCCTTTAAGCTCTGAAATGTATCCTTCTGTTCTAGAATCTCTAATAAGGCCGACCTGAAAAACACAGAGAAACTGAAATTTAAACTCATCCTTGCATTTGAAAATTCTTCAAAATGGAGAGATTAAAAGCAGCTCAACCTTTTCAATGCATATACATGAGCATCCATGAGATCAGCTCGTAATTCCATCTACGAATGAGATGGAAAGCAAAAATCACATAAGACTAGGAAGATTACTGCTTAATTGTTGTAACTGACAATTGGAACGGCTTGTGTAACAATCATAGAACACTAATTCAGTACACGGTAAAATAGAACTGGCCAATCACCTCGCCTACTGCTCGAACTACACTTTTCTGAACACGAATATCTTTGTCGAGTTCAGCACCTGCCGATATAAAATTAGACACATAAGCAGATTTAAGAAGAAATGCACAGGATCAAATTCTCACAAATGCATTAGGAATGTCTTACTTGTTGCTATATGCAGTAAAAATTGTTTGGAAGGGTCCAGCCCAATTATGTTGTAGCGTCCAGGTTTCTTGCTTTTATCCTTACCACCTGCCGATCCTGGCTCTGTGAGTCCACTAACAGGAACCGAGCAAAGCATCGCAGTTATTACAGCATCATGCCGTCTATGTGCAGCAGCCACTGCACCAGGAGAAACATCAGAGACAAGATCACCACTAAGAACCTGCAAACCAAAGGATGGGAAAAAAGAGCACATGAGCAGAAACCAAAAAAACACATGCTTTTGGAGGGAACCAAAAAACATAGATTCTGACCAAGATGTCTTTTGCAGTGAGATGATGCGCAATTGCTCGAAGGGCCCCTGCAGTTCCGATATCCTCAGGTACTGCAGCCACCTGCAAGTAATAATTTTGGTTGGAACATGTCCGCCCCATCTACCTCGGGACCAAGGCCTCACTAGAGAGATCAAAACACTTTTAACGAACATCTCCAAAGATCCCTTCACTCAGGCACATTTGCACAGTGAACCATGTAGATGTGGCAATTCACCACTTTGCGCACTAAATTAGAAGATAAAATCATTCCATACCTCAACATGAAGTCGATCGACATAAGCCCCCGATATCCACCCACCCACGCGAAGAGCTGCATCTTCTCCTTCAACCACCTTACATTCAAACAAACAAACAAATAAACAAATGCGCTCCAAAACAAAAACCAAATAACCCCAGAAATCATTAGGTCATGATATGAAGGAACAAAATCAGCAGCCAAAATAGGAGAAGATTCCACACCCATCGAGCTTTACTCCCTAACACCATCACTGTACAAATAAAACACTATAGAAACCACGGAAGAATCTCACTTTCGCTTTGACTTCCGCACTCCCTGCGTTCCACTATCCTTTCCCTCCCATCTTTCGAATCACTCAAACCAGGCAAATCTAACCGCCAAAAGACATTCCACACAAGAAAATAGGAAAACGAAGAAACCGCGACAAAAAAGGGGAACATACGACAATAAGATCCTTCAGATTACTTTGTTCAAGCAGCTCCAGCACGTACGATAGCACCGGACGGTTCGCGACAGGCAACAAAGCCTTGGGCACTTCCTGCGAGCAAAAGCAAGTGACAGACGAACTCCAGATTTAAACACAAGCGAAGAAGAGACCAGTTTTGCAGGATCGCGCGTAGGTGGGGAATCGGGGCGGGAACCTTGGAGACTAGGGGGGCAAGATTCTTCGAGTAACCGCCGGCGAGGACGACGACCTGGAAATCCATCGCCGTGATTTCTCTAGGGTTTTCCTCCGACCCACCCCCGCAAGGCTTTCAGGGGGATTTTGATCAGGAAAACGACGGCAAGTACATAATTGTTTTAATATTTTTAAAAAGAATACGACATCAAACAGGGGATGTAGCTCAAATGGTAGAGCGCCCGCTTTGCATGCGGGAGGTACAGGGTTCGATCCCCTGCATCTCCACATCATTCATTCACCTTTTAATTTCCTTCTTCAATTAGACAAGGACATAATGGTCAAAACTCGTTACGAAACGAAATGTTTTCAAATTTTTCAATAGGGCGCGGCCGGCTCTCCCTCTCAACCGATTGGCCCGATCTTCACCGTCCGCTCCCATAATCATCGTACGGCATCCGACGGTTAGATTTTCGAACCGGGGACGGGATGCGATTCTGAACCGTCCGATCTCACCTGCCCTGCCCAATACCTTCCATCTCTTTCTCCTTTATAATGCCCTCCCGTCCCATCCCCTGACCCATTTCTTGATCGCCTCCCTCCCCTGTTCCGCCATCGCCGGTCGAGCCGGCTTTCTCCTGAGATCTGCCGCTCGACCCTTGCTTCGTCGTCGTCCATTTCTCGGTAATTTCCCTACTTGCGGTTCGGTGCTTGGTTTTACATTTTCGGCGTTTTTGTCTCGATTTTAGCTAGGTTTCTTTCTGCGATGTGGTTGTGTTTCGATTTCGGTTTCATGCTTCCGTTTCTGTTATCGTTTTGCTCCGTTTTTGGATTTTCGTAATGTTTTCTGAAGATGCGGGGGTTAATTTTGTTTATCCTGGAAATCGTCGTTGGTGTTGTTGTAGATCTGATCTGGTTATTCCGAGAAGTAGTTGAGGAATTGTTTCGTGAAAGGTTGTTCTACTTTGGGAAATGCCTGCCCTCCCCCTGCATAGAAAGATTGTGGAAATGAGAGGGCTCGATCCTTTATTCTTGTGTAAATGTTTTGCATAGCCTTGGTTATCTGTTGCATCTTCGGCAGGATGTGAGCATTCATAGTAATTTTTCTTAGTTGTTCCATTTTAAGTGGAATGAGTCACCCAAACATCTGTCGTGTTGTGTTCCTGACAGGTGAAACAAAAGGATGAGGGAAATTCTTCATGTTCAAGGTGGACAGTGTGGAAATCAGATTGGATCCAAATTCTGGGAGGTTGTCTGCGACGAGCATGGCATTGATCCCACCGGACGCTATTCTGGAAACTCTGATCTGCAGCTAGAGAGAGTCAATGTCTATTACAATGAGGCATCTGGTGGTCGCTACGTTCCCCGTGCTGTACTCATGGATCTGGAGCCAGGTACCATGGACAGCATTAGGTCTGGTCCCTATGGACAGATCTTCAGGCCAGATAACTTTGTCTTTGGCCAATCTGGTGCTGGTAACAACTGGGCCAAGGGGCATTACACTGAGGGTGCAGAACTCATTGATTCTGTTCTTGATGTTGTGAGAAAGGAAGCTGAGAACTGTGATTGTCTTCAAGGTAGATTCCTGAATTCTTGTCTTTCTGAGGGTCGTTCGGTTAAACTCATTTAATCTCAAGTACTGATATTCGGTTCCGAGGATTTGATTCTATCTCGAGGAAAGACTTCCTTGCCTTGCTTAGTTACACATACTCATTTGTTTGTAGGTTTTCAAGTTTGCCATTCCCTTGGTGGCGGCACGGGTTCCGGAATGGGGACATTGTTGATCTCCAAAATTAGGGAAGAATACCCAGACAGGATGTTGCTCACTTTCTCTGTGTTTCCATCTCCTAAGGTGTCTGATACCGTGGTTGAGCCATACAATGCCACCCTCTCGGTGCACCAGCTCGTCGAGAATGCCGATGAATGTATGGTCTTGGACAATGAGGCGTTGTATGATATCTGTTTCAGGACCCTCAAGCTGTCTAACCCCAGCTGTAAGTGACTTCTGCAGAAACTATGACATGTTCTTTGATTAAACTACTGGACTCATGTTAATTTTTTCTTCTGTTTTCAGTTGGTGATCTCAACCATCTGATCTCCTCCACCATGAGCGGCGTCACCTGCTGCCTCAGGTTCCCGGGGCAGTTGAACTCGGACCTCCGAAAGCTTGCCGTAAACCTGATCCCCTTCCCTCGCCTCCACTTCTTCATGGTCGGGTTTGCTCCTCTCACCTCCCGTGGCTCCCAACAGTACCGGTCTCTCTCTGTCCCAGAGCTCACTCAGCAGATGTGGGATGCCAAGAACATGATGTGTGCAGCCGACCCTCGTCACGGACGCTACCTCACCGCTTCCGCAATGTTCAGGGGCAAGATGAGCACCAAGGAGGTTGACGAGCAGATGATCAACATCCAGAACAAGAACTCCTCCTATTTTGTGGAGTGGATCCCCAACAACGTCAAGTCCACCGTCTGCGACATCCCACCAAGGGGGCTCTCCATGGCATCGACCTTCATCGGGAACTCGACCTCAATCCAGGAGATGTTCCGTAGGGTTAGCGAGCAGTTCAGTGCCATGTTCAGGAGGAAGGCCTTTCTGCACTGGTACACTGGGGAAGGCATGGACGAGATGGAGTTCACCGAGGCCGAGAGCAACATGAATGACCTCGTGTCCGAGTATCAGCAGTACCAGGACGCGACGGCGGAAGATGATCTCGATTATGAGGACGAGGAGGACATTGAGCACGATGATTAAGGTGCCCTCTCCTTTCTGGGAAGTCTCCTAAACTATGGTTACCGACAATGACAACTCTCCTACTACTTTGGACTGGGGGTTTGAAAGGCATCGCCCCCCCAAAAATCATTTTTCCATAATTCCAGATATTTTACACCCAAGAGTTTATCTCCCGGGATGTCCAGGTTTTTATTATATGAAATGACTAGTTGGTGTCTGTCTGTTTCTGCTTAATTTTTGGGAAGAATCGTCCCTCGGAACGGACCTCTTAACTTCATACAGAAAGAACCCAATTGATTTCTAGTGCCGACAAATCTGTCGGGAGAACAAAAATCAAAATTCCCACCTTTAATATTTTAGTTCCTTGTTACAAAATCCACTTGCCCCTAACGAGGACATCGAAGCCAACGTACGTACAATAAAAAGGGATGAAGGAATAATGTATGTGAGGTGATGGTTACAATTAGGAGTTCCTAAAGCTGCGTTTGGTTCAAGGAATAAGAGAGGGAATGAAATAAAATAACGATTTCATTCCGACAACCAAACGTTACAACGAATAAAATTCATTTAATTACATTCAAAACTACCATTCGAGAAAAAAGAAGAAAATGTTCATTTCCTCATTGTTCCATTCTATTTTCTCCATCGATTCCAAAACCAAACAGCCCATAAGGATAGGGGCCACCATGTGACCGAAGGTGGGGTGGGTGTTCTATGAACAGAGTGAAATGAAAAGCCTGGAAACACCTCATCACTTCACTTCCGCCTCACTTCAATTATCTCTTGTTTGTCGGCAACCACTCCTTTTTAACTTCTTCCATTATTACAACCTCCCCCATTTACCCGAAAAGAATTCCATCCCCAATTCCCTGCAGACTCCCATGGAACCAGGCGGATCACTTCCTAGGAATGCCTTTCTCTTATTCCTTACTGTCTCCTGTGTCCCTTCCCTGATGTTCCCCTGTGCCTCCGCTTACCGGAACTACACCGTCGGCGACTCTCTGGAATGGTACGACAAGTCCATGAAGCCCGCCGTCAACTACCAGAACTGGGTTTCCGGCAAGAACTTCTCCCTCGGCGACTTCCTAAGTACGCGATTACCGATCTCTTCCCATGCTTCTTTTGTGTCTGGCTTTAGCTTGATTTGGGGTAATTGAACAGCAACGTTTCTTTGTTGTGGTGTTTGGTTTGGACCCGCAGTCTTCAACACTGACACGAACCACTCGGTGGTTCAGACATATAACTTCACCACCTACAAGGCCTGTGACTACGCGGACGCCCTCGACAACGACACCCTACAGTGGTCGTCAGCCGATCCGTCCAACACTGACACGCACCCGGTCACGGTCGCGGTCCCTTTGGTCAAGGAGGGCCCGAACTTCTTCTTCTCCGGGGACTATGACGGCGACCAGTGCAGAGACGGGCAGCATTTCCGGATCAATGTCACTCACGGCCAGGGACTCCCCGAGAGCCTGAAGAACCCCCAGGACCAGGCCCCCGCGCCGAATAACCCCGATTCCGGGAGCGACGATACGGCCCCGGACACCAACATCCCATCGAACTTCGACAACCCGACGAATACCACGACCGGGGACGCGGAGTCAGGAGCAGGGTCCGTGTCGGAACGATGGGTAGATTACGCGGTTGTCCTGGGTGCAGGGTTGCTCGTGATGACGCAGACCATATCATGATCAGTTGAAGTGTGTTGGTGCATTTTTTAGTTTAAAGCTTTGGAAGTCGAGTGTGTGAAATATTCATTTATTCATCTTAAACCAATACAAATCAGTAGCATACTTACATTATTATTATTATTATTATTATTATTATTTATTTACAGACGATTATGTGTTTCTCGGAAATGAAATATTTGGGGTTTGTTTTTTGAATCAATCAATTTGTAAGGCATAAGAAATTTCTACAGTTTTTATTACAAGAAGTTGCAGTAATTCATATGACTTTGCAACTGCCCGTCACATGAAGAGATAATGCTGCTAACAATTAAACATGCTTGAAAACAACAAATGTCTGGTGAGGAGTTGTTGTCAATCTCGATAGCGTCCCCTCCCTCCTGTCATCACAAAAGAAATAAAGCCAATCAATAAATATACCGACCGATCGACATGTGTAGTTACTAAATAAAATGGTTAAAAAAAAGAGGAGAAAGGTTGCCCAAATCTAAGAGTGTTACAACGGACAAACCTTTATTCATGCGATAGGAAAAGAATCCCCAATTAGAGAGAGAGAAGAAAAGGCACAGACAAACATGAACCATGTTCTCATAGAGAGAGAGAGGCCTTTTTGCTGCTCTAGTGGGAAGTTCACGCTTTTGCTCCACCGACACCACCTTAAGACTAACTGCCCTGCGCTGGACAACTCAGACTGCGTTACGAGTTAAAATATTACGAAGTTCCTTTAATGGGTCTACTGCTTCAAGCCCATCTAAATAAAAGGGCCGGCTCATAATCTCCCCCCGGGGGGAGTTAACAAAGGAAACCTAACCCTAACCCAAACCCGAAGGAACTGATACTGGTGATCGGTGAGAGAGAGAGCTCGAGGGGATCGCCGGCTGCGGGAGAGGGGATCATGCCTGGGGGGAAGAATCAACGGCTGCGCGGCGGGAAGACGGCCATGGAATCCGAAACCAGCATCGCCAGTATCATGAGGGACATTGAAATCCTAGGTAAGTTATCCTGAGTTTGATTCGACGATTTCGCGGATTTAGGGTTCTCTAACATGTTGGTGTTGGATTGGTGCGGGTGTATCGTGATGTTACAGTTATTTGAGATCCATCAAAGTTTGGTGTGGGTGGTTGTATGATGTGAGGTTGTTCTCATCATCCATGGTGTCGTCTTGGCGAATGGACGTCAAGTTTTTCGGTTGAGGCTTTGAATTCGCCCGCAAGGATTCAATGGCAATTGTGTGATGCTGCATTCCACCTCTGATTGTACTGTTGTTCTGATATGCAATAAACTAGATGAATAATTTGTATGGGTACTTGGGAGGACATCTTCATGTTGTCTTAGAGTGGTCAATTCCTGCACCAAAGTATGAGGGTGGGACCCGTTCCCGTCTCCTCCGTCATGAATGAATGCTATTAACGAGTTCTCACTCGCAGGGTCCTCTCGCATGACTTGGAAGGAAAAAAAGGAGCTTGAGAACCGCAAGGTTGTTGCTTTGGGAGGCAAGGTAGCAGATCCGACGCGTTCTTTTTGGCTTTCCGGGAAGACTCCTCTATCAATGGCATTTATGCTTAGCGCGATTCAATTTTCGATTGTGCAGCCACCGAAGAAGCACAGGCTGCCCTTGAGTGTGGCTAAAGTTCCGATGAAAAGGCAGAAAGCCAGGGAACAAAGAATGTTACAAGAGGTAATCTGGCAGATTGCTTGCCTGCTGTTCTTTCCCGTCACATACACTGAGGAATTGACTGCATGTTTCTTTCAGAATGCAATTCTGAGCCGGTTCGGAGCGAAATTTAGCAGCTCAAGCAACCCGGAGCGGCCGGAGGAGAAGCACAAGCCTGAGCAGAGAGCTCTGAAATCTACACAAGGCTTTTTCAAGAATGGCGTCCTGGACGTGAAACACTTGATGCGTCCTGATCCAGTGAGTGGCAGTTCACAGGAAGTTGTAAGGACTCACCATGGGAAAGGAAAGAAGAAGGGTGGGAAGAAGAACAAAGGGAGGAAGGGAAGCAAGAACCGACGGTAGAATTTATTCAGCATGTATTTCTACTAGATTCGGAATCGCCTGAATACACATTCCAGTTTTGTTTACATTTACATTAAGCTAGCAGGCATTACTAACTATTAAGAGGCTTGAGAGTCAGTTAGTTGGTCACACTGCCTTGAGGCAGATGCTCAATGTGCAAAATTCAAGAGCAGTGAGATTAATTTCAACTGTAGCCAACCCTTGAACCGATGGGTGGATTCATTATAAAAAAAATTGAAACACCTGATCCAACAACAGTTGCAGAAGAATTCGGCAAATATCCCCAATATGGCCTACATAGGAATTCTTATCTCTGATTCAACAACAATGAAGCATCGGCCAACATCGGGGAAAGGACTATCGAAGCTGTGGGGCAACTTAGACGTGCAGTGTTCCCAAGATGTCGTCATCTCTAAAAAGATGATACCTGCATGTCATATCGAGGGACGGAGAAGTTATTATGATGGAAAACCAAGGCTGCCCGAAGAAGAAGACCAATCCCAGGTCCCAAGGACTGACTACTTACTCTTTGTCCCCAAGCTTCACTTCGGTTCCGCCGTACTCGGGCAAAAGCACGGTGTCCCCTTCCTTAAAAGTGACAGGGATGAGCTTGCCATCCCTGTCACGAGCTCCAGGACCAACAGCAACGACCGTGCCGGAATTCAGCTGCACAACGCCCGATCAATCAATCCGTCAGAACCCTTAATAAAACAAATCAACATATCCACGCCAGCAGATCGAGAAACCCCGCACAGGCACAACATCGCGAAGAATAGGGAGGGGGAACCTTGGTGGTCTTCTCGGGGAGGAGGATGCCGGTGTTGGTCTTAGCAGGGGGGACGATCTTCTCGACAAGAACTCTGTTCAAAGCGGGGATCAGACGCTTCGCCATTTTCGGCTGCTCCGAGAGGATTCACGCAGAGATAGAGAGACTGTCGCCAGAAGGTACGGAGGGGTAGGGTTTTAAGAGGAGGGTTTAGAACTTGGGACGCAACGTGAAAGTACTGGAATAACCTCCGAGCTTAGGATGGGGCTGAGGGGTAGAAGGGGGAATCTGAGGAAATTTGGGTATCTAGAAGGTTCTTCTTAGTGCATGATCCATGTTTTTCTTGACAGGTATAAAATAAAGTATGAAAATTCACATTCCATTTTTTTTGTGTTGTGGTTGTTACTCGTATCGAACAAGGTAGCATTTTGCATGAGTAAGCATAGGGCCTCTTGGCCCGTATAGGCCCATATTATATGCATGATGGGCCTAAGTCCAATATAATCGGCCCAAACAAAACAAGGACCTTCCAAAATTGTTGAAAGGATTTTTTTCCCTCACTCCTCTCGCTGGTTGGTAATTTGAGATAAGAATACGTTAAACCGTGGACGCGAGTTTTTGGGTTCGAGTTTTAAAATTAAATATCTATATAACTTGTTTAATATAAAAAAAAAATTATCATAAGTTATACTATATGATTTAAAAATATAGTAGTTTCAATAATATATTTGGAAGATTTAACTTGAATCTACGCATTCACAACAATCAATAAGTGTTTATTTACCTTAATTTTCTAAACAATTTTATTCTTTTATTTGAAATAATTTATTTGCTAGATTTATTATTATTTATTTAGTTTTATTATAAACATAAAATTTATAATTTATATTACGATAAAAAAAATTTAATTCAAAATATATCAGACGCAACCACTTAAAAACAAATATTCGTATTGAATCCGAATTAGTTTGAGTGAAATTATGAAAATGTGACGAGAAAAAAAAAGTTTCAAGATTTAATAAACAATACTGTAATTCGAGTTGTTTGTCATTTAATACGTTTTGAAATTAAAAAAAAAAACAGACATGCTCGGATTCAACCAGTACCAACAGACTATGCACAAATCATCTCTGCTAATGATGTGATTCAAGCCGGGTTGGTCCGGCTTCAACGATTGTGAAGCGGGTTCGGACCAGTCCGGACCTCCTCTTATGGTCCGCAAGTACGTCTTCCCTTTCTCCACCCCCGTGCACGAACCATCCTTCCAAGCCTTCCCGAAATCAGAGCCCGATCCGGTAGGCAAATCCGACCCGTCCGTCCTTCGACCTGGGTCTCGAGAATCCCGAGCTCCCGCGGGCAGTGCCATCATTTTGACACATTAATGTGAAGATTTTGCATAAAAGGAAATCACGTCGTGTCCTTTTAAGGATTAAGCTCCACCAGTTAAAATTGAAAGGGGTGGGTCACCCTTCAAACAACTACATTTGTGTGTATATGTAAACCAAATGGGGTAGACTGTGATCGTGGGACACTTGTCTTTTGAATGCAAAAAATGATCAATCAAATCCCCAGAAAAACAGAGCCGAAAGGGATAATTTGGATCGTCCCATTGAAATGGCATTCTCTATGTGGCGGGAGGGAGCGAGAGACGCACCAGGCATGGATATGGAATTAGATTTTATTTAACAAACAGGAATATCACAACAACAACAACAAAAGAAAGAAAATCATCTCATTTTCACAAACCGCTATTCGGAATAGTATTTTTCTGCTATTGGATCGAGAATTTGGCACCTTTGCTTGGACTGTGAGAATCTTTATGAATCATATCCAAAACTTTTAGAACTACATAAACACAAACACACCAAAAACTTAACGAGAAAGAGGAGGCTCCATGATTCATCAGTCTTTGCTTTTACCAGACGAAAAAGGTAAGTCAACTATGGAGTCAACTCACGGGCATCTCTTTTTCATTCGAAAGTACGGAATAAAGAAAGTAAAGGCTACCGGATATTAAAGACCCAGCAAGTGAAATTAAGGTTAAGGGTATTCCGACCCACAGGGATTCCACAAAGGAAGCCGTTCCCATGACTTGCCTTGGCTAGGAAGCCCTGATGACGACAACCCTTCCCCGGTACCAAAGTAAACAGCAGCAACTTGAGATCTGGACTGTGATCCAGGGACGCAACGGGGTGGCAATCCGGATGCACGTAAGATCTCGAGATACCTGGAAAGAGAGCCACTTTCTAAGGATCTCCCCCACAGACCTTGCTTCATATATCTCCAACTCAGAATCACGATCCTTTCATGCGACCCAACTTTTTCACCCCGGGAGTGATCCCACCTCCGATCTCCTTAAGGTCTTGAAGCACAGCTAATCTATCAACCCAAATATCAACCAGAATTCAGAATATTTTTGCATGACACACCACAGGTAGTCCACCATATTAGTCACAACAGGTAATAATGATCACATAAACCATAACAAAATCATCCCCAGGTTCTCGCATCTTACAACCAACATCATTTCCAGTGAATTTTATCTATTCTCAAACACCAGATGAAATCATATATGGCATTTGAAGAGGGAAGGATCACAGAGTTACAAAGAACAGCTTTCCTAAAATACATGAAGCAAAAAGAGAAGATACCTTACTTGCTCCAGAGCAAAGCTCCAGCAAGTAGCCTAGGCCACCGATTCCCGAACTCAGTTTACTTAAGCATCAGCAGGCCACATGATTGAAGGTTTGCCTACTCGGAAGCACATTTGTGAGAATCATTTCCCAGGATATCTGGTAGTCAAGAAAAAGAAATTATGAAATACCTAGTCAGTCTTGTAGGCAATCCAACACGGCTATAGAAGGAAAACAGAAATGTACTTATACCCACAACTTGTCATTTTCTGAGCTCACTCAAAATATTGACCCGCCCAGGATGATCCATTATATTGATTAGCTATTGGAGCAAACTTATGACTCTGATTGAATGCGGAAGACAATTGTGGTAGCTGCTGCTCCTTTAGGCTATCAAAGATATTTGGATCCTGCCAGCCATTCTGTTCCATTGCTGGAAAATGATCATTTCGATAATGTAATACATGTGATGGAAAGTTTACTGCTGCTGTCGTGCCGGCAGTACTTCCTACGTTCTGGTAGACTGCTGTGGACGAGCTCCAAATAGAATCAAGAACTGGGTTCATAACAGGAGGTGGCACCCGGTACCCATCCAACCAACTATAGTCATCCATAGTTGAACTTTCCACAATCTGATTAGGTCCTAAAGTTGGTCTATTAACTTGTTTTCGAACAGAGCTAAAACCAGGGGGAGGCCCATCATGCTTGACTGGTCGACTAACCGGATTCTTTTTAAAACCTGGTGGAGGAGCAGGGATGGCATCAGCCACAGTTCCTGCAGTTGTGGAACCAATCCTTGAAGAATGGATGCCCAAATCCGGAGTGTGAAACAGGTTGTAAAACCCACCAGCATTGCCACCAACTGCTGAACTTTCAACCGGAAAAATGCTCAGAGGATGATTAAGATGACTATCTTTTTGCACCTCATTTTTTCCTAGATGCCCATTCGGCAGTATGCTCAAGTTCTTCAAGCCGTTAGAAAGACCCGACTTATCATAAACCTGCCAAATGGAGGATTGCGGTGGGATAGGCTGGAAAAACTGACCTAGAGTGGTGAATTCTGCAGAAGCAGCATTTGGGAAATGGGTGTCAGGTGCTTGTGGCAACGGACTATCGAGAGGCCTTGAGATAGGTTCAGGACCGTACGGTCGACCAATTACAGATGCAGTTTTGCAGAGTTCAAGCCCATCATAGAGTGAGTAATTTGAACATGTCACGGGAACATCAGATAGTTTATCAGAAATTGTAGGCCTGAACACAATCTCCTCGCCATCATCCTCCCCTTCAATAAACTGACAATTTGACTTGGTAGAATCCAACCCAAAAGCCTCGCCCACATCATTTGCTGGACTCATTCCATCTTCACTGGAAATAATCGAGTTGGGAAGAAGGGTTTCATCCTCCAACTGCTGACTATTGGCACCCATGACAAATCTCTTATCCTTTAAATCATAGCAAACAGTCTGTTGGTTGATCTTCAGACTAGACAAGAGAGCCCTTGCAGCTGCCAGTATCCTTCTGAAACGAGAGCTTATCTCCTTCTTGTTGCTCCTGGCAAAAGGCTGCTTCTTGGAAAAGTCCAAAATTGTCTGTGCCGGTACAAGGGGTGAGAATCCTCTCAATTCAAAATCCTCCCACAAAGCAAGTCGGTTTTCTGTTTCCCCTTCTTCATATTTACTCATGTCCCTAAAGCACGTATCTTCTTCATCATCATCAGTATGTACTGCACCGGCAGCGAGAATCTTGTTCAAAACTGATATAAGGTGAGTCCAGAAATTGGATCTGCAGGATCCTTGCCTTTCATTGGAATCATTACCCACAGCAACATCCGGACAACAAGCCAACCATTCGACGAAAACCAAAATCCCAGGCAAAATGTAGCTAGACGACACATCATGCAGCTGTACACCCCTCTCTAACACAATCCCCATTATTTCAAACACTGCAGTATATGCATTCTGAAGGAGAGCTGCCCGCTGGACAATTTCAGCATATGTCTGCCCCTCTGTCTCTCTTTTTACATTCTGTATGGTGAATACAAGCATGGAGACCAACTTCACAAAGAAGAGTCCATTTTCTCTAGCATCTTTGCCAAAATTTAGCATCTCCTCCACTCCAGCAGAGAGAAGCTCAGACAAATCACTACTTACAAAAGAGAGAACTTCAGGGAAAGTTTCTAGGCTGCACCAGATTTCCAAAAATCACAGTCAATCTCTAGGCATATAACAGGAAAGTAAAATGAGCGATCCCTGCTTACCTAGTCTTTGTAAAGAGAATGCCATTCAAACGGACAAATCTTATGCAAAAGGCCCTGAAGCTTTCCTCTGCATTTGATGTCTTGACAGGGATAGTTTCCACACCGTTGTCCTTGGACAATAATTTGGCATTGCGTCCTCTTCCTCTCCCAGGATTACATATTACCGATTCTTTAGCACCAATGGGAAGTTGACAGAAATTCTGGCGGTTCTGGCAAATTACAAGAGGCAAGGGATGTGAAAAGACGTGGAGTCACTAGTAGCTAGATCAACTAGTGGATATCAAAATAGCTTACTGCTGCTGCTACATATGGAAAAGAAGGCAAACTAATAAGTCAAACACAACTTAAATAAAAGAAATAATCAAGAATGGAGGAGGCACCAATTTCCAGTTAAAAACCACAAACCGACTAGGCCTCAGAAAGAAGAACTCAATCTGTGACCAATTCAATGAACATTTCCTCTATATACTAATAGCTGGTGGAGCCATCATGTTTCTTGAAAAGCAGAGACAAATTACCTTTTCGAATGCAACAATCAGATTATCCCTTGCAGTGGAGCAAGGGCTATCTACTGCCAAGCTTCGAAAATAGTGATACACAGTACCAAAATCATCCCCAGAATATGAAGCCAGTATAGCAAGCTGAACAAGCCGACATGTTTCCGAAAATGAGATTTCAAATCACCCATAGTTAAGGGGAAAACATTACTTCAATCACAGTTAAGAAAAAACTGAACCTGATGATGAGGATTCCCGATCGATGGCCAAAGAGAAGCAGCCTGCAAATAGTAACTTGAAGCAGCTGCGAATTCGCGATTCTGGTTTTCGGCATCTCCATAGAGTCCTTTATACCGTGCAAGGTCCCCCAAGTATATCAAACATCGGTGACAAGAAATCAGACCCTTCTTCATCTCCATGAGTCTTTTGCTGTCCATTCCTGTTTCAATTCTACTCTCCGAATCATCAGAGAAATAAACAAGGGGGAGCCCATACTTTGATCTAACCTTCAAGATCAAATCATGGTAAAACCCAGTAGCCTCGGACAGAAAGGTTTTGAACTGCAGCCTGATCTTTGTAATTCTGTCCGGTCGGACAGCCCCTTTACCTTTAACATTAGAGGATTGAGCTGCACCATAATGTGCCCTCAGCTCTTCGATTCTCTTGTAATGCAACTGCCATAGAGCATGCTCGGCGTTATGCTGCTCAGAAAGGGCGTGGTCCTCGAGAATTATGGCTTCATAGTTCTCACGCATCTGCTGCCAGATACTCAGGTCAGAAGGGACTCGTGCCTGAGCAGATCTCCGCCGCTTTCCATCCAACTCGATGTTCTGAGGAAAAAAAAGGGGAAAGCAGGATGACCCAAATTCTCTACAAGTCCGTTAAAAATAAACAAAAGGTCTACCTTCTCATAGAGGAGTTGAGCACGCTCCCTTGATGGAGCAGCAGGCATCTTATCCATAGGTACAATCATCATCAACCAGATTAGCTATCATAATCTCTGGCGGATATCTCTACCTGAAAAAGATGCGGGCACGTAGCTGGGCCAATCAACTAGTGAAGAAGAAGGAGAATGATCCGATAGCAACTGCTTGACATGCCCAAATCTACTAATCGGCGATTAAACTTCGAACCCAAAAACCCTAACAACAGAATTCCAGGGAAAAGAAACCCAACTTTCCAAACAGCAAACCGCAAACGCGGAAAAAACATAAACCGTAGAAAAACGTAACAGAAACCGCGAGAAAGGAAGAATGATACCGCAATGGACTAATCGGGGCGGAGGATTTGGGGTTTGACGTAGGGGAGGAGGGCGATGGGTTTGGGGACGAAGAAGCCGAGAGTCGGTAATGAGAGAGGAAAGACCGGTCGTTTAGTAACTTTCCGAATAATGGTCAAACAGTATATATATAGAGAGGAAGAGAGAGAGAGAGATTGGGGATTGGGGGGTTTGTCCGAACACAAGAAGGAAAGAGAAAGCGCGATTGGGATTGGATTCTCCCCCCACCCCCTCCCCTCTTTCTGTTACGAGGTGTTGACATGATGTTTGTACGGAAATGTTAGTCTCACGGGTTTATGTTCTAAAATTTATTTCAATAACCGTTACGGCGAAATATCGATTCTCCCCGTTTGAGCCAATTTTCTTTTTAGTAACTATGTTTTGTGACTTTAAATTAATATTATAAATATTTTTAACTTAATTTAGATATCAACGGATATTAAATAATTTCGGACGTGGTTGGTTTTAGTTATAGTTCTTTTATCTTACGTGAAAATATTAGTAACCGTCTTTATTCTTTATCATAACATTTAACAAATTTTTTTCCTAATTTAAACGATTACAGATCGATTTCGTACTTTACGAACGATTACGAAACTTGTTTCGTACTTTACGAAACATTTACGATCGTACTTTACGAACGATTATAAAACTCGTTTCGTAGTACGAAACTTTCCGGAAAAGTCCCCCACGTGGAAGAATAGGCGCGTCGTAGACACTTTACTTTGAGGGCACATAATGATTGAAGATGGCGATGACTAGCTGTTCGCGTAGGAAACGGACCACGTCGGAAATATTTGGCAATTGGACTCACAGGGAATTGTATGTGGTCGCCAGAAAGATGAATTTCAATGATAAATAATACGACTGATTACAAATTCGAAAACTTACAGAAGTAAACGAACGCTTACAGCCATAAAAAATGAATGAAAAGCGGGGGTAGGGATGACGGATGCGGTGTAGACTCGCTGCTGGAGGTGCGACTGGAGCTGACGTCACTGCTGACGCTGTAGACTCAGCACAGTGCGCTGTAGACTTACGCCCCGTGAAGCAAAGTCTGGTGGACGTCGGGTGCGGATGTCAAGGCTTCGGATGAACACCTTGGTGGCGGAGATGCAGGCGGATGATGATCGTCGGAATTACGGTCGCTCGTCCCGACGGTGGAGGCGATGGTGGAAGCTGGGTGTCGCGACTACGGTTGCTCGTCTCGACGATGGAAGCGCTGGCGGAAGGTTGATCAACGGAGCTACGGTTGCTCACTCCGCTGTTGAAAGGATGACCCAATAACCCAGGCCGGGGTATCTACTAAACTAAGGGTGACGAGCAATGCAAAGCTTATGTTTGGCTGATTGATCGTGTTCTTTTTAAGAAAAGTATGTTCCCCTTTTATACAAGATCTCAATAGATCTTTGTACGCTGCACACGTCCCCGAAAAATCCCTTGAATCGTGGCTCGATCTTAACTCCTCTCCGGGGATATCGGAGTTTGTTTTTCTTAGAGATTCTTCTAACCTCTACTTAGTGAGATCGTGTGTGGGACGTATCCAGATGAGTTGTAGACTTAGCTCACACTCGTATTTAAAAAGGGGTTTTAGACTTAGGCTGCTACGGACTGATATTTTGGCTCAGTCGACGGGCTGTAGACTTAGCTAAAGCCCGTGTTCTAATATGGGCTGTAGACTTACCACAGGCCCAGAGTATCTTATCGTGTCAACATAAGCCCCCCTCTTTTGCTAAGGCGATTTTCCGTCGCCTGAGCACAGTGACTAATTTTTTGGTTTAAAAGAAACGTTTCGTTTTCCCTCCTTTCACTTACGTCCTTCGCCTCGACTTTTTCCTCTCCAAGAAACCTCTGTTTTCCTTGAAACCCTAACTTCTTTCCAAAGAAAAAACCTGATGTCGACTCTTGGCTCCTTTCAGTGGCACCAACAACGTGCCGGCCCCGCTGGTATCGTTACTACTATAGACGGCGAGGGTTTAACCCTTGGTCTACCTCATCAAAGAAACGCGGGAAACGAAAGACGCCTTCTCCTCCAGACTCGGATTCTGATGAAATCCCCATTTCCCAGATGCAAAAGCAGGCGAGACTTACCTCATCTGGGCCTTAGATTCCAAGTCCGGTGGCTGCCCAATCGATTACTCCACCTCCAGAGTATGTATCATTCCTTTGTTGTTAATGGCCATTTTTGTCAACTCTCATAATACTTGCTCTTTCGCTTTAGGCACTCACTGGCTTTAGTACCTTTGGTCTGCCTATCGCCGGAAACACCATCAGAGCATGAGATGGATGTAAGTCTCTCTTTGCTGCTTCCTTTCCCTTTAATGCTTTGATGTCTAATCTCTTTTCCGTTCACAGGTTACCTCCCTCCCCATTCCTCAGTTGCTAGCGCTTATAGAGGGAGATGATGTTATTGTCGGGGGGGAAGTCGCAGCGCAGGAGGAAAAAATAGATGCTCCTGAAGCCACTCCTCTTGGCGCCGTAGACCCTATTGTGTCTACAGCGGACGTTGCGACTCAAGAGGGGGCAATCGCTTCAGAGGCTGATCCTTGTATTGATACCCAACCAGCTGCAACGCCTGTCGCTACTCCTCCTACCCATCCTTTGAATACACCTTCCGGCGAAGGCGCATCGAGCGAGGTCAGCGATTACACTCGTATCATGGAGAACGTGGACCGTATCGCAAAGCTGCTTTGCTATGAAACTTCTCTGAAGCTCTCTTTAAGGAGCTACAGGACTGCGTCGCAGAGATACAAGGTTCTCCAACAGCTAGTGTGCAGATGCTGGCGGCCTGCGAGGAGTTCATGTCGCAATTTTGGACTGAGTGATCAGTCTATTAGGATGAACTCAAGGCTCACCAGGAAGCTAAATACCATATCCTTGAGAAGCTGGCTGCTCAGTCACAGGAAGTGGATGACATCCGACTCCTCCGGGACCAAAAGGAAGACATGTCCCAGCAACTCCTTAAAGTCCAAAAACGTCTACAGGAGCTCTTGGCCCTTGAGAAAGAACTCAAGGACCGGGTCGCCGTGGTGAACTCCCTGCTCGTTGAACGGACTGCACATGCTTCTGCGCAGCAGGACCAAGACGAGTTGATGTCTTGGTACCGTCGGAAGAACGAGTTCACCCTCAAGCGCAACCGTGCCAAGATTTTGACTCTTCTGTTTGTGGAGGCGACCGATTCGATTTCCAGGCCTGGCACAAGATTGAGCCTGCGACTCACTCCACGCTGAGGTTTTTCTTTACTTTTCATATTTTACGGGTTGTAGACAGCAGGTCGCAGGGATGACACCCTATAAACAAACTCAGTCCATGACCGTGTATTCAATTTATTTATACTATTCTTTTATGATGTAGACAATATTCAGAGCACAAATTTGCAAGTCTACAATTACGTTAATATTTCTCTTTGTGCAATTTCTTTAGAAATAGCTGGGAAATGCTTCTCTAATACCTTCCTATGGGATTCCCAAATGGTCTTTCTGTATTGCTTCAAATACTTGCCATTAATTTTTAACGGTTGCTTAACTCCTTCGAGCGTCAACAACCTATAATTATTCGTTGAATAGGCTTCGATTACCTGATATGGTCCCTCCCAATTTGGGGACCATTTCCCTAATACCTGATCCTTGGATTTTAGTGGCAACACCATTTTCCAAACCAAGTCGCCAATACTGAAGTGTTTATGGACTACCTTCTTATTGTAGTATCGGGCTATTCTTTGCTTGTGTGCTTCTAATCTGTCTACAACTTCTAACCTTTTCTTCTCTAATTCCTCTAGAGCTATATACATAGCTTCATCTTGTAGACTTGAATGTGCAATGCGAAGCGACTTGTACCTCATTTCTATGGGTAAAATCGCATCATGCCCGTAGACTAACGCGAATGGCGCTTCTCCAGTGCCTTCTCGCAGTGCCTTCTCGCTTAGTGACTCTTAGAGCCCATAGGGTATCATTTAACATCTCATGCCAATTTTTTGGATTACACCCAATCATCTTTTGGATGTTATTTTTTATCAGTTTGTTAGATGCTTCAGCCTGCCCATTCGCTTGAGGGTAATATGGGGTAGAGTTCGAAATTGCGAAGCCAAATTCTTCGACGAATTCCTTCACTTTGGCATTATTAAAAGCCGTCCCATTGTCTACAACGATGTTTTGAGGAATGCCAAAGCGGTAGATGATGTAAGTTCGCAAGAAATCGATCACTTCACTGTGGTCAATTTTCTTGTAGACTTGGGCTTCTATCCACTTAGTGAAGTAGTCTGTTGCGACTAAGATGAACGCGTCTCCTCGACTAGAGTGGGGGTGAATCTCTCCTATTATATCTAAAGCCCAAGTTCTAAAAGGCCAAGGTTTGATTATGGGAATCAGGTCAGTCGCTGGTGCACGGGTCGACGGGCCGTGTCGCTGGCAATCTTGACACCCCCTAGCCATTTCAATACAGTTTTTCATCATTGATGGCCAATAAAACCCGTGTCTCTAAATAATCCAGCACATTTTAATTCCCGATTAATGCGATCCACAAAGTCCTTCATGGGTTTCTAACATTATTGGGGTGGCTTCTTCTAAGTCTACACACCTCAAGAGTACCCCGTTAGTATCTTTCTTATAGAAGACACCATCTAGAAGAACATACGTTAGTGCCTGGACTTTAATTCGTTGTTTAACCTTTCGACTCGGATCAGAGAGAAAATCTATGATCGGTTTTCTCCAATCTTCGTCTTGCTTCATTATGTCTATTGCCATGACATTATTTCTTGACTGCAAATGCGACTCTATTTCTATCAAATCCCTTGAGTTAACTTTTCCTTTATAACCTGAGGCAAGTTGTGCCAAGTAATTAGCTACTCTGTTTTCGTCACGGCTTATGAAATGAAAAGTTATATTTTCAAAGCGTGCGACCAGCTGCCGAACTATATCCAGGTAAGGTCGCAACTTCTCTTGACACAAACACGCCTCATTCACCTGGTTGATAACCAACTGGGAATCAACCTTGATTCGAACTCGCTTTGCTTTTAATGAAAGGAGTTCTTTTAGCAATGTTATCAACGCTTCATACTCAGTAGCATTGTTGGTTGACAATTCACATAAACGAAAAGCCAACCTAATGTCTCTGCACATAGGAGATATTATATGGACTCCTATCCCCGCTCCGTTTCTTGTGGATGAACCATCAAACCACGCCTGCCAGACATTGTCGATTTTTTCCTCTTGATCTACCGACAGGTCCAGGTCATGATCCACTAGGAAATCAGCTAATACCTGTCCTTTAATCGACTGCCGGGATTTGTATCTCAAATCATACGGGGAAAGAATTAAGCTCCATTTGCTAACACGTCCGGCTAATAACGGACTTTCAAAGAAATATTTCATTATGGGCGACTTAGACACCACGTAGACTTCCCTGTTCCCAATGTAGTGTCTAAGTTTCATTACTGCATAGAATACCGACAAGCACAATTTCTCTTTTGGAGTATATCTAACCTCAGTCGGGGTTAGCTGTCTTGATAGGTAGTAGACTGCCCTTTCGCGTCCGTCCTGATCTGTTTGTGCCAACATCGCGCCTATTGTTATTCTAGTAGCCGCTACGTAAAGGATGAAAGGCTTTCCTTGTTGAGGAGGAATCAGAACCGGTGGATGCATTAAGTATTCCTTTAGGGCATTAAAAGCCTCTTCGTGTTTCTCAGTCCATTTATATTCATTCCTTTCTCTCAATAGATTAGAGAATGCCTTTGTCTTCCCTGCGACATTCTCTATGAACCTACGCAGGTAATTAACTCTTCCTAGAAAAGCTTGCAATTCTTTCTTATTCTTTGGTGCCGACAGGCTCTGAATGGCTTTCACTTTATTTTGATCAACCTCAATGCCACGTTGATGCACTAGGAAACCTAGGAAATGCCCCGCCCTGACTCTAAAGGCACACTTAAGAGGGTTCAACTTTAGTTGGTGGGTCCTCATTTTCAAAAAGTCACTTCTCAAGTGTTCAACATGCAATTCTTCCTTCGTCGACTTGACCACTATGTCGTTGATGTAGACCTCTATTGTTTTCCCTAGATAGGCATCAAATATGGTGTTCATTGCTCGCTGATAGGTAGCCCCAGCATTTTTCAAATCGAAAGGCATTACTACCCATTCAAAAATGCCTAGTGGACACTTAAACGCAGTCTTGTGAATGTCTTCTTCCGCGATGAAGATCTGGTTGTAACCCGAAAAGCCGTCCATAAAGGATATGACTTGATGGCCCGCAGTTTTATCTATAAGGTCATCTGCGGCAGGCATAGGGTATTCATCCTTAGGAGTAGCGCGATTTAAATCTCTGAAATCTACGCAAACTCTGATCTTTCCATTTTTCTTTAATACATGAACGATGCTAGAGATCCTTTCTGCATACCGTGAAGTCCTTATATATCCTGCTCGAAAGAGCTTTTTTACTTCTTCATACACCAAATGCATTACTTCTCTAGACATTCGTCTTGGAGCCTGTTGCACTGGTTTAAAATCTTTCTTGAAAAGTGTGTTCCACTAGCCTGCGATCTAGCCCCGGCATTTCGGTGTAATCCCAAGCGAAACAATCTTTGAATTCCTCAAGTACGCCCTTGATCGCATCAAAAAATTCTTTATTTATTGATGAACTGATGAAAAGATTCCTAGGAGAAGCCTCGCTTCCCAAATTAACACTGACCAAAGGGTCACATGGGATCATTAAGGATTCACGACCGTTGTCACCACCAAGACTAGTGGATACGGGGTTATTACAAGCATCAGGCGCTCTAAGCCCTGCTGAATTTATTGCTAAAGACGATGTAGACTGGTCCCATAAACGTCCTTCTTTATAGCCTCGGAGTCGCTGGAGGACATCAGCGACTGTCGCATTCCTCTCTTCACTCTGGTCCATAAGTTCCTTCCTTCAGGAGTCTATCGGGCTCCAACTCCGCACCATGGTTCTGCTGGCTTTCCATGGCTCCTTCTTCTGCGTGGCCGTTTGTGCTTCCTTCAGCAGGTTTCTCCCCTGAATTGACTTCTTGCAGGACTTCCTCTATGTCCTTGTCAGTAAACTCATCTCCCCATCCTGTTGGAACAATCGGGCCAGACTCTGGCTTGGGGTGTGACGTCCCGTAGTCAACAATGTAGTCGAACTTTCCGGAAGGCTGGCCCAGGGGTCCGACTGTAGGATCGCCCAGCTCGTATCGATGATGCAGAGTAAGGTCTTTTACGGTCTTGCTTGTCTTTGCGTGCAAAACACCTCTATCACAACAGGAATAACCATCAGCCTTAACAATCTCAACCTCGGAATCAAGCCATAACATTAGTTCCCTATGTAAAGTAGATGGTATAGCGGCGGCTTTATGAAGCCAATCGCGACCAAGCAAGGCGTTGAAAGTGGGAATTATGTCTATGACGAAAAAGGCAGTTTCTTTTTCCTGTCGACCCACACCTAAGTGTACCGAAAAGATTCCTAAGCATTCCGATTTCCTGCCATTGAATCCGCTTACGGCTACATCCGTTTTTATCAGGTCGCACGGCTTATATCCAAGCATTTCAAACCTGGATAACGGCAATACGTTTATAGTAGCTCCATTGTCTACTAAGACGCGGTTCACCACAGTGCCATCAAAGGTAGCAGTGATGTACAAGGAATGCATGTGTTGCTTCATACTATCTGATGGCTTCTTAAGCCAATGGAGTGGGAAACCCGATGGGTAAATTAAGGGACGAGGAAGAGGTGGCTTACCTCTAGAAGCCTTTGTATTTTTCGCTTTGGCGAAGTCCATAGGCAAAGTGATAGCATTACAACTCACGATCACCTCTTTGCTATGATTAGCATCACTCGGGATCTCACTCCGAAGAGGAGTATAGTCGAAACTTGAGCCAGGCTCTTCCGAGTGGTCCGTAGACTCGTTACATTCGGCCTCCGCATTTGGTTTCTTCACATAGAGTTGGGCATGCGGAGCGACCAATATCGGGGCAGGTCTAGGCCTTTTGGCGACGTGACTTAGACGTCTGTCTCTCATTTTCCGGGTCTGTAGTGGTAAAGTTGTTCTACCCACGGCTTTCTGCCAATATTTCGAAGGATTAGTCACCTTCACCATTCTTGATTTCTTAGAATCAATGGTGGCCTAACATACCTCTACGAAGTCCTTGACGAGTGGATCATATCCCACGACTGTTCGTGACGGTTCCTGTTTCATTTCTGGATTAAGTAAGGGGTTCTGAGTACCTGTAGTCGTAGGGTGAGCTGGCTGGACCATGATCTCTCCATTTGCTGATAAGTCTACGAGCTTGAGAAAATAGCTCACGCAGCATGCCGTACAGAGTTGCGTGATCAGAATCCTATTTCGTCTGATCAGTTTACACTTCTGGCACAGCAACCTCTCATCCAAGAACTGAGCAATCGGTGGTCCCATTTGAATTGCTTGGGCGTCCACTTTATGCGAGCCATACTTTGTCTTAGCTCCTTTCCTCTGTGCTTCATCGCCTCGCTGTGCCCTGTCAGTCGCACATGCTAGGGGGTGAGATTCATGGGTGCGACCATCATTTTCCTGCTTAGCTTTGTGCTGGGTCAGCGGATTGTCGAACTCCAAATGTCGCTTGGAGCGTTCTTCAGCATGAGAGTGGTGTTCGGGCGCCCTTCCTCTACCATGAGGACCACCTCTGCCCCCTCGAGTCGCTGCCCTACGTTCCTGACCCGTAGGGCTTTTGAATCCTCTTTGCAGATTATTTGGGGCAACCCGTGGTCCCGGGGAACCTAATCCCATCGCCACCTCCTCAAGCGGGGTTAGGTCATACCAGGTGTCGCCCTGATTGGCTTGCAGATACTTCCGAAAGGTGTTACACCTATCAGTAGTGTGTGTGTCATCCATGTGCCAACAGCAAAGATTCCTAGCAATTGCCTTGGCTGGGTAGGTAATTACCCCTTATCAGCCAGTCTACGGAACAGGGCGTTTGCCACCATGGTCTCTCCAGAGGTTTTTGTGTCCTGCAGAGAGAAATCGTTGTCAGCTTCTATGAGATTTATGTCTACATCAGAAATGTCAAACATATGAATGGGGACTTCATCATCAAACGGTTTCTCGTCAACCATAGTGACTTCGTCGACTTCAGGAAAACATAACTTTTTTGCCTCTATGAAGTCTTGAATAATGTTCCTAAAGGATAAACAATCTTTGGTCGTATGTGTAAACGATCCATGCCACTTGCAAAAATTCCTAGATTTTTCTCTATCTGTCCGGGGGATCCTGTGGCCCGGTTTCAACTTAATTCGTTTTCGCTGGAAGAGCCAGTCGAAAATCGCATCGGCTTTGTCCACATCAAAAGAGTATTTCCTTTCCTCCCCTGTTTTCTGGGATGCTTTCGCTTTGGAATTCCTCCGTGCTAAAGGCTCACAAACGGTGGCCTCCCCTTTTATGAACTCAGCCATGTCTACCTCAACAGTCTCTAGCTGATAGGTGCGCGTAGACTGGGCTTCTTCCAACAATAATTGATGGTACTCAGTCGCTCTCCTGGCGAGATCATAAAGGTCAGTAAACCTCTCTCCCTGTAATTTCTTTTTGAAAGGGATGGATAAGGCATTTAATGCCACCATGAGTTGATCTCTTTCCGGGATTGCTGGTCTACAGCGAAGTAGCGCTTTCCGCAAGCGCATCAGAAACTGCCCTGGATGCTCACCGGCGACTTGCTTCAAGCGCATCACCTCAAAAATCGACAGGGGTGAGTCCAAGCGGGCAAATGCTTTCATAAAGTTACTTTGCATTTCTGCCCAAGATGCCACTGATCCAGGGGGCAGACTAGCATACCATGTAAAGGCGTCTCCCGTGAGAGAATTTGGAAACAACTTTAGTTTCCAAAAATCATTAGCCGCAGCTTCTCCGAGTTGATGGGTGAATCGCGCTATATGCTCCAGAGGGGTTATCTCATCCTCGCCTGAGAAGCGGGTGAAATCAGGCACTCTGTACCCCCTGGGCAAAGGGAAATCCCTGTCAACGTATGCCGGGTAAGGACTTCTGTAGAAGTTGGGATCGTCATATCTCACGACTCCAGGTACCATCTGTTCTAGCACTTGGGCTATCGTTTCCCTCAAATTTAATGGGGGTGGACGGTCAACCGACTCTCGTACAGGGTCTTGACCCCATCTTTCTCCTGCGTAAGGCGCTCTTTCAACGCCCTTTGCTGGCACCGAGTCTACAGGGACTTTAGCATACAAACTTTCCACCCGGGATGGATCCCTTGCGCTTGGCAAGTCCCCTGGCGGAATTTCATCTATAGGAGCTCTTCCAGGTCGACGAGCGGAGACAGAAGGTACATATCTGTTTGTCTCGCCTTGAGCTTCGCCGTACTCGTCTTCTGGATTTGCCGCGTAGACGGCATTTTGCCTCCATCCTGTGGGCGATCTAGAAGTTGGTCTAGAAGGAGATGTCACATCCCTTGATTCTGCAGGATATTGGTTATCACTATTCCAAGGATCATCTTTTTGGAACGAGACAATCCTTCTTTCGGAGCGCCGCGCATCCCCCATAAAGGAGAATTCCCTGTCTACGGGGTTACTTCTTCCTGCGACAGCGCTGGGCCTATTTAAGGCACTGATTTGCTCTAGAATCCGAGTCATGTTGCTTTCCAGTCCAGATATTCGTCTGTCGACCAGATTTCTCATATCACTGAACTCTTTGTGAAATTCGAGTCTGGATATGAATTCGGAAGGTGTATGCGCTCCGAGATCAGTTTGACTGGCATTCGCCTGACTACTTAGAGTCACATCGCCCACGTTTGTGTTTCCTTCTGCGGGAACACCGTCTCCATCTAATGGAGGTGGGGGATCTCGGTTAGTTCCGCTTCTGGTATTTTTCGCCATCAGCAAACGCGAAGTACTTTCTTCGCTCCCACTGTGGTCGCCAAAGACGTGTTCGCGTAGGAAACGGACCACGTCGGAAATATTTGGCAATTGGACTCACAGGGAATTGTATGTGGTCGCCAGAAAGATGAATTTCAATGATAAATAATACGACTGATTACAAATTCGAAAACTTACAGAAGTAAACGAACGCTTACAGCCATAAAAAATGAATGAAAAGCGGGGGTAGGGATGACGGATGCGGTGTAGACTCGCTGCTGGAGGTGCGACTGGAGCTGACGTCACTGCTGACGCTGTAGACTCGTTGTCGCGAGACGCAGGCCTGGTGCTGACGTCACTGCTGACGCTGTAGACTCGGCACAGTGCGCTGTAGACTTACGCCCCGTGAAGCAAAGTCTGGTGGACGTCGGGTGCGGATGTCAAGGCTTCGGATGAACACCTTGGTGGCGGAGATGCAGGCGGATGATGATCGTCGGAATTACGGTCGCTCGTCCCGACGGTGGAGGCGATGGTGGAAGCTGGGTGTCGCGACTACGGTTGCTCGTCTCGACGATGGAAGCGCTGGCGGAAGGTTGATCAACGGAGCTACGGTTGCTCACTCCGCTGTTGAAAGGATGACCCAATAACCCAGGCCGGGGTATCTACTAAACTAAGGGTGACGAGCAATGCTAAACTTATGTTTGGCTGATTGATCGTGTTCTTTCTAAGAAAAGTCTGTTCCCCTTTTATACTAAATCTCAATAGATCTTTGTACGCTGCACACGTCCCCGAAAAATCCCTTGAATCGTGGCTCGATCTTAATTCATCTCCGGGGATCTCGGAGTTTGTTTTTCTTAGAGATTCTTCTAACCTCTACTTAGTGAGATCGTGTGTGGGATGTGTCCAGATGAGTTGTAGACTTAGCTCAAACTCGTATTTAAAAAGGGGTTTTAGACTTAGGCTGCTACGGACTGATATTTTGGCTCAGTCGACGGGCTGTAGACTTAGCTAAAACCCGTGTTCTAATATGGGCTGTAGACTTACCACATGCCCAGAGTATCTTATGGTGTCAACACTAGCTAGTGATGAATTTTGGGAGCGAAGAAAGAGAGACATTTTGGTGGGAATTGCAGGGGAGGGGAGGGGAGTCACAAGGAGAGGGTAGTGGGTTTTGGTAGTAGGTGAGGAGGCTGAGGAAGAAAAAGAAAACATGGGATGATGTAATGATAATGTCTTGTTATGGAAGTGCCTTTGCCTATTTATATATATAAGCATGTATGCATGAAAATTGTTGTAGTATACACATAATAGGAGTGTATGCTTTGGTTGCTTCCGCTTCAAGGGACTGATCCTGTCTTCTGAAGGACAACTGAGTCCGGCCACCGCATTACAACACTGAAATTGAAAAGGAAAACAAACTGACTCTTGGATTTGTGTTTGTTTGCAGTGCTGTGAGATTTTCAATGGGAAATCCCAACTGTCATTTACATGAACCCAGGTTTTCTTTTGCCTTTTACTGTCATGGCATTATTATTACCGACAAGTAACTATGTAGTGTGCCGTTTGTTGCGAGCCATTGCATGCCTTTCCTCGTCGATGTAGAGGAACGTGCGTGAGGCGAGCAGACGGGATGGCAGGCAGGCTGAAAAATCTTGCTCTGGTGATTCTGCCAGGAATCATAGCCTTGTCTCATGGCATAGTGATAAAACAAGTACATGTATCCACCTTTCTCATCCCAGTGGAAACAAAAGCTAACTGTTCAGCCTTAGTTGTGTGTATGTATTATTCACCCGAAGTGATATTCGGGTCAGAGTTTAGTTTCAATGGCATTGCTTTCTCCCCCTGACCCACCAACAAAAGAATTGGAGGCCGGGAAACACCTAAATTTAAGGGTTTTGCACCAAAATACCCTTGCTATGGAAACAATAGACTCTGTTTTTGATGGGAAAATAGAGAAGGTAAAGAGTAATGATACATGGGAGTAGTTAAGGTCAATCCTTGACTGAGTTAGACGACAAGAAGCATGAACAATGTTATCCAGACACATCACAAGGCCATGTCAGAAGCCGACAAAGAATATAAAGCTTGATGCCACAGACATCCATCTTAACAGGGAGCAACATGGGTATATTTTATCCTTGTAAATAATACATCCCCAGGAGGAAATTATTCTGAGAAAGAAAAGATGAATGATGTCGGATCGTACAGAGAAAGGGAGCCTCCCAGGGAATGGCCAAGACCGACATCCGGGAAATTTGTGGTTCTAAAGCTAAAACCCAGATGCTACAGCCATTGTACAGCAACTGATTGGCACCAAATCATCATCCCATTTACAATTATTACTTCACATCAAGTCTAGAAGCATGGATGTATATGTACGTGGTTAATGGGGAGTCGAGGGAGGGCGGCCCCGAGAAACCACCAATTATTTCCTGCCTAACCTCACGAGGTGCTGCTGATGTTTTGCGGCTGCAGCTTTGTCAGCAGCCTCCCGCTTCATTGCCCTCTTCGCACGTCTCCCGGTTGTTTCCTTTGGAGGGTCCTTCTTCTTAGCCGGACGAGACGAGCTTGCGCCGCCCGAGTCTTCCTGATGCTGGAATCGGTACACAGGACGTGCTTCCTGTCTACCAGCCCGGACATAACCGTTATCTCCCCACCTACGATTACCGATGCGGACATTTGGGGAGTTGAAGTAAACTTCATCGATATCGTCTTCGTCGTCGTCTTCTTCGTAATAAGGATTATATTCTTCCGTGTCATCGTAAGGAGATTCCTCATAATGGACCGCCAAGGGGTTGAACCAAGATGCTCTCAGAAGCAAGCAGACGCTTTCCTCAAACATGTAATCATGAATACTGCAATCGACAATTTGATACAGACCTAGAATGAGAACACCCCCATACAAATTGAAGGAAAAAATTACCAACAAAAAGGTTATGGAGCAGGACCTGCCGTCCAACGAGCGGTGGACGTTGAGGAAGTTAAAGGGGTGTTTACACTGGGGACAGGTAGGGTTCTCCTTGCACGATGCCCATCGAAGGATGCATGTCACACTGCACCACACAAGGTAATGAGGAACTAATTTTGTATGCAAGTACACAGTTCATGTCACCTTAACAAGAAACAACGGGTACATTCGAAGATAATGCCTTCTACACAAGTGCAGACCTCACATAACTCTACCCATGTTAAACGGCTGCCCCTTTCAGGCTAATTTATGTTTGCAAGAAATGCTAAGCCATGTCCTTGCGACAAAGTAAGCAGGTCCTTCTATGTTTCATCTCAACAAAACGACTACCACTTTCAGCTATTTCTACAGTCTACAGCAGAATATAAATCAGCAAATAGAACAAATGCTGACAAATACAGGCAGTGCATAGCGGTGTGATCAGAATACTAAAAACACTCAACTATTCCACCAGAGCAATGCTATGACAACAACACAAACGAAACAATTCCACTGAACAGAGCATTTCCCCGTCAAGGAGCAGCATGGCAGCAAAAACAATGAGAACGACAATCAATCCTCATTGAGTTATTCCAGATCGGAACTGCGACAAAGCAGTATAAAGGCAGAGGGAGAGGGGGAGGCAATGGACGAGGTTCCAACAAACCAGTATGTGTGCTCGCAACCTTTTACAAGAGCAGTATCCTGAAGGACAATCTTGTCCAAACAAATTGCGCATATGCCACCATGATCATCGCACCCACCACCAGCACAACCCCCTGTCGCGTTCACCGTCTCTCCCTAACAAATCAAACCCCAATTAGCAGGAACCATGCAAACAATCAACACCACCCACGAAAAACTCATGACCTAATTCCCGATCCGACCACCATGGCCGATTATCTCCACCCATTCCCCAGAAACTCCAGATCTGAAACCCCAGAAAACAGTAGCACGACAGAGATCGAGCAGGGGGGGGGGGTGGAGACGGAACCTGATCCTGGAGGGACAAGGCGAGGGCGCCATTGACCAGGACATCGGAGTCGGTAACCAGGACAGCTGCCATGAGGGGCGGACGGGAAGACTCAAACTCCCAAATAGGGACCTGGCGAGCTTGACCGATGGGAGGGGGAAAGTAAACAACGCGAAGAAAAAGGGGGCGTGTGGTGTCTGTGTATGTGTTAATGATCGATAAGGGGGAGGGAAAGGGCGAATTGGAGATGACGAAGATATGCCGAGGAATAATTCCCTGATTCCTGGTGGGGGGGGTTGGACTGGTGGTGTAGATGAGACGAGAGAGAGAGAGCCCTTAATGCCGTGTTTGGGATTCTAAATAAATGAAATAAAAGAGTTAATATAATATTATATTGAGTTTAAGAATGTACGAAAATTTTAAAAAATTTCACAAGATACGATTTTAATTTTTAAAATACCTCTTTAACTTGCGATTATTTTCAATTTTAAAAATAGCTAAAATACCGTAGCTGTTGTTAATATTGGTATCGGTCCACTAGTTCGGGTCGATCCGGTCCGGCTTCCTCCCCCAGCAGCAGCGCAGCCATCCCTGATGTGGCAGCGGAACCGAACCATGAAACGTCACTGGAGGATGCGGAAGCGTTGCTAGACATATGTCTTCCTTCCTTCTCCTCTTCTGCATCTGACTTCACCTTAGGGAAAGCTTGGTCGACCGGCGGATTGATTGCGATCGCGATTTGTGTATAGGCGGCTAGGTATGGCGATCTAGAGGACTAAATGAGCTTGGCAACCGCCGGTGTTCCTCTTGGTTCCAAGGACGAACAAGGCCGCACCGTTATGCCGACCCTATTCAATTGGACCATGTTCTGTCAGCCCTTCATATGGCCGTGGCCGTTATCGGCAAAGGTGCAATGAGGATTTGAATTATCTTTCCACTTCGTTTGATCGCAGTCCCCCATATTGACACACTCGTTGATGATGATGACAATTCCCTTTACAGGATGTGAATGCCATTAACTGGGAGAAGAACGCACCGCTGCATTGGGCTTGCCTCAATGGTCACATACAGGAAAAAGCATCTGTTAGCTCGACAGTGATCATGTGCTGCAAATACTTCCATTATTCCTCGTCGGCCTGACTTTCCAGGTGGTAAAGAATTTGATCCAAGCTGGAGCAGATGCATCTTTACTGAACAGGTTCCGGGATTTGAATAAAGCTCGTAGATAGTGATTCCTTTCTTTCATCGTGAGGCATCGTTGCACTGACCTGGTCTTGTTTGTATCTCTGCAGCCACAAGCATAGTCCAATTGACGGGGCAGTGAGCCATGGGAAGCTAGATGCATTAAACACTGCCGCAGCTCAACTCGAACTCATGCGAGCTGCTGTATCTTACTGGGTGCTCTTCTAGGGTAAGGACCTCGTGTTCAGAGCATTGGTTTTTGCTATGTAGAACATAATCATATGGTTGGATTGGATGTTGTGGAGTTGCACATATAGGCTAAAAACATATGAAAATTCACAATTGTTTTGTTTAGCTAACCTGGATCAAATATGTTGTTCAATCAATGGATCTTTAGATTCAGACATCTCGACCTTAAGAAACCAAAACTAGAAGAACTTCCGTAGGAGCACGACCTGTTCCTGAACTCCTTTACAGTATCCAGTTTGGGAGACCACATTTGCTTCTTGTAACCGACTAAGAGATCGTATTCCTTCTTCAGTTCTGGTGTGCCGCAGAGCTTTGGTCTAACCCTCATTCCCTCACACCCTGTACTGTTCTCGTTATTGTATCTGTTGTTACTTTGGAGAATCAACCTCGTGATGAAGTCGGGAAGAACCTTGATCAAGACCCTGTCGTTGCTATCCCTGGTGCACTCGAACGGCTCGTTGCCGACATCCCTGCTGCCAGAAGACATGGGAACAAACGGTGCCCCAATGACGATGCGCTGCATAACGAGGCAATCGAGGACGACGTGATGACCCTCTAATTGTTGGTGCCAGGGAAGAAGTCGATGGGCAGGATGTACTACGTCCGACCGGCCACAAGTACCTCGTCCGTTGAGAGCGACGGCATCGGGCGGCCTACGAAGAAAGAATCCGCAGGGCACACTGCCATGCCATGATCACAAGCGTGCTCTAACATGACCTCTCCCGCTGAAACCCTTCTTCCACCGTTGCCGCTTCTGGGGTGTTTCGATGGAGGTGGCATAACGGTCTTCCTCGTTCCATCCCACAGGACAAGGTTTATGACACCGGCTGCTGATTCCAAGTCCGTAGGTTGGAAGCAAGGTGAGATAGCATTGCCCATGAAAGAGAATTTGGTCCCAAGATTTGTGTGCTTCCAAATCATGAATTAGGTGGAGAGAAGAGGTAGAAAACATCATTAAAAAGCTGTAAAATAAACCAATAAAAACATTAAATTCTATACATTTATACAGTAATTTTGGCACTTTTAGCCGAGAAAGAATTGCACCACTGTAAAATTTCAGGGACATAAATGTTTGGGGTTGACTGAAAAAGGTGGGAGGCAAAGCTGAAATATGAATTTGGAAATAGACAGCGGTATTTGCTTCCTAATGTGGAATTTTTCCTTACGACAATGAATGCATAGTGACAAAAAAAAAGAGAAAATAATTTTTTATTTGGATGTCTAGAGTCCTCGATCTCGATAGTAAGAATACCGACAAACGTGATAAGAATTGTTTACCTGCAACAAACGCGGACTCTCGAAAATGCTACTACCCCAATGATCTGCTGCAGAAGTAAAGGTTCGTTTTGGACTCCTATTAGAATGAATATGAGGATTCAATTTTGCAGATACCAATTCACCCCATCACCTAGGTCGATTATCAAGCAATCATCTTGGGCATGCAGCAAAAAGCCAGTAAACGAAATGACCTGGATGATGGATACTTCAAGATTCCATTAACTTGTGGGGAGATTAGGGTAGAGCTAGGACAGTTATTGTATGAGGTCTACCCAATGCTAGATGCAGAGGTGCATAGCAACTCGGCCCCTTGACCTGCAGAGTTTCATCAGACGAGGAACTATAATCACGGAGGTCTGTTCACCTTACGAATATCACAGCTAGTTAATGCATTACCTGAAATTTTCCAGTCAGGGTGAGGAAACTATGGCCCTCCAAGATTAGTGCTCTTTGCTTGGCAACAACAGATGCAAGGAGGCACTTGCCACTTTGTCAATATTGTTGTGACAGTTGCCCACAACACGTGGCAAGTAAAAGGTCAGACGCAAGTTCACGAGCCAGAATAATAAGCATAGACTGACAGGAGGCCATCATATCTCTGTGGGGATGTTGCTCGCCCATTTGGACCCCATGTCTTCAATATGAATGAACTGATTCTAGACCTTTATCAAGGAAGCTGCATATGCAGAACAAACAAGCCACCAACAATGCTCTCCAGAGGATCAGTCTAATATGAGGAAACAGTCAACTCTAATTTGATGAAGTTATAAGCCAAACCTAATAAGCTGAACCGTATATCATCCCCTCATCAGTCACGGGTAAGGAAGATGTATAAAAGAAACCTTAAGGCTTCATTATGTATTTTAACATTCCCAGAAGTAATACAAAATATGATATGTTGAGTGTTATATCGAGCTTATTATCACTGATTCTAAGCTCCATACCGTGATACCTTCATGGGACTTAACCCAACAGAAGCCAGTATAGACAATCCATGATTTTTCCTAAACTGGCAGTCATGTTGCATTAAAGAAAAAGGAACGGCCTTATAAGTATGAAAGAATTAGCGAAAAATTGATGGCCAGAAAATATAGTAGCACCTGCTCTTCCACGAGGATAATCATGTAAAATATAGGTCCCGCTCGACCATACTCTGAAGGTCTGCCCATACTAGCTTAATGACAAGCAAGTGCCACTTTTGACTGTCAGATCTGTTCTATGTTCACAACATAACCTAGAACCTATCATCTGGAATGAAACCCCTCTGAAGCATTTGATCATGATACCGAAATGCTTCCTTCATGTTGTCTTGCGATACATAGCCATTAATCAGTGACGTGAACGTGGACCTGTCAGGATTCACACCCCTCTTGATCATCCTTTTTAGTATTACCTCAGCTTTTTGCATCTTTCCTTGCCTGCAATACCCACTCAAGATGACATTAAACGTAATGATGTCAGGCATTAAGCCGTTTTCCTCCATTTGGCTCACCAAAGAAGCGGCCTCATCCATGTCATCCAGCTTCACAAAGCCATTAATTAGAGTATTGAAGGATACACTATCTGGAGCAACTCCCTTGCGGACCATCTTTTTCAGGAACTCGAGAGCCTTTAGTGCATCTCCTGATCGACAAAAGCCTTTGATCAAGGTATTGCATACGACGAGACCAGGCTTAATACCAATTGCAACCATGCCATCCCACAGCTTCAGTGCCTCATCGAGATGTCCCAAGCTACAGAACCCATTTATCATAATGCCATAGGAAATATGACTTGGTTCAATTTTCTGGCTAACCATATCCTCCCATAACTGCTGAGCTTTATCCATCTGACCCACTTTGCAGAATCCGTCAATCAGTGTGTTGTATGTCACAATATCTGGTTTAAGGTTCTTTCGGGTCATTATCTCAAATAGAATCACTGATTTCTCCATGTTTCTGTCCATGCAGTGCCCCCGAATAAGGGTTGTAAATGTGCAAAAATCAGGATGTACTCCCCTCTCACCCATCTCTTGCAACAGTTCATCAGCCTCAGACAGCCTCCTCTCCTTGCACAGTCCATTTATGACGGTGTTATATGCAATAACATCCATGGCACAGCCATGCCCCATCATGTCTTCTCGAATCTTCAATGCTTTCGACGTTTGGCCACTCCTGCAATATCCATCTATTAGCATCGTATACAGAACATTATCTGGCACCAACCCAGCACCCCTCATATTCTTATAATGCAATAAGGCTCGATCAATATCTCCCCTCCGGCAGAGCATCCCAATAATAGAGCTATAACTAATCAAATCAGGAGACACACCATATCGCAACATTTCATGAAATATCTCCTCTGCTTCCATAGCATTCTCCTTCCGGCAAATCTCCACGAGAATTGTATTAAAAGTTGATGTATCCATACTTAAACCCGCCTGTGACATCTCATCTACAACTTCTCTGGCTTTTCTGAAATGACCGTTCTTGCACAATCCATTGAGAATGGCATTATAAGTATAAACTCCAGGTTTCAAACCCTTTTCTGCCATGGAATTCATCAATGAGGAAACCTCATTATCTTTCCCTTCCCTGCAATAAGCATTGATCAAAGTATTATAGGTAACAACGTCCGGAAATACACTCTTCTCCTCCATCTTCACTAAAAATGCTTTAGCATTGCCAATCCTCCCATCCTTACACAGTGCATTCACCATAATATTAAGCGTGTAGACATTTACTTTAGCGTTGCTCTTAACAATTTCTTCATAAACATCCCATGCCAAATCCATCCAGCCCATTTTGACAATCCCACCCAGGAGGCTGTTACATGCATTTATTGACACAGATAACCCTTTTCCGTTCAAAGCTCTGTACACCTCTACACCTTCTCTCACTTTTCTAGCTTGAACATATGTCCTAACTAACAAATCATACACTGAGCCTCTACCACCATCCCTATCAAATATCATGAAGGAGTTAACGATATCAGCGCGCAACACATTGCTCTTCCTAATCATCCTAAGCATCAGTCCTTGTGCTTCTGATAACCTCTGATGAATCCTACTACATATCAAAACATTGGCCATTGCAGCTAAAGACTCTAAAGAATGCCTAAAGTTCGGACATTCACGAGAAATCAAGTCAATGAACTTCAAACCGTGGGATAAGTTTTCATGGCGGCATCGGCGGAGCACTTCGACAATAATGGAAGGCGTCAACTGTGAAAGGAAGTAATCTGGCGACATAGAAGTCGGTATTTTCCGTTTCAGGTTCAGCAAGATTTTATCAGCCAAGAAATGGGAAGACGAGGATGCCGCCATCACATGTGATTGGGTCGATAAGTGGGAGCGGATGGTAGTAGAGAGTTCAAAAGGCCCGTACACATGCTTTATCGACAAACAGGGAGTCCAACGGGTTCGTAGAAAAAGGCGTAGAGGAGACATTGGGGGAAACCATTAACCAGCAGCGACAACCACTAAACTGCAGTTCACGATTCGTCACAGCTGTCCCAACGTAGATCAATAGTCAGCACACGAGTAAACTAAGTGCGGAAATTGATCAAACAGGTGGTGGGCAAGTAGTCAAAACGGAGACAGACTCACCGCCTACTCGTCCAAAGCAGAATTTGACAGGGACAAATTTAACCCCATAATCGACCAGGGAGGGCTGGATGGATATTCATCAGAAGACGAAGCAAAAAGAAAGATTGACACAGGGGTAAGGCGACTCCACTGGGGATCGAACCCAGAATCTCTGGTTCCGTAGACCAGCGCCTTATCCATTGGGCCATGGAGTCCAATTTGTTCGTCTCCTTTCAGAATTTATATAAAAACAATAGACTAGCTGTACGAACAATAAATTTATGTTTCTTTGAAAAGATGATTTGATTACATACAGCTCAAACATTCCTATAAACAACTTCCGTCAACTTCCTCCCTAACAGACACAACCCAACGCCCAAAATCGCTAGACAAACCAGCAAACATCACATCCATTTCCTTCCAACTTCGGGTACCCGGCCGCCAAACCACCAAAGCCGGCAGTTGGTGCTCCCCTTGACCTGAGAATTCTCCACCCCTCTTCTTCTCCTGTTCCTGGCTGTCTCGCCTTTAAACCACTGTCGTAACAGAGGACTCTGCCAACTTCCCTCGCCAAAAATTCTAGAACTTCCTGCTATTGCTTTGTCATGCACATGTCCTCGGGAGGCTCTGGGTCCTCCTCATCTCGTCTGAATTCGCCGTTTCCATTGCAAAGCCGGGTGGACAGGGTAGGCGACACCGGAGCGTAGCTACCTGCAAATATGCAACCAAATTTTGTCAGCGAGGCGAAACAAAGGGCTGCCCATAAGGAATCTAGAATGACATACTGCCAAAGGAAGAGCTCCTCTCGAAGTCTTTGGTCGAATGCAACAGGATAGTACCGGAGAGCACAGCTATGAAACCACAAATTTCTGATATAATGTTATCCGCGCTTTGTCCGTCCCAGTCCTGGATAGAGACAGATTCTATTAGTTCCCCGGATGCAAAACAGATAGGACGTGAGAACTTTACCGACTGAATACATCAGCAGCCCAAAGGGACACCCAAACATGTTCAAGATGCTGCATTGATCACACACAGTCCAATACCTTAAACATGATAACACTGGCGAGGATAGTTAGGGTCGTGAACATAACATAGTATATGGGCGATACAACTGCAGTGTTGAACGTGTCCAATGCCTGCAAAATTAGTGTTATACCATCCAGCTGACTGAACCAGAGATGATCTACTTGACAACAAACATGATACACAGGAGAAAAATGGATGCATCATCAACCTTGTTGAGATAGTTCATTTGCATGACAACGCAAGTTGCCACCACCAGAAGAAAGAACCACGTCTCTAGATAGATCAACTGATTGTTGCCCTCGAACGTCAATTTTAAGGACGTGCCAAGAGCTTTCACACTCATAACCTGCACGAATATCATGTACAGCTGAACAAGATGGAACAGAAGCAAAATAGGCGGCTACATTTGCAGCAACACAGAATACTTCATCTTGAAATCTGTAATTCTGAGAAAACTTTGGACTACTCTTGAGAAAATTGGTTGACATTAATGGAGCAGCTATCCATATGAAATAAATGGGAACATTCTATATATCTATTGCATACCGAGAGAGAGCCCATCAATGAGCAGATTCCAGTGAACACCAACACATTTGTGTGCCCGCACTGGGGAGAGAAGTGAAAAACCAGTATGAAGACCAACACCAAGACCGAGCCCACGTAAAGCAGGAAAGCTGGTTCCACAATACAGTCCCGTCAATTTCCTCGGAAAAGGGCAAGTCCAACACATCTTTACAGAGAGTTGTCACTAACCCGGCTGAGTCGCCATCCCCCAGATTTCTTGCACGGAATCGATTGCACGCTCCTGTGGCGCGTGTACCACAATAATGACAGATCCAGCAATGCACATTACACATCCCAAAACCCCAAGCCTAGGTAGCTTTTCCTTTAAGATGAAGTGCGCCAATGTAGCACTAATCAGAAGGCACCACATGAATGGAAAGTGTCAATTGTGGAATTGGTTGTCAGGCAGCATACAGAAATGAAAGGGCGAGTATGATGAGTATTTTACCTGACAATTATACTCAAGGCGCCCAGAGGAGTAACGAGAACAGCCGGTGCAAACGCATATGCAACAAAATTTGCTGCCTCCCCAGCTATCACTGCATTAGAAATAAGGCCACGCACAAAATTTCTGCAGATAGTCAGTACAGAAACACAGCCAAACAAAGCATAAACTTCCACCAAATCCACACAATAGAATGGTGCTCTTCCGAATTAACCATGCAAAACAAGCCAATCCCTGCCCCCCTCTCCAAACAGAACAATCCACACTCTTACACTAGTTCTGACCCTCAGACTAATTATCCTAGAACGAAAATGTTGCAAGAATCAAACACTTGATATGATGATTGGATCCTTCAACAGGGCTGAAAGTATCCTCCTGCCTCAAAATACGAGCAAACCTAAATCGCCCTAAATTCCAAATCAACCAAAGCAGCCAAAAAGCTGCACCAGACAGGAAAAGAAGGTAGAGGGCTTACTGGTGATCATGCCTATCCACCACAAAGGCTCCAACAAGTAGGCATAACCCCCAACACCTGCCCGACAAATACATCAACAACAATCAGACAATCTATCAAAAGTCAATCAACCCATCAAGAAATTTTGGATAAAAAGAAAACATAAAGGGCGGAGATCAAGGGACATTTACCAGCTCTGACCCCAGAACAGGCAGCGGCCCTCTTGAGGCCCTTCTTCTTGATGATGAAGCTCCCCCCGATGAAAGCGCTGGACAGGAGCGCCAGGACAACCCCCTTGATGTTTTCCTCCGACAAACCACCCATCTGTCTCCACACGACCCGCCCAATCCAAAACAACCAGAAGGGTAACTACTCAAGAATCACCTGAGAAAACCCCGGTACGAACCTTCGCCGACCTGAAAAGGCCTTTTCATCCTCCTCCTCTTTGTGGGTAATCAAGATCTTGAACGTTTTCTTCCTGGGGGGCAATCCAACTTCCCAGATTCGGCTACAACGAACTTTCTGTTGCCCGAAGGCGGCTGGCTCCCCGATGGCTTGAAGGCGACGAGGGTAATCCGAACACGAATTGATTTCAATGGTTGGTTCCCACACGGCCACCTTCACTTTGCCATTTGGATCAAGGTCAGGGGTCGTCGTCGTGCGGTCACGCATTCTTATGTTATTTGTCACGATGGTTTTGGGGTTGAATCGGATGTCAGAATGTAAGAAAGCAATCCGGGATTTGTCATAGTACGGACAATCAGGACAGGACACTGTTCCCAATTCCCATAGTTTGTTACTTGGAAATATAAATATAATAATAATATAAAGTGTGGATAAATGATGAACGAGCCGCCCCAATCAAAGCCTCAAGAACTGAAACCTAACATTGATTTCTACTTTTAAGAAAAAAAAATTTGTTTAAAACTAAAAACCTTATTTCATATATTACTTATCAAAGTTATTAAGTAACGACCCCTCAAGTGAGTTGCGGACACAAACACATGAACTTGTCTCCCCAGACAAACACCATCTAACCTCCCAAAATCATTTACAACTTACAAACTACTTTTTCATGTAGATGTAAACAAAGGGAAAAAAAATCTTATCCACAACAAGACAAACACCTCCTCAGAAAGAATTCATCTCCAGCAGATACAACTTGTTCCTCTTCCTCAACTCCCTCACTGCTTCCACAAATACTCCGTCGCCATCCTCTTCCTCTTCCTCCATCCCAACTTCCAGTTTCTCGTCCCCGTTTCTCTCGCCGTCCGCCACGGGCGTCATCACCACCAGCGTCGCCCCCTTCAGCGCCCTCCCGCACCTCGGCAGCTCCAGATACGGAACGTGCCACAGCTTCATCGTTAGATCGGGGACCTCGCTCCTCTCGGTCTCTTCCTCGTCCCGCCCTTCCCCCGTCCCTTCTTTTCTCGCCTCGCTCACCTCTTCCTCCCCCATCACCACCTTCCCCTGCCCCCTCTCGTCCCCCACGACAATCTTCCTTATCATCGGGCAGCTCTCGATCACCTTCTTCATCATGTAGTGCCTGTACGACGCCGCAATCAGGCACGATATTATCCAAACCACTCGCAGTTTAAGCTCCCCGTCGCTCAATGGCACCACAGGCCCCTCTTCCCCATCCGACCCTTCTTTTGCAGGCAAAGATTCCCCTATCCGGCAAACCTCGCCGGCTCCAAGTATCACACAGCTCCTAATCTTGCTCCCGTACGAGGCCCTCCACTTGAGGAAGGTCCCATCACTGTCCGCCGCGCCGACCTCACAGGGAAGACTCACCCTCACGTCCCTTGCCTCGCCGAAAAGCTTCAACCTCCCACCGACCTCCTCGATAATATCCTCCTCGTCGAGGCACCTGCAACCCCGGGACCTTGGCTTCGAACGGACGAGGCGGCGGACAAAGCCCCGGAAGACCCTGTCGTAGAGGAACCCGAGGGGATTCTTCACGAAGGACGAGGAAGGGCGGCCCTTCCCCTGCCTGGGGGACAACGCGGGGGGCTTGGGGGCCGCGAAAGAGAGGGAGACGGAGGGAACGAGGGGGACGAGGGAACGGTAGCGGCGGCAGAGGGAGAGGAGGCGGATGAGGTCGGCGGCGTCGCGAACTCTTGAGAAAATGGCGAGGAGGAGCTCGTCGGGGAGACGATCGAGGTAGTCGTCCGGAAGCAGCTGTTGTTGGTGGTGGGACTGGGAATCGATCATGGTGGTGGAAATTGGGGAAATTAGGGTTCTTGGTGGTGAGGGAAAGGAGTATTTATAGTAGGTGGGTGGGGGGTGAGGCGGTCAGACATTGGAGGGGGAAACTTCCGACGAACGACTTCAAGGAGGCACACGTTTCTTTTAGTTGACCTGTCGTTAAAAGGCGGCGTTGACCCCCCCAAATCTTTCATTACAGCGGAGGATTATTTCGTCGGTATATTATTAGTTTCGTGTATTTTTCTCATGCAAAGTATCGATATCTGACGTAATTAATTTATCAATTTTATATTTTAACATGTCGTTTTAAAAGTTTTTAATTTAGCCTTATTTTAATTTTATTTTTTAATTTGATCATATTCATAACGACGTTTGCGATTTCACCGTTACGGTTAATACGTGTCATTTATTTTTCCTATATGACAATAATAATGAAATAAGTCAATGGCAAAATATTGCTATTTGGCCCAATGAATTTACCAACTTTACGTTTTGGTCAAACGTTTTAAAAGTTTTCAATTTGTCATTAAATCAATTTTAATTCGAATAGAAATTCGAGAAACAAGAACCAAAAAGCCAGGAAAGTTTTCAATTTGACCTTATTCTACGAACGACTTGGTTTCCCTCATGGAACAAGGGAAGAGAGCGAGCTCTCAAGGCATGTTCATTGAGGAGATAAGAAAAAACAAGGACTAAAGCAAAAGCAGAATGCACACGACCCAAACATAAATCCCTTATGTCATTACACGAGTCGAAAATGAACCTAATGGCGTAGATCTCAGCCAACATCGACAAAGGTAAAGAGAGATTCAAAGCCGAAAATTAGAAGGGGGATGATAGCCTAGTCGTCACTAAGGTAGACTACTACTTTCCTAGGTTTTTGGTTTATGTTTCTCGAATTTCTCCTCGAATTAAAATTGATTTAAGGCCAAATTGAAAACTTTCAAAACGTTAGACGAAAACGTAAAGTTGGCAAATTTATTGAGCCAATTATCGATATTTTGCCCTTGATTTATTTCATTATAATTGCCAAGTAGGAAAAACAAACGACACCAATTAACGCCGTAACGAATAGGGCCAAATTGAAAAGTAAAATAAGGCCAAATTAAAAACTTTTGAAACGATATACCAAAACGTAAAGTTGCCAAATTAATTGGATCAAATATCAATATCTTGCGTTTTTTCTTATTTCGGAAGCGAGCAAACTCGGAGTTGGTGCTTGTCATTAGCACCGAGAATGTATCAAATTAATATTATAAATTTGTTTTAGCTTTTATTTGAGAAGCATGATTTCCATAGACGACATTGTTTTGATTCTATCTTTCAGTAGATTTAAAATTCCATTTTCCTTGTGCGAATAATTTACCTCACCCTTCACATTAGCTTTGCACAGAAAATTTGAAACACGTACTAAGATTCAGTTTTAGCAAGTTGTGTTTTCACGTAAACAACGAAAAAATATATGTTTGACCTGGAGACACATTTGAAAGACCAACAAAACACGTTTAATAAACCATACAAATTAATTTAGATTTTTATTTTATGTTAATTCTTAGTAATTCACTCTAAAAGAAGATTATTAAAATTATTATTTAATATCTACGTTTTTAATTATATTTTAGTAATTCTAACTTTTGGTTGTTTAAGTGATTTTTCTATAATAATTGGTGGGTGTTGAAGCAAATCTCTAATAATACTTTTTTGTTTTTAAGTTAATTAAATTACATAAATAGATGACTTTCTTTTTTCTATTGATATATGATTTTGTTTTAAAACATGAACTGATTAATACACAATGCACGATTAGAACACGAAGCACGCGAATAATTTTCATCCTTTCTCGTGATTTTTGAAAAATTAATTTTTTGAATATTGTAAAGTTTTTTAATTTTTTAAAAAAATTTGGAAATGAAGAGGGAAATATCTTTGATTGAGGTACTGGAAGAAAGAATTGAATGGAAAAATGAAAAAGGACAGTGGGGGAGGGATGGGGTGATTGTGGATAAGGTGGGCTCAAATTAAATGCGTAAAGGAGGAGGAGAAAGAGGGGAGAAAAGGTCAAGGTGTATCGGATGATGACGTCACCGATCACCTCATTTGTCTTTGTCCCCTTCCCCCAAACCAAAAGCTTCTTCATCTCTCCCTGCAACTTGTGATCAGTTGTTAATTCAACCTTGGGCGCCGCTGGTCCACATCCCCCAGTCTCCCACCAGGGTGACTCCACGGCTTAAAAAACGATCCCCGTTCGCCTCTCCGACGAGTTTGTCTCACGCACTCGCTGGACCTCGATATTGCTTATGGGATGCTGATGGGTTCGGAATTTCATTGAACTTTGTTGCTCCTGTGGACGAAGCCCGACAGAACGATCAAAGGCAAAGTGGAGACGGACATTTCTCACACCTGTTCGCGTAGAAAACGGACCACGTCGGAAATATTTGGTAATTAGACTTACAGGGAAATGTATGTGATTGCCAGAAAGATGAATTTCAATGATAAAAGATACGACTGTACAAATTCAAAGTTTCGAAAGAGAACTTAGAATCTTACAGCCATAAAAATGAACGAAAAATGGGTGATACGGCTGACGTACGCGTCGTAGACTCGCTGCTGACGTCGTAGACTCGCTACAATGCGCTGCGCTGTAGACTTGTGTGACGGTAGTAGTGCTGGCGGAGGGTTATTACCTCGGTTACGGTTGCTCGTCGGGACGGTGGAAGTGCTGGCGGAGAACAAATACAAATTGCTGCCAAGAAATTTAGAACAACGCAATAACAAATACAAGAACATAAAACACATTTACTTCCATTGAAAGTGAAACATGGAGCACGAGCACGGAGTTAATAACCAGATGCTCCTCCTTGGGGTTGAAAATAAAATTTCGTGTCTTATTTTGACTAATACTAAGACAAAAACCGTAAAACACGTTAAAATTGGTTGGAAACATCTTTGCATCACTAAATATATGTTGAAATTGAAATAAAACAATCATCATGTGTTGAAGTTGGGCTTTAACTGCCTTACCCATTTGCAACCATCATCATCATCATCCGAAGTTAACTGTTGTCCTTTAACTTGGCCGATATGCTGATTCGATGTCGATCTATCAGTTTTGTCGACGACTTTAAAGTATTGTTCTTAATACACCTTACTAAATCCAACAAACTTCACAGGCCTTTAATCCTAGAATCAGTCTACCATGTAAACACAATCCGAACGACAAGTGGTCATGCGCACGTACAGCAAATGACACGGGCAACTCCCTTCTCGGATCGACGAGAGCAAATTTTTTATCACAGTCCTCTTCACAGAGATTGTTCGATAAAGTATACGAGAAAGGTTGAGGAAGGACGACCTCAAGCGCATAAGGTTCTGTGCTCTCCGTGTGTTCGGATATCCCCTCGTCATGCCTACAGTTCGAGCAGAGCCGTAGTAGAAGCAAAGCCTCGAGCCAGGGCTAGAGTGAGTATCAACGCGATCTCTACGCAGCCTGCAAGCTGCTCCGCATCTTGTTCGCCAAACAAAGAGGCGGCCTTGGCCTTGGACTTGTCAGGATCTCGTAGAAATGGTCCGAACGGAAATTTAACCGATCGTTTACGTGACATTTAATAACATAACAAAAGGGTGTCCATTTCTTCAACCCAGCATTCAATGCTAATGCCGACCTGCGCCCAATTGTTTCCTTTTGGACATTAGAACAAGGTCGTTTGCCTATTTTGTCCTGACATGGGGGCAGATAAAAATGACCCAATTGCAAGGTCTGTCTTTGAACAGCTGTTGTTGCCATGTTGGACAAAAACTCTCTCAATTCACATATTTCCTTTTGGGAAAAAATTAAAGGAGAAAAATCATGAAACGAGGAAGAAGATAGATAGAAGGGGGCACAAGAGACAAAACACTTCACGGGGGGAGACAAACGAACGACTGAGGAAGAGGTAATAAGCGTAACTCCAAAGGGAAGAGTGGAAGACAAGACTGGGGGTCCTTTTTTTCTCTGAATTCTCTCGTAAGGGACGAATGGGACGGAGGAATCACGTGGCGACAACTGAAGGGACGGTGGGTGTTCTCCCTATGTCTTGAAGTTTTATCCCCCGATAATTCTTCTTGCTTTGTGGGAAAACAGGGGGAAGTGGAGAAGAGCAAAAAAGGTGGGCGCTTTGGGAGTTTCTTGTCCTCTGGGGAGGTTCACAGATCTGGGTTTTTCGCTGGACTCGAAACCCAGTAAAGATTTCTCGGAGTTTCTGCTGGGGGTTGATTGATCTTGGTGTTCTGGGATTTCGTAAGCCCCTGCTCTGTTCTTTGTTTTGGTTCTGTTTTCACTGTCCTGTTATTGATTTCCGGACAAAAACTATCGTGGCGTGTTTTGGTTGATTTAATCGGGTCCGAGTTTAATTCATTTTGGTTTCCTAGTTGTTTGAGGGATTTTCCGCTGGGTGGTGATGTCGCAAGAGGAAGGATCGTCCTCGGCAATGTCCTCACCCCTGCAGTTCTTCTCGATGACGCCGCCTTCATGGGGATTCGGGTCTCAATGTCGAGTGCTTAAGGAAATGGAGCCCGAGGAGAGGGGATTATACTTGATCCATCTGCTCCTGAGTTGTGCTAACCACGTTTCGGCGGGCGACGTGGAGAATGCGAACCTGGCCCTTGCGCAGATCTCGCAGCTCGCCTCTGTGGAAGGGGACACGATGCAGAGGATTGCGTCGTACTTCTCAGAGGCGCTTGCAGAACGGATACTCAGCCAATGGCCGGGAATCTACATGGCCTTGAATAATACACAGATTTCTTCGTCTGCCGATGAGATCCTCGTGCAGAGGCTGTTCTTTGAGTTGTTCCCGTTCTTGAAAGCTTCAATCATGCTGACAAATCAGGCGATAGTCGAGGCAATGGAGGGAGAGAAAATGGTTCACATTATCGATTTAAATGCTGAGTGGTCCGAACAATGGATTCCACTAATTCAAGCGTTCAGCGCTCGACCGGGCGGGCCACCTCATCTGAGAATCACCGGTGTTCATCGTCGGAGAGAGGTGTTGAATCACGTGGCTCGAAATTTGACAGATGAAGCGGAAAGATTGGATCTCCCGTTCCAATTCAACCCAGTTGTCATAGACAGTTTGGAAACTCTCAACATTGATAACTTACGAGTTAAAACAGGCGAAGCACTCGCGATCAGCTCGGTCCTTCAATTGCATGCACTGTTGGCTCATGACGATGAAGAAGTTTCAAGGAATAAATCTCCAGTCGCATCCGAAATTAGCAGCACACACCGGCAGAATATGCTCAGCGAATTGCTCAGGAAGGATCCCGTCAACAGAGCCAGCCTGAGTCCTACAGAATCTGCTGCATCGTCGACACTTACATGTAAAAATTCTGGGAAGATGGATGGATTTCTCGATGCATTGTGGGGTCTATCGCCGAAACTCATGGTGGTGATGGAGCAAAACGCAAACCATAACGTGCCGACAGTCGTGCAAAGGCTCGTGGATGCTTTACACTATTACGCGACGCTGTTTGATTGTTTGGAATCAACCTTGCCGAGAACATCAGTGGAGAGAATGAAACTGGAGAAGAAGATGTTCGGGGAAGAGATCAAGAATATCATTGTTTGGGAGGGAGCCAAGAGGAAAGTAAGGCATCAGAAGCTTGAGAAATGGGTCCAGCGGCTGGAATTTGCTGGTTTTGGAAACGTGCCTCTGAGCCATTACAGCACTTCCTATGCAAACCGATTTATGCAAGGATATAAGTACGGCTCCTACCAGATCGTGGAAGAGAACGGATGTGCAATGATGTGCTGGCAGAATCGGCCTCTTTTCTCCGTCTCTGCTTGGAGATGTAGGAAGTAATCTTCTAATATCCTTCTTGAGGATTATGATCGTGGGGTGGAAGCTTTCAAAAGACTGCTGAAACAAATCAGGCAGCGCCGGTTGATTACGTGAATCGCATGTTCATATGTAAGAAGATAAGGTTGTCATAGATTGATGGGTTAGCTTTAGATTTTAGAGGCATTGGGGCCTCCCCTATTAGTCTTCCAGAGTTATTTTGTAGCAAGGGCAGGTCTTCTTGTTCCCATATGTCTGCACTTCTGGCTGAAGAACATGCACGGTGTTTCTTGTAGGACGTGCACCTCAGCCCACATACTGGCATGAACTTCCGTGGTCGGATATGCAAATCACGGAAGCATTTGTGGTCTGGGGAGGAATGATCGTTTACCTTGTGGCCTAAGGCCGCCTTAAAGTTATGCCTTGCTGCAAAAAACTGTTTCGGGAGTCCTTCCCATTTAAACTGGGTAGCGAATTAAGTTGTGGAGTCAAGGAAGGCGTTAGTTGAAAAGATCACAACTATGGTAGTGCCCCTGGCTGGCATTGAACCTGCAAATCCGAGAGAATTACGGTGGATTTGGAGGCCTGACCTGCCAATGGAACAAAACAACAAATGGGGATCCAAGTAGGGTGGAGCACCCAACAGAAAAAGGAAAGCAAGAGGGAGGGAGCTGAAGATGTTCCAGTTACCTCATTCCCGAGCCAAGGAGGAAAACAATGGGGAGTCCCAGTAAGAAGCTCCCTACTTTGGACATTGCCCTTGTCGTTTCTTGTGCGACGACAAAGATGTCGAGGGTAAGTGCTTTGAAATTTTCACGTTACATATACTTTTTAAATTTCGCAAATGATATCTTGAATTCTGGAGTTTCCGTGTCCCTTATTAAGGAACTAGTTTTTTATAAAGGCGACTTCGCTTTTCCGAACGGAACCAAAATCAGTGACCATCCGTGTTCCGCTCAAAGGGCGAACTCGGTTTTATAAAAGTTGAGCTCTTTAAGATTGTGCTAATATTAAAATCACTACTGAGCATACACGCCCAGGAAGAAAATATCAAAAGCTTGTGCTAAACTCAAAGAAAAACACTTGCGACGGGACCTACCAAATTAATTCTACTGCTCACGGCAAATAGGGGAACCATCATCGACGATGAATGATCACGTCTTCTGCGATGTAAGCTGCCGGAGATTGTACTTTGCTAGCTCTTTGTACTTCTCCACAACTCCAATTAAGCATGTTGTCTGCAGCAGAATAAAAAACAATTCAATTCCAACTGCTAGGAGGAGCTTATGGTTAAGAACTACTTTTATGGATCTTCGCATGTAAATAACTAAAAATCCCTGGTAATGGAAATCCATCAAGAGGATCTATTTTCGTTCTTAGAGAATATCTATAGTGATACTATCTCATGGCATCAACAACCTTAAACCTGCCAGCTGTCTGAGCTTACCTTGACAATCTGGACCATGACACTCTTGTCCGGGTTGTTCAGGTCAACCTTGTGCGGTCCCGGAATAGACTTGGCTACTGAGTTTATGATTTTCATGCGATCAATACCAGAATTTGCCCGTGCATCATACAATACCGCAAACTGTTTCAGCAAATGATCTTAGGGCATTAGAAGTAAAAATTTTGTTGGAGTAAAAATTAGAATACGAATTCTCCCATAATTAAGACAGAAAGCTAGAGTTCGTGAATTTATCAAGTACCTTGAGGGGGGTTTCAGTTTCGGTCGGAAAATGTTGAGACACAAGAGGTTTGATCGCCTTTGAGATTTCCTCTTCGGAAGCATAACAGGCCAATTCAACTGGTAGTATTCTCAAGATAAACCTAAACACAGAAGTGCGGGCTTCACTTTTGCTGCCAGTGCAGTACTTTAATGAAATTACACAGACGATTGAAACGATGGATGATCAAAGGGTAGACCTCGACATATGCTTCCTCGTTGAGGCAGCTGAGGTCATAATATGTTGCACAATCTCTTTTGGGCCAGGATCGCCAGCTTGCCTTCGCATTTGGATGAATATAACGCCATTGCAACCAGAATCAAGGCTTGCAAAGCGCCTCTGAGAAACATATAACAACCCCCTTACAATTACTTGGGTCAGCTCAGATAGCCTGTTTCGATTAGAGTAGCATTTAATTTTACCTTGCTTTTATCACCAAGTTCCCTGATTTCGTCTTCAATCAGCTTATCAATTGATTTCTCCACTTTGGCTTCGGGTATGGAACATTTTGATGAAATATTCTCAGTGCACTGCCTCTTAGTCAGAGTTTCACTGGCTCCATTGGTTTGGTCTTCCACACATCCAGCATCCAAAGCTTCACTCTTTTCCCCATGAACAGCCTCAGATTCAGACTTCTCACCTAAGGGACTATCATTGGTTTCCTCATTGGCTTCCTTCTCATCAACCTCGTCTTCATCACCGTTGTCCTCATCCTCGTCGCCAGAAGAATCTGAATATGAGAACGTGATCTTCTTATTCAGAGGTTTCGGTGCTGATTCTTTAGGCTTTGAGGTAGAGTAAGTCCCGTCAACCAGCTCTTCAAAGAACTGCAGCGCCGAGAATAACGATCAGCATCATTTTCACTCTCAATCTTTCACGAAATAATTGAAGAAGCATACAGCATCAAATTCGAAGAACAAAAAATAGATTGATTCACAATCGCTCGACAAAGAAAATGAAACCCTAAATAAATCGCACTAGTCGTCAAACCCTCTAACACAACAACGATTCACAAAGGCAGAGAGGCTGGAACAACTAAACGGAGTTGCACGTACGGAATCGATAACGTTGATGGCCTCGCGAGAAGCCTGTCGCTCACGGCCGCCGTCGCAGGTGATGAAGAAACCTTCAACGCCAGGACGGAGGGGATACGACCCCTTCTTCTTCACCGGCCTCTGCAACCAAACCAAATCAAATCAATCACCCGACAACTACACAAACGACCTCCGCCGTCGGGAAACGAGCGACGGACATTGTGAGGGAGGTACTGCTTTCTCTTCTTGCCCCTGGCGGCGGTTGCGTCGTCCGTCGCCATCTCCGAAGCGGTTGTCCGAGTGGGGGGTTTGGGTGCGGGACGGAGGGTTTTTATCCGGTGCACCACGACTGGGCCTACTACAAGATCCAGCGGGCCGCGTAAAGCCCGTAAAAATTACGCAAGAATAAGTCGAAATGATTCCACTTCAGAAAGCTTTATACCGAGTATTGTGAGCCACCGCCGATTAAGGCAGCAGCACTTTAAAAATTGGCGTATGCCTTTGTATGCAGCGAGCACACGGTATTCTTTAGTAAAAGGCGAAAGAATAGTTCGCTCTGTGCTCACTGCATGGCTGCGTGAATTGTTTCGATGCAGTTGCTTCTGAGTTTATAGTGTGTGGAGGAACGCAACCCCTTACTGCTAACCGATGTGGGACAGTTGAAGGCCCGGGCAGATATGGGCCTCCTAAGTTTCTCAGTGCCCTGGGCCTAAACAAACGAAGGGTATAACCTCCCGCGGCCATGGTCGACTGAGTGTTTGCAGGTTAGGGGTTTTAGGGTTTTTGGCGTGATCGCAGCATTGACATTTTTGTTGATTCTTGCAAGAGGGGGTTTTTGGTTTGATTTTGGTCGGTCGGTTAGTTGGGTATTTAATATGGACCAACGGTTGGGGAACGCGTGGCGGATGACAGTTAACGAGAGGAAGTTCGTCGAGACGGCCCTCTCGTCCGGGCTCAGGGTCGACGGCCGCGACCTGTTCGACTACCGTAAGCTCGGGATCAAGTTTGGCAGGCGAGTCCGCGCTTTCTTTCACGTTTGTTGGTCGTTTCTTTGGCTACGTCGTCTCTAGTGTTGAGTTCGGTAAATTGAACTGGCGGTTTGTGTGTTGTGCAGTGAAGATGGCTCTGCTGAAGTGCATTTGGGCCAGACACGCGTGTTGGCTTTCGTTACCTCCCAGCTTGTTCAGCCCTATCGAGATAGGCCAAACGAAGGGATGCTGTCGGTTTTCACCGAGTTTTCCCCAATGGCTGATCCTTCCTTTGAACCTGGTCGTCCTGGGGACTCTGCAATTGAGCTAGGAAGGGTGATTGATCGGGGTCTCAGGTAAATCTTTGTACCCTTCAATACCATCCCTGATCTTCGTCAGTAATCCTGTTTTCTTACTTTGCCGTTGAAGCTCTGGTAGATGATTCCTTTTGTGAAGTGCTTTTGTAGGGAAAGTAGGGCTATTGATATGGAATCACTTTGCATCCTCTCTGGAAAGTTGGTGTGGGCCATTCGTATCGATCTTCATATTATAGATAATGGGGGGTAAGTGGTGGTGTGCTTTTTGTGTCTGTGAACCTGTCGTTACACATCATTGTTGCTTATGTGTGCTATATTAGCATGGAGCAGTAATCTCATTGATGCCGCCAATATTGCTGCTTTGGCTGGTCTATTGACTTCTCGGAGGCCTGAATGCTCATTAGGAGGAGAAAATGGTCAAGATGTTATAATTCATCCGCCTGAGGTAAGCTAGAAAGAGAGCTGTTGGTGTCCTGATCATTCATACCTTGTTCTATTCTAGAGGGTGAATCTGATAATGCTCAAGGTGTGTTATACTTGGGATTACCTGCTGGCAACATGGTCTTTGTAATGATTTCTCACAGCCCTTTTGGATGTTATTCACAAAGCATATTGATTTCTCTTTACTTATCGACAGGTGAGGGAACCACTTCCTCTTATAGTCCACCATCTTCCCATAGCAGTGACATTTGCGATATTTGATGATGAAAGCACTGTGGTGAGGCAAATCTAGTTCTGACCTTTTTTTTCTGCTGGAGACGAGTGGGTCACTTCTGCTGCATTGTAGAATAATAGCTTCTCATCCTGTAGGTGATAGATCCAACCTATCTGGAGGAAGAAGTAATGGGTGGAAGAATCACGGCTACTTTGAACACCAACGGCGAAGTTTGCGCGATCCAAAAAGCAGGAGGAATGGCCATTCCACAAAATGTCATAATACATTGTCTACGAATGGCTGCTACAAAGGCCGGTGATATGACATCCAAGATCAAAGAAGCTGTAAGATTTTCTGGATCCTTGGCATTTCAGAAAAGTTATTTACTTCACTCTTGAAGGTTTTGATGTAGGTGATCTGAAAGTATGTAGATTAGAAGATGTTGCTGATTGGTTATTGCCGGCTTAGATGATTTTGCATTCCGCTGATTTAGGTTGAAGACATGTCAATTCGTAGTCTGTTTGATCTTCTAATTTGTGGCTATTTCCCTACGAAAAGATTTGCTCGAATCTGTGAAATTACTTTGGTGTACTGAAGTAATGTGTTTACTGGACTTCTTTTGGCACGCCTATGTAGGTTGATGCGTACAATAGGGAACGAACTCTACGAAAAATCAAGCGGCATCCGCTTCCTGGTTCTGTCGGCATCAGGGCTAACATTGAGAAAAAACAAAAGAAAAGTCAACCACTGTCTGCTGGAGATGACTCAAATATAATCAAGGAGACTGAAGGCAAAGTGAGGTCAGTTGGAGGAAACAGCCACAAAGATGGGAGCAACAACAGTATCATTGGAAGCTCATCAAGTTGGTATGCTATCATCATATGCATCTACTTATGCAATCCGGCGAAACACATTGCACGTACTTTGTTCCGTAAGGATAGAAAATCGTGCATTGCCAACCGTTAAAAATTCAAACAGGAAAACCCAGAAGCTGTTGTTGATCTACCCCTAGGATTTTGCCGGCTTGGCAACTTAGCTAAGTGCTCTTCTGTCTTAACAGGGATCCTTACTCGAAGGGTGTCAATACAGAACTCCTGAAACTGTCTCTTGCATTTCGCGGTACTTCATGATCCTGCTACTGGAACCAAGTGGGAATACGTTTAACAACCATGGTGGTCTTTCTTTGCCTGCAGAAAGCTCGAACCACCTTAAGCCACAGGAGGAATCACAGAGCGGTGATGATGAGCATTTGTCTGAGGCTAAAGCAGATGAAGTGACTAAAGACATGGAAGAGCCTTCCCGAACACCCAATGCAGCCAGGAGTGGAGTTCAAAGCAATGGAGAAAGAACGCTAATGGATGCTGTGAAGCCTAAACATAAGCGGGAAAAGAAAGAAATTGCCCAAATGTAACAAGGCAGGTCATGCATTGTTGTAGCTTTTCCATATTCATGCCTTTCAATTTTTCGATGGTTCTAATGACAGATTTTCGACCTTAATAGATCATCATCTTAACCGCTGTTCAAGTACATTTCACTCGTTCATCAACATTTGCAGCTCATATCCATGCAAATCGATCAGATCACGTAATTGCGGTTTCGTGTAGTGCGATGCCCAAAATAATCATCCTGAGGAGACAAGTCTCCAGTCACAATCTACGAATAAAAAGCCTTTTTAAGTTTTTGCACTCAATCAAGCACGAGCAGTTCCACTGGATGCCCGCCTATCCATTGCGCATAATCAACCCACCTAGAAACAAAAAGGACTCAATCATGTCATGATCAGGTTAAAGGAGTTTTCGTCTCAGAACAAATTGGTAAGGCAAAATATCAATTTATGGCCTCAACTTTGAGCCAACTTTCTGTTTTGTCCTTAACTTAGTTTGTTATATAATTTTGTCACCAACTTTTGTTTTTATTTCTATTTTGGCCAATCATGAATTTCTTCTAGCGAAAGCCAAACAAGGCCTTAATAGACAATTTTCATTTATCGACTAAAACAAAAAAAAAATTAAAAAATAGGAAATAATATTGAAACCTTTCATTTGTTTTTTTATTATAAAATTTTGATGAACAAATCAAGTGAATTGGAAGCCGAATTTAACGATAGTTGCTGATGTTGTCAAAAAATATGAAAAATCAATGAATGTCGGATGATGTTCTATTAGGAGGCGACTATTACGGATAAAGTGGATTATGAGACGAATGAATGAGATGTCAAAACTCCACTATTATAGGACACATGTTAGACTATATTAAGGCCTTGTTTGGCTTTCGCTAAAAGAAATTCATGATTGGCCAAAATAGAAATAAAAACAAAAGTTGGTGACAAAATTATATAACAAACTAAGTTAAGGACAAAACAGAAAGTTGGCTCAAAGTTGAGGCCATAAATTGATATTTTGCCAATTGGTAATGAGAAGAAAATTGAGTGTTGGGCATATCTTACAACAGGGATTCCGGACCGCAAAGCACATTGTGATGGTGAAGCAACGGCTCCAACATCCGTTGCTTGATCACACCGGCGATCACTTGATCATGAAAGAAACCAGGCTTAGATCAGCTCATGAGCTGGGTTTACTTTGCGGGTGATCTTGGTCAAATGAGAGCAATACCTGAGGTTTCTGGAGCGGCACTTGTAGATAGTATAGGTACATTTTCCTCCTCGCATGCTGAAGACTCATCAACAGCCTTCCACGCATTAATCATTGCATTTGTGATAGTCGTGCCAACCTGAACCGGAAAATTTTCATCATTTTATATAATTTATGTTTTCTGGGATATGCTTGGGAACAAAGCCTTACATTTGCACAAACTAAGCTGAAAACTCACCAGGGATGAAGTGGTCCCGACCGCAAAAGGCTTTGAACCATTGCGCAGCGTTAAATTTATAATGAAAGAAAAGGGAAAACGAGGACAACCCTTAAGTTTTGCTTCCACCCAGAGAAGGGAGTTTACTCACAACGATGGCTCCTATTGTCTGCAGAAATGAGTAAGTCGGCCCCGGAAGAGCAATCTGGAAGAAGCTAATTCCATTTTAGTAGATATCTAACTTGCCGGAGAAATAGAAACTTAGACTAGGTTAGGCAGAGGAAGCGGTAACCTGGAATGCGTCGTTGGGACAGTTGTGGATGAACTTAGCACTAAGTCCCAGCAATGGTGGCCGGTGCTGGACGGAGGGAAACAGTAGGTGCAGGGAGGTAAACAAGCATGAAATCTGAAATTATTTCCATGATCTACGACCGACATATATCCATAGTGGAACTTCCATGGAATCATAATTCAGTCTACTACATACTACAAATGGCAATCTTTCAGATTCTATGCTGAAAAATGACTGATATTTCTGAGAGGCTTACCACTTCTTGCAAATACGATTTCAAGCTCCTTAAAGAAGATCTCTCTGCGTTTTTCTCACTCTACGGCGGTCTATGACACGACAAAAAAGAAAAGCAGCAGTTTTAAGATCGAATCGCAACATCTTTTACAGCTACATCCAGTTAAAAGGGTATCACAGATGCATAGAAGAAACCCAAACTAGCACTTCCTGACCGCATTCAAAGGAAACATCATCAATTCACCGCGATCCTGGCAATCAACCAAATAGACCGACCTACCGATCTTAGCGAAGATCCCGACGCCACATTCCATGCCAGCCTCTGATAAGAACAGATCATCGGGGGTTTATGGATTGAAAGGGAAGGGTTGAAGATGTTTGATGTCGCCATGAGGATTGAAAGAACGTGACAAAAATGAGAAGATCTAAAAAGAAAGACTTCGTACTTTTTCCTTCTCCTTGTTAGATGTTTAAGGGAGTGTTTGGCTTCGCCAATGCAACGGGAAGGTGACAACATCGTTCATTTTTTTATTTATTTAGGGTACGATTAAATTTCTCGAATTTCTTCGCCTAAATTGATAGGAGAGGGAAAATATTTTTCGAAATATCGTAATCATTTTTAAAATTTGTCAAATAATATAACTAAATCGATGTTAAAAATATTAATTTCATCCGTGGATAATTGCGTAATTCTATGTAAATCAAACACGATAAAACTAACACCGATTCGATAGTATTTAACGAATTTTAAAATTTATCGTTATTTTATCGAATAAGTTCTTATAAGAACATGACCCACCCGATGTCGAATGCACTCGCACTCTCGTGGGCTTTTATGACCCGGCCCATTTACTATCCGAAGCCCATTTGACTCATCCTAATGGGCTGTTTCGGTAAGCCCATTTAACCCTGACATCAGAAAGCAACTGAGGGCCGCTTCTGTACACGTGGCGGGAACCCATTTGGGGAACCGAGAACGGATAAGGAAATGGATATCGCCACCCTTCTCCGACATCCACACCTAAGATTCTGTCCTAATTGGTTTATAATCCACACAAACTTGCCACCCATTTGTATGTTTCGTCTGAACCACATCCATTGTTAGTGTTCCCCTCCATAGAAAACACAAGGTTTCTAATGGCTTCCTTGACAATGGCTGCTGCGAGCTTCGTTGCGACCTCTGTGGTGGCAAAGCAACCTGCCAGGAGCCTTGTGGTGACTACTAAGGCTTCATCGTCGAAGCCCCAGCAGAAGGAGAGCATCGAGTTCAAGGTCAGGGAAGAGGAGACGGGAACCAGGAGGGACTTGGTGTTCGCGGCTGTGGCCTCTGCTTCTATGGCCCTGATTGCGAAGGCCGCCATGGCTGACGACGAGCCGAAGCCCGGGACCCTGGAGGCGAAGAAGAAGTATGCCCCTGTCTGTATCACCATGCCTACCGCTAAGATCTGCCACAAGTGAACTGGGAATGTTCTCTTTCTTTCCCCCTCGTTTAACTCGTGATTGTTGCTATGTAATGGGATTGAAAAAAATGGTAAACTAATTGCGTATACTTTTAATTTAGCTTTCTCGATATATTCATTGATTTGGTTGGTATGTTTGTAAACAATGATTATTTTTAGTATGATTTATATGACGATTCTTCAATTGGCCAAGAACAAGCGGTCAAGTCAATAAAAAAACTTTTAGTAAAAAAAAAGAAAAAAGAAACGCATTTATTATGAAGTCATGGGATTGAGTTGAGTTATGGAGAGGAGTCATTCAATATTTGTTTTTGCACTGATACCTATGTAAAACATATAATACCTACTTCATTATATTCATTATATTTCAAGATAAAGAATTATTTAGAATTATGAAAATCAATGTGTCAAAATTCAATAAATGAATTTATTTAGAGTGACCGTGCCAATTTAGAATGGAATAATGGGCTTCGAGTTGGGCTTAGATGGGCTCAAGACCAATTCCTTAAATGGGCCCGAACCCAAATTAAGGAATATCGCGTGCAGATTGAATAAAGAAACAAAAACCTCATTCGGAAAAAAAAGTCGGGGTTTTTTTTTTGTGTAATCAGAGAATTTTTTGTTTATTTATTTATTTTTTTGTTTTTAGGGTTTAGACATGTGGTTAGAACCTAGACAGTCTTTCAGGACAAAAAAGACATACAAGGACAGAACTGTTGATCCTCATTCCAATGGCTTTTGTACGAGGTTTATTTGTACGATACACATGTAAGAGAAAGGCAAATGGTGAAATGTAAATGGTACAGGGATATCTGAATTTGGGTACAATTTGTTTTTTAATAATTTTGTTTTGAGTGATTGGAATTGGTGGGGATGAGGAAAAGGGTACAATGGGTGGTGTTCATCATCATCATGCCCAATAAAGTTTGGGGGGGGGGGGCGATTTCTCTCCGTTTTTAAGATATAAAGTTTGATTGGGTTGGAATTTAGGCAGAGGGGAGGACGACGTGGGGGTATCATCTAATTCCTACTATAAAAATAGAAATTGGATACATTTGGGGATGAGTTTCTCTTCTTCCATGGATGAATTTCTCGGACTTCGAGCAAGGAAAAAAACAGATAGAGAGAGGGAGCATGAGAAATGAGAAAAAGGGGTGGCAAAAGTTTTGAAGTGGAAATGATTCTGATGAGCAAAGTTGGGGTAAAAAAAAAAATCCGCACGCACACGACTAACATTCATTGGATTCTCTCCTTACTTATCTTTTATTTTTTTTTTTTCATGAAGATGATGTATATGATCAAATTGTCAAAGTAAATCATACATAAAAGAAGAAGAAGAAGAAGTAGGCAATGATCATAAACCCAGTGTCATCATGATCAACCCAAGAATCACTCCACTACTCTTTAATCTAATCCAAGATAATTCATACTCTTCCACATCCACACCCACCCAGAATTGGCATCTTGACATGCAAATAATGGGCCACTAACATCTGCCTGCCTGGCTTTTGAGTTTTGTTTTGTCAATAAGAAAGAAGCTATGACCCCTCTAGAGCTCTCACACGGTTTGACCAACAAAATAATAATAATTTTCTTGTTTGATCATGCTGAGATAAGGATGACAGCTTATAACACAATCACACCCACACAAAAAAAAAAAAAAAAATAGAGAAACAGATTGATTACTGCATGGGAGAGTTGATGTAGGTTGTACTGTAGTTGTCAAATGAGACGTCGTTTTTGTAATCAATCAAATCCTGATCCGATCCCCCCCATATTCCCACTTTCAAAGTCACTTTTCACTGTGTTTGTATTGTCGTTGAGTGTCTGTCTGTTCTCTCCTTTCACTCCATTTTGATCCTGAGCTTCTGCCGTTTTTGTTCCCCATACCCTCCCTCCCTCACCTTTCTTATAACCTCAAAAACACACACTCTATCCCTTTGTCATAAAGGAACTGAATCCTTCTGCCCAAAGAGAGAAAAAAAAAGCAAACTGAAGCCGAGGGCACACCAATACCATTACCATCACCACCACCACCACCACCAACATCATCATCATTCTTCTTTGGCCAAGGAGATTCCACTTCAACTTCGTACACACGCTGCAGTAATTTCTCTTCCGGTATTTCTATTCACTTGGTTTGGGAGGGGGTGTTCATTCATCAGTCTGTCCCAAAAAAGAGTTTTTCTAACTCTCTCCTCACAGCAACGGGAAGAACAAGAAAGGAATGGCTCCTAAAGGTGCAGTCGCCAGGAGGGTCGCGAGAACCAGCTGCACGACTGCGAAACCAAGGAAGAAGGTGGTTGCTTCCTTCGTCCACGATCGTACCATCAAGGAGGAGAGTGCTAACAAGAAGGACGGCGAGGAGATAACGACGGGAGACGGCGAGGAGGTAACGACGGGAGACGGCTGCTCGACGCCGAAAGCGGAGAGATACAAGATCCCGGTTGTAGGGACGTGCCCGCCAGCCCCGAAGAAGAGGAAGCCGAGGTGTTGGTCGCAGGGGAGGAAGGGGAGGAGGCAGAGGCCGTACTTTGCTTCTCCAGACTTAGAGGCCTTCTTCTTGCATGCACTTGGAGGGATTTCAGTTTGAATATTTCCTTTTTATTTTATTTTGGGTACTTTCTTGAAGAATGTGCTTTGTTTTTCTTTCTGTGGGTGTGTGTGAAAGATTGCTTGTCTTTTTCTTCTCTTTTTCTTGAAGATAAAATGGGACTAACTAGAGGGATGACCAATCAAATCTGAATTTGATGATGGTTGTTTGTCCAGTCAAGGCTACTTCCAACTTTATCTTTGAATTTGATTGTGGAAGTCCTGTTTTTGGGTAGTGTTGAATTTTGATTTAGGGTGATGAAGAAGATGACTAATACTAGCTGGAGGGTCCGGCCTTTGCTGTGTGTTTTATGTACATATTCAACTTGTCTGAAGTATGAAATGCATATTACTTCCATCTCCATCGTGTTCTTGTACCACGAGCTTTATCTCTCAGTTCCGGGGACTAGTCGCGTAGCTTGAATGTAGAGATGAGACTTTCCCGAATGCATAATCAAACGTGTAAGATAGCATGACGAAAAAACATCCCCAAGTGAAATCACACAGTAGTTCAAGGGACAAACAAGGGCAACAGAGGCAGAGAGATCCTAGTAACCACGCATTCGTGTTGAGACCTAATCAGAGGAATAAAATCATTCTTCAGCATAGGGCAGCGAGCCTAAAAGTCCAGCATGACTGTGGGCATGTTTGAGAATCACCCGACAAACCGAGTAACAGCCGACAATGTTTTTTTGAGACAGGACAGTAGTTAACGTCCTCTTGAGACTGCCTCTTCCATGTCCTCGCGTGTTGCGGCAAACAATTCTATGTATCTGCTCCCTAAAGTCATTCTATCCTTGCACATGGCTGCCTTTGAATCTTCCTTGCTCATGAATTCCACATAGGCATCCCCGGATGGCCTACCCTCTGAGTTCAAGGCAATATGTACCGACTCTTCATTCAAGTCAAAATCCTTGAAGAAATCCAATATGTCATCCTTTCCGGCAGAGAATGGCAGCCCCCTCATGCGCAATATCCCCGTGTGTTCCATGGATTCCTTTCCCTCATCGTGAGATTTCAGTCTTGGGGCACTCCTCCGGGGAGATACGCCACGTGGGATTGCGACTTCGTTTGCAATTGCCTTGTAGTAGTCCTGCCTCTTGCTCCTGAAGACCTCGACGTATCTCCGGCCCATGTTTTGCCTATTCCTCTGAAGAGCGAAATCAACCTGTAGGGGATATCCCAAAACACAGAATGCTTCTCCGGAGAATTTCCCGTCATGATGAACAAAAAGCACATCGACTATGTCGAGACCGTGGAAGAACTCAGCAATATCGACTTCCGTGCAATCAAATGGAAGGCCCCTAAGCCGGACAACAGGAAAAGGAGGAGCTGGATTGGTAGACTGATTAGTGTAGGCTACATACGGAGGGGCACCGTACATAAGGCTAGAACCGGGTGACGATGAATAGTACGAAGGACCCTGATCAAACAAGCGCTGCCGTTTAGGACCCGTTTCGCGTCCCTCGTCATTATCACTATTTCTGCTGACGTTCCTGATGATTTAAGAAGAAAAAAAGGGAAAATCAGGTGCAGATAATGAAATCAACAAGCTGTCAGTTCAGCCAAATGACATTGAAATGGAAACTTGAATCAGGCAGCTACAATTTCTTGCCCTAACTTGAATCTAATAACTCCATCTGAAAATTGCTATTTCAAATCAGGCAGCAACAATTTCGCAGGGGCCACTGCACGATCTCCTCCTACAGCCAACAGACAATTGCACCATGCCCATCCATCACTTCCAAGTCACAGACTAACAACATGGTAATGCTCCTTTAAGTCATGCGAAGCACCATCCCTCTAGCATATATCAAGATAGACCCCAAACCCAGGCAAAGTAATTCACATCCCGCTGTAAAGAAGCAATGCCAGCCACAAACACTAAGCCAGGGGCGCCATCGAGTTACTAAATTATCCCCCAAGGCAAACATTACGAGGACTATCCACCGAACTATTGGATAATTTCTCGACCCAACTGCATAACGAATACTGCCAACTCCGATGAAACTCCTAGCTAGTGATCATCAATAGGATCAACATGAGATAACTTCCCAAAGCATCACAACAAAGCAACCACAAACCCGATTGGCGCTCACATCGAAACCCTAAATGGAACAACAAGACAAGCCAGATTAAATTAAGCCTCTTCGGGACAGACTCACCCTCTGTAGTAAATTGACATTGACGATCAATTAGCTGAAATCGCGGAAAAACAACGGAGAGGGGAATCGCTGATTGCCCGATCCACGAATGAGATTGGCGACGGAACTGGGTATATCCTCCCGCCCCCCAAAAAAAGAACACTTCGACCGCCGCCGCAAGACCAACGTGGGGGGCTTTTGAAGGTTTGTGGGTCTGTGCATGGGCTTGAGCCAACAAAGGCCGGATGTTCGGGCTTTTGCTATTACAGATAAAAACTGATTTTGCAAGAACAACCCCCAAGTCACACAATTCAGACAACATAAAAAACCTAGTAAAACTAAAATTCTAGCTCTCTGTTTGCCTCTCACGAAGATTTCAACTTCCCCGGGAGAAGGCACTTTCCCACCGGGCCAAGTTCATTGATTTTGACCATACCCATCTCGTTTCTCACTTCCGCACCGTATTTCTCCGGACAACCCAGTTGGGTTCTCTAGTTATTCTCAGCTGGGTAGTTCTTGAGATCTCCGTGAGACACCGGTGAATCTGGGGGCTTGTTCTTCGTGGAGGAGGAAATATGGTGGTGGCTTTGTCTGTTGTTACCTCCTCGGTGGTGGATTCTCTGAGGACCAGTGGCGGCGGAGCGGATTATTGCCCTCAACACTGTCGTCATACTAATCATCCTGTACTTCTGAGTAGGAGCCGGCTTGCAGTGGGGCGGAAAGCTCCAGCGGCCTTGGTTGTTGGTGCTTGGGAGCCCTTTCCATGATTCCTGGCATGGCTGGTGGCTCGAGGTCACGGCATTATCTGAGGCAGGTCCGGCACCCTGGTGATCGAGGAAGCGGCGACAGGACAGAGGCCTGGTGGTTGTTAATGAGATTGCCGGGCAGTATGAAGAAAGATTTGAGGGTGTCAAAACGGTGGGGCCTAGCGACAGGATGAACAACCTGTTTTCAAATAACTTCCATTAATCGTTCACGGCTGCTTACCTTATAATTTGCCGCAACTACTCAAACTACTTTACTTACAAGGCAGTGCGGACTGTTCTCAGTCAGCTGTACGAGTACATAACTCCTTACACCAGAAGTGGCTTTTGATCTGCTTACATGTGCATAGATTTCAGATCGAATATACATTGTATTACCTTGTAAACTTTGCTAATGTGTTCCAACAGCCAAATCAACGGTAGTTGAATGAATTGCTGCCAAGATCTGATTTCTTTTTTTATTGCTGTGATTCCTGCTCTGTTGTCCATCTCTGTTGTAAGTAACAAGCCTGGAGATGGAAAGAGATTCATCAGAATTCTGGGGAAGGTGAGTCCCAATGTTCTTGCAAATTGTTACTTAACGAGAATGATTCATGCCAGTGAGGGACGAATTGGTTGCTATGTATCGGGAGAGACAAGATCTTGGAGGAAGAGTGACGATGACTTGGCTTCACCTCTATGGCAAGAGGGTCAAGGTGAAGAAATGCAACCAGGCTGAAATATACCTAGAGATTTCTAACGAGGAACCTGGAGATGTTGCAGGAGAGTCTCCTGGAGACTGTTATTTGGCCTTCGGATGACAGAAGCTAGGAGAATAATGGTTAGGGAGGTTGTTGTTTCGCTCATTTTGGATTGGTTGCTGCTGGTTGTTAGGCTATTGCTCTATCCGGTGTTCTCTTCGAGGCAATGATAGTTGCAGCTGCAAATCTGCCTGCGTGAATAACATGTCTAGATTTATAGGAGACATGGGCGCATAATATCGTATCTTGCTGTCATTTCTATTCAATGAGACAAAAGATGGCCATTGCACAACGCTTCAGTGAAGCTACTGGTAATTGGATGACCACAGGCTCGAAATAATATCCCTGAGATTCTAAGCATTGCCCGGATGACCGTAATTTTCGATGAGAAACTCATCTCCTTAATCTTCTCAGTACTTCTGAATCCTCCGATAACAGGTTTTAACTACTCAAGCTCATAACCATCAAAAGTCGGGAACATATCCCACTTGTTGGGGTGGGGGGGGGGGGAGGGATTATTCTGAGACTAACTATTAACCAACCACACTATCCGGGAAAAAAGTTCAAAAAAATAAATTATACATCCCTCACACTCTTTCTGGCTTTCTCCTTTCCTTACAACATCATTCTTCGCTCTTTCCTTTTGTTTTTCCCCCCTTTACGACGCCAAGTGGGAGGGACATCACAATCAACCAAAGTGGGATGACATCGATTCAAATGGGAGTCGAAAAGAAGGAACAAAACCCGTCTCATTATTGATGTCAATAATAAGCATGATTCGGTCTGACAAACGATCACAAAACCCTTTCCAGACAGATACGGAAAGGAATGCAGCAGTGTTTCTTCTTCGTTATTAACAGCGTACTGTAATGGAAATTATACAAAAGTTCTTTTCTTTTACTCTCTTATTTTTCTTTACATCCATCATCATCATCATCACCCCTCATACCCAACTTATTTATACTACACACCCATACAAACAAATTTTGCGTGTCTGTGTGTTTTTCTTATTTTGAAGTTTTCCATCTTTTTGTGCATCAACGATCATTTCACCTGACTTCCCACTCTCCTTTTCCTCTTTTGTTCTACTTACAGATGATTACACATTTCCCAAAAGTTAAAAAAAAAATGGAAGACGAGTTTTTCTTAAAGGTCTCTCTTTGTGTAAATGAAAAACAAAAAAAATTATTAAAAGGGGATTTTTTTTCCATTTATTTTTTTTTTGGTTTTACTGACAGTGAAAATCAGGGAATGGGAATGAGGAGACATCTCTCATGAGTTCCTCCAGATCCCATTCCCCGATTTTAATGTCTTCCCCGTTCATGATCTGGTGATTATTGTTGCTGTTATTCCAGAAATTCCCAGACCCAATACCCGAATTTAATGTGCAGCCTATTTTACTAAAGTTATTGATCATATCGTTCATGTTGTAATTGTTGATGTTGTTGTTAAGTGCGTTTATGTTGTCAGTGACCTTACTCTCCTCTGCCTTAACGTAAACTCCCTCCGAGCTTACGCTCTCCAGTAACTGCGGGATCAGGGTTCCCGTCCCAAAGTCGCTGTATTCGCCCATGAACTGGGGCCCCCCTCCTCCGTGGAAGCTCCCATCCCCGTACCCGCTTTGTTGATTGAGCTGAGGCGTAGGGTCGATCACGTAGTTGAGGATCAAGCTCTGGACAGACGGCGATGACAGTGCCGGTAGTGTTGGATCTATTAGGAATGGTGTGGATCCTTGCTCGTGGAGCGAAACGTTGAACCCTATCCCCACCATGTTGACATCCTTGTGGCTCAACGAAGAAGAGTTGCTGGCGTTTGGGGACGACTCGGAGGACGAGTTCTTCAGCCTCCTCTTTATCGTCGAGTTCCAGAAGTTCTTGATCTCGTTGTCCGTCCTGCCGGGAAGACGCCCTGCGATCTGCGACCACCTAGACACGTACACATCGTATTAAGACACGAGCGACTTACAACTCCCGAGGTCTCAATCGTGAAAAAAATAGATTAATAATATAAAGCATGTGTTGAGTGTCTTGAAATCAAAGTCTAATAAACTGACATCGGAAGCGACCCGATCGAAGACCAGCTTGTCCGTTTTCATATCAACTCTGCTGCTCACAGAAAGTATTGATGTCAAAAACCTTATGATATGATACGGACACGATCTAGGGGCAGACCAATTTGATTCCTTCCTTAAACGACACTCATAAACACCAATGATTGATTTGATAGTGTTTACCTTAGTTTAATATTTGAGACATGGTTTTTGGCTCGATTGATGTCGCAAATCGTATGTCATCATCTAAGTGAATTACTATTTCTGGCCGACGTTAGAATTAGACGTGAACGGGCATGGATTCATGAAGTTGTCGGAAATCGTTTTCCAATCGTTTTATGATTGCAGTAAATGAAGGAAGAAAAACCTGTTGCCAAGAAGTGAATGGAAATGGATGATGAGCTCTTCCTCATGGGGCGAGAAAGCGCCCCGCTTAAGATCAGGCCTTAGGTAGTTGATCCACCGGAGGCGGCAGCTCTTTCCGCACCTCTGCAGCCCGGCGTTCCGGGCGACGTCGCTCCAACAGCCTTGACCACTGCTCAGCATGTAGTTCATGAGCTTGTCGTCTTCCTCGGGCGACCAAAGCCCCTTTCTCAGCTTGCTGCTGCTGACGTTGTTGTTGGATTTTGCCGAGGAACTCACGTGATCGGGCTTCCTCATTCTCGGGGGTGGTTTTCTGTCTTTGAGGGAGGTGGGAGAGGAGTTTATTCCGGGTACCGAAACTGGGGTGGATGTGGACGGATGGATTAAGGTTTTATAGGAGGAGGAGGGGGGGGGATGTAAAAAAGAAAGGCGAAGGAAGGCTTCATGAAGTGGGAAACTTACTGATGATGATTATTGATTATGATGACGGTGTTGATGGTGATAGTTGGAACGAGAGAATCGTATTAGGTTGTTGCATCCTTGGCATTGTTGACGAGATGGTCTATTTCATCGATACCAGAGACGCTAACGTCATGTAGCGAGTAAGGTTGCGGCCGAACCATCAGGGAAATGATATTCATCCCGCAAACATTGTTTAGTTAAGATATTCAGAAGAAGGGTCGCTAAGTGTCATCGTTTATCAGTAAATGTGAAGCAGAGCTACAATTACTAATACATTCCGTGTCATGCATACTACTACTACTACTTCATCTCCTGGTTCCGTAAGCACCACGCCTGTGCACGGCGTCATGTTAACGCAAAAACGGCCGGTGTTGACGTCGTAGAAACGAAGCTCGTCCTTGAGAAACAGGGAACCGGGGGTGGGTGGGGGATGGAGGGTGGTGGTTGACGGGTCTGGATACAAAACGGTTCAGACAAGGACATTGGAGAAAGAGAAAGCAACAAACAAAAGAGTTGTCTTCTTGTCTTTGGACTCCAATTACATCACAAAACACACCTTTCCCATTATTCTTCTTCTTCTCCTTCTTCTCTCTTCTCTTCTTACACACCCGTTCTCATAATAAATGTATCAAAAATCGATACGTGTCTCAAGGGGAGACCACCCGATCAGTGGTAATATAAACGAACGATAAGAGTAACCGAAATATTGCATTGCACCCTCGAGGTTTTATTTCGTTAGTATTCCAAATGGGATTTTACTTCACTCTCAAGTCAGTCATCATTTTCCACGTCAAGAATAAGTGAAAGGAGAAAGAAGGGGGGGGGGGGGGCGGAGTGAATAGAAACACCCCCCTAAACCAACCACACGCACATCACAACCAAACACAAAACCATGAGGCAAAGCATTCAAATGGGATGGAATGGTTTTCGAAACACTATGAAGGAGGGAAGTACAACCCTCCCCCTTGCTTTCAATTCACATCATCACCTCATTCTCTTCACCTCTCACACACACACACACACACACAATCTCTCCAACTCATGCACGACACGTGCGATTCAAGTTAAGACATGTAATAAAAATTCAAACTCTTAAAACCACATCATCATCATCATCATCATCATAATATCCGTTGGTCTTAGGACGCCCTCGATGAAATCCCCCCAACCCCCACCCCCAATACTTGGCTTGATCCCACCACACTACCCACCATCATATATCACCCCTCTGTTATTATACATTAGTCTAAAAATGTACTCTCTTTTACAGAGAATAAGGGGAAAAAGTACTTCCTTTAAATGATATATACTAGTTTTGATCGAGTCTTTTACTAAATATTAAGTCGTGGAATTCTTTGGCTAGTTTATTTGAATGCATGTATATAATAGAAAGAAAGTAGGCCGATCCCCCACCTCGTTGCATGAAAGTCATATGCTAAGAATGAAGCAATTCAAATCGCAATAAGTTTTTATACCTCAAGTTGGAAGCAACAGTTGGGTGGGGGGGGGGGGGGGGGTGAGGGGAGAGACTTTAAGGGTCTACCGCTAGAAACACGAGGGTGGTGGTGGGATGGATTATAACCAAAGGAAAATGAGATGCCAATGAAGATCTGATTTAACACTTTCAATTCATTTAGTTTATCTACATCTTAAGTAAGGCTAAGTAATTTGAGTTTCTTGACTTTTTTTTTATCAATTATTTAGACTACTGTACTACAAAACTAGATATACTGGAGGCTTTCAGGGACATGTATGTACTACACTATGGTTTCATAACCTCAAACAAAAAGGAACAGGGAGAGGGGGGGGGGGGGGGGTGGAAACCTGGGAAGCATTTGGGGCAACCTTTTTACAAGTTGTCCGAAAAGCTTGCTTGGGAGTCACTGTTTTTAACTCCCCCAAGCTTAATCGCCTTTACTGAGAAGCTAAACCATTGAGCCTCACCACAACGCACTAGCTCCCCATAAAGCTTTAACTCTCTCTCTCTATATATTTCTTCAGACAGACAGACAACCTTTGTATTCAAATAACATCAAACCAAGAATATTGTAGAAGGACTTGGATATGATGTCAGTCCAAAATTCAAGCTCCCCAAAAAGAGAGTCGGTCATAAGCAAATACGAAAGAAGCACCCCCATCAAGAACCAAACACAGAAACAAAGAGAATTTCAAGACGTTGTCGATACCCAATGCGAAGCAGTCGTCAATGATTTATTGCAGTCTTCAATTCCCCACCTGAAATTATTAACCAACAAAACTCAGGTTAGAATGCCCAAGGAATGGTTTCAGATGTTGTGACTCCAACATATGGAATGACAGGTGGTGACCGGCCCACTTACTGGTTGTGTCGACATTATCACCGCCGTTGAGTCTTTCCGATCGAGCGTTTCCCAGAAAACAAGTGCTTGGGTTTGAGAGAAGGAATGACCCTATCAGCCTCTCCCCTGCGGGCTTCCTTGTTTCTCATCTTAACAGCCTTCTTGCCGATTTTGATCGCCTTCTTCTTTTGGGCAGTGTCCTTGAAACCCTCTCCGGGAACGGCTTCTGTTGGTGGCCTTGACCTGGACCTTGAGCGAGAAACAGAGCGTTCCCGCAGCTTCTTGTTGTTTGGCTGATCATCATCAACATCCATGGCCTCGACCCCGCCAGTTGACCTCTCCCTCTTACGTCCCCTTGCGAGAGACCTACTACGGGCACGATTGACTGCTGCCCTGGGGTCAAGCCCTAGCTTCGACAGTTCCCTTCCCATCCTCTTTGTTGTGAACTGCCCGTCCTTATCAAATTTCCTGGGCACAATCGGCCGGCTCTCAGCAGTGCTCTTCTTGATCCTGTGCTCCCGAACAAGCAAACTCTTCTTCCTTCTGATTTCAGCCAACGCCTTCTGCTCTTCTGGTGTCAATTCGTTTCCATCCATCTCAAAATCTGCATCATCCTCCTCCTCATGCAGTCCCTCTTCCCTTTCCAGCTCTTCCAGCCTCATTAAAATGTCAACGTCAATGAAGTCGGCAACATTATGACCATCGAGAATCTCCGGGATAGCATCTTCTTTCCAATCATCATTTGCAAGGATGTAGTGCTTCTTCAGACTTGCCGAGTACACGCCAGCACCGCCATTTTCATTCTCCAGATCCTTCTCTGTTTTCCTCTTTTCCACATCAGCAGCTTGCTTAGCTCTGGCTTCCAACACAGCCTCAGGAATGCATGGTGGTCTCTCTTTCTGGTCTCGAGGCTTAGGAATTGCAACATGAAACCTGTTTAGACAGTCATTAATCTTCTTGGATTTCATCTTAATTTCCACTCTTTGGTTGAGTAGCCTCTCACAAGCTGCGTTCTTCACTGCAATCACACCATCCTCAGTCAGAGTGCTCATTGTAAGCAGCACTCCTTCATCACTTGTCGGTTCCCCTCCCTGACCGGCAACAGTTTTCATAGCTTCTGATTTCATATCCATCACCAACTTCATATCCTCTTCAGACAGACCCTCAAGTGGTTGCAGATCAGTCTTGTTACAGACTATGATCAAGGGCTTGTTCATGAACAGGGACTTAATGCTGTGGAAGAGTGCCGCCTGCTGAGCAATGGTATAACCACAGGATCCGGAGATATCCAAGAAGAAAAGCACAGCAGCACGAAGATTGGCCAACGCAGTGATGCTACACATCTCAATAATGTTACGGTCCTCAAGCGGACGGTCCAAAATGCCAGGGGTATCAATCACTTGGTACCTGAGATATTTGTAATCAGTGTGACCGACAAATAGCGACTTAGTCGTGAAAGCATAAGGTTGCACGTCCACATCCGCCCTCGTGATCTTGTTAATAAAAGAGCTCTTGCCTACATTTGGGTACCCGCAGATCAAGATCGTCCGGGTATTCGGATCAATCGAAGGCAACCTTGCCATATGCTGCCTAATCTGCTCCAAGTAAGCCAAGCTGGGACCAATCCTCTTGACGACGGTGCACATGCGACCGAGGGCCGCAACCTTCAATGCCTTGCAACGATACAAGGAGTCCCCATACTTCAACAGCTTGACGTAGTCCTTGGCAATCTTCGATATGAGATTTCTAGCGGTGTTGACCTGTCCCAGAGCCAGCTTGTAATGATCCTTGTTGTACAGCACATTCAGGAGGTCGCCGTAGAAAGGATGTATGTCGTCCAGCCGTGGGAACTCGTCGATGATGGTTGAGAGCTTCTCATGGAAATTCTGCTGTGTATACTTCACCTTGCGCATGTAAAACTGACGCAGGCGGGATATGGCATATCCTTTATGTACCACAGTTGGCGTCTGACGCTGAGTACGGGAAAGTATGATATCAACGAAGTCCTTCCCATTAGGAACTATCGTAATCTTCTTGAAGTTGTACTGAACCATCTCTTAATTCTTCTGCACCAACGAAGGAATAAAACAACGCACCGATCATTCTCGGAGGATTGGCGAAAACAGCAGCAACGGAAAAAATCCAGATCACGAGACTCAAGGGGACAAAAAATTAGGAACGATCAACAGCCAACGAAGCCGAAAGCGGCGGACACTGCGAGCCCTGCTCCGGCCAAAATCTATACGGGGAATGCAACAAAAGGCAAAACGGGTTCTAAGAGGGGCGGCTGCTGTCGCGCTCTAAAAGGCAAAACCCGGCGGGGTTAGGGTTTTTTGTTGTAGTTGTTCAGATCAACCAAAACCCCGATATTGTTTTTATTGGGCCTCTGTATAATGGGCCTAATAGGTATTTGTTATATTGGGCTACTTGGTGGGGGTTTTTCCTTCCGAGCCCAGGTCCTAAATATATTAAATTATTTTAAATTGTCTCTCAATATTATAGAGATGGTAAGTGTGTCTGGGTGTAAGTCTCCCTCTCATACATGGGTGAAAACGAATCCACCTAATATCAAACCCTTTTAGACTCGAGTTCAGCTCGATAACAAAAATACAAAGTTCGAATTTGGCTCGAGCTCGATCGAGTCCAAAAAACTTAAACTCGAGCTCGGCTCGATAGGCTCGAGGCTAAACTCAAATGGACAATTCGAACTCGGTTCGAATATAGACTCGACTCGTTAGAACGGAGGAGGCGAATGCAGTAGCACGTAGGAAAGGAGGAGGCAAACGTTGGGAAAGGAAAGGTCGACACAAAGGCGAATGTGGGTAATGACAAGGCGGACGCGAGCAAAATGAAAGGGGTGACGACGTGGTGAGGCAGAGGAGGTGGAGTAGAGGGATGTTGCCTAACCCTAACATCATAATGTTTTTTTCCTTTTAAATTCAATTTAGTCTACAAATTTAAATTTACTTAATAATAAGTCCAAAATGTCAATATTTATTAGTAAAATTAACATTGTTCGCGAGCCATCGAACTTTAAGTGTTAAGGTGCGAACTCGGTCAACATTGAGCTCAAACCAAACTTTGACCGAGCCAGCTCGCGAGCGGTTTTTTTCGTTTTCACCCCTAATATTCCCCATGGCCAGCATTTCCCATGACATGGCCGCCTCACCATCATCCTCCCCTGGCGACACCACAAAGCTTGAAAGTTCCCAGGCAGAAAGCAAGAAATCAGAACCCAACAAGAAATCTGAACCCAGAAAATTTTCCCTTCATCATTTCCCACAATCCGTTCCAACCAACACGCACACCCATATATCAGTCTCTTCTCCCTCTCACCAACCCACTAACAACTTCATTCAACTATTTACATTTGTGCCATATTTTGTTTTCTTCTGTCTGCAGGTCTTCTAGACTCGAGCATGGACCTGGGTCTTCTTTACTTTAGTCGTGGACTGCTGCCTCAGCTTACCATCTTCAGCTCGGCCCACTTGCTTCAGCTTGCTCACACTCCCCCCTCAAGATGGGAACTATGTATATCTTCCATTCCCATCTTGTTGAGCAGAAAACTCAGCCTCCCTGGATGCAAGCCCTTTGTAAACATATCAACAAGTTGTAATTCTATCCCTTTGTGCACCACCTTAATTATCCCATTGTCAATCTTTTCTCTCACAAAGTGTAAGTCGATCTCGAGGTGCTTCGTTCTCTCATGGAACACCGGGTTCTTGCAAATGTACATTGCTGATTTGTTATCACAGTGTAGAAGCACAGGAACCCTTGTATTTATCCCAAAGTCATCCAGCAATGAAATCAACCACATCACTTCCATTGTAGTTGTAGCAATCGCTCGATATTCTGCCTCCGTTGAACTTTTCACAACTGTGTTCTGCTTCCTTGATCTCCAGCTCACCAATGAGCCACCTAGAAACACACAGAAGCCTGTCGTTGATCTCCGAGTCTCTTGGCATCCTCCCCAATCGCTGTCAGAGTATACTTGTAAATCTACATCAAAACCACTTGGGAAGAAGAGTCCTTTCCCGGGTGATCCTTTTAGATACCTCAGAGTATAACAGGCTGCATTCCAATGTCCATTTCCTGGTTTATCCGTATACTGAGCTAGCTGGTGCACCGCATAAGTAAGATCAGGCCGCGTGATCCCAAGGTAAATAAGTTTCCCTACCAGGCGCCTGTATGATCCAACATCAATATCTGCATTGCCTTCTTCATGCGTCAACTTGTTACCTGGAATAATTGGAACAGAACTTGGTCTAGCTGCCAACATTCCTGCCTCTTCCAAGAGCCGCAATGCGTAGCTCCTTTGAGATACAAATATCCCCTTCTTTGTTCTAGCAATCTCCAATCCTAAGAAATATCTCAACATTCCCAAGTCTCGTACCTTAAACTCTTCCTGCAGACATTGCTTAAGACTAATGACAACCTGCTCATTCGTGCTAGCTATCGCCATGTCATCCACGTACACAAGTATTGCTATAAATCCTTCTTCCGATTGCTTCGTGTACAAAGAGTAGTCTGCCTTCGATTGTGTGAATCCATTCCTCAGCAAACAAGTAGTAAGTTTGTTGTTCCACTATCGAGACGCCTGCTTGAGGCCATAAATAGATTTTCTGAGCCTGCAAACGGTCGCAGAGGAACCAGAACTCTCCCCCTGAATGTCCAAGCCCTCGGGTAATTGCATATAAACTTCCTCAGCAAGATCCCCATTGAGGAAGGCGTTATGAATGTCAAACTGTCGCAAAAACCAACCTTTAGCTGCTGCAAGAGCCAGGAAAACACGAACCGATGTATGTTTTGCCACGGGGCTGAAGGTTTCCTCATAATCAAAGCCCTCACGTTGAGTATAACCCTTTGCGACTAATCTGGCCTTATATCTTTCGACCTCACCATTGGCATGCATCTTTGTCTTGTATACCCACTTACAACCAATAGCATGCTTACCTGGTGGCAGAGAAACCAAATCCCAGGTGTGATTGTCTGACAGAGCCTTGAGCTCACTTTGCATGGCTTCTTCCCAATATGGAATATTTCTCGCTTCTCGATAACATTGTGGTTCAGCGTGAGCTTCCAGAGAAAGCACAAAAGATTTGTAGGGCTTGGATAGTCGTGTATAGGAAATGAAAGGCTGAATTGGGTACTTAACAGGTAATACAGATGCAGAGGAAGAAGAAGGTACTGACCTTGCAGAAAAGTTGGACGCGTGAGGATTGCCTAGATGAGAAGAGAGATCATGATGATAGTCCTTAAGATAAGTAGGAATAGTTCGCTGTCTTGTACTCCTTCTCAAGGTAAAGTCACAATCAGGCTGCTGATATGCAGAAAATGCAGAATCATGTGGAACAGAAACAATAGAAGAAGTATTGGATGATTTTGGTATTGCAGTGGCAATTGGAACAGAACAATAAACTGATTCTGCAGCTGGAAGGACTAACTGAGAAGAGGGCATAGCCGGTGGATGAAGATCAAGAGAATGTGAGAATGGAAACAAAGACTCATAAAAGACAACGTCTCGTGAAACAAAAACCTTCTTTGTTAAAAGATCAAACAAGTAATATCCTTTAATACCAAACGGATATCCAATAAAAACACACTTGATAGCTCGTTTGTCCAACTTCTTTCTATCATGTGCAAGTGTGCTCGCATAACATAAAGATCCAAACACACGTAAATACTTATAAGTGGGTTTTTTATGAAAAAATATTTCATAAGGACTTTTGTTTTGTAAAAGCTTGCTAGGTAAACGATTGATTAAATGAGTAGCAGTCAACAATGCATATCCCCAAAAAATAAGAGGTAACTTTGCTTGAAACAATAAAGCCCTTGTCATTTGTAGAAGATGCTGGTGTTTGCGCTCCACAACCCCATTTTGCTGTGGAGTGGCAACACAAGAGGTTTGATGGACAATTCCATGAGTTCTATAAAAATCATGCATGTGAAATTCACTACCATTATCACTTCTTAGCATTTTGATCTTAGCATGAAATTGCGTGTCAACAAAGTGATAAAACTGTTCAATTAATGACCTGACTTCAGATTTATGTTCCATTAGATAGATCCATGTAACTCTAGTGAAGTCATCTACTATAGTTAAGAAGAAACGATAACCTCCCATTGCAATTTCTGAGCAAGGTCCCCAAATGTCACAATGGATTAAAGCAAATGGTTCCTTAGTCTGTATTGTACTTATAGGAAATGATAAACATTTTTGTTTTGCTTCATGACAGATAGTGCATGCATTGTGTGTCAACATAACAACAGATGCATCTATGGCTTGTAAAGTGGACACTATCGTTGCTGGAACATGACCTAGCCTAAGATGCCAAAGGTCAAAAACATCTAGGGTAGTTTTCTGTTGAACTGAACTAACTGAATGCAGGAAAGTGGCTTTAGCTTGAGAAGCAACAAACATGTCCAGATTCCCAATTGTCTGCTGGACCACATACAGTCCTCTCTCCTTTCTAGCCAATCCAATCATCGTCCATTTCTGCAAGTCCTGAATCGAACACCAATTTTGACAGAAAATGAGACATATGTGATTTTTAGAGGTCAGCTTACTGGTAGAAATAAGATTAAAATGGAAAGATGGTACAAATAGAGTGTCCTCCAACATTAGACCATCACAGAGTTGGACAACTCCTATATGCATGGCTAGGACTTTGGCATTATTTAGTAAGTGTATCTATAGAGGAACTGGCAATTCTTTTGAACTGGAAAAACTATCAAAATTTGAGGTAACATGGTCAGTAGCCCCGGTGTCAAGAATCCAGGTAGTATTTGTAGTATTTATCAGATTAGGTTTAGTAAATGTATTACCTGTGAAATTTTGGGAAGGGATTGGTTTGGATTCCTGTTCCATAGTGTCAGATTGGCGAGAAGCATCAACATTGAGCAAAGCCATGAGTTTTTCTACTTGTGGCCCTGTCAGACTGAGAGAAGACATATCAAGTTCCTTGTTGTCTGTCCTGCTTTCCGTAGCATAACTCATCACTCTTCTAGTACTGGGTCCTGAATTCCTCATCATCATCTGTCCTCTCCCATGCCCAATTCCAGGCTTGAAATTCGGAGGAAATCCAACCAGATAGAAGCATCTGCTTTTGACATGACCCCTTTTTCCACAATGCTCACAAGTCAGCTCTGTTTTGTATTCTGGTTTAAATTTCCTCTGTTCTGTGAATGCGACCAATTTGTTCACTTCTTTCCCTTCTACCATCTTCTGTCTTGTTTCCAGTACAGATGTCGCTGCCATTGGATTCCCGAACAGCAAAGTGTCCTCCCCTCTAAGGCCTCTCTGCATCTCCTCGCGTTGCACAGTGTTGAACGCTTCTCCCAAGGTTGGAAACGGTTTTCGCAGTAAGAGTTGCGTTCTCAATGGTGCGTATTCCTTGCTAAGACCGTTGAGGAACTTGAAGACCATATCCTTCTGTTGTTGGTCTATATACACCTTTTGCCAACCACAATTGCACTTTCCACACTCACACCTAGGCTGTGGACGATAAACCCGCAACTCTCTAAGGATTGAAAGCATCTCATTGTAAAAACCCGAAACAGTTTTATTCCCCCTGTACAAGACTGTAGTATTGCTGCTGCAAATGGCACACCCGCGAATCGTCCAGTTCCCCATATCACTCTTGCAATTCATCCCAGACCTCCTTTACTGTATCTAGGTAGAAAATAGTTGAAGCGATAGGTATAGATACTGACCTTTGGATCCACGATTTTACCAGATTGTCGCAACGTCTCCAAGCTGTAAACAAAGGACTATCGGCAGCAGGCTTCACAATCGTTCCATCTACAAAGCTCAGCTTGTTCTTGATGGACAACGCCAATTCGAACGACCTCTTCCAGGATGCATAGTTGCCATCTCCAAGCTCTGGGGAGACAAGTGATGATACCTGGAAATCGGTGGCGTTGACAAAGTAGGGAGAGTACGGGCTGTCCAGAGCAGCTTCTATCTCCATCTTCCCATACTATAAACCTTCCTTCATGTATCCCTGTCGCTCTGATACCATGAAAGTTCACAGGCAGAAAGCAAGAAATCAGAACCCAACAAGAAATCTGAACCCAGAAAATTTTCCCTTCATCATTTCCCACAATCCGTTCCAACCAACACGCACACCCATATATCAGTCTCTTCTCCCTCTCACCAACCCACTAACAACTTCATTCAACTATTTACATTTGTGCCATATTTTGTTTTCTTCTGTCTGCAGGTCTTCTAGACTCGAACATGGACCTGGGTCTTCTTTACTTTGGTCCTGGACTGATGCCTCAGCTTACCATCTTCAGCTCGGCCCACTTGCTTCAGCTTGCTAAGCTGCCTTGGATGCTTTTTGTTATTTTTATTGGGCAAAATATTGATTTATTGAGATAAACTTTTTATTTTAACATAAAGATAATTTTTGTTGTATGATTGTGTCAGGTGTATATCCGAATATGTATTCCGAAGAAAACCGAGCAGAAGGGGAAGAGCGCAACCTCCCTCTTCGGCTACTCTATCTCCTTCGAGAAGATCAGTGACAAGTTCAAGCAGGTCCTGTTCTATAACCTTGTCACCTACATCTATGAGTTGGATTGGGGGATAGCTCTTCCACTTCAGTCCCTCTGTCCCCGACCATTCCCATGCCTCCACCACCCGCCTCCATGAGGTTCGTGCCTCCGACCTCATCTCCGCCTCTACCATCACATTTTTAACTGTGAGAGGATCATTCCTCTTTATATACCTCATCGTGTGTCCCCTCTCGACGTGGGACTTTTTTTTCCATGCATCAGGTTGGCGCACCTATGCCGACATGGAATTTCAGGGGTTATTCGCCAAGTGCTGTTGGTGGGAAGGTGGAATGAGGTTGGTTTGCGAGGAAGGTGGGTGGCTAAGGGGAGCTCAGCACCAAGCATCCTTACCCTCATAGCAGTTGTTGAATGCCTTGGCAACGAGCTCTTCGGTAGAGACTGAGTCAACAGCGGCCGGTGATGGGGAGAGGAGGAGGCTGGGAGGTGGCGTTGGCAGAGGACATTTGGAACGGCCGTGGGGACAATCGAAATGATGGAAGTTTCGCGATGAGGAGAGTGCGTGACGTAGGAGGAAAGAGATTTCGGTGGTCAGTGATTGAGGAAGTACGTGAGTTCTGTCCGGGTGTTTGTTGAAAATGTGAAGCTCAACACCGCCGGAGGAGGAGGAAGAGGGAAGGAGGACATATTTCTCTTTTCATGTCTAAATATAAATATAATCGATGGATTTATCGCTTATCTAAACTTTTAGTCAGACTTTATATATGATCTAAGCTAGCAACCCTTAGTGCCACGTTGCCGTCTATGCCACAAATTATACTGAAATAAGTTAGGCGAAATTCATAAAAAAAAAAGTTGCCTCGTAATTAATATCATGGATATTTTGAATTTTCACTCCTATAATTTTATGGAACTTGGAACAATAAATGTTCTTGGCAATTTCCCATATTGCAATGGGCAAATTACTAAAAACGGGGCGGGGGGGAAAAACAATACTCAAAGTAGACGACTGGTGTGGGTGGTAATCCTAAAAATTACCAAATAATGTGGAAATGAGATGATATCTTTCTTGATAGAGAGATACACTTCACACGGCTCATACGAAACATGGGACGAGTGCCCGGCTGGTATGACACTGTCGGGATGGCCGAATGGTATAAAGACGCCAGGCTAAAAGTTCTGGTCTTCGAAAGAGGGCGGCCTGAGTTCAAGTCCCACCTCTGACCACTTCCTCGCGCTGTTTTTTTTTTTTTTCCTTTTCTCGTATTTAGGAAGAAATAATGACAATAAAAGACGGTAATAATCGTTTATTTTCCTGGGAATTTTATTATTTCGACCGCTAAAAATTAAAATACAGTTTGCTTTCTTTCTTTCGTATACTTCTTTCTTATAAAAATCACACCCTTGCTGAAAATGAGAAAACAAACTCTAAATTACTTAAAAATGATGATAGACCAGCCCACCGGGTGGCGCGGAGAAGTACTTAGCAGCAGCATGGCATCAGGCGCGGCAACTTCATGGGCAGTGGGTGGTCCTGGTGATTTAGTAGTAGGGAGGAGGCGGCGGGGATTTGTAAACGTAGGGAGGAGGAGGTGATGGGGATGGCGGCGGTGGGGACTTGTAAATGTAAGGTGGTGGCGGGGATGGTGAAGGAGGTGGCGGGGACTTGTAGACGTACGGTGGGGGCGGGGAAGGTGAGGGTGGTGGAGGGGACTTGTACACGTAAGGTGGAGGGGGTGAAGGTGAGGGTGGTGGAGGTGATTTGTACACATACGGTGGTGGCGGCGAGGGAGACGGTGGGGGTGGAGATTTATAAACGTAAGGAGGAGGAGGGGAAGGCGACGGTGGTGGTGGGGACTTGTACACGTACGGGGGAGGCGGTGATGGCGAGGGAGGAGGCGGTGACTTATAGACGTAGGGTGGTGGTGGGGAAGGTGAGGGAGGAGGCGGGGACTTGTAGACGTAGGGTGGCAGTGGGGAAGGTGAGGGAGGGGGCGGGGACTTGTAGATGTAAGGAGGAGGTGGGGAAGGTGAGGGGGGAGGAGGGGACTTGTATACGTATGGTGGTGGTGGGGAAGGTGAGGGAGGTGGGGGGGACTTGTACACGTACGGAGGAGGAGGGGAAGGCAACGGTGGGGGTGGGGACTTGTACACGTACGGAGGAGGAGGCGACGGTGATGGTGGTGGTGGAGACTTGTACACGTAGGGAGGAGGAGGTGAAGGTGACGGGGGAGGTGGAGACTTGTACACGTATGGAGGAGGAGGTGAAGGTGATGGGGGTGGCGGAGACTTGTAGACGTATGGTGGGGGAGGAGAAGGGGAAGGCGGAGGGGGAGACTTGTAGACGTATGGAGGAGGCGGGGAAGGGGAAGGTGGTGGCGGTGACTTGTATACATAAGGAGGAGGCGGGGAAGGGGATGGTGGTGGTGGGGACTTGTATACATAAGGAGGAGGCGGCGAAGGGGAAGGCGGCGGCGGGGACTTATACACGTAGGGTGGGGGAGGAGACGGAGAGGGAGGAGGTGGGGACTTGTAAACATACGGAGGAGGAGGCGATGGCGATGGCGGTGGAGGGGAGCTGTACCGATAAGGAGGAGGCGGGGAGGAGTAGACGTAAGGCTCGTACTCGGCCAAGGCAACGGAAGCAAGGAGGAAGAACGCTAGGCCGTAGATCGACCGGGGCGAATGCCCCGGCCTTAGAGGGCTAGCCATGGCAGTCGATCAGTGGTGGAAGTGAAGGGTGTGAGGGGGGTTTAGATGAAGGGAGTGTATTTAGGCCCTCCCTTTATATAGGGCTGAAGCTTCTTCATCCGTTTAGAGAAATAATTAAAAAAGGGAGATTAATAGGGAACTAAAACAGGCTGGAGACACGACTTCTCCTCATCAAACTCGTCTGATATCTCAGTCTCACTTTAGGGCGGGTCAATTCGAAGTAGTAGGTGAGGTCGATATTATTATTACTATTAAATAAAAAAAATTAAGACATAGTAGCATCACCCAAGTCTTTTGGTCGTTCCCTCTTCTTGCCTAATGTGTTGGAAAAATTCGGATTCCACGTCCAAAAATTTCGTCCTCTAATCGTTTCGTCGGTCGTGATGAATTTAGGGATAAAAAGGTTCACATAAATCGGTCCAAAGGGCACCAAATGTATAATAAACAAATCACCCAAATCAAAAGCGCGTCGTGTTAATAGAAATGTTAAGGAGCAGGTAGATATATCAACACTTTTTGCAAGAAATAATTAATTAATTTTTTTATCCCCACCAAAAGAGAACGACGCGTCGATGGCGAGTGGTGGTGGGGAAGTTCCCTTACGGAGGAGGGTGTCCATTTTATTACCATATGTCACTTCTTTTTTCAAAAAAAAAAAAACTAGATTGATGTGTAATAAAATGAATGAAAAGTCAAAGCTGTTTGGATGGACGAATTGTATGGTGGGGTGTGTAAGAATGTGTATACGAGAAGCTGTCTTTCGAGACTTGGCTTCCCCTTATAAAATAACAAAGGTTGGACTGTTTCGGGGTGTCTAAAAATGATTTTGAATTTCTATAGATAGAATGAGTCCGGGAAACAGAAGAAAAGAAAGAGGGTGAGAAGGCTGAGATTAATTCTTCCATAATTCATGTAGCCGTGGCTGTATATAAGCTGGATATCTCTCCTTCACGTCATTCATGAAGCCTAGAGAATCAATCAATCAACAGGATCTCTTAGGTTGTGATGCATGTAGTTTTATTTAGCTTCATCCATCATGCTTAATCTATACTAAACTATTCGTAACTCTAAGCTAGACACAGAGTGAATGTGGCAACATATCTCAGTCGCAAAAGGAGACCTGCATAATTTTTGCAAGCTCATCGACAGATTATTAGGACCGAAGAAGTAGTAAGTAGTAGGCCGCCACCCACCAAACCACTTCATAATCAAATCATTTTTTTTTCTTTCCCTGACATAACGAAAGGATTAATTCGACCCCATCATTGTTTAGGAAACCCTAATTAGGGGAGAATTAAATGCTTTGGAGTCATGAATGGTAGCTTAACAAAGAGGGAACTCATTAACATTCATGCTTGCTTTCTCTCATCTAAAACAAAAGGTGTTGTATGAATATTGCTTTAAACACACTTCTCCGTGTGCTGTCGGTGATTTAACTAAGTTAATCATATCCAAAAGGGTTCATCGTACTAGAAAGAGATTAAAGGGCTGTCGTTTAGTTTTTGGGGAAGTCAGTCAGATCCGTCGGTCATTGATGGGTAGTTAAGTGAGTCCATTACAGCTATCTAATACACACCACCGCCATGCCTTCCTCTCTCTCAATTGCACATCGATCTAATTATATCTAAATAGTTTCCTTTTGATAAATATATGGGATACACCAACCGCGTCAAAGTCAACTGGAGACAAGCTGGTGGAGGAGAATTGGAAAAAAGAAATAAAATTTTTTGGGGGGTTTTATCGGGAATATCGAGAACAGACAAAATCAGGTCTGTCCGGAATTTAAAAAGAACAAATCCCTGTTCTATAATTAGAAAATAAAAATGATTAATTGTTTTCTTTTTTAAAAAAAAAATGTTTTGGTTCGTCGGAATGAGAAGATCCCTCTGGATACAGTTGACTGTTCAAAAAACAAAGCTTAAGACTGGCTGGCTTTACACATGTCGGTCGGGTGTTTAGAAAAACGGTGTTAAAAAAATAATGAGAATAATAAACCAGGCCTGTTAATTACAACACATATATGAATTCCACCCGAATTTAAGTGCTTAAAATTTCAACTACTCAATTCTAACACTACGGACATTGATCGATTCATACTTGTAGTTTCTAAATCTCACATAAACACTAATAATTTTATCGAGAAATATGAACAGAGCATACGCTTCTTATCACTTAAAATTATCTAGAACACTAACATATTAACGAACTATAACACGCTCATTTTAACCATGTCTAAAACTATGATCCAGACACACACACGATGGATATCTCATTATATATTTGAAATGCCAACGAATTCTTACACGTTTGTTTAATCTCGATGGGTTTTCATCGTGGGATTTGGCCCGTAAGCACTTTTCTTGAAGGAGAAGTGCAAAAAGTTCCCTAAAAGAATTAGGCGTACGCGTACCTAACAATTGGGATTGATTTGACAAGTTTTACCGCTAATTTAAGCCCCTAAAGTGACAAGTCAAAGCTGTTTGGATGGACGAATGTCTGGGGGTGGGGGGGGGGGGGGGGGTAAGAATGTGTATGCGAGAAGCTGTCTTTCGAGACTTGGCTTCCCCATGTAAAATAACAAAGGTGAAGGAGATACTCCTGTAGCAATCTCTGCAAAAGGACCGATAATAGGTGGCCCCCTTTCACCTTAACTGACACCAAAAACCAGGTTGTGACTGAAAAGGACCTTCGGGGAACTGGGTACTTTTATATTTCGGGTATACTTCATCCCCTGATGTTGGCCCAGAGCAACTCAGGACAATGGCTAAAGCTCTTGATGTAATAGGTTGATTGTCTCTCCATTGGCACACCTTATAATAGACAATTTTGGGACCCTCCTGACAGTTATACCCTTTTAAACCAAGGTGATAAACAGAAATCCAGGATTTTACCAGTGTTCGTCACAATTGATCCTCAACGTGATAAGCCTTCTCATCTACGAGCATACCTTAGAGGTCAGCATGATTTCCTTGTTCTCGGAGTCACATTTTGCGTCTGCTTTGTGTAATCCTACTGAATAACTAATTCTGTCCATGAACCCTTTGTTGAAAGTACTGCAGAATTCGATCCGGGCATTATCGGACTCACTGGACCGGTGAATGCCGTCAGGCAGATGGCACAGGAGTATCGTGTTTACTTCAAGAAGATGGAAGAGGAAGGAGAAGACTATCTCGTAGATTCATCCCACAACATGTAAGCAACCCCACAAAGCCTAATCTTAAAGCTTGCAGCTGTGCATCTTGGGAGGGTGTTCAGTCAGTCGTGGCTGACTTTAACAGCTGTGCATCTTGGGAGGGTGTTTGGGATGGAGTACACCGCCGAGCAACTCACGGAAACAAGCCTCACTGAAATGACAAGAACCAACAGGAGCTCCGCTGACTCGTGAGGCTGCCTCATGCATATCTGCCAGATAAATTCAGAAAATTTTCGACGAGGTAAACTGACAATACATGCGAAATCTTCGCATTCTACATCAATGCCAGGGGGTTTCATCTATCCCGTTCCCATTATCACTTGATCGCATGGTGAGACGTGCTGGGACTTTGATTTTGATACATGATTTGGACCAGTAGGACAAAAGGTTTGCCTCGTGACAGATTAGGACCCGCAGGACAAAATGTTTGCCTCGTGACAGATTAGGACTTGCCCTAAAAACCTTCGATTGTTCCGCGTGGACATGTTAAGCTATTGGTACGTTGTGTCCGGAGTACGTATGTGTTGGCTGTGCAATGGATATTGTTCTGATTGATAAGATACAAGACATGATAATGACTTCTTATTCTTGCAAGTTACTTAAAAAAGTTTTCATTTGGTATTCTAAATTTAGGTGGGTCAGGATTGTCCATTCGTAGTTTTGCTTTCCGTGGCTTTGATCTATTTTACTTGTTAGTGAAAAAAAAATTGTAAAATGAGGCATGAAGTTTTAAAATGAGGCATGAAGTTTTAAAAGTTTTAATTATGTTATGTTAACGTCTCGCCGAAATTGACCCAAGTTTCCACGTCAGCGTCGGCGTGGCCGTCCCTATCCTCCATGCCTAGAAATGCGGGCCTAAACTCCAACCCCTCTCCTCCGCCAACGTCGCTCCACGTCATCTTACTCGACCTTCCTCATGGCCCATCCCCATCAAACGTAACCGTATACCAAAACGATCTACTTTCCAAACACTCCAAACCGCTACTTGTTCTTGTTCTTCTTCTGCTACGTCACGGACTCCAGCAGAACAGGCCATGATGTTACTGTGGCGATTGTGGTCGATAGGATGCGGACGCTTGGAGCACACCTGGATGGGGAGGTTGTCCAAAGGCCTGGGCTGGTGATGACGAGATGCACGAGCGCGAGGAAGGTGGAGTTCGACTCCGTGAGGCTAGCTGAGTATATCAGGGGGAAGCACAGGGACGTCCAGGAGAAGGTGTACAAGTACTTCCTCAGTAGACCTGAGCTGCAGACCCCAGTGGATATCTCGAAGGACGACCATCGTGAGCTTTGTATGAGACAGCTGCCGGGGTTGGTCAGGGAGTGGAAGCTCTTAGCTTCCAACTCAAGGCGTGGAAGGATTTTCTGATATGGGAGTGCAAGCTTTCATTGTCCAGATTCGGGAAATGAAAACTCACCGGACTCTTCCTGGTGCCAAAATAAACGATTGTGAGTATAAGGTTGGGTTGAATGGTGTTGATAATGGGGCATTGAGGTCTCACTCTGTGAGAATACCTAGAAAAAATCTTCTGAACAGGTTTGGGGATGTCTCTCGGGATGGTAAGTACACGAGTCCTCTCCTAACTGTGAATAAGAGGTTTGCCGCCACTCTGGGGGAACTGGTTGGTGAAAGGGTGGGCCTCGCGTATTCTTCAGTTGGAGTCCTCAAGATTGCCATTACTATTGCCACGAGGTACTCTTTACTGTGTCAGCAGTTCGGTCCTCCGAAGCAGCCCGAAGTCAGCATCCTCGACTATCAGTCTCAACAGCACAAGCTCATGCCAATTCTAGCATCAGCCTATGCATTCCACTTTGCAACTGGGCAATTGGTAAGGAAGTTGAAACGGAAATTTTTCCAAAATTTCATCAGAATAGTCAACCGTTGACGGTCAAACAGTGGAAACAACGTATACGAAATCCTACCATGGCGGTTGTTACTGTCTTGTCCGTGATTCTTCGCTACGTGTCCTATAATACTGTCTCCTGTAAGACTAAAATAACTCCCCAAAACTGGAGTTAGCGATAAATCGCCTAGTACGCCTTCCATGCACATGCGAAAATACGAAGCCACTAATAACATCTTATCGTGCAACTTCCAAAAACCATTTATGCAGCCTGGCCAGAATAGTATAAATCACAATTCCTCAATAAACAGATAATATCAAATCACAACGATGCCATATAAATAATAAATAATAAACAACATCAACTATGTAAGCGACTCCCATGAATCATCTCCCCGCATCACATATCACCCTTCTCGAGGTGCCAGAACAACCACAGTGCATTCTCACCCACTCCTCCGGGAGCGCCCGGGTAACGGCAGCGGGCACGACCCCGGGTGGTCGTCGCCCCCCGTACTCCTGCGATACACAGTCGGGTATACCATCTAGTACGAAATTCAATTCCAATTCAATGATCGATCCGATCCAGTCTCAACACGCTCATTTCAGCAAAAGATTGAATTTCAGTCTCACAGCATCTCATCGAAAGCTCATGTTGCATTTTACCCAATATTATCCCACGTGGGGCTGCTCTTTTGTATTTCAACGCGGCTGATCCCAACTGAAGGCGGCTGCAGCTTACTTCCAAAACGAAGACCAGCCGGAACCTCGTGGAACCCAACCACCGTCCACTAGCGTTGAATGTGGATGGTCCAATCCGCGGTACCGGGGCGTCCCTACTTGTTTCAGCCACACACTTACCTTACAGTCCCTAGCCGCCGTCCACTTTTCTACTGCAACGGATGCATTCGAGCTATCCATCAAATTCTGCACCAGGCCCTCTCTCCACGGGACAAGTTTTCATTAGTACAGCTATGCAAGGACGCTAGACATTATCAATTCTAGATCAAAATCAACAGACCACGGCTGCAGGTTGTTTGGGTTCTGAACAGGTTAGACTCTCAACCAGAATACTTATATAAGTTCGTCTCATTACCTGATTCCCTTGCCGCACAGTACAGGGTCATGGAAAACTCGGTTTGGGCGGCTGAATCGCGCGCCACACCTTGGAGTCTCGTTCACCCGCGAGCATCATACAACGAAAGCAGAATTTCCAGCTATTTTCACACAATGCTAACTCGAAATCGAAATCTACGGGTTCGGGTGACTTGCAGATTACTTCGCACTCATTCACCCCATCGAAGTCCCTCAACAGAGACTCTCACGGAGCCGTAAGTTGTATTGATTTTGTATTGAGCCAACTTTCTATTTTGTTATTAATTTATTTTATTACATAATTTTGTCAGTAAGTTTTGTTTTATATTGATTTTGATTAATTTTGAATTTTATAACGCGAAAGCAAAAAAAGTATCTAAAAAAAAGAGAAAGAAATTAAAAAATAACCTATGTTATTTTATTTTAAAATTTTGATGATTAGATTAAGTGAGTTGGAAGTCGAAGTTGGACAACAATATAAAATCGATGAAGATGGATGGTAACTTTATTAGGGGCTGCTGCTATAAATAAAGTTAATTGTGAGGTGAATGGATGAAAGGTTAAAACTCCATCATTATAGGACACGGATCACACTATATTAAGGGCTTATTTGACTTTCGCTAAAAGAAATTCAAGATTGGCCAAAACCAATATAAAAACAAACCTTGGTAATAAAATTATACAAAAAACTAAATAACGAGAAAATAAAGAATTGACTCGGTCATATTGATATTTTTCCATTGAAGTTTTAAAAATAATTTCATACATTGTTATTATTCTAAAATAAGTATATCGTACTAAGATAAATAAAATTTCCTATTTTGATTTACCAAAAAGTGTTTACTAATAGTATAAGTCGGTCCACATAAAAAAAATCAATAACTCACCATTTTTTAGATTTTGAATCTCCCACGCCATATATAACTCAATTTTTAGTTGGATTGGTTTATGTCATCTCAAGTTACCTAATCATTTCTTTTCATTAGACAGCAATCTGAATTGACGGGCGACTTCTAGATTCGCTTTTAATTTCGTATCTCCATCCATATATATATATTCCTCTTTTGAAGGATGTGTTGGCTTCGTGCAAGTTATACACTTCCTTTTTTTTTTTTGGTTTGGCAAATAAGTTGGGGGGATCCACCCGTGAGAATACCATTCCTATTCGCATTCCCATCCATTTTTCCTTTCATACATTTCCCATACTTTATTCCATTTCACGGCTGTATACTGACCAGCTTGGAACATGCCTAGTAATAAACAAGTCTAAATTAGCACAATTAAACCTTAACACGATTAGATTCGATGATCAACGAAATCCACACATCTTTCCGAGTTTTTTTGACGTTCCCCCGTCCCAAACTTTACAATCACGTTATATACATTTGGGCTGGATTTTGGGCCTTTCTTTTGAAAAGCCCAGATAAAAATCCTCGGTGGGCCCAAAATATTTCAATCCGGTTGTCGTGGAACGACCCCGGACACGTTTCGTTCATGCAGACACCTGCACTTGCTTGGGTTTAATTAAACGTCGCGGCCGAAAGGAGGCATGCGGAGACAAGACGATGTCCAGGGCTGGCCTGTTCAGGAGAGGGGTCGACAAGGTTGTCGGTGCGTTGTCTAAAGGCCGGGATGTGAGCGACGGTAGTGGCGGGAAGTTCCCCGTCTTGGAAGGGCATCCGAAGGGGATTAAACATGCAGAGGAAGTGCAGGAGGAGTTTCGGGCTGTCAGGGACAAGGAGAAGTTGCTCAAGGAGTTCCAGATTTACCGGTGGAGCCTCGATGAACCCAACAGGAAGCCGTATCTTCAGTCATACTTTGTCGACCTCGCCAGCTGTGGCCCCATGGTTTGTGCAGACGGCGAGAGGGCTTTCAGGATATGGGTTTGAGATTATTGACCTGGTGGGATTCTGTTTCCAGGTACTGGATGCACTTCAGAAGATAAAAGCCGAGGATGACTCGACCTTGAGCTACAGGAGGTCGTGCAGGGAGGGGATATGCGGTTCGTGTTCCATGAACATTGATGGGACCAACACCGTCGCATGCCTCAAGCTTTTTGACCCCGACATGAGGAGGGCGACAATGATCACCCCGCTGCCGCACATGTTTGTTATCAAGGACCTCGTGGTCGACCTCACCAACTTCTACAACCAATGCAGGTTTTTAGCCTAGACTTGTTTCTTTTATTTGTGCGGAAAGAGAGGTCAATGTTATTTTTGTGGTTCAGGTCCATCGAGCCATGGCTTAAGACGCGACAACCACCCAAGGATGGACGGGAATATAGGCAGAGCCCCGAGGATAGGAAGAAGCTGGATGGGCTGTATGAGTGCGTACTCTGCGGGTGTTGTAGCGGGGCATGCCCTTCCTACTGGTGGAACCCAGAGGAGTTCCTGGGGCCGGCTCTGCTGATCCACGCCTACAGATGGATCTCCGACAGGTGTGAATCATTCGGTATCCCATAAAAAGAAAGATTAGAACATAATTCCAATCCATTGATCGTAACTGGAACTGAGGTACAGTCGAGACGAGTATGCGGACGAGAGGCTGAGGGCGATGACAGACGACATGAGGAAGTTGTACATGTGCAGGACGATAAAGAACTGCACGAGGATGTGCCCAAAGAGCCTGGACCCTGCTGGCACTATCCATAAGCTGAAGGCTAGGCATTTGCTGTCATCCCCTGTTTGAGAAGAAGGTACAAGGAAAGAGGACGGTGTGAATAAATCAACGTGTTCGTTAAGCCGTGTTTTGCATTGGATTTGGTAGTTAAAAACATGAAATAAGCAAACAGAGAAATGATAAGGAAAGATGAGAATGGAGTAGAAAAGAAAATTTTTTATGCCTGTCATTTCAAATTCGAGTTGCTGAAGGCATCATGTTAATTTTGATCTTCATGTTTTCGAATGTTGGAGGAGCTTCTTAAATGCTGGACGTGTCTTCTTGAATCATCACCTGGGACGTGCCTTCATACTGGTGGAACCCCGAGGAGTTCCTGGGGCCGCCACTGCAGCTGGTGTCTCACTGACTGGTAGTAAGTCATCTGCTGATTGTAATTGGGAAGGTGTAGCGGAGGACAGTAATCAACTCTCTCTGGTCAACACAAACTCTCTCCTGGGAAGCTTCCTTGAACCTCCCTGATTGTTATTGGGAAGGTGTAGTGGAGGACAGTAATCAACTCTCTCTGGTCAACACAAACTCTCTCCTGGAACTTCCCTTCAAAATAAATATATTTCTCTGTTTTGGATTATCATTGAAAGTTGATCCCTCAACCACCACCTCAATTATGCAAATTAAAAAAACGATAAGCGAGAGTTTTATCCTTTCTTACTTTGAACCTTTCCAAGCAAATTAGATGGAAACTTCCTGCATCTTGACGTCAATCAGTGGTGTGGTTGGAAATATAGAGGCAGAAGTTGTATTGCCGCTGCCACAGAGGATCCATAAGTCTAATTGACAAACCACCCTCGTTTCCTCTATCCATGAAGAGGAAGAGAATCTACGACTCCTCCGTGAGTACGCAGCCCAATGCTTCCGGCACATCATCAAGTGAGGCGTACGATGCCTTCCTCAGCTTCAGGGGTTCCGACATCCGCGACAACTTCGTCGACTGCCTATACGAATTCCTGACATCGGATGGTATTCGCGTTTTTATGGATAACGAGGCGCTTCATGTAGGTGACAATATTGGGGATAAGCTCAAGGCAGCAATCGACGACTCCAAGTTATATGTACCTATCTTCTCCAGGAACTATGCCTCCAGCAAGTGGTGCCTCATTGAACTGGCTCAGATGGTTGATTGTGCCACGAAATCAAACAGCAAGGAAATCCTTCCGGTTTTCTTTGACGTGGAGCCAGAGGACGTGAAGCTGACGACTGAGTTGTATGCCAAGGACCTTCTCTATCATGAGGTGTGCTACGGCCACGACACGGCGTGGAAGTGGCGGGAAGCCCTGAAAAAGGTTTCCAAGCTGAAGGGGTGGAACTTGCAACCTAACCAAGGGTAAAAATCTTTTTCCTTCTCTTCCAATTTACTTTTGGAACGATCTTTCTGTTGTAATTTTTTTTTGGTAAATTTTTAATGAGACAGCCAGGGGAAGCTCATGAGACAAATTACCGAACACATCAGTCATCGGCTCCAGCAACCAAACAGAATCCTTCCGGATCATTTCATTGGAAATGAGAAGCAAGTACATGAAATAATGGACGCACTGGATTGTGGATCTCGAGACGTGTGTATTGTGGTGATTCATGGGATGGGTGGCATTGGCAAGACGACTCTTGCAAATGCCGTCTTTAACAAGTTATGCCGGAATTTTCAAGGTTGCAGTTTCCTCTCGAGTATTAGAGAGTCGGCCGCAACAAACGGTATTGTGAATCTTCAGAATAAATTGCTACGCGACCTGCTCAGATTCTCATCATACAATTTCAGTGATGAAAATGATGCCATGAATTGCATACAAGGTATGGTACGAAACAAAAATGTTCTCATTGTTCTAGATGACGTGAGTGATATGGACCAGATCAGAAAACTCATTGGAATGGGAGACTGGGTGGCTTGGGAAGCAGAGTCATCATCACAACTAGGAACTTGAATTGCATTGCGAATGTCGACCAGATTAAAAACAACTTGGTGATTTTGCAAGGGAAAAAGATTTACATCCATCAGATGAGGGAATTGGATTTCAACGATTCTCTGAAGCTCCTTTGTGGCCATGCCTTTGGCGAATATGAACCTCATCATGGTTATGAGCAACTATCGCATGATATCCTCTCCTTCACAGGAGGCATTCCTTTGGCTATTGAGGTCATAGGATCATATCTAAGAGGAAAACGTTTGGCAATTTGGAAAGAAACCTTGAGTAAATTAAAGATGGTGCCCCATGATCGTCTTTATAAAAAAATACAAAAAATACTGATGTCAAGTTACGAGGTACTCAATGATGAGGAAAAAGACATCTTTCTTGATATCGTATTCTTCTTTTCCGGCAAAGATAGGACAGTTGCAGTCTACTACTGGGAAGCTTGTAGTCTTTTTCCAGAAACAAGCATCGATACATTGATTTCTTATGCAATGATAAAGATTGTATGCAACGATAGATTTTGGATGCACGACCTCTTTAAAGAACTGGGAAGGGAAGTTGTTCGTAAGCAGAGCAATGGGAATCTCGGAATGCGAAGTAGGTTATGTAATAAAGATGCTCTGTGTTTGTTATTGGAAAAAGAGGTAAAAGTTTATTTGAATTGTTCCATATATATGTATAGATTCGGGTAGTGCTGATCACCTCCCAACTGCTGGTTTTTATTTCAGGGAACAAGACACGTTAAAGCTTTGAAGCTCGATTCAAACTATGCCCACGATTTCACTTCCGCAGAACTGTCAAGTCTTTCGGGTCTAAGGTTCATGGAATTGCACGGTGGAAGCTTTGTTGGAGAATGCGAAGACAGTAGTTGTCTCTCAAAATTATTGTGGTTCTCATGGCAGAATTGTCCCGTGGAATTTCGTTGGACCAATTTGTGCTTCCAGAACTTAGTGGTTCTAAGACTTTCAAACACTAATTTTACGGATACCTGGTCTGGATGGGGACAATTCAAGGTATTTAACCCTTCTCTAGTTTATTCTTCTGTGATTCTGGGATTCCGTGATGATTAACTTCGGTTTGTCCTCCAGACGGCGAGAAATCTAAAGGTGTTAGAGCTCGGATACCTCGATTTAAACACCACTCCTGACCTCTCTTCATTTTTGAGTTTGGAGAAGTTGGTGATTTATGAATGCAACAATCTTGTTCACATTGATGCCTCAATCGCCAATCTAGAATCCCTGAATTCCTTTGAAATGATCAATTCTCGATGGACGGATCGGCTCAATGATTTCGAAATCATGGATGTTCTCCACCTGCCAAACTCCATCTGCAACTTAAAGGCCCTTACAAGGCTTGTAATTGATGGACATAAATTGGAGAGACTTCCAGATAGCATTGGAGAGTTGAAATGTCTGAAAGTTATGAAGATAACAAATGGTCGGTCACTGAAGAATCTCCCAGACTCCATCGGTGATTTGGGATCTTTATGCGAGCTCATCCTTTATGGTAATGGAATCACTGAACTTCCAAAATCAATTTGCAAGCTCAGGAGATTGACGATACTGGATGTTCGTTTTAACGAGTTAACGGGGCTACCCGCAACAATTGTAGATCTAGACAGGCTGCAAGTGTTGGACGTCGGATTCAATCGCGCTTTGGAATGGGAAATTCCCCAAGAGATCTACAAGTTACAGTCCCTGGAATCATTAGATTTGTCACAGACAGGGATATGCAGGCAGCCCTCATGGATTGGTCAGTTGTCTCGTCTGGAGTGGTTGTATTTGGGATCACATGATGAGATTCAGGAGTGGACCAATCTCCCAGTAAGCCTGACCACATTTGGAATTTCATCCGGGTCATTGAAATCTATTCCAGACCTCTCGAGTCTAACCAATTTGGTCCATCTGAGCTTATCAAATGCCAATATCTGGAAAGCACCTCGAGATAATCGCCCGGCCCTGAAAGAGAACATAATGACCTGGATTCAACATCTGCCCAAATTGGAGGAATTAAGGTTGGACCTGTCGCCGATGCCCAGCTACTTGTCCACCGGGTTGGATCAGCTCTCTTCGACGATCAGATGTCTCAGAATATCATGTCCAAACCCCTCGGAGGTGTGCCTTCCCTCTGGATTGCAGTCTTTGACGTTAAGTCACTCCGCCACTCTGTCACGCTGGGAATTCCTTTGCAAGTTGCGGGGCTTGTCAATGTTAGAACTAAACGATGTCATTGCTACTGAGATCCGGTTAGATGGTCTTGAGTTGCTGAAGAACCTCACCGAGTTGTCAATTTGGGACTGTAAGTTCCTAAAGAGGGTGGATGGCATATCAAGGCTTCAGAATCTCCAGAAATTTGACCTAGACCGTTGCTCGGAGCTGGTGGAGATTGCAGACCTCTCACGGCCACCTGATTCCCTGATAGAATTGAATATATGTGAGTGCAATATGATCCGATATTTGCCCCCTCTATCAGATACACAATCACCAGGCCGGTTGAAACTTATAGTTTTCAAGTGCAAAATGATGCCACGGGAATATAACGGCCCTTACGAGGGTTACTTCCTAGAGGAGTAAAGGGAAGGTGAGGGTTTCTTTTGAAAGATTGGACTTAAAATGATTCTCCGGAATAGAAATACCAGTCTCATCAAAATATCGTTCAAATATATAAAACAACATACATATGTGTGTGGGTTGTGTTTTCATAAAATAGATATGGATTGATGAGGTCTCGATCCAATAGAGTTTGACTGGCCCAAGATGTTCTGGATAATCCCCTATTTTCAGTTTATGTTGAATCTCTCTTTCCGTTCGATCTTCTTTTTTAGAGTCTGAATCATGCCGCTGTTTTCTCAAGTGACTTGTGATGGTTGGTTTTTGGTTAATCCTCGGTGACTTTGAGAGCAAAATCCCATTTAAGGAGTTGTCCTAGTTGAAGGGGGAGGAGAAGCTTCGGTTGGATCTTTTCATAGCATCACGGTTTTTCATAGCAAAATTCCTGGATAAACGCGCACGCGAAACATTTCGCTTGTCATTGGAAATGAGCTACTTTGATAGTAAAACACTTAGAATACAAATATTCAAAAACTTCACTTGCTCGTAAAGTTAAGCATACAAAATACGTTACTTATGTTATACGATGCGGTGCTCTGACTTTATCGGCGACTCTCTCGATATATTACAAATACTTGAAGCGTATTCATGTGGCTTATTGAGAGCAATACTTTATATATTAATGTGCATAATGTCATGAAAAAGATTCACTAACCTAGGCGATTACTTCATAGACCCAACAAAGTCGATTAGATTTTATGATGGTTAAATAATCTTATAAATATCAATTGTATAACATATTCAAGATGATACATTTCCATCCTATATACACCCTAAACTAACCATTTTATTTACGAGAGATTTTAAATTTCTCCTTTCAAGTGTTGACAAAATATAAAGCTTAACAATTTGGGATCACCTGACACACATTACAACGAGATCATTCTCTCAATGAGACATCAAGGAGCAATGTTTCACCTAAAGCATAAGCCACGTTAAAATCACAAAATGTTCCATCATTGAATACTCAACAAGACAAGATGCCTTCGGTAGATATTTGCCAACTCGTATTTGATACACGTACTCTTAGACCAAATCTGAGCATCTGACATGGTCTGTTATGATTGTTAATTCTATAGGATCAAATGTCGAATAAAATAAAATTTCAATACAAGAAGCCTATTGTTATATCCGAACAATATCCCTTACAGCCTGTTTGATTTCCAAAATGGAATTTCAGATGGAATGGAATGGGAATGGGAAAAAATATAGTGATTAGTAAGAGAATTGTTTAAAAAAATGTGGTACTTAGTCAAGGAAGAAGATGAGAAGATGAAAATAATGGAATGGATAAGGGAAGAAGCTAGCAAGTGAATGTCCATTTCTTTCATTTCTCTTGAAAATTTAAGAAATTGAAAGAAGAATGTAAATACCCCAAATTATCCTCGGCTCTTTCGAATATATAGTTGTTCGAATGACGGAAGTCGGAACGGGAGATGTCGCAATGGAAGATGCATTTGAGTGGTTGTATGGTAAACCACACATGATGCAGTCTGTCATGAGTGCCAGTTGATGTTGGAATGACATTGTCGGACCATAATCAACACAATTTGGTGGGATGAAACACGGAATGACAAAGAGGACCTTATTAACAGTTCCATTTAGTTGCAGTTTGAGCAGGAAAGAGGTTATGTGGCTTCGTCGATCCATTGCATCATGCGGTACGGGTGTACAGGGTGAGAGGAGGAGGAGATGCTAAGGAAGTGGATATTTGACCTGTGGAAGGACGTGAATGAAGCTTGCCTAAGGCAGCTCCCCGCTCCGATGATGGTCCTGGAGCGAATCCTCCACTGGTTCCAATCCATGTCCATGATGTAAGGGGATCGCGTTGACAACTACACGCAATCCACAGCCATAATGAAAGATGTGGGCACTTCTCTTCTCGTTGATGCCCTGCCACTTTGATCTGCTGCATTGTCTCTCTCTTTTTCTACGAGAGTTGCTATCATGGTTGAATAACGAAGCTTTTTGTATTGGAATAATGACAAGGGACAAGAAGCGACGAGACGAGTGTTGTTTCGTCTTCCATGTCTCCTATGCGGGACAAGCAGTCTGATTCCATTTAAATATAAACAGAACGTCCTCAAATGCGGGGACATCCTCTTACAGTTTACAATGCCTTCGACGAAGCAGCTGTACATGCAGGGATTCCTTCTATGTCAGGGGCAACATCATTCTCCCTAAAACTCAGAACAGGAATGGCGTCGGAGAGAAAGCAGGGATCATCGTTGTGGGCAGGGAACTCCTCCTGATGAACCCGTCAACCAACCAGAGAAACATAAAAAATCCGGCTATCTAATTCTTACAAAGGTTCCTCCCACTGTAGCGGAAACGAAATCCAATTTTCTCTTGGCGTACAAACGGCCCATCCCTAGCATCTATAACACTGTCTTACAGGAGCTCCTAGTTCAACAACATCTTACACGCTACAAGGATGACCACAGAAGGCTCGAGCAGGAACTCTCCCGCTTGAAGCTCGCAGCACATAATCCATCTAAGGCCTCGCCAAATTCGAAGTCCGATGGAGTAAGGCAACATAGAGGGGAGACGGTGGTTAGGCCGCTCAATGACTCGAACGAACGACAAGCTTTTGTAGCAAAAGATAGACGGTGCCTCCTGTGTCACAAGGACGAAGCATCTGTACTTTTCCTGCCATGTGCCCACCAAGTGGTATGTGCTAGGTGCAGCGAAGGCTATGGAAAGAAGGGCAAAGCCCCATGCCCGTGTTGTCGTGTGCCCATCAAGGAGAGGATCCGCGTGTTTGGAGCTAGTTGTTAGTTTTGATAAAAAGGCTTGTCTGAATCCGACAGATTTGAAGGTTTTAAAGGTTGAATGCCAATACACATGTAATGCTGAGTTTGTGGTCTCATAAGCGAGGAATCATATGTACACGGACTCCCCGTGAAGCAAAACCTCAGTGCCACTTTGGCTTTATGCTAGAAATAAAGGAGTCATTTGCTCTCTCTGAGTCTATTGCCGACATGCTAACCAGGGAGAACTAAACTTGTCTGGGTGGCATCATCCTCAGACAGCCGCGTGCTCAAAGTGGATAAGTCTGTCGAGTTTGCTTGTGTTGCAGAAGGTAATATGTGTTATGTCCTGGGGTTGCAGGAGATGGCTTCCTGCTCCTTTACATTACCAATCCCATGTCATCAGAAAGTCTTCCAGCAAAGAGGAATCGAGGCAAGAACTTGCAGCAGCTTTCTTCGATTGGAACATCGGCAAGAAGAATGTAAGGCCTCAACAGCCTAAACACCATGACGTTGATCTTCCCTTCCCCACCTCCCTGCTGAAGACAACATTCTTGGTTGAAAAGGAACTCAAACGTTGTTACAAGGTGACTGTCGCGGGTCCCACGCAACTGACTTCCACAACTGCTGCAACTTCAAGGGTCCCTGCGCGACAGTTCCTTCAAGTTTGGTGCATTAAAACCTGAAAGACCCATACTGGTAAAATTCCTGCGAGCAAGACGAGGATAGAAGTGAACTTTGAGAGCATTACGAAGACGACACTGCACAAGAAAAAACTGGTGGCTGAAACAGAACTCATAGAGAAACAACACGAATGCGGCGGCCGTTAGAGCAGGGAGCTGCATGATGTGAACCTGAGATCAATCAGCCCAACGTCTGGGAACTTGCTTGATCTAAAATCTCTCGACTTTCACAACACCTCACTGTATAGAGTGATAAAGTGCTTGGGTAGCCTAAAAAAATCTCGAATCAATGAACCTGAGTTTCGATGAACTTACATCATTCGGGTTAGCCTTGGAAAATCTATGAATAGACAGAACTTGGGGATTTGCACCTCGGAGAATTTATGCCTGTCATTCACTGCTAACAACTATGACGGCACGCCGTCTAGTCCCTCGATCAAGGCCCCGCAAGAGAGCTGCTCCCGAAAGGACCTGTGTCGAGAAAGCAGCCATCGAGATAAGAAACTGGAACGCATCCAAGGTATTTTCCTACAAGGAAATCAAGAAAGCAACAAACAATTTCAAGGAAGCGATTGGCCATGGCAGCTTTGGTGCCGTCTACTGCAGGAAACTTTCGGACGGGAAATATGTTGTTGTGCGCTCTGATAAAAGCCAAACTTGGGTCGGATTGAGATACTAAGCTGAACACCGTCCAGAGATCTCGAAAATCAACAACCCAACAAATCAGGGAGTGACAAAGTTTGGACGAAGAGGAAGAACAAGAGAGGATGAAGAAAACAGAGCAGAGCAGAAAGGGAAGGAGACAGAAGGGGAAATTTTATTAATTCTGTAGAAATTGTACTACTGTTTACAATGCGCGAGTATCTCAAAATATAAGCGTTTGTTTTCCATATCCGGTTATAACAAACTATTATTCCATTCGCGATTCATGTACCCGGAGCTTCTGCAGCGCCTCCATCATCCAATTCTCCAACAACTTCTAACAGTCTCCAAAACCCAGGCAACCACCTTTGTCTTCTTCTGTCAATAGCTCAGACTCTTGCAGACGACCAGGCTTGGGCTGCTTCAGTTCAATCGGCTCAATGCTCATGGGCTTCACCAGCCGTGGTCTATTAGTGTAACAGGCCCCGTCAATTCGAAGCCCCTTCTTAACTCCTTCCCGCTCTTCTTTAGTTTTCACATCTCCTTCAATTCGAGGTTCCTCCCCAGTTCCTTCCTGCTCTTCATCTTCATCACCTCCCGTCAAACCAATCTCCTCACCAATATCCCGCCTAACACGATTCTTTTCTGTCGTAGTTAACTGACACCTGATTGCAAGGAATCGTTGCAAAGGAATTAATTTAGTTAGCGGATCAGCTAACTGATGTTCAGAACCAATATGTTGCAGTATGATAGAGCCAGCCAAGACCTTTTCTCTAATGAAATGAAAATCAATCTCCACATGTTCGAGCATGGAAAACTGGATTTGTTGCGAGCTGCAGAGTACTCAAATTGTCACAAAACAGGATAGAGGATTGTGGACCACCTGCCTTAAGCTCACAGAGAAGTTTTTGAAGCCACAATACCTCTGCAGCCCCATTAGTTAAAGCTCGAAACTCTGCTTCCGTACTTGAACGAGAAACAACCTTCTGTTTCTGAGATGACCAAGAAATAAGATTTCGTCCAATAAAAGCACAGTATGCGCCAGTACTCCTTCTATCATCTGGGCAGCTAGCCCAATTCGCATCCGTAAAGCAAGAGATATCAAGGGACTCTCCTGCTGTGAAAGTAATACCATCGCTAGCTGTCCCTTTGAGTATTCGTTTAACTGCCTTCATATGCAGATCAGTTGGTCTCTAGAGAAACTGACAAACTTTATTTACTGCATAGCTGATGTCAGGGCGAGAATTTGTGCAATATTGTAAAGCACCAACTATACTTCTATACACTGATGGGTCAGCGAGTTCAACCCCCTCAAATCTTCAGAGAGGTTGTGCTGTGGACATAGGAGAAGGAATCAACTTACAATTTTCCATTCCTGTTTTCTCCAGTATGTCTTTAATGTACTTCTCTTGACAGAGGTGTAGGGAGGACGAAAGTCTTGTTACCTCAAAGCCAAGGAAGTAGGACAGTCACCCAGGTCCTTGAGAGCAAATTGACAGTTTAGTTGAGGAAGAAGAGCTGTAATTGCAGCTGTGTTTGAACATGTAACTACAATGTCATCAACATAGATTAATAGGATAACCACACCACAATTTGTATGCTTAAAGAACAAAGTGTTGATTGTTGGTAACCCCACTGTAAGAGACATCCACTGAGCTTCATGGAACAGGCCTTGGGGCTCTGTTTAAGGCCATAAGAAGCCTTCTTAAGTCTGCAAACATGATGAGGAAAGTCCACTCCAGTATATCCAAGTGGTTGAGACATAAACATTGTCTCTTGAAGGTCCCCGTTTATGAAAGCATTATGCATGTACGCGCGCTTTTCGGCCTAGCACTCACGCTGTGGTACGAACGACACGAGGATTCGGGCCCGCTCCCCCGAGGCCCAATCCGATCGTCGTCACGACTCGAGCGTCGGACGCTGCGGAAGGGAATTTGGTGATCCCTCCCTAGGTTCCTAACTGGGCTTGCTCGGGCCCTCGTCGACCGTCTTTGTTTTCCTAAGAGGCGGCAGGCGAAAGGCGGAGCATGATCCGAAGGAACTTTCGGGAGAAATCGGAAGCGGCTCGCGCCGTCAGTTCCTCATTCAAAATGGCTCCGTAAAAAAGTTTGTTGTTGTTTAACCTAGGTAAACTATACGGAGTCGCCACCGACTTTATTTACAAAATCTATTTAAGTAGGACAGTTGGTTTGGGGATTGCTAGTTACTAACTCTTACATTCTAACATGCGAAAAATGGAGGTAACGTTTGCTCCAAAAGATTTACTTTTGTTTAATGGGCATTGGATCCGATCCGGGCATGACTCCGGACTTATGTCAATATTTTACGGGCGTTGGACCCGATTCAGGTTTTGGACCCGAACTCACGTTTGTTGATACCAAACAACATGCGGCAATAAACCTGTGGGCCTAAGGCATGCGGAGAAGCACATGCAACTAGTAGCAGCAACTCTGTCCCGATTGCGAAAACATCTGCATCAGCACCACCTCAAGCCAGCCTCATCTTAGCGACCTCACCTTCTTCCTCGTCAACATTGGCGGCACCGTCCTCATCCTTCTCTGGCTCCAGTCATCCCCTGTCTTCAGCCTTCTCTGTCCATGGCAATCCTGCTCCTCCGATGACCGGCCGCAGTTACGGAGAGACAGCTCTTCCCTCGCTGTACAGCTACAGTGACTCTCGGTCGGTGTACCCATACCCAGAATAAATCCCGCGATGCTCTTCCTCGGTCATCTCGCCTCAACGGGGTCTGGGCATGATGATGGCCTTCCTCGTCTCCTATGGCTTCCCTCCTCTCAGACCACCTGGATTCCACATCTACCACCGTGGGTTATGACTCGATTTTGGCGATCCAAAGCGTCCCTCCTCAGAAAACCAGATCAGACCATGGCATCATTCCCAACATAGGAAGTCAAGATCCAAGCTCCCGCGAACGTGAATCAACCAGGCGAAGGGTCTTTTAATCCTATTTATTATTGGAGGTAATGAATCCCTCTCCAAGAAAATTCTAATTTTAATAACCATACACTGAAGTTCGTGTGATTTGTCTGAAGTCTAGATTTGTTTTAGATTTTGATTAATTTCAAATTTTAACTATTTGATTTGCTCAATGGTTTTCTTTAAACAAACATTGACATGATTTGTTTAAGTGTCTTGTCATAACACAATTTTTTTTTATTCTACAAAAATCACAAAAACATTAAAAGAATTGAAAATCTTCAAAAAAATAATAAAAAATTGTAAATCTTCCAAAAATTAGTAAAAATCATCAAAAATCAGTTAAAATAATGAAAATCATCAGAGATCAACAAAAATCCATGAAAATCAAGAAAAATCTTAAGAAAGGATTCGATAAAAAATAATAAATAAATACGAAGGGAAGAGACTAAAAAAAGGGAAGGAAAACAAGCACGGAAGAAAAGAGACGGAAAAAAAACGCTTGGGAAGTTACATCACAGCCGACTGAGCCTTCCTTCGATTCGGCGGCGGATTTAGATTATTCTTTGACGGCCTCAGATCACTACTCTGTCTAGACGTCTTTGACACCCGGTAACTTCTTTCCTTTTCTGCTGTTTAATTTGGTGAATTTGCCTCCTTTGATTCCTTTTATTTTACAAACAGCATCTTCTCGGCGGCACCCGTTCCTCTAAAGACCAACGAATGGAAGCGATAATGTGGAATGGCTTACGTGGGAGACGATGGTCAGTGCATTGAAGATGATTTCCCTGCATGGAAAGAGTTGTTGTGGCCCAAGTTAGATCAGCTGCTTCGTAACGAAGATGATACAGTGGGCCAATGTTGCAACAGGGAATCATGTTGGCGCCTTCTGGGAGAATCTACCAGAGGTTGTTGAGGAAACAATCACACTGCCTGCGGTTGCCCGCTGCGCCCGCACCCCTCTCCAGCGACCGCGCCATGTCCATGCACTTCTCCCGCAACTGCGACTCCTGCAACGGCGTCGGCCAGTGCGAGTTCTGCTCCATCGAGTTCCACCTCCGTGCCAAGTGTATCGGAGACCATACCCACAATGTCACCTCTCAACCGCAAGCAGCGACAGCAGCAGCAACACTGCGACAGCAGCAGCCACACTGCGACAGCAGCAGCAACACTGCGGCGCCGCGGAGCGCCAGGAGATTCAGATGAAGAAGGTCCTTTTCTGTTGCTGCATCACGCAGCCGATGACCCAGGACTGATATCTGGCGACATAACCGTGTTTTGGGAATGCCTTCACCACTGCTGCGAAGGGACGCTTTTCCTGGTCGCCGCTCCAGATCCAGCTTCCCGATGGCGGCTCCCCGAAGCAAAAACGACGACTAAAAGCGGTCTCCTCACCACAGCGGACCCTTGGTTCCAGCCCCATCTTCAGCGGGCTCCGACTCCGAGTCCCGTTGTCTAGATCCGGCGGCGGCGTATCAATGTTCCCTCCGGCATCCCCTCCAGCCGCGACATCTTTGGATCTGACAGCAGCGACTCCACCTCGCCCTCCGACGTCACCAGCAACCTATCCGTGCCACCACCGCCGGTTCAACACCAAGTCCCAGAGGAACGGCAGCGACGTCGGCGTCGCTCAGACCCGATTCCGGCCATCGGCGAGTCAGCCTTCAAGACCCACGCCCCAAGCTCGGGGCGGGAGACTCAGAACCCACGTCCTTCCGGCGTCCTCGGATCCGGTGGCTTCAAATCCCAGCGTATTCCTGCTCTTCGTGTTGCATCAGCATTCGGATCTACCTCCTTTCAAAGTCTCAGCCCCCTGCCGAACGAGGACTAACCCATTTTCAGGCGAAGCAATCGGGGTTGTCGGTTCTCACCAAGGCAAGAGGTAATGTTTTTATTCTCTTTTATTGTACGATTGATCGTTGCCTTCATTTTTTTCTTTTTCTTTTGTTTTATTATTATCATCTTTTATTATTATTATTATTTTGCAATATGTGTACGTGTGATGAATTTTTTTTACTCTTTTAAGGCTTGTTAATTTAATTTATCATATTGGCTTATCTTAATAAACATTTTAATCATTCCGTACTTTCAAAGTCCTTTTTGATATTTTTAAAGCTCATTTTCTTAAAAAAGTTTTTTTTACATAAATTGCCTTATAACATAACTTTAATCATTATCTATCAAGAATTCGTATTATTGCAAGTTATTATTTAATTAATTCTGTCTCGAATGGTTTACTTCGTTTATTCGGTACTTATGCAGGTATCTCGAGGGCGTGCCTTGCGGACAACCAAGGCACGTACCCCATTCGACGCGTTCAAGATAATGAAGTATTTTAGGGAATATTTGGATTCTCGAAGATCAAGACCCTCTGAAGACGGCTTCGCACTCATCAACGTTACGGCATCAGCGGCTCGCCAGGTTCGCTGTCAACCTATTCTAAAAATGGCACCGTGAGGTATAAACGCTAACGGGGGCGTTCTATAGAGAGCGAGAAATGATACAATACCTGGTTCTCCCTTGAATTTATTTTTTGGCTTAGAAATTGTTAAGGGCATTAATCAATCTATGATTGTCTACATTTTTGTCCAAAATCAATTTTTAAGAAATATTTTCTAAAAATGAGTCACGTAGACATTTTAAGCATTAATGAGCTCGAGATCATTTTTTATATATCAAACAACTTCTTTTTCTAAAACCGAGCTCAAATAAATTGGACATCGGAAACACACGATAAAAGCCTCCCTTTTCTTTGTGATGCATGCGATTTAGTAATCCCTAATTCCCGAACCTTAACGAATCTCTATAGTTTTTCTAACTTGAACTTAAAATAAGTTAGTGGCGACTCCGATATTTTCAAAATCCGAAGCCTTATCGTCAAGGGAGGATATTCATTTTAAATGGAACTGGAAACGGGATCCACCCGCGACGTGTCTTTATAATCTTTTAATACATCAACTTACGTGATTTTCTTTTTTCTAGGATTATCTTTTAATTGGTATGATACTCATGCTTCGATCTGTTTACCTTATTTGTACGATTTCATTTTGTTACTTACATCATTTACATGTTTACTTTGCATAAAAACTACAATGAGGAGCACTGATTTGTCAGGAGCATCCAAACTGTGTATAAATCATTGGTATTTATACTTCAACATCTTGAAAAGTCACATTAATGAGCTTCCAACACTTCGTAAGTATCGCTCTTACTCAATTAAGTTCTAATAATTTAATTCGATTTAAATTAGAACTTTCTGATCACCTCCTTATTTGGTTTGCATATACACTGACTGAGGGATGCGAGAATCCTACAAGACGTATTTCAAAGACTCCAAACCTTCGAAGTCTACTTGAAGGTGCGTGTATCAAACTGCGTGGATCTTTCCGCGAGTATAAAACACCGCGATGTCAAGATAATAAAGCGGCCCCAATCGTCATTTCGGGTATATGAGGGAGGTGCGGGCCTCCCGAAGTTTTGTTATTTCCACATGTAACAGGTCGTGGGCCCAAGTGCATAGGCCCACGATCACCAGTCTTCCCCGCTCCTTTTAATCTAAATACTTGATCTGTGGTTGCGGTGCATGTTGTTAGGCTTTTAGGATTTTATCGTCGCATGATGATTGCTAACAAACATACATGAATTCGGGCACAAAAAGCCCGAATCGGGTTCAACACCTGTAAAACATTGACGTGAGTCCAGAGTCAAGCCCGGATCGGGTATAACACCCGTTAATCAAAAGCAAACTTTTGGAGCAAACGCCACCTTTTCGCATGTTTAATGTAAGAGTTAGTAATTAGGGATCACCGAATCCTACTCTGTTTTTTCCGACTTACACCAATGTTTTCAAAAAAATAAGTCGGTGGCGACTCCATAATTATTTACCTAGGTTAAACAACATTTTTACGAAATCATTTTAGATGAGGGACTGGCGATACGAGCCGCTCCCCGAGTCCCCCTGAACGTTCATTTGTGAGGCCTACGTGCAGCCTTTCGCCCGTCGCCTTAAAAACTGAAGACGGTTGGCGAAACGCCCCGCAGGTCCATTTAGGAACTAAGGGAGGGTTCGACCCAATTCCCTTCCGTAGCGTCCGACGCTCGAGTCGCGACGTCGACCGGTTGGGCCTTGGGAGAGCGGGCTCGGATCCTTGTGTCGTCTGTACCGCCGCGCGCGTACTAGGCCGGAAGGCGCGCGTACAAAGAAAAAGGAAAGATAAAAAAGATAAGAAAATGAAAATAAATAAAATTCATCCAATTTCATCGCCGAATCCTTAAACCAAATACTTCATTAGTGAAAAGAAATCAAAAATAATCCGAATCTATTAAATTCATATTATATATTTTACATGTGTCCTTAAACAGTGTAATTTCTCAAAATCGTGATAAACATGTGTTGGTATAGATTGTACTAAGAAGGGGGTTGAATTGGTGCCTTAAGAGATTTAACACTTTTTCGATTGTATCTGACTACAGAAGTGCTGATTACGGAAACTAGATCTGCTGTACAGATTCCCAGTTCTAATCTATAATGTCTTACGTATGGATGTGACACAAGAACTTATAGTGGTTCGACAAGCTATGCCTACGTCCACTCTCCCGGCGCTCACCCCAATGAGGGCGTATTCACTATTTGATGATCAAGGAAAGTGACAGATGCACACTACTATCAGAAATGTGATTAACCACTTACACGTACACATGTGACTAACCCAACCTGCACGTAACACTGTGTGACTAACTCTGGCTTTTCACTAAGCTCGTGGCTTCATGGCTACCACCTACCCTTGCATACACACCCCGTGTGACTAACAACCCTGAACAAGAAGGACAGCTACAGAACAAATAATCTGCAGCCACAGAAGAAACACTCTCTAAAGAGGAGATCCGCATGATGAAAGAACAATGAGCGCTCTAAGCTTTTGCAACAGTGAAGGAACAAAGGTTTCTGGTAAGCTCTCAGGTAGAACTACGAATTGGAATTATGTCTTCACTCTTGCTTAGAAGCTTGTCAACATAAGAAGCTTCCTAATCAATCATAACGGCTAGTTGATATCTTGCCATTTGCTCCAAGATTTGATCATGTAGAATAGCTTCCAATAATACAAACAATAGATATACAAGACTTCAAATCAAGGATAATATATTTCGCACAGAGACTGTTTTCTACAACACACTTTTCCGTACATGGAATTGGCATTGAGATTGATTGTTTCCTTTATAAGAAAACATTCCCATTGTAAAAATTATCTCACCAAACAAGGGAGATTTCAACCTGATTAGGTTGTGGCCAAATTCCATAATCACATATTCACGTAAGTTTAGGAAATATATCTCACGATATCTTTCCAAATTAACTTAAATAGTGATCTTGATAAATAAGTTAAATCGAGAAGTGAATCTAGATTTAATTCCTGAGTTAATTCAATAAGAATTAACTTTAGGTCGTATAAGATCATTATCTCATGTGCTCTCTTAAATGACAATCTCCAACAAGGAAATTGTCATTCATAGAAGTGTCATTCTATAACCCGTTATAAGTACTCTAGCAACGAGAGTTATAACATCTGTAACACAGAAGTTCATCTCTACAATAGAGATAGTGGACTCGATTATAGAACTTGTCCTCATAACACCATTTCTTATGGCTAGATCGTTTCATCCGTTTCTCCACATGACTCTTTTACGTGTTGCTTAGATAACAAAGACCGGCTTCTACACTCGAAGACCTGTTCTTCTATACACTAACTAGATTACTTTTGAAAAATTTTTAATCTTCTACTACTTTCATATCGTGATCAATAATACTACATCAAATTAATAAAGTAAAGGCCACACAACTCAACTCACCAAATTCGCGTAATCTCCGTATGGGAGTGCGATATGTTTTATCTTGAAATACCATAAAAGAATCAATGATTCGGGTTTTTAGAAGAGAATCATATTAAGGTATGATATATGCTCAACTTAAACGGATCAAAGGCCAACCGAGGGCTCACGTTAACTCTGTCTGAACATCAGACCCCACAACCCTTTTTACTGGCAACCAAGGTTAATAACGATGATTTACATCATTTCACCCCGATTTGATTTTAATCCAATTAAACTCGAGCTTACCACAGTGGATCATAACTTAATTTTATATATAAGGCCAATAAAATCAAATAGACATTTCAAATTAATATTAACCGCGACAATATATTTAAACATTGAATTACAAACTAGTGTGATAATCACAATGTATAACCCTTTTATAAAGAAAATGGAAACAATGCCAAATATCATGTGCTACCCCAATTTCAATTGCTTCCGGCCCGAAACGCATATTAACTAAACAGAACTGGAAAAAAAAAAAGAAAAAGAAAAAGAACGATCCATCCCAAATCGATTTTAGGATTTTAGGATTGGTATGATATTACATGAAAGAAAAATCAATTCATCTAGCATCAACATAATAAAAAATATATAGGACACAAAAAGGCGCAAAATAAAAGTTACGTTATTTATTTTTGGCAAAAGATCAATTTATAAGGGGAAGCCAAGGTTGAATATCAATCAATCAAAATATCATTTTTTGGCAAATAACAAAGGTTGGACTGTTTCGGGGTGCCTAAAAATGAGTTTGAATTTCTATAGATAGAATGAGTCCGGGAAACAGAAGAAAAGAAAGAGCGTGAGAAGGCTGAGATTAATTCTTCCATAATTCATGTAGCCGCCCGTGGCTGTATAGAAGCTGGATATCTCTCCTTCACGTCATTCATGAAGCCTAGAGATTCAATCAATCAACAGGATCTCTTAGGTTGTCATGCGTGTAGTTTTATTTAGCTTCATCCATCATGCTTAATCTATAGTAAACTATTCGTAAGTCTAAGCTAGACACAGAGTGAATTTGGCAACATATCTCAGTCGCAAAAGGAGACCGGCATAATTTTTGTAAGTTCATCGACAGATTATTAGGACCGAAGAAGTAGTAAGTAGTAGGCCGCCACCCACCACCACTTCATAATCAAATCATTTTTTTTTCTTTCCCTGACATAACGAAAGGATTAATTCGACCCCATCATTGTTTAGGAAACCCTAATTAGGGGAGAATTAAATGCTTTGGAGTCATGAATGGTAGCTTAACAAAGAGGGAACTCATTAACATTCATGCTTGCTTTCTCTCATCTAAAACAAAAGGTGTTGTATGAATATTGCTTTAAACGCACTTCTCCGTGTGCTGTCGGTGATTTAACTAAGTTAATCATATCCAAAGGGTTCATCGTACTAGCAAGAGATTAAAGAGCTGTCGTTTAGTTTTTGTGGAAGTCAGTCAGATCCGTCGGTTATTGATGGGTAGTTAAGTGAGTCCACTACAGCTATCTAATACACACCACCGCCATGCCTTCCTCTCTCTCTCACTCAATTGCCCATCGATCTAGTTATATATATATATAGGATACACCAACCGAGTCAAAGTCAACTGGAGACAAGCTGGTGGAGGAGAACTGGAAAAAAGAAATAAAATTTTTTGGGGGGTTTTATCAGGAAATATCGAGAACAGACAAAATCAGGTCTGCCCGGAATTTAAAAAGAACAAATCCCTGTTTTATAATTAGAAAATAAAAATGATTAATTGTTTTTTTTTTATTAATTGTTTTCTTTTTTTTAAAAAAATGTTTTGGTTCGTCGGAATGAGAAGATCCCTCTGGATATAGTTCACTGTTCAAAAAACAAAATTTAAGGCTGGCTGGCTTTACACATGTCGGTCGGGTGTTTAGAAAACAATTATGGATGCCACCCGAATTTAAGTGCTTAAAATTTCAACTACTCGATTCTAACACTTAGTACATTGATCGATTCATACTTGTAGTTTCCAAATCTCACATAAACAGTAATTTTACCGAGAAATAAGAACGCTTCTTATTATACTTAAAATTATCTAGAACAATAACATATTAAAGAATTATAACACGCCCATTTTAATCATGTCTCAAACTATGATCCAGACACACACACGATGGATATCTCATTATATATTTGCAATGGCAACGAATTCTTACTCGTTTGTTTAATCTCGACGGGTTTTCATCGTGGGATTTGGCCCGTAAGCACTTTTCTTGAAGGAGAAGTGCAAAACGTTCCCTAAAAGAATTAGGCGTACGCGTACCTAACAGTTGGGATTGATTTGACAAGTTTTACCACTAATTTAAGCCCCTAAAGTGATTAGTAGTTAGGCATTTCACCACCACCCCCAATCCAATTTCAGTATCCCAATTATTTATTCCAAAAATGGGTACGCGACACGTGTCCATGCCCGTGTACATCCATTATGTTTAAATACTGCTTAACCTAGTTTAGGATTAATTTGAATTTCATATATATTAGACTAAAATATTATTTAAAATGGTCGAGAAGTTTTGCTGGATAGAGAGAGTTCTAAAGCATGAAGCTAGAGAGCGAAGTGTCATGTTTTTCGGCTGGTAGTTTGACTAATCCAGTCCTTTTTAGCCATCTTATTAAGAAAAACAAAAACCATGGGATGGAAGTGGGCCCAGTCCAGGCCCATTCCGATTTGACGCCGTCAATGCCCTTTCTGAAACTTCCTTTCCGCTTCTTTCTGCCGATCGGCCCGGGAAACTAACGGAACCCTAACCCCGAGCGCGCGCCCGCCAGCCAGCCATGGCCGGACGCTTCCTCTCCCTCCGTTCTCGCCTCCTCACCCTCCGATCTCGCCTCCCGATCCCCTCCTCCGCCACCGCCCTCCGATCCCCTGCCATTCCGACCCCGCCCCCGCCGACCTCCGATCTCCGCTCCCTCTTCCCCTTCCACCGCCACCGCTTCATCTCCTACTCCTCCCGCGGCGCCGCCGGCCCATCCAGGCGTAAGTCGGTAGATATCGGCGCCCGCGCCAGGCAGCTCCAGAACCGCAGGTTGTGGACTTATGGACTCACCTTCAGTTGCGTCGCCGGGTTCATCGTGATCGTCCTCACTCAGTTCCAGGACCAGCTCGTGTTCTATCTCACCCCTACCGATGCCATGGAGAAGTACTCCGCCAATCCGTCTAAGAATAAGTTTAGACTCGGCGGCCTTGTTCTGGAAGGTTCCGTCGCCCAGCGCGCCGGTTCCCCCGAGATGGAGTTCGTCATAACAGACTTGATCACGGATATTTTGGTTAGGTAGGCGGTGGTTTTGCAACTTCTGGTTGCTCTTTTCTGCCTCTGGCAAATTATTGCGGTTTAGGTAGAAATATATGGATGATTTGCAGCGAATGCTTCCTTGGCTTTGTGGTCGTTTGAAGCTTAGGTTGTAAGTTTTAGGGGATGTTAGCGCTCGACTTCCCATCATCTGGCTGAACGTCGAAAGATCTGGTGGATGTGATATCATTCAGTGATTAAGAAGAGGAGCGGCTTTTTAGTTTGAGCTGATTTCAAGGATGAGATGACTGTTTGTGGGTGATCAGTTTGAGGGAAATTAATTGTTAATAGTGGGGATTGTATTTTCGGCATTTCAGAATGACCTGGTTGTTGGCGTTCTTCCAGCTTGGGCAGTGATTGAGGTAGGAATAGATGCCCAAAACTAAATTGCAAATATAGAGATCTGTGTTATGATGCTAGTGCCTTCCACTTTTTTCGATGGAGACTTTGCTTATTGTTAGATTGACAAACCCGGGTTTTCTTCAGAATTAATGTTACTTCCAGGAAGTGGTGAAAGTTAAAGTAGTTTACATCTTGCACCCCGGAAGTATCTTTTGATTTGTGATATGATGACCCATGAGTTTATCTTGAGATGATTTGTTACTTTGAATTGCCTGATTAGGTAATTGAGTTCTTTCCCGCTAAATTTAACAATTCAAGAAAATACGCAGGTATCGAGGTTCATTGCCCGACTTATTTAGAGAAGGGCACTCGGTTGTGGTCGAGGGGTTCATCAAGCCGATCACCGAGGAAATAAAGGAAGAAGCGACTTCCAAATCTGTTTCTCAGAAGGCTAGGAACGGAGACTGCTACTTTTCTGCCACGGAAGTCCTAGCCAAGCATGACGAGAAGTATATGCCCAAGGAAGTTGCTGCAGCAATCGAGAAGAACAAAAAGCTGCTCGAAGCAGGGGAAGCCCTCACCGCAGCTGCGGCCACCACCACCACCTCTGAAGCTAAGTCATCCTAACTCTCCTACCTAAAGCCATGTTTTGATTTTTGTGCCTTGGTTTTGGTCAGTATAATTCTTTATAGTTACAGCCCACGGCTATTGCTAGGACTAAAAAGAAGTATGTGGGGGAACTGAGAGGTATAGTGATTTTTTAGGAACAAAGAACCAATCATATCATAGTTCCCGGGCACTTGGCATTTGTCACGTTGTTTCCCCATGTATATCACAGGGACCCGTGTTTACGAGTTTTGTTCTGTATCTATGATGAGGTTTTACGCCCCAAATCGATTAATCGGGTGGATCATATCATAACCTTGCTAAGGTGAATAATGGTGGGGATATAGTTCCTTGGTTTTTATTGGTGTGTCCTGTTTTGCATCTCGAGCCCAGCGGTGGTGTTGTGTGCTTATTATGGGTGAACGAACGTGTTGGGTATGATGAGACAGTTTGAATCCCACCCATTGTTGTCCCAACATCCATGGCCTATGGGGATGGTGGCTAAAACCCATCATTATATGTTCTTTTCTTCGTATAAAGTTGGGGGAATACAGAAAGGAAAAGCACCCGAATGACATAGCGGGTGTTTTGGGGGAAAGTCAGAGACTCATAGAGGAGGAGGAGGGAGGAGGAGATGCCCATTACCTATCAGAAAAAAAAAGTGTACTTTTACGTAACAAGGAGGTTGTTGTGTCGTTCCTTTTCTTCACGCCTCCGGGAAAGGCAAAAAGAACTGATTGACAATTTCAGATTTTACGGATTGAATTTTTAAGTTTGGGTTTCATGTGCATTAGAAGGATTATTATGGCCGACAAGGTGGGTCATCCTCTCATCATCATACTAAATCCACATTTGTAAAATATTTCAAAGATAGTAATTTTCAAAAATCTTTCAAATAATAATGCTTCTCGTCAGGCTGAACTATTAATATCTTATTTCGTAATCGGAAAAACAGATCTCCTAATTTTGACACTAAACATTGCAATTTTTTTATTCCCCTCCCTCAATTTTGCGCACTTTGGGTTAGGGGAAGACATATTGGTCCACGCTGGGAACGCCACCATTTCATACATGCGTATATGTAATAAGCATTGAGTTTAGAGCGGTCGAATTTTTTTTAAAAAAGGATAACATCGTACGATTATAATATTTCCCTAACTTTTTTAACGAAATTATATATGTATTTTATTTTTTATTTTTTAAAATGAGGTACGTATGTACTTGGGGTTGTACCAATCCGATTTATTCCCGAAGGAGGCTGTGGTAACAGCAACAGTCTCACCCCCTACCCGACCTCATTATCAAATATAATTGATCCAAACTATTGCAAACCCTATAAACATTTTTGGAAGCTCGATGCAAAAAATAATGCAACCTAGAAGAAAGCCGTCTTTTTGACGCAGTCCTATCGATACGATACAATAATCCAATGCCCACTAAACTGTTTTTCCAGGCCTGTTCGGACAAGTGGGTGAGCCGAAGGTAACAACACTTAAAAGTAACTCGGGGGGGTTGGGGTTCAAACCTCTCAATTGCTGCTATTATTACCAATTCACGAACTATCCTCCCTGTACCATTATGACATTGCTCCCAGCACAGCCTAAGCTTTTGTTCTTGGCAGCATAAACCCTAAACTCGAACCCCCCCCCCCCCCCCCATCAGTGTCTTCTTATTCACGCATGTGATGTGGTTTGTGAATTTAATGCGTGCATTTATCTAGCTATATTATATAAAAAGAGAGGAGAGACAGTAAGCCTGAATCCTATGATCACGAGAAAACGTAACGATGTTGTTCAGACAGAAGCGTTAAAACGAGGGGGATCCCCTTCTCTTACAGTACCCGACGAACACGTGATGCGTCGGGGGGGACAACGACGTCGATCGATCGAACGAACGATCCATCCGTGACAGAGAAAAAGTTAGATCCTCAAATTTCATTTCGTTTTTCTGGGGAATAACGTCGATTGTCAGTATTATTTACACGAGTTTGGGTGGGGGGGAAGAAGAAGATCCTCCTGCTCTCTCTCCTCTTAAAATTTAACATCCGCCTGTGTCGTCATCTGATCACATGAACGACACGTTGCTATCACATTCAAACCCGGTCATGAACTTGGAATAAGGATTGTTGGTCGGTCCATTATTTTGTCAGTCTGCCGGGGGTTACCCCCACGCCATCACTTGATGCCGGTTAGATTAGCAGACGATTGTACCGCGTTAAGTTTAGTTGACAAAAAAATAATCAGTCGAATATGATCGAAATACGTAAAAATTTGAAAAAATATCGCTTACGTCGCGCGGTCGAAACATGACACGAAGCCGTAGACTGACATATTTTGTGGTGCGCGAATGATGAGGGTGGTGGTCCGCGCGCGCATGTTTCATGATGATGTCTTTCAGTGTTTTTTCTGATTTCGCTCGTGCTTCCGGATTTTTTTTTTGGCCTAATTATCAAATCTACCATGAACTTTGGCCCGTTTTTCCGATCTAATCAGAACTTTCAATAATATCATCAGCTAGCCCAACGTTTCTCTGTTATCTCAAATATAACCTCCGTCCATCCGACTATCGGACGGAAACTGACGTGGCTCCGACGTGTCCTTGACGCCGTTAAATCACCGTTTTCTTCTGAAGCCAAATTATCAAATATACCCTGAACTTTGACCCGTTTTTCCGATTTACCCAGAACTTTCAATAATATCATCAGCTAGCCTCACGTTTCTCCGTTATCTCAAATATGACATCCGTCCATTCGACCCTCGGACGGAAACTGACATGGCTCCGGCGTGTTTCTTGACGCCGTTAAACCACCATTTTCTTCCGACATTAGCTGACATGGCATACCCTACTTTCGATTTCCCCAATCTCGATTTCCCTAAATTTCAATTTCCCCAATTTCGAATCCCTAAATTCCGATTTCCCCAATTTCGGCCCCAAATCAAACTACACCCAAACCCTAATCGAAATCAGGATTCCACCGACCCTCCTCCCACTTCCTGTCCGCAACTCCCTCCCTATACCCTCCCTCCCATTTGCAGTTTCCTCTTCAATCCTTCCCCCACCGCAGCCCCTCTCGTTTGCAGGTTATTTGACAGAGGTATCAAAAAAAATCTACAAACTGGAGGGGGCTGCGGCGGGGGAGTAGGCTCATGCGGGGAAAGGATTGAAGAGAACCGCGAACGGGAGGGAGGCTATAGGGAGGGAATTGCGAACGGGAGGCGGGAGGAGGGTTGGTGGAATACCGATTTCGATTAAGGTTTGGGTGTAGTTTAGTTTGGGGCCGAAATTGGGGAAATCGAAATTTAGGGAATTCGAAATTGAGGAAATCGAAATTTAGGGAAATCGAGATTGGGAAAATTGAAAGTAGGGTATGCCAAGTCAGCTAATGTCGGAAGAAAATGGTGGTTTAACGACGTCAAAAAACACGCAGGAGCCACGTCAGTTTCCGTCCGAGGGTCGGGTGGACGGATGTCATATTTGAGATAACGGAGAAACGTGAGGCTAGCTGATGATATTATTGAAAGTTCTGGATAAATCGGAAAAACGGGTCAAAGTTCAGGGTATACTTGATAATTTGGCTTCGGAAGAAAACGATGATTTAACGGCGTCAAGGACACGTCGGAGCCACGTCAGTTTCCGTCCAAGGGTCGGGTGGACGGAAGTTATATTTGAGATAACGGAGAAACGTTGGGCTAGCTGATGATATTATTAAAAGTTCTGGTTAAATCGGAAAAACGGGCCAAAATTCAGGGTAAATTTGATAATTTGGCCTTTTTTTTTTTATAATTTAAGTCAATTTTTAATATATGTGGTTCTCCACACGTGTGCAGTAATTATATCTTTGGTTGAACCAAACAACTTAAGCCGCATTATTATATATAGAGAGCGACATCATTTTGATTTTTCCGAATAAAGTTAGATTCCCAAGTTTTTAATATAATAGGAGATTTGTAAAGAAATGGAATAGTTATATATATATATATATATATATATATATATATATATATATATTATATCCGACAACTCATTTGCCCATCTCCCCTCTCCTCCGTAGCATCGCCTCCGCAATGACCCCATCGCCGGCCTCCGGCACCACCCTCGACCCCTCCAACATCCGTGTCCTTAAGCCCCTCGGGAAGGGCGCCACCGGCACCGTCCTCCTCGTCCATGACTTTGTCTCTGACCCCTCCGCTGCTTCCACCGTCGCACTCAAGCTCCTCGAGAACCCTTCCTCGTCCTCGGCTCGCGATCGCCTCCTCCATGAGGCCTCCGTCCTATCCCTCCTTACTGCCCGCCCTCACCCTTTCCTCCCATCCCTCGTCGGCGGATGCAACTGCCTCCTCGTCCACGACGACCTCGTCGCGTTTGCTTTGCCTTACTGCCCTGGTGGTGACCTCCATGTTCTACGTGGGCAACTCCCCGACCGAGTTTTCTCCCCATCCTCCCTACGTTTCTACCTGTCCGAGATCGTGTCCGCTCTCCGACACCTCCACTCCCTCGGCCTTGCGTTCCGCGACCTCAAGCCCGAAAACATACTCATCCAGGGCTCAGGCCACCTCACGTTAGCCGACTTCGACCTCTCCAAGCACCTCCCTCCGCCTCTGCCCCACACTTCTGCCAACTTCTCGCCACGGCCATGGTCGAACTCCAAGCCCAAGCAGCTCCCAAAGCCCGGGCTCTCCCTTCTGAAGGCGAAATCGTCTACAGCGAGGGTCAGCCCTGTTAGCCGCAGGCGCCAGAGCCTGTCTGGGAAATCCTACTCCTTTGTCGGTACAGAGGAGTATGTCGCTCCCGAAGTCATCCGGGGGGATGGCCACGGCTTTGCTGTTGACTGGTGGGCGCTTGGTGTCCTCGCCTACGAAATGTCGTTCGGGAAGACACCCTTCAAGGGGAGGACCAGGAAGGAAACTTTCCGAAACGTCCTGGCAAAGCCGGTCCAATGTCCGGGCAGGCGGACGGCCTTAACCAACCTGATCGAGCAGCTACTCGCAAAGGATCCCTCGGAGAGGCTGGGATACTCCCAGGGGGCAGAGGAGATCATGGAGCACGAGTTCTTCCGCGGTGTGAGGTGGGACGTCCTGGCTGAGATCGCAAGGCCACCTTTCATTCCACCCGGGATCGACGCCGACGCCGACGCTGAAGAGACGACAAAGGGGATGGATCTAATGGAGTACCTGAGGAAATCGAGGGAACCGCGGCCGGCGTCAAGCTGTTGCTCGTTCAGCGACAGTGACGGCCGGCCTACGGAGTAGTCCTAGAAGGGTCACGTGACATGTAGCGATGGTTTTATCACCGTCTTGTTTGTTCCTTTCAAGACCCCGAAATAGTCCTAACCCCCCGATGATTTAGCAAAATGTAACAAAATAATGATGATGTAAGAAGAATTTCCTTTTTCATGTCCTCCACTCTAAGCCATCTTCTCTTCTCTTCTCTTCCTTTTTGGGCATTAGTTATAACATTTAGGAGAGGGGGCCCACCTCCTCTACTCACTTAGCCTTTGGCTTCTTCTTCCTTTTTGTCACTCGTTCTTACCATCATCCATTCTAGGGCTTACATACTCAAGTACACTGTCCAATCTTAATATATCCAAACAGCAAACACATGTCAACTCCAGTCGTGTTGTTAAGTCAGTTATCTTGTTTTTATGATAATTCATTTCGTGTCGTTTGTAATGGCGAGACGTGAGATGTTGATCCTCAACGATCGGGATGAAGGGGCCCGAGTTCACTAGTCGACAACATTCGTCGAGTTAGCAAAGGGCAGGGTTCTTGTATGATAGATTAGTGTAATACCTCAAATTAATATGCGGGCCGCAAAAATTATTTTCAGCCCAAGCCCGAGCTCATTCATGGCACAAGCCCATCCCATCCTTTTGTTATTTTGTTACAATAAGTCCCTCGCCCCGACAAAAAATCTTACAACATATTACAATTTCTCCAAAGGAAATGACAACACCTCTTCTTCTGACGCGCCTCCTCACCTCGCCAAGAAATTTCGGCAAATTCAGATGATCCTTTGTAATGAAGATATCCTGACAACCTCTGTGGCAGACTGAAGAAGAACTGTTCTGTCCCTTCAAGCTTCCTAATCAAATTAATTGAATCCCAACAAGATCAATTCCATTTCAACGAAATTGGCTTTCAGCAGAAGGAATAGTCTAACTAGGAAGGAAAGTTTAACTGGACAATAAAAGGGCCGAAACCAGACCTGGACGAAAAAGGGGGGGGATCCATTCATTCTTCACGGAGAGCCATCTTTCTCTTCTGGAGGTCTTGACTTCCTTTCTCTTGGACGGGACACAAAAATTTCTTCTTGAACTTCCTTCTCCTTCTTCACCTCTCGGCCGTCTCGACTCCTCTTCGGATAGCAGGGATCATCTTCCACCTCTCCTTAACAGAGGTACATACCTTGAAGACGGCTTCTCTATCAACTCTTGACTCAGCCTCCCCCTCCCAGACATCCAGCAGCAGACCTGTTCCTCCCATCGTCCTCCCAGCAGCCCCAATTGGGCGTTCCAACAAAACAGCAAATCATCGACGCCGCCAACGACTTCAAGTCCTACATCGGCCGCAATGGGCAGCCCCAAGGTGGTGCCCCACTATGACGTCCCAGCGACCTGCTCGGATCCGGAAAGGACAAACCTTCTTCATCGACGCCGCCTTCAGATCCAGCCTAGCAACAGGTGGGGAAGTGGCTAATCTCCTCCCGGCGTCCTCAACATGGTGACGACCGATCCCGTCCCCCCTCCAGAAGCCCTCAAGGTCTGCAGAGACGACCCACCTCCTAGACGCCCCCAAGGTCTGCAGAGGAGACACACCTCCATCCCGGCATCCCTCCAACCCGATGAACCACAGAGTAGTGGCCATCTTCTCATCGCCAAGCTCCCTCCGGCGTAATCAGCTCAGTCCCCCATCTCGGTCATCTCCTCCCGGAGTTTCTTCCCCGGCCAGACCCGCTCCACGACCTCCACAGACGCGGCCACAGCCCTTCCTCTCTCCGGCGCTCCCCAACAACGGCAGCCCATTTCCTAGTTTCCCAGCCCGGTGACCCGCGGCGAGCGGGCAATCCTTGTTCCCGACGTTTCCTGATGCTTCCCGACAGCACGGCGGCCAAATCCTCCAGATCCGGTCCTGGTGGCGGCGACTCATCCCAACTTTGCAGCAATAAACTTCACCACGTCCCTCCGACGAGCCTGGAGCAACCCACCTTCCGGATCTGGCCACCCACGATGGAGCTCCACCTCTCCAACGCTTTCAAGACCGGCGACCAGTCCCTCAGCAACCCATGCCCGCAGATCGGGTCCGGGGTCGGCGCCCAGCTCCTCCTATCCTCTCCCCAGTCCGGATCCGATGACTCCCACTTCGAATCACCTCAGATCTGGCCATCCTTGACCGTCTCGGCCTCCCGACCTCCACGGCTTCGGCTTCGACGCCCTCCAAAGCCGGCCCAGCGACCCATGTCCTTCCCCGGTAAACCCCGGTGCTATCCCAAGCCTGGGCATTAAAGACGTCGCGCGCGCCTCGACCAACCGACCAGCACCACCGTTCTTCTCCCGGAAGAGCCCCATCGTCAGAATCTTCCTTTGAGTGGATGGACGCTCTTTTTCAGCATAGCCTCTGGTTGCTCTTGCCAAAAGCAAAATCAAGTTGTTGTCTTTGTTTCGCCTGGGAAGAATTATACGAAGGAATCGGTCAAGTTGCAGAAAGGGCGACACGTGACACCTGACGAAATTCCCTGGTAAAAATCACTTTGCACGTTTAATATTATTTTTATTTTGCCTAAATAAATTTATGTATGATTTGCAACTTTCAATTTTACCGAACCTATCTAAAAGTTATTATTGGACATTTAAATTCTCAACAATAGTCAGACCATTTATTTAGGATTTTAGTCAAAAGTGACTCAAAACAATAATAGGTTTGTCCTTTTGTGTTCTTTATTTGTCGAAATTTTAAAATCTCCGTGGGGTTAGTACAATTTTACTCTTGTTTTCTTACATGAAATTAATATATTATGAATATCACTAACATCTATCTCTCGTTGTTTTACATGTAAAACACAGCGAAACCTCCCGGATATTTTCAAGGATTTACATCAAGGGAAAGTTTTCGATTAAAACGGTAAGACATGTCTTACTTATTCAATTCGATTGAGTTTCATTCAAATTTAATCGTTATCTTTTGACTTGGCATGGCATGCCATGTTCCTGTTTTACATGTAAAATACCGAGGAATTATTACCAAGGAATGCATCCTCTGACGACGCGGACGATCGACATCAACGAGCTCACAACGCCCCATAAGCATCGCACTTATTTCATTAAGTCCTAATTATTCATTTCGATTTAAATTAGGACTTTTTGACCACTTCTTTATTTTTCTTTGCATGTACATCGAGCATCTAATATCGGAAAATCAACTTCAAAATTCCGAAGATTAACTCGAAGGCGCGTGTATCAAACCGCGTGGATCTACCCCGGCCTAAAAACCGCGGGCTCGAAGACAAAGCGGCCCCATCCTTCAAACAAAGGTACAAAGGGGAGGTGCGGGCTTCCCCGAATTTTTATTCAAATCCACTTGTAACGGATTGCGGACCCAAGTGTATAGGTCCGCAATCACCGCCCCTTCCCCGCCCTTTTGGTCTAAATAATTGTTTGTGGTTGCACGCATGACTTAGGCCTTAGGTTATTCGTCGCATGTTTGGTTTTAATTCAACCAACCTAAATTCGGGTCCAACGCCCGTTAAAAACGTCAATAAAAGTCCGGCCTACTCCCGGATCGGGTCCAACACCCGTCAATCAAAAGTTAAACTTTTTTGGACAAATCGCCACCCTTTTCGCATGTGGTAGGATACTAAGGTTAGTAAATAGGAATTTCCGAACCCAGACTCTGATTTTTCCGACTTAAAATCACACATTTTTAACTAAGTCGGTGGCGACTCCGAATAAGTTTTCCAAAGCTAAAACTACATCCCACACACACCTTTTTCGGAGCCATTTAGGATGAGGTGACGGCAGACTCGAGCCGCTCCCAAGCGAGGTCTTAACGCAGACTTTCGCCCGTCGCCTTCAAGGACTGGAGACGGTCGGCGAAACGCCCCGCAGATCCGTTCGGGAACCAAGGGAGGATTCGACCCGGGTCCCCTTTCCGCAGCGTCCGGCGTTCGAGCCGGAACGTCGACCGGACTGGGCCTCGGGGGAGCGGGCCCGGATCCTCGTGTCGCCGGAGCCGCAGCGCGCGTGCTAGGCCGGAGGGCGCGCGTACAATTAGGTACTTGGAGTCGTTGAGATACTTATATAGCAAGGTATTTTTGTCATGTCCTCCTAACTCCAACCAACGAATCGGCTTACTCTTGATTGCGTATATGTAACTTCAGTGTTCCTTAATCCCGTTCTTTGACATTTAGCTCTGATTCTACTATTATATAACAGCCAACGCTAATTATCCTAAAAGCTTGAACTTACAGGTAAAAACGTGACATATTATATATTTTCATTTTCAACGGAACGTTTTACTAAAGGTTGTTGGGTTTGTCTATTCTATATGTAATCAACAACCATTTTCACTAATAAATGTCTCACATGGGTTTTATTACGTGTAGTCATAACTCGGTATACCAACTGACCATAAATATAACGATAATGAGGTTGCGTGCACATTCAAATCATCATCGTAATCAAGCAAAGGAAACAAAAAATGGAGACTACGTGTTCCTGTCTAAGTCGGAGTTTAAATTTTGATGGTCCATACCTTTGTTTAAACCCCTATCAAACGAGTTTGTTAAACACATGGAACTAGGAGATGAGGTTTGCTTATAAATAATATGCATAGATGATTCTCTTATCTGATCCCCAATTAGGGATGTTAATGAGCTGGGTTGGCCTACGAACTATACGGCCTGGCTCGTCTTTTGACCCAAGCCCTGCTTGGCAAAAGTCAAATTTTAGTCGGGCTCAAGCTCAGGCTCGGACTTTACTTTTTACAATCAGGCTGGCTTGGGTCGACTTTACAGTTTAATAAATTTTATAAATAATTAAAATAAAATATAAAATAACACTTAAATTTTAAAATTTGCCTATATGAGTAAAGGGGAGGGGAAGAGGCAAAGAGCTCGGGCTGGATTATTCGAGCCCGATCAGGCTCTGGCTCCGACTCGAACCGATACAATTTTACCCTGACCCAAACTTGGCTAAGGGGTGCCAGGCTCATTAACACCCCTATCCCAATCAATCATTTAAGATTCATGCATTAAGTTGAATTTTGTACGGTAGGTTTGGAAAAAAATTAATTAAATATTGTTATAATTTTGGAAAATGCGTTAGTTACCCAACAAAAAATTTCCTAAATAATTTAAAAAATGACTATTAAAACCGGGACAATTAAGGAAAGTGGTGGTTATAAATCTATCATTTAGGACATTGTTTTTGATGATGATTGATCACATAAGGCAATAAATGGCCAATTTCCCTTTGCGACAATATTTCAATAAATTAAATTTCCAAATTTAATCGTATATTCCTCTATCGTTCTCGCAAGAAGCACCAAAGGAATTTAGGAAATTGTTTTTGATGATTGATCACATGAGGCAAGCCAATTTCCCTTGCGACTATATTTCAATAAATATTTTGCCAAATTTAAAATCGTACATTCCTCTATAAGGTGTTCATCGTTCTTGCAAGAAGCACCCCCCAGGAAGAATCTCGTCTTCGGTTCCTTCTACTTGATCTTGATATAATCATCCAAGTCCGACAACCTTGCCCTCAACTAACGCCAAAAAAAGCTTGTCAGGGAGCGCCCTGTGACTCTGTTCCAACAGCCTCAGTGTCGTTTTCGTGGGCGCCCCCGAGACGAGCTCATTCGTCATCCTGTGATTGATTCTGCTGTATTTTTTTGTTGTCTCTAGAATTCTGGGTCGTCCTCAGTTTTCTCAAAAACTTATCCTTTTTCTGCAGGCTGGCGCTTGTACAGAGGAAGGCAAAATGGATAAGGTTTGGGTCTTCGGGGGGATTTTGATGTTGGGTTTGCTCTGTAGTGGCTGCTTTGGCAAGGAATGCACCAACATCCCTACTCAGCTATCCTCTCATACCCTGCGCTACGAGCTCCTCGTGTCGAACAACGACACGTGGAGGCAGGAGATGTTCTCGCACTACCACTTGGTTCACACAGATGAGGAGGCCTGGCGCGAGTTGTTGCCGAGGAAGGTTCTCAGGGAGGTGGGGCATGAGTTTGGGTGGACCATGATGTATAGGAAGATGAAGGGCGGTAGTGGATTGGTTCCACCAAGGGGGTTCCTTAAGGAGGTGTCGTTGCATAGTGTTAGGTTGGAGCCGGGGTCTATCCAGTGGAGTGCGCAGCAGACCAATCTGGAGTATTTGTTGATGTTGGATGTGGATAACCTGGTCTGGAGTTTCAGGAAGACCGCAGGACTGCCCACACTCGGGGTGCCTTATGGTGGTTGGGAGGCACCGACTATCGAACTCCGGGGCCATTTCGTAGGTCAGGATTCCTTCTCTCTCCTGCACTTCCCCTGGAGGTCACTAGCACTGTCCTCAATAACATTGGAGGTTCTAGAACGATTTGCATACAAATACCTGCTCGTACACAGTTTCACCAACTGCCATGTATGCTGTAGTCGATATGCCTTTCACCACGAGCGTATGCGTGAACTTTCTTTTTTGGTTACTGTGAAGGTCATTATCTAAGTGCCTCAGCGCATATGTGGGCTAGTACTCACAACGACATCCTCAAAGAGAAAATGAATCAAGTAGTAGACGCTCTTGCGGCCTGCCAGAACAAGTTGGGCTCCGGATATCTTTCGGCTTTTCCTTCTGAACTGTTCGACAGGTTCGAGGCCATTAAACCTGTCTGGGCACCGTACTACACTATCCACAAGGTAAGCTGTAAATGCAATCTCCTCATCTGGTAGTTTATTAATTGATATCTGTCACTTTGATGACTGCAAGATTTTGGCGGGTCTCCTGGATCAATACACACTCGCGGGAAATGAGCAAGCCTTGAAGATACTCAATGGAATGGTTGAGTACTTCTACAATCGCGTGCAGAATGTGATAAGGCTGTACACCATAGAGAGGCATTGGCAGTCGCTTAATGAGGAAACGGGTGGCATGAATGACGTCTTGTATAAGTTGTTTGCTGTTACGGTAATTAAGTTTCATACGGGCAAGTGGTTAAGCTGTGATGCATCTTTTTGCTAACTTCATCGACTGATCGTTTTGTCTAATCTCTTCAACTAGAATAATCCCAAACATTTGCTGTTGGCACATCTGTTCGATAAGCCGTGTTTTCTTGGATTGCTCGCTCTCCAGGTTAACACTCTCACTAACCCCAATACTGATGAACTGATTATCTGCAAGTTATGCTATTGATCATTTCCCTTAGTCTTCGGTAACTCTTAATGAATGCTATTTTTCCCTCGAAGGCTGATGACATATCGGGATTTCATGCCAATACTCACATCCCAGTGGTGATCGGATCACAGATGCGTTACGAAATCACTGGCGATTCATTATACAAGGTGAGCCATACATAGATCGTGTTCCCTGCTAGAGTTTTTGTATCTGGGCATATGATCTGCATGTTGTGATAGTTCTTGTTCTTATCGGCGTAACATAAATTTTTTTCTAGACAATCGGGACGGCCTTCATGGACATGGTGAACACATCTCACAGTTATGCCACCGGGGGTACATCTGTGAGCGAGTTCTGGTACCGATTCGCACTACCATGGTAATGTTGGCATAATGGGAAATTTGTTCTCACTTCCTTTTCTTTGGGGCGATTCTTTAGGTCAGATCCAAAGCGATTGGCGACCACGTTAAGTTCAGAGAACGAAGAGTCTTGCACCACCTATAACATGCTAAAGGTCCGATTAAAAAGGACTAGTTCGGTCTCCATTCCTTCTGTTATCTCCTTTCCTCTATTGATGAATCAAGCTCGGGTTATGCAGGTGTCGCGTCACCTGTTCAGGTGGACCAAAGAAGTCGCATATGCTGACTACTACGAGCGTGCATTGACAAATGGTGTGCTTGGCATACAGCGTGGAACTGAGCCGGGTGTCATGATCTATATGCTCCCTTTGGCGCCTGGAAGTTCGAAAGCGAGAAGTTATCACGGTTGGGGAACCAAGTTCGACTCTTTCTGGTGCTGCTATGGGACAGGTATTACATAGAAGGCCCATCATATGATCCCTCTCCAACCTTCGACCCCAGAACTTCCTGGCGGCCCTTGTATACTTCCACTCAAGTCTATTTTCTGGTAATACGAGTGTTTCTATTTCATTTCTGCTATACTACAGGAATCGAGTCGTTCTCTAAAATGGGGGACTCGATATATTTTGAAGAAGATGGCCAGACTTCCGGTGTTTATGTCATCCAGTACGTTTCCAGTTCATTCGACTGGGAAGCCGGCCAGCTAGTGATAACTCAAAATGTGGATCCTGTTGTGTCATTCGACCCGTATCTTCGTGCGAACTTTACATTCAAACCTAAGGTGCTGTGCTCGCTCGCCCTGCATAATCCTTATTAAATAACTTCTTCACAGTGCCGACTGAGTTTCGTTCGGCATCTGCTTCCTTAGGTTGAAGGTAAGACTTCTACTCTAAATTTTCGCATCCCGAGCTGGTCAAACTCCGGCAGCAAGGCGGCACTGAATGGGAACAGCTTGGCTGTCTCATCCCCAGGTGTGTTTTTTGTGTTATAGTTGTTGCACTTCCCCCTGTTTGGACAAATGATTTGAGTTCTGCGATCGTCATAGGTACTTATCTTACATTAACTCGGGGATGGAGATCTGGTGATGTGCTGACCCTTCAGTTGCCCATCAGTCTCAGGCTAGAAGCCATCAAAGGTCCTCTTTTTTCTTTTCGCAACGGAATGCTGCATGGATTTTTCACCCGCCATGAGAACTTCCATGAAATCCGCATTCATGTCAAGCTTTGCTTTGTTGATTTCAATGTACAGATGACAGGTTGGAGTATTCATCTCTTCAGGCCGTGCTCTACGGACCTTACCTTCTCGCCGGCCTGACGACCGGATACAACAACATCAGTACCGATGGGGATCCCTCGAAGATGGATTGGATATCTCCGGTTCCTCCCTCCTATAATGCTCAACTGGCATCCTTCTCCCAAGGTTCTGGAGAGTCGAAATACGTTCTAACCTACTCGAACGAGTCAATCGCATTGGAAAACCATCCCGAGCCCGGCACCGATTCTGCTGTCCATGCCACCTTCCGAGTCATCCCCGTCGACGGGAAGAGTACATCAGTGATGCTCGAGCCTTTCAATCTGCCTGGAATGGTCGTATCCCGTAGTGGAAATAGTAAGGACCTCGTCATCACAGCATCAAACGGCCACGAGTCCTCCATCTTCAACCTGGAGAAGGGTCTGGACGGGACAGTGTCCCTGGAATCAGAAAGCCTGAAGGGCTGCTACGTCACGAACAACGAATCCAACGGTGGCATCAGGCTCGGTTGCACAGATGATTTCCAAGAGGTCACAGAGTTCAAAAGCTCGAGCAGCTTCTCCATGAACAGCGGCCTGACGTCTTACCATCCAATGAGCTTCATCGCGAGGGGCGGCAGTAGGAACTTCGTGTTGTCGCCGCTGTTCAGCCTCACCGACGAGTCCTACACCGTCTATTTCAACATTTTTAAGGCATAGGACAAAAAACTGGAATTTACATGACAGCAAAAATAAAAGGTATAATTAAATTAGCTAATTAATTAAAATTAAGATGCCTTTGTTGAAATCAAATAATGAATTAGGATATTGACTCATTACAGCTATTTAGCCCAATTGAAGGTTCAACTCTAAGCCCATAGCGACCAACAAGCCCATGATATAAGCCCATTCTTCAAATCAAGAGCCCAACTGCCTCTGCTCCGGGACACGTGGCGGGCGCGAGGGAGAAGGAAACAAAAATCTGATCCCAACGTTCAAAATTTCCCTCCCAAAAGAAAATCGAGCCCACCCCCAATTTGAAAATCCAATAAACCCTACAATCCGACATCCCGCGCCAAGCGTTTGTTTGGGTGTCACGCCCTCAGACAATGTCCGACTCCGACTCCGACATCGATCTCGATTTCGGTTACGCGCCCGACGCGGTGGCTCCTCCGTGCCGCGTCCTCTTCGCCGCCTCAGCTACCTTTCCCTCCTCAAGGCGGCTATCGAGCAGTCATCATGCCCTGCCGGGACGTCCCATAAAGAAGTCAGCGTACGTCTCGCTCTTGGGGAGGCTAGTTAATTCGGAGGAAGCCACGTCATGGAGGACTGTCGGTGGCCTGAAGGGGGATGCTGCCGTCGCATGGGAACTCATGACTCCGATCCAGAGGGTGGTGCTTGTGGCCGTGATCGGAGCGGCCGTCGCCAAGTCGAAGAAGGATGACATTATCAGGCGGCTCAGGGATTCCGTCCAGCTAAGGGTTAGGAGTTGAATCCGCAGATTAGGATGTTGGATTTGTTCTTAAAGTTTTTGGCTTGATTTTGTTGCGGAGATGAGTGTGATTTTCAGTTCATTAGGGATACTAGTCGTAGAATCTTACTGAATTTGTTGTGCTGATGCTTTCAGGATCGAGTGCTGTTGGACATGCAGCAGAAGCTCGACGATCTATGCGAGCAGCTGAATAGCGTGAAAGAACAGGAGCTATCCGGCTGCGGTGTGGAGGTTGTCCCTTGTAAAGATAAAGGGTTCCCCTTCGATCTGTCTCTTGAATCGAAGGGTATCAGCTTTGTTGATTGTGGCTGCTGGTTATGTGATCATCACCATGATCAGTTCAATGGGTTTGCTGTAAGCTTGGCTTTTTTTTTTCATCTGCCATGATAGCTTGGGATCATGGGGCTTGGAATTAATGAGTGAATTTACGTCGACCCTTCTTTAACCAGGGTGATATTGGAAGGAGAGCTTCGAATGGATCAGAGATGCTATTTGCTAAGATGGGTTTCAATGAAGAACCCGAAGAGCGTCGTATGTCTGATTTGTCAGATCTGGCATCCAGCGTGACCTCGATCATGGACAGTTCTGAGATCCAGGTCCTTAACACAGAACATTGCTTGTACTATAACACATACACTCGGCTGTTTTGCTATACGTAAAGTTGCTTCAACATAAGCATTCTGCAGATAAGTGCTTTTGCCATGGAGCAAGATGCATACAATCTTAGAAAGGAGTGCGAACAGAAGGATGCAACAATAAGGGAACTTACTGGGATCTTACAATTATGTGATGCCGCTGCTTCAAAGGTGGGAGGTTCATGTCATAAACTTATTGAAACTCACGTTCTCGGACTTGTAGTATGACCTCCTCTTCTTGTTGAATAATTCCAGAGAATCATTGAGCTAGAGGACCTTGTTCGCCGAAAAAACATGATTGTCACAAAGCTGAAGAAGGATATGGTGATTCTAGAACAGAAGGTGAGCTTCTACTGAAAGTCCTCTGAGAAGTCAAGTCAGTTGCTCAAGGGATTATGATGCTTGCAGGTCGTTCATCTCACAAGACTGCAAAGACCGTCATCCTCCCGGGTAGAGACCAAGCCAGCCAATCCTCCTTTGATGACCGTTAATGTACTTTACGATATGGACAGCACAACGAGCCCATCCTCGTCTGACTCAGATTATTCCCCCGGAAGCAAATCGCAAGTCCTAGTGACCAAGGAAAAGGAAATACCAACTGAGAATCCAACCGACGACAAAGTGATCAATTTGTCTACGAAGCAAAAGCGAGGTGGGGAATCAACACCTTCTGGAGATCCAAGGAGGGGCAGGAGGCCAAGCTCGTTGAAGCAAGTGGGTTTCAAGCACTAGGAAGAGATCGTACTATGGATTATTGTTAAGAAAACCCAAATAATTTCAATTGGATAATATTATCCTTAGCAGCATAAGGGGTAGGATAGGAGGATGTTATTGCGGGTAATCCTTTGGTTTCTCTTTAAGAACTAAGGGAAGTAATATACTCAGTAAAGCGACATGGTTAGTAGAAGCTTCAATTTCCGCCGGCCGTTTCAAGATAGATGTTATGTTACGATCGTCCAAAATCAACAGCTGAAATGGCTAACCAGACATATCTCAATCGAGAAATCGAAGATTCCCACTAGAAGTCATTAACAGAATAATCCTTTAACTCCTAATGTGACCAGCTTAGTTCAATTCTGACTAACCATTAATCTCTTCAGGGGTGCGATGCAATGCCGGTGTGCACGTCTTGCTTGGGCTTCGTGATGGGGTTGTGATTGTGGTGTAGAGGGTTCGACCCTGTCGGAACCTGTCTTGCTGATTCCGAAACTCCCATGACGAAACCCGCCAAAGCTCTCCCCCCTGCCTCAGTCCTTCCGTTTTGCCTATGGCTCACCTGCATGAAATCCGAAGCATGGCTGACAAAAATGGCTGAAAGAAACTCTCCGAGATCAAGAAATGATAATGGAAAACGCTAGTCTCTGTCACCTCCTCGTCCACCGAAGATGAAACCGGGGGGAGGTTCACCGAGGCGGCACCTGAAAGAAAAATGAACGGCAGTGTCATCCCGACTCGCTACACCAGAGAAGACAAACCCCAAAAGAAAGACCGAGCAGAGTGGATCGGAGTGCGTCGGGGTGGTTTACGTAGTCGAGGGGAAGACGCGTGAGGAGCCGATGGCATTGAAGAAATCAGGATGACGAATAATATCAATGACAACACCGCTAGAGAAGCAGCCATTCCAGTAGGAAGAAGAGAACCGTGGGTTGCATTGGATTGGGATAGAGCCCGGGACGAAGACAAAGAACGACTGGACTGGATTCCGACAACATCCTCGTACAAAATTTGCAGACGGTGAGGACGTACGGACTAGTACTGTGAGTTTTTTTGGGGGCGGGGGTGATGCCAGCCAGATGAGAGAATGTTTTGACAAACGAGACAAGACAGACAATCACCGTCAGTTGTCTCTCTTTTCTTCTCTCTGCTTTTTACTCCTGGGTTTACGAGGAGACATGAAAAAAGGAGGGAGAAAAACACATGGGACTCCTCGAGACCCAACATGCGACAGAGAGGGCAATTTCGATAGCAAGAAGCTGCGAAACGGAGATTATTATCCAAGATGGAGGGGGGTAAGTATTTACAACAAACATCCTGGAGCATAAGAGTGAAGGTGTGAGAGTTCTTATTGGATGCAAGATTTTGCAATCTAGTTCAATCGATGCAGCACATCAGTATTGACTCTAGGACCAAGTCGCAGAGCAATAAACATGCCGGGTTTGCGGCAGGGGCAGGGGCATGCTCATAAGGCAGAAGTAGCCAGGCATGGAACAGTTAGATGATTTCTCTGTGATAAGCCGCTCTCCGCGATCCTGGATGAAAAAACAAGTCGAGCGAGGTTATTATCACGTGGGCCAGCTGAACATGTTCGGAAATCGTGTTGGATGAGACATATCTTACCAGTTTGCTTTGAGGAGAGGAATGATGATAAAACAACACTATGCTGGAAAGTACTTGAGCAGTTCGTCCTCTTCGAAGCCGATGTAATCCAGTGAAGCCACTGAAGGGAAAGGACTATCCACTGTGCCGAAATCCAGAGAAAGGCAGTCGAGCGGGGAGCCAAAGTTAACATCAAAGGGCAGGTCCTTATCGCCAGGGAAACTCTCCTTAGGTTCGGCCTGCAAGTCCATCCCAGGAACCGTGTTTTCCATTCTCTGCGACCCATCAAAGTAGCTGATGTTATCCTCCTGTCGGATATGTGGAGCCATTGGGTGGACCGTGGGTTGCTGCCCGACATTTATAGGTGCAAATCCTTCTGCCTTGCCATGGAAACCAAATATTGCACCGTCATGTGCAGGAACTTGCAACAACGAAGGATAAAGCAGAGGTCTTCCGGCCACGGACATGCTCTGTGTTGAGGCAACATTTGTGAGAGGAGCGGCTAAATAAGTTAGAAGATCAGTATTTCCATCGATTTCTTCATCTAATAGCCTGAAATCTGCCAACGGATCATTTTCTTGGTGGCTTTCATTAACTTCCCATCCGAGTTGCAACATGTCATCGTTACTGTGATTTGTATCTGGAAAGACTTTCTGCTCTTTAACGCGATTCTCTTGGACTGGGGAAGCCGATCGAGTATCCGCAGAGTTCACTTCCTTGCGCTGTCTTTTCCTTTTAGGCTGCTTCCTTGGCTTCGCCTTATCTGCGGGCGGATCAAGACCACTGTATTCCACGTCCATCTCCCGACTTCTTACCATTGCTTTGGAGGATACAGAAGCACCACCTCCATCAATCCCATCCACGTCATAATCACTGTCACTACTCGTAGGAGCCTGCTTCTTCTGCCCTCGAGCTCGGGGCGCCAATTTAGTTATGCCTGATGTCCCGTTGTCGCTGCTCGGTTGTTGAATCTGAGCTTCCTCATGACTTAAGACCCCCAACCAGATTGCACTCTCCTTCGCGGTCATTTTGTCCTGCAAGCACTTTGACCGACGGATATGCCTTCTTATCTTCGCAATGTCAGGCGACATGTGTTTTATCACAGCAGTTAACACCCCAACTTTCCACATCTTCTTTAGGTCGTGCGGCTTCTTATATGGGGGACTCTGGCCACCAGGCAACCCCAATTTTGTCCACCAGTCTTCATCTCCAGTTGGCCACCAAGGTGGAGGGATTCCCTGATCCAAAGGATACTTCCTTTGAGCCGGTTCACAATGCTGAATCAAAGAAGACAACAACGAGCCCAGAGTTGCATCTTGCAAGTCCTGAAGGGTGCTCTGCAGGATCCCCTTCCTATTAGTATCCGACCCTCCCATCGCCAAGCAATCGGCCTCGTACTTTTCGATCGCCGCCGGCCCGTTCTTGTCGAACTTCACCTTCTCCTTCCACCAAGCCCTAATATTGTCAGACGCGCCGCTAACCGGCTTACCCTTATCCGGGATGATCCCATACACAAACCCCCGTGCCTTGCAGACCTCCATCAATTTCAGCATGTACTTGAGAATCCCGTCCTGAGCTCTGGACATCTTCTTCCTCCTCGCCTGATCAGTCACCTGCTTCGCCTTCTGCTTCTCGAGCGCCAGCTGTGCCGCGATCTTCTGCCTCTCCTTTATCCTCTTGAGCTTAATCCGGTCCTTCCACATCCGCCTCTCGAGCTCCTCGGCCTCGATCTCCTCATCGCTCACGTCCTTCTCCATAATATTATCGCACCTCAAATCATCGACCTCGATATCCGACACATCGTCCAAGGACCCATCACCACCGATCACATAATCCTCCATCACCACCTACCCAAAATCACTACCCCAAAAATCCAAACACCCAGAACCCTAAATCGCAGCACGGTCCAAATGAAAAATGCCTCAACCTTTTAGCCAACCGCTAGCCCTCAATCATATCTCAAACAAACAGCTAAAATCCCCAGGAATCAGAAACAAACCCCAGAATCCCCCCAACTATTCGACCCAAACCGTCATGCCCAGAAGAAACAAAACCCCGAAGAAACATCGATTCCAATAATTATATCAACCCTTTCGCCCCGACATATTACAATACGCCAAAAGACCAAAACCAAAAACAATCCGCCTCGACCAACAAATTCCCACCTGAACAGAAAAATGAACGATAATCAAGAACAAAGGGATAAAATAAATAAATGAAGAACAGGGAACAAGACCGACCCGAATTGAACCCTAGAAATCACGCGAAACGACGGCCCCCCTGGGGGGTTGGTGGCGATGGTGGTGGTGGTGGAGGTGGTGGGCGAAAGGTGGGGAATTTAGGAAAAAACAAAATGTCCTTTTTCTTTTAAGGGCTGGTTTCGGCTTTTTCGGGATTGGTCAAATAATCGTGAAATGATGAAGAATATTTTATTTATTTATTTATTTAGTATGCAAAGGCGGGAATTGATTGCTATTTTTGGAATTTATCATTTAATTAATTAGCTTGTTTATTGCTTTTCAATATTTATTACGTTACGGATCATTTCGATATTTTTTTATTATTATTTTTTTGGAATGGTAATATTGAATGAGATTCCAAATCTCGTAAAAAACAATTAATATATCGTCGACGGGTTGGGGTGTCATTTACCCCAATTACCAAGAAATAGTCTTTGCCCCGTATTAAATTTTGGGAAAAAAATAAAATTATATGGCATTAGAGAGATTTTCGATACCCCCCCATTTTTGTCAAGACTCGAAAATACGAATTATGGATATGGATTATTTGATTTAAATAAAATATATGTAAACGTTAATACACAAGCAAAAACAACAACCAATGCGCTTGATTGATTGATTTCTGGATCACGCTAATCACAGGATCTCTCCGGTTATCGCCCAAAGAAGTTGTAGAGAGCGCCATCGCCACTGGATCTCTCCAGCTGAGAAGGCGGAGAATCCCTGGGTTGCTAGGTCCCCGACCACAGTCTGGAACCCGACCGGCTAAACTCCTCAGCCGGTTGTACTGCATCCTGACCGTATCCAAGAACTTCGTAGTTGGGAAAGTATCAAACTCCTCATCGAGCTCCCCGGGGCTGTACTGAGTCTGCGTTGTTAGAGTTAATAACGGATGAGAGTTATTGCTAAGAGTAATTGCTGAGAGTTATTATAGTCGGAGTTAATGCTCGGCGGGTTGAATGGCCGAAAGTTACGTTTCTTTTGTATAAATTTATGATAGTGCTAAGGAGTTTTTTAAGCTGTCCAAATTCATCTTCTTCATTCTTCGTATTGTGATCCAATTGTTCCTGATCGATTGTTGCCAACTACCAAGTTCGGTTCCAACAAGTGGTATCAGAGCCAGTATGGTGGACTTCTGGCGACAACTCCCCGCACCGGAGGGACCTCATAGCCCAAGATGGCAGTGGCACATCGTGTGTGGTGAAGGAGACAAGCGGCTTAATCGTGTACCCATCATTGACGTGCGCGAACTACAACGAATGGGCTCTTGTGATGCAAGTCAATCTGGAGGCATAGGGACTCTGGACGCCATCGAGAACAAGGAGGTCGATCGGCGTGATGACAGACTCGCTTTGGCTGCGATCCTTCGCGCCGTGCCGGCCGAGATGCTCTCGATCCTCGCCGTGAAGGAGAGCACCAAAGATGCGTGGGAGGCGGTGAAGACGATAAGGATGGGTGTCGCTCGGGTTCAGGAGGCGAGTGCCCATAAATTGTTGAAAGAGTTCGAGAACATTGCCTTCAAGGACGGTGAAGGCGTCGATTATTTCGCTATGCGAATTTCCAGCCTTGCCAGTAACATCCTTGCGATCGGCGAATCGATGAAGGAGGTCCGTGTCGTGAAGAAATTTCTTCGCGTTGTGCCAGCCCGGTACTTCCAGATCGCTCTTTCGATTGAAACCTTGCTCGATCTTAGCACGATGACAATCGATGAGTTGGTCGGGCGGTTGCGTGCTGCGGATGATCGTTTTGACAGTGGCGGCAACGTCCACGACAAAGCTGGGCGGCTGCTTTTCGCTGAGGAGGAGTGGCTTGCCAACTGAAAGCATTGACCGCAAAATGATTCTTCATCAAACGGTGAGAAGGCCAGCGGTCAGGCTCACAAGAAGAACAAGGGTGGCTCTCGGAACGATGGTCGTAGCACCACCGAAAAGACCTCTGAAGGAACACCACGGTGAAAGGGGAAGTGCCGCAACTGCGGCATTTATGGCCATTGGGCCAAGGAGTGTCAGAAACCGCGGCGTGAGCGGCGCGAGGAAGCTCATCTCGCCAAAGCCGACGTCGAGCAGCCCGCATTGCTCGATTTGGGCACCTCAACTTTCGATCGCTCCGTGATCTTGGGATCAAGCAGATGGTGGAGGGTATGCCTGTGATTGAGCGTGGGGAGCAGTTTTGTGATGGCTGCGTTCTTGGAAAGCAGTACCGCACTCCGTTCCCGCACACCACATCGTACAGAGCGGAGCGGGGTCTCGAACTGTTCCACGACGATTTGTGCGGTCAGATCTTGCCACCGACACCAGGAGGGCAAAGGTACTTCCTATTGATTGTCGATAATCACAGTCGATTCATGTGGCTGGAGCTATTGGAGTCCTAAGACGAGGCGTTTAAGTATTTTAAAAAGATCAAGGTGGGCGCGGAGAACGAGCTGGGTGGCCGACTCAAGGCGTTTCGTTCAGATCGCGGTGGCGATTTCAATTCTACCCAGTTTCCTGACTGTTGCGATGAGAACGGCATCAAACACTACACAACCACGCCTTATTCGCCTCAACAAAATGGCGTTCTTGAGAGGCGAAACCAAACTGTATACTTAAGTCCATTCAAGTACCGGCAGAATTTTGAGGCGAGGCATTGAAGACCGCCGTATACACCCATAATAGGTCGTCGACGAGGAGCCTTGACGGTAAAACTCCATATGAGGCTTGGTACAATCGGAAGCCCGGCGTCCGGCATCTGTGGACATTCAGATGTGTGGCGTATGTGAAAAGGGTTGGCTCAAGCGTGACGAAGCTGGCGGACAAATCGGTTCCGGGCATGTTCCTAGGTTATGAACCCGGAACGAAGGCATACAGGATATACGATCCGGTGGGGAAGAAGCTAATGATCACCCAGGACGTCGTTTTCGATGAGCGGAAAGCGTAGAACTGGACGGAAGGCGGTGATGGTGAACACGGGAGTGCGGCGAGGACTTTCACCGTGGAGTACATTACCACTATTGGTCATCCGACGACAGACAATGGTATTGATGGTCACCCGACCACGGATTTCGAAAATTTTAGCGGCTGCCCCACACCCGACATCACAAATTGCTATTACGGAGAGTCCAGCACAAGATCTAGTTGTTACACCATCGATTCCTACCGGCGCACAGTGTGCAACTCCACCGACCGAGGACGCCATCGATTCAGATGGTGTGGGGCTCCGGTTCTGCACGATCTCGAACATCATTGACACCATGGAGGAGGTCTACGACTTCGAGTATAGCGGGTTTTGTCTGCTAGCTGCTGAGGAACCAAACAACGTCGAGCAAGCATTATCTGAAGATTGTTGGCAACAGGCTATGGAGGTGGAAATGGAGGCGATTCGGGAGAACAACACTTGGGAGCCTGCAACATTGCCACCGGGACATCGAGCCATAGGGCTAAAATGGGTTTTTAAAGTTATGAAGGACCCGACGGGAAACATTGTCAAGCACAAAGCTCGCTTGGTTGCGAAAGGATATGCTCCGCGCCAGGGGGTGGATTTTGACGAGGTGTTTGCTCCAGTGGCGCACGTAGAAACCGTACGACTGTTGATTGCGATTGCCGCACAAGGTGGGTGGGAGGTTTATCACATGGACGTGAAATCCGCATTCTTGAATGGTGATCTCGCTGAGGATGTCTATGTGCATCAGCCTCCAGGTTTCATCGCCGGCAATGGTGATAACAAGTGCTCAAGCTTCGCAAGGCACTCTATGGGCTGAGGCAGGACAAGGAGTTAATTGCGCTCGGATTCAAACGGAGCAAGTTGGAACTCACGGTTTACAAAAGAGGGGATCAACACTCTTTCTTGCGGGTTGGCGTGTACGTCGACGGTTTGATTATCTTCGGGCCGGACATTTGTGGCATTATTGATTTCAAGCAGGAGATGATGCGACGCTTCAACAAGAGTGATCTCGGGCTTTTAAGTTACTATTTGGGCATCGAGGTGAAACAAAGAAAAGGTGAGATCACACTATGCCAAAGTTCCTACGCGGCTAAGATCCTTGAGTCGGCAGGGATGAATGATTGCAATCCTTGTCAAACTCCCATGGAGAACCGACTAAAATTGAGCAAGAAAGAAGGTGGTGTGATCGTGGATGCCACGAGATACAGGAGCGTCGTCAGCAGTTTACGGTACATTGTTAACACCAGGCCTGATCTCGCTTATTCTGTAGGCATCGTTAGCAGATACATGGAAGCACCGAAAGCACAACATTGGGCGGCGGTGAAACACATACTACGGTATCTGAGTGGGACAATTGGATATGGATGCAGCTACAACAAGGCAACTAGTCTACAACCTACGGTTGTTGGGTTCAGTGATAACGATATTGCGGTGATGTTGATGATCGAAGGAATACGACGAGCGTCGCATTCTTTCTCGGGTCAAGTCTTGTCTCATGAATGTCACAGAAGCAAAAGGTTGTGGCACTCTCATCCTATGAAGCGGAGTTCATTGCGGCAGGGGCGGCGGCGTGTCAGGGAGTGTGGCTGAGACGTTTATTAGGTGAAATAATAGCGCAAGTACCGATTCAGGTGAAGTTGTTGGTGGACAACAAGTCTGCGATAGCGCTGAGCAAGAACCCGGTGCACCATGATAGAAGTAAGCACATTGATACAAAATTTTATTTCATTCGGGAGTGCATCGATGATGGAAAGGTGAAGGTTGAACACATCGGCACTGACGGACAACTGGCCGACATTCTCACAAAAGCACTAGGGCGCGTAAAGTTTGTCGAGATGAGACAGAAACTTGGAATATTTTAGGTACAACGGGATTAGGGGGTAATTTGTTAGAGTTAATCCATTGTAACGGATGAGAGTTATTGCTTAGAGTAATTGCTTAGAGTTATTATGGTTGGAGATAAAGCTCGGTGGGTTGTATGGCCGAGAATTACGTTTCTTTTGTATAAATTTATAATAGTGCTAAGGAGTTTTTTAAGCTGTCCAAATTCATCTTCTTCATTCTTCGCATTGTAATCCAATTGTTCCTGATCGATTGTGCCAACTGCCAAGTTCGGTTCCAACATGCATGGGACAGCTTGACGTCCATGTGAGGCACGTACCTAGGCCGACTACGCGACTTTCATATGCTGATCAAGAACAAGAATTGGAACAGGGGTTGGAAGTATGAGGTGAGGATAGATCACGAAGAGTATGTGGATCAGGACAGATGTTCCCGGGTTCTTCCAGTGATGAAAGTTGCTTATCACGATCAGACACTAGATCACTCCCATGATTCGAGGAAATTTGCCTTACTTCTCGTCATACTCCACATATGCGAGTCCGTGTCGAGCATGTACTCGAACAACCCTTCCCGATTCGGACAACCTGTGAACTTTGGGAATTTGATGAAGTCATTGGAGCCGGGAGGCATTACGGAAGAATACCGTGGCAGTGAACATATCCTATGCGTGTTGTGCGATGAATTATAAGCGCATGTGGACTGATCCGGCCCTTTGAAATTAAAAAAGTAAAGAGTAATATATCGATTTTTATATTCGATTGTGGTTATGTTGTTGTGGCCTTAACTTAGTTTATCAATAACATTTATTTTTATATCAATTTTGGCTAGGAAATGATAAAAGTCCAGTGTACACTTGTATAAAATACTAATATTAAAACAGAAAGTCGACCTAAAATTGAAACTTGTAAATTCAAGTGATTGGTCTCATATTAGGCAGCTTACTATGTATCGAACTAGTGTCGAACTTGAAATTGAGGTTAGTTTTTAACCACAAATGCTGGTGTTAGGAATCATTTCATTGATTTAAGTTTACAACACATTCATGTCCAGAGCTTTTTAAAATGATTTCTCCTTGTAACCCATTCATACCCAAAACTTTTTTTTATTTGGATTTCGATTTGTAACCCTTTCATAGTTATACAAGAAAAGTGTTGGGGCCTGACAAAATAGTAAAGTCAAGAGTAGGCTCAGAATACAAGCCCACCACAATAAGAGAGAAGTGCATTTCAAGATATTAATAAATATTAGGCCCATCGTGTTATTTTCAAGTATCATCTCGTTTGTAATCATTTTCTTAGTTTTGTAAAAGCTAAAAATTTCCATACATGTTCGTGAAATATCATAAATTAAAAAAAAATGTATATTTTTTAAAAATTGTAGAAAAGTTTTGAATTTTTAAAAAATACATTCAATTTTTTAGGCAAAATATACTTTTATGGCGTTAACTTTAAGCCAACTTTTTATTTTGTCATTATTTCCGATTGTTTTATAATTTTGTCACCAACTTTTACTTTCGTATTAATTTTGACAAATCTTGAATTTTTTCTAGCGAAAGCCAACAAAGCCTTAATATAGTCTAACTCGTGTAGTATAATAGTGAAATTCCAACCTCTCATTCATTCGCCTCATAATCCACTCTACCCATAGCAATCTATCTCTCTATCTATCTTCAGGATTAGAAGAACTCGGCCATTTATTATCACTTCTAAACCTAATCGATGCTTTTGGTTCTCACGCATTTGTTTTTATTAGGTTATTTTTTGAAATTTTTTTCTTATTAATATTTCCTAAAGATTAAAATAGTACAATTTGCCCCCTAAACTTCATTTATTTCGATTTGTTCTTACCTAATTTTAATAGCTCCAAAACTGTCCCGTAAATTCAATATAGGGGCACGTACAGTTTAGCTGTTGCTTAATCTCGGCTTCTGATTTAGAACAATCTGGTGTTTTTGCCTGTTGCAGATTCATATACCACCGTTTGATGGAGTTGAAACTTTGAGACACACACATCTCCCCGTATTGATTTCGTCAATATGCGCGGCTGGATACGTCGGAAAGTCTCTAAAAAGAAAACGTTGGAATCTTCAACCATCATATTATGCCTGGTTTCGTCGATATTCTCTAGCTTTGTCCCCCTTTTTTCTTCTATGTCGTCGTAGTTCGCCAGTTGCATACTCCACATTGCTGCCGTAAAAAACTCTCATTTTTGGGACAGCGTCTTACAGGCGATTCTGTCATTCACCTGCACTTAAACCTTTATTTGTCTTCTAATTTACTTTCCTCAAGGGCTCGGTTAAAACGGGAAGATAGCATTATCTTCTTTCCGACGGCACGCGCTCTCTATCTCCAAACAAATAGAAGGTCTATGGGCTGGAGAGGTCACGAGGGTAGGCGGGAGGTTGCTCTGCAGATGTGGGCGGCCACGATTTTGCCATAAAAAATAATGAAGGGTAGAGTTGTTGAATAGCAAAAGGTGCGGTCAATTCAATTCCTAACGTTGTTGTGCTCGTTGGAATTCAACATGGATATCGTTTGATATTAGTATAACATAATACAATTCCAATACTTGCTAAAACAGAGAAAAAAAAATATTATTATTATTTTCAAAACACAATTACCAATCCACATTCAATGATCCACAACAAAAGAAAAGTTTCCGTGGACGAAACTTTTGCATTAATTAAACCTTGATTTTAGTGATTTTTCCGGTGCGTTGACAGCGGCAAACTCGAGAAACCAAGAACCATTATTCCACAGATGTACATTAGGCAAGGCACACGGGGCTGAAATCGGGGTTTACGTAGGAAGAAGGAAACCCTAGGTGTTAAGACATGGAATTGCTCCTTTTGCCGAGATTGCTCGACCTCAAACTAGTTTGGCATGCCCGGAGAAACAAGGGTAAGCAGCACCCCAAATATGAAAAGTTGGGCTGGATTTCAGAGGGTAGTGAGGTCGAGGTCATTGTGAGCTTTCCCAGAAACAACAGAGGGCGAAGATAAGGTCGACGGCCGCCGATGATGGTACATTGAATATCGGGCAATAGAACTACTTTTAGGCTTAAGAGGGACGATGTCAAGCCTATGAAAGATGATGGATGATAGTTAATATTGGCGGTTCTGGTAAAACTTCATCTATGTACATAATCTCTCCTTTCTACTTCTTTTTACCTTTTGCAATTACCAGGACGCCACCTGACTTTTCCATTAATCGGACTATGGCTTCAAACTTGGAATCGAGACCGAAGAATCAACAGACGGTTGGTGGTTTCCCACGTTATGTCCTGATGGTACAACTCGTCCAAATCATCAGATAAGTTCAAAATGATCGTTGACGAAAATACCCCAGCGTAGATTCGTTGGCTCCAATGATGCCATTTACGAACGTTGCAGCTGAGAGTTCCGTAATAGGCAGCCATGGTCTTGATTAAATTATTCAGGGAAGCCATAATTTTTTACGTACGCCGAAACATACCTAGAAGCTGTTTCCTGATCCACCCTTCAGTCGGGGCCTCGATTCCTATCAGGCACTCCCGAAGGTCCCCATCTCCTTGTGCGGTAGTCGAAGGCGACGAAAGCGACAGGCGACGAATGATCTGTCTAATAATATTCGAGAGTATTCGAAGTGGCTCGTGTCCCTTTCATCTGATTCCGTTTAAAACATATTTTATATTATTTGTACGGAATCGCCACCGACCTATTTTTTTAAAACATATTTAAGTTCGAAAAAAGTGGTTTAGGAATTCCTATTTACTAGTTTTACACTCACATGTGGCAGTGTTTGCTCCAAAACATGTTTCTAATTACGGGCGTTGGAATCAATCCGGACGTATGTCATTATTTTACAGGCGTTGGACCCAATATGGGCTTTAGGCCCAAACTCATGTCACGGGATTACGGGCGTTAGGCTCGAGCCAAGCATTGGACGTGGATACATTTTAGGTGAACACAAACGCAATCACAGATAAGTTTTACCATAAGTCATCCCAAAAAGTTTAGAATTCAGTAAAATAAAATTATGTGGATTAGAAATTTTTAGACATGTTTACAAAATAATACAAAATTTTAAATAGGATTGTATCATGATAAATGCGACTGAACTATGATATGTTTTCACTTTCAAATCAAGAATGAGATTTTGATGCACAAGACTTGTCTCGAAAGCTCATGAAATTTAGTTCTAGGAAAAATACGTTTGTAATTAAAAGACATTTAGAAGGGCAAAAGCAAATATGATCAAACACACGTGTTTTCTTAGTTTGCTATCAGAACATGCGGAACCCAAATATAATTAACTAAAAGCATATCAAAACTCGACCAAATTGGCTCAAATCTTATCACAATCATGTTAATATGATAAGAGATTGACACAACCTTATTTTACATCCATCAGACATAAGACGAGAAAGTTATGACCCGTCAACTAGTTTCATCGCGTTCAGTCCAAGATTAAGATGCTCAATTTTACGTTTCCACGTCGCATACAACAAGATTAACCCCAGCTTTTTTTTTAGATCAAAACCAAATTGATAACGTACTAATTTTCTTTCCGTTTTTGTTATAATTTTAATTTGATGAATTATTTTTTATAAATTGATCGGTAATTAATTAGTTTGATTGCCTAATTTGGGTATTACAACTATTAACCCCATCCATAATCGCCCAACTCTAAAACTTAAATAATTCTCACTGGTTAACAAAACCTGCCCACCCAAAAACTTAATATAATTCTTACCTGGCTAAGGCTAACCAAAGGCTTACCCGTCGTTCCTTTTATCAGTTTTTTTTAATTCATTCTATACCAATCTTTTTAATTTTCTTGCACACGAATCTCTATAAAAGTCATCGCCTCGCTGGCGTATTCTGTCCGCATATATATATATATAAGTCGCCTCTGCCTTTTCAGTCGAGCCAAGGATGGCGATGGGAAGCCGTAGGCAGTGGTTGGGCATGTTTGTGGTCGTTGCAGCTTTCAGTTGTCTTTGTGCCCGTGGATTATCCGCCTCGGTCGAGAAGCCTTACGACACTGCTCGCTTCAACCGAAGCAGTTTCCCGGAGGGATTCGTCTTCGGAACAGCGTCCTCCGCTTACCAGGTACGGTGGTTCAGATACATGAGTAGACTAAAATCGATTGATCGATCGATTATGTGAAGGTCGTCTCAATCGTTCGGAAGAGTCGGGATTATGCCGTAACTCGGGTCATCATTTTCATTTGCAGTACGAAGGAGCAGCCAGGGAGGGCGGAAAAGGCCCGAGCATATGGGACTATTTCACCCATAAGTATCCAGGTAACTAACAATCCAAATCTTTGTTTGGCAACAGTCCGACTAGATTTGTACGTAAATCCAGATAGTTTTAAAAACATTTTGTGAAACCCGATTCTTGTATTCACAACCTCAAAAACACCGCTGTAGGCCGTCGTTCCGGATCATGACATTAAAAAAAAAAAATACAAAGAAGCCGCAATCCGAAACAATAATACTCGTAAATTCCTTCAAAAATGTTATCCCTCCGTGTCGATGTCGTGGTCTGTTACTTTACTAAAGATGCTGTCATGAATCGCAAAACTGATTAATAAATTTTTTCTCCGGTGTTATATTGTCGCTATAATTTGCTAGTATCGCTGTTTTTCGGACAGCGAGTTTCTTTGTATTTTCTGAATCCGAAACAGTAAAAAGAAACGGTATTTTAGAGATTTTGAAAGTTAAAAAGTCGTATAGATGAAGCAATGACGACATTACCTTTGGTCTGTGCTCCGATCCCAATCCCGTTGTCTGGATCTGGTCAAACAGAGAGAACGCTTCTAAGATTTGACAATAAGGTTTTTCATAAATCGTGAAGCGGAGTCGTCGGATCGAACCTCACGTGAAACTCCAAAGTAAAAGCTGAAGAACAACATCATCATTATCTTTGAAGCTAGCTGTCCACGACATGTTTTACCTTTTTCTTTTCAGTCTAATACAATCAATTAAAATAGTTTGTTTAATTTTTTTAATTTTCCAATAAATGGGGCAGGTAAAATAGCAGATGGAAGCAACGGAGATGTTGCCATCGATCAATACCATCGTTACAAGGTAAAAAAGATTATCGGACCTGGAATTACGATAATGCCCATGGCATCTACCGCAATTGATTATAGTACATTTAGTATGGACTGAGGTCATTGTGGTGATTTCATGAACGCCGTATGTTGTTGTCTCACGTTCTTTTGTAGGGTGATATTGAAATGATGAAGGGTATGGGTTTAGATGCCTACAGGCTTTCCATATCATGGCCAAGGATTCTCCCAAGTGAGTTTTCCAACGTTTGTTCGACTTTTGATCGCGGTTATAGATTTTGAGCTGAATGGATGTTAGTCTTGTTATTGAGCCGATCTTAATGTGATATGCGGGTACCAGAGGGACATTTACGAGGCGGCGTGAACCGGGAAGGGATCGACTACTACAACAACCTCATTGACAGCCTCCTCGCCAGCGGTCTGAGATCTTGAAGCCGTCCGTCAGTGCTGACGTTTTGTTTCGTTTAGTCCAGTTGATTTTCAAGGTTTCGTCGTGGTTGTTGTACCGCAGGCATTCAGCCGTACGTTACGTTGTTTCATTGGGACCTGCCCCTAGCGTTGCAAGACGAGTATGCCGGCTTCCTGAGCGACAAAGTCGTGTAAGTCCTTGGTGGTTTTAGTGAGACGAGTTGACGATTTTATGCAAACATGGGGTTGTTATATATTCAAGGTTCTGTGAAACGTTTAGGGACGACTACAAGGACTACACTGAACTGTGCTTCAAAGAATTCGGGGACAGAGTCAAGCACTGGATAACTCTAAACGAGCCGTACATCTTTACATACATGGGTTATGCCGTCGGAACGTTGGCCCCTGGCAGATGCTCGGCATGGCAAAACCTGAACTGTACCGGCGGGGATTCGGCGACGGAGCCTTACTTGGTATTTCACAACCTGATCCTTGCTCATGCCACTGCGGTCAAATTGTATAAAGAGAAGTACCAGGTAAATATTCATCTAGTGCTTAGCGAAAATACTGCTTACCATATGTGCAAAAATTACAACGAGTGATCTTCGAATGTTGGGCTTTTAGGCATCTCAAAAAGGAATAATTGGCGTGACTATGAACTCCAACTGGATTGTACCCTACTCGAATTCGAAAGCTGACAAGCATGCTGCCCGAAGAGCACTCGACTTTGTCCTCGGATGGTATGCCTCACAAAACTCTCCATGGCTTTTCTTTGCTTCTCATTTGATATCACCAAACATCCCGATATTGTATACTTCAATAGGTTTCTGAACCCGATTACCTACGGCGATTACCCCAAGACTATGCGTTCCTTGGTGGGGAAAAGGCTCCCGGAATTCACGGAAGATCAAGTGAAACTGATCAAGGGATCTTACGATTTCATTGGAATCAACTACTACACTTCGAATTATGCTGCACCTGCACCTCGGTCAAACAGTCCGCCAAGTGCGACCACAGATTCTCAGACAAACCAAACCTGTAAGTTGGAAACGAGGTTCATCATATGCTTTTATCTCGATTATTCATAATCTTACTAATAATGAATCTTTCATTGTAGCCGAGAGGAATGGAGTTCCGATCGGTTCCCCGGTAATTTATACTTCATTTCTTTAGAAAAATGTTTCATCGAAGAATTTGTGCAAAACATGATATCAAGCCATTCCTTTTGTTTTGTTCAGTCTGCTTCGAGCTGGCTTTATGTCTATCCTCAAGGGATTCGGGAGCTCATGCTGTATATAAAGAGGCACTACGAGAACCCCGTAATTTACATTACGGAGAACGGTAAGAGATCGCTCGAAAATGGGGATTTAATGGTTTGTGTAGGCTTACATTACTATTTCGTTTTATGTTGGTTTACCATAAACCGCCTTCAGGAATCGATGAAGCCAACAATGCAACGTTGCCATTGGAGAAACAACTCGCAGATGAGCCGAGAATAAGCTATTACTACGGACACCTTCGATACCTGAAACAAGCAATCAAGTTAGCCGATTCTGATCGAAATTTTATGGGGCTATGCTTTTGAGGGTGATAATCGGGACAGGTCTCATCAATATCTTCTTTCTTGTGCCAGGGAAGGGGCTCGGGTGAAGGGTTTCTTCGCATGGACGTTGTTAGACGACTTTGAGTGGAACTCTGGATATAGCATACGGTTCGGAATCAACTACGTCGACTACAAGAACGGACTGAGGAGATACCCGAAGCACTCAGCCATCTGGTTCACAGATTTCCTGAAGAAGGCTTGACAAGATCGTATTGAAACCACCATATCGTGTCGCTCTTGTTTCTTCCAATAAAAAGCGCGACCCTCGCATTGCTCTTCTTCCATTGCTTGAAAAATGATGAACATCGGCGGTAATAATTAACAGTGATTTGTATTTAGTTTTACATTATTCAAGCCGTTATTTCAAATAAATAATTAATGAAATTTCGTTCAGTAGAAGATATTTTAGCACATTTTACAAAAAACAAAAACATTTTAATATAAGACAGTATTTTTAAAAGTCCTTACATAACGCTCTTAAGTCTGTCAAGTTATTATAATCGAATTGATTTTTCAAAGATCGATTTCGGCCAAATTTAAAAATTGCTTTCGTGAAATATTTTTTAGACTAAGTTCGGAGAATTACGCACATATATTTAGCCGAATTATTCAAACTATATTACTGATAAGAGTAGAAGAAGTGATACATGTGAATTACACGATACATTATTGTAAGCATTACGACACGAAGACTCGCCGAATCCCTTATTCAGGAAATATGCGATTTATTTGTTGTTTTGTAACGTCACAGAGCCCATGCTACGGATGGAGGAATTTCTTGAACCAGGCAGCGGATAGTTTCGGGTACCTCTTCTGTCCGTTCTTGAAGTCGACGTAGTTGATTCCAAACCTTACAGTGTAGCCGCTACTCCACTCGTAGTTATCCAACAACGACCACGCAAAGTATCCTTTCACCTTCACTCCCCTGTCATGATTTGGCAGACAGACAAGTGATCAACATCGCCTCATCCATTAATGGTCAAAGAAGGGATTCGTGACATTGCTCACTTGTCGATTGCCTTCTTAACGTTGGACAGGTGATCGTGGTAGAACTTTACCCTCGTGGTGTCAGCTAGTTGTTGCTCGAGGGTCAATGTCGAGTTGTTGTAATCATCGACTCCTGCGATTAACCAGCAAGTAAGGAGAGGATTCGAATGAAGAAAGGGTCTGGGGCTGATGTCATACCGTTCTCGGTTATGTATATGATTGGATTGTTGTACTCGGACTTGACATAACGGAGCAACTCATAGATTCCGTACGGATAAATGGAAAGCCAACTCGAAGCGGCCTGCATCTCGCAACATTTCCGAAAGAGTGATTTCTTTAATCAAGTGAGTGATGATGTATGCAAGATTTTGTTACTAAGACTTACCTGTTGCCCGATCGGCACTCCATTTCGTACCTCTGCATATTGACTCGGGAAAAAAAATCAATCTCGTCACACCATTAACTTAGAAGCAATCAATCAATAGAAGAGCGATGAATTTGTCGTCCTTACGCGTAAAATTCACTCTGATATCGTTCACATAACTCAAAGGTAAATTTGCTAGCTGCGGAGCATACAGGGCAAGCTGTGTCGTATAGTAGTTTAGACCTAAGAAATCCAATGATCCTTTCAGCATCCGAGACTCTTCAACCGTGAATTTCGGGAGCCGGTTCCCGACGTATGCACGCATACTGGAGGGGTAATCGCCCCGTGTTATAGGTGCCAAGAACCTACGGAGTAAGTTGCACGAAATTAAATCAGAAGAACAAACCATAACTTTGGGAATTTCGCTATTATTGAATAGGAGGAAAAGTTAAAAGGTTCTCGCCATCCAAGCATGAAATCAAGAGATCTCAATGCCGCTGTGCGGTCTTGTGTCGAGTTGCTGTATGGCTCGTAAAAATGAGATATCAAAGTTACGCCTATGATTCCTTTCTGTGATGCCTGTGGGAAAATCCGGCAAACGATCAGTACGATGAATATAGCGGGTCGTGAATTTGAACGCTATTTGGAAACCAACCTGATATTTCTCTTTGTAAAGTTTCACACCCGCGGCATGAGCTAGGAGTTGATTATGTGCGCACTGGTATGGCTCAGTGCTGGAATCTCCACCAAGGCAGCTCAGGTTTTGCCATTGTGAACAACGCCAAGGTACCAATGACCCTACACCATAACCCGCATAGCAATAACTGTAGGGCTCGTTGAGAGTGATCCAATTCTTCACTCTATCGCCGAATTCCTTGAAGCAAACATCAACGTAATCACGGTAGTCGTCCCTGCAGTTATATAGATCAAACTTCATATAAGTAGAACCTCTACCGACCCAAAATATTTCAACCACGTAAGATCGAGTTCGGTGAGGACTTACGCGATTTTAGGACTCAAAAACCCTCTGTATTCATCTTCAAGGGGCTGAGGCAAGTCCCAGTGGAAAAGAGTCACAAAGGGCTTTATACCCTTCGAAAGCAGCTCGTTGATGAGGTTGTTGTAGTATTCCACGCCCGCCTTGTTGATTCCTCCGACGAGCTTTCCATCTGCAGAAGAATTCTGCCTATCAACAAATAATGAATCATCCCATGGGCATAATATATTTGGGACGGATCTTTTAACTCACTCGGCAATATCCTCGACCATGATATCGATAACCTGTATGCATCGAACCCCAAGTCCTTCATGATATGGACATCTTCCTGCATACGAAGGGCCAGCACATGCGTCCGTTACATATAATGAACTCGATACTACTAATGTTGGGGGCTCCGCCATTGACTTACTTTGTATCGATGATAAGAATCGTCGGCCACATCCCCGTTGCTCCGATCGGGAATTTTTTCTGTATTCAAAACACTTACAAGTACGAACTTAACACTATACATAGCATGGAATGTGTATATGGAACATAATCTTAAATTTAAAAAGAATACCTGGGTTTTTATGAGTGGAGATATCCCAAATGCTTGGTCCTCTCCCACCTTCATTGTATGCTCCTTCGTACTATCATTCCCGGAAAACTTAAATCATCAAGTCGCGAAGGAAACAAATGGATATCATGCTAGAAACAGTGCAACGAACTCAACTTGATAAGCGGAAGACGCGGTCCCGAACAAGAAATCCTTGGGGAAGCTGTTCCTGTTAAAGGAACCGTCATTGTCAGAACCACCAATACCATCCTTCGTCAGCCCAAGAACGAGCAGCAAAACCAGCAGCGATCCTCCGCAAGCTCGCGAAGGCTCCATAACCATATCCCCCTGAACGCTGAAGAAACAGGATGCGGATTATATTCAGAAGCTCCAATTTAGAAACTGGAAAAACACCCCACTCGAATGGCGAAAACGCGCACGAAACCTTCAAAGGGCAGCTTCGATAATTTGCCTGAGGAGGTTGATGCTGCCACTTCTCATTTATGGGGATGGTTTACCTTCCTATTCGACAGCGTCGCTGTCTCGCCAAAATAGCCAAGATCCGTGCAACGATTGCATTATATTATAATAAGCAACTTTTATTTTCAATGATCTCCTCCCAAATCATGGTTGAATCCGACTTTTGTAGCGACGATGCGATTTGAAAGTCGAGTTGGAGCCACCATTTCGGGGATAAGAACTCTTCCTTAAGCCGGATGGATGTCCACTGTTTTGTGACCGGCCACGGCGACATTATGTACAAGACCTGTAATTTGACTTTCGATGGTGAAGGATTGATTCTTCTTATCATGAAAGAGTTTCGTAATTAATCGATGACTAGGTCAAGAACCGACAAAGAACACAAGTTGTTTAGTCTTCAAGTCCCTGTCTGAATCGAGAAAAACGTGGTGACATGTGAATCACGGCGTTCGTAGATGTAGACATTGCAACAAATACTTCATGTAAGCTGTCGGAGGTACATCTCGACATATCGAGAGCTGTCATCTGTTCGTTGCTGTTTTTTATTCCGAATGACTTGATTTCGTCAACCCCTTGAACCTTAACCTAATGTCAAGTTTCTTATTATCATCATCATTGTTATATATTGGAAAATAGTCCCTTGTCTAAAAAAGGCACACGGGGCTATGACGCGCCAGAGTGGTCTCGGAGCATGCCCATCTCAGCCAAAGTCGATGTCTGCAGCTTTGGGATCGAGTTAATTTGCAGCGGAAGAACTACAAGCCCGAAAAGGAGGATGAACCCAAAATGATACTTGCCAACTGTTACAATGAAGGGAACCTCTTGACCCGTTTGTAGGGGATGATGACGAAGCCTTGGGCGACAAGAGGAGGGTTGAGAGGTTTGTGAGGACTGACTGCATTGTGGTGCATTCCGACAATGAAGAAAGTCACTTTGATGCTGGAGGGTGCAGTTTCAGTGCCGTTCCACCGGATCCATGCTCTTTCATTAGTTCTATTTAGCTAGAGAAGTGCGCTAATGGAGCAAAGAAGGTCGCACTCTGAATAATGTCACCATCTCCGAACACCAGAAATGATTGCTTTGTAGAATCATGTAATAGCAAATCTGTAGTATAGTCAGTACTCAACACAGTAAATGAACCAGTCAAGACATCTCGCTTCCTATGCACATTTGCGGGAATTCTGTTAGCCATTTCTTGAAGGAGATCGTCCCACGTAACGGTGAGAACTCATTGTCGGGAAGCAGAAAACAGTTCAGCACCTGTTCCTCCCAGGTGATATCGGGACAATTTCCATCAATTTCACTATCAGTTGTGATGCCCCCAAATTGGAGAAAGAAACAGAAACTCACCTGTCATTCACTCCTGCGAGCATTAAGCGAACAGAACCTTCTAGCTCTTCTTGGATTTAAGTTCCTCTCTAAGAGTCTGAAGAAGAGATGCTGCATTGTATTTCCTATTATTGGCATAATCCAGTTTCTAACCTGCCATTGATCAACCAGATCATTGACGACTGCAAAATGCTCCAAAGAGAGATACAGAGGAGGCCGTAATATGGAAAAAGATAGACGAAATCTCGTCTGTTGTAGCATTTAAGCTAACGGCTAAAGCGCAATTCAACTCATGTAAGAACCATTTCAGCTGAGGGACAAACCCACTGGTTGAGACAGTGACCTTTCGAAGACTGAAATTGTTTGTGCACCATAATTTCGGAAGCTTTTATGGCATTGCCAATATTATGTAGGTGCTCCCCCATTCCCTGTCAATCAGGTTACAACTACCCTAGTTAGTGTTGTACAGAGCAAGCAAGGATCATGGAGGTACAAAATCTTTACAAATAAGGGCTGGAAGCTTACAATAAACACGACATAGGAAATCGCACCAATTTGATCAGAAAATAGGCGTCGTGCAATAACAGCTTGATCAGGAAAAGTTTCTTGTCAGGCCCATCCTGGAAAGTATACAAACAAAAGAGAGGCAATCTGATGGAGTTTAGTAAAAACAACAAAGTAAGCAAACATGACCGTGGACACTCGACGGAATGCGGTAAACACCTGCCAGTATAGCAGAACTGGCAATTCATGGCACACCAAACTTGGCAAGAAACACAGACCGTGTTCCTACCTCTATCGCAAGGTATAATTATGGTCTCTATGGTAAGGTCCTTCACCAGAGAGAATAAGATCTGCACCACCCTGAGTACTGCATATTAACGTGGTTTAGCAAAGCCAACTCCTTGTGTTTCACAGGAAAGGAACTACGAAGGACTTGAATTGAAACGGCGAACAATCTACCTTTTTAAGTTTCATCAGCTGCAGTTCAGACATCCTTCAAGTTCAACGCCATTAACTCAGCTTCATCGCACAACATCTGCTTAAAGTCTTTATTCAAACCTTCATTACACAACCAACACATAAAGCTAAAGCCATCAAATTTACAAAAGATCAACAAACACATGAAGAAGCGAAAATTCAGTCATTTCATCAGAGAACAAATAGCAAATTGCCATGTAACGGCAACATGTGCAACAGAAGCCCATTCGGTTACTCACCTTCAAGCTCCTCCGATAAGTGTGCCCACACATCGTTCCGCGCTTACACAGCATCAAAGCCTGACCAGGCCTGAAGCCCAGGCACCGAACCCAGTTCTGCCATTGCACAGAAAAGCCGAAGCATCAGAGCCTGACCAGGCCCCTCCAAATAAAATAGACAGTCAACCTAGCCTAAACGAACAGAAACTCGAGAGAGGAAGTTTGCGAAACGCAATCACCCACAAGGAAGCCTCAATAACTCGAAAATCTCGGAAAGCCTAGACTCATTTCGACCTCGGCTTAAGCACGAGGGGGAGAGAGAGCACGAGACGAGGTTAGGTCGGAGGAGAGGGGAAGGGGAGAGACGTCTCGTCCACAAGCAGCCGGCGTCCATCTTGGAACCGCCGCCGAGGTTGTCGGGATTGACCGTCCACGTCCAACTTAACCGGTCGGACAGTTTGAAGGCTCAATAAATTTACACTCAAAATAAGACCCTGTTTGTTAAGTACAAGGGTTAGCATCGGGTCTCGGTAAAATCTGGAACGTTCGGAATCGATACCGTCGGTATCGCGGCAGGTTCTTGATACAATTGGATAGGTCTAGGTTCTAGATTTTTAATAACAGGGTACCTATGGATTTAGGTTCTCACCTTAAAATCAACATGCATATTCGATACTTAAGATAAATTAATTATGTGACATAAGCTATTACATAGCTTCATAATAAGGAAAAGAATATTGACTAAAACTACATTTCGTGTTAATTGTTTATCATATTATAGTGTGATACTTTGCTAAGAATTTTTATATTTCATCTGGCCATCAGAGAACAATAATCATGTGATAAATATAAAATATCCATCTTAAAATATAATTTGCAAATCAATTCTATTCTCGGAAATAGTATCGGCTTTTCCTATTAAATTTATTTCCAGGACATATATACAAATATTAAACAAACGTGGACAAGAATTAAATATTGATAAATTTGAATAGAAATGTTTTGTTCATTAACGTTTTTGGCATAGGGGCGTCTTAATTAGAATTGAAACACTAACCGCCCGTAGAGCGACGCCGTTGACGGAACCGAAATTGAATGTTAGAGGGCGACGCCGCTGACGGAATCGAACCGGAACATGTACCAAAATCGGTAGAGTAGGTTCTTGGGTGGGTCTTTGATTAATCGAATAGGTTTTATGTTCTAAAAATTAAGAACCGGACATTATATGGTAGGTTCCAGGTTCCACGTCCGGAACCTGGAAACCTGGAACCTACTCACCCCTAGTTAACTCCATTTATCCGTATTTGAAAACTTTTTTCCTTATAATTATAAAATCACCCAAAATTACTTTTTATAATTATAATATTTTAAATTCTTATATCAAAGTTTAAATACGAAACTTCTAAAATATCATCATTTTTTATTAATAAAATTTGCTTAAAATAAGATCCCTACTTTTTCGAACCACTGCGATATGTAGGATCGAGTTTTATTCCAATTTTGACGTGAAATAGTATATTTAATTTTAAAATTCATCAAATAATGCATTGAAATATGAGTGAAAAATACCTACTCAAAGAAGTCGAATTTGTTTACTCCGATTTCTATTTTCATAACTTGAAGTCAATCTTTATAAATATGATTTCAGGGCCTTCCTTAAGGAAATCGAATTTGACGAAACGGACCCAATTTCACTTAAAGTAAGGAAATCGAGGTTCTCAAATCCAATTTTCTTAAAGGAGCATATTTTTAACTCCGATTTCATTATATTATTTGACAAAATTTAAAATCAGTTATCTTATTTCACGAAATATTTCCGACTAACTTGTAAGGAACTTCTATTTTGGGGTCCCCATGATAAAATTAAAGAGTAGAGAACGTGTAAATGTAATGTAAAATTCAAACTAAGAGTAAAAAGGTGATGAAAAAGAAAGAACACATTACATAAATTGCTGCTACAAACTAATGGGAGGCATTAATTTGAACACCAATCTGGAACCGTTCTCGCCCAATTCTTCATCCTCTTCTTCGTCCTCCTCTTCTTCTTTCCCCGTTCCTCCTTCGTTCCCCAGATTCAACCTCAACTCCACCTCCCTCCCGTTGTTACCATTGTCGCACCAGTTGATGTTGTTTCCTTGGTTACCGCTGTACTCAGACATCGATCAGGTAAAACTTATCCTCTTCCACCTCTGCCAGTGTAAAAATCTGCCTTTCCTATATAAATTTTTCAGAAAATTTTTATCAAATTGAATAGTCGACCTTCAACAGAAAAAGACAATTCTCAAACTCTACCCGTGAATGCTATAGTTTCGAAATCGAATTCGTCTGTGAACCATATCTCTTCTGTCCTTGCGCTACAAAACTAAAAGATATTTCTCTAAATGGGGTCAGCAAACCACTGCTGAGTACGCCTCACCCCGTGCATGCACATGAAAATAGTATGACACGTAGACTCATCTTAACGTGCATCGCTTGAAAACAGTTCTACGCATGACAAGTGGCACGCAACATTCTCATTTATACACAGATATCGCAACCCGTATAGAGTACATATCCACAAAGCTCAATAGACAAGTAAATATAGCAAAGCGACTCCCCTAGTACGCCCATCCATCATTTCAACACTTCACATGGTGTCAGGACCACCTAGTGTGTCCCCAACCACTCCTCCGGTAGCGTCCGAAAAACCGGAGCAGGTAACGACCGCGGATGGCTTTACCTCCCGCAGTCCTCCGACTCTCAGTCGAGTGTGCATCGCAGTGCCAGTAGGATCTTCCTTTACTCATGCGAAAACAACGGAGCATCTCAACAAGCAACACTAAAATTCCCCACTTACGGCGACAATAGTCTCTCGGTGGGAACCCGAGCACACACGTTGAACACTTCGTTCCATGCCAGCAAAACGACATAGGGTTTCAGGGTATGTTTCCGGGATTCATACAATAACTCAACAGCCCAACCACAATGGTGATATAAACCGATGGCCACCAAACCAATATGAAATAGCCAAGTCAACCAACCGCAGATACCCTCTCCCCCCCCAAATTGAAATCTCAAAATTTGATTGTCTCAAGACCAATCCAACTCCATTATTATCACCACAGTACGGAACAAAAAATTTATGCAACCACCGAAATAGAAATGTCCACCGTTTCCCACCTCGCTGATGCATCCACCCAAATCTAAGACCATGTGCCGAACTTGAACAAGCAACTCGAGACAAGCAAAACAAAACGAGCCGAAGAAGGAGAGGAGGAAGGCGACTTTAGAGGACTCGTGTGTAACCTAGAGGAGATGAAGGAGGTACGAAGGTGAGCGTGGTCGTCGTCAATGAGGTAGTAATTGGCAAGGACGATGAGGCAGGACAGAATCTCCTCGGAGACGCACTTCGTCCCAGCCGCAGGGACCGTCAGCCAATTTCCCTCCACAACCCACCCAGATGACAAAAAAAGGAGACATCACTAGCAATCAAATTGCTGGTGATGTCTCCGGCATATTAAGATCTTCCATGTCAACTTTTCTCTTCCCTTCAGCAATTGAGGTTTTATGGACACCGTAATCAAATTGGGTTTGGTGGCCGATTCACCTTTCCTATTATCAGGGCTATTCACTAGTAAACCCGACATAGTCTCCATGTTTTAAAAGACAACCTCCATCTTGGAGTCTATTCTTTCCTTGAAAGCGTCGTGCTTCTGATCGATGGCACTGACCCTCTCCATTAAGCTTTGGAGAGTACTCATGATGGCGGACAGTTCTCCAGCTATGGCCGTGCCCGATTTGTTTCCATCATTGTCATTTTCCCATCGGAGTTTTTGTCTCATGAGTTGTTTGACTCAGCACCACTTCGAGTTCTCGGCATTATTGGCCTGATCTCCTACTGTGGTCGCCAAAGGTGTTAGCTCCGGAAGTGACCGCGGACAAGCCGGATCCAAACACGTCGGAAATATTTGGCACTACGAGTAACCGGTGCTCGGAGGTTCGTTGAAATGTATGTGTGATCGTCGTATAATGAAGAAAGAGAGGAGAAGGCAGTCTTCGTGGAATATCTTTTTTCCATTCGAGCGAACTTGGCAACAATTTACTTCCAAGTCTTGAGACCGTCTGGAATCTTCCCATAAGAGGTCAGTCAAATCGCCCTTCGCCGCAAAGTTTCCTTGTTCGCCAAGTTAACTGTCGCTTAATCACCTAATTGACCCTTGTCGTCTGGTAGCCCTGTCCCTTGGTTACTACTTCGCCTGCAAGTTTTTGCTTGGTGTGTTTCCACAGCTACCTCCTTACTTTTCTCGTACTTTGGGTCTGCATTCTGAACCATTAATCTACAGATGAGCTCGAAATCTATGTCCCAGAATTTCTATTGCTAAACAGACTCAAAGGGCGTGTTCTGGTACAAGAACAAGCTGTGAGGGTGTTGACATAGTAAATAATTTTGGGCCTGGGCTTAGAGCCCAGGAATCATCACACTACCTAAGAACGAAGTCGCCCAGGCCGACTCATGACAAAGTCGACTGGGCTAACTCAGAACGAAGTCGCCCAGGCTGACTCATGACAACGTCGACTGGGCTAACTCATAACGATGTCGCCCAGGTCGACTCATAGTGAAGTCGACTGGGTTAACTCATGACGAAGTCGACTGGGTTAACTCATGACAAAGTCACCCAGGTCGACTCATGACGAGCTCGGTTGGGTTAACTCATGATGAAGTCGACCCACAATGGAGTTACTAAAGACGACTCATGTATAGAGTCGACTAGGTCAACTCACCACTAAGATATGACTACCAATAGGACCCAATAGTAGCTAGGTCTACTCATAGGGTCAAGACGACCTTATCCTGAACAAAGGCAACTACAGCAGTCAAAGCCCGTACAAACAAAGCAAGTCGACGAGATGGGAATAAATTTATTTATTCCTAAAATCACGATTGTTAAGAATCGTAACCGATTCTAATTTTCAGGAACGTGATCCCGTATCTCATGGGAAGTTGTTGGGACACTCCCACGATACTAGGGATCACGATCTATGACACGATCTGTAACAAGATCCACTCGTTACGTGTTAGACACGTACGAGCTCACTATAAATAGCAAAGGAGTTTCCAAAGACAAAGCACGACCATACACAGCCAAAACTCTGAAGTTTGTTCGTCAACCTTAGGAATTAGATACCTCGACCCGGTTTGTAGGTCAACTATCCTTCCACCGACAGAGTGAGCTCGTAGGGCCTTTGCCGTCAATTCCCCGCCAGCGACACCACCGACGGAGTGAGCTCGTAGGGCCTTCGTCACAGCTTCCCGCCAGCGACCACCACCGACGGAGCGAGCTTCCAAGGCCTTCGTCACAAGTTCTCCGCCGTCACAGGATTCCACATCGTTGACACCGTTTACCCTTTTCATTTTTGATGGCTGTAAGCCCTTGTTCTTAATTCGTTAGATTGTAAGACTTGCATTTTATTTCAATAAAATTGTGCATCTTCTTACTGGCGACCACAACTCGATTCCTGTGAGTCCTTTGCCAAATATTTCCGACGTGATCCGTTCTATAGGCGAACACGTTTTTGGCGACCACAGTGGGAGTAGAAAAAAAATCTTAGTCTCAAATGCCAATAAATACTCGAAGCCGTGAGTCTCACAATCCCTTAGATGGGGAAAACCAGTCAGAACTTCCTCCGGGAATGAGCTTGCAAGCGCCGGCCCTAGGAGGCCAGGCAGCTACAAACCAGTCAGAACTTCCTCCGGGAATGGACTTGCCAGCGCCGGCCCTAGGAGGCCAGGCAGCTACAAACCAGTCCACCTTTGATTCACATACCCCGTCCGAATTTATTTCAAGACTGGAGTTCCACAAGGAACTGGGGGATGTGCGTCAGGAGTTGACTGATATGAAGGGTATTCTAATGGATGTCCAAACTCTAATAGGGCGTCTTTCTGGCCCGAGAAACGAGGAAAGAGTAAGACCTCATATGAGAGAAACCCCCTTTAGGGAGTCTACGTTCATGACAGACGCTCGACGGACTGCTCAAGGGCCACGTAACGTGACTTTTGAGCAATCTGAGATAAGGACAAATGCTCTTTTCGAACCCGGGAATCTGGTTCCCCCTGGTCGACCCTCTTCTTCACGTAATCGACCAACGAATACGTATTGGAATGAGGCAGAGGACTTTCAAGAGGAAACAGATCGAGGGGAGGATTTTATTCCGTCTCGTCGCCCTGGAAAAGAACCTGTAATCGACGCGACTGGAGACCCCTATGAGCTTGGATCCCGAGGTGGAAACTTTCGGGAGGAGCCTTCTTTCTACATGAGGGATCCAGCGAATCAGGCAATGGGGGAAAGATCTCCGTACAGCCCGATAAGGTCGACTCGACCTCCAGCGCAGGCCCCAGTAGGCGGTGTACCCCCAGACTTGAGGGAGGCCATAACTCAGGTTATAGAGCAAGTCGTCCCCGGAATAGCTCGGCGAGACGATGCCTGTTTGTACAGGTGAGCAAGTAAGGAGATGGGCGGGAAAAGGACACTCACTCTCCCTTATATAGGGTGTGATTTTTTGCTAAGTCAGCATAGCTAACCCAGCATAAAAGGGGGGCTTATGTTGACATAGTAAATAATTTTGGGCCTGGGCTTAGAGCCCAGGAATCATCACACTACCTAAGAACGAAGTCGCCCAGGCCGACTCATGACAAAGTCGACTGGGCTAACTCAGAACGAAGTCGCCCAGGCTGACTCATGACAACGTCGACTGGGCTAACTCATAACGATGTCGCCCAGGTCGACTCATAGTGAAGTCGACTGGGTTAACTCATGACGAAGTCGACTGGGTTAGCTCATGACAAAGTCACCCAGGTCGACTCATGACGAGGTCGGTTGGGTTAACTCATGATGAAGTCGACCCACAATGGAGTTACTAAAGACGACTCATGTATAGAGTCGACTAGGTCAACTCACCACTAAGATATGACTACCAATAGGACCCAATAGTAGCTAGGTCTACTCATAGGGTCAAGACGACCTTATCCTGAACAAAGGCAACTACAGCAGTCAAAGCCCGTACAAACAAAGCAAGTCGACGAGATGGGAATAAATTTATTTATTCCTAAAATCACGATTGTTAAGAATCGTAACCGATTCTAATTTTCAGGAACGTGATCCCGTATCTCATGGGAAGTTGTTGGGACACTCCCACGATACTAGGGATCACGATCTATGACACGATCTGTAACAAGATCCACTCGTTACGTGTTAGACACGTACGAGCTCACTATAAATAGCAAAGGAGTTTCCAAAGACAAAGCACGACCATACACAGCCAAAACTCTGAAGTTTGTTCGTCAACCTTAGGAATTAGATACCTCGACCCGGTTTGTAGGTCAACTATCCTTCCACCGACAGAGTGAGCTCGTAGGGCCTTTGCCGTCAATTCCCCGCCAGCGACACCACCGACGGAGTGAGCTCGTAGGGCCTTCGTCACAGCTTCCCGCCAGCGACCACCACCGACGGAGCGAGCTTCCAAGGCCTTCGTCACAAGTTCTCCGCCGTCACAGGATTCCACATCGTTGACACCGTTTACCCTTTTCATTTTTGATGGCTGTAAGCCCTTGTTCTTAATTCGTTAGATTGTAAGACTTGCATTTTATTTCAATAAAATTGTGCATCTTCTTACTGGCGACCACAACTCGATTCCTGTGAGTCCTTTGCCAAATATTTCCGACGTGATCCGTTCTATAGGCGAACAGAGGAGGAGGGTCGTGGCTTGAAAGGACTCTTTTGTCGTTGTGGAATGGAAAATAACGATCTGATGATGGGCCTGAACCCAAATGGCCGAAAGCCCAATACGTGACCCCCTTGCCGAGATTCCTTCACTGCGTGAAGGCGACTACCGGCTACCACTACCCTACTTGTTCCTTTTTCATTTCCCTTTTCCTTTCGATACGTCGAGGCTTTCTCTACATTTTTCCGTCGAGTTTTAATCCTAAACAGCGTTAATCCGTAAACTATTTCGTTAAAAATGGTATTAAATTTCGAAATTCGTTAATTAATACGATAACTTCGCCTTAAAATAGAAAGTTTCATCTGGTGGGCTGGCTGCTCCGTAGAAGTGGCCCCGGGTCAACGATGTCTATGCACTAACACAAATTTTACTTTTCTCCAATCTGACATAAATAACATTCAGGAGCAGGCCCCCCCTACACTCCTTTCGTAATACAATCAAACCAAATTGTTCTTGTTCTTCTCAAAGAGGGGATTCTAAATCACTTTCCCAAAAACAACGAAAAGACTTATCATCTCTTAACAAAATAATTACGTGCACGAACAAAAAATCAATCAATCAAGTCCTTTCCGAAAGCCAAACGCTGATAATATTAACATGCCTGTCAATATCTTACGAAAACAAAAAATGAAATCTTCCTGTAGACGGAAACTCATTCCTCCCAGATTGGCCTAACCCCGGCTGCAGGGGTGGTGGGAGAAGGCTCGACTCCGACTGGGAGGTCGGAGATGGCTGCCAGCATCCTGCGTATGCTGCTGGAGCGGACGGGCTTGAAGCTGAGGGATCTCTTGACTTTCTTGTCGAAGACTGTGGAGGAGTTGGAGAGGATGAGGTAGACGAGGGCCTGCACCACCACGAACATCGCAACCTTCACCAGGAGATCTTCCATCCCCGGGAATTCCATTGACTCTAAAAGTAGCACACAAAAGAAAACTCAAAGCGTAATCTTCCTCTTCTTCTTCTTCTTCTTCTTCTAGTTGTTCCTCTTCAGGGGGGGGCATATGTATGTATATATATAAGAGTAAATAATTGAATGAGTCGTGCAAGGGAAGGTGAGGGGAAGAAGAAGAAGAAGAAGAAGGGGGACGACAAAACACGACGTCAGCGTTGAAAGTTCCCCCCTCCATCCCTCCCTCGAGGGTCATTAAAATCGTGCTTTGACCACCCCCGACAGCCAACACTTAATTCTAATGAGTTTGTAATGAGTTATTCAAAATTAATGACAAAATATACAACTACCCATTTATTTCATGTGCGTGTATTGTTAATATTAATAATAATAATAAATTGATTTTAATTTATATTGGTGGATGAGGATGAGGACGATGACGATGACAAAGACGTTCCCCACCAAAATTTGGTGGGAGAGTCGGGGCCCACAGGTTAATCCATTATACAAATCGTTAAGACGGAAAGTGAGGCTACGACGTTTGCCATTACGTTCGCTTTAAAGGTGATCCATCTTTCCCACTTTTCATCGGCGTTAAAAACCAGCCGAGCATACTCGACTCCATAACACGAATATATAGCTCGGCATCGAGCTCAAGTTCAATCGAGCCAACAACTTTGAGTTTAAACTTGGTTCGTTCCAACTATAAAGAGCTCGAGTTCGGCTCTAAAAGTTTAAATTCAGACGGAGTCTAAACTCGTTTCGACAATTTCAAAAACAAATATAGCTTGAATTCCGCGTGATAGGTTCAAACTCGGCTCGACAGTCTCGAAAACGAAAAACGATTTCAATCAGAAATAAGATATAGTTTGAACACAAACAAATATTAATATTTATTATATAATATATATAACTCGCGATCCATTGGTTAGTAAGTTTTAAAGTTCGACCTGCTTTGGTTTTATTAATGAACTCCAATCAAAATCGAATTTTAACCGAAACAAGTTTGACCGGTTGTGCTTGGAGAGATCAATGCACACTGGTTGTGCATGGAGAGATGCGATCTTCTTCCCACCAACAACCCCAAAACGACACCAACACAACAACAAAAAATCATTCATTATCCATATCCAAATATGCATGCTTAATACTTTATCAACCCCCTTTCGACGTCATAATAAACATAGTAGGTCTAGCAACAGCTCTTCTCGGAGATAAGTTCTATCAGCGGATCGACCCTGCCGTCCGTCGCCATTGTCCAGCCACTCTGCACCTTCACTAACTGGTCAGGGACACTCACGGAAAATGCCGGCACTCGTCTGCCTCCTAAAGCAAAGCTAACCTTTTTATTCTCCTTTTGTTCTCGCTATTGTTTATGGACCTGGCGACTTTGTGCAGTTTCTCTTGTCGGACAATCGGCTTCTCCTGAAGTGCTTCAGAAGTTGACTTACCTAGTCATTAGACGCCCTAATGTCAAGCGCATTGACACCGTCCGTGCTAATACCACCGGCGTGCTTTATTTTGTGGAGGTGAGTATTTCTCAGCATGTTCATTTAGCTGCGATTTTCTAGCTTAGTACTTCCGAAATTCTATGTCGTCGAGATGCTTTATATTGCGCAATTGCTGATTCGTATCATCGACATGGCCACATTAACCATGAAACTCTCTGCATATCGATGCTGTTTCCACTATTGGCATAGGTAGACATGGAGCTGCCATAGGAAATACCCCTGAAAGAAGCCCATACTAATGGGGAAAACCGTCCAGATAAAGCTTGAAAAACTGCCGGAAGTCGAGCGGGCATTCGTACACCTTGACTACGAGTGTGAACACAACAAGCCGGAGTACTCGGTTCTCAGCCGACTCCCAAACTCGGGATAATTGTGCTCATACCTTGCTCCATACGCACCTTCCAAGATCACTTTCACGTGTCTTGAAGATGATTGTTGAAGTGATCACTGAGGCAGGCAGGCCGGCAGGCATCATGCAGTCCTCAACAAGAAATCAAAGAGGGTTACTTGATTATGATGTATCGTTTGGAGTAGAACCGTATATTAGATTTGCGGCAGCAAACATAAAATTTTGTTGGATCGTTCAAGCGCACTAAGAGGGGGTGAATTAATGATTTTAACTTTTTCGCCCTTTTTCAGTGTAAGAGGAAGCGTACTGTATCACAGCAAAGCGTTTTTCAGAATGAGATCTGATTCGCTGTAACCGTTACGATTTGATCGAGTAAGTTTTCGTACGAGTGTTTGGGTAATCGTAAGGGACATAATAGTTTATAGTGGTTCGGCCTTAATCGACCTACGTCCACTTTCCACCAATGAGGTGATTCCACTATATAATATAATGAGTGCAAAGAGCCCTTGCACCAGGCTTTTGGTTTATCACAAAGTGAGATTTAGAATCCTTTACAAAAGTAGATCACTCTTGGCAACGATCAGCTCCTCACACAGTGGACGTCTTCTCGTTTCCAGCAGAATGATGCTCACGCTCAGCAGTTGATTGCTCAAAGAATTCCCACACAGTACGTTGTCGCTTAGGCGTAAGCCTGTCTATCAAAGTGCAAAGACAACGTTATGCTAAAGTATAAATTCTCACAAATGATTCCTTATAGTGAAGAACGACTTCTCTAAGAGCAACCCGTTTTTGTTTCACTGCAGTGGAATGCTTCAGCACTTAATAGCTCAGCAGAGGATTTTCACACAGTTTCTGTCTCTTCTCGAGATGAGCCAATAGGTACTCAAGAGACAACCACAAAGCCAGTCACTTAGAATAGAAAAGAAACATAACAGATATTGGTTCCTCACACAGCAAAACCTGACTTCTCACACAGCGAAGTTGCGGTATCCATCCTACACTCAGTTCGGACGTGCACAGTTACCACGGTCGTGACTCACTGCACTGCATACCCAGTGCATAGGGTGGAATTTTCAGCTCCGGTGACTCCCACGCAACCTGTTCTACTGTTCCTCAGGAGGTTGAGACTTCTGCACAGCACCCCTGTACTCGGGAGGACCTCTTTTCTCTCCGGCGACGTTCCCAACTCCTGCTCTACCCTGCAGGCACGAGACTTCTGGCGCACTCTCGCAAGTGCATGTTTCACTGCTCAAACTCCGTCGGTTCGAGACTTCCCTGCGAAAAGACACAACAAGAACGGCTTCTTGCCGACGGGTCAGCAACTGGTTACTGCAATCAGTATAGGTATTCACTTAGCTTTCCCTAGACAATTCGCCAGCCGCTCGTTGAACGCACCGAGGACACACAGTCCCTCTCACGACGATCAAGGTCGCACTCAGCCCTTGACACTCTCACACGCAGATTGCAAGATATAAGAATCAAGCGATCACTTAGCACCTTCTGCTCTCCGTCGATCCTCAAAGCTTCACTCAGATCACACAGACTTTGGACAACCACTCAGACCACACAGATTTGTTATTTTATGTATAAGTGTCGTCTGGTATTAATATGGAGTGAATCAGATAATTCGTTTCCCAAAAATCAGCCTTCAGTAAGTTGTAATCCGAATCAGCGAACAGCTGTTCAACGATCACAATGACAAATAAGGAAGAAAATCTCTGTCAACTTTTCTAATTCGTATAATCTGATCCAATCATCAGCAGAGATTGTTATCCTAATCATTATCAACGACAAAACAGAAATATCATTATTCTTAAGTGGTCGTAGAGATAAGATAGGATAGAAAATGTTGTTATAATTAGATATTCCATTTTCAAATATCTCAAAGCATAGTCATCTAATCCTCGAACGTAATCATAATGTAATTTATCATTAAATATGATAAAATCAAAATAATCCAGTTGGAATAATAATTATTCCTTTATTTAGGTAATTGTAGCGCAGTAATGCAGTATTGCTTTGCAGTAGTGTAGCAACACACTTCTCAAGCGTAGCGAAACACTTCTCAAGCGATGCAGCAATGCATTTCTTACGCACACGTCATCATCGTGTGATTTATTGTCAGAATAATATCTGAGAACCTTGTCTGATTTCTATTGGAGAAACTTCGTGACGGTGTCCAAATGATTGATTTCCATAATATCAATAGATCAGACCAATCTGAGCAGATACCTGCTCAACGGTCTGGAAATTCCTCAAGCGATAACTTCGCTTATATATTGTTTCCAAATCTTTAGTTGGAAAGAAAATATTCTGATTTTGAGTTGCCTAATAAGAGGATCCGATATATTTAATAATCCAAAATATTTTGCCAAAGGAAATATTATTTCCAAATTTCCAGTGAGCAAGCGTAGCAAAACAGTAACGACTTACTGCAGTGTAGCAACGTATAGCTCAGGCTCAACAACACTTTGCTCAATTGAGTTCAACTAAGGAAGGTAGACTGAGTCGAGTAGTTCGTGTCTAATATATTTCACAGAAATTATACAGATGACAGAGATCATGCTGCCTAGTTTCAAGGCAGATAACAGTGGGGAAAGCTATGACTAAACCGCATTCGGAGGCCTGTATCGGACTTGGCTCCTCAGCAGATTGCTGCTCGTAGTTCCTGGACAATGCCACAGACTCCCATTGACTCAGTTTCAGGGGGTACATCTGGAAGCTAAATCCTAAGATTTTGGCAGCAGGCGACCATTGTACATCTTATCAAGCAATTCACGTGCATCAGGCCGCCTTAGGAGCCCTTTATTGTTCGGTAAACCCGTGCCAAGGCAAACGGGACACACCAGCTTCCCCCTACCTGTCGAAGAATAAATATGCATCGTACACGAGTTCCTGCCAATACGAGGAATAACAGCAAATGAAGTACGCCCCCTTCTTACCATAACAATTTGGGCATTCGGTGAACTCATAAACATCCTTTGCACGTTTCCTGTTCAGAGCTTTCCATTTCCCTGTACCACCGCACATGTCGCCTGCAACACAGATTATCCGATTAACTTACAGTGGTCATTTCCACCCTTGCCGTTCTAATAACTCTCAAGAAGCATGTACATCGATCAAACTCTTATTTTTCAACACTCAGCTATCATCCAGACTTCAACTGAAGTTGCGGCTGGAAAAGTCAATGGCTGGCTCGAGGAAACAACTAAGCGGAAACTTTATCAAATCTACGAGTCGACAAAGAACATTCAGATGGAGAGTTTGGTTAAACATACAAAGCACGGCTCCGCTGCCTCCACAGTTTCGGCAGACGGCTCTTTCCATCCCATTCTGAGAAGTCGCCTTCGGCACAGCAACAGATGTGCCGCCCTTGCTGATCAAAGCTATAGAAGTACACAAGCAGCCGAGGCACCATCGCCTTGTCGTGGTGGATGAATTGGTCCCCTGCAGCCGCGAGAGTTAATTAACTGTCCGCAAAGCAACGTCTAGTTTCCAACAGACTAGTAACAAAAGTTCCGAGTAGCTCAAACCACACAAATACCTCGGCAGCCAAAGAAGTCGTGGAGTATGAATCGTCCTCGGAGCTGCCGGTACCGCCACAGCTTCTAGCGCAGATCCTGCTGGGCCTTGACTTGGTAACTGCGATGAATCGCCCCGACGAAAGCAAACGGATAACAAATTACGGAGCAGTTAGTGAAAGAGAGAAAGGAAGAAGAGGAAGGAAGGATTACGGCGTGGCCGGGGTCGAGGCGGAAGGAAGACGCTGCCACGATACGGAGAAGAAGAAGACGACAATGACGATGCCGATGCCGATGGGAATGGCGTCGTCATCGTTTTCCGGATGACGAGCCGCAGAAATGAGTGGCCGCCGTTATCATATCTATTAAATTCCATTCCTGATTTTGATCAAATCAAACCATGATTTCCCGCCAAGCGGAAACCCTAATCCAACAGTCGAAAACCACCTCAGACCTCCTCCGTACCCTCCCCCTGCTCCTCAAGGCCTCGATCTTGGTATCCTACCCTTACCTGACCTCCCGACTGATCCAGATTGCGTCCTCGATCTCGCTCCCCCTCGCCGCCTCGCTCTTCCGCAGCTTCATCCCTGGGACCCCTCCCCCGTTCTCCTGGAACACCATGATAAGGTCCTACGCGAATAGCCCCGACCCGGCTGAGTCGCTGAAGATTTTCCGTCGGATGAGGCAGAACGGGATACATGCAGATAGTTACTCGTACCCTTTCGTGATCATGGCCTGTAGGAAGGGACTCAGGGTTTGGGATGGGCGCGGGGTTCATGGGTTGGTCGTAAAGGATGGACTTGGTGGCGACAAGTACGTTGGCGACGCGCTTCTGAGGATGTACACTGAGTTTGATGAGATTGTTATGGCCCGTAAGGTGTTCGATGAAATGCCCGAAAGGGACGTGACTTCGTGGAGTTTGTTGATCGCGGCTTACGTCACTTGGTACGATCGGTTGTTGCCTTTCTACCGCTTCTACTACGTTTGGTTCGTGATTCGCATTTTGAAAAAAAAAAAACACCCTTTTTTGCAGTGATTGTCCAAATGATGCTTTGGAAGTTTTTCGTTCCATGATACGAAACAATATAAAGCCGAACAATGTCACCTTGGTAAGCCTGCTCCCCTCTTGTGGGCATGTGTCGAACCGTATGGCAGGGCTATCTGTTCATTCACACATCGTCGTGAACAGCTTATGTCTGGATTCTGCTCTGGGGACAGCTCTTCTAAGCATGTATTCACAGCGTGGTTCCATTGAGAGTGCTGTGCGAGTTTTCCGGTCAATAGAGCAGAAGAATTTACAGTGCTGGACTGTCATGCTTTCGTGCCTCGCACACCATGGCAGGGGGGAAGATGCCATTGCGCTATTTACGGAGATGGAAAACTCTGGGGTGACACCGGATAGCTTGGCATTCACTGTGATCTTGACTTGTTGTAGCCATTCGGGTCTCGTGGATAAAGGTTGGAAGTACTTTCAATCGATGAAAGGAGATTACGGTCTTGAACCATCCATGGAGCATTACGGATGCATGGTTGACATACTCGGAAGGGCTGGGTTAATCGATGAGGCTTACGGCATCATAAAGATCATGCCGATGGGACCGAATCCTGTAATACTAAGGAGTTTCATCGCATCTTGCAGATACCATGGTCTGGTTGTTGAGGGAGACGATGAATTAAGGAGACTACTGATTGAATCAGAACCCAATGTTGGAGCTAACTACGTGCTCGCTGCAAATGCAGCTTCCCTTTCATCTAGTTGGTCTCATGTGGCTGATACGAGGTTATCCATGACGAAGATAGGGCTGAAGAAGGTTCCCGGATACAGTTGGATGGAAGGGAGTGACGGCTTCGTGCAAGAGGCATTGACTGTCTTTACTGGCGGATGAAATGAAAAAGGAAGTTTGTTTCTCGCAACTTTACTCGGGGCATTTTTTTATCCTGCTTCTTTTCTGAAAGAGCCAAGAAATCAGCTGATGAACCAAATCATCCAGAAGGTCAGTTGATTTCGAACTACGGTCATATGCTTATGCCGTTTGAGTAAATAGATTTGGATTTACGTTTGTGTATATAAGAAGATGGTCCGTTTTGTGCTTATCAAGATGGTGTGATAAATTTGGGAGAAGGACTTGTCCTGTAAAACTGAGTAATTAAATTTCAATGCTCGCGTGTTTTCAGACAAAAAGATATGTCGTTTTAACCGACAGTCTTGGGTAAAACTACGTCCACTTGTAGACGTCAGTAGTTGTGTTTTCACTTCCAGAGCATTCTCATGGTTTCGACAGCTAGAACTATCATTGCAGGTTTCAACTTCTCGGAGCAGTGGATAGTCACTGCAGTGTCCATTCTCGCCGGCGGCATCTTCAACTACATTGTCTATGGCGTAGTCATGGCGACCGTGTCAGAGCTCCTGCAACGCCTGCTTGTGATCTCACCTCTGCTCATAGTCATATTAGTCCACTGGCTCTCTTCGGCCGACCAGCTCAGCATCCCTATCCCTGGATCCGAGCCCTGCGCTATCCACCGAGCAGGTGGGTCAACATGGGGAGTTGCTCTTGTCCTTGTGCTGCTTGTTGCCCTCATAACCTTCCAACCTGTCTTGAGTGGCCTCATCTTTTAGGGCAACGTTGTCTTCTCTGCTAGCAGAATACCCGTGCACGCAGCCGTCCGAGGTATGCATGCTTGCTCGTAGATTAGTATATAGAGCTTCTTATTTATTAGTAAAATCGTGGCGGCTAGTTGGGTTTTCATGAGAAACTGCTGGGGTGTTTTAGATCTTATTTCTGGTACCTGGCCGCGAATTAAAAAGACTCGTTACTCGAGAGAAGTGTCATCCAGGCCAGTTATTAATTATGTTTGTAGCACTTCGTCTAGCTGACCGCTCGTCGGAGATGTAAGTTGTAGAAAGTCTATGTATATCAGGGCGACCGTGGATCTCAACTGCCTGCGTTCTCTTGTAGCAATAAGAGCGGAAACGCTGTACATGCCGCGAGCCGGCCTGGATCGGCTACTGAACCTTCTACCTACTTTTTATCCTTCGATCAAAAATAAAAGGCTTACCCTGAGAAGACTCGTTTTTGGGACCCCTGCTTGCTACACCCCCTTGATATTTTTCTGGAAGTCTATTATCTTCTTTAGTAATAACTGAATTGGGAAGATAGTCAACTCAAAACTCGATCTTACTACCTGGTAAAGGAACTGAACTTCCCGGAGCCCATCATCATCGATTGTGGTCTGCCCGATCCCATCCCCAATACAATCATCCATCGGCATGGACTGAGAAGATGCCTAGTGTCGATGTGCGATCTCGAGCATCAGCGATTCACACGATCATCCTCGACGGGAAGTGAGGAGGTGGTTTTGGTGCTGCGCGCTATCGAGAAGAGATAAAGCAATGTGTAACAGAACGAGACAACTATGAAAAACTCGACTTCACGTTGAGCGGAAAACACGGATGAACGAGGATGGATGCCTGTTATCTTAAGAAATCCGACTTTCGAGTCACTTAGAAGTTGTTTACGGAACTCGATTTTTAAAAAACTGAATTCAGCAATTTCACTCGAGAAAGACGAACTCGGCTTTGATCGGAGACGAACTCAACTTTATAAAAGTTAATTTCTTTAAAAGTGAATCGTGACCGAGTTCGAGAGTTACCCAATTTCAAAAGTAAATACTGTGTTTTCACGTTCATTGGTAACAAAAATATTTTCATCATTCCTCGTCGAAAAACATCATTGGAATTGTCCGCATCCGACAGATAATGTCGTCGGCGAACTCCACATGTACTAATAATAAAAGAAGAAAAATAAAATGTTTCCGATTTTATCTGGAGATATCTAAAAGAAAGAATCTCAGGAGACCACACAACCTGAAGTGAGCAAAAAAACAATATGATCTCGAGACCCAACAACCTGACCTCAGTCTTGGTCCTTGTCCTCCTACTCGCAGCCCTCTTCCGGCGTTCGGCTTCCAACATCGACCAGGACAAGGCGGAGTGCGCGGACAAGGTTGTGGGCATAACGACGTGCCTGCCATACGTCGCGGGGGACACCAACTCGCCATCTCTGGATTGCTGCACTGGACTGAAGACGGTCATCAACAACAACAAGAAGTGCATCTGCCTCATCATCAAGGACAGGGACGACCCTAGCCTCGGCCTCAAGATCAACCTCACCCTCGCCCTCGGCCTCCCCAAAACCTGCCACACCCCTACTAATATCACCGAGTGCGTCGGTACGGCTCTTTTGATCCCATCTCCATCATACTTTTAGGTCCCCCTATTGGTGAACTCGTTCCCAGATTTAACAGATCTTTTGCACCTGGATCCGAATTCCACCGAAGCAAAGGTCTTCGAGGGATCAACGACAGCCGGCAACACAACAACCTCGGCCAACACCCCCAGCGGGGGGGACTCTGCTCCCAACGGTGAGGCTCCATCGACAACCGTCTCGATTCCGAGCATGGGAGGGGCCAAGCTTAGGACATCATGGGGATTGAAAATGACATGTGCGGCCGTTGGTCTGATCTTTGCATCATTATTACACACGGCATTCGCACACTGACCATATCCGTGTAATAAAACAGAGATCTCCCTTTAATTGTGGATGATGCAATAAGAGAAATAATGCATATCGCTCAGGCAAACATAAACAGTATGAACAGGTTCCAAAGGGGTCTCTCATTTGAATAGAAGAATCAAAGTTACAAAATCTCCCAATGATTCCAAAAGGAAAGGGGAGGGGGGACTTTGCAAATATATATGATATCATTCTTCCCTTAAAGATGACAAAGACAAAAAGAAAAGGCTCTTAAACGATTGTGTGGGGGCTAAGAAGAAGAATATTCCTATTGAGATTAGAATAAGGAGAAGGGCAGACAGAGAACCCACCTCACCATCCCAACACATATTCTACACCCAACTCTCAGATCGACCAAAACCCCTCCAGCCTCGCCTCGCCTCCAAGAAAAAGATGGGACTGGATCATCGGATGACCATCGACCGCAAAATCGATATCACCCTCCCTCCTCGAACATTGAGGCATGCTATCAAACAGTATGGCACAACTAATGCTCGAAAAGTCCTTAAGTAGACAAAGTAGATAAACTAAAACCAGAGAGGAGACAGCTCCCATGATACTTTCATTAGTTATTTAATCCCACGCACTGGCTGCTCCGGAGCCATAACCTCCATAGCCACCACCAGAAGAACCACCGTAACCACCGCCACCATAGTAGTTGGAGCCGCCGCCGCCGCCCCTACTGAATGTGGAATCCCTACGAAAATCGCGACCCCCAAACCTATTCCCACCAGAACGACGATTTCGTCCTCCTCCAAATGAAGATCTGGCGGCGTACCTGGATAGCCAATCCGGCACTTCTTGATTGGCTTCTTGCATGAGTTCGGACAATGATCTCGCTATGTTAGTATTGCTTTCATTAAAGAAGGCAGTAGCCAGACCAGTCTTCCCAGCACGCCCTGTTCTTCCAATACGGTGGACATAATCATCTATATCATTGGGTAGGTCAAAGTTGACCACATGCGCCACATGAGGAATATCAAGTCCACGAGCTGCAACATCAGTAGCAACCAAAATAGGGGTTCGACCACTCTTAAATGACCTTAGCGCCATTTCCCTTTCCTGATGCACAAAATCAAAGCAACAATCTTATTGAACATCGCCATATAATGATAATCCGCACGAATAACCTCGTCCCTTTTAAGAGTAATATTGGAACTCTAATTAAAATTTGGGATGAATATACACCAATACGTCTATGTGTCTCTATAGAATCAGAATCCATACTAAAATGATTCACACCATAGTTAATAGAAGTAAAGAAGATGGACCTGTTGCATTTTATCCCCATGAATAGAAGTAGCAGGAAAACCGTTCTGGCAAAGCCAATCCTCCAGAGAATCAGCTCCCTTCTTTGTCTCAACAAAGACCAGTATCAAAGATTGCTGCAAATAACATGTAAAATTATCAGATTGTGAATTATATTCTAAATAGACATAAAACAATATCAGCAAAAAAATCAGATTTGATTTTGAATTAGGTTATACAATTAATGCAGAAATTAAACAATGGAACTAACATACAAGGGCACATTTCTTACAACATACCTTGTCTGCAGTCTCTCTCTGCGCATGGAGAAGATCCATGAGGTAGCTTCTTTTATCAGCATCATGCACAAACTCAACTCTCTGCATAATCAAATCTGTGCTAGACCCCACTCTTCCAACAGCCAAAAAGATGTAATTGTAAAGAAAATCTGATGCCATTCTCTGCAAGCACCGGGGTAAAAAGAGAAGTCGGAAGAAGACATTAATAAGATATATCCCAAGAGTCATACGTCAATTAGTCCATTGCATGAAGCTTAAGAGGGTTCAAGACCAGAAATTACTTAGATTATTCAATTGCTAATTAGCATATTTTTCTTCTATTAGTCACTTCTCCTTATGCCCAAGTATTCGATCAACCCAACCATGCCTGGATTTAAATCAGGCTAATCACTCAATAATCTTGTCAATTCATGATTCTTCATTGCAGTTTTTAAAAATGTCCTAAGGTGATCCCAAGCCACCGCAATAATCTTACCAAGGGATCCCACAGCAACTAATGGCAACCTTAATTTCCATCAAAACAATAACAAATAGAGTATAAGAAAGAATGAAAAAGAAAAATAAGACGCCTTGCACACCTGAATCTCTTTAGGGAATGTGGCACTAAACAACATTGTTTGCCTTTCTCCAGGGGGAGGCATGTCCATTTGCTCCACAATCTTCCGGATCTGAGGTTCAAAACCCATGTCCAGCATTCTATCAGCCTCATCCAGGGTTAAGTACCTGATTGCTTGTAATGAGACTCGTGCTCTCTCCAGCAAATCTACCAATCTCCCAGGAGTAGCAACCAAGATATCAACACCCCTCTCCAACTCCCTCAGCTGACATACATACAGTTCCCAACATCAGTAGAATCTCAAGCATCAAGTCATAAAAAAACATCACAGTACATAAATCCCATTAACCCACACAAGTAGTTAGGCCAGCCCCAGGGGAGTGATTGAGTAATGACGGAAGTAGACAAGCAGGGAAAAAAGAACGACAACCAGCAATGCCATAATGGACTAAGAAAGAAAATCCCTTCAAGGGCAAGGATGGGAATACGACAGCAATGGACGAACTATCCCAAGTGAACACCACTGTGACTATATATATATATATAACTGATCCACTACCATGTACGAGAAAACAATTCACGTAGGCATGTAAGAAGTAATCTTAATTATGTCTCCAGCATGTCATAAGCCATTGGCCAAACATGCTGCCTGACCATTTCAGCCTACCTGCTGGTTTATCGGGGCTCCTCCATAGGCAACGACAACTCTGACACCAGTTTGGTAGGAAAACTTTCTAGCTTCCTCATGTATCTGCAGAGGATCACTGAGCCTAAGCTTTTTTCTAATTTAATAGAAAGCAATGATAAACAATCAAACAAAAAAATGCACATTAAAATCGATGCCAGACAAAGAGAACTCACTTGCATTGACAGTTCCCTAGTTGGAGAAAGAATAAGAGCAAGAGGATAGACAGTACGTGCCCCTCTAGGTGGTCTCTGTATTTGCTGACCACTTTTCATGATCCCACTGATAATGGGAAAACAAAATGCCGCAGTCTTTCCAGACCCAGTCTGAGCACAAGCCATGAGGTCCCTCCCGGCCACTGAAATAGGAATGGCATACCGTTGGACTGGAGTTGGCTTCACATACTTACACCTCCTAATATTTTGATTGACAGCTTCACCGAGATCAATCTCTGCGAATGTACTTACTGGAGGGGGAACGTTTTCCCCACTAGTCTCGACAGGAATATCCTCATAGGCATCAAAGTTGATTCCCGAATTCTCCTGCTCATTGAACGCTGGCTCAGTATCGGCATCATCCCCAAAAGGATTCACTTCACGCTCCCGGCCACCCCAACTACCACCTCGAGAACCCCAACCACCAGAGCGGCTCCCACTACCACCATTCCCGGGGCGGCCAAAGTCATTTTTGGGACCTCCAAGACGCGGACCACCGAAACCAGAAGGGTCACCACCAGAAGTTGGCCTGGCATTCACTGGAGCAGGTGCATCAGATACAGGAGGCCTGTTTCGTAGGTGTGGAGGAACGTAAGAACCCCTTCCCGCACCAGGCGCCGCAGCCACGGAACCATTGCTCGATGAAGTGCCGGACGTCACATTGTCAGCTGCAGCACTCGCAGCCAAATCTGCCCATGAAGCTCGCATATCTCTGCTCTAACACCCCAATGAAAATGCTACTGAACACAAAAAATGTTGACTTCAACAATTATTCCCTTCAGAGTGATCCTGCGTCAGAAATTCCACCCCAGCTGTACGCCAAAATCGATAAGCAATTCCACACTCTCTAGAAACGAAACAACCCTGCTGCTCAATACAACATCGAACGAGAAATTAACAAAAAAATCATCGAGACAAAAAAAGAAGGTTAACAGAAACCAATAATCGCCAGGTCAGGAAATCATTTCAGAAAACAGAACAAGAAATAAATTAATCCGCCAGAACCTTCACAGAATAAACATCATGCAACCCCAGGAAAAAAAAACAACGCAAGCCCACAACAAAACCATATACCCAGAACAAACCCACATCTCGGAATCAGACATCCGATACCCAAAAAATCACCCCGAAACACCCCCCTCCCCCCCGGCAACAAAAGCTGAACACCAGACACAAAATCCGATCTTCCCCTCACGGCCCACCAACCCCCAAAACCAAAAACAAAACCCAGAATGCAGCAACACGGACCAAACAGCTCCCCACAATACCTCCCGCAACTACAACATATAATCAAGCCAAAAAAAGAAAACCCAAAAAGGAACGAGAACGACCCCCCAAAAAAGGAAAAGAGGAACGGAAGCCAGATACAGATAGAACCAAAGGATCGAAACCCAGGACGAGAGAAGTGGAGAGAGGAAGGTTGGGAAAATTTGCAGACCTCTAGGGTTTTAAGAAGTTGGGGACGATGGTTGGTTCGCTGTTGGATTAATTGGGATACGGAGAAAATGGGAGAGAAAGTCGAAGGAAGGAACGAAGAGCAAAAGAAAAATAACAAGCAAACCCTAATTACAAACCTTTAACCAGTTATATAAATCAACCCTCCCCCCCCCCCGTTAATAACAGGCAAAAGGGTAAAAAAGAAAATATACCAAAATATCTCCTCCCCCTTTCAAAGCAAACAAGGAAGAAAAAAAAAACATCGGCCCTCGATTGATTTCCATTGGGCCTTAAGGCCCATTTATTTTGTTGGGCTGTCATTCTTCTATCGGCCCAGCTAAGTGTTTGAATGTGTGCATTTACTCTCTTTTTTTTTATAAGTACTATACATGTATTTACCCATAAAAAGTCTCGTATCACGAGACATATCCTGGAAACTAAAACCCCACCCAAAACATACGTTCGAGCTCGTTTGTTCTGCTCCATCTACGAGTAATTGACCCGGCATCTCAACATGTGAGCGAAAGGGAAGACAAGACGCATGTGAAGAGAAGCTCTAGCCGATAAGAGAAGTCTATCCAGGTCCGTGGGAAATTATGAGGAAGCAAACGACCTAAAATGTATGTCCACACCTCAGTCGAATACTAGCAAGGAAAAGAATCTACGGTCCAGGCTTTCCGGTCGCGATCCGCACAGTGCATGCGGAGAAAACAACCCCAAGATCACCGACGTATATAACCTCCCATGTATGAGCAGTCGCCGAAAAAACGAGAAATGAATCAACATACATTTGGACCACACGAAATCAGCCCAATGAACAACCGAGTAATCTTTTAAGGAACGAAACACGTCGCGATATAACGGGGACTAATACAGAATTAAAGAAATGTGGTCGCGAAGACTTTTAGACAAACAGTAATACAAAGCACAAGAACAAGAACACTTACTTCTATTTCTGGAGAACAAGTTAAAGGAAGACAACTAAGTAGCCCGTCAGAGTCTTTGAATGATCGTCGTGTATTTATTGCAGAAGACGGGCCGTATATTTATATTAACACTTGATCATATCCAGATAATAATCGCTAATAAAATCGATAATACAACTACTAATATAACTGCCAAATATATTTTGCACATGTTTTATTAAGACTAATTGTATTCCATATACTTCGATCATGACTCGGTGAGACTCCGACGGCATATTGACTAAGTCTTGAAACTTCAACTCGAACTCTTCCTTCGATAGTCACTTCCTTCGACAGAGTCTCGATTGAACATCACCTTGTCCGTGCCTCGATGTATCCTGCTTCGATGCGCCCTGCTTCGACGAGCTTGAACTTTGACCGGGTGCTCCTTCAACTGTATTTGCCATCAAATAATGGATCTTACCATCATTGAAGTTCAAAATGATTTTACTGTGTAAACATATTTTCTATGTAAATATCTCCAAACAGGGTTGTGAAAACTCTACTAGATCATAATGACAAGAAACACCGATTCGAAGTACCTAAAAATAAATAACAAGTCGTCGTCAAGAATGGAGATATCCGTAAAAAAATGTTCGTTGATGACGGTGAATCCGCAAATCCACCCCTTAATGGAATTCCAAATCTAATCCGAAAAGAAGTACGCAACCGATAGATAGTAGGAATCCAAGAATGTATGATGTCCTCTCTACTAAAAACCTTCTCCAACGGTCTCGAGAACCCACACATCAAATCAGAAGGACATACGACCACCATCCTCATACGTCGAGAGATATGTTGTCATGCGCAACAGATGCCTCGGAGCCTATGTTGCCATGCCGAGAAGAGGGGAGTCACGCCGCTAATCCTTCTAAATGAGAACGAGTTAAGTCTACGCACGACCGGTCAAGACGACTCCCGCTCGGACTCGTCGGCAGTCACTCGCCTCCATCTCATGGCTTTGATTTTTTTTCTTCTTCCCTTCATTTTCCTTGGTTCCCCCTGGTTGAATTATTAGTGGGAGGGAACGAGTCTTGTTGTACGAAATTGGCAGGATCCACCTTCTAGAAGCTTGATGAGGCTGTTGTCTCTGTTGTTCCACACCTTCTAGAAGCTCTGAGGTGGCGGTGTTATTACAACTCAACACACCTTCTAGAAGCTGTCAGAGCGACCAAACCCCCGGACGCTAGTTAACCAAAAAAAAAAGAAAAACCTGGACACTGTCTGTCAAAAGTGGTGATGGATCCCCAAGTTAAAAATTAATAGTGACCAAACATGCTTTTTTTTGTCGGCATTGATCACATGCAATCAAGTGCTCAGTTTGATTTTGATAAAAGGCCTTCCTAATATTAATACGTGAAAGAAAAAATCACCAATTTTGTGTAAATAAATTATACCCAATTTTGGGGATTTCGAAATGCTTTAAAGAAATGGAAACGGCACATTTTAAAAAAAAAAGTGAAGCAAGAAGAAAAACGTGGGTAGTTCATTTGTAACTAAAACTAAATTATACTAAGATCAACGGGTGCAAGTCCCGACAACAACGGGGCAAGTCTCCACGTCATACTCACTCCACGTAGCGACAACCCCCTCCCTCCTTCAAATCCTAACCGTCCATTTCGTATAAATACGCCGCCCGGGATCCTCCGCCCCGCATCGATTCAAACCGCCACCTCCACCATGGAGTTCGGACAACAACAACCTCGTACGGTTATTGACGGCTGCGGCGGCTCCCGGGAGGAGTTGATACCGGGTCTTCCTCACGACGTTGCGGTGGAGTGCTTCCTCCGCCTTCCTCATACCGCCCTCCCCTCGGCCTGCTGCGTCTCCAAGTCCTGGCGATCCCTCCTCCGTGGACGGCACTTCTACGCCCTCCGTCGATCCCTGCATCGGACCCGCTCCCTCACCTGCCTCGTCCAGCAGTCCCCTCCCTATACCTCCTCCACTGATCGCCATGGAGCCAAGCCCGCCATGGGAACTGATCACCTCTCGCAATCGACTTACTTGATCTCGGTCTTTGACCCCGGGAGCCTGTCGTGGGCGCGGGTCCCCCCAATTCCCGACTTCCCTGACGGCCTCCCCCTCTTCTGCCAGCTGGCCAGCACCGACGGGAAGCTTCTTGTGCTCGGCGGCTGGGACCCTGTCACCTACTGCCCCCTCCGCCGGGTCTACCTCCACGACTTCGTCACCGGCGAGTGGCAGAGGTGTGCCGACATGCCAGTCACGACGACTTTCTTTGGAGCAGCAGGGGTGGATGGCGGGAGGGTGTTCATGGCCGGGGGGCACGACGAGTACAAGAATGCGCTTGGGTCTGCATGGGCATATGACGTGGAGCAGAACATTTGGGAAGAGATGGAGGGGATGAGCCAGGAGAGAGACGAGTGCGAAGGAGTGGTCGTAGGAGGCGGAACTGAGTTCTGGGTAGTGAGCGGATATAGGACCCAGAGGCAGGGGGGTTTCGAAGGGAGTGCGGACGTCTACGAGATCGGGGAAGGGGGACGGCCGTGGCGTAGGAGGCGAGTGGAGGGCGTGTGGCTGGAGGGGAAATGCCCCAGGGGTGGAGTCTGCCCCATGAATGGATCAGCAGCAGGATCGGTCTTCAATTTGGGGGAGGCGGTGTCTAGAGTTCAAGCTGGGATGTGCAGCACGTCGACGTCCAGGAAGGTGATCGTGTTCGAGTACCAGGGAGGGAAGCTGGGTATATATGTAGCAGAACGTGAAGAGGAGAAAATTGGTAAATTCATGAAAGTCGAGGTGCCAGAAGAGTTCTCCGGGTTCGTTCAATCCTGTTGTTGCGTTGAGGTCTGATTTGATCTCGAGTCCCCCACGATTTTGGAAATTACGCCCTTCAATAGAACTGATATGAGTTTTTTAAGCTTCGATACTCCTTCCTCGCCATCGATGGTTGTAGCATCGGACTTGGGATGTCGAATATGCTGTTGTCCGATGACGGTGTGACGTCCTGCAGAGGACACCGAAATCAATGCCTGGGATTAGCCAGCGTTTGAAGTTTCTGACTATGGTTTCATGTTCGGATCATTCCAACAAAGTCAGAACAGAACGAAAATCTCAACGAATCGTATCGATCAAGGGATTACGACAGAACAGAAGTACGCCGTTTCTACATGGCCTTGTAACCTCTGCGTGACAAATTGGAGGTATCACGTGTCCGGTCAGTCCGTAAGCAGTCAAGGGCGTCGCGGTCACATGACGGGCAACGAATGACTCGGTTCAGGTTGACGAGGTGAGGGCATCCGTCCTGTACAGCAAGTGAACGAAGTACGGCGTTGGACAGAGACGGCCTAATTCTTGGGTTCAATGTAGAAGATCTGACCTGGGGACAGTGCACGATGACCGCGAAATCCTCTACCCCGAGTTTCACAAAAACATTCGAGAATGCAAAGTTTTGTATTTAACTGAAAACCGACATGTATCGATGAGGTAATGATATATGAAGTGCTGGGATTCGTTCTTGCAACATTTGCAAACACCAGTGGTCGTCGCTGGTTGTTCTTACCCACTCGGAGGACCTCCCTGGTTGCCGCCACACGTTTAGCTCATACCGTGACCGTAAATTTCTTCCCCTCCCTTCATCATATTTCACTTATTTAAAATATTCCCGGGCAAAGGATGATCAATCCGGTCGCAATATCCGGCATGCCGAACGGCCCAAGCCGAGTCTGTTCCCCTTGCACTATTGCAAAAGGAGGAGTCATTCGGCGGTCAAATTATCTATCAAACTGCCCGGAAGCATCTTGTGGCCGTCATCACATTTAGCAAGAATCACGATCACGCTGGACACCGGAAGTTCAGATGGTCATCCCAGATATCGTAAACAGGAATACAAGTTCCTAACTGTCCGGAAACACGGATTTATTATGAAATCCAAAGTAGGGGGGAAGAAAGGTTGTTGCATTATCGGATGATGCAAGTTGTAGTACCAGTTCTTCTGTTGCAACGACATCCTCTGTTATCTTACAAATCCCAAATCCCTCTTGACCCTCCGTCTTAGAATGTTTGGTACAGTCCGTCGGCTCCTCCTTCCCCCCCGGGCCACCCCTCGATATCTACCAGTCAATCCGTGCAAATATAATGGACGACGCGTTCCTACATTTGTCCTGCAACCCCTTCTCCTCCACCTCCTCCTCGTGTTAGACTTCCAAGTCAGGGATATATAAAGAACTATGTCTCCTTCCCCCTCTCATTTCACAGGAATCTGTTCCTCATTTCCTCAAAACATCCCACCCACTTCCTCTTTCCCGTTTCCCCGAGCTCCAGGTTCCTGCAATCCCCTTCCTTCGCCGCCGTCGTCGTCCTCCTCAGCGAAAGTGAGTACGACTCTGAACCCTGAAGTTAATGCATTTGGGTGTAATGGTCTTAGCCACGTCTAGGGACAGGAAAACGATATCGTCGGAACGTCGGCTTTCTTTGCGTTTCTTTCGTAGCTTGTACCTTTTGTTGGTGCGGTCGTCTGATAGTTATAACACGGCTGAAATTTTAGGGATGGTTTTGTTACGATTCATGGAGGAAGAAACAGAACAAGGACAAGATCTCTCTCGTCCAATATTTGTCAAAACAAAAAGGAACAGAAAGAAAAAAAAACGCATTTTGGACAACTAGAGAGATAGCAATAATCACGGGGGTCTTGTTCTTTCAAGGGGAAACGTCATGAAATGGAGGAGGAGGAGGAGAAGTGATCATGAAGGTCCACCAATCACAATATAATTAGAGACCGGGTTCAACCAAATCTACCAATCACAAGTGCTTTGTCTTGATACGGAGATGTAAGAAGGATGAGGACTGGTAGTTTGAGGGCGTGGGGGTTGGAAAAGAAGGACCAAAAGAGAGATTGGTAGGTACACAACCCCTTCTTTTTCTTATGCTTCTTTGTTCACTCACCAAATATTCAAAATGTTATAAACGCGCTCTTAGAAGCAAATCACTAACCATAGAACAAAAAGCCTCTTGACTTTGCTTTTTTTTTTCATTTGATTGGGAGTTATGTGGCAACAAAATCATATTAATCTCAGTAGAAAAGATGGATTAGGTTGGAAGTCATTTTCTTTTCTTGCACCGCAAATGGGTTTTGATAGCATGTGGTCGTAAGATGTGCTCTATTTCGCAAAATAAGTTTTCGTCAAACTTTATATAAATTTTATTCGGTTCTTAGTATTTAAAGAACAAGAAATGTTTTGGTTTTTTAGAATGGGAGAGAGTACAATGAAATGGTCTTATTGGGCCGGGCCCAATTTGTGGGTTCATCCTCAGGCCCACTTATTGTTAGGGCTTTAAAATTGGGCGTTTCGACTTTGGATAACGAGAGAGGGAGGGGGGGGGGGGGTTAAAGACTCTCCATGGAGAGAGATCAGACAGATGCTTTTGGATGAAAAATGAAAATGCAGCTAAGCATTTCTAGTTTCGGACAACTCGATGGATCTGCACTTCCATTGAAGGAAGTATAATAGAAGGATAAGGGTTCCACCCGGAAGACAACTCCTGTCTTCCGGGTCCAAGTAACATCAAAAGTTCCCACTTATTATGAGTAGCCTCAACGCGGCGTGTCTCTACTTGGTCGGATGGTGCAGGTAAAATTTGTATGTCTAGATACCTAGGAATGAGATGCTCTGTGGGGCGTGGAAATGGTAAAACCCGCCATCGCTTTCATATCACTTCGCGCAAGAAGTTTCTATGCGGGACTCTCGTCTTTTAGTAAAAATGTGGATAATCACAGCACCGTATCGTAAATGAGTAGCCGGAGGGATGTGGTAGGGATAATAAAATCTTCTTCGCCATTCCGGGGTCGTTGCTTCAATAACGTAATGTGGTTGTGTCTTAGGACAAGTAGAAGAAACCCTTGTCAACATCTTGGGACTTCAATTTTCTTTGCCTGTCTCTCCTGGATATATCAACGAGACTACGTAAAAACCCTATGAATGCTTTCCTGTTTTCGCAGTTTGACCTAGAGGTACCTTGAAAGAATGCAATGTGGTGATGGAGGAAGGAGCTACGGTGACAATGCATTGCACTTTCGGCCAGGTAACTCCCAGAACTCGACGAGTTAATTTCTCGTACGATCTTCTGTATTACGATCATGAAAATGGAGATTATGTTCATCTGTGTGGGCACTCGTTTAGATGCTGATTAAGTTGTGGTGGCATTTTGAGCATGAGATTAGATGCTCTTTGTGCAAGAGAATCGATGATTGCTTGGCAGTTCATACTTCTTACAAAGAGGTACAGAAAAGGGTTTTTATCATGGAGGTTTTCATTACAAGACATCACACAAAATACATCATTAACATTATCGGCTCCCGGGTGATAAGGAGCTGCTGAAAATCTACCCTAGGATTCGGGGAAGCCACAATACCTTATGATATGATTTTTACACCGCAAGAACCCCACGGGACGAGGAAGAACACGATAATCTTCGATACACGAATATAACCATGATATTTACACACATCCCATGTTTCGGTCTTCATTTCACCGGCTTCTTCTTGTCTATGGCAGTCATGGACGCCATCATCGCTGATTCCCAGCTGTTCCCAAGCCCGAGACTCGAAGACGATGCAGCGAATGCAATCAGTGGGTCGGAGGACGCGATGGTGGCATCACCATGGTGTACCAAGAAGGCTTCCTCGGTGATTAGGGAGTTCAAGAAGGACGAGAACACGTCGTCGCCCCCGTAGCAATTGAGATCCTCATCATCATTACACCTCATCCCCATCATTTCTTGGTAATTTGAGCCCGGCACATATTCCACGTTATGCCCGACATCATGGTTTTTGAAAGGGCCGAGTTCCTTATCCGTGGCTGTAGGGAGGACCTGGCCGCCACTGCTTGTTTCCTCCCTGGTGGAGAATCCCGGGCTGGGGTCGGAATTGTGGCCATGGTAGCCTTCCTCAATATTATTCTTGGGTTCGGATGAGGATGCCGCCTTCGGAACAGCGGGATTGGCGCTGTTGTTGGAACTCCGATCTGGGTCGAGCGGCTTGTGCGTCCGCGGATCAATTCCCTGGCGGATCAGCTTCTTACTGAGGTGAGTGTTCCAGTAGTTCTTGATCTCATTGTCGGTCCTCCCCGGTATCCTCCCCGCAATCAACGACCACCTGAAATAAACGGAATTGGCCCTTCAAACTTTGAGCTTCAATTCATTGTGGAAGATCAGCGAAGCCCTAGCCGAGACAACAATAATCTACAGGATTTTCTCCGAAACCCTAACCCTTTGGGGAAAGATGAGTAAAAAAAAAAAAAAAACCTGACCTGTTACCGAGGAGACGATGCAGGCGGAGGATGAGATCCTCCTCATCAGGGGCGATCTGGCCACGCTTGATGGAGGGGCGGAGGTAGTTCATCCACCGAAGCCGACAGCTCTTTCCGCAACGGAGAAGTCCAGCCCTCTTGGGGAGGGTCCGCCAGCGTCCCTCCCCCTCCTTAGCGATGAAGCTGGAGAGAAGCTCGTCCTCCTCGGGAGTCCAGGGACCCCTCTTCAGCCAGACCTTATTGATGCAGGACGGCTTCGTCTTGGTAATGGCAGCCTCCGCCGCAACCGCTGACGTTGGTTTCTTCATTGACGACGATGGGTTCCTCATTTCCTTTTCTTTTTTAGGATCGATTGATCGGATCGGATCGGATGGGATGGGATTGGATTGGGTTGGGGGAGTAAGTAATGAGAAGAAGAAGAAAGAAGGCGAAGGAGGAAAATGGTGGAACGTATTGATTGGTGGAGTGGACAGTGTTTTGTTTTTGTAATAAAAATAATGACGACGACGTCGTCGTAAAAGTGGATGGATGTGGGGGCAAAATCAAGATATCATTTTGATAGGGGGATGATAAATGATGCTCTGTCTTCTCAATAATTTTAGGACTCGGCCCGGGATCGATTCGAGTATTCGTGCCCATTACTCGTTTGTTGTTTGGGCATATCCCCATTCCCAGAAATGGGTCCAAACCCCCATGCTTATGATACGGTCTTGTCTGGACTATGCCCGTTTCACTGGACAGACACATTTGATGCTGGAGTCCTCCTCCTCCTCCTCCTCCTCCTCCTCCTCCTCCTCTACTAGTTCCAACGATGACGAAGAGATTGTGTGCCGTTTTGTCGTTACTATGCAAGAAAAGGATTCCTTCCCCCTCCTATGAACCCAACCATGTCCCCCGCCTCGGACAGATTCCTTTTTCTCCTCCACCTAACACCCCCAAACAACCCACTTCAGAAAAAACCCACCATCCCTTGCTTAATCACGACCCTAAGTATGTATGCCCTACTCTTTTAAAAGAAGTTTCGTGTCGTTTGTCCAAGTGTCGCTTGTTGGATCACTCTCTGATCTGATCTAATCTCCCCAACCCCACCAAACCCATCAATTTCACCTCCTTTCTTCCTTTGACCGCCGTGTTGTCCTCTTATGCAAAGAGGGAGTCAAATTCTGACTTTTTTGAACCACACCCACAAAAACCCAGAATGAATAGATTAGTTTTCCTCTTGGATCTGTGCTTTATTGGGTGTGGTTGTCATGTAATAGTAATGTTGTCGTCTAAGTATAATGGGAGGGGACTATTGGTGATGGTGGACACGTCAATAATAACAAAATTTTGTCTTTGTGGGGGGAGAGGGGAAGAATAAGTTCAATGCTAGAAGATGACCATTTAGAAGGCGACGAGGAACCCACGTTCATCTTCACCACCTTAAAAAGTTGGAGCTTGTCGTAAAATTACATTTAGTATATAAATCAAACCCTTGTATCCCACCTCTAATCATTTTTTAGAATCACTTTTCCCCAAAGTCCCAGAATGGAGCTTCACTTCCAAACCCATGATATCAACGAGCAATGCCGCCGGAGGCTTCACGTCAGTAGGAAGTCCAAGTTCAAGGCGAGTAGCAGCGCAGGTGGCAGGGCAAAGTTCGTCGGGGTGAGACAGCGGCCGTCCGGGAAGTGGGTGGCCGAGATCAAGGACACTACCCAGAAGATCAGGATGTGGCTCGGGACCTTTGATACGGCCGAGGAGGCTGCCAAGGCATATGATGAGGCCGCCTGCCTCCTGCGAGGTTCAAACACGAGGACCAACTTCGCCCCCCATGTCCCCGTGAACTCTGCCCTGTCTCTGAAGATCAGGAACCTCCTTAACCATAAGATCAGCCTCAGGCGGAGCCAGCATCTCTCCCTGAATGCTAAACATGGCAAGCCCGACCCGAGGCTTGCCCCACAACCGGATTACTCGAGCTTCAGCATCAGCACGGTCACTTCGCAGAAGAGCAGCAGCGACGGCTTCTCAATCACTTCCTTCTGTAGACCTGGATTCTCGACGAGCGTAGACGCACAAGCTTATAATTCATTCGACGATGGTTATAAGCCGGATTTGAGCACCTGTCTCACGAGCAGCAGCGGGATTGAGCCCCGCAACCCTGACTACTTCCTCCCTTGGGGGTTCTGCACTGGGACGACCTTTGAGCAGCTTCCACTGGTCCAGGAACCGCTCGGGCTGCCAATGCAGGGGTCTTGCCTCCCTCTTCCATCCTTGGGGGACGACCTCGAGTTCTCAGAATTCGACCGAATGAAGGTCGAGAGGCAGATATCGGCCTCGCTATACGTGATCGACGGTCTCAATGACTACCTGGAGAATGCTTACCACTTGACTGAATCAGCATGGGACTTCCCGACGCTGAGCCAACTCTTCATCCAGAGTTAAAAAACCGTGATTTGATTCCCAATCTCATTACACCAGCGTCCTACAAAAACATCTGTCATTACACAATGATCATTGAAAATTCTTACATCGTATAGGTCAATGTCAGAGATCATCTCTAGTCAGAAGAAACAGAGGGAATTCAGCCACAATTAGGGGCTTGTAGTTTCGAGATAATGCAAAAGGGGTTTTGGCAGTTAATGGAATTGGGCTCATCGGTTAATTCCATATACCGAATTATAATAATCACAGTCAAGATTAGTTTTTTACTAAGATTAAAAAATGCAGATCAATTATAGTCTTAGCTAGGACGGCAGTTATTCCTATACGGTAAGTGTATAGTTCAATAGAGCGGGGGAATTCAAATGTGCATAAACCACGCGACCTGCCGCGGCATGGTCCCCTGTTTTTTGTAGACCGGGGGATTCGGCGAGGCTTCATTTTCGACGGTCAGTCGCTGCAGTTCTTAAGTCAGATACACAGGAGGAAGAGGAGACTGGGTAGGGAGGTAAGTCGGATTCTCCCATTAGGACAGGACAACTCAAATCATTCTCCTGTAATCTTCTTACAAGGTTTATGGTTTCATTCAGCTCTGCAGAATGGCTCCCTCTGCCGCTTGCGGCCCGCGATACACGTCAGTCTGGCTTGTGTTGGTTCCAAAGAAAGTGATCAGGGAAGTAATGTGCCATGGATTCTTTCATCAGGAAGGCAACAATCGTTCCCAACCTATCGTCGTCCTGATCTTTAGGTTAAGCTTAATCAGCGCCTAGCAGTCAAGATGTGTATGATTCTGAAAAAAAAAATGGACAGAAAATAAACCACTAACACCAAATACTTGAACAAAGTATGTACCAATAGTACAGATTCATCACACAAATCTCCTTAAATTTCACAGGACTAGGAATATATGTAACAACAGACTGACAGATAAATGAAACCACAGTTGCTCAAAAGGATGGCATACAAACCCCAGGAGATCTATACGGCGTATCAAACAAACACGCCAATAGCAAAATAGAGGAGACTCAGTCCTCCTCGTTCTCCTCCTCGTAGTCGGCACCCTCCGCGCCGACCTCCTCGTAGTCCTTCTCAAGGGCGGCCAGGTCCTCACGAGCTTCGGAGAATTCTCCTTCCTCCATTCCCTCGCCCACGTACCAGTGGACAAAGGCCCTCTTCGAGTACATCAGGTCGAACTTGTGGTCGATGCGCGAGAAGACCTCAGCCACAGCGGTGTTATTGCTTATCATGCACACGGCACGCTGGACTTTGGCAAGGTCGCCACCCGGCACCACAGTCGGGGGCTGGTAGTTGATCCCGCATTTAAAGCCGGTAGGACACCTGTTCATTCAATTCAATTAAATTATACGAGATCCCCACAAGACAGATAATAATATCGAGGCAAACAGCCCAGATGTATTCATCTGACAGGAATTTATAAACATGCCAACACAAAAACCAATTTGGTACCCCACACTACGTCAAAACAAAAGATATTTATCTAGCACAAGCTTAAATGGCACTGTCTGCATTCAAGGTGGTCCAGTCCTAACCGAAGCCTGGCCCGCCCAATGCTTGGACATAACCTACCAGTCACAAACAAGCTAGATCTACCCAGAGATAAATAACTCGGGGAGCCAAAATTAAAAACTACTGATTAGTCTCCACATGATAATTTTTCCTAGTAAAAAGAAATCATTCCTGGCTTACCAGTCCACAAACTGAACAGTCCTCTTTGTTTTAATGGTGGCCACAGCAGCATTGACATCCTTAGGAACGACATCTCCTCTGTACATCAAGCAGCATGCCATGTACTTGCCGTGCCGAGGATCACACTTTGCCATCATACTCGATGGCTCGAATACGGCATTTGTGATCTCGGGAACGGACAACTGCTCATGGTACGCTTTTGCAGCTGAGATGACGGGGGCATATGAAGAGAGCATGAAGTGGATACGTGGATACGGAACAAGGTTGGTCTGGAACTCGGTGATGTCCACATTGATGGCTCCATCAAACCTCAGGGAGGTGGTCAATGAGGATATGATTTGAGATATCAACCTGTTCAGGTTGGTGTAGGTCGGCCTCTCGATGTCCAGAGATCGGCGGCAGATATCATAGATCGCCTCGTTGTCCAGGAGGACAGCGACATCGGTGTGCTCGAGGAGAGAATGGGTAGAAAGGACGCTGTTATATGGCTCCACCACTGCAGTTGAAACCTACACAGACAGAATCTCATCTTAAACCAGGTGGGTCTGAAAGCAGATCATGGGCATAATTCCCCACAAAAATTAGCCACCTGTGGAGACGGGTATATGGTGAACCCAAGCTTCGACTTCTTGCCGTAATCAACTGACAACCTTTCCAGCAACAACGACCCAAGGCCAGACCCGGTTCCACCACCGACAGCACTGAAAACCAGGAAACCTTGCAGACCGGTGCAGTTATCGGCCAATTTCCGAACACGGTCCAGGCACAGATCAACAATCTCTTTCCCAACTGAAAGCCACCACAGCCGTGCAGACGGCACAATCAGCACGACCAGGGCCAGGAATGGCATTCAAAAGCTCACAGAAAAGAAAAAGGAAAAGAAAAACCCCCACCCGTGTAATGCCCCCTGGCGAAGTTGTTGGCGGCGTCCTCCTTGCCAGAGATGAGCTGCTCCGGGTGGAAGAGCTGCCTGTAACCCCCGGTCCTGACTTCATCGATGACGGTGGGCTCGAGATCCACAAAGATAGCCCTGGGGACGTGCTTCCCAGACCCCGTCTCGCTGAAGAAGGTGTTGAACGCATCGTGGGCGACCCCAACCGAAGTGTCGCTGCAAAATCCCGACCAACATTCCACAATAACCCGCAATCAATAACGCCATAACAAAATTCAACCATTCGGAACCAGATCTAAGGCTAAAATCCCCTCAAAACGGGACCGCAAGTCCTCCTCCACCCCCAACCGACGGAAAGAAAACGACGGGACGACAAACCTGGGCATCATGCCGTCTGGCTGGATGCCATGCTCGAGGCAATAGAGCTCCCAGCATGAATTCCCGACCTGGATTCCAGCCTGACCGATGTGAATGCTAATGATCTCCCTCATCTCCGATCACCTCCTCGGACGACGATCACACAGGTCGTGAGGAGGCGGAAGACGCGAGGAAGAACTAAAACGATAATGGCGGATTCCAAAGGATCCGGATATTTAACGGGATTTGATTGCTCGTCCCTGGAGTCCGCCGGGCGGGGCCAAACTGTTTTTTGTCTCCTATTTGGCGCCAGCCCATTTTCAGCCCCCACCACCCAAGGTATTACCGTTTCGCCCTTCGGGGGCAAGGGTAATTAGGGGAATTCGCACGGGCTGGCACTGAATCGCGCCAGTGCATCCGACACTGGGGATTTGAGCTGTTGTTCCAGAAAATCTCCCCAACTTTGTAAGGATTTCATAAAAATTATTACCATTATTTAAAAAAAAAGGAGCCAGGACAGGTTAATTTTGATGTCACTAATTAAAAAAAAATACCAAGAGGTAGGTGTGATGTGAGTGTGAGTTGGGTTTTGTTGGGATAAGAGACAGATCCTCCCCCCACCCCCAAAAAAAGAAATCAACCACCAAATTTGTCCGATTCCCAATCAAACGGCAAGCAAAGCATCCTCAGGCCCAAATTCTTTACATAGTAATGTAGAAAATTGCCCGTGACACGTACCTTTTATGTATTTCGTCAAAAGTACATTATTAACCACATGGGTCCTATTATTATTTGTCATCCTTTCCTCCTCCTCGCCCACATGGGGGGTGGTTCATCATTCCTAACCACCCACTCCATTTCCCTAGAAGTCTATGATTGATTGATTGCTTCGGACGAGGTTCAGATAAGGAGAATGGGCTTTCTCAAGGCCCGGCCCATAACATTCATTTTTTCATTTGAGATGGTAACATCCTTCTTAAAATGGAGGCCTAGGACGGCTTAGTTATCTCCCCACGGACTAAAAGTTAGAAAAGCCCGGATCTTCCCGAGCAGGTCAACGCCACCTAAACAACAACGTATAAACTACGAAAACACCGTATCCTTTTTACGGGCTCCGGATCGGGCTCCCAACCTCCCAACTGACCCAAAAAAATCAACAAAATTGTTGTTATTTCACATGCAGTGGATCGACGCCCCCGCCCAACCCCCCACAAGAACCCTCGGATCCCTCCGCCTCCTCCTCCCTTTTCCCGTGAAACCCAGTTCGTGATTCGGCCTGGGTAGGCAGAAAGGGGGCGCCTTTCTTCTTGGGTTCTCTTGTGTGTGTGAGAGGAGGATATGGGGGAAGAGAAGAAGGGAGGAGTATGGCATACCGTCAAGCCCTTCGTCAACGGGGGTGCCTCTGGCATGCTCGCCACCTGCGTTATCCAGCCCATCGACATGATCAAGGTGCGTTTCTCCTCCCCAAGGATTTGATATTGGGTGTGAGGAGGGATTCTATGGAAGGGGATGAGAGGGGGTGTTTAGGGTGAAGTGGAATGTAATGTATCGAGGAGGTTTCAGATCTGGGGATCATCTGGTGTCATTTTGGTTGGGGAGTGATCCTTGTTCTCTGGTGTTGTGTTTGATGTAGGTGAGGATCCAGTTGGGCCAAGGATCGGCTGCCCAGGTTACCAGGACCATGCTTAAGGAAGAGGGTTTTGGAGCTTTCTACAAGGTGAGGAAGGAAACTGTCGGTTGCTTGTTGTCCGATCGTCTTCGGTTCTACTTTCACGAGGCTTTGAAGAAGTTGTAGTCTTTGGTGGTGGTTGTTGCTGTGATTATGATTTGTCTCTTCATTTTGAAAACGGATCTTCTGCGTAGTAAGGATTGATGACTGTTGCGTTTTCTGTCAAATGTGTCAATCTCTTTCCTGGCGTTTTAACACGTGATGAACTGAGTTGAATGCCAGGAGTTGATATGTTTGTAATTGCTCTGCACAGGGACTTTCTGCCGGGCTCCTTAGGCAAGCTACGTATACTACAGCTCGTCTTGGCTCTTTCAGGTAGGTTATCTGTCAAACTAGATAAGCACATCGTGCGGGATTTGGTTGATTGAATTCTGCAAAATGATGTTATTTTGACGACCATTTGTCTTCATTGGTGTTATTCGTGACTTATTAATGGTGTGACTACAACATATTGCATATACTTTTGTTGGGGTGTATTGAATTTGAAATTAGATTTTCTGAAACAAAACTTCAATGGAGTAACGCGTTCATGCTTTTCTAGGATATTGACTACTAAAGCAATTGAAGCCAATGATGGGAAACCTTTACCCCTTTATCAGAAGGCCCTGTGTGGTTTGACAGCTGGTGCTATTGGAGCCTGTGTTGGTAGCCCAGCCGATTTAGCCCTTATTAGGATGCAAGCAGATGCCACTTTGCCTGCTGCACAGCGGAGAAACTATACCAATGCCTTCAATGCCCTTTTCCGCATTGCCGGAGAAGAGGGAGTTTTGGCACTCTGGAAAGGTGCAGGTCCTACTGTTGTGAGGGCAATGGCACTGAACATGGGAATGCTTGCTTCTTATGATCAAAGTGTTGAGTTCTTCAAGGATTCACTTGGTTTTGGAGAAGCTGCTACGGTCGTTGGTAAGATATTTGTTCAGAAACTCCAGATGTCCCAATGTGCCATTGGCCATACGGCCAAGTTCTAGTTGATACGATTTCAGCCAGTCTCATAAGTTGATCTTTGAATTGTGGCCATCTGTGCAGGTGCAAGCGCTGTTTCTGGATTCTTTGCCTCAGCTTGCAGTTTGCCCTTTGATTATGTGAAAACTCAGATTCAGAAAATGCAACCTGACGCGGAGGGGAAATTCCCGTACACAGGCTCTATGGACTGTGCCATGAAGACTTTGAAATCGGGAGGACCCTTCAAATTCTATACAGGATTCCCTGTGTACTGTGTCAGAATCGCTCCCCACGTGATGGTAAGTTCTCCATCTTATCCAACATTGTCACGTGCAATGGTTGACTGTTGCATTGATTAGAGCAAACTTAAGCTTTGATTTTCATAAATCACCAGAAGATTGCTAAAAACGATCCTGTCCCTTGGCTATTTACAGATGACCTGGATATTCCTTAACCAGATCCAGAAGTTTGAGAAGAGCGTCGGTTTGTAGACTTTGACGGGGTGATTTTTGTTCGAAGGGCGCATCTAAATCTAAAAGAAAATAAAACGTACAATTGGTTGTGTTGGAGACTGATCCATTCTTAGGGCTTACATACCCTTGAGAAAGCCATAATCCCCGGGGATTTATCTATATCTATCATTCGAACACCACGTGTTTTGTAGCATAGGGGTGATCATGGAAGAACGGTTCAATTCTTGAGCTTTTTATTTCAACGGCAACTAGAATATATAGTGAGGGATTCCAGGAACTGAAATAAGCATATTGTACACTTTCTAAAGACCATTTTTTGGGAGTTGATGGTTCGTTGCTGTTGCTTTCTCTTATAAGTATGCCTGCAGTTTTGCGGCTAGGCTCTCCTGCCCTCTTCAGCATATGGGGTGGTGGTTGATTTGTTAAGTGCCTCATGTTTGGAATTGCTCCATAGTGATGGTAGTCATATGTGATGAATGCGAGGGCCGCCTCAATGGTGGTATATGTGTGTGCTGCGTTACAAGATTCACATTAGCTTTATCCAGGACATCTCGATGTAGATTATGAGCTTTATGGCGCTGTTTTTATTCGGATGCACGCACATCCGCCGCATTTGAGGACAAGTGACGTTGCAGAACAGCAAGACCATATTTTGGGCGAAAATGACAATGGCCTAGTTGCTTCGCTCATCAGGATAAAACAACCGACGGTGGACAGATTTGAGCAAACAGAATCCCAGCATCATTATGACAATGAAAGAATGGGATTCACCCAGGAGTGTAGCTCAGTAGAGCAAAGCAAGGACGAGAGCCATGACGGAAGCGAATAAGAACAACGACGAGGCATGGAAGGCAGCGGCATCAGAATGAGGGACAGGGGTGGGCGCGGGGGCTTCAACCACGGCAGCAGAAGGGTACGACAGAGAGAAGAGCAGGAGCAGCAAGAGCGCGGCCAGGAGACTCACCCTCACGGCATCCATTTCCCTGGTCGTGAAGGGTTGAAACTGAGACAAGGCAGATGGAGGAGGGAGGAGATAGCTGTTGAGATAGGGGGTGGGTGGTTCGAGAGGAGTGGAGGTGGGGGTTGCTATTTATAGTTGGGTGGGGTGGAGATGTTGAGCTGAGGTTGTAATAATAATTATGGGACACTTCCAAAGACAAGCAACTTCTTTTGAAATTTGAGTTAGAGAAGGAGAGGAACAATGAAGAAGCTGGTTGCCCTGGGGAGTGAACCGTTGGGAAATCCCCCGGTCCCCACCCCACCCACCCCTTGTCCTTTTCCCCTCTTTTGTTTTCCTTTCTCTCTTTTTTTAATATAAATAAATAATTTATAAGTTATCTTGTTCCTTAAATTTTAGGATACCAAAATTCTATCCTGAATTTTTTTTAAAAAATATTTTATAAATTTGTTGTACAGTGAAATATTAGATAGATAGACCAAATAATTACACAGACACATGGAGAGATCCGTTGGCATCCCTTCCCCATTTCGGCCTTTTTACTGTTTTTATTGCAAAATATTCATATTTGGCCCAATTAATTTACTAATTTTTAATTTTTGGTATATCTTTCCAAAAGTATTTAATTTGGTCTTAAATCAATTTTAATTTAAGGGGAATTCGAGGAACAAGAACAAAAAACCCAAGAAGCAGGAGTCTACCTTAGTGACAACTAAGCTATCATCCTCCCGTCTTGTTTTCGGCTTTGCTTCTATCTTTACCTTTGTCGATGTTGGCGGAGATCTGCGCCATTAGGTTCATTTTCGACTCGTGTAATGACACAAGGATTTACGTTTGGGTCGTGTGCAGTCTACTTTTACCTTTTCTTCTCTCCTCAATGAACATGCATCACTCCCTTCCCTTGTTCCGTGAGGGAAACCAAGTCGTTAGTAGAATAAGAGCCCGTGGGTCAATTATTCAGTACTGGATGGATACCCTTTGCCCCTAGTAGGCGTAGGAATCAATAGCCCAGTCCCAGTTGTCACTGAGGTAGACTCGTGCTTTTCTGGGTTTTTGGTTCATGTTCCTCGAATTTCTACTCGAATTAAAATTGATTTAAGGCCAAATTAAAAAATTTTAAAACGTTAAGCCGAAACGTAAAGTTGGCAAATTCATTTGGCAAAATATCGATATATTTCAATGACTTATTTCATTATTATTGCCACGTAGGAAAAACAAATGATACGTATTAACGCCGTTACGAATATGACCAAATTGAAAAGTAAAATTGAAATAAGGCCAAATTAAAAACTTTTGAAACGATGCGCCAAAACGTAAAGTTGACAAATTGATTATGCCGATAAATTTTCTTTTTTTACCATTTAAAACTCTTCCACAATCAACTCCCCCAAGTCTTGTGTTTCATTTGAATTCCGAGAGTTAAAAAATAATAATAATAATTCTTTTTTAAATCAGCGTGAAGATTCCAAAAACTTATCTGGAGTTGGGGAATTATTATTTTCCTGTCAAATATTTTTTTCATGTTATATATAAAAGGGCGAAGCGGACCAGAAGCCCGAAAGCCACGCAAGGATTCCCTGCGGCCCAATTACTTTAAACCCATGGGCCCCATCGTAAGCAGTTGTGTAGGCCCAATTACGATTCCCGACTAGAAAAGCCCATTAGAGATTATGGTGGATTTGAGATTAGTTTCAAAGTCGATAACTCTTTAATTGAATTCAAGCTAGGGAAGGGAAAAATAAGAAATAATTTAGAACATGCAAAATTCGTACATTAAATTTCACAAGGCCAAGTCTCCACGCCCTAATCTTTAAAAACCTATGAACATCTTGGTTGTTCCAAAAACTTCAGAAAAAGGACTAAATCCCACGAGGCCACCACCAACCACACCCCTATTAATCTAACCAGATCAACAAAAGCTTCATACCCCCATACGATCCCATACCTTTAAGTACATCCCCATTTTCATGGACATTTATGGCTCCTCCCGGGGCCACCGTAGTAGAAGTAATGCCCCCAGTCGCCGTTCGTACCCGTCTGGACCCCGTAGCACCCCGGCCTCTCCGTGAACGTCCCCAGCTTCCCGGGGCTCTTCAGCTCGTTCGACCCGTCCACCACCTGTATGTTCCTAAAGTAGCTTGACTTCCCGAACCCTTCCTCGGGGAAATGCCCGCTCCCCATCTGGGTGGAAGTGTGCTGCCCCCGGGCGCCCGAGTTCACTATCTCTCCTCCCCACTCGATCATCGACGCGCTCTCCCCGAGGTACGTGAACAGGAACGACGGCCAATACCCCATCACGTACCCGTCCCCGAACTGCATCCACCAGTGGCCCTGGCTCGGGTCCTGATAAAAGTAAAAAACCAAAACAAAGCTTCTTACATATCTCCCTAAGAAGATGAAAAAAGTTGCAGAGTTACAGATGTTGGTCTGTACTGTCTTTTGCTCCTCAACTAGAATTGCACAGTAACCGACGAAAGACAGTGGGACACAATGGGAATTGGGTTAGGTAAATCGAGGACAGAGACAACAGGTTTTTCTTGTTTTGTATATTAATAATGCTTCTAAAGTGGAACCTAATGCTTGTCACTGACCTAAACCTGTCCTAATGCCCATTAAACAGCACAAGAGGACAGAGTCAAAGCGTGTCCATCCATCCGGATTTTTTTTGGGGGGTGGGGGGTGGGGGGGTTCACTTTCTAGTGTGTTCTGTCCTGTTTCTCCTTTTGGTTCTTTGTCATCACATGACCTCCATTTTCAAGGGTCCGAATCCCACCCATAAAGAAACCGTGAAAAAAGGAAACAAGAGAAAGGGAGCCTTTCACCTTCCACACAAGGATGCTGATGTCATACTGGGGATTCCTGTAGGCAGAGACAGGGGAGATGCTCGCCCCCATTGCTATCTCGCTGTTTATCTGTATGAACCCTGAGCACAGGAGGTTGTAGCAACCCGTCGCTTGGTATGCATCACTCTGTTACCAAGAGCAAGACACTCAAATACAAGATGAGAGAGATTTGGCATGAGCTCGTGTGTGAAACTGAGGGAGGGAGGGAGGAGGGAGGGCTTTACTGTCCAGTAGGTGAAGAGCCTCGTGTTGTTATCTCCATACAGATCCGGACTTACCTGCAAAATTTCCTCCAAAAAACCATTTTTTTAGTGGGCTTTGCTGAAAACTCCGACAAAAGGATAAGGAGGGATTCCTCAAAATAAAGGGGTCTTTGTCAAAGAATCCATGAGTGGAAGGAATTGGGAGCAGGGAATTTATGCAAAATGGAACACCTTTTCTTCTTTTGGGGAGGGAAAGGGAAACCTGCCTGCCAACCAGCTTCAATGCTGTTGAGGTTGCCACCGAAGGAACCGCCCAAGACCCAAATCTGGGACAGGCTGAACTCATTTGGGTCTTCCACCTTTGGCTCCCACACATTGATTGTCGCCTTTGCTCCATAGTACTTATCCCCATCAACAAATGCTATCGCATGCTGTGTGTAAACAGCCACCCGTTAGCGAAGCAACTAGGCGAGCCAGGATCACGTCACCCTCTAATCCCAGGACAACATTGTTTACCTGGTGGCCGCCGGTGTTGGTGAGCCCCGGGTCGGCGGACCTCGGCGGCTGGGGGACTGTCTTGTGGTGCTTCTTGCCATACCTCTTGATGGAGCTCGCCCTCAGGACGTCCTCTTCCTTGGTCCTCCTAATGGGGATGGTGTCCTCGGGACATCTCCCGTTCGTGTGCCAAAGCTGAGTCACTCTCTCTTTCCTCACCTCGGATTCAGCCTTGCCCGTCTTGTCCTCATCGTACATACCCCCTCCGGGATGGTAACTTGGCCTCGTCTGAACCCAACCCGACCCAAAAACAAACAAAAAAATTACAGAAAGAAAAACAGAAAGCAGATTATTGCACTGGATATGAAGAAATCCCTGGCAGGACCTGGATTTTGTGGTCTTTGAGGAAAGGGTGGTCGAATGCTGGCTGGTGGGTGCTGTGTACGCAGTCGATGATGTCCCCATCTGGGCTCTGCGAGTTTGCATCAAAGAAGAAAGGCAAAAAAAAAGGTTAAAACTTTAGCAGCAGAAAGCAGCACCACTTATCATGGAATCCAAGAAAGGTGGGGGGAGGTGAGTTTCTATGCCTCGATGGTCTTGACGGCAGGCTTGTTAAGGCGTTTGAGGTGGTTCTTCACTTTCAGCTTCTGCTGCCGGGAGGTGCCGGCACTCGTTCCCCAACAGCACAACCCCCAGAAGAAGAAGAAGAAGAACGCCAATCTCAGACACACAGCCATTCTCCTCCGTGTGCCCATCTTGGTAAGAAAAACAGAGCGATGGACAGGTGACAGAGGTTGTAAGAACTTGGGGCTGCTGATGTTGTGTTATTATGTTCACTTCTTACAGGAATATGGGGCCAAAAAAAAGCAAATGATAAAAAAAAAAATAAATAAACAAACCATATATTACGAGGGACGAATAATATAAAAATGTTCATAACATATATATCACATTATCAATCCACTGAATATTTAATTTCGAAATTAAATATACCATTATCAACAATCAACAATGTCTGCAAGCACACACTTTAGATACGCGCGTTCGGTGCGTATGAGTTCGAACCACGAGCTCGTCCCGACTGGCGTGAGGAAAGTTCGCGGCTTACTTGGTGTCTAATACGAGGAGGAAGAGGAAGAGGAGGACGAGGAAGACGATGACGAGGTGGTTTGGGGTATTGTATCATCACACAAGCAATTTCTGTCCAAAACCTGAATTTGTCCATGTCTCCCCTACCCTCGTGGCATATAAATCCGGTGGCTTCCACGGTTTTGTCCAAATCCCATAAAATTGCCACACAAAAAAAAACACCAAAATCTGTATGTTTGTCTGTGTCATGATGCCAATGCGCCCCTCTGCATTTGATTTTTGATTTCCTACATGTTTTATTAGCCCCCATTTTTGTTCACCCTCAAAAAAAAAAAAAAGAAAAGAAAAAGATTACTAAACATTTAATACCCAGAAAAGGGGAATATTTATTTCTTTTAAAAGATGAAGAAGCTATGGAAAAAAGCATAGATATAAATTATTTTATTTTATCTGGATAGCCTTGAATAAACTTTTGGGTACAAAAGCAATCTAAAGGAAGATGCTTTCGGTGGGGGTGTAAAAATATTTCCTTTTTAACAGGGTACTCTGTATTTTTTGGGTGTGTAGGTGAAATTATGATTGTGTCTTGAAATTTCTTTGGGGTTAGAGGTTAATGATTGAGATTTTGACTATTAATTTGATTTTGACTTAATGTGGGTGGTGTGCATGGGATATGTTGAATGTTGGGTATGGGTTGTTTATCCCTGCCCTGCCCTGCTGTGCTGTGCCAGAAGAAAATCACTCACCCAAGAATCCTATGCTATATCATTCATCACCCCCCCCACCCCCCCAAAAAAAAAGTCTTTATATAATGTTTCACATTGCATTAACACAAATTAGACTTGAAGTTTGACCAAGACCTGAGCTTTACAGAAGAATCTGGCCTTAAAGGAAATAGAGACCAGACAAATATACCTCAATTTGGTCTCCGTGTTGTTAAGTATACAGTAAATGGTAATAATATTTTTTTGGATATTTGTGGAATTCTCATCCCGAGATTAAATCAGTCAATTCATTTTTATTTTTTAAAGAGAAGGCCATGTGATTGGGTGTCATGTATGACAAGAATGAAATTATTTATTCAATTATTATTTTTTTGGATTATTAAATAGGAAACACACCATATGCCCCCCTCCATGTGATTATTATTGTTTTGCTTTCCTTTTGGTAGGGTCGTCTATTCCTGGACAAATTGGGATCGAAAACTGTAAATTTTGTTTTACCTCTGCATGTAATTAAGTAATGAATTCGTAATTCAATTAAAATAAATGTATTCTGAACTATATTATTTTTAACCCATTTTTGCTGTTTTTTCTTAGCTCAATTGAGCTCCTATAGATTAGATAAATTAATGATAAAATATATAATATATTTAGTATCCACCACTTCTAAACTTACATCCTTCGTCTTATTTTGTTAACCTTTTTTCTCCTTTATTTATTTAACGAGGTCGAACCGAAGTATAATTACAAATTATTAATTTAAATAAACATTTTAATTCTTTTAAAAGAAAAGCGAAGTTGTTTCTGTTCCCGGCTCTTGGATGGGTCTCACAAATAGTCCATATTAATTAACATTTTAGGATATTTTAAAATAAAAAAAAGGCAAAACTTATATATATTAAATGTTAAATCAATAAATTTAAAACACGTTAATTGACTCTTAACAGGTATCTAAAACATCCTTAAAAAAGAGTTTAACTATTAAAAATTTACTTTGAGAGTATTAAGTTAACGAAAGACTAATGATGGGGTTGGGGAATTGCAATTGCCTAGTTAGTGGGAGGATGCTCCTCCCTTCTCTTCAATGGCCTACTCGGTTTGATCCCTACCCACTTCAGATCACCTCAATCCAACAAACAGTTTTGCTGTTGGATTCTCGACCTTCCACCAGAAGTAGCCGACTTCGAAGCGCTCCCTCTGCATTTCATGGCTGAGATCGGAGGACGGACGCCATGTTTTCCGGCTAATGGTTCCATTTCCGCGCATGGGGAGACTACCTAAAAAGCTGGGTTTCATTAACCTTCAGGTCCTGGACTTTGCTCGTGTTAAAAGGGCGCAATTCCACGCGTAGAGTCACCGACGAACAGCCCCCAACTTACGCCCATAACATTGCTCGCTCATTCACAACGGGGCAGCAACTTTCGCCATCATCGCCCACACAACTCTTTTGAATCTCCGCGATTGTCTTATGCAGAACACTAGCTAAGCAATCGCAGACCAACCTTAGTAGAAGCAAACACAGAACGCACGAGCTGGACAGGAGTTACCAGAGGAATTCACATCCCGACCACCGTCATCGGCATCGATCCACGGGACATCCACTCGGACCCCTAAACCTTTCGAGAAGAGAATGAAACAAACTCACGTCCTCAAATTTCCTATTTTTCCCCAATCCAACTGCACAACAGCAGAACCAATCGCGACTTCAACATTCCCCTGTCCCCCAGAAGGTTAATCAGAACGCGAATCATACACGCAGTCATCGTACCCAAACCGGGACGACGACGACGACGACGCGCCATCGTCTCGCAACCCGAAATCAACCCCATCGCCCTCATCGTCGTCTTCGTCCGAGGAGTAAGAGTAGAGGTAGTAGTAGTAATCCCGTGGCGGGACGCAGAGGAAGGTCCAGACGAAGAGGACGAGGCGGCCGAGCTGCTGCAGGGGGAAGCAGCAGACGAGGTCGAGCATCTGGGTCGTCGTCAGGGGATTCCCGTCTTCATCTTCCAGGAGTCCGCTACCAACGCAACCGGACCTCCGGCAGGCGGAGGCCGACTCGTGGGCGACCCAGACAGCCGCGAGGGCGTTGAACACCATTTTGGTTTTTTTTTTTTCTTTTGGGTGGGTGGGGGTGGTTCGGCAGTTCCAATGGTCGTCGCAGGTTGTCGGGTTCGGTTGATTATTTGGGCCATGTTAATGCGATGTTTTAAAATGATTACGATTCCAACTAAATTCGAACAAATGACAAAAGAAACGGTAAGTAATTAGAGAGAAGAGGGTGGGGAGGGGGCCATCTGTCCTATAGCCAATCACCCATCATCCCGATCACGATCACGATCCCATCACTGTCCCAAAAGGCTGCTATTTTCAAGAACAGAGCCTTCTCATCAATAAAGGAAGAAAAAAAAAAAAACAAAACAAATGGGACAACCTTCGACACATTCCCACCACCATCCCAAACCCAACTCAGAGATGCCCTCACCACATCCCCGTTCTTCCATCCTTCCCCGTTAATGGCTTTCCATGCATCGCGCAAGGAAACTGGGAAGATTGCCGGGTGGGGGGGCAAACTTCCTCTTTATTCCAATCTTTCTTGGAGGTTCGGTCGGAATTGGAATTCGTTACCTCTCTCTGGGTTTGTTGAGGAAATGATGGATTAGACTTGGATTTATGGAGTAGATTCTGACTTGGGTCTTGGGTAAAAGTTGCGTCTTGTGTCTCCATGATTCCTGGGTTGGCTCCGGATGCTCTGCTTTAGGAAGGAGGGGAAGTTCAAGTGGGGGATTCATCGATTCGGCCTTTCCGAGCATACAGTTGCGATTTGATCCTTTCCGCGGCTCATTGGAGTCGGTTCCACGGTTCAATTTTGGTGTTTGAGGATGTGATTGATGCAGTTTTTGTTTGTTTATTCCGACAAGGGTTGTTTTTACATGAGGTTTTTCTCCTGTAAGACACATTGTCCTCACATCTGCTTCTGCGAGCGTGCACCGCCACAACTATTCGTTCCCCACCCACTGAAGTTGGAGAATGCTGTCCCGGAACCCGGTTCCACTGCCGTGACATATCCGAATTGTGTCAGTGGGTTCTCTGTTTGTAAAAGCGAGGTTAGGGATGGGATGGTAGAAGAGAAGCCGAAGGAGGGTTGCGATTCCTTGAAAAGCATCCTGAGGAAGACATCGTCAACCGAGAGAAAGGAGGTCCCAGTGAAGCAAGTGCGGTGGGTAGATTTTGCGGGGAAGGAACTCGTTGAGATAAGAGAATTCGTGTCTAGGTATGTGCTTCATTGCTCCGTGACTAGTTTTGGAATGGTTTCGACTTAATCACGTGCCCAATTTTCTTTGGCAGCGAAACGGACTTGGCTGACATGGACATCAACCAGAGTAGGAGCTGTGAGTGCGTCATTCTTTGAACCGTCATCGGCAGGCTTCATTTTCATTGTAAGTAACTCAAGGCCATTGGATGACGACGATAAGAGGATGAATTGAGTTTTCATCGTTCCCTCTAACTCATTCACTTTGAGGTTAATTCCATCTATCCTAGCATAGGCTATGAAAATTCTTAGGCTTCGTGGTTCATTGTGAGTAAATCAGACGTGCTTCGATCTGCCTCTATGTTATGTATGTAGGATGAAGCAGATCAGCTCAAATGCATATATTGAATCAGATGAACGTATTTTCTGCCATCATATTACATGGCTTTTGCTGAAGTTGATGTCGAGCTGTTCCTTTGGAAATTGCTGAATTTACAAACTTGTTAAGGTCAAATTAGGGACAAGTTACAAAGTGCTTGTCCAGGTTGAGTCTATGAATATCCGAGCAAATCGCCTGTTTGCCTGCGATATCAACTCAAGCCATAAAGTTGCTGAGAGGCGTTACTTAAACAAACACGAGCATGATCAGATGCATGAGATCTACAACAACATTCTATGACATGGGATTACTACAACATTAAGAAAGGTACCCCCAAAAGCCATTCTCCACCTCTGAAACTACTCTATATTTTGTCGTCCTTATGAGATGATACTCTTTTTATTACGACGCATATCGATCTACAGAAGCCTATGCTGAGGGGAACATAACAACAGGTTCCTTGGTTGGGAACTGCTCTGCACTAGACAAGGCGCCTGCAGAACAGAACAAAGAAGTTCATTCAACCAGGATCAGATCATGGAAAAAGAAACCAGGCTTCTTGTTATCCAAACGAAAGGGAATGTTACCATTTGACGTTTTTCAGGCATTTGTTTGAGAGAACTTTCTTCCCGTAAGGGTTGGTGAGGAGAGCAGGAACGTATGGCTTTATAGCCTTCACAATGGCAGCTCGAAGAGCTCCCTGTTGGAAGAAACAGTCAAATGGGTCCGAGTAATGTATATTGCAGAACGACAAAAGACGACGATAAACAAAATCAGTAGGCTATTCTTTAACCTTGGAGGTTGTGATGGTAGATTGGATCACATAGTTGCCATATGGATCTTGGAGGATTTGATCCAGTCGAGGACTTTGTATGAGCTCCTGGACAATATACTCCCGGTGCTCTTCTTCTGCCAACTTTAGGCACGACTCCACCACATTGCTGCTGTATTTCTGCATAGATAGATCGACGAAGTGTCCCGCTAGTTGGTTGATGACGTCTTTGGCTGCCGGGGATTCATTTTTGTCCAATATGTACTGTACTGCATAATTCCTACATAAATGTGATTCCAAACACCCAGTAAACATTAGTCTGAAATTTCTGCCGAGAAGTCAAACGCTTAACAACAGTGGCGTAGCACAGTATGAGTACCCGAATTCGTCCTGAGAAAGGATCCGTGAATTCAAGACGACTGCATGGGTTAGAAGAAGTCTTTGCTCTCCGGATGAGTAAGCAATGCATTTCTGAAGTACGCAGCAGCCATGGCGGTCAGTTGCGAGCTCAATACAGTTGGCCGCAACGTTTTCAAAGAGGATCTGCAGCAGAAATCAACAGCATATTCAAATATCAGCAGCGAGGTTGTTTCGGTTCACTTCATCGAACACCACACACTCAAAGAGAAAGTATGAATTTTTTGAGCATGGAAATGAAAGAGCACTTCTACTCAGGAAGGAGTCTCTGACCTCCATATACTCGTGAGGCAAGAAACGCAAGCAATGCTGCGCGACGTGAGTACCGTTGGCATTCTTCATCAAGGTCAAAATGTTTGGCCTTAGAGACGAAACCAAGACAGATAACTGCTCCGGAGCCTTGAGGATTTCGACGATCTTCTGAACAACCCGAGTACTGGAACAGAGAAAATCAAACACTCAGCACAGAAAATGTGATTGGATGTTTCTTTTCTGGTTCTATGGCAAGAGAACTTACCCATGAATATCACAAGAAATATGGGATAAATCCCCACGTCTCCGCGTGATAATTCGAAGCATGTGTGTTCTTTGGTCTTCATCACTTGCATCAAACAACTTCTGCACCAGGTAATTCCCGAAAGGGTCCATACATAACTCCACCAAATGTTCAGCAACCTCAAGAAGGATTTTCTCGATGACCTCATTCCTTCCTTCGGAAATTTTCCTCTGCAGATACCTGCAACCCTCTTGATCTTTTGCCAGAACATAAGCACTCTTTCCGAAATGATCCAGAGTGCTAAATTGTTCCAATAAGTTCAGGGAATTCAACACCGAACTTGACTTATCCATGCAAGCACCAGGAATGTTGATTGTGGAGGCACTGTTCCATGGGACAGGGTGGCATCTCGAGCCCGACCAAGAGTAAAGTTCATCTGGATAAGGTGGCTCACGTCTTTGAGAAAGAAGCCTCCTTTTCTGCTCATCGAGCAAAAAAATCCTTGATGCGACTTGCTGTGCATTGCATGCCTTTCCTACATCATTATACAGATAATTTACATGACTGTTCTGCTCCTCCGGAATCCTCAATTGAATCAAATTGTCACTTGCTTGTAGTAAACTTCTCTGGTGGCCAAGTGACTCTTGATGTAAGAAAAAGTGTGACTGCTCATCATTTGGAATCATAGCAACATCAGGATGTCTCGGAACTTGATTACAGATGGTATATCCATCATGTGTCTCGCAAATTCCAATTCTTGACCTTTGAGCAGCTATAGGATCGAACTTAATGGTATCAAAGTCTTCCGGCAACCCCGAGTTCAGTAAGTATTCGTCTGTATAGCTGTGGAAACCGTTCTGTAATTTGTATGAGTCCACATTTCCTATTTGCGGACTGACACCATCCCCATGCCCACAGTGGAGTAGACTCTTGGATATAATGTTAGCTCCACAACTCCAGTCATAGGGTAAGTGACCATCAGAAATCGCCAGCCCCGAGAGGGACGATATAAGGGATTGGTCATCGGGCAGATGTAGTTCATCCATCGTAACTGATTCTATGCTCGGTTGAGGGACCTCATAGGGCAAGGTGGATGGATTTCCAGTCCTAGGAATGTTATGAATAGAAAGGCCTTCGATCCCATTGTTTCCTACAGGCAAAGTTCCGTGATCCAAACAGTCCTCCCATCTCACGGAAAGCGCAGACTGAAAGCGCCGATAGTAGTCCGGCATGTCTCCAGGGAGATCAGTTGCTCGATTCCAGATATCCATGTCTTGGTCCGAGGGGAATGGATTTCAGAAACTAGCACAAAACCCAAGTAAAACAGAGCTCATTGTTACTAGGAGTACAGCAAAGCGTGCAGACTGCAGATGAACCTGATATGGCTTCCAACAACAAAAAAAAAGAGAAGACAAGAAAAGAGGAGGAAATACACGCGACAGACAGACAAACTTCCCAGGAATTCTTTTATTTATTTAAAGAAAACGCAGGCAAAGGCCGACCACTGTCACATCATTCAGCGACAAAAAGGTCAAAAAGAACAAATGAAAGAAATATTACTCCAGAAACATGAAAACATCTCTTGATCAAGCATTTAATTAAACACCAAAATTACCAGAAACAGACCTATTCAACCAAGAACAGGAACCCCAGTTTAAATTTTTCTTCATCAAAAGATGTCAGGATATTCCCAAGAAACAAAAGTGTAAGCCATAACAAAAAAAATTTAAAAGCGCACATCCATCTGCATCCACGAGCGAAAGCTCATAAACGTCTGGAGTCCGACAAAGAGGAAGAATCCAAAAAATCCCAAACTGTAGAAGCCACAGCCGAAAACAAAAAGGAAAAATTCATTCATGTAGTCCAGAGAAAACTAACAAATGAAGACACTGGTAATCCAATCATGAAACCACACTCAAAGCCATGCCACAGACACAACCACTGACCTCGTAATCAACCAAACAATGCAGGCAAAACGAAATTGAATAAATTAAAGCGAACCCCCGGGTCCCAATCCCAATAGAAAACGATAATAAGAAGAAGAACCTCCTTGACCGATCACTGGACCTCGAAAACGGCGTCAAGAAGCAAACTTTCTCGATACCCACAAAACGAAAAGCCGAACCCAGTTCTCAGTCCTCATTGTTCATCAACCCTCTAAAAAGGGTCACCGCCATTTCCCCTCCCCCCCCAAAACAAAAAAACAAAAAGACGACCCAGTTGTTCAAGTTTGTTATGGCTGGCGGCGTTATTAGGGAGGGGAAAGGGACGACGGTCGTACTCACGCACACACACACACAAACGCACAGGGCCAGAGACAGAGCGAGAGAGAATATTACAAGGCGACTTGATTGAAATCCGAAAGAAATTATAAAGGAGAAGGGACAAAGGAGTGTATACGTCACATTGCCTCGTCGTACAATCATATTTGGGTGTGCGTCTCTGTATTCATTCGTCCTTGTCGTTGCTGGTCGGCGTTCAAATTAATTCGTTTTTTTGTTTCTAAAATTTGATCCCGGATCACTCTTTTCTGATCCTGGGAATCTGATCGGTATCGGGATCGGAGTAAGGTTATTATTAATCGAGCCTGTGGATTATGGTGCATTTTTCACGTGGCTGTTTACGCTTAACCCAACCGACCGGATGACTTAACGAGACATGTCGTACCATGTGTATCATAGTATATACAGGGTCTTCGTCCATCTCATCGCGTGTTCATGGTCCCTACAAAATCTTAGGGTGTTTGGACGTACGACACTGCCCGACGCCATGATCGCGTGAAAAATGCGTGACACTCCACTATACGTGGTCATCGCATCAACACCATCTCTAGAGACAAGTTAATGCATTTGCTAATCGAATTTCTGGACATAATCTCGTTCATCTGTCATTAGTACTCTCCTTAATAGCCAAGTACCGAGGCACCAATTCTGGGAACCTTCCTGTTCTTCTCCACTAACAATAATTCTTTTTCATCCTTAAAGCCTGAAGACTCTGTTTCACGTCACTTTCAATCCCCTGCTCCTAAAATGGAAACCTAGGAGGATTTATGAGAGTAGCTAAAGAAGGACACCTTACTATGGTTGTAATAATTTCCCCACCTCAGGCATTCAAATGCTTTCCAGCTCCACCCCCACACTTGACCTAAAAAACATCACATTTGTTCAAGATCAAGGTAAGGAACTGCTTAGAAGACATTACAGAAGTCCAAGAAATGGTCTGGATTTGTCGCAACCATGCATTTGGTTGCGTATTAATGCTGGCCCCGGGATGTTTCCGGTCTGTGTCTGACCTAACTATGAAGCTCGAGCAGGTAAGAACTTTGCATTTGATAGTGTACTGTTTTCATGGCATGGAAGTCAAAAGTTGCCCGAATTATGCCCACTGGGTTGTCGACAGGAATTGGCTTTGTTTCCTTGATCTCTAGGACGACACGATCAGATGTCGAGAATGTCTTCAAACAACATCTGGAGACCGGTCCAAGAAGGGTGCGGATTAGTTCCATGTAATTCGTGGAACAGGGGTCGGAAAGCGCAACACTTGATGGCCACTGGTGTTATCATGGCTTTCCATTGCAAAAGATCTTTTTTACACGTCGGAGATTTCCTTTTCGAGTTTGCGTGGTGGACAAGTTCTTCAAGAGCCATATGAAACCCGATTCCTGATGAAATGAGACCTATTCAAAGGAGGTCTTAATCATTAGTGGAATTTACACTCACCTTTGTCGGATAAGTAATTGCAACAGCCATAAGGCCTTCGTATCGTTGTCTTGCCGGAGAGAAACTGTAAATATCGAGAAATCCAGCTCCTCGGCAGGTGTTAACAGTCAGAACTTAATGTTTCCATCCAAATTTTTCTTCAAAGGCAGTCGAGGTACTGGCTCTTTCTTTCTCCAGAGCTTGGAGCTGTAACAACTGTGATCTTCGTAGATCCTTGAGCATATCAACAACAAGAGTAGCCAAAGCTTCCTGTTCAACATCTTCAGCTATTGATCAAGACAGGACAGGCTAACTGCCTCTAATGGAATCTACCAATAGTCGATGAGATATCTGGCGAGGGCGATCTTCTCATCGGCCAGAGGCAACCATTTCGGCGACTTGCCCAAATAGAGTATTCGCTACATGGTGAAAACATTATATATAGATGGTTTGATATAATGCGACAAGATAAAACCCAGTCTTCGTGCTCCGCAAACATATTTTCGGCATCAGTTGCAAAAGTAAGGCAAAAGAAATGTATCCACGGAGTCGATGTATCATATACTTTGGACCTGGAACACTTATTACGTGCAGTACGCTGATAAAGATCAAACACGAAACATTGATAGTATCTTTAAATGCTAGATTGGCCAGGATTTGATTCGTATTCGAGGTCATAGTCGCTGTTGTTGCCACAAATGGTCTGCGGGCTCCTGACCTTGTGATAGCCATCCGACAAAACGATCTCCCTGAAATTGCACCTCTCCTGGGACCACTTGATGGGCTTTAGGGTCACGTATTGCATGTTCTCCCTGTTGTACCACGAGAAGAACATCACCCTCGCCCACACGCTCGCCTCAATCCCGCTGGGGCTCACCACCCTTTGGAATCGTAAAGAAAAATGGGTTCGACAAACCACTTCGATCATAGATAGGTGAATAATCGTGAACGAACAACTCTCTTAACAAGATAAACCAAGGTTAAAGAAGATTAACGTTCTTCTCATAGTCGAACTTCTAAAAACATGGTCAAAAAGATGCTAACCTAACGATAATTACATTTATGGCGTCTAAAAGAAAGTGAAACACGTAAACTAAGAAGTAGGCACGAGAGAGAGAACTCATAGCGTTAGACAACTGTAGACTTTAATGTGTCCTTAGAGACGAACGACATAATATGATCGACGAGACACCAGGGAGGTAAGATGAGAGATAGGAGTGGACGAGAGCAGATGAGCAAAGAGAGATGAGTGACAGCGTCCTGAGCGAGAAATTATGTGCGAAGTCTATTGAGCAAAGCCTCTTAAGCATCATTTTGGTCGCATGACTTCGATTGGACCCTTCGGAGGTGACTTCGTAAAAATATCTTCAATGTTATCTTCATTCCTTACTGCAACCATGTCGATAATCCCATCGAGCACCTTTTCATGCATGAAAATTTGCTCGAGCTCTGTACATCATTGCACGAAAGAAATGATTGGTCGTTACTTTGATCGCACTCAGATCCTTGAGGAATTTTTGAAGCCAGATGCATTTTTGAGTAGCATGAGTTGAGGCCTTCTACTCCGCTTTTGTTGTCGACAGTGATATCGAGTCTTGCTTTCTACTACACAATGAGATACTTGCAGATCCACATGAAAGAACAAAGAAGAAGCCAATATCTGATCATCTAAATCTGTAACAAAATTAGCATTTGCAAATCCTCGCAAAGAAAATTATATTCCTTTCTTATAAAAAAGACCTACATCAAGAGTGATTTTCGTGTACTTTAGGATCTTATTTGCTTCTTAAAGTGCGGCTTCCTCGACTCGTGCATAAATCGACCAGCTACACTAACTGAAAATGTAATGTCCGAACTCGTTGATGTCAAATAGATCAGATTTCTCACAAAATGCACCGTAAAAGTGAGGATCTGATAACCAAGTTCTTTCATCCCGACGAAGTCTATCATTTATGTTGAGAGGGGTATAATGCTTCTTCCCTTCAACCATCCCAATTCTCATGACCAGCCGTTTAACATAGTTGAGTCGGGACACAAAAATTCCGTTATTCAAAATTTTCAATTTGAGGCCCACGAAAATTATCGAGCTCTCCAAGCTTCTTCATATCAAAACACAATAAAAGATCATCCTGAAGAGGAGCGACCTCTGCATAGTTGCTGTCCGTCAAGATATTGTCGTCCACATATAAGAGACTAACAACCATCAGCATTTGACGTTTCTTAGTAAAGAAACTTGAATCTAATTTAGAAGCCTCGTAACCACAAAAACGTAAGTACTCTACAATTTTCTCGTTCCACATAAACGAGGTTTGCTTTAACTCATAACGAGTATTCTTCAATTACACATGAGGTTGGGACGATCCTCAATCACGAAACCGGGTGGCCGGGTCATATAGATAGGATGATCAACATCTTCATATAAGAAGGCATTCTTAACTTCAATCTACTATAATTACCAATCGAAACACTATGTCAAAGCTAGCACAATATGTCCCGAATTCACCTTTGTCCCAAGAATAAACGTTTCTTGATAATGTTTTCCATATTTTTACGAGGAACCTCTCGTAACCAGCCTTGCTTTGTAATGATATATTCTCCACTCAACTTTTTTTATCCGAAACACCCATTTACATGAAGCAAGTTTCACTTTGTGAGGGATCAAGACCAAATTATAAATCTGATTTTCTTTAACTTCTTTTAATTCATCATAGAAAGAAGGTTCTTCCATTTATGGGATTCGCCAAGAAGCATAAAAAAGTCGTCACAAAGTTGTAATATTCCTCCCTGTACTTCTTCTTGTTTCTTCTTCAACATAGTTAAGAAAAGATTAGTCATTCAGATATTTTGTATTAGTCATAATTTTACGTTTTAAATGTTATCATTTTTTGTGAAAGATATTATCTTAAAAGTAATACAAATCATATTTCTATTTTTTTTTTTAAAAAAGGCATTGTATACCTCAAACTTATCATATTGGTACTACAAATTAAGCATTTAGGGTATATCTCTAGAAGTTCTCGAAAAGGTTCAAGTCTACCGGTCTGTTTGGAATATCGCATCCAACTGAAGACTACATTATCCTTTGACTGTAATCCACCCTTAAGATTGAAATATGTGCTGTGATCATATCAGGAACTGAATTCAAGAGTAAGAAGAATGGACGAAGCTGGATTTGGGCCAACACAACTTAAGAAAGCCCGTTAAAAGTAGTATACTCATTGGGCCGAAAAAAGGCCGGGCACACATGCACTTGTTTGCTCATCCCCAAGTTACCGAATCAACGGGGCAATTCTTATATCCCCTATATTTTGCATATTGCTTTTTTACTACTATAAGTTATAAAATAAACTGATATTCTTCAGTTTATTTTTATTACTTGGTAACACCGAAAAAATAAAATAATAAATATGAATTTGCCCACACGAGAGATATTTTTCAGGCGTTGGAAATATTGGCTTCCAACCCCCGCCATTACTGGTATCCAATTAACTTATGCCACGTGTAAGGAGTCGCGTCACCCCCAAAAACTACGACAAAAGACAAACCCCCCCCCCCCCCCCCCTTCGACGGCGACGAAAAATCGAATCTTGATCGCCAAAACAACTCCTCGATTTCTCCCCCGCCCACCCGCCCGCCCGCGCCCCTTTTCGCCTTCCTCACTCTCTCTATTTCTCTCTGCTAGGGTTCTTCTTGCTCCTCTACCCTCGTGGCCGTAAAACCCTAATCCCCAATTCCTCTACAAGGGTTTCCGTTCCCTCGTGCCCCCACCCCTAATGGCCGCCGTCCCCCCCTCCGCCGATCGTATCCTTTCTGTTATCCTGTTCCGCCCCGATTTCGTCTCTCTTTTCTTTTGTTCTTTTCTGGTTTTTTGGTGTTGGGTTTGGATCGCCCCTGTCGTTGATTTCCCACCATGTTCTTCGTGGGGGTTTGTTTATCCATTCATTTCTGTTGCCTTGATTTGTTATGGATTTGCTCTGGGAGTTTTTTTTTTGTTTGTGGAATTCATGAGGTTTTGGGGTTCATGCGTTTTTCTTGACCCTGGTGATGAAAAAAAAACAGAAGCTTCGGAGTTGCTCCAGAATCTGTCGTTGGATGCGAATCCCAAGCCTGTTGTTGTTCCCGATCACTCCAAGAAGGTATTATTTAAGGGTTTTAGTCAGCGAATTTCGATTGTGATTTCCTTTTCTGGCCGTATTTGCGTGCTGTTTTTGCTGTGATTAATGCTTGATGTGTGCTGGAGTGGGAATCAAATTGGCAATGACTTTGAGTTTGTTCTTTCACTTGTAGTCTACTGGGAATCAAATTGGAAGTGTTAATGCTGGGAATGGTCCGAATGGACAGATGCAGCCTTACGAGCGATCCCTGACCCCAGTTTTGCCTGACTTCAGGGATCCTGCGTTTTATGTGCCTAATGGTTTTTCATCGGCACCATTTTACTATGGCGGTGAGTTTGGTGCTGAAAGATATGGACTCTTAACAAAATCCAGAAAAATCAGCAAAATTTTAAAAACATTTTTTTTTGTTTATGTGATTTAAGACGTGTGCCTGTTGACTGACTTTGATCTTCCCGGTTTAATTCAGGGGTCGGTCAAGACTGGGATGAGTACTCGAGATACTCGAACCCTGAGGGTGTTGACATGAACTCTGTAAGCATCATTATGCTATGGTTATATTTTTTCCTTGGTATGTTTGTTGTGGCATTTCTCTGGATTTATTTGGATTATCTGGTTGGCGGATATATTAGGGTTTCTATGGAGATAATGGGTCCCTGATGTACCATGGATATGGCTATCCACCTTATGGTCCATATTCACCGGCTACCTCGCCTGTTCCAACCAGTGATCAGCTTTACGGGACGCAACATTACCATTATCCATCTCCATACTTCCAATCATTGACACCTACAAGTGCTACTTTTTCTCCCAGTCCTGTTGGTCCTACTGGGGAAGTCACAAACTCTGCTACTTCTGATCAGAAGCCTCTGGCTGTTGACGCTGTTACTACCAATTCTAATGGTGCCGTAAATGCGTTGAAGGGGAACAGCTGGTCAACCCATTCCAAATTGGCAAATCAAAACACAATTTATAATTCAAAGGCGTCTTCACATGGTGGTGTGGCTTCCGGTTATCAGGATCCTCGGTTTGGCTTTGACAGCATGATGTCTCCTGTTCCGTGGCTTGAAGCTGCAGTATTTGCGGATGCACCAGTTGGGCCAATGTCTTCTGCTACCATTGCAAATCAATACCCAAATAGTAGTAATGTGAATTCAAGGAACCAACATTTTCGTTCCAATTCCAACTATGTGGTATGCATTTTCTTTTTTGCTATTCATGGTTATACTTTTCCATTGCTGTCCATGCTAATTAATGTTCTTCTATTGCTTGTCATGCAGGGTCTACCTCACTCAAGGTCTGTGTCTGGTGTTGGGGCAACTGGTGGATTTGCCAATAGGATGTATCCTGATAAGCTGTATGATCATTACGGCAGAAGTTTCCGTTCAGGCATGGGCCTAGGGTCTCATGGATTTGATACGCGGTCAGGTGGTCGTGCATGGTTGACTACGGACAAGTATAAAAACAGAGGACAAGGCTATTATGGATACAACAACGACAGTGTGGATGGCTTAAATGAGCTCAACAGGGGACCCAGAGCCAAGGATACCAAGAACGAAAAGAGTTCCACACCGGCCGTGAGTGCTAAGGCTCAGAGTCTGCCCTCTAATGGCACAATCCAGGAAGGGGAAAGCAAAGGATGCGTAGTTCCAGAAATAGACCAGTATAACAAAGTTGATTTTCCTGAAGAATATACAGATGCTAAGTTCTTTGTTATAAAATCTTATAGTGAAGATGATGTGCACAAAAGCATAAAGTACAATGTCTGGGCCAGCACCCCTTCTGGTAATAAGAAGCTTGATGCAGCATATCGCGAGGCTCAAGAAAAACCTAGTGGCTGCCCAGTTTTTCTTTTCTTCTCGGTAACTGACTTCTTTTAACTAGCTCATGCACCTTCTGTTTTTCTTGTCCGGACCATGACACGGTTCTCTTGGTTTTGTAGGTAAATGCAAGCGGACAGTTTGTTGGTCTGGCTGAAATGGTCGGCCCTGTTGATTTTCAGAAGAATGTCAAATATTGGCAGCAAGACAAGTGGAATGGCCAATTTCCTGTGAAGTGGCACATTGTGAAGGATGTACCAAACAGCTTGTTGAAGTATATTACCCTTGAAAACAATGAGAACAAACCTGTCACTAACAGCAGAGACACTCAAGAGGTACCAAATGAGTTCAATTGTTGAAGGTTTCTTCCTTTCTGTATGGCATCTATGCTGATCTTCTATTTCGTTGTTTATCATGGCTTTTTGTTGATTTTGAATCGGATGTGCTTTTGCTGCAGGTTATGTTGGCACAAGGTCTTAAGATGATAAAGATATTCAAGGAACACACTATCAAGACTTGTCTTTTGGATGATTTTGATTTCTATGAGAACAGACAAAAGTTGGTTCAGGAGAAGAAGGCAATGCAGTTGCATTTGCAGAAGCAGGTAATGTGATTCATTGTTGCAGATCTTGAATATTGCCGTCTCACAATGCTATGGGGACAGTTTGTAAATATTTGTGTTTACTGTTTTGGTGATCTTGTGTAGGTTTCAGAAGGTACTTCCCCAGATGAGAAGGGTGTGACGGATGCGGTGCTGAAATTTCAGAAGCCCCTAGAGGAAACAGTGGGTATTAAGTCTAATGGGGATTTCGGTGAGGTTCTTGCGGACGGAACTTCTGCCAAGGTGGTAGACGGGCCAACTGCAACGAATGCAGTTGTTTTGGAGAAGCCGGCTGTGGGTAATGGGGCTGCAAATGGTTGCTGATATGAAGCATGTGGTATTAAAAGAGGAACTGAGTGCTGTTACCGCAGTTTTCACTGAAGCAGAGCCACAACGATGATATTTGGACATTCTTTCCTCTTAGAGTCTTTCTTGCCCAAGTCAACTGCACATATAACGACAATAAGCAAACAGGATGGCTGAAAGGAATACTCCATGGTTCATCGAGTATGTTTGGGGGGGGGGGGGGGTGGCTGGCTGGCTACAATGTTGCGAGATGAGGTCGGGTTCCAAGCCAATTTTCATTTAGTTAGGAGTTTGGCATAGGGTGTAGTCTCTTGCTAGCAGCTGCTTCTCTCTCTCGCTCGCTCTGTTTTTTGTTTCCCTTGTTTCCCCCTTATTCTGAATGCCTTTTCTTTATGAGCTCAATTCTTCCTACCTTAAGTTCTCTTTCTTTCTTCTGCCTACCTTTTCTTTATTGGGAGTCCCAGATTTGTAGATCCAGTTGGGGCTCAGTGTGGAGTTATCGCTGCTTCAAGATCATCCGGGAGAAGAGATATGTAATGACATTTTTAAAACCAACAAACAAACCTCCTCAAAATTCATGCCTGTTAAAAATAAAGAATATTTTGTACAAAGGGTAGTAATTCTCAAATTGATTATGTAATGACATTGTAGTTGTATTATTATACTTTCTTTACCATTCAATTCAATCCAAAAATACCTAACCCTAAGCGACAAATGCAATTACTCCTTCCTAAATAATCCAGACCTCAGAAGATCCGTAGCCCCTTCATTACCCATTTCGGATGACGTCATCCTACTGACCCCCCGGCGTAAAGTTTCGATTTTTAGGGATTTTTTTGTTGCGGGGGGGTTGGGGGGTCATGGAGGGGAGTCCCGGCGGCGGAGGGGGAGGGGGTAGTGACGTGGAGTTGATGTGCAAGACCTTGCAGGTGGAGCACAAGCTGTTCTACTTCGACTTGAAGGAGAATCCCCGGGGGAGGTACCTCAAGATCTCCGAGAAGACGTCCGCCACCAGGTCCACCGTCATCGTCCCCTTCTCCGGGATTTCCTGGTTCCTTGACCTGTTCAATTACTACGTCAGTGCTGATGATCAGGACTTGTTCAGCAAAGAGTTGCAGCTGGACACCAAGGTCTTTTTTTGTTTTGTTTTGTTGTTGATTCCCCTCTTCTTTTCGTCTGATGCCCGGTTGAGATGCTTTCTTTTTCTTTTGTTCGGAGTGATTTTCTGAGTTCTTATGAATTCTGCAGGTATTTTACTTCGACGTCGGCGAGAATCGGAGGGGTCGGTTTCTGAAGGTAAGGAACCGGAATTTCGAGGTTATGTTTGGTGTTCTGGGGGCTAATTTGGAGGGAAGCCTTCGTAGAGCTCACAAATTGTTGTAGTGTAATTAAAGTTTCCTCAGAATTGTGAATGATGGAGTGGTTTATGTATACTTATTCGTTGGTTGCTTCTAGTTGTGAAAGTCTGGTTGTATTTTGATACTTCTCCAGTTATCTTTAATTTTCTGGGTGGCTATTCATTTATCTTTTCTTTTTTAGATTTCTGAAGCTTCGGCCAGTAGAAATAGAAGTACAATTATCGTTCCATCTGGGAATACCGGGGAAGATGGATGGGCAGCTTTTAGGAACATCTTGGCTGAGGTTAACGAAGCATCGAGGCTGTTTATACTGCCTAATCAGGTCAATGATTGATTCCAATTACAAGAAATCACAGGCCTTTAAGTTTCTCTCTAGAGGTTTCGTTCATGTCCTGTTCTTGCTAAAAATATATGTTGACATAAATCTTTTGGTTGAACAGCAAAACTCTGAACCTTCTGAGCAGCTTGTTGGTCTTTCGGACGATGTTGGAGCTGGCTTCATATCTGGCCATAATAGCCAACCTTTGCCGTCTCCCGATTTAAATGTGGATAGGTCTGTTGAACTGTCTGGACGAGAAGAGGTTGGTAACATGGGAATGTCGAAAGTGATTCGGGTTGACCAGAAGAAATTCTTCTTTGACCTCGGCAGCAACAATAGAGGCCACTTTTTGAGGATCTCTGAGGTGAGCAAATAACAAAACATATTTGTGATGCCAAACATTTGTTCGGTACTTTATGCCTTCGTCACTGGAATAACTGCTCCAACATTTTTTTTCTTCTAGATTATAGAGGACACTAACCAAGCAAGTTGTTCTCATCCACTTTTTCATCTTTGATATTTGACAAGACTAACCAAGAAGTGGTTGACTGTGCAGGTTGCCGGGTCTGATAGATCATCCATCATTCTCCCTCTTTCAGGGTTGAAGCAATTCCACGACGTAGTTGGCCATTTTGTAGAGATCACGAAGGATTGGCTCGAGGGGATGGCGGGAGCGAACATCCGAACAGTTGATCCCCCGCAAAGATGAAGAAGGGAAGTCTCAATCGGCCGTTTAGGTTTGTTGCAAATAGATGTGTGACCGTGGCTTCATGGTCCTTCTTCAGTTTGTTTTCATTTCATTCTCATCTCTCGGTTCATTTCTTTATTTCTTTTTCGTTATTCCATTAAAGTTGGGTAATAATTATCATCTGTCTACCGGGATAGCGGATAGAAATTGGGACAAAGGCAATAAGGAGGTGGAGGGAATGGGGACAGGTAAAGCTGTTGGCATTAACGTTTGGAATAAACGATCTTTGCTCATGTCCCAGATGATTCTTTTCGATGTATCGATATAACTTTGAGTTTTGACCTGTGTTCTATTCACAATTGCTATAGAATGAATTCTCAAACAGCAGCAATGGCTTTTTCTGGGAGCAATGTTTGTCTGTTTGTTCTGTAGCTCAGTCGTCGCGGGGGGTCTTGTTATGTCTAATATACCAAGAACAATGTACTTGTGAAGCGGTTATACAGTTCGGACCACATTGGAGGAGTTACGACAAGCATTATTCCATTGATCTTCCCTGTTACAGCCCCATGTTTGTGGCTGCTTACTGAACGTAAATGGATGAGATTACAATTGTTTCTCAAGGATTATGGTGGCAGAACAACGCTTTTGTGGTAGTCTTTATTCGAGAAGTCTGGTCGTTTGAGGCCTATGTGTATATATGGTTGTATTCCCCGTTGAAGTCCTCTACATGTAGTTTCCGCTGCAACTCCTGGGGTGCAAGTTCGATTTCTTGATCTCGTTGTCGAGTAGATCTATTAAACAATCCTTGGTTCCGATTTTTTATCTCATGGGACAAATTTGAGCACACAGTGGCTATAATCTGTGGAAGGATAAAGAAGATGAAAAGAATGAAGAATTCCTCTTTTTTCACGTCAAAAGGTGTAGAGTACAGGCAGAGCCTTTCATTGAGTACTGATTCTTCTCCCAAACACAGTTAAAAGATGCGGATCGATCCCACGATCATCCGGTGTTTCTTTACACGGAGTAAGGAGGGGGCTTGGGCAGGGAGGCGACGTCGCCGCAGAGGAGGGAGGTATCGGGGAGGTTGTACTCATCCCTCAAGGAGTGCTCAGGGGAGAGGACACTGATGTAGAGCTCCTGCCCCAGGTACCTCTGCTCAGCGAGCTCGGACCTCAGGTTCCACATGCCGGCATTGTCGAAGGTCAACATGACCGCGGCCCACGAGTTGGGGTAGACCTGGATGGTGTGCCTGCTGACGGCGTCAAGGAGGTTGTAGTTCTTTCTCTTCTCGGGGGTCCACCTGCCGGGCTCGATCCTGCACAATTACAAATGAAGGATTAGGAAATGTCCATGCGTGTTTCGGTCGGGCTGATTAGGGGATCCTTTGAGAGAGCTTACGCGACAGCAAAGAAGGAGTATCCATCAAGGTGCCACGACTGGATGCTCTTCTCGTGGTTCTCGAAGATGACCTCGACGAAGGTCCTGAAGGTGATGTTCATCACGTTGGGGGCGATCTTGATGGTCTTAGTTGCTGCCGTGGGTGCGACGGTGGTCGGGTCATCGGAGATGATGTTGTACTTGAAGTGCTTGTCAGCGATTCCGTAGTACTCGGCCAGCTTGAGAGGGGTGGCAGGGTTGGTGTGGGACACACCGTTGATGGCGTACCTGAGCTTCCCGCCGGCCCTGGAGACCGAGTTGACGATCTTGATGGTGCGGGTGATGTTGATCTGGCCGTAATGGTAGGATCCCTGGGGGTTAGGCCTGGCAGCGCTGGCAGTCAGGTTCCACCTGAAGGTGCGGAACTGGTTGAGGGACCAGGCCCAGCCTACGGGGGCGGGAGGGAGCACAGGGGAGGCGGGTCCCTTGCCGTTGGTGTAGCGGATGATCCCGGTGGCGGTGACCACCTGCTTGGTGAACCTGGTGGAGGCAACTATGTAGTAGTCCTTGGGGGCCTTGTTGGCAGTGACAAGGACGGAGAAGCACTGTCCGACGTGGACATCGAGGGACTCGTAAACGTTCTGGACGACGTGGGAACCGTCCATCTCGACGAGCTTCATCTGGTGGCCCTGGATCCTGAAGTTGAGGGAGGTCTTGAGGCCGACGTTGCAGACCCTGTACTTGTATGTCTTCCCGGGCTTCATGGTGAAGAGGGGCTTGACCTTGGCGTCCTTGCCGGACTCGCCGTTGATGAGGACACCGTCAGGCCTGTTGAGGCCATGCCCGGCATCGAGCTGAGCCTTGAGCGCCTTGTGGCCCTTGGAGTACCAGTCGTTGATGAGGACGGTGTACTCATCCTCGGGGTCGGGATAAGGGACGGGGATCAACAGGCGGCTGTTGATGCGGAGCCCCCCGAAACCTCCCGCAGCGCGGTGCATGGAGGTGGTAGGGTAGTAGAAGAAGCTGCCTATCTGGTCCTTGACCTGGAACTTGTAGGTGTAGTTGGTGCCGGGGAGGATGGGGCACTGAGTGCCGAGGGTACCGTCCTGCCACGAGTTCTTCCTCTGCTGGATACCATTCCAGGTGAAGAGGATGGGCTCGTCGAGGTTGTTGAAGACGTTGATGACGACGTTGTTGTTGGAGGTGGAGTTGATGTTGGGGCCCGGGAACTGCCCGTTGATGAGGATAGCCTGCTGGGGGACTCCCAGGGGGGAGATGGTCCCGTAGGTGACGTTCCAGGTGAAGAACAGGTAAGGGTCCTCCGCCCTCACGGTCACCGCCGCGGCCGCGACCGCGCACAGCAGCAGCAACGCAGCCTCTTTACGACCCATATCACTTTGAAAAATAATAATAATAAAAAAAGAATTACCCCCTAATTTTTTTTCCCTTTTCTAAGAAAAAAGGAAGGGGGGGGGGGTTTTATTTTATTATTTTTATTTTTATTATTTTTTATTTTTTTGGAGTGAATGGGATAGAAGAGAAGAGAAGATGTCTCTTCTTCTCAACACCTTTTGGCCTTGAGGGGAAGAAGGGTGGGGGAGTGAATATAAAGGAGAGAGGTTTGTCTATTTTAGGACAACGCCACAACTGATCTCCCGCAGGTTTCTCCTCTCCAGTCGCTGGTCGTTTCCTCAGATCCTCTAGTTTCGGTCTCTCTCTCTCTCTCTCGGGGATATGCTTCTGTTCTTGTATTTGCGTTGAATGCGTGTCCTAATAATAAGCTATGTTCCCTCTTTGTTGAATTCCTAAATAATTGCAACTCGCGTTCTATTAATAATGCTTCCATAGAGAGACATGTGGTGGCCACACCGCTGAAGCTCGCAGAATACTATGGGGTGGCCAACAAGGTGTACCACTAATAGAAAAGTATACAATTCAACCAGGAACATGATATGCTTTGTTGAGATCAAATCACTTACCCATTACGATCTTTCCATAAAGATTCCATCGTCATACAGTCACATATATGTCACTGGATATCCATAGCATACGCGGACAAGATTAACAAGCTAAAGTGATGACAATAGGATATGTCTAGACTATCCCACTATATTTAAAGACCCATATAACAAAGCTCAATTCAGGCTCGAAACTGCAGTTCCCCACATGAATATATCCTTAAGTGTGATAACTTACACTAGGGCAACGTTGAATCCACATGCCTCACCTGCTTAGAATTTACGAGCAGCTGTGCCTATTCATCGACAACAGGGAAAGTCCAGTGTCTATAACGTAAAGTAATCTATTCTTCATGGTATAGATATAAGCCAAGACCAAAGCGAGCGCATGCTCTGCAGAAGGCGATTTCTTCTGCAGCGGCTACTGGATCCCCAATATCCTTGCCATAATCGGCTGAGACAGTTCCAGTGGCTTCTCGATGTGCCTGCGTACAAAAGAAGCTTGCAGGTACGCAGAGATACATAACATTAAAGGAACAAATAGTAAGCAAAATATATATGTACTGATGTCATTAACATAATGAAACTGAGGCTGCAAATAAAAGACAAGACACAGGGGATGCATGTCCATCCGACCTATGTCTGGACAACGGAGAGGGGAAAAAGAAGGAAAAGAAAATACAGCGGGTTGAACTAGAAAGAGCTCGCTAGATCATTAGAAGAGAATCAATGACATATCCAGCATATGCAGAAAGCTCACAGGACTTCTCCACAAGGAAAGAACACTGCCTCATTCTATCTCACCACGACAATTGCTACCAGAAACATGCATAAATTTCGGTCAAGTAAAACACTTAAGAAATTGATGAATACTCGTGACATCGTAGAACAAGAACGAAATTCAGCCCACAAACTTCCTGAAAAGGGAATCCAGAGGACTAAAAAACCTTCCACATGCTCAAGATTACACTTCAAATATCATCATAGAGAGTCTCACTAGCGCCAATGAACAGATAAAAGAGTCACACCTCTCCATCAGATCCTCGTATCGTGACCCGATACAGCACCGTAACACTCCCAGCATCAGAGTATATAACATCACGGACTTCACCACACCATCCTACATCAAATTCAACGGGTTGTAATCATTATTACGCCTTTGCAAGGATCATATGTGAACTCGAACGAGGTAGTATCGCATGCAAAAGATCAAACAGCCCAGGAAACGCCTATCACGGAGTTCACCAAAGTAATTAAAGGCAATCGACACGTGAATGAACAGCAAAAGAAGAGGGACCAAACCGAAGAGAGGAAGGGAAAGCAAAACCAACCAGGGGCGTAGAAGCTCAACATCCTGTTGGCGTGAAACCTATGGCCAGAATCCGCAGTCAGTCCGCCGATTCGGCCAAAATCACGAACCCAGGGAGAAATAAGGAGGAGGAGGAGGAGAGACGTTATTGGGAGGCGGAAAGACAAGGAAATGAAGCGAAAGTTACCAGGGGAGGGAGTAGGGAGAGGAGGAGCGATCGTGATCGGGCCTAGGGACAAGGACGTCGTCGGGAATCCGCTTGTTGAGGTCGCGGAGGATCTCAACGAGAGGGCGGGTGATGAAGGAGGAGTAGGAGGGAGACGAGAAAGGCTTGTCGAGGGGGACGACGTAGTTGGCGTTGGGGACGGGGACGGCGGAGGCGGCAGCCTTCCTGTTGACGGCGCGGTCTCCGGCACCTGAAGCACGAGTAGTCAGCCGGAGGGAGGAGCGAGAGTCGGAGGGGCGGCGGAGGGCGAGGGATGAAAGGAGGCCGGAGGCGGTCGCGGGGAGTGTAGCCGCCATTCCGAGGAGGAGTCCGAGTGGACAGGTGGGAATTGAAAGGGGACGACTGGGGGATACGTGCTTGCTGTTTTCCAACACAGCGGAGCTCCTTTTGTCAAGTATTATTATTATTATTATTATAAAGTAAACTCGGACAAATTTCCATTAGTTCCCATCAAGATCAACAACTCGATTTCCCAGAATAATAAATTATTAAAAAAGAAAAACAAATATGGCCAAACAGCTACCAGTAAGTAATACACATCGACCCCAATTCTGGCACGACGGGGGCCCACGCCCATGCCCGAAACGAAGACGATCATCACGACATCAACATCGAATAAACAACAAAACATTTCGGTAATGATGTTACTCTGAGGGGCGTCGTTCTCACACATTTATTGGAATAAGCAAGACACCCGCCGTACCACCCTAAGGCAACATGCCCTCTACTACCAACCATCACTAGCAACAATTCACGTCGGTTTTCAAACTGTTACCGCAAATCACTTCACACCACCCCCTCCATCAAAAAACTTGCCCACGACTCCGTTTGGATAAGGACTTGGATAAACTACACCCGAGGTCGAAACTATTACCTATACTTTTCCTAAGGTTAGTGGTTGGAGGGCAGTCAGCAGGGAGAGAGGGTGATGTTAGATCACCTTGTCGTCCTCGTATCCCTGGCGTGACACGCACCGGATCGATTTGATGACTTGGTGGGGATTGCGACAAGGGAGAAAAGCAGGCCGAGGCGGGGCGGGATCATGTTGGAACCTGTTGCATCTCCTGTCATGAATATTTAATATGATCCCAGGGATTACAGCACGCGCAATCGTGACAAGATCTGAAGGTGGGAGATGGATTGTATTCATACCATTCCGAGCTTCTTCCGAAAAGTCAACTCTACGTCTCTGCGAAGAACTTCAACATCCGCTGCATAGTCCTTCTGGAATTCTTCCTCCCTCAAATGATCCAACCGTTGCCTCATCCTTTCTAATGCCATATCCAAGCCGCAAAACTCCTTGAAGACTTGAGCTTCCGTGCTTCTTAGCAGCAGCAGATTCTTAACTGCAACGAGTGCCTGCAGCAATCCTAAGCTCGTCAGCGCACCAACCAATGTTCAATGAACAAGTCCAGGTGTCAAGACTAGGATGAACATAATTGTCGACCGTTTTTGCTTTATATCAGCTACGGGGCAAAAACATTGGATGTCACTGACATTCATGGGCATCCAAAGATATGAACACAAGATATTTGAATCCAAAAGCATAGAACTAAGTACAGAATGACGGACCATAATGAACGGGCCATTCTGACGTAAGACTCACCTTTTCTTGAAGATCAAGATCACTAGATGACATCAGGTCAACCACGGACTTCAAAAATTTTCTATTTCTGAAGAAAGGCAACTCTTCTTCAGCAGCAGCTTCCAACTGACATTCCGCCAGGTCTCCCACGAGGAAAACAGCTTTTCTCCGCAGTCTAATATCTTCTGTTGAGTTGCTCAGAATATCCTGAAATCCCCAAAATTATGAATAAGAATCACCCACATGTTTTACCATGGATCATTTTTTCTAAAAGGAGTTTTGACTGCAGTACCTGAATAATCAAGTCTCCAGCTTCAGCATAAAACAACTCCTGACCATATAAATTGTTACGCACTACTGCTGAGACAGCATACAAAGCTTTAATGGCTTCTTCAACAAACTCTGACTTCACCATCATCATTAGCTTTGTCAAAGCTCCTAATTCTAAAACCTGAGTTTCACATCAAGCCGACTTTCGATGAGCATACTAATAGTATTTTAAAAACAATATGTAAAAGAAAGGAGTCGAACTTATAAGAAAAGATTATACCTGCTTCTGAACTAGAGGATTGTTCTGACTCGCCTTCCCAATAACCCAAGCTGAAAGTTTCCTTAAATCTGACTCTGGGTGATCTAGCTCTCTAATAACCACGGCAAAACCCCCGAGTTTGTTTAAATCTGAATAAGTACCACAACTGTCACCACCGATAACTTCAAAGGAAAGTACAACAAAGCTTAAGCAAGATTGATCAATCAAACAATCCTGAAACACAGCGCAAACTACCAGACAACCACAACCATCTTTTCCGTTGCCTGCTTATCAGAAAGCACACCGTATTCCTCTACAGCTTAGTCTCCGGAGATAATCACGTGTATTCGTGCATACAATGCAATCGATGATGTAAAAATGAAACTAAAGTGTACCAAAGAAAAAGACCCAGTCTGTTATCTGAGAAGGATTGAGAATGAAATCTCCATACCATTTGCATTGTCTATGGGCTCTACAAGAATCAACAGCTCTTGTAACGCACGCTGCCGATCTTCCAAGGACGAGGAGGCATTATTTAGATCATCTATGGCGATTTGCATCAATTGTGCATCAGATGGCGTCTTCAATTTTTCCATCAGCTCCTATTGCAAATACCACCCAACTCAGAAATATTTGAATAAAAAACTGCCTTAAGAGGCATGTTTCCAAAACGCTACTTTACTCCGGTCGACGAAACAACTGAAGCTGCAAAAATCTAAGGAACCGATACTGAAGCACAAAGCAGCAGCCAAATGAAGCAGGTAACAAACACTGCCATTGATCTGCCAGTTTCAAAACATTGATTAACCACACAACGCGACACAATGACTATCTTGATACCACACAATTCAACCTACTACCACACAAGAAACTGACAGGACTTCAATTAAGTTGTGAGTGGCATCTAGAAAGACGAAGACAACCTTCAATTCCACCTGACGCTTCTTCAGTTCGCCCGAAGACATCCTCTGTACGTCCTGCGCAGTCTCCTTCAACTTTGTGGGATCCGAATGACCTAAAGAACGAATTGAATTACATCGCAACGAGGCATGATTCCGAAATAAGCTACCACAATCATCGCAAACAACAAGCTCCCACAATAAAACCATCCAAAAATCCAACCTATGGCCCACTGCAACATCCCGTCGAGGGAGGAGAACCCTCCGTCAATGTCATCGCGGTCGTCGAGGATCGCAGGGTCCTCCTTCCGCAACAGATCGGCCTCCTCCTGGGCAGTCGACCAGAAGAGTCCACCGGAGGACGCCGTCATGTTCTCTCGCTCAGCCGCGGAGGAGACGACGGCGAGAACGAGGATCAACAAGGACATAGCGTGAAGACACGCCATCGCGACAGAGATCAGCGAAGGGGGAGTAGGGACGGGGGAAGTGGAAGGGGAAGGGGAAAGGAAACGAAGGGAGACGCCGGTTGGCGGGCCGTTGAAGGCGACCAAGAAGAAGGAACGAGAAGTCGGTGGACGTACACGTCACGCCGCCGAATCAGGGCCGTTAATCACAGATCCAACGGCTGCGAACGACTTCCATTTTATTAACCTTAATTTATCAATTTCACCTCATAAATACAATATTTTAATATTTAATATTTAAGAATATTATGTCAAAATTTAATTTTGTATATTAAATGCATGGTCTGCTTGAGGGGCCGAGGGCCTTGTACATGCGCCTTTTCCTAGATAACTGGTCGGCCGAGAGTTCAATTCTTTATTTTTTAGATAAAATATCAATATCCTTAATTTTGGACTAATTTTTATTTTATCATTGTTATATAATTTTGTCATCGATTTTAATTTTTATTTTAATTTTATTCCATATTAAATTTTATCGCATACAAGAAAAATTAATTTTAATAAATAATTTTTATTTATCGATTAAAAATAATAATAAATTAAAAAAAGGAAAATAATATCGAAACATATTATATATATATATATTTTTTTTAAGTTTTAATAGATAAATTAAGTGAATTGGAGGCACGATAATTATATCAAAAAATACGTAAAATTAATAAACGTCGGTTGAAACCCTATTATAAGATACTTGTAATTAAAATTTAATTGTAAAGATTTAATGGCTTAAAAGGGAGAGATTGTGAAACTAATTATTTTTGTGAAGGACAAAACGGTGAAGTCCTGTTCCTCAACAGCTGCGACAACATGATGGATCAAATACTGAGGTCGGCAAGGGGCAGGGGGTTCCCTCAGAAGAGATTTCTTTCAGCAACTAATGAGTTCATTCAGACAAGGCTGAAACTTAATTGTTTTTGAAAAACTCAGATCGATCATCAGGAATCCCCCCCTCCGCGGCTCAACCAAAAACCCAGAAAAGAAGACTGAACCGAAACCAAAAGAAGAGACAAGAGAGAAGCAAAATCACGACACGAGGGAGTCGCACAAGACTAGATCCAGAAATATGGTCGTTTATATAGAAGCTTTCGAGCTCCCTCCCAAACACGCTGGGGGAAACCCTAGCCATATCATGGGCCTTAAATGGTTATTGGGCCATAAAGGGTAATTGTGCCTCTATGGGCTAAAAAGCCCACATCCCCTGCCTCAGTTTGAAGCCTTTCGGACATCCAACCTGCGACAAAGCGAGGCAAAGTTGAAGGAAAGGGTGGGAAAGAGAGGAGAGGAGACAACAATGGCGTGGAGGGGCCAGCTGTCGAAGAGCATAAGGGAGCTGAGGTTCTTGTTCTGCCAGTCCTCCCCCGAGAGCTCCGCCGCGAGGTCAGTTCTCGGTGTTTGTTGATTGTGTTGGGTTGACATCAGCGACTGTTGATTTGGGGGGGAAGGGTTTGATTCTTGTTTTGATGTGTGTGGGGTTTAAAAGGTCGTTCGTGGAGAAGAACTACAAGGAGTTGAAGTCCCTTAACCCTAAGCTTCCCATTTTGATCCGTGAGTGCCGCGGCACCGAGCCTCAGTTGTGGGCCAGATACGGTAATCCCCCCTCTCCCTCTTTGCCCCATGCTAGATTCTGTTGTCTGTCCTCATCGATTTTATGATTCTTTGGGCGTGCGGGTTTCGCGTTGTGCGGAGATTCTGGGTTCCGGCGTGCCATGCTCAAAATGATGCCAATGGACTTCATTTCCCTTCAGTTCTGCTGGTATTGATTGGTACTTAAGAGTTGGTGTTTCCGTTTTCCGTTTTGGTTCCGTTGGTGAAGCATGGCAGAGATGTTGAAAGCTCGTTCCTTCGAGACATGTGGTTATTACCATCATTTTCTCGGATAGCTATAGGTCTGCGGCCTTATCTGATGACGTTGACCTTTACATAAGCCAGTTCGCCATCTTTAGATTGTTTTTGATGATGCATCATCAAGAGATTTTTTCATCTGATTTGTTTGTGATGGGAGTGAATATATTTCCAAGGGAGTGGCCATTTGTGTTCCAGTGTGTGAAGAAGCTTTATTTGCGGAAAATTTCGCAATTGGAAGAGGCATTTCACACATGTTGGCCATTTGACGAGTTTACATGTTTCATATTGATAGTGATGATGTTTAAGGTTTGATAGGATGTCTGATGAGGCTGTATGGTGATGAGGCCTTTATCGTCTAGACAGTGTTTCGAATTGCTTTGCTTTGAGTTCTTCTTCTTGATGAATTGTGTGTTGTTATTGTGATCGGATGCTCTTGCTGTGGAACTGATCCCTGTGAGCTTCTCATTTTCTAGACTTTGGTGTGGAGAAGGGAATTCGACTGGAAGGGATGAGCGAGGAGCAGATAAATAATGCACTGAAGGACTTGGCGAAAGCGTAGCCTCTCCCGAGCGTCACATAACGATTTCAGCATTTGTCCATTTGAAATAATATCCCTTCATCCATTATGCTTGTTATAGTCTATCTTTACCCCAGTGTTCATGAGGTGCGTTGCCCACCTTTCCGACATTCACCGATTCGTGTCGTCAATTTACGACGGAGAGAGGCTCAGACTCGGCCAGTTTTTGGGGTTGTCTAACTCTTTTTGCGACTGCAAGTGTTGAGCGAACTGGGAACCTTGCTCTTAATGGGTGTAGGATATTCCTGAATAATATCAATCTGCGAGACATCGACTAAGTTTATCGATTCGTGACTGGTCAGATGCATCTGTCTTGTGGCGCGGTCTGAGCTTGGGGAACATATTTCATCATCGGGCCATATCCAACCATGTTGTGCCCGTCCGATGTCTCTGAAGCAACCCTCAGACAAGATCCCCATTGCCCGCCAAGTCTCTTTCGTTGACCCACTTCTCTGGGGGAGGCCACTACAGCCTGCCTGAGGGGATATCCTCCCTTGCCGGCAGTCCCCACAGGCGCCCTCTGCAAGAAGGAACCAACTTCGTGCGCCCTGTGCGGAGAACCGCAGGCTTTGCCGCGATCCACCAACCGATTGGCGAAATTATGCTTCCGGACACTTAGTCGTGGAACAACCTCATATATCACCGCCTCGTCCGCGGCGAGGTAAGGGAAGCTGTCCATATAGGAGAACGCTGGTTCTCGGGTTTTGCCATGACAAGGACACATTCCCTCAAACTATCTCTGCTTGTCGTCTCTCGGGGGACTTGTTGCCAGGGAGACAGGTTCATTGCCTCGCGGTTTAACATGAGTTTCAGTTCGACCGCTACGTTATTACTGCTTTAACGAGATGCACGTTATTCGGCAGTCAGAGGATAGACATCAGATGCTTAGAAATCAAGCTTTGTCGGGCAGAGATGAGAGGCTTTTGCCATTGTGAACAAAGTTTTCTTACCCTAACAACAAGGAATGCCAACAGGTTATATAAATGGTTCTTCTCAGAAAAAATCTGTTTCCAAACCCTTGAGTAAATGTAAGCAATAATCTGCTAAAACAACAATAGAGCTGCTCTGTTAAGGAATCAAAAACTCGGGGGCAAAATTTCCAGATAAGTCCTAAAAATAGACCTAATTCCCCAGTGACAAAAATAGTGAAAACGAAGAGGAAAACCGTCCGTCAGGGGTGAGGTGGTTTCCCTAATCATGTTTCCCTCCTGGTGTTCCTCTTCCGTGGCGCAGCGGCAGCCGTGGCGTTGCCCTTTCCCTCGTCCTTATCGGCCTCACCTTCTGAGGTCTCCGTGGTTGATTCACTTCTCTTTGGCGTGGGAGTCACCTTTAAAGTTCCAAATTCAAAGAATGTTATTCATGGATAGCCAAACAAAAACCCTTGTTAAACTAACTCTATCATTGCAGATCAGTTCATACTTTGGCTGCCGGTTTCTTGCTCCCACCAATAAGAATTCTGAGGAACGTCGTCAGGATCAAAATAACGATGGCGACCAATGCGCCAATGGTCATACTGGGTTGCTCCTCCGCCTTCTCCAGTAGTTCCTGAAAAAGGCAACAATACCCATTAAGTGAACAATGGTCTGCTCTCCAAGGTAGGGAGAACCCGGCGCCTTCACGAAGACGAAATGCAAAGTGAGGAATTAGTGACTCATACCAAGATCTTAGCCTTGTGAGGCTTCAAGAAAGGAATATCAGCTATCTTGTAGAGAACTTCGAAGACTTTCTTCTGAAAAATTTTGCCAAGAAGCTCATTCAAGCATGTCCGTGTAATGATGAGGAGTGAGCATGTAAATACAGGGAAATAATCACTTACCTGAATCTCAGCAAGAAGGTCAGTGCTGGCACTCTTTTCATCCGCCTTTTGTTTCTCCTTTTCGGCATCAAATTTGGGTTTCCAAGCCTTCTCCCTGTAGGACTCGGCAACCTTCTCATCATCAGCAATCAACACATTGTCGAACAAGATTCCATCCTGCATCGTCCAGATCTCAATGCCAATGGCAGAGATGGGCTCAAAGTCTGGCTTGTCAAGCTCAAAGTAAGCTGGATTTGGGATTTCCTGAGGCTTCCAGATTCCCTTGTAATTTGGGTTGTCAATGAGTGGGGCATGCCACTTTCCTTTGTATTCAGGATTCCTCTTCATTGGCCTCTTCCATTCACCACAACCAGGTCCAACCGCACAGTTGGGGTTCTCAATCTTGGGCACCTCCCACTCTCCATCTTCTTCATCGTCCCAATCCTCGGGCTTAGTAGCTTCTGGATCTTCAATCTCCTCTGGCTCATCATCCAACCATCCCTCAGGCTTCTCAGCCTCCTCATCTTCTATCTCCATGGGAGCTTCCTCATCCCAGTCATCAGGCTTAACAGCATCAGGATCAGGGATCTTGGCGTGCTCATCCCAATCTTCCGGTTTCTTATCTTCAGGATCAGGAATAGTCTTGGCAGGAATCAGCGGCGGGTCGAAGTCCTCACCTGAAAGGAAGTTTGCCTTCTTCTTCTCCTCCCCATCGATCAATACCCTCAATTCATTATTAGGGGTCATAATAGCAGTGTAGACATGAGAGAGTTTGTCGTAGGGCACAGTTGGAGGATACTTGAGATGGTGCTCATCGTACTCCCCAGTCTTCGGGTTCTTGTGGTTAAAGATGAAGTGCACTTTATTTGTCACCCCACACTTATCAGGACCGAACATGATGGAGTAAGGAGACTCGTTGTCGAATTCATTGACCTTCCAACCAGCAGCCTGGGGGCGAAGATACTTCAAATAGGCACCGCCACATTCAAGCCCATTTTGGAGACGGACCTCGTATTGTAACACGACAGTCCCATCCTTGAGACTCACTGCCTCATCAAGCTCCTTGACAATGGCGTACTTCTTTGCTTTCTCACTCACAATAAGACCATAATCCTCGTGTCCCTCGCTTTTTGCGTGCTTCCAGACACCTGAAAAACAGGAATTCCAAGTAAATCTAAATACAGGAAGACGTAATTTCCAATGACAATCGTAACAACAGACGACCAAACACGTTCATATTTTGCAATTGATCTTGGTGAAAATTGATCGAGCCGACAAAGAAATTATCTGCTGCATTGCCCATCTCAGGTAAAACCTTCTAAACCAATCACCCCCCTGAATTCACAACGGCCATTTTTGCCAGTTGATCTCTCTGATGTTCATTGAGTCCAAAACATACAATCACATCAAACAATAATCGACGTCTCCTCTAGGAAAAATACTTCGTGCAACATGAAATGGCCAAGCAGAGATCTCACAACCAGACAACAAAAGAAAAACACAGATACAAATGATCATCCAATGAGAGAAATTCAAAACGTAAATTAAATCTTCTGGAAAGAAGAAACAGAAGCTCAAAAAATTCTCCAAATCACCAGGCATTTCGTGCGTTTGAAACCACGGTAACTCGAACAAATAAACAGATGAACAGGTAGATCTTCATCAGAGGGCTGAAACAAGTACTGCAGCAGAGCGTGATCATACCTGTATAGTCTTCCTTCTTGGAAACAACCCAACGTCCGTCAAAAGACTCGTCGAACGAATCGTAGAACACCTATCAGAACAACAACATCAACAGAAACAAAAAACATAAGCCAAAAATTCAATCCGGAACCGAATTGGATCGCGTGGAATCAAGAAGAAAGTTACCGGATCGGAAGCGACAATCCCGGGGACGAAACAGAGAGCGACGAGCAGGAGCAGAGCCGCAGCAGCAGCAGCCACCATAGGCTTCCGCCTCCCCTCCATCACACACTGCAACAAACGAGTCAGCTTCCTTCGATGGGACGAGACGGCGAGACGGGGAAGGAGGGAGGGGAGCGTCGTCAGAGACGAGACAGATTCTATTCTGGCGGAGGGGACTGGGAGGGAGTTTTGTAGGTGGGATCCACGCCACGTCATCAAGCATTTCTGCGCATCAGACCAATCGGATATCGACACGTTATCAGTGTTCCGCCACGTCATCTGTTTTTTTTGGGAGGGGGGGTTTGGAACGTGCCGCTAGGTGAAGGAGGGACGATGGGGGTTTCGACCTGCTAATTTTGGGGAGACGCAAATTTGTCCTCCTCAAATTTGTCATGTATATTTCCTGCCTTTCTAAAATAGTTCCATCTCCATCAAGAGACTCCTTTCATAATTTATATGCATTTTTTACTTTCACATAAGAAATTTTTTGTAAAATATAAAATAATATACGAAGCTTTTCATACCGTATAAACAATAATTGCTTTTCGTATTGCTTGAGCTTATACTGAACGGACACGAAAAACAATGGATCTAATTACTTGTGCAATTCAACGGCTAATTCACCGATTTCCATTCTGCATGCCGATTTGCAACAGTAAACGATTGTTGTGTATTTTCGGTGATAATCTCGATTTCAACCGGATACTTCGGAAAAAAAAAAAAGCGTAACAAGAACCTCTACCGGATTCACTATTAACTGAACAACCCTCCGGAACTTTTCCCTCGAAAAGGATTCTAGCAAACCTCGATCATTAATATCCGGAGGAGCTTCCGATCTGACTGCTCATCCATCCCGTGCATCGACCTCTGCCTCGGCTGCCCTCTGATTCCACCACTGGCTGATAGAAATCCCGCTCAATCCACAACAGACAAGGAAATCAAACAACCAGCCAAAATGACGGTTATCCTCACTCGATGAGATAGTTGGCCAAAGAGATCATCCCCTTCCTCAGCCTCATCGGGCATGCCGTCGCGGATGATCTCGCGGGTCTAAGGCGAACTAGGAAAGGAGCACGTCTCTTTGGCGGGAAGGACCGGCTCAAATCTTTATGGACTGGGCCGGGTCGGGCCGACCAAGGCCGCAGGTGTCGTGATCTCCATCCGTTAGATTAAGGCTGCAGGAAAATCGATCCGACGGACACGGCTTGCTAGGGGTAAATTGATTTTCTCTTAATAAATAAACCAAAACTAAAACTTCTATTTTTTTTTAATTCTTATTCTTGGCAGAAGGGAACAAAAAGCCGTAGACACGTGGGACAGCAGGGACAATACAAGACAAGACAACATCATATTTCGGGAAGAGGGGATGATAACGTTGCTCTTGCCGATGAATGTTTCGAGTTTTGTTCCATAATGACGTCATTTAGAGAAATATTTTGCCAATTAACTCACTAAAATCGGCTTTTGTAAGACCAACTTCCTCAATTTTCTTCTTTTTTTTTTATTTTGAATTAAAAAAAAAGAAGAAAAAAAATAAAGAAGCCTAAGTGAGGGAAGTCGGCCTTCCATTCATTAATTTTTTTTAATCCAAAAGCAAAAACAAAAATTGAGGAAGTCGGCCTTAGTAAGGCCGACTTTCATTTCCCAAAACCGAAGTCGGCCTTACAAAGGCCGACTTCCTTCATGCAGTGTCCCGGACTTCGTTTGCTAAAATTTTTTCTAAGTGTGGTGAAGTCGGCCTTTGTAAGGCCGACTTTGGTGGGTTAGTTAGCGAATTATTTTCGTTAATGCGTCATTTGGCGAAATATTTCGCCAAATGACGTCATTAAGGAACAAAACTCTGAATGTTTCTGTTTTTCCATTTCTCAGATCGGGTGAGGAGGTGACGCGGTAATGCATGGTCTTTTGCAGGAGAATCATCGTGGGATTGATTGAGGAAGGAGGAGGAGGTCGGGGGTGGGGGGTGGGGGATTGTTGGGGGAGGAGGAAGACGTACACGGCCGCAGGGTTCCCCTGCCGTGGATTCCAAAGGACGTCCCGTGCCCGTATATCATGTCTGGAAAGGAGACAATGTGAGCGATTACTTTGTCTATGCCATTACCTTTGATGCATTTGGAAAGCGGGAAAGTTAATGTAGCCGTTGCAAGGGAAGGAAGGCCCGGGCTTGGGCTGCTGGTGGAGAAGGGGGTGAGTTGACGTTGGATGGATTGGATGGGGCCAACAAGAGCAAGGTATGGGCCATGGGAAGAAGAAAGGAACCGGAGGACGAGATTGAACGAATGGAAGAATGCGAGGACTTGCAGGTAGAAGAAGTTGGAGATAAAGGGCTGGAAGGAAAAAAGAAACAAGCCCCAACGGAAACGCGCGCAGAGCATAAGAACCTGGACTAGGGGAATAGGAGGACAGAGAATTCTGTTGTAAGGGAATGGGGTCGCGTGAGGGTGGTTAGGGGATAAGGATGGAGGTGTAATAGAGATATGACTGTATTTTTCTGTCTGGAAGGTGGTGGTCGTAGAAGTTGATCGAAGTTGTGAGGAGAGGTTTGACTCTGTTTTTATAAATGCAATCGGAAGTTCAGCTACTGCTGGTTGTTTGTTGTTTAGTTGCATCATCTGTTATCAGAGCGGTGTAGCTCGACTTCCCTGACCTGGAATGCCCGTGACTAATGGCACTCGGTCGAATAGCACAAATGGAGTCGGAGTCTGTGAAGGAAGTGTTGCAAGAGCTGGTGAGGAAGATTGAAGGCATGGATGCGTGAATTGTTGGTTTAGAGGATAGGGAGAAAAGGAAGGAGAGAACACCATCTGTGGATAGGAACAACTCGAGTTCCAGAAGAGATGACCGGCAGGTGTGGAGTGGAGACAAAGTGACGAGGTAGACGAAAGTGGAATTTCCGGAGTTTGATGGGGCGAATGTACATGAATGGATACTCCGCAGAGAGAGGTTTTTGAGTTGGATGACACCCCTGCGGAACTCAAGGTAAGCATAGCTTCAGTGCACTTGCTTGGGCCAGCCATTGAATGGCACTATGCGTTCATACGTGGAAAGGAGTTGGGTGGTGCGGTGAGTTGGAACGAGTACGCTGCTGCAATGTTGGTGAGATTTGGTCCGAACGAACTGACGAGATCCATGGTATTGCTGAAGGAATTGAGAGAGAAGACCAATTTATCTGAATACGTAGAGGAGTTTGTTTCCTTAGTCACTAAAGTGGAATTGTCAAAACGAAGATCAGGTAGCTTTGTTTATTGGTGGGTTGAAGAGAGAAACTAAGAAATTTGTCACAATGTTGAACCCTCGTACGTTACAGCAGGCAATTGGCTTTGCGAAGACACTATGTAATGATGATGAAGGGTCGGTTACAGGGGAAGAGAGCAAATAACTAGAGGAAGAAGAATGGAGTCACGGAATACACGGAGAAGGGTAACAACAGGAACTTTAAATAGTCCCTCTACAAGGCTGCCTAGTGGAAGATCATTGGAGAATGGACTAAGGGGTGTTGGTGCTACAGGCTTACGATCGTTACCATATCAACCACCACATAAGATACTCACTCCAGCAGAAATGGAGGAAAAAAGGCAGAAGGCTTTGTGCTTTTGGTGTGATGAGAAATACTCGTTCAATTATAAATGCAACAACCGAAGATTATACCCAATCACCTTGGAGTCGGAGGAACCAGAGGGAGAATTCGAATAGGAGGAAATGGGAGGGGTGACACTAGAAAAGCCAGATACACCGATTATTTCGTTACATGCTCTTCATGGGGTGGCTCTCTCTTTTAAAAATCATACAATGAAGGTTGTGGGGTTTTATAAGAAGAGAAGGTTGACAATTTTAGTCGACTCTAGGAGCACGCACAATTTTTTGGACTTAGGAGTGGCCAAACAGCTGGGATGTCCGATTCAGGTGGTTGTAGAAAAGAGAGTGCTTGTAGCTAATGGGGAGAGGATGATATGTGCTTCGATGATTAGGAAATTTCAATGGGAATTATAAGGAGAAAGGTAAACTGCAGATGTGTTATTGATGCCCATCAAGGGATGCGAAATGATTCTTGGTATGGAATGGTTGAATTCGTTAGGAAAGGTACTATGGGATTTCCCAAATCTCACAATGCACTTCTGGAAAGAGGGAAAGTTAGTGCGGTTGACAGTTGGAAGTGGGGAATTTGCAACTGTTACAACAAGAGTATTCTCTTTAGACAGTAAAGAGATGGACCTTATGATAATCCCTGGGAAGCAGGAAGAACAGGGTAGTGATTATAATTCTGCAATTCTAGCTGAAGTACAACAACTGATTTCAAAATTTCATAGTCTTTGACGAACCTAAAGGGTTGCCTCCTAGGAGGAAACAAGATCATGCTATTATCTTGGAAGAAGGAGTGCAGGGTCTCAGTTTATGACCATATAGACATTTTAGTTACCAAAACGATATCATAGAAAAGTTGGTGGATGAAATGCTGTAAGCCGGAGTAATCAGACCCAGTTGTAGTCCGTTTTCTCCTCCGGTGGTGTTGGTTAAGAAAAATGATGGAACGTGGCGACTATGCATCGATTATAGGAAACTTAACAAGAAGACGGTAAAAGACAAGTATCCGATTCCTATTATAGAAGAGTTGCCGGATGAATTGAAGGGGGAGAGCTGGTTTTTAAAGCTTGATCTGAGGTCCGAATACCATCAGATTAGAGTCAGAGAAGAAGATATACCGAAAACGGCTTTCAAAACTCACGATGGGCATTATGAGTTCTTAGTGATGCCCTTTGGATTAACTAACGCCCCATCTGCTTTCCAGGCCTTAATGAATGAAGTTTTCAGACATTATCTTCGGAGGAGTGTGCTAGTTTTCTTTGATGATATCCTCATTTACAGTCCTACCTTGCAGGCACATTTTTCTCATCTCTCTTAGGTGTTACATCTTCTGCTACAAAATTGTTTAGTGGCCAAGATGAGTAAGTGTTCGTTTGCTAAGAGGAGGATAGAGTTCTTAGGCCATTTCATTAAAGAAAAAGGTGTATCTACTGATCCTAAAAAGGTGGGGGCAGTTCTGAATTGGCCGGCACGAGTCAATATTAAGCAGCTCCGGGGATTCATGGGCTTGACGGGGTACTACAGACGTTTTGTGAGGGGCTATGGGGCTATCAGCAAACCTCTAACTCAATTACTCAAAAAGGATGCTTTCCAATGGACGTCACAGCCACAGTCGACATTTCTGCAACTAAAGGAGGCCATGACCTCTACACCAACGTTAGCGCTGCATGATTTTTCTAAAACCTTCGTGGTGGAGACAGATGCTAGTTCGCAAGGAATTGGGGCTGTATTGATGTAGGAAGGACACACAATAGCCTTTATTAGCAAGGCCTTAGCCCAACGACATCTAGGAATGTCGATTTATGAGAAGGAGATGCTATCTCTGGTATATGTAATCGATAAATAAGTATTATCTGATGTGCAAGCATTTTATAGTAAAGACTGACCACCAAAGCCTAAAGTACTTATTGGAGCAGCGGCTACACAATGAAATGCAGTTTCAGTGGTTGTCAAAACTAGTTGGGTATGATTTTGAGATAAGTTACAAGAAGGGTAAGAACAATATTGCAGCCGATGCTCTCTCTAGAATCTCAAGTCCTAAATTGATGACTATCGCATTAGAGTTGCAGTAAGGTTCATTATTGGATGAGATCAAGAACAGTTGGCAAGGTGATGCATCTCTCAGAGCAATTCTGTAGCAACTTGCGTCTGGATAAGTTTTGCACTATTCCTTCAAACAGGGGCTGTTGAGGAGGAAGGGGAAACTAGTTGTTGGAAACAATTCCCAGCTCAGGGAGACAATAATTCGAGTTTTTCATTCATCTGCAACAGGGGGCCACTCGAGAATTAATGCCACTATCAAACGGATTTCTGGTTTTTGCTTTTGGAGGGGGTTAGGGGAAAATGTTAAACGGTTTATATGCAGCTACGATATTTGTCAGAAGTGCAAGTATGATCCTTCAGCTTATCCCGGATTGTTGCAGCCCTTGCCTATTCCCACCTCTATTTGGTCTGATAGTAGTATGGACTTCATCACGGGGTTACCCAAATCTCTGGGAAAGGAGGTCATCATGGTAGTGGTTGAGAGACTAACTAAGTTTGCCCATATCATTGCTTTGAAACATCCATTTAAAGCCATGACAGTGGCTACGGCTTTCCCGGATAATGTCTTTAAACTCCACGGCCTTTCGAATACTATTGTCAGCGACATGAATCCTATCTTTCTTAGTGATCTTTGACAAAATCTCTTTATACTACAAGGAGTGGAGCTACGGCTTTCCTCTGCATATCACTCATAGACAGACGGCCAAACAAAAGTTGTGAACAGATGTGTTGAGACTTATCTTCGCTGCATGTGCGTTGACTGTCCAACCAAATGGTACAGGTGGCTTTCTTTAGCGGAATGGTGGTATAACACCACTCATCATTCTTCCATATGTATGACTCCATTTCGGGCCCTCTACGGGTATGAGCCCTGGTTCATCTTCCTTATATTTAAGGCACCTCTCCTAACATGACTGTGGACAGAGAACTTACAAATAAGGAGGCTGTCATTCAACTTCTCATATTTCACATCCATAGAGCTCTAAATAGGATGGTTCAATTGGCAAATCGGCATCGGTCTGATAGGAGTTTTCAGGTAAGTGATTTGGTATATGTGAAGCTTCAACCGCACCGACAAACCTCAGTCACGAGAGGGCACACCAGTAAGCTGGCTTTCCTATATTATGGGCCGTATAAAGTGATAGATAAAGTGGGTGCTCTAGCTTATCGCTTGGAGTTGCCTGCTAGCTCTCAAATACATCCAGTCTTCCATATGTCCAGACTAAAGAAGTGTTTGAGCTCCAATGATCGGTATTCTTCAACTCTTTTGGATATGTGCACAAATACTTGGCTGCCAGAGCTTATCCTGCAGAGGAAAATGGTTCGTCGGGGAAATTCTGCAGCTACTAAGGTTCTGGTTAAATGGCATCACCAACAAGCAGAGGCAGCTACTTGGGAGTTCTTGGTTGACCTCTTACAAAAGTTTCCACGATTCCACGCCCCTCGGGTTACAAGAGAATAATCCATTTTTGGGATCATAGCAATTCGTTTTTAAAAATATTATACAAATTAAAACATAAAAGTGTACAATTCAATGCAAGTAAATAAATTATTTTGTTTTTGTTTTAAATTATTAATCGATGGCTAAGAATATATTTTAAACATAAGTCAAAATATCAATTCATGGCACGCGCTTTTGGCCTACTATAACCCTTAAAAACTTTTTTTTTTTATTTTATAAATCGATAATTTAAATATTTTATAACCTAATTAACACGCCGGGTCGGCTAATAATAGACTGTACGAGACCTTTTTTAATGTATTTAATACGTGAGACTTACAACACGCTGATTTCAGGGCTTAATTTCTTCTCATTGTTGTTTGTACCTGATTTACGAGTCAATCAAACATCGCAATCTCGATGTAATAAAGTCGCCCCCCCAAAATGTTAAAAGGGTCTGACAGACATTCAATTCTTTTCTTAGCTTTTTAGTCAAATAATGAGAATTATCATGAACTTGACACAGACGGGCTCAGGGGAGTGGGTGGAATCGTGACTGTGTGATGTTTTGGGAACAAGTAACGAAGAAGACATTTTGGCATCTCTTTTTGATTTCGGGGAGATCTTGTTGTGTCTCTTTTTCGTCCCGAAAGAGATTGTAATCAAAAGTCAGCTTTACGTTAACTCCAAGTATGCCCCCGAACAAACTAGGAGGGTTACCCCCGTTTATAATCATCGCCCCGGTGGTAGGAGTTATGGCCGTGGCCGCACTCGATTTTGTCAGCCGCCGCGACCCGCTTCGCCTCTAAGCGAGCGCCCGTGCCAGAAGGTGGTATGGTCTCGGTGATAAAAGGGCTACGTGAGTTTGATTGAGGTTTGTTTAATTTTGACCATTGGTAGGTTGTACATCGCACGACACATTTCAAGGCATGTCTGTTTTTAAATATTAAAGTAAAATTAATTGAATATCAAGTAAAAAATATGATTCGTGTCATGTCTTTTTGGACAATCCGTATCAAATCATTCTATAGACATTAAAAATAAAGCATGTGAATTATTATCATTTTGAATAAGCGGGCTAGTTTGTTGTAGCATACCAATTATGTCGTGTTTTGATTTTTAATACCTATCATTGTTTTTTTTTTTCCTTCTTCCTTTCAACGTGCAGGCGTGCCAATTGAACAGCGAAAGAGACACGGAGGTTAACTAAAGAAAAGAAAGGGAAGCCCCAAGAAATGGCTACATCCAGAGAACATGATATTTATTTAAGTAATATTTTCCTTATTTAAAAAATCGAATTATATTTTGAGTAAAAAAATGTTCCGGCGTATATTATTATTATTGGCAGCCGCAAAAGTTGACGACCAGTGGCCCCGAAAGGTCATGGAATCAGTCAGAACATTGAATAAGGAGTTAGGGTCCCACCACCCGCATAATCACTCCTTTCTCTCAGAAAAAGATAATTTAATTATACGGAGTCGAATTTACCCTTTCAACTTTAGATTTTAGTGGTCAGGACTGGGGAGTACTTCTTCACTCTAATGAACCTAAATCACCTGATTAAACACGGATGTGTTAAAGCAAGCGTGAAACAACTTCTTAGTTATATATATAAAAAAAAGGGATCTTGTATGTTAACTAGTTCACTTAGAGCGGCCTTTAAAAAGTAATAATGTTTTTTTTTAAATTAAATTTTTAACTATTTATATCTCCTAAATTCAGTCAAATGAAAATTTATGGGCAATCACATCACACGTCCTTAGGATTCAACAATTGTCGGTTCAACTACTGTCACTTTCTTTTTTTGTTTCCGAAGCATTATGCATCTCTTGGCATTTTTTTTTTGTTTTTTAAGGGCCCCCACTTTTTATTATTTTAATTTATTATTATTATGCTAATCCTCGTGTTCGTGCATAAACTAAAAAAAGTGGACGCTGATAGCTAAAAAAAAAAAGAATAACAAAAAATTAATCAACACTCGATTATGTAATGCCAACATACGTTGTTAATAATGTCGTGAATCAATCTCGGAAAACAAATCAAACCATATTATTGTTGTACGCATCCTGAAATGGAACACTCCTCAATCGGAGGTTCACGATCATAACATGAATCCTCCTGAAACTACGTGAATACGCCTCAATGCAATGATTCAAATGATGGTGCAGCTGGTCTCGATGATTCTATTCCTCGGGGTTTCTGGGAATGGATCCGTCCCCGCGATCACCCATGGAATCGTTGCCTGACTCGGGGGGCCATCCGTAGTGAGGGAATTGCGCCGACGAGGGCCCCCCGTGCTGCTGCCACGGCTGCATTTGTGGGTAGTAGTAGGCCGACGACGATGATGATGAGGAGGAGGAGGAGGTATACAATGTACTGGATGAAGTGTGATGAGAATGATGATGATGATCAGTCGCGAATTGGTCGTGGCTGTACAAATTCGACACGACATTGGGGAAATCGGCATCGCTGCTCGAGAGCACTTGCGCGTACTGGAAAATGTCTGGGTATACCCCGTGCGATGACTGAGAGATGGGGCCAACGCCAGGAGCAGCTGCTCCCGGGGTGCTTTCGCTAGGAACAGTCCCTGGTATGGCTTCGGGCTTATCGCCCTGAACTCTTTCGGGGAAGTTCAGCTTCGCCTTGCTGCCTTTAAACTTCAATGCCGCCCTATCATAAGCAAGGGCTGCGTCCTCAGCAGTGTCGAACGTGCCTAGCCAAACCCTGGCAGCTTTCTTCGGGTCACGTATCTCGGCTGCCCATTTCCCCCACGGCCTTTGCCGCACTCCCCTATAGTGCTTCCGTTGCGTTCTTTCTGAAACAAACAAATCACAAGAACCCCCCCAGCTCAGAAGCCTTCTACAACAAGTGCGCAATATCATAACACTTCACAAGAAATCCATCATATGTTCCTATGTTTCCCGCGACCGGAAACACGTCAGTTAAACCACCATCAGGTCAGGTTCCGATCATCATCTGACGAAGAAGAGAAAATTCTAGCCGCGTCTATGCCATCGCGGAGGCGAATAGCTAATTTCATTACACCATACTATGAGATGGACTTCAACAGCGTTCTTACAAGGAATGTAAGTAAATATTAGGTACAAAAAATATAATTTTGAAAACAAAAAGGTTTGGTAAACACCCACCAGAAAAAAAGGAGGAAAGAAAACGAAGCTGTCCAAGGTAGACCAAAATAACAAACCCAAACCTTTCGAGGCTATCGATCGATTAACCAAACTACACAAAAACATCGCATTTCTTCAAGCAGACCAACTCATGAAATTATTCACACTGGGAAATCCTCGAATCGGGCCTCGAATAATGGCATGGTTTCAAGGTCTCCACGAAGGAATATTGTATCATGAAAACAACACTACGTGTCTGTTCCAAACTAAAAGCTTGAGATCACCGATAGAAACAACGACTCGTGTTTTGTTCCCGAAACCCGACAAGCAACAGCGATTGGGGACATAAAGGAAAGGGAAGAACACATGATGAGGGATGGGGGAGTAAAAGAGATGGTAATCCACGGAACCTCCCCCAAAGACTCCTCGTTGAACGTTGCTATCCTACTATTAGAAAGGACAAGAAGATGTTTGTCGGGCTTCGTGCTTGAGGTTTCTTTGTCCAAATTGTACTCTAAAACCAAAACCCTTTACCCATGTGATAAACGAGACTCTTTCTCTTTCACTCTATAATATTATAAAGAGTGTGTGCGACGTGGTCATATACAATGGATCCAAGTATGAACCCTCTCCCCTCCCCAATCCCCCCCTCCTGGACTCGGCCAATTCAGATTTTGCCACATAAAAAGGTTAACCTAACAGGGGCCGTTTCCCTTGAATGGTCCAAAGTCGAGCCCGCGCTAGAACATGAACTTTTGGTTGTTTTACCTTGATCTTGAGGTGGGTGAAGGGGGTAGTCCTGCTGATCTTCGGCCGTGGCCCTGCGATCTCGATCCGTTCCGATGACTTGGTTTAGGGAGTAGACCATGGCGGAGACATCAGTCTCGGAAAGGGAGGACTCGTAGTGGGCGAAATCGTCGTCCTCCTTGTCTGCCTTTTCCTGCGACGGTGCCTCGAAAGGAAGTGCCCTCTTCCCATGTCTCCGATCCACCTTGGGATTATGTAACTTCCTGTCTAGGTTAGCGGCTGGAGGGGGAGGGCCTTAAATTCGAAGGGAGGAGGAGGAGGAGGAGGAGGAGGGAGATTGAAAGATGGGTGAAGAGAGAATCCAAGGAGTGGGAGTGTGGAGTAAATTTGTAGGGTTCTTGATGAGCGGAGGGGGAGGGGACTTACCAACGAAGTATAGTATATAATATACTACCCAATAAATACGTATTTGTTATATATATATATATATAGATATAACAACACAGTGTCTCTTCAGACCTCAGACAGGGCAGACCCTTCCGTAAGTGTTTCCGTATTAGATGACGGCCTCTCTCTTTTTTTTTTTTTTTGTAATTGTTATTGAAATGGCTATGCTATGATACAGAGTTATTTAATGTTTTGGTAATAAAAATAGAATATAAAATGTCTTAAGAATATGAAATCCTAAGAAAGGGGAACCAACCGTCAAGTGCTTCTCCGCCTCTCGTGTTTTTGCCGGTGTCGTGTTTGGGGGTAGATCACCAATAAAACCATCCTTCCTTTTTCTTCCCATTTTCATTATTTTCTAAATTCAAACCGAAATCATTCCCATTGTCACCACCGACGTTCCAAATTTTCTTCCATCTCCATCATGATTGTCACAATTATAGTGGGCCAGGACCTCTTATTTTATGGGCTTTCAGGCCCGTTTTCCTGTGACTCTCCTTCCGATCTTCCGCTTCTTCATTAGTCAGTTCCGCTTCTACAGTCGAGCAGGTGGTGTCCTCTCTCTTCACTAACTCGTTATAACATGGGCTGGGATTCCTTAATTGCTCTTACAATGTCCTTGTTACACTTGACGAATGTGCAATGGCTGTTAATATTAGTGTTCTCATCATAGAAGGGCTTAGGGAAGATTCATGAAATTTGTCATGGTCCAGTATTGTTTCCGCTTATGCATTCATTATGCTTGTAAGTTATTACTAGATCAACGTCTATGGGGAAGAAGTAATTTGCGTAAATGTAGAAAAGTTCCTGAGAAAGGTCTGAACTTAAACATCCCAAATTCTTCGTGTTGCTGACTGCAATCATATTCTTACAGTTCTGCAAGTCTTCTGTGGAGCCGATGGGTGAGGAAAGAGACCATGTCCACGTAATAGCCGCATCAGATGCACCTGGTGTCCCCATCCGTGCAATATACCTCGACCACAGCTCGTGTGACAACAGCAATGTCAGCATAAACCACAACGATTTCTTCCCCGGCGCTTCTTATTCGAGCAGCTCTGAGCATCCTTAACCATTCATTAATCTTCTGTATCGTCCGGGCGGCCACTATGACGTTCTCTACCCGAAGTACATGTCCGATTTCATGCCAGACGACGGGATCTGTACGCAGGCGGGACTACGGAATCTTTCAGGAGACCCATTCGGTGGCAGTGGAACATGTATTCATCCCTTGGATGCATCCATCCATGAACTGTGTAAGTTGTAAATCTAACGTCCCTCAAGCATCTGAAACCTTCTTAATGTACAAGTTCTAATTCCTGCCGTGTCTCTGTGAATCTTTTGGTTTGAAATGTCAAATGGAATCGTGTGAGATGCTTGACATAGCCGCCGCCGCTGCTGTTTGTAGTTGTCGATTAGATGTGGGTTGCTTGATGTTGTAATTGATGGAATTCGTGGCTGGTTTTTCTTTTCCCTTTTATTTTTTGATAATGTTTGCTCCTTAAAGGTTTTTCCAAATAACAATTTTGTAGTTTTCTATTTTTTTTTTTGTTATTTAAATAGTTTTTTTTGTTAATCTTTTAAGTTTTTTAATTTCGAGGGTTTCTGTTTCCGAAATCTCAACAATGAATGATAACATTTAATAAATTTTGGAAATCGTTACTTGGAGACGTTTCAAATATTAATCAAGCAGAACTTTTGTTCGACTAGAATTCATAAGTGAAAATAAGTACGGCTAGCTGATAAAACTACGTGAATTTCTTTTCGTAAGTACATTTCTAGCAATTTTTCTTTGCTTTATTCTTGTCACTGTTTACCTTTAAAATAGGTAATTTCCATTCATTGACTTAATATGAAAGTTTTGAATGTTTCAGAAGTTATTTGGAGGTAAAGCAAGAGCAAAGAATCTGCAACTAAACAGTTGTCGTCCTCACGCAAAATCAAAATTTTCAACCATACATTATCAACAAAAACATGGTTATGAAGACAGAATTGAGATACATTAACTAGTCGCTGAGTAAGGCAGGGAGTATGTAAGACATGAGTGATATATAAAGGTGAGGAACATGAATCAGAAGAGAAGGTTTAATTATCACAAGCGAGGAATCAGAGTGAGATATAAGGTGTTGATAATGTCGAGTATGTCGTATGTTGTGCCTCTTTAGCAGAAGAGTAATTCCTCGATGCGGGTACCGCCGGGCGGAAAAACCTCAATGCCTCTCTGAGCACCTAAACAGGCAGTAAAAGGACATTTGAACACTTGTTAAGTGATGAGGACTCTCTATGAACGGTCTCAACAAACTGCGTACCGTGTCGAAGGCGAGCCTCCGATGCTCGCTTGTCTCCTCACAATTCCCAACATCTTAACTGCAAATCGATCAGAGTAAGATACATCATCAGGGGAAAAGAATCCGGGGCCCGAGAAAGATGGACCGACGAAAAACGTAAAAGATCTCTCCTTGTTAGCTTCAAACGCGGAAACAAACCAACATCCGAACGAATCCTTCCCCCGGAAAACGAGGGAAAGCACCGACCAACGACGACAAATCCGATCAAAACACAAGCAGCGAAAATGAATAAGAATACGTACGGAAGCACGGAGGAAGGAGAAGCAAGAGAGACGGAAGAGGAGGAAGAAGAGGAGTATACGGACGCTTGCGTAACCGCGGCCGTTGTCGGTGGAAAGGGCTGCGGTGATCGGAAAGGGGAAGAGGACGTTGGCGGCTACGATCTCCCAAACGGCTCGGTGTTATTCCCGCTTAGTGGAGGGACGTGGCCCAATCAGTAATCCCACGTATAAAAACCAACAAATATTTCTAAAACATAACAAAAAGCAACATGCACGTGTACGTGTCCCTGTCCCAGTCCTATAATATTATATTTGGATGGAGTTGGATCAATTATATGAATCCTGCCTAAATTAAATTAAATGTAAGGGAAATAGTGAAGGCAGATCAAGGCCGAGCCCAGTTAGGAATAATTGGGCCTGTAATAGGCCCATAAATCATTTACAATTCATTGGGCTTCCTATCACGCCATGTCTTATGCCGCGGCCCGATGAATCTGTGGGCCTTTCTGTATTTAGACGAAACAGGTAAGGGACAAGGAAAACCTCCCCATAAACAGGAATGGACAGGGGGGTGGGATTATTTACTTGTTTGTTTAGATGGGGCTTGAGTTTAGGGGGAATATGCTGAGGGAATTTCCTATTCCTACGCCCCTGTTAATGAATTGACAAATGGTAAAAAATACTCGGTCGATCTTTTGGTTCGGATGAGAAAACCAAAAATCACGGGGGGGTCAAATCAAACCATCCGAAAATTCCATACTCAAAACCCAAAATTTGATTTAATCCCAAGAATAGCGAAAGACACCACCCCACCACACACACACATAAATTTTGAGGAAACATATCGCCCCCATCACCCCAACCATGAACGCCACCTTTTTTTCCTCCTCCAAATCCATACCCCTTTGTTCTGGCTCCACTGAGCCACGGATGACGATCGAGTTGTTGTGCGAGAGGGTGGAGTCCGCGATCGGGAGATATAGTTCTGGTTCTAGGCTGGGGTGCGACCCCGACGATGAGGCTTGCCTGTTTGATTCCATCTCCCGACTTTCCAGGCTGACGAATAAGCTCGAGAGCGCTTCGTCGAAGGAAAGCGGCCAGGGGGTCCAGGTTCTGAGCCGGACGAGCTCCGTACTCCAACGGGCAATGTTGTTCCTGGAGGACGAGCTCCGGTGGTCCCTCAACCGGCAGTTGAGGACGAACAACGAGCTTGAATCCAAATCCATCAAGGCCAAGCCGTCTTTTAATCTGGTCTGCGAGCCGAACCGCTGCCTCCTGGAACCGAACTCAGAAGAGGATGAGTTGCTCCCCGTTTTCTCGCACGAGATGGTCTCCCGAATGAATAGGATATGCTCGTTGATGATTGAGGCGGGGTACGAGACGGAGTGCTGCATTGTTTACAGCGTTTCGAGGAGGAACGTGTTCAAGTCGGCGCTGACAAAGCTAGGTATGGAGAACATGAACATGGATGACGTGCAGAGGATGCCATGGGAGTCCCTCGAAGGGGAGATCTGTACGTGGATATCCGTGATCAAGCAATGCGCCACAGATTTGTTCCCGGCGGAGAGAAACCTATGTGAGTCTGTGTTCTCGAGCTCGCCCCAGATATCTCGAAGCTTGTTCAGCAACCTCGTGAGGTCAGTTTCCATACAACTCCTCAACTTTGCGGAGGCGGTCGTGCTAACGAGACCTTCTTTCGAGAAGCTGTTCAAGTTCCTTGATATGTACGAGACTCTGCGTGATCTTGTCTCGTCCTTTGACGAATCATATGACCCAGATGCCATGGAGGAGGTCAGGGCCGAGATCTTGGCTGCCAAAACTAGAATGGCAGAGGCAGTCGTGAAAATATTCTGCCACTTGGAAAATTCGATAAAGAGCGATAACAGGAGGACTCCGGTCCCGAGCGGTGCGGTCCATCCGCTCGCTTGTTACACCATGAATTATCTAAAGTATGCCTGCGAGTACAAGGAGACCCTCGAACAAGTGTTCCGAGAACACCAAGATGGATCCAGTAATGACAACGAAAACGAGAGCACCGGCAGTGATGACAAGGAAGCTAAGGTTAAGGTGGCAAACGGGGATGGGGAATCTTCACCGTTCGGTAAAGAACTAATGACGGTGATGGACTCGCTGGATGCAAACCTAGACATGAAGTCAAAGTTGTACCGTGACCCGGTGCTCCATTACATATTCCTAATGAACAACGGGAGGTACATACTACAGAAGATAAAGAGCTTGCCGGAGATACACAAGATGATGGGCGACGCGTGGTGTAGGAAACGGTTGTCCGACCTGCGCCACTACCACAAGAGCTACCAGAGGGAGACGTGGTACCAGCTCCTACAGTGCCTCAGCCACTGTTGGACTGTTGGTGTGTGGTGGCGGACTGTTGGAGTGTGGTGGCTCGGCCCAAGCTAGTGATCTGGCCTAAGCAAAGTTGGAGGAAGCCAAGTAATGGACATTGCTGTTGTTATGCAGCTGAACTCAAGGAATCACTTGCGGAGGCTGTTATCAAGGTATTGTTGAGCTATATATACTGAAAAGATTGTAATACACTTGATAAGCTTTAACAAGAAATATACAGTCTTCTTCTTTCCTGAATTCTTCTTCATCTGTTTTCTTATGCGTGTTGCTCTTCTTCCTTCTTTTAGTTGGTCTGATCATTGCTGGCGTGTTCCCTTAAGTCTCTTTTACCTTTCTTCATGATATCAGAGCTCTACGTCTAGCGGTTCTTTCTTGTTCTTCTGCAATAGGTGAACGAAGTGCTTCTGCAAACCTCTCCCCAATCCCACCTCCGATTCAAATTCCCACAGGTTTCTTTTCCTCTACTCTGAAACTCGACGATGGCAATTACACTCTGTGGAAGGGGCAGGTTCGTGCTGCCATAGTTGCTGGTGGTTATGAAGAGTTCATTCATGGTACTACTCAGCCACTGTCTCAGTTTTTGGACACACAGATAAGTTGTGAACCCAGATTATAAAATGTGGCAAAGGATTGACAAGTCCGTAATGAGTTTCTTATTTTCCTCGCTTACCTCTGAACCTCTCGGCCAAGTAGTGTGCTGCAGCACCTCTCATGAAGTTTGGGAGAGCTTGAGGCAGAGATTTGATGTCAACTTCTACCACCAGAGTGATCAATTTACAAATATAGATGCAACAAATAAGGAAAAATGGGAAGACGATGCAACATTACCTAAATACAATTAAAATGTTTTCAGACCAACTTGCTGCAGTTGGGGAGAAGGTTCAGTATCGAGACTATGTTTGGTGTCTCCTGGAGGGGCTTCCGGCTGAATACTACCCTGTTGTCACTGCAATATATAGTAGGCCTGATCAACCTACGTTAGAGGAGATTCACAATATGCTCATGAACTTTGATATAAGACTGGAAAAGAGGCAAGTCCCAGATTGCGTTCTGCCGCTGGTACAACTTTTTACTCTTTCTGCAGGTGTAGGTGGTACACAGCCAAGGTTGGCCTCCTTTCAGACCCCCAAACACCGACCTCCACTAAACCACAGCCTTCACTCCTACCCCAGAACCCATTCACCTAGTCCGCGATACAATCCATCTGGAATTGAAACCAAGTCTAAGCCTACTCATGAACCAGCATACCATCAGCCAGGTGTGTTGGGAAAACCTCCTACTACGTTCCCTACTTCTAGATGGAATGATAACCCCTTCTCTTGTCCCAAACCTCGCTGTCAGATTTGCTATAAGCTTGGCCATACTGCACAAATCTGTTATCATCGCCTTACCCTGTCTCACCCTCCACAGACACATTTCACTAGCTTCTCTCATTCACCATCTTACCCAATTTCCTATTCCTACCCAGCTCACCTCTATAAGCAGAATCCGTCCAATACCTTCACTCCTGCTCCTCATGATGACTGGATAATGGACACTGGTGCTACTCATCATATTACACCAGTCCTAACTTACTTGCAATAGGTGTCTTCATATCAGGGTAAGTCTACTGTCAGGGTTGGAAACGGACACCAGCTGCAGATTGCTCATTTTGGCCACAAAACCTTCTCTTCTGATTCATGTTCCTCACCTTTATATCTCACTCATGTTTTACATACTCCCTGCCTTACTCAGCGACTAGTTAATGTATCCCAATTCTGTCTTGATAACCATGGGTTACGTAATGTTGTAATTGACGGAGTCCGTGGCTGGTTTTTTTTTCCCTTACTTTTTGATAATGTTTGCTCCTTAAAGGTTTTTCCGAATTACAATTTGGTAGTTTTCTATTTTTTTGTTATTTAAATAGTTTTTTTGTTAATCTTTTAAGTTTTTTAATTTCGCTTTATATTGTAGGGTTTCTGTTTCCAAAATCTGAAAAATGAATGATGACCTTTGATAAATTTTGGAAATCGTTACGCCATGTTGGAGACGTTTCAAATATTAATCAACCAGAACTTTGGTTCGACTAGAATTCCTAGGTGGAAATAAGTGCGGCTAGCTGATAGAACTACCTGAATTACTTTTCGTAAACGTATTTCTAACAATTTTTCTTTGCTCTAATTATGGAGAAGAGATGAATATTTCTAATTTCCATTCATTGATTTAATATGAAAATTTTGAATGGTTCAAAAGTTATTTGGAGGAAAAGTAAGAGCCAAGAATCTTCAACTAAACAGTTGTCGTCCTAAAGCAAAATCAAAATTTTCTTAGCCGGATTTTGACTGGAGTCTCAGTTACACACCTCGGCTTTCAGCCCATACACGAACAAAAAGGCAAACCAAAAGGCAAGAAATAGAGAGGGAGGAAACAGAACGGGAAGCCTCCAAGTCAACATGATGATGCATCCATCCATCCACCCATCTACTGTACACAACGATACCTTTTTCAAATACATTGTACTCCCAAATATTAACCCATCCAAAACTTTGGAAGCTGCATTTTCACCCTCCCGCGACGTCCCCTTTAAATTGACGAAGAACACCAGCAAAAAAACAGGACAAAAGAAAAAAGAAAAACAATGAAGGGACTCCCAACCATCGACGACGACGATGACAACCCCACGTTTCGCCTAAGTCAGCTTTCTTCTTCCAAGTCATTTACCGAAATGGTATTCTTGCTCCTTTTTGGCCCCTTCTTCTCCTCCCACAAAAACCCAAACGAAAACAAAAACACAAAACGAAAAGAGCATTGTAAAAACGTCTCGGGGTGGTCGGAATCTCAGATCCTTAAGTTACTGTCATGATTGTTAGTGCCCGGGTGGAATAAGGGGACTGGGATTTCCCTTAGTCCAAGTCCTTCCCCAAGCTGTCGAATCCGCCGCCCTTGCTCGGCTCTCCTCCATTCCCTGCAGGCGGGGGACTCCCTTGATGAATTTCCTCAATAGCAGAGGTTCGAGCTTTTCCTGGCCTAGTTCGGATGTTAACCCCTATAGGGAAAGGAACCTGTATACCCCAGAAACATCGTCATCCAGTTCAAATAGTACACCATTAGCTCGTGATGTAAATTCGTTGTACATCTTCTAGGTAGTTATATATAGCCCCTGGGTTTACCTGGTCACCAGCGTTAGGCCCCTCCGTGTTAAAAAGGATGGGCCTGCATCTCTTATCCTCGTTCATCAAGCTTGAATTCTGGAAGTGTGCAATGAGAGCGGCTTTGCCTTGGATGCGAGCATATGCCAGAGATGCAACCTTCTCGCTGTTGAACTTTTCCCATTTCTTGCCATTAAAAGCCTATGTAAACATGCCACCAAAAATGCATTTTAGCCTTTAATTCAAGTCGAGCTTTTCCAATGAAATTAGAAACCCGGTACCTCGTAGAACGCAATGATTTGATTCGGGTCGGTCATGTTGATAAACGCATATCCCACATTGCATTTATTCTGCAAAAGATACAGGAACTTCTTCGTTATGGGCCTCGAGGCAGATTATTCCTCATCAAAGCAAATAATAACTTCTGCCAACTCATCAGATGTAGATTTTTGGGAACATAAAATCACTTGCCTTGAAGTCAATCGGCAGATATAGGAAGTCATAGGTTCCCCTGTGACGTTCATCAATTGCCGCCAGAAGCATCTTAGAAGTATACCTTCCATGACAAACAAAGAATGTCAGAGTGGCAAATCAACCATATCAGAAGAGGTAGCTGTTCAATGAGAACAGCCGGAAAGTGTCATGCACGCAGCTAGGATATTAACAAGGAATGCGTACTTGTTGGGGATGTTCTTTATCATAAGGGTGGTCCTCTTATCTTCTCCGCGAACAATGCGGTCAATATCCAATTCGAACTGCTTTTTGTTGTCAGTCTGGTTTGCAGCGCCATCACTTCTACGGCTTCTGAACCGCTCGTTAGGAAAATCGAATGAATTAGAAACAGGCAGCATCTGACCTCTCCCAGGAAAGATTATGCCCCTTTGTGGGGACTGGGCAGCAATAACCTTAGGAGCCATTGAGAGGTCCATACAGTTCCCGTTCATATGAGGGAAGATACCAGTGTGGATAAATTCCATGGACTGCATTGAGTTCTCAGAGCTCCTAGCATTGCCCAAAGATCCTGGGTGAAACCCAGAGGCCTCTGTAGATTCCGTGGCATACGTTTGTCTTTCCCATGGCATGTGATTGACGGCTGGTGCAGATCCAACATGGAGGTTATTTTTTGGCAAGATCTTGTGCATCAGTTGACCCGGTCCTGTGAGGAGTCCTTGCATTCTTGGGGGTGTGGGACTAATGCCAGTCCCAAAAGTAGGTGAGTATTGCCACATCATATTCGGCGATTGACCATGGTAAGATCCACCCCACACGTACTGATGATGGAAAGGAATCGGGCAGCTTCCGTTACCAGCAGATCCAAAAACTGAGAAATTCAGCTAAATAAAATTAGGACACGGCAGATGAAGAGGTGAAGCATATAAGGAAAATATTGTGAGTTAATAACACTTTACTGGTGAGACTAACAGAAAGAAACCGCAGGGGAAGTCTAAATATACCGACAAAACACAAGTTCACAATGTGGCGATTGCTTACCTCCTTGATTGACATCCAATGGATGTACATCGGTGCCTGGTCGTGCCACATGCCTGCTGTTAGTCATTAGTGGTTGTCCAGCGCTCACATTCCCATTCACCGGGCTTGTAGGTATGGCGTGTAACCCCCCTAAAGGATCTGGATACTCGGGGAGGGAATTAGGAAGAAAATTTGGTGTCGCAGGGATGTTGTACTTGTGCTGACCATTCGGCTGAATGGGTTTCACAAAACCAGATTGTTTGCCCACTGATTCAACTCTTAATAGTGAAGGCAAGCTGCTCGGAACACTGGAGGATATCCCATGATGCAATGTGCTTCCTAGAAAAGGAGCCCGCGCCGAAGCCTGCATCCCCAAGGCAGTTTGATTGTTTGAAGATGTTATTGCTGCAATGTGAACACTTAACACGTTATGTTTCTTGAATGGAAGAACTGAGAATTTTACATAACCAAGTATAAGATAAGTAAGAGATACTGTACCAGAAAAGCCAATGGAGTGACTTATAGGCGAATTGTGTTGAAGAAAGCGGTCTCCATCACTGTGATCAGAGTCTTGCTTGCGTGGCACCATGCTGTATGGACAACCAAAATGAATGAATTTCAAAAACCTTACTTTAAGAAAAGCACAACTGGTACAAGTCGAACTCCAAAAATAATTATTGCCCTTCCTGCAGTCAATTAGCCTCTTTACTTGGTTATTAATAGCCAAACTAACTAAGAAAGCATGAAGACTGAACCATTGTTTGACTCATTTAAGGAGACTTGCAAGTCAGGGATCACAGTCTCATAGATTGACATACCGCCTTTTTTCAACATGACCAACTGACTGAATTTTAATCCTCCTCCCAGCGATTTCACTCATGTTTTGGGCATGAAAAGCCGCTTCTGCTGCTCTAATGTCATAAAACTCAACATACTTCTGATTTCCATGCAATCCATCAGATATCTGCATTCAACACAATAAACGATGAATTAATATCTTTAACCAATTGGCCATTAGTTTATCTATTTATTTTTTCAGCCTACTTAAGTTATTGACCTCTTTGATTTCTCCATAGTTGCTAAAGATGTGATGAACTTCGTCATCTGAAACGGATGGGTCGAGGTCATATACCGCAAGCACGCCCTGACTAAGTTCTTTCTCCGTGGAGTAATCCTGCAAATTAGTTATCTAAGCTGAGTACCAATGAAAAGAGTGGTAGACATCCGAAATCAATGTTCCACAAGCACCGGTGATGATCCTCAAGCTAATATTGACAAATCATTACCAAGAGGAAATACGCCAAAGAGGGAAAGAGAAAACCCACAGACCTTTGGAATTGAATAGTGTATATCAAGGTTCCTCCGCTGCAAGGGTCTACCCTGAAGAGCTTGCATGGCATCATGAGCTGCTCTGATGTCATAGTATGATATCATGACAAAGCCACGTTGTTTGCATGCAGTATATAGGGACTGAATCTCTCCATAGCACTGTTTGCAAAAGCATATTGTCGCAATCGTTAAGGCACATAATGAGATGAAAAAATAACAGAGAGCACGAAGTGTCTAAAAAGAGGGGAACCTCAAAAAGAGCTTGTAACTCAGAATCTTCCACATTGCTATTAATGTTTCTCACAAACAAAGTTCTAGAGCGATGCTCGCCAAGTGGATGTTCTCCAAGCACGGTGCCATTAACATCCGACCGCCCAATAGACGCCCCTGCAAAGAGATGACTATACTTTTGACCCCTCCCTGGACCATCGTCTTCCAGATCCATTCCACCAACATGACTGAAGAAGTCCAGTTCCTCCCCATCTTCGACCATGTGCTTTGGATTGATATCAATACCATCAGTGATACCAGAGAGCAGTTCGTCGTCATCTGGGAGGAGATTTCCAATTGTCCGGGCCTCAATTTCCTCCAGAGATGCAAATGGTTCCTCGTCCTCAAAGTGGGAGGCAATAGTATCAACAGAATGACCAAACTGTGGGTTGTTTGATGGCAACTTCACTGCACATAAAGATACGGTCATGATAATTATATCATCGTGGAGTTCCATTATATCTTCAATAATTTGGCAAATCAATGAATGAAAAACATTGACAAAGAAGGCCGTTAAGTCAACATGTCCAAAAAACCCATTATATGAGATATTGGAAGATAAACAGAAAAGCACAGGCATGAGTTGAAAGCTACAAAGGAAGAGCAAGGTACTCACATTTACGGCTAAAAAGTTCGGAGAACGAGCTTGAGAAGAGACTGTTCTCATATTTGGTTGCCATCTGTAGAATGCAGTCAGCTTCTCCTAAAACAAGCAATTTTCACCAGGTAGAGCTGAATATCGATTTGGAGGCCATGGAATGGACCTTGTTCCTGCAAACTAATAGATCGACTCCTCTATCCCTTCCTATCGCATGTTACGTCAGTTCGAATCTGTGCTCTTTCTGTTCCGGCGTACTGACGATTAAAACTTTTGCGCGCAGAGTAAAAAACCACGCCTTCTTGATCTGCTCCTATACTGTAACGCGGAGTTGAAACAGAATCAGTTACTGCATTCCATTCAATCATGGAAATGTCGCCTATCCTTAACTTAATCAAAGGGTCATCTATTGATGTATTTGACCTTTCAACAACATCAATTGCCCTGGCTATGCACCAATTATTCAGATTCCAATTACTTCAGGAAAGCCACTGATCCTAATCAGATACTTGTCAAATCAGACGACCTCGTTACAAGGTGCATTCTGGACAAGAGAAAACCATATGCTCCCTTAATCAGATTTTGCTAATTAAAATGAATTATAAAGTTGGCAGAAACCAAACCTTGTTCCGAGAAAATCAGGCACTGTAGCTCCAAGCAGATCATCTTACAGAGACATAGCAACCCCAACAACTCAACGGCACCTGGAGATTAATGAAGAAGTCTTCAACCTCCAGATGCTAGTCGCCACAAACCACTCACATTCAACTCATCTTCTTTGGGTAATCTGGAAACAGCTGGCCCACTAGTATGAAGAAAAAGAAACAGTTCAGCATAATAAAAACAGAAAATACGAACAGGATCAATAATTCGCTAGCAGAGGCTCCCCAGAAGCAAGTCTACAGGCAAGAACCAACGGATCAAGAAGATCGTCTCAGAAGCTAGGGTGAAAACCGGAAAACAAGGCAGAAGATCATCGTCACGAACCCTCGGGGAAGAAAAATAGAGCTGAATTCAGCCTAAGCGAGCAAGAATTCAGCCCGCCAGACTCTGGAACATTAAGCAAGAGGACGGCGACCTTCCTCGAGGAAAAAAATGCGAGCTCAATTTCAAACAGGAGAGATAAGCAATTCAGCCAAGCAAGCTGAGGAAGAAATTTATACACGCAAGCGCCGGGGGGAAGGGGGGAAGAATAAATTGCGGCGTAAGGCAAGCCGGTGAACAGAGGGAAAAAAACATACACACGAAACAACAGAGCATCGCTTCGAGGCGGCATCTTGTTTTGCCTTGCAAGATCAACTAAATCCTAAAAAAAAAGAAAGAAACGAGGAAAACGCAGAATCAAGAGGAAAAAAAACCTCCGGATTCCTCTCCACTTCCCTACATTGCACTCCAACCACCAAAAATCTCATCAATCCCTACCGCAACTCCGCCTCCCGTGCTCCCTTAAACAACCGCGACCGTTAAGGGGAAGGAAAAGGTGGGAGGAGGAGGAGGAGGAGAATGATCCGAGGAAGCAACTCCTCCTAAAGCGCTAGCAGTTACCTAGCGGCAGCCGATCTCCGCGTCCGCGAGCCCTCCTCCGTCGAGACGACCGCTGGCGACCACCGCGCCGGTCGTCGACCAGAAACACGCCGATAGGGGGGGGGGGTGGGAGGAGAACGAGAGAGAGAGAGAGAGAGAGGGGAACAGTTTATTTTAATTTATTTTATTTTTCGTTTTTAGAGAGAGAAAGGGGGTTCGAAATTTCTCTTTTTCTTTTTCGGCCCTGACGGAGGAGGGGTGGGGGTTTGGACCTCCGTTGAAAGTGGGGACGGAGGACGACGTCGTTTGAGTTTCGTTTTCTTTGCTTTTTCTCTTTTATCTTCTTCCTTCCCGCTAGATTGTCGCCGTCGCGGGGGGGTTAACGGCGTTTAATAATAAATTTGAGCAAATGAAATGGATTACAACGGGATTGATCCAATTTTGTTGGGGGGGCGCATGGTTTCTAACTAAAGCACGGCTTCTTCCCCATAAAACTTCTTCTCCTTTCTTTCTTCGGTTGCTTTTCTTTTTCGGAGGGGGTGGTGTGGAGGGGAGTTTTGTACGGAAATACGGTTAGTTTTAAAAAAAATTTGCGAAATACGGTCCCAGTTTCGTAAAATACGGTTTTACCGTCGATGGGGCGCGTTTTGAAAACGCGGCCTCCGATTTATAAAGAGGACGCGTTTTCAAAACGCGCCCCCCGGCGTGCCAAAGGAAGAGGCGGGTTTTGAAAACCCGCCCCTTGAAGGAGGGGGGTTTGAAGGGGGCGACTGAGGGGGGTTGAGGGGGGAGGGGCGAGTCCCCTCCTTCAAGGGGCGGACCCCCTCCTTCAAGGGGCGGGTTTTCAAAACTCGCCCCCCACTCAACTCCCCTCAAGGGGCGGGTTTTGAAGACCCGCCCCCACTCAACCCCCCCTCAAGGGTTGGGTTTTCAAAACCCGCCCCCCCTTAACCCCCCAAGGGGCGGGTGGGGGCGGGTTTTGAAAACCCGCCCCCCCTCATCCCCCTCAACCCGCCCCCCCCTCATCCCCCTCATCCCCACCGGTCATTTCGATACTTGGGAGAATTTTCTCCAAGTGTCTAAGGGGCGGGTTTTCAAAACCCGCCCCTGGCATGAGGGCGCATTTTGAGACCGCGCCCTTATGCCATTTTCCCATCTCGCATAGGCGCCCCTTCCTTTGACACGCCGGGGGGCGCGTTTTGAAAACGCGTCCTCTTTATAAATCGGAGGGCGCGTTTTAAACGCGCCCCATCGACGGTAAAACCGTATTTTACGAAACTGAGACCGTATTTCGCAAATTTTTTTTAAAACTAACCGTATTTCCGTATAAAACTCGTGTGAAGGGTCTAATATTTTGTATGTAGATATATATAAGAAAATTATTGGAAGAGGAGGTGACGATGATGCTTTTCTTTGGTTTCTATTTCTTTTTGTCTTTATCTTCATGAGAGATCCCGGGGGTGGGGGTGGGGGGGGCTTTTTCCTTGCCATCCCTCCCTTCGGTTACTACTTACTACTAACATCACGGGATATAACTCCCTCTCCCCAACCCAACCCAACCCACCACAACTAATCATTAAATGCGCTTGCCATTTTCGTTTCATCTAATTTCGTCATCTTCAGTTCCGTAGACAATAAAGACAGCTCACTAATTTTTATTTTTTTTTAAAGACGTATCCCTCTCTCTCTCTCTCTCTCGCGTTGTCAATTTTGAGCTCAAGACCTAACAACCACGGATGAAAAAGGAGCAATAACCAAAGGAAAAGAAGAAGTTCACATGTAAAATTTTTGTTGTTGTTGTTGTTGTTGGGAAGTCATCCTAATTAGCTAAAGCCGAATGTCCAAACACAACACGCAGACAGCAACGGTAGCCTCCCGACCCTAAGGAACGTGTCCGGATAAACTTACAGTACATACATACATACGACGACGATAACCCCCCCGACAATCACATGGTCTTTTCGGGGTGGGGTAAGGTGAGGTGCCTAATATTGAAAATCAGAGGGATTGGGATTGGGATTGGGTAGCTTTGTTGTTCCCTTGTCGTTATGTACAAGGAAACCTTAGGCTGTGTCTGAAGATAATGAAGAGGTTTGGGATGTGTTCACATAAATAAAATCTCATTGGTTTCGTTGAACTATCCTTATTTAAAGTTAATAACAAAGTTGTCCAGCCGACACTGCTGTCTTGTCATTTCATTATTTGGGGGTTTAAATGGGTCCAGAACACGCCTATCGCGTGTGATTCGGGCCGAGATGAGGCCCATTGGGCTAAAACTAACTTTCCAAGATGAGAGGATGTGTGCCGCGTTAGCAGCAGGGGCGGCGCTCATTTCGGACCGACGACCGATGTCATGAATGGTGCAGAACCCAACTCAAACATGTGGAGGAATGCACGGTTATTGCCGTTATAAAAGATTTTGTCGATAATTTTGCAATTAGGAGTTTATCTTCCCTAACTCACTTCACTAGAAAAGTTGTCATTTTAAATAGCGAGTTCTATTGACTCTGTTGAAGTCATTACTAAATAGCGGTTTTATTGATAATGTAAGAAGTCGCTACTGAAGCAACGACTTTCTTGTGCTACAAAAGGAAGAGACTTTGCACAGAGAAGGTTTATGGTTTCTTTATACCAAAAAGAATTCACTACTTGAAATATTATGCGATAGAAAGAAGTCGTTACTTGAAATAATGAAAAAAAAAACTTTTGAACTTGTGAGGTTTATTTTTGTTCAAAATCGTTATTTCAAGTAGCGAATCCTAAACAAATTTTACTTTTTTCACAATTGTTGGGAGTCGTTGCTTAGAGGAGTGACTTCAGGACATTTGATTCGGGCACCATGAAGTTATTACTAGAAGTAGCGGCTTTCTCCTTCCCATCCTAAAGTCACTACTTGGAGTAACTTCCTCTTACAAACAAAGTTGCTATTTTAAGTAATAATTTTATAACAGTAATTCACCAATTTTAAATTTCGCGATCAAATTTTGTAATTTTTTTTTTAAATATAACGTTCTTAACATAAATTCCTCCAAACACATCAATCTCGACATTTGATTTATCTGAAATTAAGTTTGTCTGCCTCTAAACTATAGCTACAGTGAGATTGTGCTAAATATTGTCCATCAATTTGGTCCAAGGATTTTCGGGTAATCATTACTGTTTCAATTAGATTGCCAGGAAAAAATAAATAAATCGAATTCCAAATTGGCATTTAAAAAGCAAAATATCAACTAGGTTCTATAATAATAAAAAAACGGATGGACGACTCAGAAGAAGTGGTGCCATAAGGGAAGGGAGGGGAGTGGGTCGAGGGCAGTATGGACATTTTCGAACGAGAGGGCTTAATACTAATAATCTTAATATTAGAGAGGGGGGGGGGTGTGATGATGAATGATCATCACAAGGGGAATATGACTCCCTACTAACCCAATCCCCTAAAAGAATTAAATAAAAAATAAATGTCTTCCCTAACTAACCACACACGTGCTTTCTTTCACTCTTCCTCTTTGTTTTGTGTGTGGTTTAATGTGTTGCTTGTGATTATGATTTAGCATTATGACATCCCTTGACTCCCCTCTTTTAATGGAGGGACCAACTCACACCCCCCCCCCCCTACCCCGAAAGGCTGAAGTACTTCCCAAGATAAATTTCAATTACATGCTTTTTTTTAATTTATTAAATAATACTTGTAATTTAATATTTAAATTATTAAGTTTAATTAGTTGAGAACTCCGTGTTAAAATTCGTGTTTAGTTCAAAGAAAGAAATCGTCATTAAAAAAAAATAATTTGTTAGTTGAACTCGACGTGATAAATAAGTTCATTAAGAGACCGAACTCAGCGTTTTTAACACTACATTTTTTGAAAATTAATATTTTTACACCGAAAAGCAAAACTCAAAGATTAACCTTATCAGAAAAAGAAATTACCTGCAGGAGACATCCCTTGCCTTGATGCCTAGTTGATGAAAAAGAAAACTTTTTCCCCTCACATCCCAAACAAAGCAGGCCCAAAATTAAAGGAGGTGGTGTCTTCTTATCTAATTATAATAATTACCCCCGCCGCCTCAACACCCCACATAACCCATTAATTGAATTGCTTAAAAGTTAATTACTCCCTCACGAGTCACTAAAGTATGATCAATCCCCTCCCCCTCTCTTAATGACCACTTCCTCCCAAATCCCACACCCCTCTAAACTATCCTTAACAAAATAACCATCCCCCGTTTGCCACGTCAGCAGATCCCGTCACTTCACGTGCCTGGCAGCCGTACCATCACGTGCCTCTCCCCCCGGTCATGGCCGACGGCGGCGTCCCGGCGGCGGATCCAAACGGAGGGACGCCGCCTGAGTGTGCCGGCGACGAGGTGGCGCGGCAGGCGCGGCTGCCGAGGTGGACCAGGAAGGAGATACTCGTGCTGATACAGGGGAAGAGGGTCGCGGAGACTCGGTCAAGGAGGGGGAGGGGGGCCGCTGCGGGAGGTCTGGGGCAGCTGGAGCCGAAGTGGGCTTCGGTGTCGTCCTACTGCAGGATGCACGGGGTCAACAGGGGACCGATGCAGTGCCGGAAGAGGTGGAGCAACCTCGCGGGGGATTACAAGAAGATCAAGGAGTGGGAGGGGGCAGCCGCGGGGAGGGAAGGGAGGGATTCGTTCTGGGCGATGAGGAATGACGTCCGTAGGGAAAGGAAGCTGCCCGGGTTCTTCGACAGGGAGGTTTACGACATACTCGACCGGGGGGCCGAGGAGAGGGCTGCGACGGGGGGAGCTTCGCGAGCGGACGTTATTATATCAGGGGAAGTGAAGGAGGCGGCAGGGAGGGGAGAAGGGGAAGAGGAGAGGGCCGCTGTTTTCGATAGCGGGAGGGCTGCGGCGGCCGAAGACGGTCTGTTCTCAGACGGAGAGGCCGAGGACACGGGTGGCGGCAGTGAGACGAAATCGGGTAATCCTTTGCTAATTAATATTGTCAACGTGATTTGCGTGTGGGATTAAAGCATGGATTAGTAAATTAAGTTTTAGCATCTTGGAATTTTGGGACTCCTATGTTTGTATAGCATTTGCATTTAAATCGTTATTTATGTTAGGTTTGGTTTTGGTACACATTCAATTAAATTAGGCATTATAGGTATTCCTTTATTAGCTTTTGTTTGGCGTTACAAATTTTGAAATTCTTAAAATAAGTTTTTATTAAATTGAGTTTAGATTACTTATAAGTTTTTGAATTTTTTTATTAAATTTGACTTTTTAAAAATAAATTTTCTTAAATTAATAAGAACGTAAGTTATGTAAAAAAAAAACGAATTCTATTTTATAAAAATCGAATTTAGAACATTATTTACAAAAATTGAAAGGGGAGTGCCTCAAACTCTTACCTTCTGCTACAAACACTACTATGAATATTTATGTATAAACATTCAATCTACTTCGCTGAGAAGCACGATGATGACCCGATTTTACAAACCTCGGACCTTAGATACGTACTCTTCTTTCTTTTCTCGCAAAATACGTATTTTCGGCGTATTCATAATTTGTTGGTTTGATGCTTCCCGCCACAGGAAGGGCTGGCCAGAAGCAGCCTGCTTCGGGGCCCGATATCGCGTCGTCATCCCAGGACACCGGAAAGAGGAGACGGCTCGTCGCCGAGGGGGAAGACGAGGGGGAGGAGGAGCCTGCACCCAACCTGCAGGGCCGGATGCTGGATGCGTTGGAAAGGAACGGCAGGCTGCTAACCTTGCAGCTCGAATCACAGAACCAAAACCTTCAACTGGACAGGGATCAGAGAAGGATCCAGACGGACGGCCTGCTCTCAGTCCTCAATAAGCTAGTGGACGCGCTCGGGAAGATAGCTGACAAGTTATGACGAAACTTTCCGGCACCCTAGGAGGAGCTGTGATGGATCTCGCCGCTCATTACCACGGCAGCCACAGGGATAGGATTAGGTAAGGTCCTAGAGACATTTAGGAGTAGAGAATATGGGGAATTTCGTCGTTAATTGACGACGAAGCGCCTAAAAAGGATTCGTGTTAGAAACCAAACTTAACTTCGTAATTCGACTAAATTTATTTGGGGGGGGGGGGAGATTGAAGGTTTATCAGGTTCGAATTTCCTTTTCTTTGTTTTGGGGTTAGTCATGCGGTTTGTGATCCCCTGGGAATGAAGTTGGTGGGACGATGATGATGATGGTGATTGTGGTGGTGATGACGGCTCCCAGAATTTGTATGGTATGAGAGGTCAGGGTTGGTCTCAAGGGGATTTTGCACGAGCCGCGGTCATCAGACTTGTTCCGAGCATCATCAGTTTCCAAGGGCCTTGGCAGAAGGGTCGCCACTTTGTTCCTTCCGTCGGTGGAGGTGCTTGGATTATCGGATAATTACATTGAGGCACACATCCGACCTTCGTCGTCTGCCAATCTTGCCCAGGTTCTGAACGATTATCCCTAGTATTGGGTTGGGTTGGGGGTCTAGTGCGGACTGACTGGCGCATTTGTGTTTACTTGCCTTGATCAGAGTTTCGTCCATTACATGGACAAGACTCCCGTCCTCGAGGGGTCGGGGATGCTCTCCCTGAGGATTTCTCCGAAGACCCTCCAGGTGGCACAGGAGAACAAGAGCAACACACAAGGGTCAAGCCTAAACGTAGTGGTCGTCGTACGGTCCTTGATGACCGGTGGATGATGGCTGCTAAAAGGGTTGAACTTGGGGATCCCAGCTCGCCGGAGGAACTCACTCATGAGACGGGTCCAGAAAGAACTAGACCCTGAGGCCTACATATATAAGACGGAATTGAACTGGGTGCTGCGCGTGTGTTACTATGCAGCAAAACAGAGAATGGAGGACGTGACAGAAGCACGCGATAAGACCATCCTAGGGGAAAAAGCCAAAAAAAAAAAAATAACGAGATGCTGATGGCGTTTAGGATTGCCCGTCTCATGTCTCCGAGTCCCATGCCGATAGACCATCCGGCGACGGGCTTGTTGTAACATCCCGAACCTTTATCAATAAATATATATATATATGTACAGATATATATACAAATAAGACCCTTAGGAGTGCTCGTACATGTATTGTGAATGTACATTCACGATGGAACGAAATATATGTACTTATGAGCGCTTGAGCGAATGAGATGTGAACGTGGTAACTCTCAGACGCTCTAGAATGCATATTTATAGAACCAATGCGTGGACGACGCGTAACGAATAAGCATACTGATCGAAATTCTAAATACGGAGAGAATACTAGATTGCACCACGTTGAAAGGACTCCCGAAGTGGGAGGGCATAAGAGAATTTTCTCCCTTCCATAAAATTAAACGTACACTTGAAAAAATTACATGAGAATGAGAAGAATTTGGTTATCTTTCGATGATTCCCTAATACCTTTCTTTAATTCACTTGAGAGAGGAAAAAAAGAAGAAGAAGAAGACATTATCCACCGTTGATTTGAATTGACCATTTGACTAAGAATTGAAATTGGGCCCTTGAATCAATTTTGGTCTCTCAAGTGGGAAGACTGTGCTCAAGAATTGATGAGGAGGAGACGGGTGGACTCGGGAGAAATAATTTCCCCACTTGTGTCACACGTGGAGAACAAGAAGAAGAGAAAGGAAAGAAATAAAGTTCAATTCCATCTTGATGGGGAGAGGGGAGGGAGAGAAAAGGAAGAAATTGATACGGAGACACTACTTTCTCACACCCGGGGAATGGAAGGAGAAAGGGAGGTGCGACCAAGACAGATTTTCAAGCAAAGTTGCCTCGAGGCGAAGTATTGCGAAGGAGGAGGGAGCTGATGGAATTGGGCGGGGACACAAGCACAAGGTACAACCCTTTGTTCCCTCCTCTCTTGTGTTCCTTTTTAGTCATAAAAAAGTTCGTCACCTTAGATGTATCATGCATGTGGAAGTTTGTTGATGCATGTGTAGTGTTGTGGGTGTATTGGTTGGAAGGGAAGGGAATTTCAGCCCTTGGAACTTAAGGGAGGGTTCTCGGCCCTTACGAATGATGAATGACCGGTTTTCCCTCGAAGAATGAGGGTAATTCATTCGGTCTCCGATTATCGGTGAGGTATTCTTTCGGGTTGATAGGAGGAACCTCGGTCATTGCGTAAATTAGGCTAATGAGCCATTCAAACCATCGGAGATGATTGATAAGTGAGTGTTCCGAGTATTTGTTATGTTCATGGGTAGGAAATGCTCATGGTCGAAGTCCTAATAAGGACGGTTGGTGAGAAGGAGATGGTCAGATGAAGGTTTCCCTCCTTGGTAACGTGTTAACAAGTAACCCTATATAATGGGTGGTGAGGTGGTGACGGTCACAGTGGGGAGGACATGTGACAGTGTGTTCGAGAGTGGTCAAGTGCATGTACCCGTGGCATGAGTATCGGGTGCTTTAGTGTCTTGGAATGCATATGAAGGAGCTTTCATGGCCAGTTGAATTGGTTTGGAATTAGAGCTGGAATGGCGGGACGAATGAGGGTTGCAAGTAATACGTTCGGACGGGATTTAGTCCGAAAATTACAAGGATAAATTCATGGAAAGGTTGGCAAGACGGAAAAGTCTCGAGAACACTTTTGGAAGTTGGGAATGAGAGCTCCGAAGGTGTGTCCACAAGTAGGGAGAGTATTCTTTGCATGAGTTAACTTGATGAGGAAGGGTAACGGTCTAGAATGAACTAACTCGGTGAATTTAGGGAAAGTTCGGTGGCGAAAAGGGTTACGAAAAGGATAGTATAGTCATGCTTAGTCTTATTTGACTAACGTGTAAAGTGTTTTGCAGATTAATACCGGGCTTCCATGCGTTTACATTTTAGTCGTACAATTAGGAGATACAATTTCATATATTAATGGATTATAAAAACTTCCCTAAATGTTTCTTTTCAATATTAAAGAAAATTCGACTGTGTTTCCTTAATCTGCGAAGCGGCAGGACCTTTCACTTGTCCCATGCTAATGCAGCTGCACAGCTTTTGAAAAGCAGCTTTGATATCATTTATTCGTTTAGACTGTCTATCCCCTTTATTTTTGAAAAGAAAAACAAATGATTAAGAGTAATCACTCGAAGTGGAACAAGCCAAACGACAGGCGGACGTGGACTTGGCTCAGGGGAGGAGACCACCATCCCTTCCTCTCTGGAGATAGCAACACCAAAACAGTATGATATGCGACTTCTAACTCTGTTACATTTCCTCAACACAGTCTTCAAGCTGCCACAGCATGCTGTGATGACCTATAGCATGCTCTTTTAGCCGCACGAACAATGTCTTCAACCTAGAGAAGTTGGACGGGTAACGTCAAATCCATTTCCATGTAAGGGAGTCTTATGACCAATGAGAAGAGCATTTTGGGATTTCAATCTATTATTGCCAGTCGGCAGATGACGAGGCCTAATGTTTACTTGAAAGCTAACAACTATGCTGTGATCGAAGTAGTTCTTTGCCTTAATAGACGGGTGCAGTGTATCTACAAAACAATTCAGCAGATAACAGACATGAGATTTTGGAACTAACCTGAGGTACAGCCATTCTCTCCAGGTTGGCTGCGTAAGGCATCGGAACATCGGCACCAGCAACTCTCTCAACTGGGGCATCGAGATAACCAAAGCTATCCTCTATAACCGATGTGCTGTTGAAGAAGAAAGCATGCCTCATATGTGTGAAAGGGTCCCATGACAGAAGGCGGGTTAAGTAATGAAGAAAGGACAGATCAGATCTCGGCACCAACTCCATGCTGAGGGAACCCTTCTTCGACAGTAATCAGTCTATTCGTCTTCCGAACGGATGCATTGATGGTGGCTTTATCAAGAGGTCGTATTGACCTCAAGTTTATTACCTGTACAGGAGTTAGTGAGCGGAGGGATGACTACCATATAAGCACTGATTTCTCAAAGGCCCAAAAAGTGCTTGTTTTGCTTTCGAGCATCTGTTTACCTCAGCGCTGATTCCTTCCTTGGCAAGTATATCAGAAGCCTGGAGGAAACAAAAACAAAACTCTTCAGAGCCAATCCATAATAACCAAGAATAAAACAGCTGACAGTCAAGTTCAAATAATAATATCCGTTTCATTTCAACATGAAGGAATAGCAGCCAAACCTTGAGGGCAAGGCCAACTATTTTTGAAAAGGCTGTTATAGTCACATCTTTGCCTTCCTTCTCAATCTGTTACCATCAATGGGCAAAAAATAAGGAACATCTCCAGCTAGATCAGTAATTCCATTCATTAATTAAGAATACCTTGGCTTTGCCAATGGGAAGACAGAAACTGGAATCCAACACTTCTGCAGAAACGGGGAATGACTCGCCATACCTGAGTCCAAACACGAATTTCAACAATGATCCCCTTACAGAGTTTCTATAGGCCCCCTTCAAAAAGATAACATGGGCTACTCACAACAACTCGTTCTCAAGGAAGACTACAGGGTCAGGATCTCTAATGGCGGCCTTTAGCAGCCCTCGTGCATCTTCGGATGAGTACGGCATTAAGACCTTCAAGCCTGGGCAGGAGGCAAACCAGGACGCATAACACTAAAACAAATAGGCAACCCAGCAGACTAAGTAAGAATATATGCAATGAAAAGATGCATGGAATGCCAGCGAAATAAAAGGGTGTGGGCAGCCGACCTGGGAATGTTGAGCACCGACTCCAGAAGCAGCCCCGTTAGGCCCTCGGAAAACTATGGGTACATTGAACTGGCCAGCAGACATATAGTTTGATTTTGCCGCAGAATTAATGATGTGGTCAATAGCCTGCATAAGGATCAGGAAAGTAGTTACATTTGCGCAATCATGAAGAGCATTTCAGGGTCAAGGAAACCATGCATTGCATTTGTGTAATGCAAATCATATCAGTTTATAAATATCAAACCTGCATGGAAAAGTTAAATGTCATAAACTCTACGACAGGCTTGAGACTGTGAAAGGCAGCACCAACTGCGACTCCAGTGAATCCAGCCTGTAAGGAATGAGGTCGAATGTCCAAATGATATTAAAGTTAGGAAGGCTGCGATCCGTCAGGTGAGCAGAATGTGCATCCATGAGTGGTGAGAATATTAACCTCAGGGTAGCAAAAGAAGTACCTCAGTAATTGGGGTATCAAGCACCCTGTCAGGGCCATACTTCTCCAATAGACCCTTTGATATCTAGACCAAGATAGGAGCAGCCATTCAGGATTCCAAAAAATTAATGTTCAGGTTCTAAATGCAAAAAAAAAAGAGAAGATCTCGTTGTGCATTCACCAACCTTGTATGCACCTTGATACTCCCCAACCTGCCAAACATACAAGGATCAGCTCAGAGAAGCGAGTCAACAAATCAAACCACCAACACATTCTGACCTCTTCACCCATTAAGAACACTTTTGGATCGGCTGACATTTCCTCATCAAGTGCGGAATTCAATGCTTCTCTCACAGTCATCTGCACAATAATAAAGGGATGGTCTCATTCCACAGGACAAATGACTCAATTAAATTCAACATAATCAGTGTAATAACATAACCAACTGAAACCGACTAAATTCGTGCCTCTTTAGCAGAAGAGTAATTCCTCAATGCGGGTACCGCTGGGCGGAAAACCCTCAATGCCTCGCTGAGCACCTAAACAGGCAGTAAAAGGACATTTGAACACTTGTTAAGTGATGAGGACTCTCTATGAACGGTCTCAACAAACTGCGTACCTTCGAAGTTGAGCCTCCGATGCTCGCTTGTCTCCTCACAATTCCCAACATCTTAACTGCAAATCGATCAGAGTAAGATACATCATCAGGGGAAAAGAATCCGGGGCCCGAGAAAGATGGACCGACGAAAAACGTAAAAGATCTCTCCTTGTTAGCTTCAAACGCGACCAACACCCGAACGAATCATTCCCCCGGAAAAAGAGGGAAAGCACCGACCAACGACGACAAATCCGATCAAAACACAAGCAGCAAAAATGAATAAGAATACGTACGGAAGTACGGAGGAAGGAGAAGCAAGAGAGACGGAAGAGGAGGAAGAAGAGGAGTATACGGACGCCTGCGTATCCGCCGCTGTCGTCGGTGAAAAGGGCTGCGGTGATCGGAAAGGGGAAGAGGACGTTGGCGGCTACGATCTCCCAAACGGCTCGGTGTTATTCCCGCTTAGTGGAGGGTGACGTGGCCCAATCAGTAATCCCACGTATAAAAACCAACAAATATTTTTAAAACATAACAAAAAGCTCCATGTACGTGTCCCCTGTCCCTGTCCCAGTCCTATAATGCCTAAATTAAATTAAATGTAAGGGAAATAGTGAGGGCCGATCAAGGCCGAGCCCAGTACGAATAATTGGCCTTTCTGTATTTAGACGAAACAGGTCGATAATTTTAATTTGTGATTTAAAAAAAAGGAAAAGAGGTCCTACCGGGAGTCGAACCCAGGTCGCTGGATTCAAAGTCCAGAGTGCTAACCACTACACCATAGAACCTTTTCGTCTATGACGGTTAACTTTTTAAATTATTTAAAAAATAATTTACAAAAAACCTGCAAACATCGCGCCAAGCATCACCCACCAACGTTTTATGTAATAAAATAAGGCTGTTCGGATGAGAAAACAAAAACTCAGGGGGGGTCAAATCAAACCATCCGAAAATTCCATACCCAAACCCAAAATTAGATTTAATCCCAAGAATAGCGAAGGCCACCCCCAGGCCCCCCCCCCCAACCCCCCTCCCCCCCCCCCCCCCCAAAAAAAAAAAAAATCCCGAGAAAAATAAATTTTGAAAAAAAAATAAAAATAAAACAATTTACAACACCAACCATCAATCAGAACTTTTGGGGAAACGTATCGCCCATCACCCCCCCCCCCCCCCCAAACCATGAACACCACCTTTTCCTCGTCCAAATCCCCTACCCCTTTGTTCCTGATCCTCCTCTTTTGTGAGTTATGGATACCTCCTCCCCACATCCTCCCAGGGATGATACCCAGGTTAATTGCGTGCCTGCCACCACGTCCCCTCCCGGATCGCCTCTTGCCCACGACGACGAGCCCGACAATGTGGAGCGCGAGAGGAAACGAGATGACGAGGAAGGAGATGATGGACCGCGTCCCGCTTGCGGAAGCGACGTTTCCCTTCCCCAGATCCTTAGGGAGGTCGACAGCTTCCTCCGGAGGGGAGCGCCCTTTGGAGGGGAGTCGAGTTCTGGCTACGCCGAGGCACCAATGACAATCGAGTTGTTGTGCGAGAGGGTGGAGTCCGCTATCGGGAGATATAGTTCTGGTTCTAGGCTGGGGTGCGACCCCGACGATGAGGCTTGCCTGTTTGATTCCATCTCCCGACTTTCCAGGCTGACGAATAAGCTCGAGAGCGCTTCGTCGAAGGAAAGCGGCCAGGGGGTCCAGGTTCTGAGCCGGACAAGCTCGGTTCTCCAACGGGCGATGTTGTTCCTGGAGGAGGAGCTCCGGTGGTCCCTCGACCGGCAGTCGAGGACGAACAACGAGCCCGAATCCAAATCCATCAAGGCCAAGCCGTCTTTTAATCTGGTCTGCGAGCCGGACCGCTGCCTCCTGGAACCGAACTCGGAAGAGGACGAGTTGCTACCCGTTTTCTCACCCGAGATGGTCTCCCGAATGAATAGGATATGCTCGTCGATGATTGAGGCAGGGTATGAGACTGAGTGCTGCATTGTGTACAGCGTTTCGAGGAGGAACGTGTTCAAGTCGGCGCTGACGAAGCTAGGTCTGGAGAACATGAACATGGATGACGTGCAGAGGATACCGTGGGAGTCCCTCGAAGGGGAGATCCGTACATGGATATCCGTGATCAAGCAATGCGCCACAGATTTGTTCCCAGCGGAGAGAAACCTGTGTGAGTCTGTGTTCTCGAGCTCGCCCCAGATATCTCGAAGCTTGTTCAGCAACCTCGTGAGGTCAGTCGCCATACAACTCCTCAACTTTGCGGAGGCGGTCGTGCTGACGAGACGTGCCGCCGAGAAGCTGTTCAAGTTCCTCGACATGTACGAGACTCTGCGTGATCTCGTCTCGTCCTTTGACGAATCATATGACCCAGATGCCGCGGGGGAGGTCAAGGCCGAGATCTTGGCTGCCAAAACTAGAATGGCAGAGGCAGTCGTGAAAATATTCTGCGACCTGGAAAATTCGATAAAGAGCGATAACGGGAGGACTCCCGTCCCGAGTGGTGCGGTCCATCCGCTCGTTCGTTACACCATGAATTATCTAAAGTATGCCTACGAGTACAAGGAGACCCTCGAACAAGTGTTCCGAGAACACCAAGATGGATCCAGTAATGACAACAACGAAAACGAGAGCACTGGCAGTGATCACAAGGAAGCTAAGTTTAAGGTGGCAAACGGGGACGGGGAATCTTCACCGTTCGATAAAGAACTAGTGACGGTGATGGACTTGCTGGATGCAAATCTCGACATGAAGTCGAAGTTGTACCGTGACCCGGCGCTCCGTTACGTATTCCTAATGAACAACGGGAGGTACATACTACAGAAGATAAAGAGCTCGCCGGAGATACACAAGATGATGGGTGACACGTGGTGTAGGAAACGGTCGTCCGACCTGCGCCACTACCACAAGAGCTACCAGAGGGAGACGTTGTCCCGGCTCCTACAGTGCCTCAGCCATGAAGGGCTGATGGTGAGCGGGAAGGTGTCGAAGCAGGCCCTCAAGGAGAAGTTCAAGATGTTCAATGCCATGTTCGACGAGATACACAAGACACAGAGCATGTGGGTGGTGAACGACGAGCAGATGCAGTCGGAGCTGAGGGTGTCGGTCGCTGCGGTGGTGACGCCGGCGTACCGATCGTTCCTCGGGAGGTTCAGCCAGTACCTGGACTCGGGGAGGCAGAGCGAGAAGTACATAAAGTACCAGCCGGAGGACATCGAGGGGCTCATCGAGGACCTGTTCGACGGGAACGCGTTGTCCATGGCGAGGCGGAAGACATGACGAAGGGGGGACTTGGTCTAACTAGCAAGACCCAGAACAACACAAACCGAGTGTCCCGGTTGATTCCTGATTGTAATGAAACCATATTTTTGTCATAATTTTAGATCATTTTGCTGATTACTCCTAATATGCCCAAAGTTAACGATTGCTCTTAAAACACACTAGTTAGAAAGGACGGATTTGACTATTAGCCCATATAGGAGGGAAAGAGAGAGAGAGAGAGAAAGAGAGACCTGTCCGATTTGGACCCCTAGTTAATTGGAATGGAATAATTGAAAAACTAATTACAGTTTATATAATTAATAAAGAAAATTGGGGAGGGGGGGGAAGGCGATCTTGATCTCGATCTTTCAAGGGCTCTCAGCCTTCTTCAGCAACAACCAAACACTCTCCACCTCCCTTCCATCGCTCTCTTCTCTAACCTCTCCCTCCCCCTCCCACCTTCCAAAAACCCTAATCCCCCAACCCTTCCGCCACCGCCCCTCCCTCCCCAATCGTTTCCCTACTTCGGGCCCGGCTCCCCTCCGCCGCCTCCTCCATGTCCGACGCCAGCAGCAAGTTCGACCTCCCCGACGACCTCCTCTCCTCCTCCGCCAATCCCCACGCTCCCCCCTCCGATCGCCCCTTCCCGTTCCCTCCCAAGAGTGAGTCACTCCTAGATTGATTTGTCCCCCCCTTCCCCCTCGTCGCCGATCCGGTTCAGCGGGAGTTTTGTCGTGGCATGCCGATAATCCGTGGAATCATTCGCGCATCTTGTTTCTTCTATGGATCTTTGTTTCCTGCTCTTGATTTTGGTGGATTGTGTGTGCCGCGGTGACCGGGACCGGTTGGCGGAGTCCGGTACTTGAAAGGGTGTAGTTGGTTAGGGTTGTGTTGTGGAGCGTCTCCTACGGTTGTTCTCATTATTATTATTTTTAAATTATTTTTGTTCTTTGTCTGAGTTGTTGCCTTTGTTACTGTTCCCTTCCTAGTCTAAGTGGAAGGAGTGTGTGTTGGTACCATTGAGGACCGTTGTTCATGGTCTGGTACTCGATGAGGAAATGATTGGATTGTGGTTTCGGAGTATGAGTTTTTCTGGTTATTCCTCTGTTGTAACAATGGGTTTTGAGTCGGTAGCCTGAGTATGGTAAAACCTCTTGGATTACCCTTGTAACCGGACTTCATCCCCTTAAACTGTCAAAGGAGGAAAACCGGAGAGCATACTGTTATCTTTAAAGCAGCGAGACACCGGCTTTTGTGAAAAGCCTTCACGACGTGCAATTACTTATAAAGCATCTTACTGTTGTGGGATATTCTAGTCAAGTTCATTTTAATTCCTTTTGATTTACTATTTGAGTTATTATGTACAGTGGATGATTTGGGAGGTCACTATGAAGAAAAAATGCTTATGGGGCCGAATGATGAGTCTAAAGGTAACGCAGCATTGTTGTAGTATTTCTGTCTGCTTTATTTCTTTTCTCATGCAGCCATTTTATATCAAGAACAATTTTAGCACCATCATCTCTTGTCCATTTATTAATTTGGATCATCCGGATTTTTAAGTTTGTTTTCATTTTACTAATTATTGCACTTCTTTTCACGCCTCTGCAATTGTACATATAGCCTGCCTCACCTGATGGGTAAAGATTTGAATTGTGTTGCTGATGCAATTGTACGTGCAGATCAATTGATGGAGAACAGCATACCTTTATCTCCTCAGTGGCTGTATGCAAAACCAACTGACAGTAAAATGGTATTTTCTCTCATTTGTTTGTGCTGGTTATTTTAGATTTAGTTCCTGGCTCCTGCAGGTCATCTTGTTGCAGTATGAGATTTTTGCGTTTGGGCATTTTTGGGCTTGCATCTGTGGCCTGTATTCTAGAGAAAGGAACTTGTGTTCATTTTCCATGAATAACCCTCTAGCTATCTCTTCAAACAAGAGGCCAAACATTATGACATAGTGAACCTTGGTTCTCATCATTCTTGTAGTCTGTGTTGCTAACTCTGGCTGGTAAAGGTTACAGTGTTTCTTGGCTATTTAAGCCGTCATTCATGTTAGACCAATAACGTTAAGTGTCCATTTGAAGCACTGAATAGATGCCTTTTCACGGAAGATTGTCCCGGCTTTGTTAGCATATCATTTGTTGCATCTTACCATCTGTATACTAATTTATATAATTCTTCCTCTGTGACAGGACATTCGAGTCCCACCCTCAGGATCTGTTGGAAACTCAAGTGACAGCAATCTTAAGGAAAACTGGCGTTTGGATGGATCTGAAGAAAAGAAAGACTGGAGGAAAACTGCTAGTGAAAATGATGGCACCCGCCGTTGGCGCGAGGAGGAAAGGGAAACTAGTTTGCTTGGAGGCCGAAGAGACCGGAGGAAAGCCGATCGTCGCACTGGCAATGTCGTGACCCGGGACACTGCTGAGAACAGAACTTTGGCCAGTGCTGAAAAGTGGCATGACAATAATGCTCGTACACCTGGGCATGAACCAAGGCGTGATAGCAAGTGGTCCTCTAGGTGGGGTCCTGATGATAAAGAGAGAGAATCTCGTACTGAGAAAAAGATAGATGGAGAAAAGGAAGATGGTAATGACCATCCTCCTCCCTTAGGAAGCAGTCGTATAGCTCCAGAACGTGAAGCAGAGTCACGTGATAAATGGAGACCACGCCACAGAATGGAAGTTCATTCAAGTGTCTCCACTCCTCACAGAACTGCACCTGGTTTCGGACTTGAGAAAGGAATAGCAGAGGGGTCAAATGTTGGATTTGCTTTAGGACGTGGTAGATCAAGTGCAACTGGAAGATCTGCTGGTCCAATTGGCTCTTCTGCATTCGACAATGCCGAAAATCTACCTAGAAGAGCTGGTGTAGCAACTCCGTTTTGTTATCCAAGGGCAAAGCTTCTTGACATTTATCGTCAGCAAAAGGTTCAACCTTGTTTTGCATCAATACCTGATCGCATGGAGAACATACCTCCGTTCACACAATCTGGTATCAGTGAACCTTTGGCATTTGTATCCCCTGATACCGAGGAGGAGGTAATTGCATATGATGCAAAGATCTCCTAGTAAATTGTTTATTCCCTGTGAAAGAGTGATTTTGTGGTCACTTTTAAACCTCTGATTGTTTCTGTTTGAATGAAAAACAGGCTGTCCTTGGTGATATATCCAGGGGAAAAATTACTGGAAGTGGAGCTGTGTATAATTCATTCAGGTTGGATAGATCAGCTGAGAACATTGCAGGTGCTAACCTCACTGTTTACTGGGTTTTGTTGTATGTTCTTCTCCGAGGTCGACTGCTTGAGATTTTCTTTTGCAGGCCTCGAAGATGAATCTGGTGAGGGGAAACCCAGAGTGCAGCCCTTGGTTAATTCTACCGAAAATGTTAGTGGTCTCCAAGGTCTTTCAAATGATGGTGCTGGTCATGATGACGACAGCATCTTTTTGCGGGATGGCGATCATCAGATTACTTCAATCAATGGTACGCATCCTGTCGTATATTTACTTTTATCACTGTGGCTGACGTTTTACTAACTTTCATAACAACCTTTTTTATTCAGACAATGCTGAACCTGAGGCAAACAGAAAGGGAGAGCTGACAAATTCTTCTGGAAACAGACAGTTCAACTCTACGGGTTCGTTATTTATGGATGGCCGAGCAGACCACCATAAGGAGAATGCTTCTGCTTTCTTTTCCTCTATTCAATCAAATATTGTTGATGATGGCTTAATATTAGAATCCATCCTTCCTGAAGATGACTATATGAAATCTCCTATATCGACGAATGTTGTCTCCAGAGACCTTGATGGCTCAAGTTCTCTGTTTGCTGTGGCCTATCCTGGGCAAAACTCTGGTGGTAATTTTCATAACCTGAGTGCAGTTGAGTCGAAGAACTTACCAAAGAGTATTCCTCTGGAGGAGCTTAGTATATATTACCTGGATCCACAAGGGGAGATTCAAGGACCTTTCCTTGGAGCGGACATCATTTCCTGGTTTGAACAGGGTTTTTTTGGGACAGACTTACCTGTCAGGCTGGCCGATGCTCCTGAGGGAACCCCATTCCAAGAATTGGGCGAGGTGATGCCACACCTGATGGGCAATGTCACAAATGAATATGGTGCCGCAGTTGTGTCCTCTATTGGAGAATCTAGTGCCACACGGGGCAGCATGGAGATTGTTTTACCTGGGCCCGTTCATAGTATTACCCACAAGGAAGTATTGTCTGATGATAATAGGCTGCCATCAGAGTCGGAAAGCCTTCCATCTCAGAATGTCCAGTTAAGAACATCAGAACCTGGTTCTTCTCCACTGAGTCATCCAGAGACCACCAGCTTTCATGATTTTAGTGGACAAGATGAAGGTTAGTTCTAATGTCAATGAGATCATCCTTTTGTTGCCATTCTTTATTAATATATATTGGCATTACTGTCACTCCTGTATATTTGCCGGAGATTTACATATTGACAGTCAGTCATCTTTGCTGCAGAAATTGTTTTCCCCGGAAGACCTGGCAGTTCTGGTCATCCAATTTCAAAGTCCAGTGGGCACAGTTTTGATGCTGGTGCAAATTCCATTAGTAACTCTTCTCTGCCCAGTGATTTGACAGTACCTGGCTTGCAAAGTCGGGAAGAAAACAAGCTACATCCCTTTGGTTTGTTGTGGTCCGAGCTCAAAGAAATGAATGTAAAACGTGCCCCAGCTTCCAGTTTGTCTTCCAATGTTGGTAATGTAGCACAATTGGGAGCTATCACTGATCCCCCTCATCCTTCTGACACTTGGCCTGCTTCAGCCAGAAGGAATTCCCTTCTTGAGCACCCTGTGCATCAAGAAACCATGGCTTCTCAGCATTTTTCACGTCTCGAGCAAGAATCTACCCGTTTTGATTTCCAAGAGCAGCTTATGTCCAAACAGCTGCAGCAGCAGCAGCGTCAACAACAGAATCTTCTGCTGTTCCAGTCACAGCTAAACCAATCCACTCTGGGACAACTATCTGCTGAAACACTTATGAGTCAGCAACAGCTGAACGCGCATAATATCCCTCAGATAGATCATCTGATGGCACTTCAGTTACAGAAGCAGCGGCAGCATGATCTTCAACTGCAGTTGCAGCACCAACGGCAGCATGAGCTTCAACTTCAGTTGCAGCAGCAACAACAGCTTCTTCAACAGCAGAAGCTTATGCAGGAGCACCAGCAAGCCCAAGTTCAACAAGTTCTTCTTGAGCGAATCCTACAAAACCGAATGCACGATTCTGGTCTTGGACAATCATCTCTTGACCCTTTCAGGGCAAATAATGCCCTTGATCAGGTTTTACAGGAACAGAACTTTCTTCATGAACTGAGACAGCGCTCACACCGTCCTGCGAGACATATTCCACCGGCAGATCAGATTGCACAAGCCAGCTTCGGCAGACTATCACAGAAAGACACTCAGAGAGAAAGGGAATTTCTTCATCAACAGAGGCTGCTTGGACTAAATGCAAAGCAATTTGCAGGACTGGGCCTACAAAACAATGATGAAGAAGTAAGGCACGCTGGTTCTGTCTGGCATCCAGAGGAATCAGATGCATTTCTTAGGGCGCATGGTATTCACCGGACTAACTCATCGGGATTGAATCCACTAGACTACCATAAACAACAGTTATCCTTGCACGACGGACCACTCAACTTGTATGAGCCAAATCAGTCGATGCAGGAGAGGCACAGACAAGAGTATTACGAGTCAAGTGGACTGCCATTTGAGCGCACGATTTCTTTGCCCCCAGATAATGAAGGAATGAACATGGAAATGCTGGATGCTATTGCTCGTGTTCATAATGCAGACATGCTTGAGTCTAGTTCGAGAATGAAGTCTGGTGCACAAGCTGGGAAATTTTTCAATGAGTTGCCTCCTCAGAATAGTCGTCCCTCGGTGTTCCCTAATCAGTTTACCATCCCAGTTGACGCAATGGATGGTAACTGGCCTGACAACAGAGGGCAACATGCAAATGATTGGATTGGATCTCAGTTCCAGCAAATGAATATCAACTCTGAGCGTCAGAAAAGAGAACTTGCGGGGACAATGTCTTCTGAAAATCAGAGTTCATGGATGTCAGAAGGACAGCATGACGATAAGTCCAAGCGGCTGCTAATGGAATTACTTCATCAGAAATCCGGGCAGCAAAATCAATCTGCACATGCTTTGGATGATCGTGAAGGGATGTCCATAAAGAGGTTGCCGTCGCCTGGGTTTTATGCTGGTTCAAACTCAAGTTCTGTTGGTCCAAACAATTCATTTACAGTAGGTTCTTATGGGTCAAGCTCGTCTGAAACACCACAGTTTTTCTTGGGGGCTGAGAATACTGGGGGCCTTGAGATTAAAAATGATCTGAGATTTAAAACTAGTTCTGGAGCATTTGCTGAGGGGGAGCAACTGTTGTCTGGTATGCACGATTCCGCACTTAAAATCTATTCAAACCCAACCATGGTTAATAAGCCATCTCTAAACAAAGAGTATTTTGAGGGGGAGGGAAGAAAAGTGTCATCTATTAGTGGGGATAAGTTTAAGAGACCGAATTTCGAGATGTTTGAAAGCAACACTGAGCAGAGTGCACTGGCAGCTGCTGATCAGGATCCAGCTCGAAGATCCTCCACTAGACACGGTTCCATTGGTTCTGCTGGTAACTTAGGCCAGATATGATCCAGCTGTTTTGCTATGGCTTTGAACTATTTTGTTTGTAACTATCAACTTATGAAATTTCTTGCAGGTGAGGATGTGAGCTTTTATGATGAGGGCATTAGATCTCGTCACCCTGCACAAATAATGAAAGAGCAGTAAGTGTCATTCCTGCTAGTGAATATTATAGCTGACTTTTTCTTGACATTGCATCGGAATGATCCGATTCTACTTTTGGTCGGACTCAAAATGATGAATTCATTCAAATCGGCCGTCAGATCCCGAATCTGGATACCTGTCGTATCCTATTTCCCTTAGCTTATGACACGAGAAAGTTGAAGTTGCTGCTATGCTAGAGTTGCCCAGCATCTGTCCAATTGTAACTTTCTTCTTCTGAATCTTGCAGGGTGCCAGTCATCCTGTCAAAAAGTCAGGATAATATATTCTCAAGGTCCCCGGAAGGATTGCCTGGGATCACCAGGCTCAGAAACTCCTTCAGTGGGGTTCCAGACGGTATGTGGCAGCTTCTTATGTTCACTTTTAGGTAGTCCAATCCCGTTGGCCACTCTTCTTAGATCTGGGCTATGAATTTGTTGCTATCATAGACCATACTAGAATCTATAAATTTTAACTGAAATCTGCCTATTAGTGTCTCTGCATGTGTCTCTTCATGCGAGTCCAGTTGTGAGCCTGAGATAATCTGAAGCTGTTGGGTTGTGCTTTGGTTATGTTATTGACATTAGGCTTCAAACCAGACCGGGGATCTATCGCCACGAACGATTCTGCCATGAGCAAGAAAGACTTGCAGTTCAGGCGGACATCATCCTACAGTGACGCGGAGGCATCAGAAGCCACATTCATGGACATGCTCAAGAGCAGCAGCCGGAAGACGACGGGGGCATCGGCCACCCAGGATTCCCAGGCCATCTCGGGGGTCCCTATGGAGTCGGCATCGGATTCGTCCCAGGCGGGACGGAGCGGGAAGAAGAAAGGGAAGAAGGGGAAGCAAATCGACCCCGCCCTCCTGGGATTCAAGGTGACGAGCAACCGCATCATGATGGGGGAGATTCATAGGATCGATGACTAAGAATACACGCATAGGTAACATTTTCTCCAATCTTCCATTTCGGGTCCAATTCTTCCATAGGTGTATGGTATTATGGGGGGGGGGGGGGGGGGGGGGGTGGAGGAGTGGAGGGAGGGAGTCATAGATGTATAGATCGGCGGGAGTGTCCCCGTTTCCCATATATCTCGGCCTATGTTTGTGAATAGTAGAGAGGATGGATGAAAGAGAGGTTTCATTCTTGTGGGGGATAAAGAAAGGATAGGGGAGGGGTGTTCTTTCATTCTGAGTTTCCCTATGAAAATTGCTGGAGAGTTTGTTAATGTGCTCAAATAAAAGGGGAAGTTATTCGCTTCGATGACGTTTCATATTCATAGCATCAAATCATGAATGAATAACCCAAAAATGGACAATAATAAAATCACAACCCGGGATGGCATCGATATTTTAAACGGGAGCCTTGTTTGAACGTCAGGATACGGAATTCCCAGCTTTCATTTTCGTGTTCCCTTTGTCCAACTCAAAATTCATCTGGATGATTCTTGTTATTGAAACTACTGGGGCACACTACCTTTCTCTGTTTCATCGTCACAATTAGGGGGGGGGGGGGTGGTGTGGTGAGTGATGTCTGTCCGGTCATTGGTTCCTCCAAAGATGGAACCTCATAGCATCACCTTCCGACTCTTTAAAGTGGCCCTTACTTTATAAGGTGGATTTTGTGGGTTAAGGAAATCGGCCTAATACCGTTTACCTTATAAAATTTTTTATTTTTAAATTTAAAAATCGTAAAGCCGATTTTCTTTTATATTAAAATTGGCCTTACGAAGATTTATTTGGAAAACTAAGTTACTAACATTATTAAATCGTTATCGGCCACCGGCTCATGCCCCAAAAATAAAAATAATTTGTGGGCCCATTGATAGTCAGATATGGTGGAAGTAAGAAAGGAATTTGTATTTTTGGAACTCTTCGGCAGTAAGAAAGGAATTTTAGTAGTTAGGACAGGACGACGAAGCATCGGAGAACGTAAAGACAAAATAAAGGGTAATATTGTAATGAACCAAACTTTTATAATTATGAATAATGTAAGATTATCAACAAAGGTTCGTGATACACTGGCTGATTTCATGATTCAACTTCAAATTTGTCCATTTCCAATATTAGATGGACTTGTGTTCACTGTATGTGATTTTTTTAGGAGGAGATACGGACGAAACTAATAGCATTTAATGTCATTATGGGAAAATTAAGTACTTGTCACTTTTAGAAGCCAAAGGATGAGGTCTGGATGTAATCCTTGTAATTGGCGGAATCGTTGCCACCATCATGTCCCGAGTAGCTATCTCGTTCACAAGTCCACTGTTTTGTCACATGAATTGGAAATGGTGGGACCCCGCCATCATTAAAGGACACTAAGCTCTACGGGAAGAAGTGAATTAGAGGCGGTTACTTGATTTGATAAGGATAAGGAGAAGTCGTGACAAAATAAAATGGGGAAGGAGGGGAGAAGGGGAGGAGGACAGCAGAGGAGGAAAAGTGAGAGAAGGAGAATACGGTGACGTCGAAGGTGGAGTTTCGTGCGGAACTTCGAGAAAAAGACGTCTTAACACGTCCGACCCGAAGCGAAATCGTACAGAGGTGTCGAGAACTTGAAGTATTGTGCGGAGGAAGTGGAAGTAGGTACGATTTCTCTACCCTCTCTTTCCTTTACCCTCCTCCAATGATCAACATATTACGTTACAAATACTTACTGTGCTATAGTTGTGAGTGAATATGGGTAGGCAAGGGGAGGACATTCTGAACCTTGGGAGGTGAAGGAAAGGATGTCCAACCCTTGGGAATAGGAGAAATAACTGCTCCTTCAGGAAGGAGGTATGGCGTTCCGTATTTTTAATTGTAGTAAGGTCTTCTTCCGGTTTCGAGTGGTTAAGACGAAGAACCTTTCAGGCAGCGACGGAAGAACACTTGAAAGCTTCTCACTCGACGGGAGATCGTCAGAGAGAGGAGGGAATTACACGGGGGTGGCTGGAACATGGTGAAAGTTATGCGTCCCTTCTCTTCTTCTGTCCGCGGCCACAACGTTCATTACCCTTGTGTAGTTGAGTGTGCTGTGATTACAATGGCCAAAGGAAATTAAAAAGAAGGGGGGGGAGGAGAAATGACAGATCCGTGGAAAGTGGAATGAGGTTACCCCGGATTACATTCCCGTATGCTGACGAATGTGTGGTGGTTGCGACGTATTTACGCGTCGGCTAATCATGGAAGTCTTGAATGATGGAGGTGATATGTGAGGGCTAAGAATGTTATATATACATACGTGTATATATATAATAATTTACGGGGTCTTGATTCCGGAAATGAGGGATTACCCCGGGTGGACGCTCGTTGGGGCGAAGTACGCGAATATACGAGCGTCGGTTTCGGCAGGAATTATGCCTTGAAATAGAGTAGGAAGCAAGGAAATTTTTGGCCACTGTTACCCGACTAAAATAATACGGGATTAAATCGTGTGTGGCTGGAAATGAGTAGATAAAGATACAATGAGGGTGTTTGATCGTCTATACTTAATCTTCCTTTCCCTTTGTATTTTACAGGAGTTAGAAGCTTTCGCTTATGATGATATTCATTTTATACGGATACTTCAATTAGGATATGGAAAGATAATTGGGTAAGAACAATGTAAATTTATATGTAATTAATAATGGAATTTAATCTCATAAATAATGAAGATCAGAACCTTTCAGGTGGTATCAGAGCGAGGTTAAGCTCGGAGTAATAAGGTTGGAATTGCAAAATGTAAATGAGTCGGTTTTAGACTCGGGGAATGAAACTAAGCATGGAAACATGCACGTGAGTTGGTCAAACTTGTTTGACGGGTTTACGGATACTTCCCGGGAAAGGAATGGTGATTGGAAAAACAATGGGTAACGACATGGATATGGTGTTTATAAAATAAATGTCGATTGTTGGAATTGAACAATCGTGTGTTTAGATTAATATAAGAACGTTAATTGTCAAGGATTGAGTGTATAAGGGCCGGTTGCTCAAACATGTTTAATGTTGATTAAACTAATGTTTGAGGTATTAAGAATCGTCTCCCACCCATGGAATGAATGTGTGAAACGATGGGTGTCTATGTATGCGTGGTTATGCTTGGTATTGCGCAAATATGCAAATTATTACATGCTTCCGTTGAGGTAGTATTATGAGTGGATGACATAATACTTGGACTGATAAAACAATTGTTGTGAACTCAGGATGATGGAAGAGAGTATACGCAATGCTGTGCGGAATTCTCCTCCTAGAGATGAGGAATTACAACGAAAGAGAAGAGTCGCGCTTATCGGGCAATTTCGGAAACTTGAGATACCCACCTATTCGGGTGAAGAAGGGCCCGAGAAGGCGGAGGAATTTATTGTCGAATTGGAAAATGCTTTCGATGTATTGGGATGTTCAATAGAAGAGAAGATGATGTTGGTACAACAGTCAATTAAGCGAGAAGCAAATGACTGGTGGAAGGCCAATAAGGATGGAGCACGGATTCTTCATACTGGAGATGAATGGACAGTGTTCAGAATGGCGTTCCTAGGCAAATTTTATCCTCACGTGTTCAAAGAAAGGAAAGCTAGAGAATTCTTATATCTGAGGCAGGAAAGGATGTCAGTGGATGAGTATGAGGCACGGTTTTCCGCTCTGTCGAGGTATGGCCCGACAATGAGTGCCGAGGCGAAGGCTAAGAAGTTTGAGGAGGGATTGAGACCGGAAATCAGATTCCAACTAAGAACTCTGATGCTCACAACTTACGAAGAAATATATATGAGAGCACAGAGCGCTGAAGAAGGATGGGCAGATATGAAGGCTGCTGGGGAAGAGGAGAATGTGAGAAGAATGTTAGGAGTAGGATCGCCTCCGAGGAAGAAGTTCCGGTTGGGAGAGTCATCCTCCTCTGCTCCACGGTTTCAGGTGAACCGACCCCCGAGAACTCCTATGCCGGTACGATCATTCTCTCAGGGAAGAGGTCAGGGAGTGAGAACAGGATGTCAGCCCCTTTGCCAGAGATGCGGGAGGCGTCACTATGGAGATTCATGTGCGTCCAGGGAATTCACTTGTTATCGGTGTGGGCAGCCAGGACACATTCGTAAGGAATGTCCTCAAGGACCAGGAGCGGGCTCCGGTAGCGGGTTAACTGGATCGAACGCTCTACGCCCAAGAAGTGGAAATAGACCAGGACCGACTGTGTCTACTTCTAGGGGATCAGTCAGTGGGCCTACAGAGACTGTGAGACTGAATGCGACCACGGAAGCGGATGCCGTTGCATCTCGCGGTGTGATCTCAGGTACTGTTCGACTTCAAGGTGAATTAGTTTATGCCTTGTTTGATACCGGTGCTACACACTCTTTTGTGTCATCTAACTGTGTGGAGAAATATGGTTGGATAGTAGAGAAGACAGTGAAACAGTGGCATGTTGTGTTCCCTACTGGAATAGAATATTGCGTTGATGATGCGTGTCTAAATTATGAGTTAATTGTGGCTGAATTAAAGTTTACTATTGATCTGTTGGTATTACAGATCCGTGATTTTGAGATTATTCTGGGCATGGATTGGTTGGCTTCCAGCCATGCACAGGTAGACTGTGAAAGGAAGCGCATTTCGTTTAGCACAGAAGATGGAGGTTCTCGTGAGTACATAGGCCATGGAGGATGCGGCCAGATTTTGATGATATCAGCGACACGGGCGTATCACCTTGTACAGACAGGGCACGAAATGTTTCTAGCGACTGTGCTGAACAAAGAAGCTGAGCTACCGATGCTGGAGCGGATTGAAGTGGTGAAGGACTTTTCTGATGTCTTTCCCGAGGAGCTACCGGGACTACCACCTAGTAGGGAAGTAGAGTTTGTGATAGATTTGGTTCCGGGGACAACTCCCATTTCTCGGACTCCGTATCGCATGAGTTTTGCCGAGTTGAAAGAATTGAAAGCACAGTTGCAGGAACTTGTAAATAAGAACTTTATTCGCGCTAGTGTAAGCCCGTGGGGCGCTCCTGTTTTGTTTGTAAAAAAGAAGGATGGATCGATGCGATTGTGTATTGACTATAGGTTGCTTAACCAAAATACAATCAAGAATCGATATCCACTTCCACGTATAGATGATTTATTCGATCAGTTACAGGGATCAGTGGTGTACTCCAAGATCGATTTGAGATCAGGTTATTACCAGATTGGAGTGCGGGAAGAAGATATTCCTAAGACTGCATTCAGAACGAGATACGGTCATTACGAGTTCAGAGTAATGCCGTTTGGAGTAACCAATGCACCGGCAGTATTCATGGGATTAATGAATCAAGTGTTTCGACCGTACCTGGATCAATTCGTGATAGTGTTCATTGATGATATTCTCGTATACTCTAAGAGTAAAGAAGAACACAAGGAACATCTGTCTATTGTACTAAGGACGTTACGGGAAAATAAATTGTATGCCAAACTCAGCAAATGTGAGTTTTGGCTTGAGAAGGTAACATTCCTTGGACATGTCATTTCAGCCACAGGTATAGGAGTAGATCCTACGAAAGTGGAAGCAGTTAAGAAATGGCCACGACCGACGACAGCAGCAGAAGTAAGAAGTTTCCTTGGGTTGGCAGGTTACTACAGGAGATTTGTCGAGGGATTTTCTAAAATAGTTGCCCCTATGACTAAACTATTAAGAAAGGATGTCCAGTTTGAATGGACAAATAACTGTGAAGAATGTTTTGAAGAACTCAAGAGGAGATTAACTAACGCTCCTGTGTTAACTATACCGAGTGAGTCAGGAAAATTCGTGGTGTACTGTGATGCATCCACTCAGGGATTGGGTTGCGTATTGATGCAAAACGGTAAAGTAGTGGCATATGCCTCTCGACAATTGAGGAAACACGAGGAAAATTACCCAACCCATGATTTAGAGCTCGCTGCTGTGGTATTTGCATTAAAATTGTGGAGGCATTATCTGTATGGAGAAAAATTCGAAGTATGCACAGACCATAAGAGTCTGAAGTATCTATTCACACAGAAGGAACTGAATATGAGACAACGAAGGTGGATGGAACTACTAAAAGATTATGACTGTACAATTCAATACCATCCAGGCAAAGCAAATGTGGTGGCAGACGCCTTGAGCAGGAAGCATTGTTCACTTATGTACCTCCTGGTGGAAGAGTCACGGATGATAGAACAATTAAGTAATTTGGACTTGCGTCTCGAAGAGCCAGATGGACGATTATGTATGGCTAGAGGACAGGTGGAGCTAGAGATGTTAATGATTATCCGAGAAGCACAATCCCAGGATGAGTACCTAAGAATGGTGCGAGAAGAAATCGGAACGGAGAAGTATGCCCAGTTTGAACTAGCACCAGATGGGATGCTGAGATTTCAAGGACGTGTATGCGTACCTGACGTGAAGGAAGTGAAACGTAGATTAATGGATGAGGCACATAAGGGTAAATATAGTGTACATCCAGGAGTTACAAAGATGTATAGAAACCTGCGAAAAGATTTCTGGTGGCCTAAGATGAAGAAGGACGTGGCAAGGTACGTAAATTACTGTAAGACATGTCAGCAAGTGAAAATTGAACACCAACGACCAGGAGGATTATTAGAACCACTCCCAGTACCGGAATGGAAGTGGGAAGACATAGCAATGGACTTCGTAACGAACCTACCCAAAGGAGGCCGAAACATGGATTCTGTGTGGGTAGTGGTTGATAGACTCACGAAGTCGGCACATTTCATTCCTATTCGGATCAACTGGTCATTGGAGTCCTTAGCTAAGCTGTATATCAAAGAGATTGTGAGATATCACGGCGTGCCCCATACCATTACCTCTGATCGAGATCCACGATTCACGTCTAGATTGTGGAGGAACTTACAAGAAGCCTTGGATACAAAATTGCAAATGAGTACCGCCTTCCATCCACAGACAGACGGACAGACGGAAAGAACTATTCAGACATTAGAAGATATGCTCAGAGCGTGTGCTCTTGAGTGGAAAGGAGGTTGGGTTGATCACTTGCCATTGGTGGAATTTGCGTACAATAATAGTTATCATGCTAGTATCGGAATGGCACCCTATGAAGCCCTCTATGGCAGAAGTTGTAGATCACCACTGTGTTGGAATGAACCAGGAGAAAGGACATTCAACGGACCTGAATTGATACAGGAAACCTCAGACGTGGTGACCACAGTCAGAGAACGGATGAAAACTGCGCAGAGTCGACAAAAGAGTTATGCTGATCGCAGAAGGAGGCCCTTAGAATTTCATGTTGATGATGAGGTGTTCTTAAAGTTGTCACCGATGAAATCAATGTTCAGAGCGAGGAGAGCTCACAAGTTAAGTCCTCGCTACATTGGGCCATATAAAGTAACGGAACGGATAGGGAAGTCGGCATATCGCGTAGCAATCCCTCCGGAACTCTCCCATTGTCATGATGTTTTTCATGTCTCAGTATTGCGCAAGTATGAACCAGACCCGGATTTAAAGACGGAAACATCAGAAGTTATAGTGAACGACAATCTGAGTGTGACAGTACAACCGGTAAGAATTATGGATCGGGATGAACGAATACTACGAAAACGAAAAGTGCCACTAGTACAAGTCCTCTGGAGCGGAGTTGGGAAAGACCAGAAAACCTGGGAACAGGAAGCAGAAATGCGAGATAAGTACCCTTCCTTGTTTGAAGAAAAGGATTTCGGGGACGAAATCTCCTAAGGGGGGAGGAAAGTGTAATGAACCAAACTTTTATAATTATGAATAATGTAAGATTATCAACAAAGGTTCGTGATACACTGGCTGATTTCATGATTCAACTTCAAACTTGTCCATTTCCAATATTAGATGGACTTGTGTTCACTGTATGTGATTTTTTAGGAGGAGATACGGACGAAACTAATAGCATTTAATGTCATTATGGGAAAATTAAGTACTTGTCACTTTTAGAAGCCAAAGGATGAGGTCTGGATGTAATCCTTGTAATTGGCGGAATCGTTGCCACCATCATGTCCCGAGTAGCTATCTCGTTCACAAGTCCACTGTTTTGTCACATGAATTGGAAATGGTGGGACCCCGCCATCATTAAAGGACACTAAGCTCTACGGGAAGAAGTGAATTAGAGGCGGTTACTTGATTTGATAAGGATAAGGAGAAGTCGTGACAAAATAAAATGGGGAAGGAGGGGAGAAGGGGAGGAGGACAGCAGAGGAGGAAAAGTGAGAGAAGGAGAATACGGTGACGTCGAAGGTGGAGTTTCGTGCGGAACTTCGAGAAAAAGACGTCTTAACACGTCCGACCCGAAGCGAAATCGTACAGAGGTGTCGAGAACTTGAAGTATTGTGCGGAGGAAGTGGAAGTAGGTACGATTTCTCTACCCTCTCTTTCCTTTACCCTCCTCCAATGATCAACATATTACGTTACAAATACTTACTGTGCTATAGTTGTGAGTGAATATGGGTAGGCAAGGGGAGGACATTCTGAACCTTGGGAGGTGAAGGAAAGGATGTCCAACCCTTGGGAATAGGAGAAATAACTGCTCCTTCAGGAAGGAGGTATGGCGTTCCGTATTTTTAATTGTAGTAAGGTCTTCTTCCGGTTTCGAGTGGTTAAGACGAAGAACCTTTCAGGCAGCGACGGAAGAACACTTGAAAGCTTCTCACTCGACGGGAGATCGTCAGAGAGAGGAGGGAATTACACGGGGGTGGCTGGAACATGGTGAAAGTTATGCGTCCCTTCTCTTCTTCTGTCCGCGGCCACAACGTTCATTACCCTTGTGTAGTTGAGTGTGCTGTGATTACAATGGCCAAAGGAAATTAAAAAGAAGGGGGGGGGGGGGGGGAGGAGAAATGACAGATCCGTGGAAAGTGGAATGAGGTTACCCCGGATTACATTCCCGTATGCTGACGAATGTGTGGTGGTTGCGACGTATTTACGCGTCGGCTAATCATGGAAGTCTTGAATGATGGAGGTGATATGTGAGGGCTAAGAATGTTATATATACATACGTGTATATATATAATAATTTACGGGGTCTTGATTCCGGAAATGAGGGATTACCCCGGGTGGACGCTCGTTGGGGCGAAGTACGCGAATATACGAGCGTCGGTTTCGGCAGGAATTATGCCTTGAAATAGAGTAGGAAGCAAGGAAATTTTTGGCCACTGTTACCCGACTAAAATAATACGGGATTAAATCGTGTGTGGCTGGAAATGAGTAGATAAAGATACAATGAGGGTGTTTGATCGTCTATACTTAATCTTCCTTTCCCTTTGTATTTTACAGGAGTTAGAAGCTTTCGCTTATGATGATATTCATTTTATACGGATACTTCAATTAGGATATGGAAAGATAATTGGGTAAGAACAATGTAAATTTATTTGTAATTAATAATGGAATTTAATCTCATAAATAATGAAGATCAGAACCTTTCAAATATCCCCAATGCCAAAGTGAGCCTGCCGAGGTGTGTCAGTATAGAAAGAAAGAAAGAAAGAAAGCCTTTTCTTTGAGAGACACCATTAAAAAACTTCAAAGTGATTACTGCATCATTTCATGAATTTGCAATACATGAATCTAAAACTAACATAACATCAAATCACATATGATTAAAACCCTCCGACGACAATCCCCCTTGAACACAAGTTTCATGCACAAACCACCGATCTTGCTTCCCTCCACCTTTGCTGATTCACTTTGGCAATGAATTCCTCCCCCCCCTCTTGTTCAATTCATCTGCGCCCAATCCATCATCCTCATCCTCGTCATCTTGCTCGTCCGCGTCTACATTAACATGGCTGCTGTCGCTTTCCTCTCCCTCATCGCCACCGTTTTGATTATCATCATCTATCGGATTCTCGGCATCCTGAGTCCCAGGTTCCAGTCCCCTCTCTTTATCCTCCATGACTTTGTCCACAACCGGGTCATTGATCGTAACAGCTTTTGTCCCAGTAGAACTCCCGTCATTAGGAAAGCTTGAGACACTCCCTAGACTTCTGCTCCTCTCTATGTACTCCTCGTAGGCGTCCTTCGGCCGTGGCATGGATAAATCCGATCCCTCCAGCCTCGATCCCCTGATGAGGAAGGAGATGATGGCGTTCAACAAGAAGAACAAGCACTCTGGGGTCAACAGCAACCTTATGGCACAGGGGAGTGTCACGAAGAGGAAGTTACAAACAGATGGACCCCAATACGGGTAGGAACAAAGGATGCTGCCAAACACCGCGGCCGAAAAACGTGTAATGAGACGGTGGGGAAGGAACCGGAGGTTGTCATTGTTATAGCTCTTCATGGGTGTAATGAAAAAGACACGAGTGAGTTGGTAATGAGAATGAGCCCCCCCCCCCCCCCCCCCCTCTCTTTTTATAGGGAAGGTGGTGAGATTCCTAATGGATGATGATGCCACCTTTTTTTTCCACTACTTGCCTTTAGTTGGTGACAGTAATTAGAGTGAAATGTTCTTAACATCACACTGATTAGAATGGCAAGGGCACTGAGAATTCACATTTAGATTTCAGTTTCGGTGATCGTGGATTACGCAGTTTTGCAACGTCCCTAAATGTAATAAGTTTGAGTTGGGTAAAGCGTTTAAATGGCACATAAATCTCTTACTCCTAGTTATAAACAAGACAACTATAATTAATAAGAAATTAATAATACCGCGTATTTGATAATTTTTTTCATAACAAGTGTTCATCGATCACAAACCGTGGGCGGGCCATCAAGAATTTCATTGTGGGGGAAATCCCATCCCAAGTTTTAGATGCATTGTCATACAATGAAGGCGAAGACTTTAGGGTGAGATTCCCTCCCAACAAGAAAAAGCACTTCCTTTTTCCCATTTCCGCCAAGGCAGAGGAAGTTTCAGAGTTAGTGATCAAGTTTTGGGTATTGGGAAAAAAGTTGGGACTTTTTCTTTCATTCATGAGGGAGATCATGCAGCCGTGCTTGCTAGGAACTTCGGTTCCTCTCACCGCTGCCGACTCCAATATCCCAACTCAGAGACCAGACATTCTTACTTTGAGATGATCACTGGAACGAAAAATAAACCAGCAAATGCTTCTTTCCCAGAAACACAAGATCCTCAAGCATGCCACTTATAAGGGAAAGGATACAAGGATGACACAAAGCACTATTACATTTCCCCCTTCCATTGCTCGCAATCGCAGGGAACAAACAAAAACTCAACCAGAAGGGTCTACAGCCGGCTCTGAAATGAATTTTGCAGGAAGAATTTACCTGCCACAAAGAGCTTCTCGAGGGATTCTCTTCCACATCCTAATGAAAAAAAAAAAATCACGACTGCTCTCTCCAATGAGAAATAATCCTGACTAAATGAATGCCTAGGGACCGGATCTGGGGAACTGAACCAGATCACGAAGCAAAATTGACTCTTGAGTAGCAATTGCCTTGGGGGTAGTTGGTAAACAATGATCGATCTATCTCCTACTACATCTCTAACTCTATGCCACAGAGGTTGGACAAAATCGTGGCGTTAGAGTACTATAGCGACTTTCTCTGGTGATACAAGGACGGTTGGTTGAGCAATTAAGGGCTCGTAATGGTCGGCTCCGGCGCCACACCAGCCTGGAAACGTAAAACATACATCAGGAGTGAGCAAGTGAAAATGATCAAGTTGCTCGAGCTTGTGTTTGTTAGTTGTTTCTAGGATATGGTACCTGTGCCCTTCATGAACAGAAATAGAGGGGGTCCACATATTTTGCTTCTCGGGGGATGTGGAAGGAAGAAGAGACAGTTTTCGTCATCAACCATGGCATCGGCTCCATGGGCCTGCACCTGCGAGATGAAATGGAATATATGAGGTAAATTGCATCTATAGGCTAAGCAACCCAGACATAAATCATAGCCACAAATTAGACACGGTATAATGTCCCCTCTTACCACAAATATTTCACGCTTAAACTCTGTTGCAAGGCACTCAATGGCTATATCATCACCAAATGCCGCAGCATGACCATCTCTATTCTCATCTATGGACAACAACCCTTCCTCGGTGTACTGAAGGGTGATGATGTCGTATTCATCGCTTGGAGAGCCAGATATCGACATGTATTTGGCCCATCCGGAGACATCATTCACCGGGATGCATCTCTCCTTGTAGATTGATTCAGCAGCCATTTCTCTGCAACATAAATAGCAAATTCAACCACGGAATTACAGGTAAATTGGCAACTTAAATAAAGAAAAATAATTCATGAACTACAGACACGACAAAATGTACATGAATATGAAATCACCTGCATCTAATGCCCTTGCTAATGAAGGATTATAGAAGGATGACAAATAGTAACGGTTACGCCACTCAAAGACAGATTTACTGAAACATCGAATCCTGAATGTAAGGTTAGTCCATTCCATTCAACATAATCAACCAGTATCCCAGCTGACCCCTGAACCCCAAAAACCAACTTGTCCGGCATCAATTCATTAAACCTGAAAGATGCCACCTGAAGTAAGGTTGTGGACGGCAAGTCACAAATGCATCAGCCAAACGATATACACTGATTCTACCCCTTTTTCTTTGTTCTAGTATCAACATCTCTTTCTTTCCCCCAGCACATCAAATCCAACGGTGAACAACAGAAAACTCAAATCTGAACTACAGAACCACAAAATTCAACCAAGCTTCGAGAGATAAAAGAAGCCAATCCGCCATCCAAATCTACATAAATCCCTACCAGTCAAGAAAGACAAGAACTAAACCTAACCGCAAGTGCCAAGAAATAAACCTCATCTCCTGCAGGTTTTCTCTTGTTCGGTGACCAAAGAACACGCCTGAATCCAGCAATGCATAACCAACAAATTCTTGGAAAAAAAATGAAAAGGATTGAAAGAAACAGGGGAGGAAGAGGCTCCCCCGACCTCTGCATGCCGAGCTGCACCAACTCATCAATCCCCTTATCCAGCCAATCCCTCTCCTTCTTGGGAGCCAACAACTTCACCTCCTGAACGACGTGAACCCCCCACCCCTTCCCAACATCAGGCGCATACATATTCCGAATGACCCCCTCGACGGCAGCCCTCTCGTCCTCGCCGACCCCTCCCTCGAAAGTCCTAATGACCCTCCTCCTAAGCTCCCTGGGCTCAACCCCGACCCCCCTCCCCACGGCGGTGAACAAGCAGTTCCCGTCGGCCGAGACCTCCCCGCCGTGGCCAAGGAGGAACACCACCGGCTCCGACTCCTCCCCGGGGTTCTTCCACAGCACCCCCTTGGAACAAAGCCTCTTCAGGTGGCTCCTCTGCTGGTCCTCCAGACCCGGGACCCGATCCCACGACGTGGACGTCGCCGTGGGAATCGAATCGAGAGATCCTTCTCCATGAGGGAGGGCCCACGGGGACGTCGAGGGTAGGAAGGCGGCCGCCACGGGATCGGCAGCAGCAGAGGCGGAATCACAAAGGAGCTTGCCCATTACAACAACAACGACAACAAAAAGATAATAAAGACCGGAACTTTGAGAGGAGACGAATCTCGGGTCGATCTCCGAATTCAACGATCTCCCCCGGTTCCTTTCTCTCTCTCTCTCTCTCTCTCTCTTTGGTCTTAATTATCTTTTTCCCTCCTCCTCCTCCTTCCTCTTGAGAGAGAGAGAGTGAAAGTTGTTGGCCGTATGAATTCGACGGCCAGATGTGATGGGCCGGGGGGGACACGCGGCGGATATCTACTGGGTGTACCGTCGCTTTCAGTCCCTGCTAACATGAGCACAGTTCACAAGGCTCGAGCTCGACTTGATAATAAAAATACTCGGTTCGAATTTAGTTCAAGTTCGATCGAGTCCAAGAAACTAAGGATTGAGTCACTCGATCCATTTTTAGGGAGCTCGACTTGATAGGCTTCCTAACCATAACAAATAGTTTTTTTTGAAAATTTAATTTAGTCATTAATTTTAAATTTAATTATAAATAAATTCAAATTTTCAATATTTATTAATAAATTATTAATATTTATTATATTATATTATATTTATGAGCCATGGGAGGTAAGTGTTAAAGTTCGAGTTCGACTTATTTTGTTACATAATCGATTCGAGTTTGGATCGAACTTGAACCGAACTTTGATCAAGCCAATTCGCGAGCGACTCGGTTCGTTTTCATTTCACGTGATGAAATAATTGTAATTTTTTCGCAAATAGTAAAATAACGAGAGTCTATTCTGACGCGATAACCAGTTATCTTTGTAAAACGCATGATTGTATTAAATACTCAGGTGAAGGCGTGATATTGCTTTTGTCAGTATTATTTTTACCATTATAAAATTATTTTATTATAATGTATTCTTTGTTGTTTAATATTTGTGTTTTGTTTATGATTTATAATTAAATGCGTATGTTTAGGGTTTAATTGGGTCTAGTATTTAAAATCTTATGATTTAACTGGGTTTATAATTTAAGTTTTATAATTTAACTTTTAATATTTAGGGTGAGTTTAATGTTTTTGAAATTTACATTTATTTTTATATTAATTAAACGTAGTGTTTTAAAAATGTAAAAGCATTGATTATATAGAGTACTTATTATAATTAGAAAAAGATAAAATAAGAAAACTCTAACAGTTTAAAATAGAGAGAATTTGTGATATACTTTTTAAGATATATATATATATATATATATTTTTACAAGGGAAGAAATAGTGTCCTATTATGGTCAATTGCCGGATTTGTAATTGTTCCTAAAATTTGTTTTTGCAAAGTGAAAAAGAAATACGTGAGTGATTGATTGATTATATACAGACAGACAGACAGACAGACAGACAGACTTTTGGTTATATACACCACCGAGAAAAAGAAGACTATTTTTACGCAGCCACGTGGAGGGAAGAGCATGCAGACGGTTTACGCGGAAGTTGATCCCATTACACGTGTCCTCCTCTCCAAACCTCCATTGCCGCTTTCTTTAACTAACCAACTACATTGAACAACACCGCCCTCCCTCTTCCTCTTCCTCTTCCTTCTCCCAAATCCAATCGTTCTGCTGGATCGAAGCGGGTTCAAGGTGCATCTATCAATTCCTTGTTAATCATCCTCAATTCGCTTCAATGATGTGGGTGGTGATCGTTTCGTCCATCTTTCTCCTAATCGTCTGAAGTCCCCTGTTTCTTTTCTTTCTTATCATTTGATCTTGTCTCTCCCCTTCTCTGTCATTGTTAGTGTTCCATCTTTGATGTTTCCAGGTCATTCATTATGTCCTTCCTTTCTGTAGATTCGCTGCCTTGCGGCGGTTGATTGCTGTCTGCCCGCGACTCAAAGTTGGTAACCGTAGTTCTCCTAAGGGCGCGTGCTTTCACCGGTTCTGGCAAAATATGTCTGGCGTGTCACCGGCGGCGGGCTCGCAGGTTGATGGAAATCGACCTACTGCTGCCGCTGTGCCTACCGTGGCTTCCAAGCCCAATAGGCAACTGCCTGGCATGGGTGGCGTAATGGGTTCCCTTCAGGTGATAGAGCTACAGCTAGTTGCCTTCATAATGGTCTTCTCGGCGAGCGGACTTGTCCCGCTGCTTGACCTTGTGTTCCCTGCCTTTGCCACTGTGTACCTCATTGCCCTCTCCCGCCTCTGCTTCCCCTCAACCACGGCCTTGCCATCGGAGGAGATATTCAGGGGTGGGAGGCTCTTCCAGCTGTACTTGCTGGTTGGAACCATGGTGGGGCTGTTCCTGCCACTCACTTATGTTCTGGGTGGCTTCGCAAGGGGGGATGAACAGGCAGTGAGGTCAGCGACCCCTCACCTGTTCCTCCTGTCATTCCAGATCCTCACGGAGAACGTCATTTGCGGGTTGGGCTTGTTCTCGGCCCCGGTGAGGGCCTTAGTGCCGTTGCTGTACACAGTCAGGAGGATATTTGTGGTGCTCGATTGGGTGTCGGACGTTTGGCTGAAGACCTTGCCCGCAAGCGCCCCTCTTGGGGTTCGTGCCTGAGCAGATTGTGTTCATTTTAGGACATCAACACTTGTCAATGTTCCTCTCTAATTTTCGGCTGATTTTAGGATGTGGCATGGTTCTGGTTTGGCCGAAGCCTTGCAGTGACGAACTTGGGGTACTTCTCAATCAATCTGTTCTGCTTCTTGATCCCACGGTTCCTCCCCCGTGCATTCGAGAAGTACTTAAGGGAGAGAAAGACGGCCGAAGACAAGCAGCCTGGCTCCAGTCACTGTTCCAACGTCGAAGCTGACAGGAAGGCAGATTAACCAAGAACGGAAGTGTAACCCGTTTTCTTCTTCCAAATTACGTGAGGTAGCAAGCAAGGTAAGTGTGATTTCTTAAGTTTCTTGTCTGATTTCGAACCAAGTCCATCATCGAAGATGATAAAATTTTGAGGTAGCTGAAACCTTTTAGGATGTTGGTTGACGTGTAAGAATAATTCCTCGTGTCTGGGGAAACAATTGAGGGCTTCTAGCAAATACCATCCATGTAGCTTACCATCAGTTCGGAGACCATGCCCCTGTCGGGCATCCTCCCAGCCGCCCCTATATGGATGGGTCGCTAGTCCTCCATTTATGGGTCCCTGGTGGGTTCTGCTTCACCTGGAAAACATCAAAGAAAAGAAAATGGTAGAGGACATTGGAGGAGAAGTATCTGAAGAATGTTAAAGAAGTATCAGTGAAGGAACTGACCGTGTCCAGTCCACGGATTCCTTCAGATCCATCAAGAATGCTTGAACGACGACAGGGACATGATGGATGGTCGCGCAGATGTGTACGCTGTCGGGCCTTTGCAAGGCATTCAGATGCCGGCCTTTGGTTGACATGATGTCTCGGGAATTTCCTTGATCCTAGAAATGAAAATATTTCAGGGATAAGCTTTACGAAAGTGGCCGAAGGGAAAGTCCGTGTGAACAAAAGTGCAGGCATAGCATGCATACGCTCGTTCATGTATTCTAGTAAATGTCATGATAATATCAGTCAAAACCAAGACCATCATACATCATGGGAAAGGGAAAACAGCAGCTACCAAGTCATCTCACCTTCTATACCTATAGACATACATCATCACGGCAATCAAACCTCCTGGACGACTTCCATGAGAAGGATCTATTAGTGAAGACAATATATTGTTTGCGATCATCATTATATACAACGAGATCACCACGGACATACTTGCAATGACAAGGTGCAACTTGCCAGCAACAAATTGATGCTGAAATTAAAGGGGATCCGTCAAAACCAGCAAGTTTCATTGGTATACCGCATGCACAAAATTCAATTACATCCCTCGATCATAGGGGTTTTTGTCTCCAATATGGCAGGGCCAGATTCGGTGTACATAAAGGACCGCTCCTTAAGTTAGTCAGACCCGAAAGGAGAGAAGAAAAGACCCAACGTTTTATGAACTCCCAGGGATCATAAACAAGAACGTGACAATGGATAAGCTCTGGCCCAGTACACGGAGATACAAAAGCATATGCTAATTCTAACCTTTACAAGCTGTTTTCATCGTACTCTTGATTCTGAGTATTGCCCGGATCCCGCCCAGAAGGTAGGTTTTAAATTTTCGCTTGATTAAAACCATTCATCGCTCACTTGATTTTGAGTATCGCCCGAACCCCATCATTTGCTTAGAAGATAGCAGGTTCTAACATTCGCTTAATTGGGTCCACATTTTGTTTCCATCACTTGTTTTATTTTGATTATTTACCCAGAAGAAGTAGCAGGTTTCAACCCATCTAGACAAATGATGTGAGTACTGTTGGAGGACATGTTTCACGAGAAGACAAACAACGTGAAGACTTGAAGAAACGAAAGCAACTTCGTATGAAGACCACTTCATGCAAAGGCCACTTTAACTTCCTGATTAGTATTTGAGATTCACGGTATAAATAAGATTTTTATGGTACGTAATCACAATCACGAAATTGGGTTTCAACTTTTTCTACGATCACCAAATTGGGTTTCCACTTTCTCTTTGCTTTCTGCTTCTGGTTCTCATTTCTCTTGCTATTTGTTGTTCCCTTTTTCCACTTAGGCACACTCTCTCAGTGTTTCAATGACATTTGTAAGTATTGTTCATCATATTTAATGTTTGTTTGTTTGTTTTCATACGACAATCACATCATAAACCATATTGAACCCTGTTCTTATTTGTCAAATATTCCCTACGTGTTGGCTAGTCAACATTATGAAACCTGAGTATCGCGCTTCAACTTAGATATTATTAGAAACATGATTTGAAGTAGAAAGTAAAGATCATAGAATATTTGTGTAATACTACAGTATTGAAATTTTCCTAAATGTTTCGTCCGCTTTCATCATTCCGAAATATCAGAGCGATGTTTGTGAACATCGTTGGATTTTATTCACGGTTGTGATGTGGAGAGGGGACTGGTTGCCCTACTGTTGTGGATAAGGGACATGTTGATGGTAAGGGGAAGGACTATGATGCTGTGGGAATGGCGACGGGAATACGAACGGATAAAATGGAAGCTAAAAGTATGTATACGTAGAGGCATGCGTGGTCCCTTATGCTTTGAGCCGGAAAAGGCCCTTGGGTTCAATGTGAATGTTTGCAGGATGGACAAATGCAAGAGCTAGCTAGTGGAACGAAATTTAGTTTCGGGTGAAGAAGTTTGAGGCTACGCAATAGACTGAACTTTCTGTAGTGAGGCAGAGTTCATCGATTAGAGATCATGTGCGTGGCGTGTGGAGGCAAGACTCTTGGGCGCAATAAGATTTGATCAGATGAGCGAAAGCAGGTTGTAGCTTCAAGCGGAGAAGTCACACTCCCATGAGAGGCGTGGCTTCGAATGGTGATTGCGAAGTTCGACCATTCGTGACCAAAGGTGCAAAGCACGGAGAGAGTGGAGAGTAAAGTGGTTGATCAAACGCAAGTGATATGTTCATGCTTATTGCGACTAGTTGAAGTGTGCCCAGATCAACGACGAATCCATCCTCAAACCCAGAAAGGAGGAGAAGAAAGAAGGAATGGAAGAAGAACGGAGGAAGAAGAGAACCAAATCATTTTCATTCATCTCTCCTTTCTGTTACACTTGCACTGCATTATAGCAGAGTCGACACTTCCTTCACTGTACCACACACACAACTAATTTCCCCACTAACAGAATCAACATTGTGTTTACTATTTTAACCTTTATAGCTATATGGGCTTATCATTCTTCATCTCATTTGGCCTTTGGGTCTTGCTCCTCTCCAGCCTGACCCATGTCACTTGGCTTCTCTTCATCACCAACTGTTGCATCATCTTCCTCCTCATAAGCCTCAATCTGATCAATCCGCTTATACTCCCCCTCAAGATGGGATGTATGTATGTCATCCATCCCCATCTTGCTTAACAGAAAATGAAACCGTGCTGGATGCAATCCCTTTGTAAAGAGATCTGCCAGCTGAAACTCTGTGCTCATATACTTCACATCAATCACTCCACTTAACACTTTCTCTCTCACAAAATGTAGATCAATCTCCAGATGTTTAGTCATCTCATGGAACGCTGGATTTTTGCTCAGATGTATCGCCGACTTGTTATCACAGTAAAGTGTTACTGGCATATTCAAGAAAGCTCCCAAATCTTTCAATAGCGAAATCAGCCACTCTAGTTCTGATGTGGTTGCTGCTATGGATCGATACTCTGCCTCTGTAGAACTTCTCGAAACCGTGACTTGCTTCTTAGCCTTCCAACTAATGAGTGAATCACCTATAAACACGCAGAATCCTGTGGTTGATCTTCTGGAATTAACACAACCACCCCAATCACTGTCCGCAAATGCTTGAAGATGCAGTTTTGAATTACTGGAGAACATTATACCTTGTCTTGGTGTGCCTTTCAGATATCTGAGCACTTGCCCAACTGCCTGCCAATGCTCCATTCTTGGCTTGTCCATGAACTGAGCAAGTACATCTACAGCATAAGCAATGTCCGGCCTGGTCAACCCCAAATAGATCAGCTTTCCCACTAGCTGCCTATACATGACAGGATCCACTAGAGGTGTTTCTCCCACTGCACTCAGTTTGAGATTAGGCATTATAGGAACAGAGCTAGGCTTTACCCCTAACTTCCCATGCTCTTTAAGCAATCTATACCCTCTTTGAGACACAAATACGCCATGTTTCGATCTTGCAATCTCGAGACCAAGGAAATATCTCAGTCTCCCAGATCTCTGACATTGAAATGCCTCTGTAGATGAGCATACAACCGACTTATTACCATCGTATTCAATCCTCCCACTACTATATCATCAACATACACCAAAATAGCCACAAAGCCTGCATCATCCTGCTTAGTAAACAAAGAATAATCCGCTTTTGAATTCCATATGACAAAAGACATTCTGTCAGCTTTGAATTCTATTGTCTCGACGCCTGTTTGAGCCCATATAAAGACTTCCTAAGCCTGCACACCAAGTTCTTGCCATCACACTCACCCTGAAGCATAAATCCTGGAGGAATCTGCATATAAACTTCCTCCTAAATATCACCATTTAAAAATGTATTGTGTATATCAAACTGCCTCAAAAACCAGCCATTGATTGATGCCAAAGCAAAGAAAGCACAAATAGAGGTGTATTTGGCAACCGGACTGAAAGTGTCTTGATAATCAAGACTTCACATTGAGTATACCCTTTTGCCACCAAACGAGCTTTGCCGCGTTCTACTGTCCCATCAGCATGAAGCTTCTTCACCTTATAAACCCATTTGCATCCAATGGGATGTTTCCCATGAGGCAGAGAGACAATATCCCAAGTATGATTTTCTCCTAAAGCATGCAGCTCAACTGCCATGGCATTCTCCTAGTGTGGAATCCCCTTTGCTTGGCTATATGTTTGAGGCTCGTAATGATTCTCCAGAGACAAAAGAAAGGTATAGAAAGGTTTTGATAAACGCTGATAAGTGATATAAAGCTCAATAGGCTAGGTAATGGATGTACAAATAGAGGAAGACAGAGGTAAAGAAACGAACCTGCCTGGTTCCCCAGATGACAATGATGGTGAAACATTAGCCAGGAACAGACTATGGTGATAGTCTTTAAGATATGATGGTACTGTTCTGGGTCTGGTGCTTCTTCTCAATGTAGAGGCAGTGTTAGGACATGCAAATGATGAAGGTATGCTGTCATTATGTGCATCAACTTGCTCAATGATAATATGCTCAGGTGAAAGTTCTGTTATTGAAGAAGGAAATGCAAGTGCATGTGCAGATGTCATGATTTCTGGATTAGTGGACAGAACCAAATCTGAATGCAATGCAGAATGTTGTAATGAATGAAAGGGAAATATTGATACATAGAAAGTGACATCTCTAGAAATAAAAACATGATGTTGCACTAAGTCATATGAGTAATAGCCTTTAACACCAAAAGGATAGCCAATGAAAACACACTTATGAGCTCTTTTGTCTAGTTTCTTCCTGCCATGCTCTAAAGAATTGGCATAACAAAGTGATCCAAAGACCCTAAGACCATGATAATTGGGCAGTTTATGGTGAAGAACCTCATATTGGGATTTTCTGTCACGTAAAGATTTAGTGGGAAGTTTATTGATGAGGAATGTTGCTGTAAGAAGTGCATATCCCCAAAATTTGTCAGGTAACTTTAACTGAAATAGAAGAGCACATGTAACTTGCAGTAGATGTTGGTGTTTCCTCTCAACTACCCCATTTTGTTGAGGACTCTCCACACATGTTTTTTGATGATGTATCCCCTGGTCCTTGTAAAAATCATGCAAACAGAACTCACCTACATTATTACTTCTAAGAATTTGAACTTTTAAGTTAAACTGTGTCTTGACAAATATACAAAATTGTTTAAGAAAACCTTTTACTTCCGATTTATGGATCATTAAGTGTACCCAAGTAACTCGAGAGAAATCATCAACTATAGTGAGGAAAAACCGAAATCCCCCAAGTGCTGGTTGTGAATAAGGGCCCCAAACATCACAATGGATAAGAGCAAATGCACAGTTTGTCTGAGTTAGACTAGAAGGAAAAGGAAGTCTCTTCTGTTTGGATTCATGACAAACAATACATACGTTTTTCTGCAACACACAAATTGTAGGATCAATAGTATGTAAAATCCTACTCTTTTCATCAGATATATGTCCAAGTCTTAAGTGCCATAGATCGAAAAGATCAAGAGTCTGTTTATGTGTAGTATGACTAACTAATTGCATCTTTATCTGACACTGCACTCTTATCTTGAGAAGTCATACCAGTCCCTTCTGCAGTTTTAATGATCTGATATAGTCAATTCCTGGCCTTACCTCGTCCAATCTTCATCCAGCTTCCCAAGTCCTGTATAAAGCAATTATAGCGAGAGAAAACAAGGCAGAGAGAGTTATCTGAGGTAAGCTTACTGACAGAAATGAGGTTGAACTAAAAAGAAGTTACAAGCAGAACATCCTTTAGGATCAAATGATCATTCAACCTCACAGTACCAATATGTGTAGAAGATACTTCAGACTTGTTTGAAAGTTTTATGAGCAATGGTTTTTCAAGTTTATGAAATGAATCAAATAATCTGACATCTGAAACAACATGATATGTTGCTTTAGTGTCAAGGAACCAGGTTGTGAAGGGATGAAAGTTGTTTACCAAGTGCCGGAAAGAAAGGACAAATTTACCAGTGAAGTTGGATAAGTCTGAGGGTTGTTTAGTTAGAATGAGATTTTGTCTCTGTTCAGCCTCATCAACAGCCACACTAGGTTCTTCCACACTAAGAAAAGCCACTAGCCTCTGAATCTGCTGCTTGGACAGACCCAACTGGGAAGCTACTCCCTCATTCTTGTTCCCCTTCCTTTTCAACATTTACAACATTTATGCGTCTTCTCTCTGTTGGGACGGTTTTGATGATGAACCGGACCCTCTGTACAACAGAAGGTCGAACATTCTATTCTACAGAAGCTTCTCTTGTTAAGGACTTCTTGTAAGAATTATTTTTGTAATTAAATAATTAGTTATCAATTACGAAATATATATTATCTGATTAAGATATTCATCTAATCAGATTACCATGATTTGATTTTCAAATAATCATATTGGAGATAATATTTCTTGTAGAAGGAAATGTATCTTCTATATATGGAAATGTTCTATTATTTGGTCTACAGGCTTCTGTAAGCTCACTTGATCAACATACGAACATTATTTGATTGCAAATCACCACCACCTGTCCAGATACACTCTCACGTGTGTTTTTATCAGGATGGAATTGACTTCAAGTCATTTGGAAACAAATCAACTATTGTTTCCATCTGTAGAAGGTTATCAAGCAGAACCTTCTGCGATACCTTCTGTGGTGCATTATTCATGGAAAATATATCATAATCTTATTCTGATTTATTTTCTATCTGAATGCTTGCACGTATATGATATTATTGCAGATTAATTATTTTGTGAACTAACTTTTAATTTCTTCTTTTACAGATTACGCATTTATATTTTCCTTCTTGCATTTTCTTCTTTGAACCTTGTGTATAAAAAGGGGCCACGCTCTCTGATTAAAGATATAGAACATTCATTTTCCCTTATCCCATTCTGTCCAGAGAGAGCGTGTGCTTGAGCTTTAGTTCTTTCATTCGTTCGAGTTAGTCACACGAGGAGTACTACCGGCGGAAGCTGCATCGTTGGTGAAACCTTTTGGGAGAGTGACTCGGGGGCTCGAGGGACTCGACTGGAAGCTGCAGGATACGTTGGCTGGAGGCACGGCTGGAGGTCGTGTGATCAACGTGCAGCGGGTCGGAGAGAAGGGCTGAACCTCGGGAGCACAGAAGGTGAGGGACTAACCAGCTTCTGTTGTGTAGAGCTCTGTGTGCAGGAACCTCAGGACAAGAGGAAGGTTGTCACCTTAGGACAGAAGGAAGGCTGTCACCTCAGGACAGGAGGAAGGCTGTCACCCCAGAACAGAGGGAACGCTGTTCAACCTCAGGACAGGAGGAAGGCTGTCACCTCAGGACAGGAGGAAGGCTGTCACCCCAGGACAGAGGGCACGCTGTTCATCCTAGGACAAAGGATACGTTGTCCACCCTAAGACAAAGGGAACGTTGTCTGCTTGCGTAGGGTTCGCTACGTACTCGCGTGGGGTACGCCACGAAGTCGTTATCCTTGAGGGATTGCGCATTTGCTACCTTGTTAGTCACGTTAACGCGTGCAACCTCCTGTAGTGCAGAATCTTCGGATCTGTACAACCTCCTGTAGAGCAGAACCTTAAGGTCTGAATCTACTCTAGTGCAGAACCTTACGGTCTGTACACATATCAAGTCACTTCTAATACGAACCATTTTGGTTTGTTAAAGATTGACACATTCTTAGTACAGAACCTTACAGTCTGTGCTATACCTTCTGTGATACAGAATCATTGGATCTATTCTATAGAAGGTTGACGCTTACAGTACAGAATCTCTTGATCTGTGCTATAGAAGGTTAACACGTCTGACACAGAACCTTCTGGTCAGTATTGTGCCTTACCTTCTTCGACACAGAACCTTCGGTCTGTGTTGTGCCTAAGTCTCTTCGACACAGAACCCTCTGATCTGTGTTGTGCCGAACTTACTATGATACAGAACCTTCTGGTCTGTATTGAGCCTAAGTTACTATAGTACAGAACCTTCGGGTTTGTGCTACATAACGAGCCTCTACGGTACAGAACCTTTCTGGTCTGTGCTCTGCCACTCAAGCCTCTATTGTACAGAGCCTTTGGATATGATTTCAGTTACAATCATTTGTGTAATTTGTACAGAGATATATTTGAGTGGAAACCATCCAAATATCTGGGTGAAGAGTGGATGTAAGCAATTTGCTGAACCACTATAAAAATACTTGTGTTCAATCAGACAAATTGCGAACACACTTGAACGTTCTGTTGTACAGAAACCTATCTACGGTTCTGTTTAACAGAAGCTTTCTTCCGCTGTGGGATAAAACGAAAAGGCGTTAAAATCCGAATTTGGAGATTAACACTAATTCACCCCCCCTCTTAGTGTAACACTCTACATAGTTGGGTGTGACCTGCTTTGATACTGACCATGAGATTGGCCATATTGTTGGCCCCTTCCTCTTCCAAACCTAGTGTTTGGTGGAAAACCCACCAAATAATAACACTTCTCCTTCAGATGGCCCTTTTTCCCGCAATGATCACATATCCATTATGTCCTTCCACGCCTTCTATCAACAGCCATTGCTGCAAAATGTGATCCTTCTCGAGGAGGATACTGTTGCTTCATATCTGACTGCATCGAGGCCACCATAAGTGGAGTGTCTGTCATCATGTTGCCTGCAGTTTTATGTCCTCTCTGCAGCTTCTCCCTTTGAATCATGTTGTACGCTTCTCCAAGTGTGGGAAACGGTTTCCTAATAAGCAATTGAGACCGAAAAGTTGCAAACTCACTGCTAAGACCATTGAGAAATTTATAAACCATATCCTTTTGCTCCCGTTCATAAAACTCCTTCGCCCATTTGCATTGACACTTCCCACACTCACAATATGATAAAGGTCTATAAATCCTCAACTCCCTCAAAATAGCCAGCATTTCATTGTAATAAGCCGAGACAGACCTCATCTCCTGCTCTAAACCGAAATAACGAAGTTGAAGATGACAAATCTTAGAATCATCCGGTTCTGAATATCTCTCCTTGAGTTCGTCCATATTTCTTTAGCCGAATCAAGGTAGAAGATAGTGGAACCGATGGGAACATATACAGACCTTTGTATCCATGCCTTTACTAGATTGTTACAGCGCTTCTACGTTGGGAATAGGGGGTCATCAACATTCGGTTTTGCGATTGTGCCATCTATAAAGCCTTGTTTGTTTCTTATAGACAGCGCAAGTTCAAACGAGGCGCTCCAAGAATTGTAATTATTGTCATCTAACTCGTGCGTCACTATTGGGTTCACCTGGTTTTCAGCAGCTTGGATGAAGAATGGTGACTGTGGGTTGTCGACTGCTGCGACTGCCATCCGTTTGTCTTCCATCCTCCCTGCCTGTGCTCCGATACCATGCGACTAGTTGAAGTGCGCCCAGATCAACGACGAAACCATCCTCATACCCAGTAAGGAGAAGGAGAAGAAAGAAGGAAAGGAAGAAGAACGGAGGAAGAAGAGAACCAGATCATTTTCATTCATCTCTCCTTTCTGTTACACTTGCACTGCATTATAACAGAGTCGACACTTCCTTCACTGTACCACACACACAAGTAATTTCCCCACTAACAGCATTAACATTGTATTTACTATTTTAACCTCTATAGCTATATGGGTTTATCCTTCTTCATCTCATTTGGTCTTTGGGTCTTGCTCCTCTCCTCTAGCCTGACCCATGTCACTTAGCTTCTCTTCATCACCAACTGTTGCATCATCTTCCTCCTCATAAGCTTCAATCTGATCAATCTGCTTACAGACTAGAGTTTGAGTCATGAAAGATGGCGAGATTCGTGGAAGCATAAATATGCATTTTGGTCAAGGAGGTTATCGAAGGCTCGGGAGTTCCAAACAAGGAAATTTCGGTAACTTCGGTGCGAAGATTGTTAGAGATCTGTTTCGGAATCGAAATCTAGGAAGGTTGGAAAAATAAACATAGCAAAATATGAGTGACGAGAGTCTAAGATACATAGGTACTACGGCCAGCTACCATGACGAGTAATTGTACTGGAACGTGTGATATACGGTGAGCCAAAAGAATATTCAAATAGTCAGGCAGATAAGTATTCTTGGATAGAGAACTTGAATGAAATTTCCTCTAAAATGGTGCACATGTATGTTGTCAATTATAACAGTATCTCTAAGTAAAACTCGCCATGGACAGTAGGTCGACGTACGTAGCGCGAGACAAGGAAATACTACTATACGTTCATCTTACCCTAGTCGATGTCTCGCCCGTTTCCGTCATCGAATCTGGAGGGTCGCACAACAGATTTCTCTCTCGAGAACACACAACACCCCAATCAGCGGACCACATCCGGGACAGGAATTAAGAGTTGGCGTGTTGGACGGGGAGTCGATCCGATTTCAAAATAGATAACAATCCCTCATTTTCCTCTCTTTTTGAACTCTGTTTTGTCTCTTCTCCACTGCAGAAAGAGGAAGAAGAAGGAACCGATAGAGAAATATATCTTCTTCGACATCTACATTTGGAAACGACTTCACCACCACAACTTTGATCAATTCAATGCAGAAAGCCAAGACCCCCCGGGATAACATAATTTTATGATACCAAAAAAAATGAAACGAGGACGTCATCGTGTCATGGCCTATTAAAATGGAGGCACGTGTGGATTCGATGATTGTCACTGCGTTTGCCCTCATCGTATTGGTCAACAACATGTGATTTCATAAATTTCAAATGTGTGGAGAAACCCTCGGATTGTCATGATCCCATTTTGTCAAGATCAATAATTCCACAAAAACCCTTAGCTTACGGTTTATGATTTGCAACTTCCTTCCCACGAAATGACCAGTCCATGGCGTCCTCTCATTTTGACCGCATTAACACCTCCCCCCCGACTCAAACTCGAAATGGCCGGTCGTTCAGGCTGCTCCTCATCGGACGGCAACCAATCCTCGGAGATCGGATAGCTTGCTTCTGTCGTTCTCAGGATGATGATGAAGATGATCATGAAGGGGCCATGCAAACCGCTGCGATGCGATATTCAAATGTTTTTGGAAAGAGACAACCAACACCCAATCACAACCACCGTTGAATAATAATTTCTTCTATTCTTCGGTCAACACAGGCATGCGCCCGCCCACCCCCCCCTTTCTCAATCCAACATTATTTTTTATATATATTCAAGAATCATTCACGATTATTATATTTTATTCCATCATAATTATGCCATTATTCGTGGATGATCACCCTTTTTGTTGTTCAGAGTTTAGATTATAGATTACACGTGAAATGCGAATATTATTTCCCTATTGTTTTAGAATGAAAGGGATATTTTTTGGTGGTTTCTTTCCATAAAATATAAGGCCACGCAAAGGTCGTACACACGTGTTTTTTTTTTTAAATTAAGCAATCTTGTTGGAAATGGACTGAGTAATAATTCCTTCTGGAACCTAAAAAAATATCTAGTTCCTTCAAAATTGGATTAATCTTCTATGCTTACGTTCATGCCATTCGTTACATTCCAAAAGAAGTGCGGTTAACGATTGCTTCGTCAAATCAAATAAGTCCTTAATCTTACCTTATCCCAAAACGTAGTTAAGGGTAAAAAAGAGCGACTCTCCCTCCCTCTCTCCTTTAATTAAGCACCCCTACACATTTACCCTACTCATTATTTCGTGTCACAAATATATATGATATATCAAACAAATAAGGAAAAAATATCAAGACAGCCTTTGGTTTTAGGTTTATTGCTTTAAATTACTTCTCCCCCTAACTTTCGGTACCACCACATTCACCCCCAAAAACTGAATCTTCCGAATCTTTTACCCATGAAGAAAAACAGGGTTTGGACCGTAAAAAAGCGTTTGACTGTCCCTGGTTTGTTTACCTTATTAGTATTTGCACGCAATAATTACCAAAAGAAAACGATTGTTAAATTTATTTGAGACGAAAAATGTTGTGCCTAGTAGGATAAAGGTAACCCTGTTGTTCATGTAATTTGTATCATTTTCTTGCGTGTCTAGGATTGAGGAATGTTTCAAAATAAAGTTAGTAAAAAATATTTCCAAAATTCGCCAAATAAATCGATTTCTGTTTATGAATAAGCCTGTATTTCGAACGCGAAATATTTTTCAAACTTTGCAACAAAAGCTCTTCTACAATTTGGCATCACACTTAAGAAAATTAAAAAAAAAAAGGAAAAAGAGATAACTTAAAACGGAGGAAGCCGCCACGAGAGATTTAAAAACAAATTTCTTTGCGTGTTATGAGCCACCTTCGATGGTAACTAACTATTTGGATCGGACCGAACCTTCCACTCGTCCGTTCGTTTAATACGTTCACACACACGCGCACATGTGGCTCCATTTCATTTTCTTATATATTAAAGTTTTTCCACTTATTCTCGTCCCGGTTAGATTAAGAAAAAAAAAAAGAATGAACTTGTTAAGCGACTGCTCTTCTTCTCTCATGGAAAGCTTCACCTTCTCCAACTACCAACATCCCTTTCACTTCTCGTCATCATCATCGTCCTCGTCCCATCCCTACAGCTTCCTAAGCTTCGAGGACCACCACCCGTCATCGGGACTGGTTCCAGACGTCGATGCATCGGCCCTCCTGGCCAACGAGGACGGCAGTAACGTCGTGTTTGATGGGAAAGGCTCAGAGGTTACAAGCGAGGAAGGGAATCATGGAGCGAAGAGCGGAAAGATGAAGGGAGAGAAGGCGAAGAAGCAGAGGTACGCGTTCCAGACGAGGAGCCGGGTCGATATACTTGATGACGGGTACCGATGGCGAAAGTACGGCCAGAAGGCCGTCAAAAACAACAAATTCCCCAGGTCATAAGAGATTCATTCAAAATCACAGGCTTTAACTTTGATTTCTAAGCCCATGTTGTCGGCTACCTCGATTTGCTACGTAATAAAAATTCGATAATCAAGTGTTTTTGGACCACTAAACTTGCATTATCTAGGCTTCTTTTGGAGAAATTATTAGGTTAGGCTGCGAAAATTTCCATGTTAGTGAATATATGATAGCATTTCATGATGCAATTTTGTTCTGTGATTAGTATGATTTTGTCTATGTACGGGATAAGTTTAGTTAAAAATGAAATATAAAGGTGCAATTTTGATAGAAATACATTAGGAATGCTCCCATTCATTGAATCATTTTCTCAATTTTCATTACCATTGTGTTTTAAAATTTAAAGGTACGAGGAAAGGTCAAAGCAAGTTTGATGTTTCTAGAATTGTAATTAGTTACGATTATATTATCCAGCCACGCTATATTTTCCCTCATCTACCACCTTCTAGTCCGTGGCCGCATTAAGATCGCTAGTCTAGTAGATGACAAATGAGAACCAGATCTCCATTTCGGCGAAAACTGCGTGGGATTTCCTGAGGAGGGCATGTTTGATGATGCAACAGTTGGATGCTAGGGGAGTTCGTTTATCGGAAACAAGTTAAAACCTAGTTGTGTAAATATTCGTCACACATCAGGGAAGTTTCTCTAGGGGTTGAATGTCGTAGTCCTCCCGCACATCCCGAGTCATTTTCAATTGAAAATTCAACCTCGGGGGATTGTTTCTTCATTAGGGTCGTGCCTTTCACATTTCGAAAGAACTACTCCGGGCGACTAAAACTCTTCTCGGGGTGACCCTTCGTCGCAGCTTGGAAGATTTCTTTTAGGGCGTTGTTGTAGTGAAAATGGTGGAAAGATCCTTACCAGGGCATGAATATAATCTTTGATGGCATGCAGGAGCTACTACCGGTGCACTCACCGAGGATGTAGCGTGAAGAAGCAGGTGCAGAGGTTGACCAATGACGAGGGCGTCGTCGTGACGACCTACGAGGGCGTGCACTCCCACACCATCCAGAAATCCACCGACGACTTCGAGCATATCCTGAGCCAGCTACACATCTACGGCAACAACAGTACCGCCCCTTTCTAGGTACATACAAACATACTCCCCCCCCTTGAAAAACATAAAACAGAATAAGCATGTTTGCCGCTAAAGCTCGTGCCGCGGAGGATTAGTACGCCGCACGAAACATATTTATATATTCTTAGGTCCGTTTTATGTAAAAAAAATCCAATAACTACAGTTCGCATTACTAGCCTACTTTTCTAAACAAGTTAGGGAGTTGGAATAACATTTGGGACATCATTTCATGATCAACCAAAACCGAGAGTGGTTGGAATACTCATATGCATCAGTAACAACATTACCGGATCGATCCAAAACGGAAAACGGCGAGATCGGACACAACACAACACAACACAACCTCTGTAATCGATTCGTGTAATGATTTCTTCGGGAGTAATAAGAAAAAGCCCGTTGTCAGGCCCAACATTCACCCAACAGGTCACGACTTACGCTACTGTTTTATTTTTCGAAAAATTTTAATAACTTAAGATTTTAGGTTAAAAATTTTGAACGGACTCAGTTCTTTTTAAAAAGATAAATACTTTGGGAGCGATGGTAGAGTTATATCAAAGTCGGAATCGCGTCAGACAAGCAGTGCATCGAATTCGAAATAATAGCATTGGATGAAGTAAAGTTGAAAAAGAGGGGGGGGAGGAGGTTAGGCTGAGATTCTCTTTGTTTGTTTGTTGCTTTAATTGGCACATCTAATGAACGGCCTAATCTCCCCACCATTAATAGCAACACACTTTCTTTATAATAATATTAATATTAAAAAAATCTTTTGTTTTGTGATCATATAAAACTCCACGTGGTCCAAAGTCCACAACCCAACATTCCATTTTTTTGACCTTTTCTTTTTAAAAAATTACTTTGAAATAAAAAAATATAGAAAAAAAAGGGACAATGGCGAAGAAAAGTGGACCTCTGTACTTGTGAATAAGACTTACGAGCCGATGATGATAATCCTTTTACCACGTGATGTCTCCCATTCCTCTGACATTTTCCCCTTGCCCCTTCGAAATTTGATCCCCCAAAGAAAAGGGTTTCGAACCTAAAAAAAGTCATTTAGTTTTTTGGAAAGACAGATTTCGGATTTTTGGGCAAAAGTCCATTTGTTTAGGTACTATTTTATATATTTTTTTTAAAATAGGTAATTTTTTGGGACCAAAAAAAAAATAATTTAATATAAAGACGGGGGCTTTTTCGTACTTTTCCTCCCTAAAAGATATGAAGAAACGCAGGGGTTTTGGGAGATCACAATGTAATTATTATTATATTATGAATCGATATCTCAATTTTAATTTGAGTGCATCCAAACAAACAGTAATTTAATAATAATAAGGGGAGAGGTGAAGTACAAAGGATGGACCCCTCAATTCAATTGATGTATGTCAGAAATTATTGGGGTTCATCCTTTCCATCTGCTCTCTTCTTTTTCCTTTGGTTTCTATATTATATTTTCTTACCACCTTGTAATAGAGATGGTAAAATTCGAATGGTGTTGGAGAAAGTTGGTTGGTGGGTGCCAAACCAACCCCATACATACATACATACCCTTCTGCTCCTGTCTTGCCTATATTTGGAAACGCTAGAAAATTCAGTGGCATAACACTTTACAAAAAAAAAAAAAATAACAAAAACAAAAACATCCAAATCCCCAATGTAATAACGCTACTAAGACAACCTAGAGAGGCCTACAACCACGCCAATTCCTCGCCACTTCTCTTCTCTCACCCTTTTAGCCGCCACCTCCATCCATGGACTTTTATGAATTAAGCCATACGCTTACTTACGTCCGTTAGTTACGTACGCACCACCCTTCCCTGCTAGCTAGCTGTTTTCTCTCCTCTTCCTTTTCTTTTGGCCTGGGGGTCTCTTCCTATTTGGTTATCTCACAATGAGGTTTGTTTGTCACCACAACCTTCATGCAGTGTCTTTGTTCCTTGAGGATTGATTTCGACTTCTTCGGTTGGATGGTTACGGGATGAATATCGCAGCCCACGGGAGTTCAATCCGTGTCTAAAGTTTTTTGACTAGGAATAGCCCGGATTGAGCGAAATCCTGGGGAGTCGTTCGCTTTTCCTTGAACTCGAGGTCCGGCTAGTTCTTGATCGTTCAGAAGGTGTGTGAGAATCGGGTAGTAATCGTTTGGTTCATCTCAATGGAGCTTCCGTCTACGTCGTCGACAAAGAGGGCTCGAGTGCCCAACATCGGGGTGCAGGTGTCCTCGTGCTTGGTCGACGGGTGCAACTCAGATCTCAGCAAGTGCAGGGACTATCACCGGCGGCATCGGGTATGCGAGCTTCACTCCAAGACGCCTAAGGTCACCATCCGAGGACAGGAACAGCGATTCTGCCAGCAGTGTAGCAAGTAAGCATTTATGGTGGCTCCAATGAATTCTTTGGAGCTAGTAGAGATTTCCCGGGCTCATCAGCTCGTCTATATTGACAGGTTCCACTCTCTGCCGGAGTTTGACGATGAGAAGCGGAGTTGCAGGAAACGATTAGATGGCCATAACAGGCGCCGTCGGAAGCCTCAGGCAGGCGCTTTATCTCTAACTGACGGACGCTTCCTTTCTGGTCTTCAAGGTATTATAAGCTCTTATTCGTTATAATGGCAACTGCGGCTTTTAATTTATGTTTAGATGTTCGGTTCAGTGACTGGCCTTTGCAATAGGTTCGGCTTTCGACCCCTCATCAAAACTGGCCGCGAACTTGCCGGGGCACTGCTCGTGGTGGCCTGAGAGTGCTGAAGTTTTGAGCGACTCGTCACATTACAGCGGTCGCCATCACCAGAGCCTGAAATTCGACGACCTAAACGCCGTCAATATGTTCCCGGGGTCACCCTTCCATGACTTGCAGACGCTGCCCCGGTGCCCTTCGGCAGTAGGGGCCAACAGTACCGGGTTCATGTCCCCTCGTTCCCATCCCGAATCTTGCCGACAACCACCCCCCACAGGCATAAACAGAGCCATCGCCTCCGGGCTTGCTCTCTCTCTTCTGTCACCGTCAACGGCCGGGGGTGCTCCCATCAAGTCCTGGAGCCATCCCAATCCCATGCTTCCAGAACCGTTTCCCTCAGCACACCCATGGTTCAGCCCCAGGTCACATAACCACAGGAACGTGGCCGAGAAGCCCTCAAACCCTATGCCCGGGCTGGAGTCCGGGGAGGACGTCATCTTCCAACACCAGGGGCTTTACCGCCAGGACAATGCCGACGGCATATGTTCGAGTTCGTGTAACAACCCCACAGTCTCGTACCCGTGGGAGTAGAGCGTGCGGGACCACGGCACAGAATGGTCCTCCGTTGTCGTTGTTGTACTCGTTCCAATTAATAAGCCCTTTCGCCATCAGATCCCGTGGCGGCCCCGATCCGATGCTGGGTAATTTTTCAGTACATTTTTGTTTGATGGATATATGTTCTAGAACTCATATATATCGAACGAATGCTGATTTTGATTTGATAAATGTAATATTTCTTGACCCTTTTCCATATTCAAAAAATTAGCTTTATAACCAAGTGAGACTAAGTGGGCCTGGCGGTGTCTTAAGCCACTAATGGACAAATCCAGGTTGATGGGCCTGATATGGGCTGGAGATGGAAAAGAAAAGGGGGAAGAAGTGGACAATGGAGATCAAGACATTTAATGTGTTGCTGAGAGTACATTTGATTCGTAATGATAATGGGGTGTCTTGTTGTGTCGGTCCATCAATTGATTGACAGCGACATGTAAGAAATTGTTGGAGGGGGTTGTTTTCCCAAATTGGAAAGTGGGGGCCTCCCTCTTTTTTCCCCATCCCCCCCCCTCTTATTACTTGAATTGAGAGGTCTACATCAGACGTTGCCTTGCCTGCAACCCCCCAGCTAATAATTTATGCAAAAAATGTTCATCATTTTGGCTGTAGGGCAATCATGCTCGGTGATCTCGATTGATTGGTATAACATCGATTATAATACAGTGTAATATGATAACATTCTCCCGTGTTGAAAAATCTTCATGTCACTATATGTGTTGTCCTTTAAGACCCGAGGGAGAGTAGAACGGATTGGATTGGGGGAGGGCGTTTTGTTCAAAAGATTCAGACGTTTTTGTCCCGAGTAATGTTTACCATGGCGGTAAGATTTTTCCCAATGGTAAGAGATAGACGAATGATTGTGATCCTGTCATGCCCTTGTCAGGCGAACATTTCTTTGAAGAAAAAAAAAAAGAGTACGCCATGACGAACGGAGAGGTTAAAATTTCTCGTCGACAGAACCTCCTCTTTGGAACAGGAATTGATGATTGATTGGTGATCGTGGAAAGGACCGAGCAAATGGGTTTGTGGGTCGTCTTTGCTTTTCTTTTTCCCCCCCTGTTACTATCATTTTTCTATATCTGGTACTCCATAATCAATCAGGACATTAGGTAACATCGATTCATCCCCCCCCCCCCAACTTCAATTGTCCTGATCAGGTGAATTCATGGTTCTTCCCCATGATGCAAAAGTTTGGTGGGGGTGGACTAAAAAATCGCGTAAATTCTTAGATGAGTTCCGAATATCCCCTCGAATGCATAGCGATCGAGTAATGGAGAATTACTTCACACGCTCCTCTCCTCTTATTGGTCCTCACCCGAGTCAATGAGATTTCGAGTCACGAGGGACGTGTATGTATATATTCCCGCATATACAATACATACGTGAAGGGCGCTACGACCACCTGCTTGCGTGAGTTAAGAATACATAGTTTATGACATTCTAGGACCACTTTCCCTCTCCAACTCCCATGTAAACATTTCTATTGTAAAACCTTGAATTGGACATTACTCTTGAGCAGTTAGCCTTCTTCTAACTTTTTTCGTCTTCTTCTTCTTCTTCTTCTTCTTCTTCTTCTTCTTCTTCCATGTGGGGTGCTGTTTATTTTAAAATGGTCCCCGGATGCATTACATATGTAATGTCGACGCACTTGGAATTTATATAACCCCCAAAGTGACAGTCTTAGGGCTATCCATTTTAATGAAAGAAATCCTCCATATCATGTAGCAATTAGCCCTAATTAAGATTTTGGGAGCTCTTCCTTTTCAGATCACCAACCCTAATTGAGATTAGGGTTGTTGACTCCGCCTCCATAGTCACCGATATTTTTGGATATTTTCTCCTTCTGGGATCGGCACGTGGCACTGGGTTGATCCCCTGGTCCGAAAGGACGGACATGATCGTCGTCTTCCCAATCCCACATTCACTCTCAGCCGTCGGATTAGATACCCAGCCCCAGCTCTCGTCATAACTCTTCTGTACTGGAACCCCACCCTTACAAAGCTCGTACTTAAAAGCTGATCCCCCTCCTCCCTTCTTCTTCTAAAGCCATTGGATTCGTTCCTGATAAGAAACCCTTCCAAGATAATGAAGACAGACCCGATAAAAAAAAGGCTAATAAATAATACGAACACTCGACGTTCTAGCATGCCCTAAGTCATCCCATCCCCGAATGAAGAGAAGGGTTTCCTAAACATCAGGGCGTATAGAATATGGATGGATTGATATTTGTTGCCGATAGTATGAAATGAAGATATGGGGGGGGATGGTTAATAACAACCATCTGTCTTTTTTTTCCTTACCAAAATGGATAGGCTTTCTTCGATTTCTCCTAATGATGTAAGAAGGTAAAGGGGGAGGGTTGGAGAGTTCCTTTTTCTTGACAAGGGAACAAAAGGAGAAGGGGAGTTGTCTCTGTGTGTGTGTCCATTCTCCAAACCCCTCCCTTTCTCTCCTCCCCATTCCATTATTCCCCATCTCGCTTTTGGTTAGTTTTTTCCTTTGCCGAAACAACAAAAAACGTCTAAGAGAAACCCAAAAAGAGGAATAAGGGGAGGGGGGGAGGGCGATGGGGAGGGGGAGGGTGGAGCTGAAGAGGATAGAGAACAAGATCAACAGGCAGGTTACCTTCGCAAAGAGGAGGAATGGACTCCTCAAGAAGGCTTACGAGCTCTCCGTCCTCTGCGATGCCGAGGTCGCCCTCATCGTTTTCTCCAATAGGGGGAAGCTCTACGAGTTCTGCAGCAGCTCAAAGTATGTTGCGCCTCTTCTTCTTCTTGCCATTCCTTTTTCATCACCATCATTATTATGGTGTTGTGGGGGGTTTTTGAAGCTGTGAAGGAGTGGGGTGGGATAGGGGGCTTTTGCCTGCTTGGTGAATGCCTTGAGTTCCATCTCTTCCTTCTTTAGATCTCTGCATCTGGGAAAAATTCCATAGAGATGAAAAACAAGAGAAGAAGAAGAAGATGATGATGAAGATGAACCTCAACAACCCCCACTCTCCCTTTCTTCCCTTTCTATCAATTTCTTTTCTTTTCATTTTTATTTACTTTCTTGCTTTCTCTGATTACTTATTTCGAATTCTGGGCTTGGTCCAAAATTCACTCCTCATCATCATTTCCCTTTTCCTTGTGTGATGCTTCGATTTTTGCTCTCTCCACATCTTGACTGGTTTCATGACTTGGGCATCCCCATTGTCGCCTCCTTTTCTGCTCCTTCCTCTGTTCCGATTGCAAGGAAACAAAAGGAAAAAGAAAGGACATCAATAAAATAAAAGAACGACATTGATTCAACCCTATTGTTACTTAGAAAAACACATGTACATTCATGATGTATATTAAGGCGGCCGCATGTTGCTAGGGTTCTTGTTTGGTCCCTCTCTTGCAGGGCTCTATCCAATAGTTTGTCGTGGATGCTCGTAGGTTGCTGCTTGTCCTGCCCCGGGATCTTAAGACATAAAGTTGGGATCTTAGGAGGTTCCTATTGGGAAGATTAGTGCTTCCTTAGTAGAACCCAACATTTGATCCTCTGGTCCTTTTGTGGTTGTTGTTCGGGCCTTTCTCAAGGCAACCCCCTATTTTTCAGACACAGTTTCAGTTTTTTCGTTTCAATTGTAATGAGATCGGTTTGTTGATTGTCAATAAGATGTCTTGTCCGTTGAGGTTGTTTAACCTCCGGACCATTTCCTTTTGGATCAGGTTGTTTGTTGGCATAGTAATGATGCTTTGACATGATCCATACGGTCATTCTACAACCGGGATCGAATCTAGCTGGCATGATGGAAATAAGGGACAATGCTTTATTTTCGTGCACGAGACCTAGTGAACAACCGGCGTTGCGAATGAGGGTTTTATGAAAAAGACACATTTCCTCGACGACGAGCGGAGATTCGAAAGATTGTAGTAGTTTTCATCCAGTTTTGCTTTCTCCATGATTCTACCCGTTGATGTTGGATGATGTCTTCCCATCATGAATATATGAGTGTATTAATTTGGTATTGTGATTGATTCTCCCTGTGTACATGTTCTGGTACAACCACCAGTATGCTCAAGACCTTGGAGAGGTACCAGAACTGCAACTATGGCGCGCCGGAACCGCCAGTGTCGAACCGTGAAACCCTAGCGGTGATAAATTCTATCTTGACCCGTTCCCTTCTCGTCCTCTGTCGATGAGTATTGACGCTGAAATGCATGTGTTCTATTCCTACGCAGGAGTTGCACAGCCAGCAGGAGTACCTGAGGCTGAAGGCGCGCTATGAAGCCCTACAAAGAACCCAGCGGTAGTACATTACTATTCTAAACTAATTAGTGAGATTTTGTCACTCCAGTCTACCGAATCCCATAATGTAAGAGCACATCGGGAGCTTGATCTGATATGTTTCTACGGGATATTTGGTCATGACAGGAATCTTCTTGGCGAAGAACTTGGCCCTCTAAGTTCAAAGGAGCTGGAATCCTTGGAAGGGCAGCTCGATTCGTCGTTGAAGTTGATTCGATCCACTAGGGTCCGTATTATCTAAACTTCTAAGTTACCATCCGGAATGACTACTGTTTTACAACGATTTATGCGTCTTCGGCGAATTCTGTTGTTTCCTACGCAGATGCAGTACATACTGGACCAACTGAACGACCTTCAACGAAAGGTACACAAAGAATGGGACGCCACTTTTTCATGACAACAGTTTAGTGAAAAATGATCTTGGATGGGAAAGGTTTAACGGAACGAGAGGTTGGGTTATCTTCACAGGAGCACCAGCTGAACGAGGCGAATAGGACGCTGAGACAACGGGTGAAAACATAGAGAAAAGCTGTTGACGAGTTTTTGTGTTGAGATTCAAACAGAAATCGTGCGGCGGGTTACTCGTGCCACTGGTCTTAAGGTGTTCGATATCTCTTATTTTTGTTCCGATCGTTTCTGTGATGCAGCTAATGGAAGGGTACCAAGTGCATGCACTGCAGCTGAATCCCGGCATGGAACCAAGGGGTTTCATCCGTCATCCGGACCAGCATCACGGGGATGTCTTCTTCCAGCCTCTTCCGATGGACTGTGAGCCAACCTTACAAATCGGGTATGACTCCTTCGCCGTGATGATCCGAATCCTAATCTTCGAGGATGAAAAATGTGAATGTCATTGTGGTGTATCGAAACAAGCAGGTACCAGGTCGATCCAGCAGCGGCAGCATTGGCAGGCCCCAGCGCAGCTAATTACATGCCGGGATGGTTACCATGAAACTGTAACTACGTCTGTTGGAACCTACGCCCTTTATATCATCCCCTATCATTTTGAGTTGATCATGATATTGCCGAATGTTTGTGGTGACTATGTTTGTAAGCTGTGAACAGCACTTGAGCAATAAAGAAAAAGGACAACAGTATTGTACTCAAGAATTACCAAAAACCCACGTGTCGTAATCTTATTCGTTGAAACATAATCTACGTGTTATAATAATATAATAATCAATTCAATGTCAAAACCATCTTAAGCTCTCTCTTTTTTTCTATATTTTTGAAGTAAATGGATGTCAATTAAGTCCTGAATCTTCATATAAAAACTATACTAGAAAAATGTATATGCAATCGAATAAACTCTAGGTTGAGATAATAGCACGTAATTTTCTTTAATGTCCAGGGCATTCGAGAACAAAGAAGGAATCGGAAAGGGGACAGACAGTTCACAAGATCAATTAAAGCAAAGATTTTTTTATCACCTGCGACGGAACTAAGACGGTCATGCGAAGGAGGAGTTACCAGAGGGTGCGTCAGAGCAGGGGGAAGAGAGGGATCATCAGCCAGTGTAGATATGAACGCCGACGGCGATGAGGAAGATGGCGATGAGGCCGAAGAATATGATGGTGTGTACGATGATGGAGGGGCCGCTGGTACGCATGCTGCCGAACTCCACCACCCGATGGTTCCCCGGGATCTGGAACAATAACCCAGGGGTCAGCAGCACGAACAGCACCACCGCTATCACCACCGGCCCCCAGTCCGCCATCGAATCTCCCTTTGATCAAACTTTGAAGTAGGTTTCCGGGGGGAAGGAGATCTTCGGTATCCGCGGATGGTGTTTCTACTCTCTTATTTGAATTTGTTTGGAGGTGTTTCGTCTGGTCAGTGACTTTCCCAAGGTTGGGTTTCGAAACTCTTACACGCCACCATCACCTTTGTCGGTATCAAGGCACAACAATCCAGAATGTCACGTGGCAACAAACACCCCCATTAACTACTTAAGTGATTTTCAAATTCATATGAACGTACGTCAAATTATATTAATCAAAAGTTTGGACTATTCTCGCTTTCTTTTATATGGCCCTTGATATCCGGAATGATCGCCATTAACCGAACCACTATCGATTTTCTTATAGTTAAGCACAAGGGATGGTTAAACAATGCACGGCATCAACACGCGACCTCGTATTCTTAGATTTTAATTAAATCAATTTCGCTCGCAAATCAAGAGAAGGAATATAATTTAAGTTTAACTTACTATGTGACGAAATTTAGGGGTGGGGTAGGGTTAAAGGATAAGGGAAAGCCCAATTATAAAGGCCGACACGGGAAGTCGGTTGTTAGGGGTGGTGGGGAGGGGCCGACACGTGTTGAGATTTCTGTACTGCCACGTCATCCCTCACCCTGTCCTCTCATCTACCCCGTGTTTCTCTGGCTCCACACCCTTCGCTGCGTTCCGACAAAAATGGAAAAGACGAGCCCCGACAGGCCGGAGCTCCTCGATGACCGGAGGGACGCCCTTTCCGCCGCCAGCGAGGAGTTGGTGGTGGAGGAGGACCCGAATCTCCTCTCCCAGGTAACTTTAATTGCCGATGCGGATCTTGTCCGTTCCCCTCTCGGATAGATGATCGTGGTAGTAGTCGTTTTCCATGTCCTATGACAGGTGGAATCCTTTACAGGGAATGCGTCGGTCGACTCGCAGGAGGAAGTTGCCTCGGTCGGGGACTTGCAGCATACAGGAGTCACCGCGGAAGAGATAGTTAAGGAGATGAGGCACATTAAGAGGCAGAACACTGTCACGCACTGGCTTCTCTCGATCATGATCATCGTCACAGTCGGCTGGCAGCTTTCCGAGGTGTCCCTGATACTCAAAGTAAAGGACAGCCTGAGCAACCCACTCCGGGCCGTCGGGAACCTGGCAACCGGACTGTTCAAGGGGAAGGCCCCAGCAGTCACCACAGATGGAAATGCAGAGAAGGATACGGTGCTGCCCACCTCAGGGCAGGATAATAATGGGATTCTGCCGGCAATCCCTCAGATCAAGATGCCGGAGCTGCCTTTCAAAGATTTAACTAAACTCCCGTCGAACAATGATGGCGATTGAGATCATCAGTTCCAGTTACTCCAGAGGAATGGAATCCATATTCTTCTTACTGTAATCAAACTTTGCATAAACCCAGCATTCGCATTGGCCATATCAAGTTCTAATCCAGAGAAACCGAATCCAGATATGAGGTATACATACCAAACTCCACAAAAAGAATCCCCAAACACATTCCACACACATGCAATCTTCAGACTAAATGTTGCGCCCTAATGAGTAATAAAGCAGGACTCTTTTAACAACAGGAAATTCGTAAAAGCCGGTCCGCAATCTGAAACCTTCACCATGAGACATGCTTTAAGTAAATGGTGGTTGTCGTAGGATGAAATTCGGGCAGCCTGTCTCACTCCTGTTCTCAGGCATAGTTTAGCCGGAAGATGTCGTTCAACACGTAAAAGCTTCCTTGGGCTGTAGGGATCAAATGAAACATCTGGAGGATAAGACAGAAAAAAGATGAATGAGGTTGACAACAAAACAGTAAGAAATCTGCCGCGTACCGTAACAATGGCTGAAGCAATCGACATTTTTCAAGTCACACACAAAGCAAAGCATCAGTAAGTATGAAGGTGGAGACTAAAGAGAAAAGGAATTAGAGACTCGTGATAACAAGGAAGTAACTAGAAACGACGGGGTATCAAAATAAATGACTAAATACCATTGCAGCGAGCACTTCTGACTGAAAACCCATTATAAACAGACAACCAAGATAGCAGAATGAACGCCACAAGGCCCAGAGGATATGTGAACCAATAGAAAGGGCATAAATAAACAACTAATGTCTATACCAATCTGTATCAAAGAAACACGAGCGCAAGGCTGAAAACTGACAATCAACAAGCATCATAAGTGTCATTGTCGTATAATTATCTGAATTCTGAAAGCTACTTCCCACGCCCTGACACCATAGCATCACATAAAAGAAAGGGATCCGGGAACTGGATGCGCAAAATCAGCACTCTTACGCTAATCAAACAAGGTAAGACAAAATTAGGAATCAGAATATGAGAGATTCCAGAAGCCTTAACCACATGGCTAGATGTGAGTTCTGTCCCCATGACATGAACAAGTAGCAATCTCCGACAGCTACAAAAATCCAGTTATAAACACTAGAAAGCAAAGGCATTTTGAGTATAAAGCGGCCAGTTTGAATCGGACGTAGTGAGAATTCTAACCCCTATAGCCCATCTCCATTTCCAATGGAATTCCATCATCCCATACCCTAATCACACGACAGCCGAGAAATCACCGAGAACGAATCGCTAGGGTTTTCCTAACCCTGTCAGAGAACAATACAGGCATCAAACAGAGCACAAAAGGTTCCCGCCAGATCAAAGAAAATGAAAGCAAAAGGCGTGCCTGGCTGAACTTGAGGGCGTGCTGCTCGCCGGCGAGCTGGAGGTTTCCGCTGACGAAGACGAGCATGCCGCCTGCGGGGCCGGAAGGCTGGCAATCAACAGTGGCGATGCTGTGCTGGCACTGCTGGAAGGGGAGGGAGGTGAGCTTGGAGACGATGTTGGCAGATCCTTGGATCTTCTGGCCCTCGAAGGTCAACATCGAGTTCTCCTGGTAGAGGTTGCCGAGGTTGGGTCTATTAGCGTCGAAGGTCGAGTAATAGTGTTCCACGAATGCCTTCGCCACCGCGTCCGGATCCATCGCCGCCGCCCACCGACTCCTCCGCCGCAACCCGCAATCACAACACACACCCACCCCGCCCCCAGACGCAAAGAGACGGATGCCAAAAGAGGCGCTCCTCTCTTTGGTTGGCCCTTTTTATATTGTCCTTCGTCTATTTTATTTGGGGCGTTCTTTTCACGCACCATTTTTAGATCATCCATTTATTATTATTATTATTATTATTATTATTATTATTGATTCCAAATGAACGGGTTTTAATTAATTTAAACAATAGCATCAACTGTATATTCACACATTTTTCTTATAAATTGATTTATTTATTTGATAATTACAAGACTAAGTAAGATAAATTTAAAGATTTAAGTATTCCTCCATCTTGTCATTCCTTCATGTACGATGTGGGGTCGCCCCTAACCAGCGGCCAAACACGAGCTAGATACCCGATGTGGCCTCGCCACCCCTGCTATCCCGGCGAAACAACAATGGGGCGGTAGAGTCGCTTCTCAGGAGATAACATCGAGAGCGAAAACCAGGTCAGCTGACTGAGAATCCCGGTCCGTGCCTGTGCTGTTGTCCTGAGTTGTGAATTGGATTAATCCAGCTTAATTCATTTTGGTTGGTCGGGAGCGGAGTGGAAGAAACGAGGGACCTCCCTGTTCTGCCTTAATTCAAGCAGCAATTATCACCCGGGGGACAAAAGTAGGGTGGCTCGTGAAACCTTGATACTTCTAGTAGTCGTCTCACCTGATCGATGGCAGATGGTTATTTCCCATGGTAGAAGGCCGCGATCGAGATAGATGGACATGGCGTGGACATGGTTCATGCTGACATTAAACTGGTCCTGCAGCATCAATGCTCATGAGAGTCTCCTCCCTCTTCTCGGCTACCTAGGATCCATGCAAATAGAAGCTTCCTACACCAGGATTTCCTGACTTTCTTAGACCCAACACTCTCTCGTAGTAGCCCTGGTGAACAGTGGTAGACATGGCCTTTTCTTTCATATTTAGAGGGAATTGTAATTGAATAAAAATGGTCCATGTCCCCCGCCTCAATCAATTCTCTGCAGGGTCTGGTCCAAAATCTAAAGCAGCTGACAAAACTGGTAGAATTTTTTACAGCATGCTTTCTTAAGTTGTTGTTTTGGGAGGAGGGAGGATGTTGTTCCTGTTCTGTCCAGTCCCCTGCACCCATTTCAACCCAACTAAGGGTTTTGTTGAACTAAGTCAAGTCCCACTGCTACTACTACGGTTGCTGTTACTCCTACCACTCCAAACTACCCCCTCCCAACTTTGGATGCTAAAACAAAGCACAACAACAATTGAAGCTCGAAAAAGGCCCAGCTGTTTTGCAAAACCAGACAGACAGGAGGCAATAGGCATCAACAACCAAAAGTCGGAGGAAGAAAGAAATACTTGAATTATTCATAGACATGACCTAGACATACCGATATTGATACCGCATGCATAGATATACTAGGGGCAAGTATTGCAACCGTAAAAGAAGAAGAGGGTCACTTTTTTGTGTTGGGTGGTGGAGGAAGGTTTGGAACTAACACCCCCCAGTTCACTCTTAGATGGGGTACTGTGTGATGATTTCCGACAGATCAATGTACTATATTTGAGCCAAATGCACACAAGACCTTGTATAATTCACCAGGATTGTCTACTTATTCCTACAGATCATTCCAATCTAGAGGGGACAGAACCTTGTCAGTTAATGGCATAAAAATATGGAAGTTTGTCCTATGGCCCTGTTTGATTCTCATGAATCAGGATTCTTACTACATGGGCTTGGGAAAGAACAACATGCATTCCAACTAGCCTCGTGAAGAATCCACAGGGAAATTCAAAGAGCAAATGGTGCCTTTTCTGTGACTTAATACACGCTGCTGCTCGGGCACCATTTCATCCTCAGACGACCCACAACTCCTTTTCTCCGATTTTTGCAGTGGCCAAGGACATACCCACAACGCTGGTAAACGTCGATTCCTTTTGGGGACTTTTCCTACTCTCAAACACCCACCAGAGCAGACATCTGCTGACGGACACAGACCCATGAAGAATGGATGTGATGACTCGCTAAACAGTCCAGGAAACTGATGTGACACTGATGGTTGCAGTTGGATCCATAACGGGGAAAAATGTTGCTTTCCCCATAGCTAACAGGTTCCTCAATTTTCTTTGGCATTTATGTTAACCTTGAGATAGTTGTCACATGATTCCCAGTCTGCAGGATATTGCCCATATTCCGGAGGTGTGTAGTCTGGCCCTCTCCACACAACTATCTGCTCCTTGTCAAACGTCACGAGGATACAAGGAACAAGGTCCCTGAGCTTGCAGCCGATTTTCTTGTAATCACTCCTCTCAAGTCCCTGGCAGTCTATTCGAACAAGTTCGTTGGTCAGGAATGCATCCCTCACCATAGGAACAAGACTGCCGTAATAACCGTTTTTGGCGAGTCTTGTAAGCGCAGGCACGGCTAACCCCCGCTTCCTCATTTCCTTTGTTTCTTCAATACTATGACCTTCAATTGTGGTTTTGATCAACCGGGGATACACGGGCTCGTGAGGTTTCCACAACATCAAAGGTATAACCGGCCTCTTCTTGGGATTATAATTCCGGCCTCTATATAACATGAGCAGTCCGCCTTGTCTGTGTATCACCTTACCAAATGTTTTATCCTGCAAGTAACAAGGGATATTTCAGAGGAGCCAACAAGAGACTCAAAACACAACAAAATATTTTGACCACGGAGAAGATCTCGGAGGAGACGAGGTAACACTAACCAGCTCAGTTCTCAAACAAGCATCATCGAAATAGTACGTTTTCAGATTACGACAGGAACAGTGTCATTAACTTAGTACCTCTAGTTGAGTACAAATATTTTTCATGTCGACGGTCGGAACACCCATACATTTGATCCTGACAGCCTCCGCGCGTCTCCAGTGATTGTGGATGTCGTTTAGCATGTTATGAGTCAATCCGTCTCTCCCTACCATATTTGGAGAACAAGTCATTAGCGAAACCACAAAACTCCGTCAAAACAGCGCATCCCAACTCGAATATCGGTCCTTGGGTAACCCCCGAAAATCCAACCCTGATCATCCATCTCACAGCTCTATAACGAATCAATTTTCCATCACGAAACAAAGAAATCAAGAATCTGCCAAACATTCCAACCGAACTTCCTACTACTGCCAACAAAACCCGAATCGCATCCTAAACAAACGAAAGATCGACCAGCAGTTACCTAAATTGATCTGGCTCTTAGTGCGTCCACGCTGGCAGGTCTCTACGAGGCATTTCCTCTCGGCGTTGGTTAGCTCGTCGCCTTGAACCTTCTCCCTCATCCTCCTCCGCTTCTCCTCCAACTTCTCATCCTCCTTCACATCGACCTCCGCCCCAATCTCAAGCCTAAGCTTCACCGCAGGGGCGCAGACACCAGTCCACTGTCGGTCGAGCCTCCCCGGACCGAAGGGCGAGTACTTCGGCTCCCGGAGGCCTATGGGCCGGACGGTTGGGCTACTCTCCGTGTAGCTAAAGCGGAAGTCAAAAGGTAGATCGCCGGACCGAACTGGCTTAAGGCGGGAGCGGTCTAGAGACGACGGAGGCCGGTAAGGTGGCTTAGGAGGTGGTTTGGGCCGCCGGGGGGCAGGGTCAACGGCGGGGTTGAGGGAGGGTGGAGGCTCGAAGCAGTAATGAGAACGGAGCTTGGAACCCCCGGCGGCGGTGGCGGAGGAGGAGAGGCGGCGGGCCGTGTAACCCAGCCTCGAGAGGTACATCGTTCCGCCGGATGGACGGAAGGGCTTGGGACAGGGGCCGGCGGGGGGTTTTAGTTTAAATACATCAACATAAAAGCCCAACAATTTGGCCCGGCCCAGAAATTCTCCCCGGGATGGATTTGAACCGAATCCTCAACCTGCGAGATGCAGATCATCATCGAAGACGAGTCGAGGATTCACGCGGAATGTCTCGAACATGGTTTCGGTGAACAAACTCAGATCGATACTTAAAAATGTTCGCAGATGCAACACGCTATATGAGCTTGTGTGATCTTGTTCATCCTTATAAGAAAGGACAGGCGATTCGAGTCTCTCTGAGCTTTGTCGTCAGCATGGGAACTGTTGCGGAGAACGTGCCACGAGAGATTGAACAAGTCTTCCGGAGCCAGCATCCAGCGGTTCCCATCCCTGATATTACTCTCCCAGAGTTCGTGTTCAAGGATGCAGAGTTGTATAGCGACAAGGTGGCATTCGTGGATGCGGTGACGGGGAAGTACTACACCTATGGGGACGTCATTTGGAACACAAGGAGGTTCTCAACGGCGTTGCGGTCCCTCGGGCTAAGGAAAGGAACTGTTGTGATTGTCGTGTTGCCGAATGTCGCCGAGTATGGCATCATTGCCCTTGGGATAATGGCTTCAGGTGGCGTCTTCTCGGGCGCAAACCCGGCCTTGCATGCTTCGGAGATTCGGAAGCAGGTTGAAGCCTCAGATGCAAAACTCATCGTGACTAATAAATCTAATTACGAGAAGGTGAAAGATTTGAAGCTGCCGGTAATCATCCTGGGGGAGGATCCGATCGAGGGGACCATACATTGGGACGGACTGCTCGAAGCGGGTGATCGAGTGAGACTTCATTCCATTAGCGAGGAAGTTAACCAAGAAGACCTATGTGCCCTTCCTTTCTCTTCCGGCACCACCGGGATATCAAAAGGCGTCATGTTAACACATAAGAACCTGGTGGCCAACCTCTGCTCAACCCTTTCCAACGTTCCGCCAGAGGCAATCGGTAAGGTAACAACCCTCGGGCTGATCCCGTTCTTCCACATTTATGGGATCACGGGAATATGTTGTGCCACCCTAAGGAACAAAGGGAAAGTCGTAGTCATTGACAGATTCGAGCTCCGGATGTTCCTCAATGTCCTGATCACGCACGAAGTCACGTTTGCTCCTATAGTGCCTCCAATCATATTGGCGCTGGTGAAGAATCCCATAGTAGATGAGTTTGACCTCAGGATGCTGAAACTCGAGGCGATCATGACTGCAGCGGCGCCCCTTGCACCAGAAATCCTGTCGGCTTTTGAGAAGAAGTTCCCAGGCATCCATGTACAAGAGGTATGGAGCTTCGTTCGCTCAGAATTTATTCTCAAATCAGCATTTTTATGCCATGATTGTGAACTGTCAATCGAAACCATTCGGATTTCTGCAATTTCAGGCATATGGGCTAACTGAGCATAGTTGCATAACCTTGTCGTATGGCGGAGGACGTGGTACTGCAAAGAAGAACTCGGTGGGAATGGTTCTGCCTAATTTGGAACTCAAGTTCATCGACCCAGACACCGGCCGTCCATTGCCAAGGAACACCCCCGGCGAGTTATGTGTGAGAAGCAAATGCGTAATGAAAGGTCGTGAACTCGATCTCCCAAACTCTGGCACAAGACAGCAATTCGATCTATTACCATAAACTCGAACGAAATGTAGGTTATTACAAGAACGAGGAGGAGACGCTACGGACAATCGACAAGGACGGGTGGCTACACACCGGCGACATCGGCTACATCGACGACGACGGGGACGTTTTCATAGTCGACCGCATCAAGGAACTCATAAAGTACAAAGGCTTCCAGGTCGCACCAGCAGAACTAGAGGCAACCCTGCTTGCTCATTCCTCGGTGGACGACGCGGCCGTCGTGCCGTCAGTTTACATCTCGATCCTTTTTCCAATTGCGCTTCCCCGTGACCATGCTGCCAATGTTACGAGGACGGCTTTCGAATTGCAGGCTGCAGGACGAGGAAGCAGGGGAGATCCCGGCAGCGTGGGTGGTGCTGAAACCGGGAGCCAAAGAGACGGAGGGGGACATAATGGAGTACGTAGCGGCCAACGTCGCAGGGTACAAGAAGGTGAGGGCGGTGAGGTTCGTGGACGAGATCCCGAAATCGCCGTCGGGGAAGATACTGAGGAGGCTGATCCGGGACGAGATCCAAAAGGCGAAGAGGGGCTAAAAGAAACACGCGACGCCCAATTTACAACAACTAATGTTAGCAATTCAAAGCATAACGCGAAAGCCGGGAACAACGAGCGTGTGATGTAATTGAATTAAAATATTTGGCAATCCAATATTATTAATATAAGGGTTTTATTATACTATCTCAAATTTGGGTCAACTTTCTATTCGTCCTTAATTTAGTTTGTAATCTAATTTTGTCATAAAATTTTATTTTTATTTTGATTATGGTCAATCTTGAATTTCTTCTAGCAAACAAGTCTTTAATATACTCTGATCGTGTCTTATAATAATGAGTTTCAACCTCTCATTTATTCGCATCATAATCCACTGTAGCCGTAGTGGCAGCCCCTAATAGAATATCATCTGACCTTTATCGATTTTTCATATTTTTTGACTGCATCAACAACTATCGTTCAATTTCGATTTCCAATTCACTTTATTTGCCCATTAAAATTTTTTTAAGAACAAAAAAAGAGATCTTTCAATATTATTTTCTATTTTTTTTATATTTTTTTATATTTTAGTCAATAAATGTCTATTAAGATTTGTTTGTCTTATACACCTGGCCATAATCAAAATAAAAAAAAAAATTGACAAAGTTATATAAAAAAAGTAAATTAATAATAAAACAAAAAATTTACTCACGTAACAAATTGATATTTTTTCAATATTAAATTACTAAAATTAAAATGAATTACTTGAAATGACAATATCCTTAATTTACTGAATTAATAAGTCATTTAACTTGAGGGTGTGTGGGTTGAGAGCTGGGGTGCAGCCTGGCAGGAGGCAGAGGCAGCTCATGCCGCATTTATGCTTGTATTCTTTATATATTATATTATAATATATATATACACATATTCTCAATTGGGTTATCTATTTAGTTAAAAGGAAAAAAAATAGTTACCATTTTCTAAAGCGACGGATGAAGAGACTTTTCTTTTTTCTTTTTCCTTTTTATTGAAAAAGAAAATTACTGGGAATTAACTTTGTCGGAATCTCTTACACGAAAAAAAAAACACACATTCCTCGTTTGCCCACTACGACTGACTTGGCTGGTCATCCAACTTTGGGGCGTGCTCAGCATCACCATCCACCCACTCTCCCCTCTGAAACCAAAAGGCAGTCAGTCCTCTTCAAATTTTTATGTCAATAATGAATCCCTTCAATAGCCAACCACCAGCTGCAGCGGCAGTGCAGTGGCCATAGTAAGGGAGTAGTGAGTATAACTCCCCCTCCTGAACTTCCTCCCCGTCACTGGCCTTACCCTTCAGACCCAACTACAATCCCCCCTTCCCCTTTTCATCCTTAGGTAAGTTGATCTCAAAGTACTCAGTAAATGCGGTAAAGATCGTTCCTTTCCTCGTTTCTCGATGTTGGGTCTGGGTCTCCCGAGTTTGGGGAAAGAAGGGGGTTTCGGGTTGATTCCATCCGAACCCCATCTTCCCTTTCCGGGTTCTGGGTCTGGTCCTGTTTTTACTGTTTTTTGGGAGGGGTGCTGGGTAAAGTCTGGTTAAAACGGGTTGAAAGAAGGGTACGTGAGGGCAACGTGTCCCTTTTACCCATCACCGCGGGGTTTTTTTACATTTATTGTTTGTCGGTGGGGAAGGGGGAGGATGTTTCCCGATTTGGGGAAGCATTTTTGGCTTCTGGGTTATTTTTCTTTCCCCTTCAATTTGATGTTGGGTTTCTTGGGTTGTGAGAAAAGGCGGTTTGAGAGGGGATATGGAGCACCAGGGCCAACAGTTTTTTCAATTGAATTAGATCCTTCTCGCGGTGGTAGAGTTTGTGGTGAAGGATCTGTTAGTTCTGGTAGTAGTAGTAGTAGTAGTAGTAGTAGTAGTAGTAGTAGTAGGTAGTAGTGTTATTAGCAATAGTATCAGTAGTCAGAGGGATTGGACCAAAGTGTTTAATTTGCTAGAGCTAGGACTGTTACTAGCTTGGCTAAGCCGTTATATACAATACAGCTGTTTGTCCTTCAATTGGTAATCGTTTTTTTACTTGACATTTGAATTGGGGGTGTAGAATCTTCACCCTCCACAGCATCAGGCCTGGATTGATTGTTGGAGTTTCTTTGATTTACGATAGTTAATTCATGGGAAAGGAAAGGCAGTTTTATCTGATGGCTTGTTAGTGTGACTACTTCTTGTTTCTTCTCTATTCCTGATTGGGCTGTGAATTATGCTAGTCTTTTGTTTGGAATTTGGCCGTACCATTGCTTCTTTTCCAGAGTTTGGTCTTATTGTGATTTTTTGAGCTGCAGATTTTTTTTTTTTAATAATTTGACGGAGAAGGCAGGTTCAATTTGGTAGTTCCTTGCATAAAGCGGGGCAATTTTTTGTGATATATGGAGTAGTAGGTTTCAGAGTTTCTAAAGAACTTTTCCTTCACATGTTAATCGATCTCTAAGTTTGTATTTCCTCCTGTGTTTTTGTTTTCTGCAACCGGGATGTGTGTTATTTGTCATGATTGCATAAATGAACAGGTAGTTCTGTACTGTTGCTCCATTTTGCATCGAGTTTACTTCCAAATGGTCTCACCTCCTTGTTTTCTTCTTTGTGAATCAAAGATTTGCTTCTTCTATTCCAAATGGTGTTTATAAAGGCCTGCTTAAGACTTATGTTTTGTTATGCTTTTCCACAAGGTTTTAGTCGCACATCTATTAATTAGGAGCAGTTTGGTAATTGCAGATCTCCGGTGTGTCTCCTGCTTTGAATAGTTAACAAAAGTCAGGGTGCCAAGTTTAATGAGTGCATTCTCGTTCATGGAGTGGAATTCGAAAACTCCCTTGGCTTGGGAGTGGGATAACATGGTTATGTGTAATTCAAAAGCTGCTGAAGCATCCAAGACTTTGCGGACCAGCGATTGGAGCATTGTGAATGAGGAGCTTGTTGACGGTGAGCCCTTGTATGCCTCAGGATTTGGCAGCGGCAGTAGCTTCTTTCATACCAGTGCAGATCTGGGATACACTTCCATGTCAAAGAGCTCCAAATCAGCGTCCTTGAATTCTTCTTCTACGACAGAGATAAAGATTTCTAGTGCTTTGTTAGATGCCTCTGATGGTTCACTTCAAAACAACAAGAATATTGCTGCGATGGCTGCCTTGAGTGGAACGTCACCTGCCGTTGAGTCTTCGGTGTGCTCTGGCGAGCCACTGCTTGGTTTAAAGCTTGGAAAACGGATATACTTTGAAGATGCTTATGAAGCACACAACCCAAAGGGATCTGACTGTCCTCTCATCTCAAAATCCCCAGGAATCCCAGCTAAGAGATTGAGATATATCTCTCAAGGTTCTCCCGGACCACGTTGCCAGGTCCATGGCTGTAATCTTGACCTTTCTTCTGCAAAAGAGTACCATCGAAAACATAAAGTCTGTGAAAGCCACTCCAAATGTCCAAAGGTCATTGTTAATGGTATCGAACGTCGATTCTGTCAGCAGTGTAGCAGGTAACTTTTCCGTATTGTGGCGATTTCATTGTTCAGGTGTTCCAAAGGTTTTACAAGTAACCTCCATCATCTTTGTATCGATCAAGGTTCCATGGTCTGTCTGAGTTTGATGAGAAAAAGCGCAGCTGTCGCAAGCGTCTATCAGACCATAATGCAAGACGTCGCAAACCGCAGCCGGATCTCATGCAGATTAATGCTGCTCACATGCCTTCGTTGTTTTATGGTATCATGCTCTCCGTAAACTTCTGTTTTAAAGGATTACTGAAGTTCTCCTCCCTCCCCCGGGGTTATTGCCAGATTACAAGCTGCTATGACCTACCAAAAGTCTTGAAATTGTCAAATAAAAAAGTCTGCTGGCCACTTAATGACTGTTTTTCCCTGTATCTTGCTTTCTTGTTTCAACTAGAAGGAATCGTCGTCTCTCTATATATATTGCAGTTTATTGTTATCTTCCTTAATCTTGAGCTCAGCAGTTTCATTGCAGTAGTATTAACAGTTTGAATCTGAAGATCAGATGTTCAGAGAGTTGTATATTACCGGTTATCATATTGAGTTGAAATCTTGTCAGTCCATCAATACGTGTTTTGAATTCATACGCTAGTTTATGGTGGCAGCTTGATCCTGCAAGGCGTAGTCTCGTTGCCTTGACTCGAGACTATCATTTCTGTTGTAAAAATCATGATTATATCACTCGATGGCAACTTAGATAGTGTTAACTCATTTCTATGTTCTTTCCTCAGGTCGGTTGCGCCAAGTGAATCCATCATTAGGCAAAGTGCCACTTGCTCCGGCCAGATCTGATGGACTGCTGTCGTGGACAAATTCATCAAGCTCCGGTCTCATGCAAAGGGGAGAGAGTGTGCTGAACTCAAAGGTTCCAATTTCGGGGTCCATTGATGAGCCTCTGCATTTGCTGAATGATGGGACCTCCGCCACCATCAAGTCGTGGGATGCACTAAATGGAGGTTCCGGTGGAGTTCTGTCATTCAAAAGCACTGAGCCTGCAACTCTTGGCGATGGTATGATCCCTTTTGTTTTTGCCTAAGCAACCGAGTAAAATTACTTCAAAAGTGGACTTTTCACATTGTTGTTGTGAATGCCTGGAATTGTGACTCCTGTAGGTTCAAGGGAAAGAATGATATCTTTCACATTAGACGGCCCCCGAGACGTTGACCGTGCTCTCTCTCTTCTGTCAACAACGACTAATTCGCACCAGCTTTTGAGGCCGAAAGCTGTGGCTTCCGCACAAGGTCATCCTTTCGCTACAAACACCGAACACGCCACAAGAATTGATCATCATCATCCGCAGGTACCGTCAATCTGCCAGAGCCCCCCAGTTGCTTCAACTGGATATTGGCAAGCTGACCGGACCGGCAACCCGGTGCCGGGAATGGCAAACCACCAGAACGGGGTCATCGGCAACGTCCCAGACTTTTTCCTTCCAGATGCTCAACATGATATCGGATTCGATTCCATCCGGCTGAACTGAAAAGAGCGGCTGCCAAAGTTAGAGGAAAACTAACTTCTACTGTAAGATGGATCCATTCTCGTTCTGTGTTTTCCGCGCTTTGTTTCTCAAATCCTTCCTGAGTAGTTCCCGTATATTTTCGCAGTCCCTTGTTGAGCAGCAACTCGAAGTCCTCCCCCCATGACAACTTGGCTGTTGCTGCTATATTTTGTAACCTGTTTATGATCGGGAAAACCTTAAAGATAGTACCCAGAGATATGTTTTTGAGCCCTAGTCAATGTGAAAACTGCAACTGGGTCATGGTTCTTTTCACGACTGCCTTTTCCTTATCTCGGTATTGTCCCTCCATATTCATACAGACGCATATGTTCATAGCCTCTTCTTGCTCTCTTATCCATCCCCTACAACTCAATGCTCGCCGGTGGGCATGGGTAGGGTAGGCACATCAGAAGATATGTCGAAGGCAAGCGATAGCACAACGAAGGGGTCGGACCGGATGACGGGAGAAACGGACATTCGGGTAGTCAATTTTTCCTTACATGTGAAGATGGCATTGATTGCATGATTGGTCGTGAAAAACACCCGGGGACAAAATAGGGGAGTTGGAAAAAACAGAACATTTTCGGACAAAAGGCCCCACAATTGACATTGTCTTACCAAACATTGCCATTACTATTAAATAGCTTTCAGGCAAAAGGACCCCACACCTCGCATCGCAACCCCCAGGAAGAAAAAATGAACTAGACGTTGAATTCACCTCCACGGGACTAGACCCCAGTCGAGTGGGGCAGAACCGACTTTAAAGCATTCATCCAATCAGACAAAGATGGTCGAAGCAGCCAGCATTCAGACAGAATGACTAATTCGTCACGTATGTTATCCTCCTAATATCATATATTTCATAGATTCCCAGTTGGGTGGTGTAGTGGTAACAAGAGACGGAAAGTTTCTGTCAATTACCCTTACCGATATTATTGACACCAAGAGCCAACAAACTTTTTTTTACCAAAAAAATGCCAACAAACTTTCAATTCCACTCGTATAGTATGAGGATGGTTCCCCTGTCTGACAAAATTCCGGAGTGAAAAAAACTTCAAGACCTTTCAGTAAATTTGACATAGGGTAGGCCACCGCCACCACCTGTTATTTGCCCTGTTACAGGGTAGAGCTTGGTAGATTTGAAAAAAAATAAACATGTCAGAGGAACTAATCTGCTTTGGCTGAGCCACTTAGTTACCGAGGTCGCATTATGCAGAGCCATCTCATGCTTGAGAACAGATGTTGCATTGAATCAAAATAAGAACAAAATAACTGGATCATGGAACAAGAAATCCTGCCGGTTCACATGTTAAAGGAGATGTAATGGAAGCAGCTACCAAAGCAGTAAGCGCACTAGATGCGGAGGATGTATAAATGAGACAATTACATCATAAGACAGCCTTCAATTTGAATATATAGTATACCTCAGCTAGAAGTCGTGCAACCTGATAAAATCAATATAACAGTTTCCTTTTCAAAAAATGCAAATCAAGCCTAGCATCGGCCACCCGACCTTCATGGAATTTGCCTGTCTGATCATGTTTCACGTAAATATCAGGGATTCTCCATTGAAGAAACCGTATTTCTCGTGACTACGTCACACAAATGTGGAACAATAAGTAATTTGACCACCGTAATCAAAGACTGATCATGCAGAAGTCACAGGAGAAAATTACAAATGCAATTAAATCACCTTGTTGAACCCATGGGCATTAACATAGGAATAGGCAATTTTTTTTCCCATGATCAAGGGATCCAAACCCCTATCTGGTGGTAAATCGAAGGAACAACAGCGTCACTAGAAGGGAAAAGCTGACAGCTCAACATGATAAACAAAAAGAGCAAAACCGCAAATTCATTTATCCAATGCTAACTCAATTCCGACCGCATAAGCCAACATCACTGACCAAACAGTAATGAAGGTTCTGTGCACAAGTGATTTAGGCAATATATCCCATGAAAGGCACACAAGCCATAAACAGCTTCAAGTGTGGGTCTGGTAGACCAGAAGTATCCAGTCAGACAGTACTGATAAGAACCAGAAATACCACCTTTAACAAGACAACTCGGACAAGACGATAAGAAGGTTGCGAAACCGGACGGACACTGCTTGAAGACGAGGACAAAACTGACTCCCTGACAACCACATGAGCAATGCTGGACGACAACTCTGGACTGTAGTACTCACCAACAACCCACAAACAGGCCCTAGTACTCACTGGAAGAGTAGACAATATTGAATCAAAATCCATCTGAGAATATATCAAGCATGAAAGAGCGGAAAAATTTGTAAATATCACAGAGGGCGAAACGCTTGCCAAGGCCAAATTGAGATTACCATTTAAGGATTTAGAAATAAGAATATTTTCATCAATTGGCAATTTATTTAGTAGACAATATCCAGAAACAAAAATAAAATAAAAACTGACAATGGTATCATCAAGCAAAAAGGTAAAAAACATAAGATCCATGGCACAACAGACCTGTTCAGTTTCATTATCAGCCTGGGCAGCAGGATCCTCAGTCTCAGCTGGCTTGTCAGCACCACAGCTTTGTCTGTTGCACTTTGTTCGGAAAGGATAGTTTATGTTGCTACATTGATCACATTTCCAGCTTCCTTCAGGCATTTTTGATTCTAAAGGAAGGAAGATAATAAGTGGTCAGATGAAAAGGCACACATCAAAATAAATGAAATTAAGGATAGCTCATAACTTACTTGGATTCTTGTCTATCTTGACACCCTGGAATAACAAGAAACATAAACCTATCAGTAAGTGAATAATGAAGATAGCAAAAACTACCAGATGGTAATGGGACAAGTGTACTCATCTCCACATAATGAAGTTCATATTACATTGCTCTGTAGCAGTATATTAATGCATCTTACTGAAAATACCAACCTGGGGACCAGGCTTGGGAGTGTTGCACTTCCTCATGTTGCAAAACGTCCTGAAAGAAAAGTTAACATTCCCACAATTTGGGCAAGTCCAGTCATCATCCCGAGACGCCTCTGGAAATCAAAACAAAAGAGATTTCATCCAGTTAGGCTTCCTCAGAGGGCAGAGAAATGGATAATATCAAAGTAAGTCCATGAGGTCCAATCATCTAGACGCTAAGAAATAGAAGAACCCAGCCCACCTGCACTCATCCTTTGAACTTTATCATCAGGAAAGAACCCCGGCCTTGGTCCCTAAAGCAGAACACAAATGAAAAGTATCACGAAACATACCAAAGAGAAGACTATAGAAAATAACTTCCAAAACAGATAAAAGACAAAACATCACCAATCAAATGAAGAAAGTCTCATACTTACCAAACTACTCGGTGAAACAGGGAAATTTAAGCCATACCGGTCAATCATAGGAGGAATTCCGTATAGCCCTCCTACGTACATATCAAGAAAATTGAAGTGATAGTGAGTCTAACTAGCTTGACATGAGTATGTCAAAAGACGGAAAGACACTAGCTGTGGATAAAAACTTTAGTACGTGCTGAATAATTACACAACAATAAAGACACTTATAGATGAGAAATTTATAGTATATACCATTTGCCATCATTGGTCCACTTGAATAAGGAGGTCCAGACAAATGCAACGGTGCTCTGTATGGACTGCCACCAGAGAAACGGTTGCCATAGTTGTAAGGATAGGCCGAACCCCCGGAAAAGGGGAGATCATAGGGAGGGAGGGAGGAACCAGGGAAGGCTGAAGAGGCATAAGGAGGAACCCCCATAAACATAGACGAGGGAGATCCGGAACCAAGATAGGGTGATGTGGCTGAAAATCCATGAGGTGTTTGCATGGTCTTCACAATGGATTTCTATGGTCCAAAACAACAAAACTATTCAACTAATGTTCAAATCACTAGATCGGTGAATTTTCATAAATGGAAAGAACGGGAGACACTAAAATGAAATGCAGCAGAGAGACAATAAAATGTAGTGAGTGCTGATGAGAAATAAATTTGGGTTCGACAAATATGTAGTCAAAGGAAGCTGAGCAGAGCAGACCATTGATTTGAAGAAAAGCCATGAGAACACCAAGGACAATTTATAGTCTTTTTTCGCATGTAAACTTGGAAGACTCAACAACAGTTACTCAGAGCTTTGTTCCCAAATACCGTTAGTCCAGAATTTACGGTCGAAACTTTCAAAATTCCTAGTTTACAGTCCCGAACTCGAACTCTTAGAGCTCCACTTCGATATACAAAAAAGTCGAACTCTAAGAGTTCGAGTTGGGGCCATGTAAGACGAACTCGAACTCTATGAATTCGACTTCATGATTCAACATTAAGTCCAACTCATGGAGCTTGAGTTCCTTAGTATCTTGAGGAAGTCCAACTCTATGAGTTCGACTTTCTTGCTTTATTAAAAAAAAAATTAAGTATCGGGGAGGGGGAGACGGGCAAGGACAGTGGGGAGGGGAGGGGAGGGGGTAAACGGGGACAAGGGAGAGGGGGAGTGATGAGGGAATAGGGGGAGGGGAGGGGGCAAACAGGGACAAAACATTAACTTTTTTAATATAACTTGAAGAAGTCGAACTCTAAGTTTGACTTCCTTAAGGCCCCAACACTTGGAAAAATTTTCTAAGTGTCCTAAGGAAGTGGAACTCATAAAGTTCGACTTCCTAGTCGTTTTGGTTGTCCCAAATCGAACTCTAAGAGTTCGACTTCTTTATAAATTGAAGTTGAACTCTAAGAATTCGACTTCGAGACTGTAAAATGAGAAATTTGAAAGTTCTAATCGTAAAAAGGGAAATATTTTGCCGACTAACCTTTTTTTGGAACAAAGCTCCAGTTACTCATACTCTTATATGATGCACGAGAATATATGTTTTATCACATCACACTTTACCGAATTATGATCAGCAGGCCTAGGTTGGGTACAATTTCGCATGTTGCATGTAGTACGAAAAGAAAAATTCACATTGCCGCAGCTTGGGCAAGTCCAATCATCATCCCTACGACTTCCTGCCCATACCACAATAGATAAATAATTAAAAAGTAACATGACAGGCTCATTCAATCATATAAATGCAATTTATCTGAGGACCCAATTCCAAAGGCACATATAGAAGACTTGCTAAATGGATGATGCAGACGTAGAGGTGCTACATGGATAAGAAAGCTATATACAAACTACATATATAAAAATGACAAAAAAAACTAAAGAGCTAATCACTTCTTTAGAACATTCTAATTTTTAGTTCAATCATTCGAATCGAATGCCAATAACAGTCTCACCAAAATATTACTGTATCCACGACATAACGAATATGCCTGCATCGAAAAGAATCAACCAATCACTGCAACTAAAAAATTCTTAGCCTACCATCAGTCCTGGCACGTTTCACGGCCGATGAATTCCGATTGTCCATCTGAACAAGAGGAGGAACGATGCCGTCAGATACATCAAACCCTAATTCCACAAACATACCGAATCAAGTAATCAGCAAGCCGCAATGATGCACGGACATCGCCAGACATCTCATCGATTCACCGCGAGAATTCAACGGCAACTATTCTTGATTCCAAAAGCCTAAATCGCATAAGAACCATGACAAGAACAACAATAGCCGGATGATCGAGTAGAGATTACCGAGGAAGATTAGCCTCCGGACTACAAGGCAAAGACGGCGGAGGCGGCGCACCGACTGTCCGAACCGGATCTGCGAGGCGCGACGCGACGACAAAGGGTTTATTTCCGTACGCGAGGCGCAAGATTCGATAACGAAGCGCGATCGACTGGGCCTATATAGTCGAAAACCAAAATTCTTGTTTTAGTATTAAATTTGTATATATTTGTAGTTTAGTCCTTATAGTCGGATTTTCGCCCTATGGGGAATAGAGATGATCGCAGTAGAGCCATCAAGGTCGAACCGTGGAGGCCAGGCCGATTACGCGATTCTTGCCTAACAAGTGGCCTGTCATCGAGCGCCCACTCGTGTAGCCTCGGCCAGTTGCTTGGTTCAAATCCCCGTGAGCGAAGTTTGCGATGCCCCGGAGAGAGGCTCGGTCATGGTTCGATAAGCAAGTTCGGCTGTTGGTAGCAGAGTTTATGAACTCCACTCGCACCAAAGAGACCGATAATGAATCGTACTTTAGGATAAGAAGTACTTCATATCATTATTATACGAGTTGTTATGACGGTTTGTTTAAGACGATTGAGCTCATCGAGCTTCACCGGTCAACCACACGGCATCAGCATCGACGAACGATTGCTTCCTGACCAAGAGGCAGGTAACCTTGCCCTGTGTCTGGCCCCGGCCCTGCCCCGCCCTGTCCACGGTGCACACCACCAAATCGGGGCGGTGCAGGGCCAGAGCGAGGTGCTGCTCCGCCCCGAATTCGACGCCAGTCGCGTCGAGCAGCACGTGCCACGAATTGCGGTGAGCCTCGGATATCCAGTGCATTGAGTACCTCGTTCCTGTGACGACGGCGGGGTAAGCGAAGACGCCCTTGGGCACGTGCTTGCACTTCCTCCGGAAGTACTGGCTAAGCTGAGACCCCTTGATCCTGAGGTCAAGCCACGTCTCGGGTGCCGGTATCACCCTAGCCTCCTTGCACGTGGCGAACTCCCTGATGCTGTCGACCGACTCGGGGATTATGGTGAGGTAGTACATCCCGCGGACGAACGGGTAGGACTCGCCCACCAGGGAGAGGGACTGGGCGAGGTCGGCGGAGAACACGGCCAAGTAGTCCTCATCGGAGAGGCCGAGGTGGCGGAGGGCCTTGGATCGGGCGTGAAGCTCGGGGATGGACACGAAGGAATGGGACTCGGGGCTGATCAGGGAGGGGGAGGTCGCGGCGGTTGGGGGGGAAGGAGGGAGGAGTCCAGAGGAGTACTGGGGGTACTTTGCAAGTACGTACTGCTGGACGTACTGCATCTCGGAGGGGGTAATGGGCCCGGACCACCGGAGGTCGACGCCGCCCTGGTGGAGAGTGGCGATGGCCTCGGCCACGAGGTGGGCGGGGATCACGGTGTTGGCCCTCTGCACCCAAGAACATTACACGCGTTAAAAGGGAACAAAAATATAAACGGACAGACATTGACATGCCTTGAGGATGAGGCTGTTGGATCTGCTGGAGTTGGGGGAGATCTTGTTTGGGGACTGAAATCCTTCTTCTTCTTCCTCCTCCTCCTCTTCCTCGGCCACCTCAATTCCACAATGAACAACATCCTAAAAAAGTTTGTTTTTTTTTTTTGGAGAATTGGGTAAAAAAAACATGAGGACAAGATATCGATTAAGAACGAAGCATTGGCTGAAAATCCCTCCAAGTTTTTCTTACCATGACGATGAGGATGACAACCGAAGCCCGAAAGAGAAAGGAAAGGAAAGGAAATGATGGTAACGATGAGTTGATAAAGTTTTGTCTGTGGATTTGCGTTTGCTTGTCGAACTGGAAACTTAAACAAGGGCGGGTGATGATTGATTAATAAGCGGGTGTGTATTGGGATGCCAGATGAAGCAACCCCAATTGGTCAAATTATGAAAAGAACCCCCCCCCCCCTCCCTCCCAAATAAACAAATATTCGCAGAGTACATGACAAAGAACATAGGATTAAACTAATTCCCTCCAAATCATTACGCACTAACACCCAATTATTAAATTAAATTAACGATGCCGTTTCATGATAATAAAATTTTCAGTGTGTTTTTTTGTGTTCACAGTTGAAGATGCCGTTTTCTCATGATCTATGGAAACATTTCTTCCTTTGTTTTGTGCAAGCACAAATAAATAGGGAAGATTACCTCCCCTTATAAGCAACCAGTACCATAATTACCAATCCACAATGTACTGAATGAAGGATTTTGGGGGGGTGATCAAAGCAGTGAGTTTGAATGGAGGTGTTTCTCCCGGGTGGGTCGGTCAGTCAGTCAGTCGGTCAGCCGGAGGACAATGAAAGTGATGTTTTTTTTTTTCCTCTTAGTTTTTTTTAATATTCAGTCCAGTCAAATTTGGACTCGCTAGGATTACTTATTTTATGCCAACATAACTACCGTGAATTAAATGTATTTAATTAGTACCCTAAAAAAACACAAAGAGACGGATTGGTGACGATGATTTGACGTGTCCGTCCCCCACCCCTGTTGATTGGAGATTGTCCCAAAACAAAATTCATGTGGACAGTTTCGGTGTTTTAAGACACGACGTGAGTAAGACACGAAATTAAGTCGTGGGAAAAGAAAAGGGTGGGCCCAATCCCCCCCTCTACGAAGAAGACACGTCATTCATCCATGTCATCCTGTTTTGTAACGTTTCGACCTATACTCCCTTTCTAAAAAGGGAGCATCTTATTATCTATTTCTATACAAACAGGACATGTCTGCAGTTCTTGTTTGTCATATGATTATTACATCCTCCTTTCTCGTTGTAACTTGGGTCGGGATTTGGGCCGGAAACTAAAAGTGTTGCTGGGAAAGGGGGGGGGGGGAGAGGGCCCTCCTTAAAAAGATGTGTTCCAAGAATGGAAAACATTTGTAATGTGTGGAGAGTGGGATTTGAACCCACGCCCTTTCGGACCAGAACCTTAATCTGGCGCCTTAGACCAACTCGGCCATCTCCACTTGTTGGCCGTTTTCATCATAAATATATATAGTTTTTCTATATTTTTGTTCTTAAAAAGAAATTAAATTACTAACAGGGGAGTAAAAAAAGAAGACCACCACCGTTCCAGAAACATATGGAACAATTTCATATTATCAGTTCCAAACCCGACACATGCAACAACGACCCAAAAGGAAACAAGACAAAAAAAAAAAAGAGCGCCAAATACAAAAACACCCATGATTTAGAACACAATACGGATATTAGTCCCAACTTACACACACATTGAACGACGCGAATAAGAAGAGAATTTCTCCTTACACTTTAAAAAAAAACGTTTAAAAGAAATTCATGTGAACGTAGTAGGGCGAGGGTATTTCCTTGAGAAGAAAGACAAACCTCGTCCACAATCTTCCGTTTCTGCTCTCCGTCCAAATAACAAATCGAGAGGCGTTTACGTGTCCCAAACCACCTCCACCACTTCCCCCACACACAAATAAGAAGAAAGAAAAAGTCTCTCTTCCTCCTCCTCCTCCAACTGCAGAGTTCCACACTGATTTCCTTTGTTTTCCCTCTCGTCGGAGATTTACAGGGATGGGCCCATTGGTGTTGACTCAGCTGGCCACCGGCCTCAGCGTCCTCGCTGGGGCGGCCCTCGTTAAGTCTGTCATGGACCAGAACGCCACCATGGGGGGTCCCTTCCAGAGGTGCTCAACCTGCAACGGCACCGGCCGCGTCAGCTGCCTCTGCTCCCGGTGGTCGGATGGAGACGTAGGCTGCAGGACGTGTGCAGGGTCCGGCAACATGGCCTGCAGCAGCTGCGGGGGATCAGGGACTGGCCGGCCAATCCCTGTCCGGGTTTCCATGAAGGATCCTAACGTCCCAAGGTCTTGAAATCTTCGCCGTGTTGTAATTAGTCATTTGCTATGCATGTCTTGTGGTCCTGACTGGAATGGAAATACTCTCGTGGAAGAAAGATTGGTTTCGTGGCAGGGCTGTTGTTACTTAAGATGTAACATGTAAGTGGCGATACTTTGGATATAAACACGAGATTAACGTCGTCACGTACTGCGACTCTACTTAATACGAACAGGAGTAGTTGTCAGGGGATTAGAGACAAGACACCATTACTTGGGTAGTGGTATTTCAGGCAACGGCTGAGGGGACGTGTTGCCCTCGTCCCTGCATCACGTCATCCGACGGGAAGTCATGGAGGGATAGTTCAACGGATAAAGAAAAGAACCTTTTTAAATTTTATCGAATAGAGGTAGCGAGAGGCGGGTCAGGCTGTGGCCTATGTGAATCTTCGGCGACTGGAAGTTTGAAGTCAGTAGTTGCTCTTTCAGATAGCTTCTGTCTTCCTGCGCTTGTTCTGAAGGATGGGATCCTTAACCAGGCTGGTTTTCCTAGAACGTTTCTCCTGGGTAGAACCAGTGAAGGTCACGATATCCATTGCCTCGCACGGGACGACGACTCCATCCGGGCACTCGTTTTGGTTTCCTGGGATGAAGCTCTCCCGGGAATCAACCGTCTGTTGAAGTTCCCCAAAAGCTTTTTTGAGGCCCCGTACACACAAGAGGAGAAGTTAATGGATGGGTTCAGGGAAACATAAGCGACAAATCTTACCTTGGCGATACTCATCGGAGTGCCATTAATATCCTTAGTCCTGGCATCGGTCTGCTTGATCTGGAACGATTCGTTCTGATGGTGGTCAGATCCCGCCTTCATTCGCGTAAGGTCCGAGCCAATAGACAGTAGTGCGCCACACGTGGACAGATCATGGTAATTGCTCCCTGAGGATGGAGAGTCGTAATTTCACTATCAGAGACTAAAATAATCCCAAAACATTATCCCTTCGACGAGGATGAGTCTACCCTTTGTCCTTGATTCCCGACCACTGGACTTGCTCGGCAGCCGATGGTTGGGGTCATCGTCCTGTCCGAGCAAATTCCGGGTTAAGCAAACATTGACGTCACAAAGGAGGTGTGAGATCCAGTAGAGACAGGATCATTTACTGTTGCTGTGTTTTCCAGGGCCTTTTTGGCCTCCATTAGTTTCCTCTCAGTCAGTTTGGAATGAAGAACACGCTTGCCTATAAACATAGAGACGAAGATAAAGTCATGCTTGGACGAGCATTAGGTATATGAACTTGATGTAGTCAGGACATCAGGATAATCACCTAGCCTCCTTGTTGCTTTCGCTTCCACCAAGCCTTCCTTGACCATTCTGTTGATGAGTTTCTTGACAGCAGACTGAGCAGTTTCTCCCTTGAGCTTCTCTTGGAGCTTAGGAATGGTCACATACTCCATGGGAAGAGTGTAATACAAGGCCTGCCGACAGAAAGTTTGTGTTAAAAGGAGTGCCGAAAGTTTCAAAGTTCGACAGAAGTACACCACCAACGGAAAAGGAAAAGCCTGCGGAGGGTAATTCTAAGAAATCATCCATATGCACAACAATTGTCAGAGGTGATTTCGATACCTTCATGTAAATGTGGTCATCCAGCATATGAGTTTTGTCTCCTGAACTCATTTGAGTATCATTCTCCTCTTTGATGTCAGTAAAGTCGTAGTGAGATGGCTGCTAAGCATCACCATTCAGAAAAGTTAGCCCATTCAACTGGCAACGCTGCCTCTCACGGAAATTTGCTGTAGAGGAAATGGACATGAACCTTCTTATTATTGACGGTGTAAGTATCTTGCCCTTTTCTTGATACCACCCCTTCCTCCTCGAGCTTTTCCATTATCTCTGAGCAAAATGGGAAAAACAAAGAGCCAATATGAAAAAGGAGATCAGTCGCCATAAAGCAACGTGGTGAACCGTCTGTGTTTCGATCTTGGTTAAGCATGGTTACCCTTTGTCGAGACCTGCAGACAATTCAGATATTACTGATCGATATGCTTCTGAAATAGGCCAGTCACCAAGGGAGGGTTACTTACCACTGAGATGTCTGGAAAATTTGAGAGGATGTCAATGAGTCTGAGCGTATTGAGATGGTGACCAGTTATCCAATCCTTGACCCGGGTCATTTGCTGTCCATCTTCAACAGAATCCTGAGTATCGTCTACAGAGACAAAATTAAGAAAGAAGAGTAAACCGTCCCCCGTGTTCTTGTGTAAACTTTAAAATCTTGAGGACCTTGATGCTCCTTCAAAGAGAAGAAACGCATCCATGTGAAGTGTTGTTTCTGACAGTAATAAATAAAGTTACCATCATCTACAATGCCCTTGTCAATGCCTTGCTGCTGATCTGCATAAATATCATTATCATAACACAGAATATAATAGAAAAACTTTATTTGCTATTAATATAGAGCAGGGGTGCTATGAGTTTATCAAGAATATACCAATGGGTGCAATTATATATTTATCATCAACTGATTGGTTGATCTGACAGTGGAAGCAGCAGGATTTGTGGTTGTCAGAAGGGATTTTGAAACTGAAATTAGCATAAAAAGATAAGATTTACTTAGCCTTGTACCTCGCTGTCTGAATCAGAATAACCATCCTTTTGGATTGAATCTGCTCCTAAGCTCACTTCCTCATCTTGACTATCATCATTATCATCACCGCAAGGATCAAGCACACTCTTTACCTGAGAATATACGCTTAAAATTGCGTCAATGAAGAGGATTCAGTGCATGTGAACTCGAGTATCCTCTGCCCTTTACCTTAAGAGCTAGAATCAAATGCTTGCTATTCACATTTCCAACCTCCATCTTCAGAGGATTCTTTCTCCATGTATTGTAAGCTTCCTCTTCACTGCATCCTCTGAAGAATGGAGGCTCATATTCCAATGGCTGTGAAAATAATGGCACTGCTTTTAACTTTAAACAGGTGAGAAAAAGAATTCAAATGGTATTGCATTTGCAAAACATCTAAATTTAAAAGCAACCAAATTTTTATCTAGTTTAACAGCAGGTAATAAGGATTCGAGAACCAAAAAGTGCTGTCTTAAGTCTTAACCATTAGTAACAAATTCTGACATTCGACAACATAGACAGATAAAAGAAATTCTGATATCTGTTGTGCCTCAAATGAAAAGGAAAACATGCTATCAGCAAAATGTGAAGCAAAACAGCTGCGAGTAGTTTATACCGTTACATCGTCATAGTATAGGAGCTTCATCAGTATAGTGCGCTGCACCACAGATAAACCATGCTTGTTAGGCAGGTCAGAAAAGAACAACTGTTAGGCATTTGCAGACATATACGCTTACCTCTTCAGGAATCTTATCCAACGTCCTCATCAACTGAACAAGAGTACGAACCATCTTACATGCCGAACTCCTACAGGGGAAGAGTTAGTCAGGTTAGCAACTGAACGAAGAAGATTTATCAAATGATTAGCTATTGTCTGGCAACTTACCGCATCTGATTTGGAGTAAGATCAGTTGTGGAATTGCACTTGAATGCAGTTCCCTTTCTACTTCCTATCCTGTTGATATTAAGGGAAACTTCTTCGTTGTCCGAGTCAGAATAGCTGAAAGAAACTGCAAAGAGAAAAGCACCAATATGTCTTTAAGTTCAACCAGAATGGTTTCATATAAGCCCGATTACTATCTGACTGCATTCTCAGATTGCTTTCCAGTAAATCTTGACTGGAAGGTATATATCATGAATATTTTCATACATGAATATTGCTCAACCATTGGCCCATCAATTGATTCACAGATACAGAAAAGAAGCGTCTTCAAATACTTCTTTTGCAGTGCATCATAGACACCTGGAAGGCACACATTAAGTCAATAATGGAATCATGCAGTTCAGATAAAATTATACAGGGGAAGATGCATAACATGCCCTTCTCCATCCAGTCGATCAGCCTGCGAGACTCTGGATCCATAGGCATCAACTTCTTTATCTTTATATCTACAAAAGATTTTAGGACTTCCAAAGATTCTCATTTGCAAATTTTCTGCAGTCATAAAGTAGACTTGGACCAAATAGATATCACCTAAAGCTGGAACAGACTTGTCACTGAAGTACTTCTCGGGAAAAAGTCCTCGGATGTAACTTATGTTGAATATTGCGATGCGCAGCAAGTTCCTAGTCTACTCCATAACAAGAGACAATAATGGTTACTCCAACTAAGTAGATTATGCTTGCGAATGCTAGACATTGAAAATAAAGAGCACTGCAGTTCTGCTTTCTTATGGCTTCATATCACAAGCTCTAATGAATCACGCTACAAAAATTAACACACAGCACTGCATTTTCACCGGTTTGTTACTTTTGACTACTCGGAGTAATATTATCATAAGAACATGAAACAAATATTGAAATTTACCTCCTCTCGTCTACATTTTACTTCTTCCTACCACAGGTTCTACTGAATTGTCCTAACAAATTAAAAGCAAGGCAACAGCTAGCAAATTTAACCAGAGGAATGAACTGAAATGCAGCCAAAGCAGATCACAAAACTGAAATCCAAAATCCGATTCTCATCAGAATCATGTTAAAAATAAAAAATAGGTTTCCGTTTCACTGGATCATTACTTCTTTTCGCTAATTTTATTTGAAAGGATGACAAACTAAACAGGAAACGACAATAGATGAGAAAACCAAGCTCAATTTGCATTTTCCCTCGCTTCCTTATCCTGATTGCTTGATTTCTACAATCAGCGCAGGAAACTGGAAACCAAAACCACAGAAGACAACGAAACTAAAAAATATCAAGCAACCGAAACAGCAAACAAACCAAACGCTCTCGTCAAGCATGTCCTCGGCTGGAAATTGAAACGACGATGCAAAGGTAAATTACCAGGAGGAGCGAGTCCTGCTCTGTGATCTCAGTTTCCTTCACCTTCTGCGCAACAACCTGCAGAGTGACAACCCTCAGTCCAAAGACAGCAACCGATTAAGCATCATGGAGACCATCCCAAGCCAAAGGAAAAGGATCGCATCTATTCTGCTAACCATCTCTTCCCCGTTTGAATTTCGGAATAAATCGAAAGAGTACTTCCGGAAGCAGCAGAATCGAAAGGAAAGAGGGATCGAATTGGCGGGAAGGGAGCGAAACGCCGAATCGGACGGAACGCTTATAATTATATAGCGCTGTCCGTTAGGACCATGGTTAAGTCCAATTAGCCCGTGGTTAAAGGAACCGTCAGGAAGCATTTACATAAATTACAGATTAAGTCCTTGAATTTCTATATTAGTCTCAAATTAGTCCAATAAATTTTCCCGCTACATCTCACTGACTCCCGCAATGGCCGAAGCCGATGACGACCGGCAACGAATGCCCGAGCCTGGATCTCCTTCTCGGCCCTACCTGCCGACGGCACATGTCAAGAAGCTCGTGTATCTCGACAGAGAAATCCGTAGAGTGAGCACCAGTGAAGACGATAGACAGTTTCTTTGGGATACAACCCTTTGCATAGCCCCCTCAAATCATACAATGTTAGAAATATCGGACCGACCCATATACTAAGCCAGCATACAAGTTCGATAGATTTTCGTTCAAAAACCAATTGACTGTAGAGGGAATAACCCGCTGAGCTTTATATACTAAACTTTACCTCTTCTCTGTGACTGAGTTTGCACAATTGGAATGTAAACCTTTCAACAACATAGTCCAATCGATTTCGGCGATTAGGATTTGAGAAATACTTTCAAATGGAGTTACATTGGTTGATGAAAGATGTGGATTGAAATATGAATTTAGCAATTCGAGACAGTTAAGCTTCTGCCAGCTTCTGATGCAGGTGTGACCTAGACATGTTTGCAATATCACCTTTCCTCTTATAAGCTTCTAGACACTCCCGTTCCAGGTCTAGCAATACTCTCTCCCTTTCCGCCCTATCATCCCCTGCTTCATCCCATATCATCTGCTCAAGATTGTTTCTCAAACTTCTTCGAGAAAGGAAAAAATGGCAAATCATTCGCCAAAAGCTTAAATCAACATACGATTTGAATTCTCTTGCGTGTTTTTTTTGAATGTTTAAAGTCTATGATAACTCAATTTGTGTTTGAATTATAAATGCTCTCCCTTAGTAATATATGTAAAAAAGCTTATTTATACTAAAAATCATAATTAAATGCGTAACGTATCGGAGTTATCTTCGTGTCGAGTGACATTCGTTTCTTCACTAACGTCGAATCCTACCTATTGTTGAGTTGCTTCATTTTACTTACCGTCGTTACGTAAAATCTCGATTACCTTCTTGGTCTTGTAATATGTGTCTTTATATACCCATGTTTTCGCTTGGATGAGTTGAAAATTATTACTCTTTTCCAGACGAATGATAGGTTAGGACAATATTCAAAATTAAACGATGATGTTCTCCTCAAACGAGCGATGACAACAAGTTGTGATGTTCTAAGCGAAACGCGAAGTCCAAGCAATGACAACGAACCGTGACAAATGAAAACCCGATCTCCGCGTACCATGATTGGGTCCATCCATACGCCTATTGTTGTTTAAAGGCCTATGACTTAGATTTTTCCAGTATGTTGAAGGAACTTTGAGATGTGCTTTCGTGCATAAGTTCCACATACGAAGCACTCAAAACACAATGGAACTTTTTCGTTTTTGGGGGGTTGGGGGCATATGAGCCGAGGATGTGTTTGTGCGTGTATTGCATGCAAGACAAGGCTAGCTGAACTGACAGGTGTTGGGTGATGTTGTGGCTTTAGGATCAAGAATTAGCAGGTAACTCTTCTTTCCTCTCTTGCGGCACCCCTTTTTAAAGGGAGCAGGAAGAAGAAGAAGAAAGAAGAAAGAAGAACAAACAGGGGAAGTTGGGAACAATTGTAGGGATCCATCCTGTCACTGTCCATTCCCTGTTGTGTAGTTGAAGTTTGGTCCTTCATAGTCTTTGAGATGTGATGATGTAAAAGGGAGTTTTGTTCCATAATGACGTCATTTCGCCAAATGACGCAGTTTGGAAAATATTTCGCCAACTAACCCACCAAAGTCGGTCTTACAAAGATCGACTTCCTCAGTTTTTTTTTCTTTTTTTTTTTCTTTTTCTTTTGAATTTATAAAAAAAAAAGCTTAAAGGGAAGTTGGCCAAGGCCGACTTCCCATTCATTAAATTTTTTTTTATTTCAAAAGAAAAAAAAATTGAAGAAGTCGGCCTTACAAAGGCCGACTTCCTTCATGCAGCGTCCCAGACTTCGTTTGCTAAAATTTTTTCTAAGTGTGGTGAAGTCGGCCTTACAAAGGCCGACTTCCTTGAGGACCAAAGTTGGTCTTTGTAACGCCGACTTTGGTGGGTTAGTTCGCGAATTATTTTCGTTAGTGCGTCATTTGGCGAAATATTTCGCCAAATGACGTCATTATGGAACAAAACTGACGTGGACGGCTTTCTTCCCTCGCTCCCATCTGGTAGCTGCTGAAGAAATCACCGTCTCTGTGAATAATCCAATCCTCAGTTTTCTCGTTGAGTGAATTGTCCATATAACTTACTCTTCCATACATTTTGATTGAGGCGCAGCAACTTGAGTGTTTTTCCCTTGATTTTAGTTGTCACGCACCAACTAAAGACCCTGACAACCCAACTGCCTATATATTCGTATACTTGTGTTCATAGAATGAACACTCCCACAAATGAGCTGACCCTAAGGTCCTGTTTGTTAACTGTCCGTTTTCTGTTTTCGTTTTCTTATTCGGAAAATAAAAAACAAAAACTGAAAACCCCAAAAACAGCTTTCCTCTTAAAATTTAGAAGAAAAAAAAACCTCTTTATCCTATCAAACAGGCCTTCTATTGAGTTGGGTGTCCATACCATTTGGTGGAAGGCATGATTTGGTAAAATGACGATGGCAAGGAGTGGTTTAGGTCATGAATGAGAGGGTGACTTAGAAGCTTTCTATGAAGCGTTTTTCTTGTGTCATTAGGCAATAGCTAAACGTCAACTAATCAAGACCTGCATGATTGAGATAAAGATCAATTATTCTATCGCTGAAATAATAATTTAAAAAAAAAAATACTCTTTTTCCAAATCAACCTTTCCGTACTGACTACCGATACAGAGAATATTACCCCCACTCAAAAGAAGCCTGGGGAGTCTGACCTTTGCTCGCAGCTTATGTGCGGAGTGCGAAATCCGCCACGAGGTTTCATCACAATCGACCAATATCTACTGTACACTGCACGATCTAACGTAAAGAACAGGTTGCAGTGAAAGAATATTGAATATGAATGATTTCCTTCCACTCATGGAATGGCAAGCTGCTGGATTCCGGAGGCCTAATAGAGAATTTCCCACGCGAGAGAGGAGAAAAAAGTTGCGTTGAGCTTACAGAAATCCCATGCCTGGACCACTCCCATGTTGAGTCTGATCTTTGGACGTGTTTCCAATATGCCCTTCGCTGCGCGACCATGGCTTGGAGGAGGAGGTGGTATGATCGGAATGTACAGGTATGTTTGAATAGGGAGGTCCTGCAGAGCTCCTACCTCTTCCGCCTCCACCAATCCGGGATTTTCAGCCTCTGGCTCCTGTGCATGCCGAGAGTAATGCTGGGAAGTTTGTGCTTCACCTGTCTCCATATCATGTCAACCGCATCATCCTTCTTTGGAGGATACTGAAATTCGTAGTGACGGGAAATGTTCTTCAGGACATTCCACATCTTGACCCATCTTTCTCTAGGGAATTTCCGAAGTTGATCAACCATGTAACCCGGCTGAAGCGCCTCCTTCACCGAAAAGAAGATGGAGAACCGAGAGTAGTCAATTTCGTCCTCATAAGGAAGCTCGATCTGATCACTGACGATGACTGGGACGCAGTGACTAACAATTGCATCGAACAGACGGCAAGAGGATGGAGTATCTCCCGCTGGATGCAAGCAGAATTTCGAGGAACGCATTTCCTGTGTGGACTGGAAAAGAGTTCAAACAATGATGTCAATGATTGTTTCACACAATTGAATTTGAGTGTCATTCAAGCAGGAATAAGATAATGAAGTGTGACATCCGTAACCCAAAAAGGGGATGCACAAGGAAACAATAAATAACGGTCAATATGGTCATGCTAATGCAACACTATTGCCTAATTCTTCTTAAAAATGTCATAACAGCCATCATTTTGATGAATAAATTACAGATTCGATAGGTATGACCTGGCCCATCAATAAACTATACCGTAGGGACTCAAAATTTATTATCCAAATTCTCATGCTCAGCAGGTTAAATAAAAAAAACATCATTGTACCATTTTAATGCTCTCTGTTGTCGCTTTGCTTTGTAAATACTGAACGTCATCGTAACCATCGAAAATTTTCTCTAGTTTAGCACGTACTTTTCCCTCCTGCATCACAGTAATGGAAAAGAAACTAATTAGTAGACGAGACAGTCAAACGATCGGCTTAGAATGCCAAGAAAATACTAAGACTAATGCAGTGGTGAGCTTCAGAACACGTACGGCTTTCCGCACCGTCCCTCCCCGGAAGAATAGAAGCCAGGGGCGAGATCCATAAGGGTCTGTAGAGTTATCATCGAGAAAGGATTCCACAACATGTACATATGGAGAGACCACATCCTTCTTCAAATTCGACAATTCTCTAGGGTAACGGCCAAAATCTACAACAATAAGAATGGATGCGTTCACCTGTTCCCGGAGAAACCTGAAAGCATTTGGGTGTGACACAGGAATTACATGATCTTTCCCACCAGATCGCTGCCAATACTTTGAATTTCGCAGGATCTCAAGGAGGTCGATCTGAAACCACAAGTTAAAAGATATTAACCAGATGCAAAGAGGCTACTGAATAAAATCTGGTAGTTAAATTAATTATCCCCTTCATTCAACCAGAGATAGGCATACAAACTTCAGCTATGCCGAAACAAATACAAGAGAAAAACCCTATCACATAATAAAAGAAGAAGCGGGTTAGAGAACACGATCCATTCAATGACAAACAACTGGACCATGTTCACGAAAAGTTTCGAGAAAGTCCAGTCACTGCTAGAAAACTCTATTATCCAATACTGGCATGAGGAATTATATCGTTATACGAATTAGCGGACAGCAGGCAAACATGTTCACCAACCTAATCAAATAAAAACCCCACTCGTTTGGACACCACAAGGACGATTTCCACGACAGAAAAGCAGTTATAAGCCGCCATTTCCTTTGTCCAACAGCCAATTCCAAATCATAAAACGAAAACATAACTGTGAATTAAGAAATCGACAGACAAAAATTACCTGCAACTGATGATCAATCTCGGTATCCGGATCCGTCATATTGTGGCCGTGAGTATTGAAGCTCAGCGAGGAGAAGAACGGGACGAAGAACACGTCCGCGTCCTCCGGATCGGACACCCTAACGGCCTCCCTACCGCCGCCGTCGTCTCGATCCGTGTAGAGGAGCGAGGCCGTCATCCAGTACTCGACGCTGTGCTGCCTCTTGAGGCCGCTGTTCCTCGGCCACGGGGGCAGGTCCCCGGCGGTGACGGGGGAATCATCGGCGGAGGCGGGGGATTCACGGCGAAGCATGCCGACGTTGAACCTGCGGGGGAGATCGTACATGTAGACGCGGAGAGGGGAGGAGCAGGAGAAGGACGACGGCGGCGGCGGTGGAGGGGGAGAGAGTAGGCGGAAAGAGGAAGGGAGGAAGGAGGAGCGGAGGTCGACGGTGGAGAAGAGTAGTGTGAAGACGATGAGGACGGTGAATAGGAGCGTCAGGGAGAGTGTCGCCGTCGCCGTCGCCTTCGGCTTCGGGTACATCGTTGTCGGAGCGGCCGTTTGCGGGTGCCGGTTGGCCTCCCAGGCGACGACGTCGCATTTATCTGATGAACGAATTCTGGATGGGCTTTGGGCTCAATAATGGGCCTTCAACGGAGTGGAGTGTTTCATTATATTTTATAACAATGAGGCCGGTTATTCGGGCCCAGATCTTGCGCAACGATAACTTCATGTTGGGCCAAGACTTAATTGTTGTTTTGTTTCTTCATTTTGTTTCACATGAAGGAATTAATCATCCATCCCATATTCGTCTGCAGGATTCCCAAAGTATGTCACCCTCTTGGGATGTGGCAGTGGTTGCAGAACGGGCACGCTCTTGACGTCTTGGATGCCATGTGATCAGCCTCTAGTCCCCGAAGAATGGCCTTCATTGGTATCAGCCCTTTGGACGGATTCACTGCTCTAATAACTCCTTCCATGGCACCCATTACGCCTTCTGTATCGATAAGATCTTTCTTCTTCATCGGTGCCACACATGCTTCCAAAACTTGCATTGATTACCAAACTTTGGTTCCCTAGTTCGAGCCAAGCAATGAAGTTTTTTGTCCCTTTCAAGTTGTAGAACTTTTGTGCCGAGGAAGATCCTTGAATCTGAGCAGATAGAGTCCTGGGAATAGCTCGACTTTCCTTGGTTCTGAAGAATACGGAATAGATCAGCCTGCAATCAAAAGACGGAAATCACCATGGACCGAACATTAGTGAACATGTAGTATACCTTGCAAGTGGATATAACCTTTTTTCTTCAGCCAAGAATATTCCTGACCTATTGGGTGCAGCATTAGTCCGGAACAAGCGGCAGCAAAGCACATGAACACCGTTGTAGATCTCCAAATCTGGCATCGCCTCGCTCCTTCAGGACATCCCGGAAAGTCTAGGATGACAAATTGAAGTGGCACACCATCTGACACAGTTCGTAGAACCAAAGAGAGAATTTAGAATTAATTTCCATCGTCAAAGTTTCACTATTAGATAAGAGTCATACCAAGCACATCCAAATGCTCATCAATAGTAGTACAAGTGTATGGTCGTGTCGGGTTTGTGGATGAAGGTAGGGCATTAGGAACACCGCATAATTTGATGATATCTGGAGCATGGTCCCTACCTGCGCCTTAACTGCCAAAAAGAGTAAACGAGTAAGGATATAGTGTGCCAGTAACCCCAGTTTAGCGAGATTGACAGTCAAGTCATTGTCTAAAAGAAGCGGTCACCTGTGGTAATTGTGAATACTTCATCCGTTGAAGGATTCGATGGCGTTCTCCACGAAACCAGATTCATGTCGTATATCAGTATGGATATTTACCTGGCCCAAGTAACGGGAAAGGGAGAAGATGGTTTTGAAGAATCAGATTAATGGTTTTGAATAACAACTTGAGTCCACCCGTTGCACCAGCACTAACTGCCTTACGCAACTTCTCGGGCTTCGAACTTTTACCTATGAATAGTTAGGAATGTCATGTCTCTAGAAATACATGCCAGTCAAGACATGTTTAAATTTTACAGCAGGAGTGAACCATTTCTCAGGCACAAGCTACACTTAGAATGCGAGTCGACGTAACCTTGCATTGTCAAACCAAAGCAAAAGGATGTAACATAATGACAGCAAATGCAAACAACACTTACCTTTTCTGTAAACCAAAAAAATTCAGTGGAAGGTCATCGGTTGATTGAAGCAATAGTTTCATGTTCCGCCGGGCAGGCGTATATGTTGATGCACAAGTTCCATCAGCAGGTCCAGTACCACTTCCAACTAGTGTCGTGATTGCTGCAAAAACACCGAGTAGCCATAACAATCAGATCATTGCACAGGTCAACGATATCACTATCTAATAATAGATCGAGAGTATGCAAGCAAACCTTCAACGGAAGGTCAACAGAATGGGATCAAAATTATTGCTTTATCTCGTGAATTCTTAATTGCAGTTCCATCTCTCTAAACGGGGAGAAATTTCAGTTAACAGAATGGGATCAAAATTATTGCCACGTCACATACACGGTGGAGTAATTTGAAGACACGTCGGACATTAAACATAACCGTTAATGACACGACTCGTAACGGCAGTTAGGTTTAAGGCCAAATAAAAAACTAAAATCGAATTAAGGCCAAATCCAAAACTTTTAAACGATAAGCCACAAACGGAAGTTGGCATATAGTTCAGGCTAAATATCGATAATTTGCCTTATTTCGATTTTGCCACGTCATATACACGTGGACATTAAACATAACCGTCAACGACTCGTCTGAGACTCGTAACGGCCGTCAGGTTTAAGGCCAAATCAAAAACTAAAATCGAGTTAAGGCCAAATCCAAAACTTTTTAAACTATGGCACAACAGTAAGTTGACATATTAGTCAAGCCAAATATCGATAATTTTTTTTTTAATTATTATTATTATTATTATTTTAAGGCAAAATATACGATAATATCATAAACTATGCTCAAACTTTCTGTTTTGTCAAAATCTTTTTTAGCTATACGATATTATCACTGTCTTTAGTGTTGTAATTTTTTTTGTCAAATCTTGAATTTTATTATGAGGAAACCAAACAAGGCCTTAATACTGTCTAACAGTTATCCTATAATAGTTGACTTTTAACCTCTCATTGCATCGTTTTGCAATCTAGTTTATGCGTAGTAGTAACCTCACAATAAATCCATCATCCGTTCTTCATCGATTTTACAGATTCTCAACAGCATCAATAACTACAGTCCAACTTCAACTTCCAAATTACTTAATTTAACTATTAAAATTATATAATAAATAACACATGAAATTGTTTAATATTATTATTTATTTTTTCACTTTTTTTAGTCAATAATTGAAATTTAAAGATTATGACCTGTTTGGTTTCCTCAGAGTAAAATTCAAGATTTGACAAAAAAAATTACAACACTAAAGATAGTAATAATATCGTATAGATAAAAAAAATTTTGACAAAACAGAAAGTTGTGCATAGTTTATGATATTATCGTATATTTTGACTTACTTTAACGTAGAAAAAAGAATCAAAATCTCGGTAGTTTGATTTGGACTAGCGCAAGAAACGGAGAAGCAACAACGACTGGATCCTCAAACATTTTCTTGCTCTTCCTCTTCCTCGTACGCTGTCTCTCCTGGCACGTCGCTTCCGCCTTCCTCGTGCCTGAGCTCATCCTCGTCGACCGGAGCATGGCCTGGTGGTTATGGCGGTCCGGGGACGCCGTTGGGTTCAAGGTGCTGGCCGGCCTCGTCTCTATGTACGCCCTCTTGGCCCTGATCACCTACTCCGTCCTCAACACGAAGTTCATCCACCCACTCGGCCATGACGCTCCCTTAGACCGCTTCTCCGAGGCCCGTGCCATTGACCACGTCCGGGTCCTCGCGCAAGACATCGGCAGCCGACAGGTTAGGACGAAGATCTCGCCTTTGCTGTGTCCCTGTGCGTTTCGATATAGTTGGGACCCGTCCCCGTGACGATTGCGTTCGACTTGAATGTTAGGAAGGTAGAGAGGGATTGCACGAAGCTGCCCGGTACATTAAATCGCAGTTGGAGTCGTTGAGGGAGCGAGCTGGGCCTGAACTGAAGTATGTGCCAAAGGAGTTCTCGGTGAATCTGAATTGGGGTCGTTGTTTTTGTTTCTTGATTGTGTGGTCGCTCTGATGTTTCTGGATCTTCTTTTGCAGGATTGAAATAGAGGAGTCAACGGTTACAGGTTCGTTCAATATGATATTTCTGGGACACAGTATATCATTTGGGTACAGGAACCACACCAATATTGTGGCAAGGTGGCACTCCCTTCTGCTTAAGGAATGCCTTTGATTTCATTTTGTGATTTAATGGAAGAACTGTATCTGCACGGAGATTTACTTATGTGGATGGAGTGTGAAAGAATAAGGCATAAAATGCTTGACTTTGTTCTGTCAATTCATAGACAGGATGCTACGACTTCCTCCTTGAGAAAGCAATTAGATATGATAGGAGTCCAAATCCGCTCCCGATCCGGTGAAAGAACTGGAAGGATTGTGCAAACATTTTCTTTTTTTTTTTATTTCTCTAGTTCTTCCTCTAGTTTCTTGACATGCCTTTCAACACTTTCTTGTTTTATGTGAAATTTTCAGGCTATCATCTGCAGATTCAAGTGACTCTGAGCCATCGGTCTTAATGAATGGCCATTTTGACAGTACCCTTGGGTCTCCTGGTGCCGGCGATTGCGCTTCATGCGTTGGTAAGTGCAAGTATTGGTTCCATTTGCTTATACTTATTTGCTAGCTGCCAAGTTGTTTAATTGCAAGTTCTCTTCCTCAGCATCCATGTTGGAACTCGCAAGACTTGCTGTTGACTCTGGCTGGATACCTCCTAAACCAATCATATTTCTTTTTAATGGTGCAGAAGAACTGTTCATGCTTGTAAGTATTGGCAATTGCATATTGTTTAGTCCATTTGGTTGACGAAGTCTTCCTGTCTGTTTCTAATTCTTGAGCTCCTTATTGCTTAAGTAGGATTTGTGAAGTAATGTCTGCATCAAGTCTATGCAAAATATTTAACCATTCTACATCCCCGGAAAATGTTTATCTTTTCCTTTCTGAATTGTTTGACACTTTCAGGGTGCACATGGGTTTATGAGGACAAACAAATGGCGAGATTCAATTGGAGCTGCTATCAATGTTGAAGCAACTGGGACTGGTGGACCAGGTAACTGGAAATAGCGGACATGTGAAATTCATTGTGCCCTGCGATATGTTGCTGGCTTGCTGCTGGGTAGATTGCTAAAAACTCGGGAATTTAACTAATTGATTGATCAGATTCTGCCACTATGACAACCTGTCTCTGTTTCATCGGCAGTAACATATTGCACCGTTAATCCAATTTATTTGCTTTTTCCTGTAAGACTCTTGCTAATTTGATGTTCCAAGGCATTAATCTGTGGTACCTTGTGGAAATATCTTGGAGTCGGTGTAGTTCTTTGATCTAGTGCATATGCCAATTAGTTGAGGATAGTAATGCTGTTGATACTTTTCTACTTCTTTACTTCTTCATGCATATTTTGTTGATTTCTGTCATTGACCTCTACAGATTTGGTCTGCCAATCTGGGCCTGGTGCATGGCCATCCCTTGTTTATGCTGAGTCAGCCGTGTATCCAATGGCTCATAGTACCGCTCAGGTTCCTAGTTTACCCTGTTCCATTGGTTATTTACCTGAATTGGAGATTTAATGACTGGACATAAAGTATTCTATTTTAAGGGAGGAAAATACAATCCCAACCGAGAGTGATGGCATACATGTTGGTTGTGCAAAGGCATGGATCACTCTGCTGTTGATTTATTCTTGGCGGTTTTTTAGCTTGCAGAAGCATGTACCTTGATTGGGCTTTAGGATAGTAAGATTCTCATATTAGGCATTTGATTCTGTCTGCTTTTATTTTTCTATAGTGATAATATGTTCATGTGACACATTCTGACTGGAATCTTCAATTGGATAATCAGTAGAATCTTCTGTTCGTGTCACACGGGTTGGTTTATTTGACAAAATTCAAATTTACAAGATTTCTGTTCAGTGACAGTGATGTTATTTCGTGATGGGACTATATCTGTTTCTGTGGGAATCTTGACTAAGCTTCCCGACTGGGATCCATTTTGGTTGCTTAATCCATTTCTTCTCGATCAACTATTCGCTATAAATGTTAACATTCTCTCTTTGACGTATGTGATCCTCAGGACGTTTTCCCTGTTATCCCTGGAGACACTGATTACAGAATGTTTTCAGAAGATTACGGCAATATCCCTGGCTTAGATATTATATTCCTGTTGGGGGGATACTTTTACCACACATCCTATGACACCGTGGATAGACTAATGTATGTGCCACAACTATTACTTTGGTACTGACATTGGGTTATTTAAATTCCTATTGACTTGACTGTTTGATTTTTTTCCCTGGCGAATGGAATGTATTAGATTAGACCGGGAAGCATCCAAGCACGGGGTGAAAATCTGTTTAGCCTTGTCAGGGCCTTCACAAATTCTCCCATTTTGAAAGATTCCCAACAGAGAAAATCCTTAGAAGCTATCAATGACAGCTCTTCAACTGATCGAGCTGTGTTTTTCGACTACTTTTCCCAGATTATGGTATGGATTTCCTTATGGCATTTTGTTACTTCAGGCATCCAGTTTTCAGATGAGGGCTGCCGCTGATAACTTACACTGTCAAATCATATTCCAGATATATTATCCAAGAAGGGTGGCTGTCGTGCTTCACTCTATTCCCATGACCATCCTCATTATCACATCCTTCCTTCTTCCTTTAATAAGCCCTGGTCATGGTTCATCTTTTGCTTTCCTCTGGGATATTGTGAAAGGTACTTGGTTACTCAAAGATGGCGTTCCTTACATCTTGTTTGTTTTGTTTTTTCTTCCTGAAATGTTAATGAGATATTTCATCTAACAGGAATTTTCCTGCATGCGGCTGGGATCATACTGGCCACTGTATTTCCAGTCGTGTTTTCAATATTGAGATTGATGTTTTCTAAAAATGCTATGAACTGGTAGGTTCTCCTCGATGAGCTTCTCTCTTTTCTTTGTGCTAGTCATACTTAAAATTCATTTTCCATCATTGACGGTTTCATTTATCCATTTGTCTAAACATTTCAATGGTGGCTTGACATCTAACTGTGTTTCAGGTTTGCCAATCCGTACGCGGCCTTTATCATGTTCATTCCCAGTGCTTTACTTGGCTTATTAATGCCACGAATTGCGTGGAAATCCATTCCAACCTCTCAAAAAGCATCAGGCCCTAATATGTCCAGAGAAGTGAGCCATTAATTTTGTGCTTAAGTTGTTCTTTCTTTTTACCTTTATTTTGACTACTGATGACAGATATCAAATTACCAATGGACCACAGACAATATTTTATGGCAATTTAAATACAATTAAATTTATCTTAAATTTGTTCATGAGACTGCAAATATTTTTGTCAAGAGACAACACTGGTTTGCTCAAGCAACCATGGAAGTTCTTAACATCTAACAAGAAACTGAATTTATTATTCTGTTGCAGGTTCGTGTGGATGAAGCGAGGTTTTGGGGAGCATTTGGTTTCTATGCTATCATAACTATTGTATATTCTTATCTGAATTTGGGACTTGTTCTTGATGTCCAACATTTTGAGATTTATCTTTTAGTTTTAGTCTTTGTTTTTATAAGAATCGCATTATAAACCTGAAGAAATTCAAATTTTGCAGGCTTATCTTTTAGCAGGATTGCAAGGGGGTTTCTTAACTTTTCTGATTTCTGCTTTCATGTTTGCTTCTCGGATCATCGTCTGGCTTTCTTCTAGGTCTGGTGGCTTCCGGTCACTCAGGTAATGCAGTTTTGGATGAGTTGATCTTATCATTTTTCACTTGATGATTGTTGCATTCTCTTGTATTTGCAGTTGAGTTACTTTAGGAAATTATTCAGTTGCATTTAATCATCAGTAATATATTCTGATGCCTTTTTTGCTTACGGATTAAAGAACCTGGTCTTACACTAACTCGATGGATCCTTTACCAAACTAAGTTGGATTGCGTTACATGAGTCCGATATCATTTCATTTATGGAAACATTTATGACTATTGGAGATTTGGATACAGTGGAAGTTATGATGTAATAACATTAGTCGTTGTTATACGCTGATTTAGTGGCTCCTCTTATACATGCAAAATGTGTTCCTAATTCCTTCTATTTTAACGTTTTCTTTCCTTGAGTATATATTCTGATATTAATTATTTATTTCAGGTCCACCACCATCTATGTGATGCCTTTGATTCCATGCATTGCATTTGCTGTGTATTTCAGCGGATTACTTACTCAGTTTCTAATTGAGAAAATGGGAATGATGGGTTCTATTCCACCTCCATATGGTATGCATTTCAATCTGTACTACACTTCTATGATGAGAAGTGCTAACATCAGATGGACATGCATCTTGAACATGACTAGAAGTGTTAAGCAAAGAGGTGTTTGAGAATGCTTAAAGGGAGATTTGATGGTTTCATTCTGCTGCGACTCGATTCATGGGGTTATCTGTTACCAGACATGAAAAGGCAACAAGTTAATCCACTAATAATTTTCTTTCAGGGTTTTTCATCGCCGACATTGTAGTGGCAGCAATAATTGGCGTTGGTACAGGGTGGTGCTTTGGACCCCTTGTCCCTGTTTGTGGCCATTGGTTAGCAAAATCTTCTATCTTGCAGTTCTTATTGCAGCTTACCGTGGTCACAATGGCATTATCATCCCAGCTTTTCCCATATAGCAAAGATGCTCCAAAGAGAGTGGTGTTACAACACACATTTGTAACTGAAGGTACCGAAAACTGTGTTGGGTGTGAACTCGTAAAAGACCCTTTTGGGAAGTCCTTTGTTTTTGACATTTTGTTGTAATTGATAGGGGGGGAGCAGTTAGTTCGTTCCAGTTATGATTTTGCCGTGGTGGATTCCAATGATCTTCCTTTTGTTTTCCATCATTCACCGGAAGTGGGAAAGCAAATGCAGATTACTTCTGATTTTTCCTTCGATGCTGCTTATTTATCCAACAGACAAATTTGGATGGTTAGTGTTTAAAAAAAAGAATCAGTTTTCTATGTGTGAGTTATGCACTAGCATTTTTTATTAATTTTCTGGAGATGCAAGTTGAATTCAGTTTAAATATGATTAACTTCTGCTTAATAACCGGCCTCGGTGTCATCTCTCCATGCCAAATGAGGATGAAGTGATTTGCATTAATACTCCCTCCACACTTTATGGTAAAAAAACAATTGAATTATATGCATTCTGAAGTTGAATTGGAGTCCATAACTAGTCGATACTTTGTACTGGACTGGACTGTTTCCTAAACTCTCAATGGTGCATATCAAGATCATGAATACACGATATGCTTTTTCTTTAAAATCTTGTAACAATGCACCTGCGAAATGACTTCGAAACTGTTTATTGGTTGAATAAAATTGACATATTTTTTTTCTAATGCAGGGAATTTTTCCAGTATCATTCCTATTTTCGAGAACACTAAATTTTCCTGCACCTAGTGATGAAATTTTGAAGCAATATCAAAGCTTCCCCCTGTTATCTTCTTATAAGCCACAGACTTCCAGCTTAAATTCCGGCAGAGTTCACTTGGAACTCTCTCTTGGGTAAGTATAGGTCAGCAAATAAAACCAAGGATAAAATATGATCATCTATGGCCCCATGTAATTTCTGACGTGGATTATTGATTTGGGCAATTGTTAGTGGTTATTCAAATTGTTCAGTTTATAATTCTGTTTCTTGTCATGCTAATCAAACCCCTTTTTGTTGCTTATCTCCACAGTTCTTTAAAGGAGGTTTGGGTTGCAGTGCTTAACGTTACTGGTCCACTGTCTAGTTGGTCATTTGCGGATGAGACTCTCCCTGGTAACAGTCTACTCATGAACCTATTAAGATGGACAAGTTCCTTCTTTGTTTTTAGGCATAACATCCTTCGTATTGTTGCCAGTTCCGGAAACAGTCGATGGTGGCCCTCCATCCTACATATGTAGACTCAGCGGATACAGTGGCGAGAACTGGACCTTCTGGCTGGAGGTAATTACGTAAATATAGTTCTATCTTAATCCATGACTCGGCATGCTCTGCAACGCACTCTCTCCTACTTATACGCACCCCTCGTTTTTCCCATGATGTTCTTACTCTTGCTCTATAAATACAGGCAAATGATTCCGGGAAGTTGCAGATAGATGTATCAGTGATCGACCAACACTTGACCGATGCAACCGTGAAGTTGACGGGTCTTTTCCCTGAGTGGGCCGTCGTCACAGCCTACTCCAGCTTCATGTCGAGCTACACGTTCTAGTCCCCCATTACATTTATGTGGTTCCATTGAACAGGGTAGAGTAGAGACTTAGTCACAGCACACCCACTCAAAAAGCTTGTTTTTCTTATCACGAGACTGCCTTGATGGGCATGAGTATTTATTTAATAATAAGCCTTCGATTGGGAGAAATTGTTCGATCTTCTCCTTTATAAACAAATCATGCCGTTCCGTCCCAAAGAACAACGAAGAGGCGTGTTTCCCGAAACGTTAGAGGATGTCCGGCAATGGGCTCACAATGGGCCTACATCCTTATGGGCCGGTCCATTTAGATTGGGCCAACCGTAGATAGAAACGACGCTGTCTAGGCGCAGTTGGCTCAAATATATAAAGAAGACGAAATCCACCTTCCAAAACCCTAACTACCGCCGCCGTACCCACTACCCCATCCGCCATGGTAACGAACTCGACCTGGGAGTTGATCCTTCGTCGTGATGGATTTGGGGTTCTGATCTTCGTATCGTGATTGGTTGATGTTTTTGTTTTTGCAGGTCAAGTACTCGAGGGAGCCCGACAATTCCACCAAGTGTACGTCGTTGTCGATTCCACTCGTTCGGCTCTGGTTCTTGCTTTCGTTTTTTTAACGTTTGCGGAGGTTTTTTTATTCTTGTTGGATTTTGGATTCCTTTTCTCAGCTTGCAAGGCGAGGGGTTCCGATCTGCGCGTGCATTTCAAGGTATTAGTTATGATCTACGATCGATCGGATTTGCAATGTGAGATTAGATTTAGGCGCGAATGATTTGATGAGACGTTAGGGATGGATTCGTCTTGCTAGTATGGTTTTATTGCCATGACTGGATTTGTCGCCGGGTTCTCCTATGTGCATGGATCTCGAGTGTTTGTCAGGGAAACTGATACTTGTACCTGAGGGTTCAAAAAATGGGGTCACATTTTAAAATTTTTCTTTTTGGTGTTCGATTTTGGCATTTGTTCGACAGTCTTGAGTGTTTGAATTCGACGGAGAGTAGTTTATTTTTGGTAATGAATTTGTGTTTGTGAGTTTCACTTCATGTGAGTGAATAAACCCGAGAAAGCTGGGTCCCATCGGCAAACTATGTATGTGGCTCTCGTAAGCTTCAGGAACAACAATTTTAGGACGCAACTAAAGTTCCATGCATGGGTGATTCCATGCAGTACGACACGGTACACAACGGTTTCGTATTTTTGTGTACTGTTTCGTACTGCACGGAAGCACCCTTGCACGACACTTTAGCCGCGTCCGCAATTTCACTGTTATTGGGTGAACCTATGCCTATTTTGTGTGGCTGAAGGTTCAATAAATGGTGGAACATCATTTGTAGTCCTTTTCTGATTCTAGTTGTTGGTTTTGGATGGTTATTTGTTTGGTATTGTGCTGTCATTGGTGTAGTTCTATTTTCAATGGATTTTTCCCGTTTATTGTCGCTGAAGTGTTATCCATATTTCTGTCTACTTATTTTCTTTTTATAAATGTTTGTAGAATACCCGGGAAACTGCATTTGCAATTAGGAAGTTGCCTTTGACAAAGGCAAAAAGATACCTGGAGGATGTTCTAGCCCACAAACAAGCTATTCCATTCAGAAGGTTCTGCCGTGGGGTTGGGCGGACAGCTCAGGCCAAGAACAGGCACTCAAATGGGCAAGGACGCTGGCCTGTAAAATCAGCCAGATTCATCCTCGATTTGCTGAAGAATGCTGAGAGCAATGCTGAAGTAGAGTTTTCTTTCCCGTGAATTCCTTGTGAGCGATGCTTTTGACTGACACCATGTAAGCGTTGGCTCATGTAGTTCCTTCTATTTTGATGCAGGTGAAAGGCTTGGACGTTGACACGCTTTACATCTCTCACATCCAGGTGAACCAAGCCCAGAAGCAGAGGCGTCGGACCTACCGCGCTCACGGAAGAATAAACCGTGAGCACTTGCATTTCCTTGCATAACAATATCTTGTTGCTGTGTGACTCATCCTTTTCGTGTATCATTTTGACTACAGCTTACATGTCTTCCCCTTGCCACATCGAGCTGATCTTGTCGGAGAAGGAAGAGCCAGTGAAGAAAGAGGTAAGCTATCCTCATTTGATGGGAGGATCAACAGTTCTATCACCACTGATTTGATGTTCTGCGATTGATTTCTTCCTGCAGCCGGAGACCCAGCTGACCACGAGCAAATCCAAGAGGTCCCAAGTTTTGCGCAGCGGAGCTACCGCCTAGGTTATGGGTGGTTGTTTCATTTCAGGGCAGAATAGCATCGCTTGTTAACCGAGTCTCATTTTGGAATTTTGTGTGGTCATTTATATAATTTTGTAAGGAAGTTTAGTTGGTCTTTTTAACACTGCGCGTCCTCATTTTGAAGAACAATTTGGAGCTTTGTTCCAATTTAACCTTGTTTTTCAAAATAATTCGCGAAATGACCTCGTCAGTTTGGAAATTCGTAAAATAACCTTGTAAAATCGGCCTTTGAAAGGCCGACTTTAATTCCTTAAAAAGTCGGCCTTTGAAAGGCCGACTTCCACTGAATAGGAAAAAAAAACAAGGAAACGGGGGATAAGGCCGACTTCCCTAAAATTTTTTATTTTTATTTTTATTTTTATGAAGTCGGCCTTTCAAAGGCCAACTTCTTTAAGAATTTGAGGTCGGCCTTTCTAAGGCCGATTTCACCAGCTTATTTGCGGAATTTCGAAATTGACGAGGTTATTTCGCGAATTATTTTATAAATTAAGGTTAAATTGGAACAAAACTCGAACAATTTGTCGTCGGATTCTGTTTGATGTTTAAATTGCTTCGAAAATAAGATATTTTCATAAATCAACTTTTACATCCTTTAACGATTAATTCTTTCCGATTATTTTCGAAATGATTGTCTAATTAGAGTTCTTAATTCCTCTGACCAAAAGTAAAATAATTATTTTTCACAATTTAGAAATTAAATGTATATCATATAAACTTGAGCTTTGTTCCAATTTAACCTTATTTTTCAAAATAATTCGCGAAATGACCTCGTCAGTTTGGAAATTCGTAAAATAACCTTGTAAAATCGGCCTTTGAAAGGCCGACTTCAATTTCTTAAAAAAGTCGACATTTGAAAGGCCGACTTCCACTGAATAGAAAAAATGGGGGATTGTGGGGGATTTGGGGGATTTGTTTTTTTTTTATTTGATGGAAGTCCGCCTTAGGCCGACTTCCCTAAAATTTTTTATTTTTATTTTTATTTTTATGAAGTCGGCCTTTGAAAGGCCGACTTCTTTAAGAATTTGAGGTCGGCCTTTCTAAGGCCGATTTCACGAGGTTATTTGCGGAATTTCGAAATTGACGAGGTTATTTCGCGAATTATTTTATAAATTAAGGTTAAATTGGAACAAAACTCGTATAAACTTTGGAAAGTGTTTGGTGTATTATATTCGAACCAAGGGGCATTTTCGTCTTATTACGGAGTGGTATTGCGGGAGTGGAGACGGACATTTCTCCCCTTCCCTAAAACACCCTAACAGGAATTTCTCTTCCCCGCTGCAGTTAGGCCGACCGAGACTGAACAAATCGGATCTGCCTATCTTCTCTCGATTTCCCTCAGGGTGAGTCTGCGAATCTCGATCGTTGACCTGATGCTCCGTTCGTCTTAATATAATCCTTTGTCGATTTAGGGTTTTTGATGTGATCTGGAATTTGCACATGTATGATTTTTTCTTTGGTTTTTGCTCTGGTGGATGTTTAGATGGATTGGCAAGGTCAGAAGCTGTCTGAGCAGTTGATGCAGATCATGCTCGTGGCCGTCGCGGTCGCTGCCTACGTCACTGGATTCATGATCGAGTCCTTCCGCATCATGATGCTGATTTACGCTGGCGGTGTCGTCCTCATCACTCTGATCACTGTCCCCAACTGGCCGCTGTTCAACCGTCACCCCCTCAAGTGGCTGGAACCTAGCGTGGCTGAGGAGTACTCCAAAGAGCCTCCACAGCAGCAGGCCACGGCAGCATCATCTGGGAAGAAGAAATCCACGAAGAAGTAGAGAGCCCGTAATGGAAGTATCCATAAGCGGCACATCCTTGAGCAAGGATTTGTTGCGGTGCACGTTACCGGAGTTGATATACATCGGTTGGCATGGACTGTTGTTGAGGACTCACAAAATCTTTTTCTCGCTGATATGTGACTGATTTCGATGACATGATATGATAATGCGCTGCAACTGGTACTGTTCTTCTGCATTCTGCTGTAGGAATCTCTGGAATTCCATGGCATGTTGCACGCCTTAAAGCAAGAGACAATATCTGGCGCAAGTGTTTGGCCTTGTGTGTGCATTGTTTCTGGGTTCTTCTTTGGCCACATTATTCATGTCAATTTTGAGAAGATGGGTGTGCTGCGGACTTTGGTTATCATCTGTCAGGGGTTTCAAGCAGTCCTCCTATAACTTCTTCTGCATCCATTCATGGCTTCACGAGTGGTTTGCTGTCAATGCTTTACTGGTGGTGAAGGGATCCTTAACTCGTTATTCTTGTTCAAATCTCATAAGCACCCACCAGGAAGACTAGAGCATGAATGCCTTACTGTCCTCTTTGCATGAGCAGGACCAGTCACTAGTCAGATGGATTCATATTATCATGTGGGAGTGATCAATGTTCGATTGATCAGCAGATGTGGGGTTTGGATGCGGTTGTTTTTGGAGTGAATTTGGGGAAAAGCCGTGGAGTTAATTTGCGGGAAAATTCACCCCCAACCCGGGCCCCTCCCCTGAGATTGTGGGCCTAGCAACAGCCGGGAATAAGTATTCAAGGCGACTACGGAAGTGGTTAATACTTGAAAGGATGACTATATTGATACGATCGGACAAGAAATACGCCAATGCAAAAGCCCAAGGAGAGTGTAAATTTGCTCCGCGGATAGAGGGTATAATTGTCATTTCATCCGAGATATAGAAAACCTGGCGTTTCCGCCCAAAGGAAATCAAATTGACGACACGGTTGGTAAGAGGAGGCAAATCGTCGAGCACTTGATCTGCACACAGCACTGATGTTCGGATCGACGGCGGGGGCATCGTCCTCCCTCGGCGGGGGCGGAGGATTCGGTACCCCTTCGACCCCGGCGTTCACTGGCTCCTCACTCTTCATGACCCCCTTCTCCGCCCAGTCTCAGTCTCAGCAGTCCCCCTTCTTCTCCCAGCAGCTGCAAACTCCGCCTCAACTTCAGCTTCCGGGGCTTCAGACTACGCCACCGCAGCAGCAGCAGCAGCCTTCGTTTGGCGCTGCTTCCCTGAATCCATTTACTGGCGGCCAGCTCACCACTCAGATGGCCCCCGTCGCCCCTCTCCCCTTCTCCCTTGCCGATCGGGACATTCAGGTCGGTTGCTTACTCTTACCTCCTCTTTCTGTGCGCCTTGCCACGACCACTCAATTTCGGTGAGGTGATTATTTGTGGCGGTGCTGCTATTGTTGTTGTTGGTTAGGCTATCGTTGATGCTTACAAGGAGGACCCTGCAAACCCTAAGTACGCCTTCAAGGTTCTCTTTCTTTTCTACTTCTGTTCTTCCTTCGTACGTTTGAATTGTTATTATGTCATCACAAGCATAACTCAAGGCAATGTTAAATTCTTCCAGCACTTGTTGTTCAGTGTGACGGATCCTCAGTTCAGAGCCAAGCCCGCTTGTGTATCTGATGTGAGTAAGAAGTTATGTTTCTCTGGTTTGTGCCTGCATTTGGATGTGATTATTCTCTTTGATGTTGATGTAATGATATGATGAGGATTTTGGGGGAGTTATGGATGGTTATAAATTATAATAAAATGGCAGATCATGTGGGCAGAGGCAATGGGGAAGTTGGAAGGAATGGACAGCGCTGATCGCGAGCGCTTGTGGCCACAACTTGTTCAGGGCTTCAAGGATCTTTCTAACCGCCTAAAGGTTATTCCCACTTCTATGTCTCTTAGTGTACTGAAGCTGACAGTCATGCACTTGCTAGATTGAGGAGTTAATTACTCCGGGACGATGGATGTCAAACTTTACGTCCAGGAAGTAACATTGTTGTTGGTGATAATTACTAGTTTAATGTTATGCTTAGCCACATATTGGATTGGTTTTAGGTTAACAGGAGGACTATGAGAGTTAAATTATACCATAACTTTCAAATTATTATATTATAGATTTTTGTAAATGTGGTCGACTTATTTGTACATTTGGGTGGTGCAACTTCTCTCGGTTGAGATTTTTGTACATTTGGAATTTGTTGTAAGTCACATTACCGAGCTATCACATGAAATAAGGTGCTTACTAGCCTCTCTGGTCTCTAGTCATATGTGTTCTGTAGCACCTAATGTCAAGTCCTTCTGAACGCAGCTTCAAGATGGGGTCATTCTTTCAGATGCAGAGAGATTGAAAACCACACAGAGTAATGTCAAAATGGTAAATCCATATTCCCTACTTGAGTTGTGGTGTAGCTCTTCTTGTTTGTGCTTGCTTTTACTCTTTCATGGTAAACATGTATTCCCTACCTGAGTTAAAGCGAGCTCACGTGTTTATTTGCAGCTACAGAGACATTTCCAAGCTGATACACTTCCCAGAATACAAAGGATGAGGCAAAAGGAGCAAAATCTTCAGAGACGCCTGCTAAGGGTAATTAACGTCCCTTCCCTTCTCTATTTAGGATGCCTGGTTTTCTTTATTTACTTCCTATAACAACGAAGGAAAGGCGGAGCACTTTCTTCATTTTGTAACATTGGATATAGCTTATAATTTCTCTAGCTACCTGGTTTTCTTTATTTACTTCCTATAACAACAAAGGAAAGGGGGAACACTATTCATTTTGTAACATTGCATAGAGCTTATAATTTCTCTAGCTATTTCTTGATGTTGGATCAATTTTGTCTCTGTTCTGATATTTGCTGCTTTTTTTTAGAAAAAAAAAGAATAATAATAACCTTTTCTCTGAAAACATGAAAAGGTCATGAGGATCGTGGAGGCATTGGAGGGGAAAGGATTTCGGTTGCCTGTAGTCAAGGGTGAAGCTCAACTGGCTGATAAATTAGCCATCATTACTAAGCAGGTTGGTTTTCGACATGCTTGATGTTATCTTGTCAATTCCTCTTTGCATTATTTTCATGTTGATATGGCGGACGGAAAATACATGCAGCTAAAAGGTTCTGGAGCAGAACTTTCGAGGAGGGTTCAGAGTTTGCTAGCAATATCACGAGCTCAAGCGAATGGTGGAGTTGCTGGTTCATTATACCTACCCGGATCAACTAAAATAGATGGGCAAAGTCTTGCAGATCTGCAGGAGGCAAGTGTTCTACATCCTCATCAATGCTAACTAAGTTGCCCTCTTTCTTTAGCAATAAAGTTTGGTCATCCTTAATCTTCAGGTTTGGATGCCACATGACGGATCCTGTTTTATTTTTCTTCTGTTCAACACAGGTCTTACAACAGCAAACAGAGGCCATCGCGAGGCTCGGCAACGTTTTGAAGCGCGATATCAGGGATATGGAAATAATGATGGCCGAGGACACAGATATGACCGAAGATACCAGCTGATGTTACCTAGTGAGAGACTTGTGTCTAATTTCTCATCTCCTGAACCCGGTTTTGATATCTGGGGGTATGTTAATTGTTTTACACCTTTGGTTCCTATGCCAAATCCTGGTTTATTGACAAAACAGGATCATAATCCCGGACGACCAAAAACTGTAGTTATCGATCAGCTGCCGAATTGCAAAAGTGACCACAGCTGCTGGCTCTCTTTACAGTTAAATCAGTTGCAGAGTCACAAATTTAGGATTTAACGCCGATGTTACCATTGCTCATCTTCTTCCTTCTCTCGTTAAAGCTCAGGTTCCGTACCAAGTTCGGCAGGCAGCACGGGGAAGACTGTGAAGACCTTTGCTTCAGCGGCTTAGAATTAGGGGTCATCTCGCTGCTCCAGACAGAGTTGTTTGTCCTGTCGTGGGAAATCATCGGAGAATTGGCATGGCCAGGGGCAGTCTGTGTGTGGTTTAAGGCTTGATCGCTGTTGGCAGGATTGGAGTCGTTGCTTTCCCGGAGAAGATCTATCAGCAGCTTCTTGGGTGTTGAAGGGGTTTCTGGGATGAAGTTGGTTGTTATCTCGATAAGGAGGCTGGTGTGAATCGGAGTACGAGAGGGAGTCGCCTCTGCACAAATAAAAAAATACAAGCTACTTCTCCTTAAGCCGCACGAAATCAGACAGTCTTCCGGCTAATAGGGGCAAGGAGAGCGACGAACAACGAACGTACCTTCACAGACACTGAAATAATCCTCACAATCAGAATCCAACCAGGCTCGCGAGTCAAAGAACACCTCCCCGTCATCACCTGCACGATAACAGCAAACCAAGGCAAAAAAACAAAAAACATCCTCGGAATCAGACTAACAAGACGAACTCACTGACAAACAACAGTCAAATGATGATCATACGAGGCGCATCGAGGCCGGCCGAGTCAACTCCCTTGGCATCCGCCTTAGTAGTTCGGACAGCGGAGAAATCGAGCCTAATGGCAGAGCCGTGGTCTTTCGGAGCGGACGCGCAGACCCCCATGGCGGCGGAGGTGGGATCTTGTCGTATGTAGCAACCTATCTTTCCGTTTTCTCCTCCGCTTTTTTTTTTTTAAGATCAGGAGGAGACAGACATCATCTAACGAAACGAAGTACCCTAACAGAAAGGAAGAAAGTAAAAGCAAGAGAGAGGTGGGGAGGAAGAGATCGATGATGATTGATGTGCAGGAGGGCACCATAAAAGGAGATCGATAGTAATAGTAGCAGCACTAGTAGTAGTAGTAGTAGTAAGTAGGAGGAGACGACGAAACCAACGACCATTGCGTGTTTCGCATCCGGTCCCTTAAATCGCCGCTAACTGAATAACAAAGTCTTCTTCTACAACCAATTTGATATTTTTTTTTTTTTTTTAAAAAAGAGAGAGGAGAAGACGATCGGGTGGGAAAATCGAGCGGAAGACAAAAATGAGGGGGAGTCTTGTCTTGAGTCGAGTCACGTCGTCCCAAAAATATATAATAGAAAGGTGGCATTTGTTTCGTGTCTTTTTTGTTTGTGCTGTCATGTCGCCCTTTCCCTTCCGTTCACTTACCCGATGAGTCCTTGTAAATAGTTTTTTTTTAATAGTTTTTATTATTTTGTCTCACTCTTACTTTTCTTTGGGCCACCCCTATTTCATCTACATATTGAATTGAATGCTCGCCCACTATTTACAATTAATATCGCAGAAAGTTCAAAAAGAAAAACGAATTTAATTAATTCAACCTTAGTTTTCAAATGTCTTCGACCTTTTTGAAAGAGTTGTCGACGTAATCCATATTGTCTTACTTATGGTGTGATAATATTGTTTTAGTATAATATCTTATTACACGACAAAAACGACCTCGAAAGGAGAAGGTAGTTCAAAAGCAACCGGGCGGGGGTGTCATATTTATGTCGGCAGCAAAGACGGGGTGGGAAATGAATAATGAATGAATAGGGAACACCGGGTAAAAGTAGTTTTGAATTCACCGGGAGTCGGAGGAGACCCCGGGAGTTGGTTATTTACATGGATCCGTCCTATATGTGACGGAGGAACTAAGTATGTTTCCAAACTCTCGGGGTTGGAGCGCTGGAGCACGCCCCGGGGAAGGGATGGTGAAGCAGAGAAGAAAGGAATCAGAAAGATGGAAGCGTCGGCCGATTCCGTGATTGGAGGTAAGATCCATTCCTCCGATAGTTCACTGCAGATATCGCTCGCGCACTCGCTAGTTGAGTGGAATGAATAAATGAACGAGTAGTCAATCTTTTCTTTGATTCGTGACATGGAAGGTTAGTAGTGTGATACTGGACGTTTTGTGCTGGGCAGGCATCACAGGCGACCGGAGATGCTTGTTCCGTTCCGTGATCCATATGGCTTACCTCGGAAACTGGAAGCAATCACCGAGGGAAGCCCTGCAGAAGCAACTCACGGATGAGCTCCGACACAAGGTAGGAAATTGACCTGGAGCCAACGTTTACGTCTTGGACAATAAAGCACGGTCCGATGCCTCTGGATTTTCTTCCCCATACAGGTTGCGGACGAATTTGTCAGGAGAGGTTCAGAAGCCGAATGGTAAAAACGTTTCCGATCCTTTGTACTTCCTTCGCTGTGGGATAACTGATTTCTATTCCAATTACCCCCGGGAGTGAAGGTTCGTGCAGGTTGATTTCACGACATACGCTGCCGAGAGGAGGAAACTGCACGTCTGGGGAGGAGAAACCGAGCTCCTGATGTGCTCGCACGCCTTACAGTAAGCACCTCAGCCCATCCTTCTTCGCACCACAAACTCGCCTTTATCCTAATGCCCGCTGGTCAATCAGGATGCCATTAGCGGTCTACATGAAGGTTAGCAATTCCAAAAGACCGAAAGTAATCGTGGAGTGTGGCCGGGCCAGGAGTACGGCCGCAGCAGGGATCCCATCCGCATCCTTTACTATGGTCACAGTCATACGACGCCATGTAGACGTGCTGCTGTCAATGGTAATCTTACCAGGTTGCAATTCAGATTTCAGGATATTAGAAAATTAAAACTGTTTTTATTAGAGGATGGATGAAATTCGACATTTCCGGAACTAAAGGACTAAACGATAATATAATAAGAAATATAAGGGCTAAATCGAAAATTTCCCAAAACTATGTTTGGCAAATTTTTATGGGCGGTTTCCCATCGTCAGCTTGGCTTACCTCGTTGTGAGCGCCACTCTGCCCCTCCAGTGTGTCAGCGGAATAAGTTTTCCCCTCCCGAACTGTCTTCTCCTCCTCCGTTAACCGCCCGAGTCGTCGTGGCTTCCCATCGCTGATCTCCATTTCCGAGTCATCATATCCGTCGATCGCCGCCGATCGGCCGTTCTTTCCGTGAAGCGGTGGCGGTTGTCGTCATTCCCGGGGGTTTCAGTTGACTTTGCGGAGGGAAAGGAGTAGGAAGGAAGGATGAAGTTGACTCCGAGGGAAGTGGACAAGCTCGGACTCCATAATGCCGGTTTCCTCGCCCAGAAGCGCCTCGCCCGCGGCTTGCGACTCAACTACACCGAGTCTATCGCCCTCGTCGCCTCGCAGGTATGGCGCGGTGGCTTGTTCCCTTTGGTTCGATAGCTTCGTCGGTGGTGTGTTGATTTGGTGATGATATGATACTATGCAAGTCGGACGGAAGTTTGTTACAATCTTACTGTTCTCTTTTCTAGATCTTGGAGTTCGTGCGAGACGGTGATAGAACAGTGGCCGAGTTGATGGACATAGGGAAACGGCTCCTCGGGCGGTATGGTGGCTTTCTGATGTGTTTTCGTTAGCCGCGAACATTCAGTTCGATGGCGTTGTCCATACTCTTTCATTAGAGTTCTTTGTGTTTTCCTTTTTTATCCAATTTTTTCTGATTTCCCTGTGGTGTTGGATCAGAAATTCGACTTATAATGGGATGCTGTCCATTCTTCATATGTTGTTGTACCACAAAGTGATTTTTGTTTCTGACTCTGCCTTTATTGAAACGAAAGAATAAAGATATCAAATTTTTGGTTTAGTAATAGTGATATAGTTCTCTCTTGTTTGTTTTACTAGGAGGCAAGTTCTTCCGGCTGTTCCTCATCTGTTGGATACCGTGCAGGTACTACTGTGACTAGTTGTTTCTTAAATTTTCGAACTTGTGAATTTATTTGGGGTGATCTTGCTAATCTCCACAGATTGAAGGGACTTTTCATGATGGAACTAAGTTAATTACTATTCATGATGTCATTGCCACTGAAGATGGAAATTTAGAGCTTGCCCTGCATGGCTCTTTCTTGCCAGGTGCATTAAACTGCTTTAATTATTTTCTATTTAAAAGAAAGAAAGAAAGAAAATTGTTCACCAAAGACAACCACAAATAAGGTATCACTGGCCTCATAGGAAGTAAACGCAGCATTGGTATAATGAGGACCATCTCCTGTCATAATTTGGACATACATTGACCAATCTTCAGAAGCGAAGTCAGCTCTTTCATCTCAAGAGTCCATATTACGACGGCATCATTATGAAAATGTTTGTCGGTTTGACATCCTTTACAACCGCAGACATTTTAACCATTTTGAGTTTTGCATTCCATAAATTGGAAACTTTACCTGGTACTTATCCTTAAGTGCGTATTTCTGATGCTTCAATCTATATAATATGTATTTGTTGGGGCTTTCCCTTCTGGATGCAAACAACTCAGAATCATTCCTCTTATTCGTGTAATATTTGACCTCTGGTAATTGATATGTGGAAAATTTGCCTTGAAGTTCCCTCCCTGGAGAAGTTTTCAGCGTTGGCAGATGGCATCATTCCTGGTCATATAACTTGCGGCATCGGAGATATTGTCATAAATCGTGGAAGGGCTGCAGTTATATTGAGTGTGACGAATACAGGAGACCGGCCAGTTCAGGTACTTTGCAGCATACAGTCACTGTTCATCAGTTTTCAACAGTCGTGGAGTTATGCCAAACTTATCACTTCAAAATCTAAAGAAAGCATGGGTTTCCTGATTTTTTCTTTTGCTTGAAAATAATATAACCCACCTTGTAGTTTTCTTTGCCAACAAATGTAAATTAGGTTATCTGAAAGGTGTTATCCTGTTTGGAGTAGTCATCATATCCTTAATTTCTTACTTCATTTTCTTGTAATATTTGTACGTGAGAGCTCGTCTATACGATCCACAGTTTCCTATCTTTCCCAAATTCCTCAGGTTGGAAGCCATTATCACTTTATTGAGACCAATCCGTTCTTGGTCTTTGATCGGAGGAAAGCTCATGGAATGCGGCTAAATATACCCGCAGGCACTGCCACACGCTTTGAGGTATATTTTCCATACTCTTCTTTGATAAGTCCATCTTTTTCAAAGAATTTCAGTTGGTTTTTGTTGATTGGCCCGAATGAATTTCCTCCTGACCCTAGGACAAATGACATGCCTTTACATGTTGCCACAGCAACAATTTTTCTATCGAAAATGGGAGGACGGCCAATATACATAACGGATTGGGCGCAAAAATAGAATAATATTTTCTGCTGGTAACATACCCATTGTGACAAACATAAGTCGCTATTCTGAAGCTGCCATGGAAATTATGATACTCAAAGTCTGCAGCACTGTGAACAATAATTTATAAGAGCAAGACATATCTATTTGTGTTTGGAAATTTTTGCCTATATTTATGAACAAATCCGTTTTCTACTATCCCAGCCTGGAGAGAAAAAAAGTGTTGTACTTGTAAGTATCGGAGGAAGAAAGGTGATCAGAGGAGGAAACGGCATGGCTGATGGTCCTGTAACTGACACTAACTGTGCAGCTGTAATGGAGTTGCTGAACCATAAAGGAATCAGAAGTCCAGAAGAAACAAATGCTAGGTCTTTATATTTGCCTCTTTGCTTTCACATTTTTACTTCTATATTCAGGGTGAACCTTTTTATGTTTTGCGATAGCATCTAGGTAAATATAGATAATAATTACTCTGGTTGTCATGATTTTGTAGTGTTGGTGTCGCAGGAGAGTCTCCCACTTTCACAAAACATTTGACCCGTGAAGCTTATGCAAATATGTACGGCCCTACAGTAGGTGATAGAGTATTGCTTGGTGATACAAACTTGTATGCCGAAATCGAAAGGGATTGTGCTGTCTATGGGGATGAATGTGTGTTCGGTGGCGGAAAGGTCATTAGAGATGGGATGGGTCAGGCCTGTGGCCAGCCATTGGAAGATTCCCTGGACACTGTTATTACAAATGCTGTAATAATAGATTATACTGGGATTTATAAGTCTGATATTGGTATTAAAGGCAGTACCATCGTTGCCATTGGAAAGGCTGGAAACCCGGAAGTTATGGATGTTGCCCCTAATATGACAATTGGCGTGAGTTTTCTGAGAGAATTTAATTTAATGGAATTTTTTACTCCTACGCCACTTCACCAGACATGAGGATGCTTCACTTATCCTATTTTAACTCTCTTCTTTTAGGCTTGTACTGAAGTTATAGCTGGAGAAGGAATGATTGTAACTGCAGGGGCTATTGATTGCCATGTGCATTTTATATGCCCTCAATTGGCATATGAGGCAATATCAAGTGGTAAGAAATTCTTCTTCAAAATCTCAGCCCCATAGCATTTGCAATTTGCTTTAAATTTTTGCTACTTTGAAGCAGTGTGTTTCCCCTAATCAATGACAGTATTTTGAAAATATTCAGTGGTTTTCCACCGAGGATTTATTTTTCAGGTCTCCATGATTACAGTTTCTATATTATAGAAGTTTTTCACTTGCAGGAGTAATCTGAACAAGAAAGTGCATTGAAAATAATTATTTCTAGAATAATTGCAAACATTGCCTTTCAATTTTATATGTATCGAAGAAAGTTCATTATGGTCATCCTTCTGTACTAAGAAGGTTCGTGAATGTTAAAAAGAACAATTTGGATAGTCCTTGCAGAATATGAAATACAGAGATCAAACCCCATGGAATAATTTTTATTAGCTCTAACTGAAATTTCTCACTGGCAAATATGAGACATTAAGAAAGATGGAATTACAATTAAAACTCATGAATAAAGTAGTAATTTGATTTATTCTTTTAACCTTTTGTTTAAGATTTGGTTGCACTTGTTATCTGTTATTAAATTTTGATATCACCGGCTTGTGCAATAATCTGATTGTTATATCTGCTTGTTATTTTGCAGGAATCACAACACTAATTGGTGGTGGAACTGGACCTGCTGATGGAACTCGAGCAACGACATGTACACCTGCCCCGTGGCACATGAAATTAATGCTTCAATCAACTGATGACCTGCCACTGAATTTTGGGTTTACAGGAAAAGTAAGTGTTTTTGCATTTGCTGGCATTATGTTACATCCTTTTGCTTTGGTTTGACAATGCAAGGTTGTGTCAATTTGCATTTTAAGTGTGGCTTGTGCCTGATATGAGACACTGCCCGTGTAAAATTGTACATGCCTGAATTTCCAGAGACATGAAATTCCTAACTATTCATAGGGTAATAGTTCAAAGCCCGATGAATTGCATAAGGTTGTTAATGCCGGTGCAATGGGACTCAAGTTGCATGAGGACTGGGGAACCACTCCTGCTGCTATAGACAATTGTTTGGCCGTTGCAGAAGAGCATGATATCCAGGTTATCTACCGAGTCTTGAATAATATTAGTTGTCAATTAGTGTATTTCCGTGTCAAATTTCGGAGTCTTCAAAATCTTCTCCTTTTTCTGTTACTCGGGCCAGGTAAATATCCATACGGATACACTAAATGAGTCTGGTTTTGTGGAGCACACGATCGAAGCCTTCAAAGGAAGAACTATTCATAGTTACCACAGGTGACCACTTCTTTAGACAATAACTGACTCTCAACCTTGTTAAACAGGGGTTACTGGTGAAAATATAATATTCTTACTCGTTAACCCTTTTTGGCAGTGAAGGTGCAGGGGGTGGCCATGCTCCAGATATCATCAAAGTATGCGGTGTTCCAAATGTCCTACCTTCATCTACTAACCCGACAAGGCCCTACACTTCTAATACTATTGATGAGCATCTCGATATGCTGGTACGACTCTATCTACTGGCAAAATCTTGATGATGGAAATTTCTAAATTCTCTCTTTCATTTTATGAACCACGTCAGATGGTGTGTCATCACCTCGACAAGGACATACCAGAAGATGTGGCATTTGCTGAATCAAGAATTCGAGCAGAAACAATTGCTGCAGAGGATATCTTGCATGATATGGGCGCAATCAGCATAATATCCTCTGATTCACAGGCAATGGGCCGTATTGGCGAGGTCTGATGCTCATCTTATTCCGGTTACCTGGAATGTTCAGCTTGTGCTGTGATCGCATGGAACTTAGACATCCATTTCAATTGAAACCTTTAATTTTTCCATCTATTCCACAGGTAATTTGCAGGACATGGCAAACAGCACACAAGATGAAGTCCCAGAGGGGACCGCTTCATCCCGACGGACCGAATAATGATAATTTCCGCATCAAGAGATACATTGCCAAGTACACGATAAATGCGGCGATAGCCAATGGCATATCCCACTTGGTTGGATCTATCGAGGTCCACTTATCTCGGAAAAATTACATCTATTGTTTGATTTAATTACTTGTCCGTGCCTTGTTATCATCAGAATGGTGTATTTTATCTAGCATAACTCTGTTGATGGGATGACAGAGTGGCAAGATGGCTGATTTGGTTCTTTGGAAGCCTGCGTTCTTTGGTTCTAAACCAGAAATGGTCATTAAAGGCGGGTCTATCGCCTGGGCAAACATGGGTGATCCGAATGCAAGCATTCCAACCCCAGAGCCGGTAAAAGTTCACAAAATAATACTGGAATGCCACATTTCACTTCAATGAGGGACTTAGACGCTTCAAATGCATCTATGTTGTTTCAGGTGATTATGCGGCCCATGTTTGGTGCTTTCGGCAAGGCCGGTAGTGAAAGCTCTGTCGCATTTGTCAGCAAGGCATGGATCCCTGCTTTCAGACTCTTTGTTTTAGGTATCTGCCTTTTGCTACCAATGTAATTTTCCGGGGTTTGCAAGCAGGCTGCAGTGCAGGCCAATGTGAAGGCTGCCTATGGGTTGAAGAAGAATGTGGAACCGGTTGGCAATGTTCGGAAGCTCACAAAATTGGACATGAAGCTGAATGACGCACTCCCAAATATTACGGTGGATCCAGAGACTTACACCGTTGTTGCAGACGGGGAGGTTCTTACATGTTCTGCAGCCACCACGATTCCGCTTTCTCGTAACTACTTCCTCTTTTGAGAGGGAGGGGCGGTGGGAAAGTGACAGGAAGTGTCGCGAATTTTCCTCGAAAGGAGCTAAACTCCGATCATTTCCAAATAAAAGTAAACAAGTCATATATAGTTTTCCTCGTACATTTTCCTACAATATAATAATCACATTTCTCCGGGGATTTATGTTTTGTACAAGATTCGATTTTATTATTTACAGGCTTTTGTTTTCTAGGTGGAAGTTTACGTGCAACCTTCTCTTGGAGAAAGTGAAAAGATAGAGGAAGAAGTAGGAAGTTGTTCCAGAAGTCACATAAAAAAAAATATATAATAAATATTTCAATGTATGAAAATAAACTTTATTTCATATATATTTTAAAAATTTTATTCAGAAATTATATAAAATTGTTGTTTTATTTCTTATCCTTTTATCATTAAAGTATAATAAAAAACATATCAAATTTTACTGAATTAATAGATAATATTAAATATTAAAACGAAAATAAAAGTTTAAGTAATTTTCTTAACTTATACAATATATTCATTAAAAGTTACATTGAAAAATTCAACTAACTTTACTATTATCTATACCCGTAATTTAAAAACAAATTTAACAGTAAAAATAATATTTCAAATTTATAAAATTAAATGCATTATTAAATTCTTAAGTTATTAATTTTTTAGATGTTTTGCAATTGTGGTCGAATTTTTTTCTTAATAGATAATAATTTATGTATTAAAAAATTCTAGTATAATTAGTATTTTTTTTATATAAATTTGATATAAGAATTGTGTACAAAGTAATTTTATTAGAGAAGGTTGGTTTAGTGAAGTAACTGAATGTGTCTAGAGTATGGTGTGTTTATTGTGCCCGTAAAAAAGGGGCAAATCTAATCAGTTGGATTTAATATATAAAGTCCAACGAGTTATTCCTCTATAATTAATTATTTTTAGAGTGGACGATGACAGAGAGAAGAGTAGACACTTCTATTTAAAACATAAAATTAAGTTATTTAATTAGAAAGTAAAATTATATAATCTCAATTTTGGAATTTTTTTATTTGATAAACAAAAATAAATTTGATTTCTTCCTACTTTCTCGTTCGCTCGTATTCCGTTCATCGCCCTCGTACAGGGGAAAAGCCGCTCGCGGGCTTGATTCGAGCTCAACTTTGATCGAGTTCGAGCGGGCTAAGTAACGAGCCAAGTTTCGAGGCTTAACACTTACAATTCGAGTGCTCGTAAATCTACTATAATATAATAAATATTGAAGTTTTTAACTTATTGATAAGTAAATATAAAATTGAAATTTAAACTAAATTTTTTTTAAAAAAATTATTTGTTAAGTTTATCGAGCCAAGCTAAAGTCGAGCATTTTTTTGGATCGATCGAGCTCGAGGTTATTCGGCTCGTTTTCACCCGCTACCCTCATGGACGACGCAGCGGCTGCTTACCTGCCGCCGCCACAAACAAATCCACTGCCGCCGGGGACTGCCCTTTCGTACGCTTACTATCAGCATCAGCCGCTGCCACAACATCCATCGCCACCAGCTGTTCCTACTCGGCAGTACTACTACTTATCCCGCCAGCCAATCCAGCTGCCCCGGACCCAAAGGTACATTGATTCCCCCCGCGACGATGAGGTCCGGACGCTCTTCGTCGCAGGGCTGCCCGACGACGTTAAGGCCCGCGAGATAGATAACCTGTTTCGGGAGTTCCCTGGTTACGAGTCCTCCCACCTGAGGGCTTCCGGGAAGAATTCCCAGGTATTATGGATTGGATTGCGAGGGACAGCTTGCTGGGTTTCTCGTAAATTAGCATGCTTTGTTGTCGATTGGCTCGATTCGTGTGATTTCAGAGGATATCCTTGTAAATAGATTTTGGGTGTTGGATCGTGATGGGGAATGTGTTTAAGGGAGTGATTCGAGCTTTGCTTTGAAAATGGACGATTTGATCAGCGGTTTGGCTAGATGTTACTGGGAATCTCGTGGCACTGTATGATGAGTTTTGAAAGCGCTTCTGACCTGAGAGTCGGCTTAAATTCACTGCTACAGCACCTTAAATACATATTTTTGAATGTGGACCGAGCAAAGACATACTTAGATGTCAGTGTACAGATTGAAGTTTGAATGCATGCAGCAGTTTAATTTTAAATTCAGTGGTCTAACTGATCGGCTTGTATGGCAGCCATTTGCATTCGCGGAATTCTTGGATCACCAATCTGCGGTTGCGGCTATGCATGCACTTAATGTAAGATTTCTTCAATACTCCGCATTATAGACGAGGTTGATTTTGATGGACCTCTATGGCCCAGGAATAGTGATGATTTAGTCCATTAGAAGCCTTCATGCCAAGTTTTTCTGATAGGTTTACCTGTGAGAAGAGATTTTCTAAGTTCTGGTATTTCTGTTCTTAAAGTAAATTCACTTGGTTAATGGTTATATGACCAAAGGACATGTTTACAGTCCCAACAGGAGTCCCTTATAGTGGGAAAGTATCTTTGGCTACTGTGAAGTTTGTGAAAGGCCGTTCAAAATCTTACGTGTTTTCTTTTCTATCCCATGTCTTTCTCAAAATGCCGTTTCATTTCTTCGGATTTAGTGCGGTTTTGCAATTTAACCATGGTTTTCCGTCAAAGAGAGGCTCATATATTTGTTGCCTTTTCTATAGGGCATGGTTTTTGACCTTGAGAAAAAATGCACGATACACATTGATCTTGCAAAATCGAATACGAGGTCAAAGCGGCCTAGAGGTATATTTCTTTTTCTCTTTCCTTGTGAAATGATTATCGTCTTGTCTACAACCACCATCCTTAACTTATGTGAAATTCACGGGGATGCTGCTGTATAAAGGAGATGAACAAAGACAAGGGTTTGATAAGAGAGCTAGAGTACCCATGAGATATTCTTCAGCGACTCATAGTTCTGGTAAGATCAATGTGGAGCTATCTTTCAGTCAATGTCATTTTGTTTTCAACATTTTTGCTTGAATGTGCACCAAGATAGAAGGTTGATGTCAAGTAATGTCAATATCCTTTTAGCAGTTTGCCAATATATGTATCCTGTTGTTCCTCGTCTTTGATTCAATTTGATTGGCTGGATCTGACTTTGAGGAAAAAGAATTTGCTTTTGCACATGATTGTCGTCCTCACTACAAGGCAGAATCTCTTTAAAGCTCACTTGCCACACATTTTGCACTCTTGGGCACTAGCAGGTATTGGAAGCATTCACTTGCCTGGAATCCGTAATTCTGCTTACAGCACAATTGGTTATCCAACTGCACAGAGGTCATTTGCACCCTACACACATCCTTTATAGTCAAAATCATTTGGGCAATCCCATACTTGAACTTCTATGGACAAGATTGAAATAATGAGGGCATTACTGACTAGTACTTAGCCTTGTTTCTTTGCTTCACACCCTCTTGATTTCACTTGTTTTTCCTTATAAGTTTTTGTATTTCTTTGGAATTTGTCTTTCCAGCTATGTGATTTTAGAAGATCAGAGGATTACTGAGCCAGCTTTGGCAATGATGGTAAGGTCCCTACTTCTATCGTAATTTCCCATGAATGGCTTTCTATCCACTTCTATAACTCACCAGGTTATTCACCGGATGGTTTCTCTTTGACTCATTGTAAAAGAGTATGCAGGATGTAACTGCAAAGATATTCCAAAAATGCGCTTAAAATTATTTTGCAACATAAACCTCTTGAGAAATTTAAAAAAGCTAAACTGGAGACCATCAAGGTTAAAACTTTACTGTTCTCCTGTGTGAGTGCAAGATCTAATCCATACATGCGACACATACTTCCCTATTTTTCATGTTCTTTGGTTGTGTTGAACTATTTAATGCTTCGTATCTGTTATATCGTTTTGTTGAATGATGTGTTTTAGAAATCCTCGTTGTTGAATGCTCTACAATCATGTTAGATAAATGTACTTGTGACCTTGAATGAATTCTGCAAAGTTTCAGGGCGTCGGGCACATTTTAATCGTCGATTCTGTCATGCAACAATCTTTTTGGATTCCTAATTTCGAAGTTGCATGTAAAATTATTTTGCTGCTAGTTGATGCAACATGAACTGGCCCTAAATGCTTGTTTTGGTAAACATGCCATAGCCTTGCGTCTGAATTTGATGATATTTCTTACCATTGTGTTTTTTTAACAGAGTACTTCTTTGGCACCTCCGTGTCCTACCCTTTTTGTGGCAAATCTCGGACCAAGATGTACAGAAGATGAGCTGCTTCAAGTTTTTTCAAGGTCGGGATTCCCATGTATTCACTTGCTATTTGTGTTCTGTAATGCCTAAAGCATGCCGAGACATTTGCTCTATACTTCCTCTTTTTGATATCTTTCTATTCTCAGTCTCAATTTCCATTTTCCAGATGCCCAGGGTTTCAAAAAGTGAAGGTGAAGGATAAGCAGGGTGCCCCGGTTGCTTTTGTTGATTTTAAGGTACTTTATACATGATCTCCTTTTCTTTGGGGATGGAACTTATGTTAATGCAGGTTAACGATGGAGTTATCGCATTTTGTGTTTATAACAATTAGGATTTCTGTGGTTGTGTTATGTGGATTGTGGTTGAACTTTATGTCATTTGTTGGAGATGTTGGGAATGTTTTGCACAGTTGTTTATGCCGCCGAGCATCTCTCACTTTGTTTTGGCTGAACTCACATTACTTGCTCCTATCAATCCCGAGTCGATTAATAGATGCTAAACAGGTTTCCTAGTGATTTCAGACTTCAATATAGTGCTTGCATTTCTTAAGTTCATATTTCCATTTTCGAACCCATAGCACATGCTATGAAGCTTATGGGACATCCTTAATTCTGATTTTTGCTGTATCGGACCTCTAATTTCAGGCTGACTTCAGCATGTCATGGACATGGTGCTTGTTAATGCAGGATACTGCATGTTCTACTGGAGCAATGAATCTTCTACAGGGAACGATCCTTCATTCTTCGCCAGCAGGTGAAGGCATTCAGCTGGCGTACGCGAGATCAAGAATGGGTATGCGCTGAAAAGGAAAATAAAGTTAACTCAGATAGAAAGGATGAACCTTTCAGGCTGGACTAAGCAAAACCTCTTCAGGTTCATCATCGGAGCCTCAATCTCTTTTTTCTTAAGTTATTCTCCGTTCATGTCATGAGGACATCATTCCTTGTCTCTCTTGTATCACGTAGCCATATGTCCCTTTTGAATTTATACCGGCATGCCAATTCGTTTCATTGTTCTTACATCTCGCTAAGTTGCATGATTTGTAAAATATTATTTCTGAAATATTTTCGCATCGAGTTCTCCTAACATGGTGAAAATTACTGATGTCAATTTCGGACAGCCGTAATTTTGGTCATTTTGTCTCGCCATAGGAGATCCCATGGACCCTAAGATCAGTTATGTTTTTTCGAAATCAAGACACGTCGATCTGAGCAGTTGCGGTATAACGGATGCCGAACTCTTCTCGCCATTTTTCATCCTGGCTTGATATGTACAAACAACTGGGTTATGTACAATTAATACTACTGTGTAACATTTATGCAGAGACTATCTACTTTCTTTCTTTCTTAAATAGAAAGGAATGAGTCCGATTTCCAGAGATCTTCCCATGATATTGTCTGTAGTAATATTAATATTAGGTGCTATCAGCTATTAAATGTCCCGATTTTCTTAAACCGTAAAAATGTAAACAAATTTTATATCCTATTTTCAAAAAATAAATAAACATCTTTTCTGAATGTTCACAAAATATCGAATTTCCAAAACCCAAGATCATCATGGATTATGGGCGGACGGGCCGTCGTAAGTTGGACTAGCCCAACAACGGCCCAGGGAGACCCTTGAACATGGGAACCCGCGGCTTAAACCCTCTCTATAAACCCTAAAACGAACCCCTTCCTCAATTTACTCTCCCCCACTTCCGATTCGTAGGGTTTCTTGCCGCTTCCCCCCCCGGTCCGGCCATTCGTGATGGGCAAGTCGGACAAGAAATCCGCCACAAAGGTTGGTTTCTCTAAACCCGCCCCCCCTCCGGTGGAATGTCGTGTTTCCGACTCGCTTCGCCGCTGTTCTTGGCTTTCTGTCTTTTCCTTGTAGACTTAATTCTTCTTAATCGTTCTTTGTCTTCTTGTGTTTTCAGGTCGCCGCCGCTGCCGTGCCACCGGTAAAGTCTACCAAGAAAGGTCTGAGCTCGAGTGCATATCCGTGGACTTTTTTGGTTGCTGTTCTTTTTTTCTTGGCGTGTCTTCTTGGGAGGGATTTTTCAATATCCTGTGAGAAGTGATTGTCCTTTTCTGTCGTGTGTGGAAGGATTAGGGTAAAACATTGATAGGAAATTCGAGTGGATTTGTTTGATCATGCTTATTGAACTATGATTTCTGACTGTTTTTTTGAATTTTGGTTGATTTCTGGATCAAGTTCGGCTGTTTTATCCCTTATTTTTTCTAACGAAGGTAAAAGAGAGGCGGAGGATGCACTAGAAAAGCTGGCTAGTGCGAAGAAGCATAAGATCGACGCGACAAAAGAAGAGGTTTCTCAAAAGAAGAAGGCAGACGTGAAAAAGAAGGCGGAGCAGAAGAAGAAGAAGAAGAAGGATGAAACCAGCAGTTCCGAGGTGTCTGATTCCTCTGAGGATGAGAAAATGGTTGGTTAATTAGTTGTTCTGTTTTCTTTCTTTATTGTGTTCCGCATATTTTGTTTATTTCTTAGCAATTCCTTTTCATTTGCTGTATATTAGTCGTGTGCACTTATTGGTCTTTTCAGGTGAAGCAAGTGGTGAAGAAGCCACAAGCGTTTGCAAAGCTTGCTTCGAAGGAATCGAGCAGTGATGAATCCTCATCCGATGAAGTTAGTTGCTCTTGTGATTTCTTATCTGATCCATACGTTTTTCTTTTCAAAGTTGATCTGTTTTATCTCCTAGAAAGTGGATCTTTTTGACCAGTATCTAATTGTCTAATTCTGTAACCATGTCTGGTAACAGAAAGGTAACACACCCTTCAATGCACTTTTTGCAGGAGCCTGCTCCTAAGAAACAAACTGTTGCATCTAACAAGGGGAAGCCTCCAACCCGTGTAAGTAAGAGCCAAGCTGCCGATGATTCTGATTCGTCTGAGGATGATTCTGATGATGCTAAGGTTAGGGCATCCCTCTTTTGCTAATTTGATTTCTGTACTGAATTCATATGTTTGTGATCCTGTTGGTGTTCTAAGTCTATACTCTACTCCAATAAGTGGTTGGCCCAATTGCTTTCCCTTGTTTTACTCCCACCTGCCCTCTGCATTTGCTGGAAGCCTCCCTTTTGATGTGCATATCTTCCTAGGGCGCCAATGTCAAGACTACACCTGCTGCAAAGAATGTCTCAAAGAAGAAAGTCGAGAGTTCTAGTTCGGATGATAGCTCTGATGAGGATGAGGTGTGTATTGCTTTGTTTGTATTTATTTCTGATCCTATTTCAAGTAGTTCAAATCATTTAATGGCAACATAGAGAAAGCAATCCGTTTCTGAATTCATTATTTAAAGTATTTGAGTTATAATGACAATTTCGTACCCAGGAAGCAGCGAGATATTGGAGAATTCACTAGTGGCTTGGATAGCACCAGTATTATGGATAACCTTGGTTTCTTTTTTGTAGCAGAAACCAGTCCCTGCAAAACAGGTTTCGAAACAGGTGGCGGTTGCCAGGTCAAATGGGTCTTTAAAGAAAGATGAAGCTAGTGATAGTTCTGAAGAAGAAAGCTCTGATTCAGATGTTGAAAAGGTTGCTTGTACTTTCCAGGACTGTTTTAAGTAATTTGATTGGTAGAATTTGTATTTTAGCGTGTTCAAATTTCTCTATCTATGTTAACACAAAAAGATTTCTCCCCAGGTAAAAAAAGTGACTACTGTTGCTTCTAAGGGTCCTAGCCAAAAAGATGAATCAAGTGATGATTCTTCTGATGAGAGTGACTCTGATTCAGAAGAGGTTAGTGTTTAACACATTATTCTAGTCTTCTCCCTTTGCTTCACTAGCTGGGGGCACTCTGTACATCAGGGATGTGGATTTGATCAAAAAGATTTTTTGGTTATTTTGTAATAGAATTTTCTGGAATGTGTGAATGAAAATGATGGAAATTGTTGGATTATGTGCTTTGGACAAATTGGCGTGCATGATCCTCATTATAGAGGCATAATTAAGGTCATCCGTTTTACCAAGTTTTTCTTCATAATTAGGATGCCAGCGCTAAGAAACCAATCGACAAATCAACTAAGGAGGTCGAGTCGGAAGATACTTCCTCGGAAAGTGAATCTGAAGATGAGGTGTGTTTCCCTCTGAGATGGGATGAGATAATTATATGCTCAAAGATTGTATGTTTTATTATCAGCATATGCTGGAAACCTTTCCAAGAAAGATCTTAGTAAAGCAGCCCCTGTTGCTGTTAAGACAGATGCCTCTTCTGACAATGACATGGATGGCAATGCTGATGATGCACAAGAATGTTTTTTGTTCTGCTCTTACAATGACTTGATATGCAATTCTTCATTGTCTGAAATCGATCCTTGGTTTGATTTTTTATTTCTGCTTTGTTATATGGTTGATAAACTGATGCCAGTTCTGCTAAAACAAGAAATGATTGAGAATTGTCACCATTCTACCCTTCAGACGGGAACAGTAGTCATATGTGGGTTGTTGGTGGCTCTATTTTAGTTGCTTTCCTAACTAGATACGTTTTTCTCATGTAGTTCTTGCTGTTACTTAGTGTATATTTATTTGCTTTTTTTTTCTGTTTCTAATCATATCTGTATCTTATGTAGGCTCCAGCAAAAAAGAATGTTACTGTTGTCAAGAAACCCCATGGGGCAGTGACCAAGGAATCCCAGCAGGTCGAACATAGATTATTATTGTTGTTTTCCTCATGTTTGTCTTGTAATTTATTTTTCTTTCCTGGCAAAGATTTGTGCCGAAAAAATGGGGACTTACTTTGTGCCTTTGCATTGGTTCGCAGAAAGATATGGATATTGATAAAAGTGAAAGTGATGATGATAGTTCAGATGATGATGAGCCCCAGAGTGAGAAGGTTGAACGTGTTCATTTGATCGTTGTGCTCAATGTGTTGCAGTTTCCGTGTCTAGTGTCTTGCTGATGTTTATTTACATTTCACTCTTCTGCATGTCGTGTTTTAATATTTTCAGTCTAAAATTTCTTCTAAAGACACGAAGCCCAATGGGAATGCTGCCAAAAAGGAAATTATTAGTGAAGAATCCTCGGAGGAATCTGAGGAAAGCTCAGATGATGAACCGGAGACGGTGAAAAAGGTGTGGCAATTATCATTCAATTTCATGCTTTTGAGAGTGTTCTTTCGCTATGTTCATCTGTGGTCTGAATGGTGTGTCTTGCAGCCTGCTGAAGCCACTTCTGAAGAAGCTGATGAGGAGTCTTCTTCGGAGAGTGAGGACGAAAAGCCGATTGATATTAAAAAGAAGGTACTGTAAATATTTTAAAAGCCTTCACCCCATACATGGTGAAGTTGCATGGATCTATTCGTTTTCCCTTCTTAGCCTGAATGGTGTGTCTTGCAGCCTGCTGAAGCCACTTCTGAAGAATCTGAAGAGGAGTCCTCTTCGGAGAGTGAGGATGAAAAGCCGGTCGATATTAAAAAGAAGGTACTGCGTTCACCCCATACATGGTGAAGTTGCATGGCTCTATTTGTTTTCCCTTCGTAGCCTGAGTAATACGTGGAAGGACTGTATGAGTTGTACTTAGCTGTTATTCAAATTAAAAATGATACTTTTTCTGGATAAGGGGACTGATGTTGAAATGGTAGATGCGACTCCTGTGACAGCTCAAAAGCCTGCTGCTCCTAAACACGATAAGAATGCGGTATGTTGCTTTTGTTGTTTCTTTTACATTTCTATCCTGTGTCGTCATTTCTCGGTCTTATTATCGATTTGGCTAAGATGCAGAGTACACCTGTAAGTGGTGAAACAAAGACTGTTTTCGTGGGTAACTTGCCTTATTCTGCCGAGAAGTTTGATCTGTAAGTGCAAAAACCTTTGCAACTTGAAGTAAGCTACAGTTCGCTGTGTCCCCTTACCATTACTGCACCTTCAGGGAATCCTTCTTTAAGGATGTAGGTGAGATTGTTGATGTGCACTTCAGTGTCACTCCTGAAGATGGAAGGCGCAAGGGTTTTGGTCATGTTGAGTTTGCCTCAGCTGAACAAGCTCGAAAGGTCTCGCCATGATCTGTTATTGTTGTTGCTTTGTCCATCGCTAATCGTAAGTTATGAAATCTCCCAGCTTGTTGGTTTGTTTTACTTAGCTGGCTTCTCTTTCGCAGGCTGTTGAGCTAAATGGTGAGCTCCTGAATGGTCGCCAGCTGAAAATTGATCTTGCACGTGGAAGAGGTTCTTACACCCCGGGCAGGTAATTTTCTTCATATTTTAGTTTCCTTTTAGGAACAACAGCTCTGCACTCCGAGTTTCAGGCACACCGATTTAATGGACAAATAGGAGAACAAGTGTTCCCATTTAATCGTGGATTCATTATTTATTCAATTTTGCAGTAAGCAAGGGAACTATTCCTCCTATCGGGACGGAGAACCTGAATTTGCTGGAAAAGCCTTTGTGAGGGGATTTGACACTTCTGGCGGCTTTGACCAGGTGATGTAACCCACCAATTGCTTCTTTGAATTCCATACTTCTACGGGACCTAAAATTTGTTGAAATCCTTTTAACATGCAGATAAGAGCTACTTTGGAGGAGCAATTTTCTGCCTGTGGGGAGGTTTCGAAGATAGCTATCCCCAAGGACTTCGAGTCTGGGGAACCCAAGGGGTTTGTTCCTTGCGTTCACGTTACAGTCAATTCCGGGCCTACCATCTTCCCTCGTGATTCATCTTATCAAATGGTTCCTTTTTATTGCAGGGTCGCCTTTGTCTACTTTAAGGATGCGGACGGTTTCAACAAAGCCCTTGAACTAAACGGTGCGGATCTCGGTGGTTATTCCCTTGTTGTGGAAGAGGCTCGGCCTAGGGACAGCGACGGTCCTGGCAGTGGCCCTGGATCAGGCCGTAGGGGTGGTCGTGGTAGAGAAGGTGGCCGGTTCAGTGACAGGCGCGGGCGAGGTTTCGGCGACAGGGGTAGAGGACGCGGATCGTTCAACGCACGAGGCCGTGGGGACAGGGGCAGAGGACGCGGATCGTTCAACAGACCGAGCACGGTCAGCACAGGTACTGATTTTGGCTCAGCGGGCTTTTAAATCTTTTGATGATATGCCTGTGGGGTTTGGTCATCAAGGGGGATGTGTATTTTATGCAGGGAAGAAGACGACCTTCGGAGATGATTAAGTTCCCGCTGACTGGGAAAGTTTTGGGACCTGGACTTGGACGTCTTAAATCTTAAAATATCCTTTGGTTTATTTGAAACTTAAATTTTGGGTTTCGTTTTTTTTGGTTTTTAAACCCCTCTGAATGGAATCACTGTCAATTATCATTGTACCCCCCACTTGATACATCATTATTCATTGTCGGCCCCATCTAGTTAAAAAGAACAATATAATAAAAATAGTTTTTGAAGGGCCAATTATAAAGTTTAATGTCGAAAAAGGAATAGCAAACGATTTTTTTATTGTTTATTTTGTTTATGAACATCAAGAAAATGAAAAACTTTCCAGAGATTTATGTATATTTAAAGAAAAGAAATTATGTTGATTAAAATTGGAAATCAACGCCATTTGGCCAATTTATTTAGGTGAAATTTTACTTATATACCAAAGAAATTTGCGTTAAAATAAAAACTTTGCTAAATATTAACTCTGTAGGACACAAACCGACCGACCGACTGTCCGGGATGCCCATTTAACTACCGGGGACACCAACCGAAGTCGGAGAACACAAAAGCACCAACGCACTGGCGTCAACTTCTCCCAATACGAATTCACAAAGAACGGTATGATACAATCCCATTACGAAATATCTACACAATCCTTCTAAGAAATGAGTGAGTCGACGACGTGACGTGTTTTGTTTTATAAATAGGGAGATGCTTAATTTTCCCGCATAATAGGGGAATTATAGCTCACCTCCGTAAGAATGTTCAAAAGGACAAACAACGGGAGAGCTCCCCATCTACTTGTGAAAACAAGGTGTACCGAACTTTTTTAGGCTCGAGTTGGTTGATAATATTAAACAAAAGCTCGAATTCGAGCTCCGCTCGATTCAATTACAGAGAGATCGAGTTCGGCTTAAATATGAAATGAACTTAAACTCGACGAGACAACTGTAACTCGATTTAAAAATAATATACAGCTTGAAGTAGACTAGATAGATTCGAACTGGGTTCGAAAATATATTCATTAATAAACTATTTATACTTATTATATAATTTTATACGGCTCGCGAGCAGTGAGTCACCGAACTATATAAGTGAGCTCGTCTCATTTTGTCAACGGGACAGCTCGAGTAGTATCAAAGTCGAATTCAAATGCACGAGCACTCTCTCCCACCAGACAAACAAATGCCGTCGGTGCTGTGGTGCACCTAACATTCCTCCATGTCCCCGTCAAGCCGGCCTATCCCAGAATCTGAGTCGCGTGGAAGCTCCGGAGGGCCCTCTTTCGTTCGAAAGGTCGGTTGCTTGTTGAGGATGTCTTTGGACTTTATGCCTGACCACCTTCCTGCCACGTGTCGTCCAATCAAATAGGTAAAGTATGTCCACTAGCCATTAATCAAAGACAGTCAGCCCTCAGCTCTCTTGGGCGCTCTAACTCGAGTTATATCAATTATGTAAATAATGAGAAAGATTCCATCCACACGTACGCAAACTCTTTCCAAGACATAATTAAAACAACCACACGGTTCACACCGAGAACGCCTTGCCTTGCCATGACATTTGCCGATATATTTTGCCTGCAGGCGGCTGGTCCTGTCGCCTAATGGGTCACCGACCGTCGACATGGTCCACATCTCGCGCATGCATGCGTGACATGTCTGGTGAACTCTGGGGAACCGGCCTTGGCTTGGACTTCAACAAACCACAAACAGCCGTCTCCTACACGCACCTACCTCTCAGATTCTTTTGTCGTACTTTTGCCATGTCCTGCCGTCCTATGTTGTTTCTGCCGAATTAGTTGGAAATATGCTCTGAGCTTCCCGCGTTGTTGTTTGCTCGTGCAAATTCCAAAACAAATTCCATATGATCCGGTCAAATATGTCCCCGATTCATTCCCCTATCTTGCGTATAAGTACCTCCAACCTCAAGGCACTATTCGGATACCCATTAGTTTATACTTCCTATTCCCAAACATGGCTAAACCGGCAGCGGTTCTCGGCGTCCTCTTCCTTCTTCTTTCCGTCTCTCTCAACGCTCGTGTGATCGAGTCCCGTCCATTGAACATCTCGGGGCAGCCAAAGGGATGGGCAGCAGACGATGGTTTTACTAACAGGTTCTCCGATGGGTTACTTCTCGGTGCCATGAAACAAGCAGGTCCGAGCCCTGGGGAAGGGCACAAGTTCGCCGACACGGTACGTGCTGCTGACAAGGAACCAGGATTGGGTGAAGGGCATGAGTTTGTCGACTCCAGGAACACAACGGTCCGGGTGATGGATTCGGGTCCGAGCCCGGGTGAAGGGCATTGAATAGATATGTTATCTCATGAGGGACTCGGTGACAAATATTCTTATATTTGATTCCATTTGTTCATTCATTTTGCTGAAGAGATTTGTAATGTCAATGAGAAATACATTGAATGGCTCATAAATCCATATAAAAAAAAAAATCTTCGCATGATGTATAAAATACAAAGGGGAGTATTCCTCAAGTGTCGCTGGCTAATTCCTTTTTCCATGTTCAGTCGCCCTATTAATGTATTCTTTTGGTGTTTGTGCAACCCCCCAGTACCATTTGGACAAGATCAGCTAGTCGTTTTGTCTTTGGTCTTAATTTGAACCATTTTTTTGTAATGGAAGTTTGGCCATTAGCTTTTCGTCCACATTCCACAGAGTCTATGGAGCGTTGAAATAACTTCACAGTTCAATTTATAGGTTTGTACGTGTATGGATTAAGCCGTGTGATGAATCGGTAGAATAGGATGCCCCTGGTTCTTAAGGAACATTTAGTGGCATAAAATCGGTGGACATAACGTTTTATTTGGATTCGGATCGAATGACGCCGAGGATCGGACGACATCTATACAATGCTTCCAGTGGTTTTGACTTTGGCATCGTAAGCCCTCGAGACTCTTCCATGTTGATTTCTGCATCGTCCAGCGCCCCCAGCGTCAGTCCCATCATCTTATGAGCGAGCGACGTGCCAGGACAAGAAGCCCTCCTCCCCAGCCCAAACGGCATGATCAATGGGTTCACTTCTCCTCTACCTGTACTTTTCATGAATCGTTCGGGCATGAATTGGTTCGGTCCGTCCGGCCACTGATTAGGGTCTCTGTGTATGTCCCTTGCCGTATTGATACAAGGCGAACAATGGTGATAATCATCTAATCAAAAGGATGTACAAACTCCGGAAACATAGCATCAGGAGTCGTATCGGTCTAGTATATATCAATGTTAGGTTCATCTAAGTTTGAGAAGCCATCATAACAATGGAGAATAGCAAGAAAATACCGAAAAACTTACTTCAGTGACAACATATGGCGTTTATTAGAAGTTTACCAAATAGTCGTTCTAAAGATTGGAAAGCTATCAATGTCATGGGAGACGTATAATCTTGTTAACAGCTGAATCCAGGGAATCCACGTTCTTCCTCAAGAATTTTCTGAAAGGTGGGATCAGGAAAGGCATTTATAACTTGTTCCAGGTATGCTAAATAAAAGCACAAAGACCACTATATTTCAAAGTAAATAAGCAGAGAAAGGATACATTTGGGCAGCCAAATTCTCCATGCCCTTCATTTCTTCGTTTAATCTGCAATAAAATGAATACAAGATATGATAATTTGCATGAGAAGAAGAAGGCGCACAGGAAGGCCTATGCAGATTAAAACTACAAAGACGAATATCCTGGATAAGGAGAAGCAGCTGCAACTACTTACAGTATCAGGAAAACCAATTAGATAATCCACAATACCTTAGGCAAGAATGTATGTACCGGTTTCCTTTCGTGGCTGCATCCAGAACTACAGGTGAAATAAACAACAGTACGATCAATTTTACAAGGGTCTGGAGTAGCATAGGAAATGCCTATATCTCACGTCCCGGAGAGGTAACGTCGGTTAAATTTTGATGTCTGAACTGTCAAATATAGTTCCACACTAGAGTTCCATTGAAGTGACCAAACAGATGACGTATTTATCATGAGCCACATGGGAGAGCGGACATTTTCTCATATTCATAACCATTTCCCCAGCGAACAGAAAAGATTATGGTTCTCTTACCAGATTCTTGAAGCCGACCAGCAGCATCGCTAAAGCATTGCATGTGTTCATCAGAACAGGAAGTTACCTGAAGTTCACAGGCATGGAGAATTACTCAGAGACAACCCGCATGTAACACGATTCACTCAAATCAGCAGGTACGTTAAGAGAATGAGACACTCAAACCCGATCAGTGAGTCAATTTCTTCACGTATAACCCCTACCTAGATGGGTCGAATACCTTCCACCAGCGCCACAAGAAAACTGTCTAAAACCGAACATCATGGAAAGCAATTGCTAGTACAACCAGGCATATTTACCAGCGCAATTAATTCAACAGCGAAGCACAGTCCAACAAAGCATCGAGCACGAGCATTTCGGAACAACACTGGGACAGTGGTCGATTCGCAATCAATGGAAGATCACATTTTTTTGCCAATTTCACGACTATGCCCAACAAAATCCACGACGTTTAACCCCTGCACACCGCCAGAAACTACCCAAACCGTTTACGCTAAACCAAATAGATCGCCCTAATCAGAGGAACTCCTTTCCAAACTGACCTCGGCGAGAGCCAATCGCAGCGAATCGAACAGGGAAGTGAAGCTCTCCGCCATGGCCATGGAGTCCTTCTCCACAACCTCCAGCGCCTTGACTATGCTACGGGTCTGGTCAAGCGGCGGCGGCGTAGGCCTTCCGCCTGTGTCGCGACCGAGGGTCGCCGGCGCCCGGACGTCGTCGGCGGGATCTCGATGGTCGTCCATTTGGTCCGCCTTCTGGTTGGGTTGGGATTTGGACAAACCGCAGGTCGCTCATGTTGCAAAATCGTTGCACTAAAAATCGTCGGATTGGACAAGTTAGTCCGAATGTGTACGTAACATTTACATTTTTCGCCAGGGATTATTCATTCGGACATCTTAAAGCTGTGGCTAACTGGTCGTTGAAGTTCTTAAGACACACCATCTCATTCTCGACCCCCCCCTTTTCTAATATTTCTTTCGATACGGTAGGGATGGTTATCTCTGCGCCCGATGATCAAATTGTTGCCGGTGTGAATTCACTATTAGAGAAATGCTTGTCGCTTTAGTGCTCTACTCCTGCCCCTGCAGGATGTTTGTCGGAATCGCCTGCAGCTTCGCCGACTATACATGCGAACGCTAATGGTTATAGCCACCATTAGCCCCAGTCCCAGATTGATTTCGTGGAGATTGGTGTTGAACTGTAGGCTAGAATTCTACGCAGATCAGATCTAGTGTTTTTAGTTTCTGCAATTATTCATCTTGTAAGGGTTAAATCCAGCCAAGAAGCGTGAGTCAATTACGTGAAGAATCTTTCGAGCTAGAATTTAAAAAAGATCACATGCTCCTAAACTTTTGGACACGCACATTTGTTCCCTTCTGAGGACAACGTCGATGTCATGCTCTGCACTCGCAGACTTTAGTCCACACACCCTACTCAACCTTTCAACCATCTCTCGTTCTCGGTTCACGAGTTCCTACTGCGCTAATCCTCCTCCGGGTTGGATAGGACCACACTGGCGGCAAAGCTCTTCGTACTAAGTTTTGACACAATCGTGTTCTTGAGTTTTAAAACGAAATCTTCGATCGAGCTAGGCCTATTTCCTGTCAGCTGCAGGACTGTGGATGTATGATTATATTGAAAGAGATGCAGGAGAAAGGAACAGGGAACAGAATTCAGTGAACATGGCCTCCATCAAATCCACGACAACATCCTTATCCAGAAAACGACCAAACACAGTTGGAAACAAGCTATCGCGAAGATAAAGTTAATCAACGTGTTTAGCACCATGCCTGGAAAGTGTCCGAAATATCACCATCTGCCTGACTAGCATTCATGCATCAGTATTTTTAGTAGTAGTAGTGGTTGAGAAGTCATCTTATGTGGAAATGTCTCGTTCCACGACGTTTCCCTCAGGGCTACGACGCATCTTAGTGTGCCATTGCCAAATATTTTTCTGTCCTATCTGTGGGATTGCACGGATCAAACTCTTCCTGCCGCGATGACCACCTCAAAAGTCATCGGACTGCTGAGAAAACTTAGTCGGCCACGAACTTTATTGTCGGCGAATTCGAGGTTTGGAAAGTCGAGATTGCTGTTAGGATTTTTGGCCCGAAGTCGGTTATATTGCGATTTGGAGTATATTTGATTCGCTCGTGAAATATACGGAGGATGTGTGAATATATCTATTGGGGGAGATATATTGGATGATATTTGATTATATCACGAATATAGTTACCTCCCATATTTCCAATATATGTGGGGCCATTTATTCTATAAATAGATGTCGGTATACGAAGTGAATGAGAGACGAGAGAGAGCAAATCCTGAGAACATAGAAGAGGGATACACGAGTGCAAGAATACGACGGTAAAGAAAGGGTGTGTGTTGGGAAGCAGGGGGAAATACTTAGGGGTAATTCCTTACCGGGAAAGCGGGATCTTGTACTCGGGTAGGTCGAGGGGGTTAGATAGGGTCTCAACCTAAGTTTGTACTCCATTGAATCCGGATCCGGTTCGACTCGCTTCCGAGGGCTTCCGTGTGCGTCAACAATTGGTATCAAAGCTCGGTTGTGCAGATTCGAGATCCATGGCTGGTGGCAAGTTCGAGATCGAGAAGTTGGATGGGAGCATGAATTTCGGCTTGTGGCAAGTCAAGATGAGGGCGCTATTGGTAAAGGGTGGTTTGTAGAAGGCTCTTATGGTTCAGTCGAAAAGTGCTTCGAAGTTGACTTCTGACCAGTGGGAGGAGATGGATGCTAGAGTGCTTGTGTCTGTCCAACGAGGTTCTGACAAACGTGTTCAAGGAGACGACAACGGCCGGGCTTTGGAGTAGGCTGGAGAGTCTATACATGACGAGGACTCTGAGCAACAAACTTCTTCTCAGGCAAAGGTTCTTGATGCTCAGAATGACGGAAGGTATGTCCGTTAAATTTTACCTAGATAATTGGTTGTCTGTATCATTGGATTTGGAGAGGATCGACGACAAGATCGATGAGGAGATCCAGGCGATGCTGCTGTTATGTTCACTTCCCACTTTATACCAGAGCTTTAGGGAGACGTTCTTGAATTGGAGAAGTGTTCTCACAGTTGACAAGATACGGTCTGCTCTTTTATCAAAAGATTTGATTGATAAAGAGTTGGTGAAGCAGGGCGACCATTGATGGAGGCTAAGCAGGATAAGATCCAAAGGTAGCGGAGGGGTAAGATGCTTCCATTGTGGTAAAAAGGGACACATAAAGAAAAACTGCAGGAAGCTAGCAGGGAAGGATGAAGGATTGCAACGGTCAGCGATGGTTGCTGTGTATACCAGTGACAGTGATGCCAGAGACGGAGATGTACTAATGGCTAGCGATGTGCAGACTGTTGAAACCGAGTCGGAGAGACCATTAGACAAGAATTGGAATCTCGACTCAGGGAGTACTTTTTACATGAGTCCTCATAGGGCGATGTTCACCGCATACTTTTCCACTGCAGGTGGCGAGGTACGCTTGGGCAATGGTCACATGTGTAAGGTTGCAAGTGTGAGAACGGTTCGGCTCAAAATGATGGATGGAGTTGTGAGAGAGTTGACAGGTGTCCGATATGTGCCTGACATCACGAGAAATATTATTTTCGTGTGTATTTTAGAAGCCAAAGGGTACGAATTTTCTGCTTCAGGCAGAGCCCTCAATGTTCTCCGAGGAAGGCGGTTGTGGTGACTGGGAGTCGGTTTGTATGTTATGAGAGGTGCTGTTGCTATTACTACTGTAGGGTCTTCTGGAAGGCGTCATGAACCTTTCAAGATGAGTAATCAGTCATCGGAGAAACAGGGTAATAGGTCACGTGCACGGAGAAGCAAGAGGATGTGGGTAGTCAAGTCCATCGTAGATGGGCTTGGATGTTCCGTTGACTAGGCTCGTTGGAGCCTGAAGGGAGATATTCACAGTAGTATTAGGTAAAGACTAGTACATGGAGTGACAATTCCTCAGACGTTCTATGGACTTCGGTCAATGTGGAGTTTGTTAGGATTTTTGGTCCGAAGTCAGTTATATTGCGATTTAGAGTATATTTGATTTGCTCGTGAAATATACGGAAGGTGTGAGAATATATCTCTTGGGGGAGATATATTGGATGATATTTGATTATATCACGAATATATTTATCTGCCAGATTTCCGATATATGTGGGGCCATCTATTTTATAAATAGGTGTCGGTATACGAAGCGAATGAGAGACGAGAGAGAGCAAATCCTGAGAACATAGAAGATGGATACACGAGTGCAAGAGTGCGGCGGTAAAGAAAGGGTGTGCGTTGGGGAAACACGAGAAACACTTCGGGGTTATTTCTTACCGGGAAAGCGGGATCTTGTACTCGGGTAGGTCGAAGGGGTTAGAGAGGGTTTCAACTTAAGTTTGTACTCCATTGAATATAGTGAAATCTTCTTCTTCGCCCGTGGACGTAGGTCGATTGACCGAACATCGTAAATTTTTTGTTTTCTTATTTTTCGTTAACTTCCGATCGAGAACCGGATCCGGTTCGACTCGCTTCCGAGGGCTTCCGCGTATGCCAAGAATTGTGATTGAGAAATATATTATTGGAAAATCTAATAAGTTATATTAGATTTGGGAATATATTTTATTTATCCCAGATTTTAGGAATCTGATCCGTGAAGTGTTGTTTAAATAGGGCATGTAATATTCGTTTTGGTGGAATGGAATGAGATTGAGAGTTAGAGTGAGAGGGTTTAGCCTATTCAAGTCTTCTTCTTCTTGTCTTTCTCTGTGAGTTTGTGTGAGAGTTTATGTGAGAAATTTCGCTGGGTTTTAAAACATACTACTATCCACGAAACAAATTCAGGGAGAGGAAGTTGGGCTAAAAAAGTCTATGCCTGAACATCACAGTCTCTTTATGTCAAGCGAATTGCTTCACTCCAAGAATGTCATCTTCGTAGTAGAAAAGCAATGCATTCTCAGCTTTATGACACAATAACGGATGTCGACCTTATGAGTTGTTCCCCATCCAGAACCAATGCCTGTACAGTCAGTACGAAGAAACTCACATAATGCAAATAACAAGTAATTTTAATCCAAGTCTCGTAGAAGACATGGTTTTAGGAACCTTGTTCCTACCGTCGCGCATAGTTTCCTCTTATAGCATCGTCATGAGATCTTCGATGCCATAGCCTGGATGGATTCTATTTCTGGATTCATCTTGTTTCCAACTCTTTATTCGAAAACCACCTATTTTTATAAGATTCTCAACCCCTTTTGAACTCTAGACCTTGGGCCGTCTGATCGAACTGATTGTTAGTAGGACTAACACGTAACATGCGAAAGTGATTTCTTCCTAACTCTTTACTGACATGAACCATCCTCGATGTTTTCATTATAAGTCACATTATCTTTGGCTCTCGTGTCCTGGCTTCAAATCCTATCGATATCGCCATGATATGTACCCATCCTTCTCCAGATGATCGGATACCGCCATCGCGTCAAATTATATCCACACATGAAATCCGATGAATAGTCCCGTGACTCTCAGGGTTTCTAATAGTGCCGAAAATGCGCAAACAACTTCGAACGATCGATGAAAGCGAGTACCACCAAACTCCACACAGATTGGGAGAAACATTGACAAAACACGAACAAAATGTCCAATTATTTCCGTCATGTGAGAGCGCGATGTTGAACTTGAAGGACGTGATAATTGAGAGGGAAAGGAATTTATGTTTACTCCAAAGAAGAAAGACATATAGAAGGACTTCGAAGTGTCAGTTCATGCCATACGCATTCAATATCCAGTAAATCCGAACAAATAATCACGCGATTGTCGTGGTACGTCAGGACGTTAGCAGCGATAATCCGTGTCGAGTGAAAATGGTCGAACTTATGAAGATTATCACTTCAGAAGAAAGAAATGTAGATACAAAAAAACGCAAACACGACGATGTTGTGATTATACCAACGATGATAATTAGTTTTGTGTTCTATACCAAATCCTTATACCAATAATAAATAGCTTCCGAAAAGAAAGTGTAAAAGCAGACGAAAACGACGGCCATTTCAACCTGGAACAACGATGTTAAATCTGGTCCAAAAAGGGACATGACCATGGGATTTTGTCGTGGGACCCACCCCTTGTCTCCCCCCTCCCTCCCTCCAAACATTTTTTATGCCCTGTCCCCCTCATCAAACCTCCTCCCCTCCTTTCAAATCATTTACATCTATATCTGACAGTACTCCGATACATGTGAACGGAAGATCACAACGCCACGTGTATCATTTTTTTTTTTTATCTTTACAAACATGCAGGTTCTTCGAAGGTAACCCCGGTCAGGCAATGTTGTCCGCATTGAATCGGAAGAATCATGTCTAATTCAGCCGGAACTTGATGAACGACGTCTGAAACATTGGCGAACGAGTAGCACACATGGTCCAAGGTTCAACAAGTATATTCACAAAGATAGTGATCACAATCCGGTAGGTCCACGAAAAAAGAATTATATATATACGTACGGTGATCCGGAGAGATATTTTTTTAAATAGAATTGTTAGTTTCAAAATTCCTTAATTTTATTAAAGAGTTAAATTCCTGAAATCGAAGTTGTTGGACGTGAAACTAAAGTTAAAATTCGATTTTTGAAGTGTTATTTCGAGAATGTTAAAATAATTTGAAAAATATTTTTCCAAATACAAACCACCTATAAATACTTTCTCATTCCATCACGTTTCTCCTCACTCCTTCAAAACATTCCTTCTATTAAAAAACAGTCGTCGCCCCGCCCAGCCTTTGTTTCGAAACAATGGCCATTGTTAACGAATCGGTAGGTGCGGTCACAGCAGCCCTCGGGCCACCCTCCTGCGAGAAGGACGCAAAGCCACTCCAGTTCATCGAGGAGATGACCCGCAACGTTGACTCTGTCCAGGAAAGGGTCCTGGGCGAGATACTCACCCAGAATGTCGATACGGAATACCTAGGGTGGTTCAAGCTTGGTGGCGCCACCGACCGCGAGACGTTCAAGTCCAGGGTTCCTGTAGTCACCTACGAGGACCTCCAGCCTGAGATCCAGCGCATTGCCAAAGGCGACAAGTCCAACATTTTTTGCTCTCGCCCCATCTCAGAGTTCCTCACGAGGTAACAAACTGCTATTAGTTCCGTGTACCATGATTTTGTTTATCATGCCGGATGTACTTAACGTGCTGGAAACATGTCGTGTCACTCAGTTCCGGTACGTCGGCTGGGGAAAGGAAGTTGATGCCGACGATCCACGAGGAGCTTGACCGTCGGACATTGCTATACAGTTTGCTTCAGCCAGTGATGAATCTGTGAGTTTTAAAATTTTAAAATTTATGTTCCATAATTTAAGTAATTGCCATAAGTTTTAAAATTGATTTTAGCCATAATTTGTTTCCGTATAATTATAGTCGTTCCTTGTGTTCAATAGATATGTGCCTCATTTGGACAAAGGAAAGGGACTGTACTTTCTGTTCATAAAGGCGGAGACGAAGACCCCAGGTGGACTAGTTGCGCGGCCAGTGCTCACGAGCTACTACAAGAGCGAGCACTTCAAGAGGAGGCCCTATGATCCTTACAACGTCTATACGAGCCCAAACGAGGCGATCCTTTGCCCCGACCCCTTCCAGAGCATGTACACACAGATGCTATGTGGACTAATAATGCGTGAGGAGGTGCTCCGTGTGGGCACAGTGTTCGCTTCAGGCCTCCTCCGAGCAATACGGTTCCTCAGCCTGAATTGGAAAGAATTGGCCCAAGACATATCAACCGGGACACTTAACCCTAAGATCGTCGACCCTGCTGTCAAGGAATGCATGATGAAAATCCTGAAACCGAACCTGGAGCTGAATGAATTCATCACGAGGGAATGCGAGGGCGATAATTGGGAGGGTATTATCCAGAGGATTTGGCCGAATACTAAGTTCTTGGACGTGATTGTGACCGGGGCAATGGCTCAGTATATACCAACCTTAGACTACTATAGTGGCGGGTTGCCCAAGGCATGCACAATGTACGCATCCTCCGAGTGCTATTTCGGGCTCAACCTCCGACCAATGTGTGATCCGGCTGATGTCTCATACACAATCATGCCCATGATGGGCTACTTCGAGTTCATCCCGTACGATCCCTCATCCCCGCCTCTGTCCCGCGACTCGCCACCCCGGCTCGTTGACCTCGCCGACGTGGAGGTCGGGAAGGAGTATGAGCTTGTGATCACAACCTACTCGGGGCTGTGCAGGTACCGCGTGGGCGACATCCTATGTGTCACCGGATTCCACAATGCAGCCCCGCAGTTCCGTTTCGTTCGTCGCAAGAACGTCCTGCTAAGCATCGACTCCGACAAGACAGACGAGGCTGAGCTCCAGGCCGCCGTTGACAATGCCTCAGCCCTGTTGTGCAAGTACAATACAAGCGTCCTGGAGTACACGAGCTACGCAGACACCAAGACGATCCCAGGCCACTATGTGATCTACTGGGAGCTCCACCCCAAGGAACAGACTGTCTCGCCGCCGGCCGATGTCCTCGAGAATTGCTGCCTCACCATGGAAGAGTCGCTCAATTCCGTCTACCGGCAAGGGAGGGTCGCCGACAACTCCATTGGACCACTCGAGATCAGAGTACTAAAGCGCGGCACATTCGAGGAACTAATGGACTATGCCATCTCTAGGGGAGCATCGATCAACCAGTACAAGGCACCGAGGTGTGTCGTCTACATGCCGATTGTCGAGCTACTCGACTCGAGGATCGTGTCCGCTCACTTCAGCCCGCGCGTGCCGCGATGGACGCCGGGTCGTCGCCAGTGAAGACCAACCCCTTGGTCAAGCACTGGGGTTTCGATGTAATTTCCTTGCGATGTCGGCCGCCATCCTTTTTAACCAGCTTCTAGCTGTCTCTTCCGCCCTTTAATTTGTAGCCTTTGGTTTTCGGATATGAACCATGTTGTTCCAAAATTTTTGTAATAATTGGATGGTTTGTGCATTTGTTTAGTCATTTTCATTTCACGTACTAAAAAGTAATCTTGTCTGCTCTTATCTGTGTATGTCTTCAGGACTTGTCTCCATCATTAAAACAGCGTTTGTAGATGAGACAAGACCAAAGCATAATTTTCATCGTCCATGACTGCATACATGAAACTAACCCCTTCTTATTAACAAAAACGTATACATAATTGTGCATTGCATTGCACTTATTAAGACATGAATTACTCCATACAAAACTCTGACATGGGGGGGGGGGGGGGTCATTTCTTGGAGGCAAAACAACATGGAATTTTGTTCATGTTGCCGAATGGTGTGAGAATTTGTCCCGACCATGCTTTTATATCTATTTTTAAAATAAGTAATCGCAATTTATGCTTGGGAACTTGGGGTTTGATAAAGTAAAGAGGGGCGCCTGTCCTTTTTTCGGATCCATGCCTCCTAGTCCTATTTTGACTGTCTTAGGCCCTTTGTCTAGAATTACTAAAGCAACATAAAAGCTAATGATTCCAATATTTAATATCCACGAACTCATTTAAAACTAGGTCGCGTACAGAGATCACGGGTTGATCCCATATCAACAAATATTTTATTTGTCAAAAACAATTTTCGAGCATCTTTAACTGTCACAAGTCTTAACTTTATCATAGACCCTTAATTAATCACCCAACCATTTACTTATTCCCCAAACCATGTATGTTAATAATGTAGTATAAAAGAAACTATCCCACAAAAATGCCGTCATTTAAGTAATAATTGATAAACGTAGAATGATTTTTTCAAAAATTTGAGACCGCCGAACAAGGAAAAGTCGAGAGATATTTCCGGCGCTTTCACCTTTCCTTTCTTTATTTAAGACATCATCGGGGCTAATTTTTTACCAAATAGATATTTCGTGGATTAGGTCATTGTACACCATCATGCCATGTCTCCCTATTCCAGAATTCAAAGCCTTCGACCCACCCACCATAAAGTTATACTGCCGAAAGTTTAGTCCTACATTCGTCCATTTCTCTCGCTCCGTTCATAGCTGTGGCGTAATCATGCATCCCCATTTATTTTTGGGTCATCACAGGGATGGCCTTTTCTCCCGACACACATCTACACTACACTGCTTAGATACGATGCTGTTTGTTCGTTTCTTTTGAATCCCATTCAATGTATCGAATCACCCACTTATTTTTGTTGTCAGATCGCCCCACATCTTTTGACTTCTCTGTCCATTTGGATTTCACCGACGCACCAAAGTGGACGCGTGAACTTCGCGGTGATGTCGAACGGTTCATTCTGGAACAGTAGTGAAGGTTCACATGTCAAGGAGAGATCGAGGGTTTTTGCAACCGTCGCGGGAGAATGTCGACAGCCAAAAGGAACCGCACTAAGGGTCGTGCGACCTACCTAGGATCCGTGCTGAATATGAACACGCGGGTGGATTGGATGGATTTGTCTGAAGGCACCAAGTTAACGTGGGGACTCAAAAGTTTATTTGACCCTTTGAGAGAACAATTCGTCCAAAGACATACTTTTTGTTTTTTTGTTTTATATGCAAAAGAAAACTTAGGCTCCTTAGAAAAGCTATGAACCCTTTTTTTTTGGCTCGATAGGAGGGAATGACAACGTTAAGATCTGGGGTAACTTCATCCTTACACATACTACGATAGCTCTAGACACAGATTTTTTATTTGGTTTTTGGGTTCGAGGATAGCAGATTCATGAACAAATCAAAAAATCAAATTAGTTACGGAATCGAATTACAGGATACGATAATCTGTCTTAGTTTGAGTGCTTATCCTATAGTGTTCTCTCCCTAAATCTTTCCATCGGGCGTCATCGACCTCTCGTTCCTTCGTCGGGAATGGAAGTTGGCTTGAGCTGAGTCTCAGGAGTCACAACTCTCTATTCTATCTTGTGTTGCTTCCCACTTTCCAATAGTGAGTCGCAACAAGAACAATGCCGGATCGGTGTCCTTTTTATCCCTTTTCTTCTCATTGGGCTTTTGTTTTGTCCTCATGTTCTGTTAGTTTGGGTCATACTATGTTTCATATGAAACTTCACCGTACAGAAAACTATGTTCAAATTCATGAGGGGGGGAATTTTAGTCGACCTGTATATTTTTGTTACCCCCCAATTAGCGTCAAGCCCACATATCAGTCCATCCATTTTTGTTTTATTTATTTCTGTTTACTACCGATGACGAAATTTACTTCTCCGGTGCTTTTTAAGGTACTCCGATTAGCGTGTGATATGCGAGTGCATTCAGTATCTTCTCAATGGTTAGAACCTTGCAGGGTGATGCAGCGGAGAGGTGCACTCTGTGTCAATGACAACCGTGTTCGTCCAGCCGAATTAAGTTATCAAGTCTTGGAAGGAGCCTCCTGGTATATTTGGAGGAGAAGGAAGCAATGCAATACGGCAGACATGCCACTATGAATCAGCCCTGCAGCAGTTTAGCTTGTTTGATGTTTGGTCCCTTAGAATGATTTTTCTTTATAATTAATAATACATAACTCAAAAATATTCTATACAAGATCATTGGAGATACTCGACAGTGACACATAAATAATATAATCACGAGTCCGGGTTGACCGTGAACGTTCATCCACTTGACGCTTATTTCGCTCCATTCATAAATAGTAGATGTGCCTTGTCAATTTCAATGAAGAAGAGTCTTCGCCATAGTAAAAATTCAGCCATGGAGAACAATACCCCATAAATGACACTTCAAGTCAGCGGAAACTGTTGCGGAAGTAATTGTCCTAATGTATATGCCCACACATCCGTCTATCGTCTCTCGTCTTAGACGGAGTAACATATCTAACGTATCACTAACCACGGAAGGAACGAGAAACGAGACAGCATAATACTCTTGGACCACACACTTCTAGCCTACGCATCAACTTGTGATTCCCTACGAAGATGTCTTCATGTAGACGAGATAATGAAAATTCCATCTACACTTAACGATAAGAGATTCTGATCCAGAAATACTTGGCATTAGGTAAGAAGTAATGGACAAATGCTCGTGATCGAAGAACGCTTGCCGGTGACAGTGAATCTGCAAGTTTACCCCCTCAATGTTACTCTACAAACTCTGATCCAAAAAGAAGTCCACCATCGATGTTGTAATAGGGTTCCTAGACAACATGATGTCTTTTTTGTTCAAATAACTCCACCAACAGATCCTATGGGAACCACGAATCAAATTAGAAGAAAATTCAATTACCATCCCCATAAGCCAAGAGATAAGTTGTCTCAATATAAGTAGTCGCCAAATCGAGGAACACCTGTTAGTCTACTTTACCTGCCAAAAAGTCTCACCCCTCAAGAGATATATTTGCACCCATCATGCCCATACAACATCCTCTCGATCAGCTACAAGCTCCTCCCTGTCCACTACATCCATTCATAGCTCATCAGTCTCATCAGGGAAGTCATCACCTTCCATAGCTTGAAACGAATTCTCCAGTCTCATAGTCGTCTCTTGAATTCTCTAGAAAATCGTAGTTATCTGCATAACTCGACTCTTCTCTGTACCACACCACTCTATATGTACCAATTCGACCTTCCTCTCCATTAGCCTATCACGACGGGCAATTTTCTCTAGATTATGGGGACAACATTCCACATCATGTTCAATTGTGTCGTAAGACTAACACTGAGGCGATCGAAACTCGTAGTCATTCTGTTTATCCATCATGCCCTCACATCAATAATCTTCAAAGCTTTCTGTAACTCTCCTGATGCCCCAAACTATATCTAAATACGAGTACTACCCACACTGCCAGGAGAAAAGGATCTAACATCTATGTACAAGGACATCCACAAAAATATGCCTTAGCCTAACCAATAACGATATCGCCTTTGGCTCTAAAACACATAAAAGAAGCGTCGGGAAACCAACAACGCAGTATCAATGAAAATCTCATAATATACCAGTCATTATGTTCCAATATTGCATCAAACCATCGTCGCTATGGAAACTCATCAGGAACGTACGAGGACTGATACTACGTACAAACATCTAGAAGGCCCCTCCAACCATAAAGAAGATGAACCGTCCTGCTAATCACATCTAAGACCAACAATATATGTAATAAGTGTGTTGATCCAGAGATTTTTACCCTCCTTAGCAACCTCAGAAGGACTAAAGAGAATATCATCCGCATCGAACCACACAGGAGAGTGTTCAGCCGGAGAACGGAAAGTCCTAATCGCTGCAACAAAGGATTGGGAAGTCCCATCTCATAAAAAAGGATTCATATTTTCCATCGGAGAAACCCCAGAAGCAGCCCTAGGAGCGAAGGAAGTCGCAAGAAAAATGGACGAAAAACCAACGGGAACCGAAATCATGGGGCAAAATTCCGGCGACCAAAATCCTGCTCCCGAAAATGGCTGAAACTTCAACTGTCGATATTTCGGCTTTCGGTGGTCCGACGAAAACGCACAATGTATCAATGGAAATTTCTTGGAAAGACGAATCCGATGATATCTTACCTACCTGGGTGCCGCACGGCGGGCGGTCAAACTTCCATCCCAAAAGTCCATAAAACAAATAAAATAGTGTAGTGATTACGAATATATGCGGGGGGAAAAAAAACAGATGTTGCAAAGGCTGTTCAAGAACAAAGAGGTTTCCATTATACACTATATATTTACTTAATCTCCTAGCTAGGTATCTTACATCACATATAAATTGCATGTAAGTTTAGAACAAGGGTGATTTCAACGTTTACCCAGTACCGTGAAAGTTTGTACAAAATCAACCTCCCAGACTGTTGAATGGGAGGCAATCATGGGAATGCGGCTGCTCTTGCGACTGCTCATCAGATGTGAGCAAATTCACCTGCTCAACAACATCAACAACAAAAGGGATGATTTCTGCCTGACAAACATTGATTCCCCGATCGATGGGAAATTCCAGTTGTGTATGGCTTTTTACCTTAATGATCTCCCACTTTAAGCTTGGCCTAGTTGACGCTGCAAGCACGCTGAAGTGAAAGTCCTGGGTTCAGGAAATGCAGTTGTCAGTTTAGTACTACCAGGTGCATCTCTCGGTATTGTTAGCTCGAAAGTAGTAGGGTTCGCCTCTACTTGACTTACCCTGAAGGGATCTCCTCTTAAGGATTGGACGATCGAGGACTTCCCAGCATCCCCGTCCTGGAAAGAAAGCATGCCATGTACGTACGATTATTTATAATTTGTGCCGGTAACACTTGAATGGTTCAAGAAAGGGGGAATTTGTTTGGGTATAAATTACCTCCATCACTATGTCCCTCAGTCGCCTTCCTGTTTGCGAGCAACAGATGCGCACGACATGCTCGTCGCAACTCCCACTGATGATGTAATCCCCACAGTTCATGTAATAGGAGCGGGTGTAGTTATGTGCACTCCCACTCGAAGCTATCTTCAAGTCCAAGTGAAGCCTCCCATCAACTGCTAGGAGCTGCTTAACCTGTATGATGATGCAGGGCCGACATTTGTAAGATTTGCATTGAGGTACTCGGTTGTACAATTATTCATTCCATATTTCTTTGCCCACCTCATTATCAACTGCCGAGACAAGCAGGTAAGCATCACTGGGAGAGAAGCAGACCATAACATTGCCCCGTGAGCTTGAAGCGGTATAGCAAGGCTTTACCATCTTCTGCCTCAAGTCCCACATCTTCACATCACGGTCGAATGACGAAGTTGCGAACAAGGACGGGGAATGATGCGCAAACTTGGCCACATTTATGGGCTCATTGTGGAGGTTAGAAAGCAGATTCAACCGTTTTCCGCTGGCAATATCATAAAGCGCAATGTCCTTTGTGTACCCGCTTGCAAGAAACCAATCATCCGTGGAATTAACATGAACAGAAGTCAATTGCTCAAAATCATCATAGGCAACCGCATCATAAGTGTAGGAAAAGTCTGGGACTTTCGGCGGCAACAAGTTGACATCGAACAACCTTAAGGAACCATTATCCGAGCCTGTTATAAGCTAATGCCCCAAAACACAAGCTTCAGATTTAACATGTTATGATGAATTAGCCCCGATGAAAACCTATGAAATTGCGAGAGATCATACCTTTGAGGGAAACTTTTTGAGCCAACAGAGACCCAAGATACTGTTTGGAAAACCCGACGATGGAACGTGACTGACAAGCTTGCCATTTTCATGGTTCATGATTAATATTTCACCATCCAAAGTACCGGCAGCCATTAGACTAGGATCTACAGGATGGTACTCAAACTGCCTTGGCCGAAGCCGAAGACCATCTTCCCGTGGAAAATGGCTAATCAGCGATACTGGCCGCATATGTGGCCAAAATGACTGTCCAGCTTTTGCGGCATTTAGGGATCTAGAGAAGAAATGTCGTCCTGGTCTTAGAGAAACCTGCTTCTTCATCTTACTAGAGTTTCGCTCGAAAATATTGCAATAACCGGCCTCTCGTTCTTGCAAGACGTGAAGTACGCTTTCTCTGTGCATCCTCCTGTAAGGAAACTTCTCATAGTAGCCAGAGAACACAGTTCCTGCCATCGTTCTGTCTGTCTCCTGGATTGAAAGATTATCCAAAACCTTAAGTTTAGGTAGCCAAACAATCATATGCTCTCGGTAATATTTCTGAAAGCATATAGGAGAAGGATGATGAGAGATGTATTTCCTAAACACGACCGCTCCTTCTCTTATATCTTGTTTCTCCATGGTAACAAGTGCTTCCCCACCATTCATCTACAGTCATCAAGAAGTCACAAGCTTCATAAATTTTTCACAGGTAAATCAGCTTGTGATAGTTCTTCCAAATTTTCTAGATATACAGATTACAAAGCCTACCATTCTCACCTTAGTTTGTACTTTGGTCTCCCCATATAACACATCGTCGCTGTCATCGTCTTCATTTGTTAGGCAAGATTCACTCGAAACCGAATGTGAGCCCCCAACACTCTCATCTGCATGAAAGCACGCTATCCGCGTCTCCAGCCATTGAAGATGAATAAATGATATGTAATGAAACCTACTGAAAATTTAGGACAACCTCATCATAAGAAATCAATTCATAAAATTCCCCTAATTTATCCACATGGGGTCAGTGTACCTCCTTACCGTGAAAGGAAGAACATGGGCCAGTACTGAGGCAACACAAGCATTTTTGGAACCGCAATTCTGCCAAAGAAGGAATCTTCGACAAAACTGCAGTAGTGTTCCACAGATTAGTTATACGTGTCTCGCACATCGATAGCCGAACAAGCCTCGGCATGCCCGAGAAACAATCCTTGTGAAGGCAGACAATTGATGTACTTAAGTCCAGATTCAGTGAATGCAACTGCGAGAATCTTCCGACCACATTGAGCTTCTGAATCTTGGTGGTCCGAAAGTTTAAGGCCCGGCAAGATATTCCATCAATGGCTATACTTCTGAAGCGGAAAAACCCAAATCATCAGTGTAAGGGATAGCTATAAGATGGACCAAATTATTAGTGATTTAACGGAAACCCACCTTAAGAAATCTTCCCCAAATGATAAATTGTGGAAATCAATGACATTTAGTTTATCATCGATCGAATGGATCAGAGACATGACATCTTCCACATTTAACGAACAAGGCAACTCTTGAATGATGTCCACGGTTTCTATCTCTGAAGGTCCGACTTGTGCAAATGTATCAACCAATGGACGAATGTCAGAACATGATAGTTGGTCCAGCGAGACAACCACATTACACGCTCCATATGAGATCATTTCTCTGTCGGCCTGAGCATTCAACGGAAAGTTTAACTTAGCCGGCAGAATTACTCCCCGATACAATTTTCATCACCCAGAATTTCAAGGGATGACGGGAGCAAGAAACCTTTGAGAACCAAGCTAAGACCTCCAAATTGGGCGGCACTCCACAACTCTCGCAACACAGGAGATATCTGCTCATTGTACACAGAGGAGAAACACGACAATGAGAACGGCAAGCTCGATCGGATCAGAATTCTGCAAAACCACTCACAAAGCCCAACTTGTTCATCAACCCCCAAAATCTGCATTTCCCAAAATCGTATCAAACCTCTCAAACTCTACCCCCATCCCGTATAAACATTATCTGGGAAAAAGAGAAAGCAGGAACGCCTGATTTACCCGCCAACACTCTCATCGAGATGCTGAAGAGGTTCCCATCGCCTCATTTGGGCAAAAACAAAAAAAATCTACCATCGCCACTCCACAGCCAAAAATCAACCTTACCCACATCCACATCCAAATGACACCACTACCCAGAAAAGAATACCACAACATCAGCTAAGAGAGCAAACCTGGAAACCAACCCAGGTCGATCCATGGTGGGGAAGAGAGCAGACCAGGACTCTAAAGCCCCCAGTTCCCTGTTTCAGCAACAGTCAGTCAGCAGGGGCAAGGGGAACGACACATGGGCTTCGGAGGGCTGAGCTTATCCCATATTTGGGTGCCAAAAACAGTAAATGTTTTTTTTTTCTTTTGTTTGCTTTCGTCGAGGGGACTTCCCACCAAACCCAATAATAATTGAAGTTTCTCACTCCCTCCCGCGCATCGATTTTTATACGAAAATACGATTAATTTTTAAAAAAATTTACGAAACAAGATATCAGTTTTGTAAAATACGATTTACCGTCGAATGGGGCGCGTTTTTTCAGATTACAATGAGGGCGCGGTTTCAAAACGCGCATCCGTGCCTGAGTAAGGAGCGGGTTTCCAAAACCCGCCCCTGCATGAGGGCGTGTTTTGAGACCGCACCCTCATGCAAACCCGCCCCTTGCGTGAATTAACCAAGTCTACAAAGGGCGGGTTTTGGAAACCCGCCCCTTATACATTACAAGTGGGGCGGGGTTTGAAAACTCGCCCTTGCGTGAATTGGCCACAAGTGTTAGAGGGGCGGGTAACCCCGCCCCCCTTGTAATGTATAAGGGGCGGTTTTTCAAAACCCGCCCCTCCAACTTAAGAGAATCCGCCTTGTTGGAATGTACAAGGAGCGGGTTTTAAAAACCCGCCCATTCTTGGGCTGTACAAGGGGCGGGTTTTGGGGCGTTTTCAAAACCCGTCCCCCGTCCGGCAATACATCAATCCTATGAATAATTTTAGAAACCATGTTTCAATAAACACAAATAACCAAACTAACTTCGAAACAATCCATACATTCAACTTCGAAACAATCCAACATCCAACATCCAATAACAAAGCCAACGCCCATACATAACGTCCAACATCTAACGTACAAAGTATAACGTCCAAATTCCATATCAGTAAAGTCCCCTACGCCTCGTCGATTTCCTCCTAACATAAGGCCTGACGACGGGAACTTCTGGAACTTGAGGCTGCTTCGATGAAACATCCGGGTACAGTTGCATAATTTGAGAAGTTCCTTCTCCTTGTTGCAAATGGTCGTACCTGAAGAAGTTATATTAGTTGAGTTACGAAAGTTTAAATCAATCGAAAATCGAAGGACTTACCCGAATTCTCTTGGCTCTTTGATCTTCCAACCCGCCGGTACGACCATACAATCTTACCGGTGCATACTCCCGCATCATTTCCATGGACTCCTCGGCAAGAGAAACGAGTTCCGGCTGGTCAGACCGAAGCTTTAGCTTTCGGAAATTCTTCATCTACATCAGAAATATAGGTTAAAGTTGAAAAATGGATGAGAAAACCTTATGGGATACTCATACTCATAAACGACTTACCAACGTGCCTAGCATGGAGCCGGTGTGCGATATGTGCTGCCTGCTGTGCTTGGCATACCATTTTGAGTATATAACGCGAGACTCCCAAAACAACGACATGACCTTGTTCATCCGATCTTTTCACTGCTCCACAAACACTCGATGGATCTCTCTCCAGTTGTTCATGGTCTTCCCGTGTAAATCTATCCGATGGAGTGCCTTGCTTGTGTCACAATCTTTCGGCACGAGCTGATGATCGCTAAACTGACGAATCACTTTATCCGGGTAATGCCACTTCACGATGTAGAAGCAAATCAGAGGAAGTCTTGCACGCCAAAAAGCCTCACCAGATCGGCAATAATCAGGAAGCATGGCAATCAACTCATCCGAATAAGGATACCAAATAATCTGCATATATCAATGTGAATGTGTGAGAAGAGTTCGATATAAACAAATGAATTTGTTAGCTATAGAATTTTACTTGATCCATGCTTTGCCTATCGAATGCCTCTCTGTAGGAGAAAAGTACATGGGTAGTGACCGTGCGTACATCCTTCGCAACGGCCCAGCGATGGCTCAAAGGCATATTATATCCTCTACAAATGGTGTACGATGTTTTAGAGGTGCTATATGTGGGAATCTATCCCACGCCCAAATCTGTAGCAGTATCAAGGGACCCTCTATCTGAGATGCCTTATGGTGAGCCGCCTTACACAAACTCCTATAAAGCCACGCAAAGCTGCACTACCCCAACTGTACTGTCCAGCCCTCTCAAAATCAGCTAGCAGAGACAGCCGGAATAAGTTCACTAAACTTTCTGACTTCGTTGTGAATAGCATCCCACCAATCAGCTACAAAATATATGCCCTGGTATCTATAGGGATCTCACCAAAATTAGCAGCCAGCCAGTTCAGTCTAATACGACCAGACCTAATGTTGTCACTCCTAGGTATCCGGCCCAATAACTCTAGACACACCGCCTCATTAGATACGGATGTATCTGCTATCGCAGCATCACCATCTACGGGCAAACCTAGCTGAATTGCCACACCCTGAAGGGTGATAGTCATCTCACCGTGCAACATATGGAAGGTGTGCGTCTCCGGCCTCCAGCGTTCCGTCAATGCTGTGATGAGGGCCCGATCCAATGATATGAACGGAAGCTTAGCCACTCTATAGAATCCTGCTTGACGGAGGTAAACGTCCGTCGTGGGATCGGTGGCACCTCCCTTCAATGATTTTTCTACCCGACGGCAAGGTAGAACGTTATTCTGTAAATAAAACATGAATTAGTAAACAAGGTACGAATACATGAAAGATATAATGTAAACAAGGTACGAATACACGAATTGATATACCACACTATATCCGGCTTCCCATACAGCCGTCGATCGATGCTCTCCTTGAGCATCAAGAACACTTGTGTTTCTTGGTCCTGGACGCATTTTCCTGTGAGACAATATAACAACAAGGGTTAAAAACAAACATAACTTAAGCATAAAATAAAAAAGACCATAAAATTTAAACATTGAAGAAACACTTACAAACATTCCTATTAGGACAACTACGTCGGTTATGACCTTCCTTTCTACATAACCCACAACTAGTTTTTCGAGATTTCTCCTTGATATCCATTTCATTACGTATACGGGATGACCGGGGACGCCCTTTTGGTCTGACTCTTGTAGGATCAGGATTGACTCTCGGGAAGGGATATTCCGGCCAATCATCTTTGCAATCAAAAGAATGCAATTTGAAAGCATATATGGCCTTCTGTCACTTGAATGAGTAGAAATGCCTAATCACAGCGGTATGATCTACATGCATGTGTGCATAACATGCCAAAGCATGCAAACAAGGAATGCGATAGATTTGCCACTTCTTGCAGCTGCATTTCCGCGCTTGAAGAAATATATACTTGAGTTGATGTTTTCATCTAGTTTTCACATCAAATCTACCCTCCTGTCGATCGAGAAGCACTACTTCGTACCGTTTGGCCTTCTCGATACATTTGACCAACCGATTTGTACAAACACTTGTAAAACTTTCGCCAATTCTCAACGCAGAGTCCGCATCATCCCGTCTGGCTATCCAGTATGACACGCAGTTATACCATATTTTTCGAACAAGAGCCGAAACAGGAAGATTTCTGGCACCTCTTATAACGGCGTTGTAACTCTCGCTCAAATTCGTAGTCATAAGACCATATCTATAAAAGCCATCACGACTCAAATACCACTGCTCTTCATTCATCTCGGCGAAAAACTCTCCAGCTTCTGGCATTGATGCAAACAAGCTTCTCATAATGTTTTTGTGCTTCACAGTCATCGATTTCTTCGCTGCGGTATCAACTTCCTTTTACAAGCAACTTTTTTATATCTAGTATTGAAATTGCTTGCCACATGTCTAAGACAGAACCGCCATTGCGCAAATGGCGGGTTCCAGCCCACCTGCGGATCATTCACATGCGCCTGAATGCCAGATATCTGTCGGAAATCAAGCATACTCCTCCCGTCCTATCAACAACGACATATCCCTTAAGACATCTTAAGAACCAACTCCAAGAATCATAGCTTTCCTCATCAACCAGTGCAAACCCTAACCCACCCCCTCCGACCTCCGATCTGCCGCCCATCGGACGCCCATGCGGTCTCAAAACGAGCCCTCATGCGATCATCATAGAGGCACATTTTGAAACCGCGCCCTCTTTGTAATCTGAAGGGCGCGTTTCGGTAAAACCGTATTTTACGAAAGTGGGATCGTATTTCGTAAATTTTTTTTTAAAACTAACCGTATTTCCGTACAAAACTCCCCACCCATCTTAAAAACAAAGTCGTGACCAAGTCCAAAGTACCGGCGATGTGTTCGGTTGTTCACAATGGATAAGCTCAAAGCTGTTATTACAAGATTATTTATTTCATTACGAGTTATAAGCTCTAGCTTGTAAGAATCCTGATACTATTTTAAAAGAGTTGGCGATTGCATGTAAAAACAGTTAAGAACACTATACATGCTAAGTTTCTTTTTCTTGATATTAATTTTTTTACTCGATCGAAACTCATTTTAAAAAGGGGATTAGATTACTAACTCTAAAATTAAACCAAAGAAAAATCTTTTAGTGACGATCTGTTTCTTTCTGTTTTAAATATTTAGCATTATTTATTTCCTAAATTTTCTCAATGTATTTAAAATTTCTGCCAAAAGACGAGGATATAAATATCTTATTTTTTAAAGTATAGTTAAACTATATAATATAAAATCAATTCTTAATCGTAAAAACGGTAAGATTTTTATAATTTTGGGATAAAATTATGATATTTTATAAATAAATAAAAATAAAAGAGTTGGGGACAAAGAAAGCGTAAAAGACTTTTGTCTGCTTTTGTCCCCCCACACACACTGAACTCAATAATTGAAGCTTTTCCTTCCACACGACCATGACAAATGGTGTGGCTACCGCACCACTAAATCTCATCGTAGTTGTCCTATCGTACGAGAGTTCATCTCGTCTTATATTTCAACATTCGAAAATTTTAATACTCCCTTGGATTTTCTTGTGTTTGGATTTTTCATCGGCATTGCCTGAATTACGGGCACCGCAGACACGTTAGTTTGTTTTTTATGTCTTCGTGTCGTTGGTCACGTGGATTGTCTTGACCCCCTTCGTAATCAACCGCCTCACCAAATTTTTAAGTCAAATCATTTTCAAGCCTTTTCTTAAATTTAAAAATTTCTTTTTATTACCCGTAACTCCCCCAGACACCGTCACGTGCTATTTGGTAATAAATACGAATACGACACGCGAAAACAAAAAAAATTAAATTGTAAATGATAAAGTTATTCTTTTAAAAAACTTTAATCATTATAATCATAATTATTGATAAGTTGAGAGCAGTTCCTTAACCATGATTACTTTAATTACCCTTAGTAATTGGTTATAAACCACAACAAATAAGTAGAATTAAAGGATATATTCAGGTTAATAATAATGCTCTTGCTAAAGCTAATAATACAACACTTTTATTTAGTGACCGAGACACGCAAACTCCCTGAGAAGAAAATGCCGTTCAAGACGGGATGTCGCTCTGGATCTGCCGGAGGAGGACCGGGACGACGATCTCCGGGGAGCTGAGCTGGGGGAGGTGCCCGTCCGACTGCATCACCTCGATGATCGACTTCCCCCCAAGGTGCTCGTGCAGGTACTCCGACACGACCATGGGGACGGCGAGGTCCTTCATGCTCTGGACGATGTGGCAGGGCACCGTCACGTGCCCCAGTATGGACCGGACGTCACTGTTGAAGATCGCCTGCGCGACGCTCAGGGCTATGTCTGGCCTCATGTTGAAGAGGGTGCGGCTGAACTCCTGGACCGCGACTGAGTCCATGTCGCCCCCGACAGCCAGGGGAGCGAACCCCTTGCACCACGCCTCGTAGTTGTTCTTCATAGCCCCGAACAGCTGCTCCAATTCCTCTTGCTCGAACCCTCCGTAGTAATCGGGAGCATTCAGGTACCTACCTTCCACGAAGACCAAATCATCATATGATTTTTTTACCATCAGGGTTGGACGAAAATTGGGGGATTTGTAATACCTTGGGGAGGCGGAGAGCATAACGATCTTGGAGAAGAGATTGGGCCTGGCGATGGAGGCGATGGCGCAGATCATGGCAGAGACGGAGTGGCCGACGAAGATGCAGCTATCGATCCGGAGAGCCTCGAGGATAGCCAGGAGGTCATACGCGAAACCCTCGAGGGTGGAGTACCTCTCGAAGTCAAAGTAGTCGGGGTTGGTCGTCCCGGCTCCCATGTTGTCGTAGATAACGACCCGGTAGGAGTCCACGAGGTGAGGGATAAGGTGCTTCCAAACGGACTGGTCGGTGCCGAAGCCATGAGCGAGGACGATCACCTGGTCCCCGGACCCGAGGACCTTGACGTTGTGGGCTTCCTCGATTATACCCATTCGGGGAGGAGGACGAGGATGATGATGAAACGAAGGGGAGTTGCCTGCTTGCTGGGGTAGGTTTTTGAATTTGTTGGTTTCCCAAGTGATGGCGAGCGTTGGTCGCATTAAATTTGAATATTTGTATCGCCGAGTTCTGTCCATCCATCGATCCCCACACACACACACACGGAGATATTTCCTTGTAGCCATTCATTCATTCAATCAGTCCAGTCCATTCCAAAAGGCCTCCCCCGCCACCACCCACTCTTTTCAGTAATGAATTATTATTGAGTCATACATCATTTGGGATTAGTAAATGATATTTGATTTTTTTTATTCCCCTTCTCGCAAAAGACCTTCAAACAATGAGTTTTGTACAGAAATACGGTTAGTTTTAAAAAAAATTTACGAAATACGGTCCCAGTTTCGTAAAATACGGTTTTACCGTGGATGGGACGCGTTCTGAAAACGCGCCCCTTGGATTACAAAGAGGACGCGCTCCAAAACCCGCCCCTCACTGGGATGTGGGTTTCCTAAGTATACAAGGGGCGCGGTTTCAAAACGCGCCCTTTGAAGAGGCCGTCCCCCCCACGGCCCCCCCTGTTCCCCACCGGTTCCCCCCAACCTTTGCGCAGTCCCCCCCCGCCCCCCCTTCAGGGGCGGGTTTTGGAAACCCGCCCCTCACTGGGCAGAGGGACGGTTTATGCGGTCAGACGGGGGGCGGGTTTTCAAAACCCGCCCCTTCAATAGAACAATAAGGGGCAGGTTTTGGAAACCCGCCCCGTCAGTGGGCACACGGAGGGTTTATGCGTCAGACGGGGGGCGTGTAAAAAACCCGCCCCTTCAATAAAACAATAAGGGACGGGTTTTGGAAACCCGCCCCTTCAATAAAATAATAAGGGGTGGGTTTTCGGAACCTGCCACTCCGACGAACATAAACGCCGCAGTCGGGACGGAAGCCCTATTCCGCCGACTCCAAACCCCCTAAATCGTCCGAATCCGACGTCCGACCTCCGATTCTTCCGACCCCCGGCCCCCGAGCTCCATCCTCCCCGCCTCCGACCCCGTTCGTGCCGTCCGCCGTCCTCCCCTCGTCCGGCGTCCTCCCCTCATCCGCCCGTTCGACCACCGACCTCCGACCTCCGCCCGTTCAACGTCCGACCTCCGACCTCGGCCCGTTCGACCTCCGATCTCCGCCCGTCCGACGTCCGATTATCATTCATAAGTTCAATTATTTAAGTTAGATATTGTAGGTTAGAAAATTTAGGTTAGAAAATTAGGTTAGTTAGAAATTTAGTTTTGAAATTTAGGTTAGATTTTTATGCTAGGGTTAGAAATTTATGATTAAATAATTAGTATATAAATTTATAAATTGATTTGATTATTTAGGGTAGAAATTTAGAAATTATTGTTTGGTATTACAATTATGATGATTAATTATACGTTGTCTGAATTGTTGTAGGTATTATTAAGTTCGAGAGGGGAGCTAATTCACGTAAGTTTTCCCTTACGTTTGAATGGCGCAAGTTCATTTGTTATTGTATGGTAATGGGAAAGTGATTCATGGTAGTCAGGGAGTAGGTTATAATAGGGGTCCACTTAAACGTATAAAGATACCTGCTGATGTGGACTATGTCCAATTCGAAAGGGTAATTGCTAATGCAATGAGATTAAGCGAAGGAAGTAAGCTGGAAATTTGTCATAGATATCCCGTTCCTTCGTATGGTCCTTCAGGCATAAATTTTGTGCTAGTACCGATTGGTGATGATGAAGATGTTAGGTTGTTGTTTGAGTTTGCGATGTCAAATGGTGACCGCATTCAAGAAGTATATGTGATATCAGTTTCTGGGAATTCTAGTAATGAAGGGAGGCGAACAAATTCAAGAAGTAAGCACGGTAGTAACATGCAAGCCGTAGAAGTGAATGTGGATGAGGGTTTAAATGTTGTGCAAGAGCGAATGGAAAATTTCGAAGTTAGTAGAAATTTTCGTCGATTTGTACCGGTGAATGAAGGGTGTAGCGGATATGGTGGTAATGTGGGGAATGAGGAGGATGATGATATGGATGGTGACGGTGGTAATTATTACGGAGACGATTATGAAGAGGGTGATCCGTTTGAAGATTTTGAACGTGATGTGGGCGATGAAGCAGCTGTAAACGAAACTATTTATCGGCGATATGAGAATCATATCGTTGATTCAATAGTGAATTCCGATGAGGCGGATACTGATGATGAAATGTTTAACGGTGTTGATTTAGGTAACGATGATAACAATGTGGGGGTTAATGAGGCTGGTCCTTCTAGGAAGAAACGGTTCGAGAAACCTCTACCATTCTATCTAGACAGTGGCGATACTGGGAAGGTCATTTTCGAGGATGGCGAGGAAGTTAGGATGACAGACGATCCGGATGCTGTGGTTGAATTTCGTAAAGGGATGCGTTTCAAGCATAAGAACCATCTCATTCATACGGTTGATATGTTCCATATCAAGAACCATTACAACTACGAAATTGTGGAGTCAGATAAGACGACATGGTCTGTGTTTTGTTCTGATATTGGTTCTGGTTGCAAGTGGAGATTACGCGCGATTCAACGTGCTTGTGATGATGAGTTTGAAATAACCATCGTGGGTGAGGCGCATACATGTTTAAATGCAGTGCTTTCCGAAGATCATGATCGACTTGATTGCAACTTTATGGTTCCCTACTTCCGTACTTTTGTTAGAGAATCTCCTGAAGTGAAAGTTTCGTTCCTACGAAATGTAATAAAGGAGAGATTTGGGTACGAAGTATCTCGCCGACGAGTATGGGATGCAAAGAGGAAGCCAATTGAAGTTGAATATGGCGAATGGGATGAATCTTATAACGAGTTACCGCATCTAATGAATGCAATCATAATTGCCAACCCCGGAACAATTGTTGATTGGGGTGCAACTTATAATCTTGGCGATGTGGAAGTATTACAGTTTCAGAGACTATTTTGGGCGTTTGGACAGTGTATTCAGGCATTTACTCATTGCCGGCCAGTTGTGAGTATAGATGGCACATTTTTATACGGTAAATATAGGCATAAACTCTTAATTGCCTGTGCTATGGATGGAGAGAACCATATTGTGCCGCTTGCATTTGCACTGGTTGATGAGGAAAGCTATGATTCTTGGAGTTGGTTCTTGAGATGTCTAAAGGGATATGTCGTTGGTGATAGGACGGGAGGAGTATGCTTGATTTCCGACAGACATGTAGGCATTCAGGCAGCTGTGAATGAACCGCATGTTGGCTGGCAGCCGCCATTTGCGCATTGGCGGTTCTGTCTTTGACATGTGGCAAGCAATTTCAATACTAGATATAAAAATGTTGCTTGTAAAAGGAAGTTGATAGCCGCAGCGAGGAAATCGATGACTGTGAAGCAAAAAAACATTATGATAAGCTTGTTTGAATCAATGCTAGAAGCTGGTGAGTTCTTCGCCGAGATGAACGAAGAGCAGTGGTGCTTGAGTCGGGATGGCTTTTATAGATATGATCTTATGACTACGAATTTGAGCGAGAGTTACAACGCCGTTATAAGAGGTGCTAGAAATCTTCCTGTTTCGGCTCTTGTTCGAAAAATATGGTATAATTGCGTGGCATACTGGATAGCCAGAAGGGATGATGCTGACTCCGCGTTGAGAATTGGAGAAAGTTTTACAAGTGTTTGTACAAATCGGTTGTTTAAATGTATGGAGAAGGCCAAACGGTATGAAGTAGTGCTTCTCGATCGACAGGAGGGTAGATTTGACGTGAAAACTAAAGGAAAACATCGACTCAAGTATGTGTTTCTTCAAGCGCGGAAATGCAGCTGCAAGAAGTGGCAAATCTACCGCATTCCGTGTTCGCACGCTTTGGCATGTTATGCACACATGCATGTAGATCATACCGCTGTGATTAGTCGTTTCTACTCATTCGAGTGTCAGAAGGCCGTGTATGCTTCGAAATGGCATTCTTTTGACTGCAAAGAAGATTGGCCGGAATATCCTTTCCCGAGAGTCAATCCCGATCCTACAAGAGTCAGACCAAAAGGGCGTCCACGGTCATCCCGTATACGAAATGAAATGGACATCAAGGAGAAAACTCGGAAAACTAGCTGTGGGTTATGTAGAAAGGAAGGTCATAACCGACATAGTTGTCCTAATAGGAATGTATGTAAGTGTTGGTTCAATTGTTGAATAAGTTGTGAATTCTGATTGCCTTTGCTTAAGCTATTCTTCTTATTAACCGTTGTTGATATATTTTGTAACAGGAAGATGCGTCCAGGACCAAGAAAGACAAGTGTTCTTGATGCTCAAGCAGAACATCGATCGACGGCTGTATGGGAAGTCGGATATAGCGTGGTATGTGAATTCGGCTTATATGTTTTACGTATTCGTATCTTTTTTACTAACTCCTGTCTTATCTACAGAATAACGTTCTCACTTGCCGTCGGGCTGAGAAATCGCTGAAGGGAGGTGCCACCGATCCCAGGATGGACGTATACCTCCGTCAAGCAGGATTCTATGGCGTGGCTAAACTTCCGTTCATATCATTGGACTGGGCCCTCATCACAGCATTGACGGAACGGTGGAGGCCGGAGACGCACACCTTCCATATGTTTCACGGTGAGATGACTATCACCCTTCAGGATGTGGCAATTCAGCTAGGTTTGCCCGTAGATGGTGATGCGGTGATAGCAGAAACATCCGTATCTAATGAGGCGGTGTGCTTAGAGTTATTGGGCCGGATACCTAGGGGTGACAACATTCGGTCTGGTCGTATTAGGCTTAGCTGGCTGGCTGCGAATTTTGGTGAGATCCCTATAGATGCCCCTGAGGAGTTGGTGCAGATGCATACCAGGGCATATATTCTGCAGCTGATTGGTGGGATGTTGTTCACGACGAAGTCAGATAGTTTAGTGCATGTATTCTGGTTGCCTTTGCTAGCTGACTTTGAGAGGGCTGGCAATTATAGTTGGGGAAGTGCATGCCTAGCGTGGCTTTACAGGAGTTTGTGCAAGGCGGCGCACCATAAGGCATCTCAGATAGAGGGTCCATTGATACTGCTACAGATTTGGGCATGGGATAGATTCCCTCATATAGCACCTCTGAGACTCCGTACCCCCTTTGTGGAAGATATGTCTCTGAGCCATAGATGGGCCGTTGCGAAGGATGTACGCACGGTTTCCACCCATGTTCTTTCCTCCTACAGAGAGTCATTCGATAGGCAGAGCATGGATCAGGTAAAGTACTATACCTAACAAATTCATTTGGTCAAATCGAACTCTTTTCACACATTCACATTCATATATGCAGATTATTTGGCATCCTTACCCGGATGAGTTGGTAGCCATGCTTCCCGATTACTGCCGATCTGGTGAGGCTTTCTGACGTGCAAGACTTCCCCTAATTTGCTTCTACATCGTGGAGTGGCAGTACCCGGATAGAGTGATTCGTCAATTTGGCGATCATCAACCGGTGCCGCAAGATTGTGACACAAGCAAGGCACTCCACAAGATAGATTTACGCGGGAAGACGATGAACAACTGGAGAGAGATCCACCGAGTGTTTGTGGACCAGTGGGAAGATCGTCTCAACATGGTCGTGCCGCTGTTTTGGGAGTCGACGATTAGATATTCAAAATGGTATGCGAAGCATACCAGGCAGCACATCTCGCACACTGGCTCCATGCTAGGCACATTGGTAAGTCCTTAATGAATATGACTATGTCATAACATGTTCTCATTCATTGTTCAACTTTAACCTATACTTCTGATGTAGTTGAAGAACTTACGAAAGATAAAGCTTCGGTCTGACCAACCGGAACACGTTACTCTTGCCGCGGAGTCCATGGAAATGATGCGGGAGTATGCACCGATGAGATTATATGGTCGACCCGGCGGATTGGAAGATCAACCTGCATACGATTTCATCCCACATGGTGGACAACAAATGGAGGAGGAAGATCATATGGAGGAAGAAGATCCTCATCATATGGACATTACGGAAGAGGACCATGATCAGGGGGAGGAGCCACGGACATACGATGACCCCGTATTTGACGAGGAGGTCCATGAAGTGCGAGAAGGGATGCTCATCTCTCAAGTTTCTCATGTTTATGGTGATTACGCCACTCCTTACTACGAGGCTGGGTCCAGTTCTACACCGGAGGCTCCGATTAAAGGCCCAAGAGAATTCGGGTAAGTCCTTCGATTTAAGATTCATTCAAACTTTCATAACTTAACTAATATAACTTCTTCAGGTACGACCAATTGCAACAAGGAGAAGGAACTTCCCAAATTACACAACTGTACCCGGATGTTCCATATGAGCAGCCTGAAGTTCCAGAAGTCCCCGTCGTCAGGGCTTATGTTAGGAGGAAATCTACGAGGCGTAGGGGACATTACTGATTTGCAAATTTAGACGTTTAACTTTGTACGTTAGATGTTAGACGATATGAAATTTGGACGTTTCACTTTGTACGTTACATTGGCTTTATTATTGAATGTTGGGTGTTAGATTGTTCCGAAGTTTGGTGTTCGATGTATGGATGTTACCTATGAATGAAATGTTTTTGTTTGTTGAAACAGGTTGGTTTCTAAAGTTATTGATAGGTGTGGTGCATTGCCAGACGGGGGGCGGGTTTTCAAAACCCGGCCCTTATACAAGGGGTGCCATCTCAAATCGCGCCCCTTGTATGCCACAGAAGGGGCGGGTTTTGGAAACCCGCCCCTTGTAGGGGGACGGGGGGGGACGGCCCCTTCAAGGGGCGCGTTTTGAGATCGCGCCCCTTGAACACTTAAACCTTTTGATCTCAGCATGCGTAAGGGGCGGGTAAACCCGCCCCTCAATAAGCACACGGAGGGCGCGTTTTCGAAGCGCGCCCTCTTTGTAATCCAAGGGGCGCGTTTTCAGAACGCGCCCCATCGACGGTAAAACCGTATTTTACGAAACTGGGACCGTATTTTGCAAATTTTTTTTAAAACTAACCGTATTTTTTTTGTATCGCGGAGTTCTGTCCATCCATCGATCTACACACACACACACGGAGATATTTCCTTGTAGCCATTCATTCATTCAATCAGTCCAGTCCATTCCAAAAGGCCTCCCCCGCCACCACCCACTCTTTTCAGTAATGAATTATTATTGAGTCATACATCATTTGGGATTAGCTTCAAACAATAGCATCTAACCTTTGATGTTGACCTTTAAGCCTAACTCAAATTTCGCACATGTTGTCGAGTTCATCGTTAGAGCATCCCGACCACGTTATGTTATGGCATAAGCCGCGGGCGGAGAGTACTAGGAACATTTGCATGAGAGGAGAGTCGCATTTGACGTAAGAACATTCGAAATTAGCTACAATTTATGTGAAATTGTAATAACCCGGTTGCTTTTTCTGAACAAATCTCTCCTCTATGACTCATCCTTTCCATGTAAAAGTCTATGGGCACCTTTCGTGATCTCTCTATTTGTATTTTAATAATAATTATCATCCTATCGCCACAGGCGCTTTGCCTCCTGACCTCTCCTAACTAAGCGCCAGGGGGCTCTCTCCTTTAAAGGGAACACTAATGCTTAGCTCCGAATCAGAAGGTACACAAAAACATCTCACAAGCTCTTTCTGTTAATTATGATGTTAATTTTTGGTAAGGCTTCATTCGGTTCCTGGAAAGAGCCTTCAGAGGAGGCGGTGACGGACGGCCTCGTCGGCAATGCGGGCCTGGGACTCGGACGAAACGTTGGCTCCAGACCCCACGGCCTTGGACGGGCTCCTGGTGGCCCTGGGTGCCGTAGGCCTTGAGCTTGTAGTCCTCCAGGTTGTCGTACTGAAGGTAAGGGGCTGTCCTTCATGGGTAGTCCCTCCAGATCGACCTCCTTGCCGTCTCTGGGGTTTTTTGGTTCCCCACGTAGCTGCTGCTGCTGCTGCTGAGGTTGTTGTCCGTTCTCCATCTGGACGTGGAACAAAGAATAATGCTTGGATGGCGCCGTGTGTTTGGTGGCTCTGAGACTATGGTTATTGGGTGGGTTCTCTTTTTTAAGGTTGCATCCTTCCTTTCGGGAAGATCCGAGAGTTGTGCCGCGTGTCCTAAACGTGTCATTCATACGGTGGTTGTTCCTACCACGTGTCAGTATCCTGAAATACCGTAGATCTGGCTCCTCCTCTAGACTTCGACTTTCCATTTTCTTTCATCCTCTTTGTTTTCCTTTTTCAGAAAAAGTTCTTTGCCCTTTCCTTATGGGGGCACTCATTAAGCGTCCCCCCAAAATTTTATTCAAAAGTGATCTCGATTTTTTAAATTATTAATATTAAATAATTAGTGCATTGCAAACGCTCGGATTCGAGACCGCGGACATAGCCGTCATTAGCCGGCGGATTGTCCGATTTTACCGCCGATAGTTTGAAAAAAATAAATTGTCTCGCTAAATTTTCGGTTTACTCTAATTATATCGCAATTTAGAACCATTTTAATTAATACAAATACAGCAGTTAAGAACCGCATCGTGATTTAAAATGTAAATAAGAAAAGTCGCGAATTGAAATCATAACTTTAAATTATTTAGAAATTTTTTTCTTAATTGATAAAGTGTTAGGTTAGAGAATTTTATGAATTATGATTATATTAAATTAATTTTTTCTAAACCAAGGTAAATTCGTACAAATCTCCTCCCACGACTAGCAAATCATGTTCATGCTTAACTAAATATGTGAAATGATCATGTTTTTATTATATGTGAGTCGTCGAAATAATCTTTGATGAAGTTGAGGACAATCTGTTTCTCGGACTGACTTACTTGATCAGATCCTCCCACTTGCAGTACTGACCGCCGGCCAAAGCGCGGTAAAACCTGTCCCGGCAGTAAACTGGCCTGCCGTCCGCTGCCTCTGCTGCGGCTGCCGCCAAGTCATCATCTGTCTTCACTTCAATCGGCAGGCTCAGCAGTTCTTCCTTCCTGCTCCACAGAGAGAGCGCAATGAAAAATGCAACAAAGTACTTTTAGCTTTGCAGTGAGGCTAGGAATAATCAACATACACACCTGACGTTGAACTTCGATTTCGAAGCAGTAATGTTAGACATGCTCTCGTTGGTGGAGAATGCTCTCTTCACGTAATCCTCGACAGGCGTGGCAAAGATGAACAGCATCACCGACGTCACGAGCATCGCCCCCGTCCCGACCAATGTCTGTTTCAGAAGCTTCACTACCGGCTTAACCTGGCCAAACGAATCCGAGATTGCATTAGGTGTGCGCTTATATTGACTGGATTTGCGGTTGTTTCATGACCGAGGGAAAAAAGGATACGTCCCGAATTCGTACCTTGTAAGAACCGAGGAGCCTGTCACGGGCGAGTACCTGGAAAGCGTTAACTACTATCCGTCAAGGTTGTGCCCGACAAACAGCGAGTTTTTCTTCCTCACTGTAAGAATACGTATAATTTCGATCGATTAAAAGAGTATTGCCCGAACAGGGACTAACCTCAGGTGGCTTGACCCACATTTGTCCATCGTACCATCCACTCTCTTCATAAGGTATCACCGCTGACAGGAGCCTATCCCCGACGTAGCTCCACCCCTGCAATAGGAGACCGTGGGGTGACACAGAATACTCAGCCTTGATGTGTTTCATCAATTTCCTACCAGATATATCCTCAGGACAATCAAGGACACAAGAAAGAGAGTCCCTGTCCCAGCTGCAAGAACAAATCGCAGAGGCTCCTGCGATTAATGCAACATGTAATTAGGTGACATCGCGATCGATTACCAACTAGTGAAGTGACTGGAGTGAGTTCTACCTTGGAAGGGTTGAAGCTCGCGGCCGCGATGGGCACCCCAAGGACCGTGAAGGTCACAAACCAGAGGCTCCCCAAGCGGAGGAAGAACTCGCCAGGCCCCAGGTCACCCCATGAGTAAAGGATCCCTTCCTTTAACGACGAGTACTCGTTCACCTTCTCCAACCATACGAATCAAGTAGAAATTAAACCCGGGGACATACACCCCTCTGCTCTCCGGCCAAGCATCTCCAGAACTATCTAACCCAACTAAACAGGTAAAAAAGCGCTCGTTTCAGTACCGGTCTTTGCTCGAAGGGGACTTCGATCTCGAGCCCGGGATCCCAACTCTTCCCCGGAGCGCCGCCGCCATTACCATCCGCCTCGTCCTTACCGAGGGCCTTGAGCGAAGTTGCCGTCCAGCGAGTGGTCATCCTACCATCCCATACGAAACCGCGGCGGTCAAAAAGGTTGAGTCTCTTGGGCAACGAAGAGGAAGGAAGGGGCGTGAACGGGAGGGAGGAGGAGGAGGAGGAGGACGATACAAGGTGAAGCCTTAGCATCAACATTTCTCAGCCCTCTCTAGAACAGAATCAATGGAGCGCCACCAACTCTTATTTTCATCGATCACATGTTTAATTGAATTATTTTTAGAGCGTCGTAAAAAATGGTATAACTGTCATTTGATAGAGTTATTATTATAGGAAGGTCCTCAATAATCTGTTTTTACATACATACACGTCACACATATTCTTCTTGTTTTAATTGGACGAGGAATGTCGTCCACATGTGATGGATTTTCCATTTTTTAAAAGGCAAAAAAAATTTAAGAGGAGGAAGTGAGCTCAACGTGGCACTCGTAGCTCTTCCGTGTATTATTATGATTGATTTTTCTTTTTCTTTTTTTGTGTGTGTGGAGTCGTAATTATAAAAGTTTATCCAAACAAGCAGTTTGGGCCTCAGCTTTCTTTAAAGGGATCGATGATTACTGGGTTTTCATCGTAAGTTGCTTGTTTTTGAGGGGACGAGTTGAAGTCTCAGCCCCGTGGTTTTTTAACAACATTCAGATGATTATTTTGTTTCCTGTGATGTTGTGGCCTCTGATTTTTTTGCTGGTGTTGGGTTGATGTTAGCCGGTCTGTGTTCTGCAGTATCATCCTTAATGGACGGAACGCGAATTATCAGCACAAAAGAGAAGGGTTGGCCGTGATCGAGGATTTGCTACCGACACTCCCTTAAGAAGAGACCTGGCAGTCTCAATTCAAATGTTAAAACATCTGCCAAGGGCACATTTGTTGCAAAATGCTCGGTTGGATTCTCCGGTTAGCAGTGCAGGATACTTCTGCTACAGTCTTTCATGTGCGCAACATTGGAGGTCAAACGCAGGGAACATCCCAGAGGCTCAGCGCCTGAGACCCCAAGTCAAATCCTGCATCCCACATCTTGTGAAATGATCTCGGGTTTGAAGGAGAGAAGTATCTCCCTCCCAGTAAATCAATCCTTTGTTTGGCAAGTGCATAAAAAAAGTTTGGCAAGAAACAGGTGTGAGTCATCCCAAATGCTTCTGATTTGTCCCAATTCTCAGTGCCATTGAAGAAGTAGAGCATGTCGAATCTGCAGGATACAATACGAACATAGCCAATTCTAAGGACCCAGATTACTAATAACATTCTACGAGTTAGGGAACCATGTAAGGTCACGCCTTCGTGTTTTTATAAGCAGTGTCACGCCAACAGCAACGACCCACATTTTTCATGACCGAGTAACATTAATAACATGAATTCTGACAAGCTCATAGCACTATGTCCTCATCCTGCTGTTTTCTGCGGCCCTTACTTGAGAGAAGTAGGGATGGTTCTGCCCAGAGTAGAAGCACAATCATAAATCCAGAATTGAGTAAACAAGAAAAAAATGGCGTAGATAAGTTACAAAGATGTCAATTTTCCCAATAGTGTCTGAGCAGTGAACATGATAACGTCGCTAGAATTTGAAGAAAGGGACTTCTTTAAAGGTTGGAACAAGAACAGCATTATCACGCACATGCTAGAATAATCAAATGGAATTCGTCCATTGACTCTGGTGATCCTGTTGCTTTCGCTACTGAAGCTACACTTGAAGGATATTTTGAGCGAAATTCGACATTCGGCAAAACACATAAGGCAGAGCAGGGAAGATTGATATTTCATTTTCCACAATTTCCCAACTATGTAATGAAACGGTACTGAACACAAATGCAGAAAAAGAACCATCTTAAATTCAGAATTGTGTAGATGGAAACAGATGTTAAGATGCAGATAGCATATCATACCATTGCTTCTTTGGCAGTTAACCTGTCCTGATGATCATACCGGAGAATCTTATCCAGAAAATCAATGGCCTGCATATCAAACATATCATAATACCATTAGATGCAAACATAAAGATAGGGACAAGAATTAACAAAGCTAGCATTGACTTCCAATGACAACACTAAAAGATTATGACCTCAGGAGAAACCAGATGCTGATTGTCTGAATTGATGAACTTTGACCATGGCTTCCGACTGTGCCTGCAAATAGATACATGCAGATCAGAAATTTCAGTGAGCAAAACATGTAAATCACCACATGACCAGGATGTGGATTTAAAGGAGTTCTCATTCGATGACTGGGTATATAGCAGCTTGGACTGAGCCTTTCTGACCTATGCAATTATCGTGCAAAAAACAATAAAAGAATTGCAAACATTTAATGTAATTCAAATTTACCGGCCCACAAGAGAATCCAGTTGAGGATCCAGTTCCAGACGGTACTTATTGAGGTATGCATTTAACTCATCTGTCCCAAGAACCTGTACCAGAAACTTAGTCAAAAAAGCCAAAAGAAACACAGAATTCACGAAAACACTCTTCTTCTTAATGCAAACATGTGAATCTACAGATATAAAAAGAATATCATCTCTCCCAAATCCTTAGGAAATCATGATCAACACAAAAGAAAAAGGTTCTAATATGTTCTTGCTTAGTCATGTAATGATATTATACTTCTGAAAACCACGCTATTTTTCCCTAATTAAAAAATTTAGCATAAAAAAAATTAATGCCAAACTATTTCTAGCCATCAGTTATTGTGTATTGTGCAATTGAAATAGCACAACTGAAATGTCAAACTTATGGATTGGTCATTCTAACCTTTGCAATTTTAACAAGCTGGTCCTGATTGTCATGACCATAAAAGAATGGCTCCTTCCGGAATATCTGCACCCGTCAAATAAATATCAGGGAAGTTAGTCATATAACAAACGCAATAAAAGAAAAATATATGATCCAGCATGACATGATAGTGAGGGAAAGCAACATGTGATTCTAACCATCCCAGCAAACATGCAACCAAGACTCCACATATCCAAAGAATAGTCATAGTCTTGCAAATCAACAAGGAGTTCCGGCCCCTTAAAGTATCTGCAAGAAAAATTAAAATAAAATAACTAGGACAAGAAATTCCATTATTTCCTAGAAGCGAAAGAAAGTCCTCACAAATTCCAGAATATGCACACTGCAAATAAGCTGGGAATGAAAGAAAAAGGATTCAGTCACAAAAAACTAATTTGGGTTTCATTATTACCACAGGAACACCGTTTCCCTCCAAGGTACGATTGAAAAGGAAGACAACATGGAGTTTGGGGAAGTGACGGAGCAGCAAACTTACCTGGATGCTACACGAACATTGTACTCTTTTCCAGGATGATAAAATTCTGCTAGGCCCCAATCTATTAGGCGAAGTTTACGCAGCTCATGGTCTATCATTACATTGTGAGGCTTCACATCCCTATGCATTATGCCCTGAGAGTGACAAAAGTCTAATGCCTACACATTCAAAAGGAACCTCGATCAGGTAGCATGGAAAAAAACTTTTGCATAAGCACTTTCACATACATAAACAAAGCCTTCAAATACCAACTAGTCATATGAGACACATGTAATCTGTGCCATATAAATCAAATAGATGGGACAGGGGGCACATACCTTGAGAAGCTCATATATGTAGTAGCGTATGTCATAATCAGTCAATGTTGGATACAACACTTTGAAATCCGTACTGTTGACATACTCAAAGATTAGGCTAGGGGTCTTCGAGTGTTGATCCCTAACAATATCGTACAGCTTGATTATATTCGGACCGCCACATAAGTTCTGAAGTATTTTAATCTCTCGCTTTATCTGCACGGAATGGCAGCAAGATAACTCACGCCTACTACAACCAAAAACAACTGAAACCAACAGTAGTTGAATACTACAATCACCTTCTTCTTCTTGACAGGTTTGAGGATCTTGATAACACACTTTTCATTCGTATTAATATTTATTCCTTCGAAGACCTCGCTGTACTTCCCTCTCCCGATTTTCCGGACGACTTCATAGTCGTCTTGGTTCCTACAAGAATACAGAAAGTGTTGCTACCACAGATTACTACCACAGAATCACCACCCCCAATAGCCAGAAGCACACTATAAAACCTCAAGTTCTCACATAAAGAGCACTCCCCGGAAAGCTTGATTCTTAAAACGTACATATCTACCCACTAACTCTAATTCCCAAAATCAAAACCATCAGTGCAATGTATTAGAAACAAAGAAATCCCAGAACACATCTACAGAGGGCTACCAACAATTCCATCGTCCTTTGCATTGGCCCAAAGGCCGATAATTCACGTAACATTTGGAACTGATATGATCCGATGACTCCAATTACTCAAATATCAAGATCAACAATTACATCAACCCTCTAAGTCCCAATCGGATCAAAACATCCATCTACCAGGTCTAGAATTAAAATCATCACTCACTGTCAAGCACATTCGCAAAAAGGGCAATCATTCCGTAAACTAAAAAATCTCTCCCATTTACCCCTTCCTCCCAAATAAAATAAAATAAAAAGAATGAAAAACTTGCCAAGATCCCCAACAGAAAGAAATAAGAAATCATCTCTTTTCCGATTTACCCCCACTGGACGGTGAGAGACTCGTAGTCCCAGTACTCCTTGGGTCGTACGACGTTGACATCGGTATAAACCCTAGACTTCGACATGGACCAACGCCGTTCGATCCCGATCGCGAGCCTAGTCTTTCAGACAAAGAGGCCCCTCGGCAACGGAGATTAGGTCGTCGTCGTCGTCGTCGTCGTCGTTGGGTGCGCAGGATAAGGAAGGTGAACAGAACACCACCAGACCAGTGCACGTCAGGAGGAGGCGGAGCTGGTTAAAGAAGAAACGAAACGACGTCGTTTTTCACGTCGTCCTCGTCTTCACAATAAATAAAAATTTGTCTATGGAATTGGAAAGATAATTTTATATGAAATTTAATTGTTTGTTTAGGACGACGATATTTGTGATGGTATTAAATGTGAAAGCATGTTTTCCGGTTTTTTTTAATATAATGGCACTTATTTTCCAAGATAATAATGATACGACTTAGATTAAATATATTCATTACACGTGAAAGTGTACTCGTTACCCAAATCACTTTCTTAAGTACCGATGAATAATAAATAGCATGTATGTTGTTGCTCTTAAATATTTTCCCATGGCCTCGTGATAAATATGAATAAATAGATAAAGCCAAGCAGATTTGGAACATCTTTTCTTATTCAGCAAGAGGATTACAACATATGGAATCAACTTTAGCTAATAGCATAACGTTACATGCCTCTTCTTGAACATAAATTATTAGTTAGAACCAAAGCGCTTCCCTATCATTTTGGTGAGGAGTTAAATTATGAAGAAAACTTTGATATTAGTAAAAATAAAAAACAAGGTGTAGAGTTGAATTAACAAGGCAACCAAGCAGATGCAAAGACAACGTTGTGTCCTTTCCATGTCAACACGATATCATCCTCTTCCTTCTTCATTCCCCACCCCGTCGCGTGCTCCCCGATCATTGCCTTGACCTCCGCCACTGCATCATCCCCGAACCCGAAAGCCCGGAAGTTCGCCCCCCTCAACCTCTCCGCCCACTTGCGCCTCCCTTCTAGCCTCTCTACCCTCTCTACTCCCTCGCATGCCACCACGTTCTCTATCCTCCGACGTATGTGCCCCTCATACCGTTGCCTCTGCTCGCTCCCCTTTGGAAGGATGGCGTCCGATACATCGTAGGGGATCCAGAGGTAGTTGAATGCCGAACGCAGTCTTGTCACGATGTCATTTGACATGAGATCTGCGTCCTCGTCGACTAGCGTCACGATGGTCGGGTCCAAGCTCCTCATCCAGTTTAGGAATCTTGTCCGAGGTGATGAGAATCCTATGGCGCCCTCGAGAATCGACAGCGGCGGTATCAGTTCCAGGGCTTGATCCTCAAGCATGTAGTGTAGCATCATCTGACAATTTATAACTAATGCTTCTTGGTGGATGATGCTGCCGCCGTCACAAGTTCCAACTTGGACGGGCCTTTTCTTCCTGAGGTCCTCGAACAGTGACGAGAAGGCGTCGGTGTAGCTCGATGTGATAATCCTAAACTCCACGTTAACATTCCTAGAATGCGCAAAGTTTACTAACTTTGACCCCAGCTCTTCATAAGAGAAGGCGATCGGCAAGGACGATATGTCCTCATCCGCTGTGGAAGCGCCGACCACAGTGAGCTTCACCAATGGAGGCACGTCAAACTTATTGGCAATGGCGTCAATAAGGGTAGGAATTTGCATGCAATGCATCGATCCGATTTCAACAACATGAACAGCCGAAAAGCCTTGGATGGCTTCAACGATGGCGGAGTTTGCAGCCGTGAACCCAAACCGATGCCATGGAGTGAGGTCCACAAAGGCCGCAAGCTCTACAACCGAGAAGCGGTACGTCTCCCTGGAGAGACATATATTACTCCCGCTATGGGAACTCGCGACGGCAGCCGCCAGGGTCTTGCAAGTGCCATTCCTCACTGCCCGGAGGATAAGCGCACGAAGGAAACCGCACGTGAGCCGCTGGTTGGAGTCCCCATCGGACGGGGCAATGTTGTTGAGAACCCACAGGATCTGCTGGGCGAGGGTAGCATCGTTTGCCTCAACCGCAGCCGCAAAGTGAACAAGCAGCCTCTCCATGGTGCTGGCGTCGCCGAAGCCCACCATGGACCCGGAGGAACCGTACCAGGGCCACGGACGCGGTACCATCGCAGGCGGGAGAATGAGACAATCGTTGTTGGGGTTAGTCATGGCCGTGGCTGCTGAGAATCGCATCATTTGGATGTTAACGAATGAAAATAATAGCAACAGCGATGACGATGACGATGAGGGCAAATGGAATTTGAGGTTTCGAGAAATTGTGAAATAGAAAAGGGATTATGGATGGGGACTAGACTTTTAATAGTTGGTACAACCTTGACAGTGTGGTAAAAGAACCCACCAAGACAAAATTCAGACCCTTCACGGGATTTCTCCAAGGAAAGAAAGAATAAAAAAAAAACGTGGTGTCATCTCACTTGCTCATACTTGGCTGTAAAATTATATTAAACTAATATTAAAACAATAATAATTGATATATGGGTGTTCAAACTTGGAATACATCGGAAGTGGTCAAACGTAAAACGAATGACAACGTATTAGGAATTAATAATCAATTGCTATTAGAGCACATACGTTTAGGATTGTTATTGTTAAGTGGAAACGTCGATTATTTCATCTATTCATGTTGGTAGAAAAAGCTTCAGGATGAATGAGAGCAAAGGAGAAGAGAAGGGAAACGAAAGAATTGACAGGTCAATCTTTTTGTCTTGAATGTGTTGTGTTGTTGTTGTTATGTTGTTGCTCTCTGCCCAAGAGATGGGTACAATTCAAACGCAAAAAAAAAAAAAAAAGAAAGGGAGAAAATTGTGAGGACAGATTTTATTTTGAAACGGGGCAGGCTTTTATTGATGTTTCAGGGGAGGGTAAAAGACAACCTTTGTCATTGCTACAAACGGATGTAATGTAACACACAAGGCTCGTACCCTCCTCTTCTTCATATATCCCTTTTGCTTCTCTGTCACTCATCGCTACTCGTCCAAAAGTTGGTCTGACTAATTTCATTATATTACTATTTGCCCTTTTGGAGTTGGGGTTTTGGCAGTTGTAATTCACACACATAAAACCGCCTGCATTAATAAATAAAAGCTCTTAGGATAATCCGAACAAGGAAAAAAAAATCTAGTCTTATAGTAATAGTGTCGGAAAGAAAAACAATAATTGGCCTACTTCTTTTATTCATCTTATAGCTGGGATTTTTTTATTCTTTATTTTTCTTTTATTTAGTTACGATGAAACCGAACTACGATTCGGCCGTTTTGGGTGTATATCTAATCTCGAGATTTTAAAAATAGTTTGATGAAAATGAAATGGTTCATCCAGAAATATTTTTCGTATGCCTGGTTTGTGGATGTCTTAGCCAATAGTTGCGATTGAGAGAAAGCCTTGGGGACAACTGGAGCAAAAACACAAGGATGGGGGGGAATCTCCGGTTGGCAAATATGAAGAACTTACATAAGTTAGGAAAAGGGGGGAGAGTTTATTTTGTTTTGTTCTTCAAAAACATCATCAATGAATAATTATTAATTCCTTGGGAACTGGAGATTACAAAGGCTGCAGTACATGTAAGCTGGATCATAAGTTAGAGAATAAAAAAAAAGTAATAATTAAGTAGAAGACATTGCTTTTGGAATTGGTCAAAACTTAACTCACCTTTGCATGGGGCATGAATCCAAAATTCTGTCTCTGACCATTCGTCATGGGTTGTTTAAATTAAACTCTTTTACAGAGAGACCCCACTTGGCTCCCAATATGATATTTTGGCCCCCTTGAGTAAATTTCCTGCGGGGCAGAGAAAAATTGTGCTAAGAGTGTCTTAACTCGCAAATAGACCAACTCAGTCGCAAGCTCGAGTAATGGGCTTCTAAAACTGATAGTCTAACAATCTACGATAGTAGAAGAAGACAGACAGACCAGCAACATCCAGCGGCGCAAGTCTTGTTCACATCAACCGGTCTCCGACAGCCCAAGCCAACGATCACCGCCTCTGATCCCTCTCTGGACTTTGCTCAAGTCCTACCTCCTCCCCGCGGGATCGTCTTCCTAACAGACTTCCACCGTCTAACAACCCACACGCCCACACACACAAACTCCCCCTCCCGACTCCCCATCGTACAAATAACACTCCTTTGGGCCTACTAACACCTCTTGGGCCTAACTAACACCCAAGCCATTACAAGCCATTACAAGCCCAGCCCATTCCAACAAACACTTCACTAACAGCACCTTAACACTCATGAAGATCACAAGCCATGTATGCTTCACCATTCCCATGCATCATTGCCCAGCATCAACATCGTCGTCACCAACTCCTTGTAGTTCATCGACGGAGGTCCCTTGCCTCTGTTAATCGCCCTTCTTCCATGATCCCCCATGTCCATCCCTCGAAACCCCCATGCGGTCAGACTCAGGCCTAGGTCTATGTAAAAGCTGCATTTCCATAAGTTCCAGACTAAGACCGAAACAAATCTGGAGTTCCTTAATTAAAACTTTTGAAACCGACATTTTTAGGAAAGAACAAATGCAGTCCTTAGCCCTAACTCATTTCACCAGGCCAAAAGATAAAATGTCCAAATTGTGATTCCCCGTCGCACCAGAAAACTAATAAGAAGTTTGGGAATCACAACCCCGTAATTTGATATGATTAAAAAGATAATACACTTTGAAATTTATGGTTTAATTACACTTTATGATGAACAAATACTTTATGTTTAAGCCATGTTAGCGCATAAGATAGACCATTTTCGTCTATCCATACGTATAATACACGGAACCAAATGGAACCAGATGGTCCTCTATGTCCAAGTAGGTTGGTTTCATGAGAGTTGGCGTTGGTTCTCGACTCCTAAATTTAGGGAAGTCCTATGGAACAGTTAGGAACCTTGATACCAAACGTGATAATAATTAAAAAATATTTTTTTATATTTTATAAAATTTATCATTGTAAAAATGAAATCAATACCAAAATCGTTACGATAATTAAAAAATAACTAATATAGGATGGGTTTAAGGTTTTTAGGCAATAACCACAAGTGATTTTATTTTGGATCACATTTAGAACTAAGTTCAAGATAAATATGACCATAAAAAAGCACGAAAGTATAAAAATTTCATTTTTGTGTAAACTTTTGGGAGCATAAATGGTATATGGTAAAGTTTTTCTTAAGTACAATAGGATTTATTTAAGTGGTATCGAAACATACCTCACGCAGCCACGTCTGTTGAAAGTCTCACTCGCCGCCATGGCAATTGTTACCGAATCGTTATACGATATACACACGGAAGAAAACCGTTAATGAAGACCATTTACTTGATACTGATGTTAGAACCTTAAACACAAAGACACCACCTCCTAACACGAATCCTCTATCCTTGCCTTTGCTTTCTTTATGGCTAACGAAGTCGACTACAACAACACCACTCAAGACACCGAGTGTCGCCTACTCCTTGACCCTGTCGACTTGCTCTCCGGCACCATGTTCCCTGACCCAGGGCTCTCCCCTGATATCTCCGAGCTGCTCATCTCCCCGCTTCCCCCACCGCCACTGCTCCTTTCCTTCCCTGAGAACATCTTTGAGAAGATCCTTGACACTACCATTCCCTTCGCCCTTGAGGACTTGTCTGTATAGTTGGAGTCGCTCCTCCTGTCGTCGTTGTGGGTTTGGTCATTCCTGCTGCTCGACCCACCATTGGCACTGGCTAGACGGAGGGTCGCGAGGTCACCCTTCAGTGCCCTGATCTCCTCGGCGGTCGGAACTCCGTCCCAGTCGTCCTCGGTGTTTGTGGTTGCCCCGGACCTTGAGCTCCCATGTGTCGACCCCGGGAGAAGGGTTGTGATGGACCCGGGGAGGGTTGGGGTGCTGCTACCGGCAGAAGAGGTGGTGGCTCGGATCTGCTCGAAGAAGAGGACCTGCACAACCACACGAAGAGGGAGGCGCTCGTTCTGGACTGCGTGCATGCTGGCGTCGGCCGAGAGCTTTCCGCAGTCCATTAACTTGCACAATCTCTTCCGATCGCTCTTGCTAACGTCAGGGTGTTCCTACACCACAAGGAACATCGTCTTAACGAATATAAATTGCAGAAAAATGAAATCCTGCCCTGGAATCAGCGGACAAAAATGGGCAGTAGTCACCTTCAGGAACATGTCTATGGCACGGTAAATTCCATCATGGTTCAGCCTAGGGAAGCCTGACACCATCGCAGCGAGACCAATGAATCTCACCACAGGCAAGTTTGGGTCCCTCGCAATTTCAGCAAGGTAGCCGTCAACGAGCTTTGCTACCCGAGCCAAGGAATCCGATGATCCATTTTCATGTCTCGAAAGATTGTGAAACCTGTCATCCAGTGACTCTGCAACTCGGTCACACTGAGTATTTGCAACAAACTGCTCTACCAAGCCCTGTACCGTATCGACATCATAAAGCATTGAATCTCCCTCAGGAGCTCTAAAGAGGAGATCCACCACAGCAGCCTCGTCCAGCAGCCGACTTATTCTTCTCTTCAGCTCATTCCATTCATCCTCTCTGCATTCAAACAAGATCGATGCTCGTAACAACCTCAGCAGGAAACTGCAGGAAACACTGCCCTCATCAGGGGGCAGCAGCCACAGGATAGTTTCGACCAACGAACGATTCTTTGCCATGTCGTTACTCTGTATCACACCCTTGCTAAAGCCAGGAAATCTTCGGAATGCATATGCACTCAAGGCCTCCCCAATCACTTCACTCGAGATTAACCCCTTCGCCCTTATCGTTGTGATGACCCGCTTGTATAGATCAATCTGAAGCTCGCAAAGGTCTTCCACCCACCAATCATCCGGAACCACAGGCTGTTTCCTCACACCATTCCAGTGAGGATGATCATTCCCATTCTCCATTGGAAGCTTCTTCCGGTTATACGTGTAAGACCACTCAACTCTTGAAATATCAATCGAAGCCTTGGACGATATGGCATCGATGCACCGACCAACCACCTTGAGCTCCTCTGACCAAGGACGGAGTGACCTCGTAGTCTGAAGGACAATAATCGAGTCCTTCCAGCTCCTCAACACACTCGTGTTCAAGAACACCTCGATCTTATAAACCAGGTTGCCCTTCTCCACAGTTTCGTACATCTCAAGATACTCCGCAGCACACCGTGCAGCAACGACATTGTACGCATTGAGAGTCACGGTCATCCCATAACAGAACTTGGCACACATCTCAAAAGCTGCGGGCCCTCCAGGTAGGTCCTGGAGCCAGATTTCGTCGCCGCTCTCATCATTCAATCTCGCCACCAGCTTCTGCAGTCGTGCACTCTTTGACAGCAGAGGAAACTGAACACAGGCAGAACAAATGGGCATCGCAAGGACTAAAGTCAAGCATCGGGCAGACAGTAAGAACACGCGGAAGACAGAGATGGAGAAGGGGTGCAATCTTACCTTGTGCAGGTAGAACTTAACATCTCCCACATCGATGACTATGTCCGTGGCCAGCTCGGATGCTACATACCTAGAACAATGCAGTGATCTCGTCAGAAAACTTCCAATAACAGCAAAGACACCAACACCAGAACTTTGTCCGTCTTCCCAGGATAAACTAAGATCTGGAAAAGCTTCATGATTACCTTGTATTCTCACCATCTCCCTGAAATGAATCAGGCTTTGATCCAAGCTTCATGAACTTCATCTTCCCAGGAAAAATCCTCCAGTAACCCTCAACTGATCCAACACAAAAGGGGAAGACAAAACTCCCAAGAACTTCACCCAAATCTCAGAACCGTCTGAATTTTACCCAAAGATTAGATAACACGCTAAATCACAAAACCCTCTAATTCCAAAAACCCTCCCAATTAGATTAAATAGAAAATGAAAGAGGAGGAACTACTTTTGCTCCCTACATCAGTAACAAGGAGCACAGTCTTCGGAGAGGGTCAATTTAAAAAAAGGGAGACAAGAACAAAACACCACAGCCCAACCCAACCCAACCACCACCACTCCACTCTTCTCCAAAATCAATATAATAATACTAATAATAAGAATAAACCTTTTTTTCTCCTACAACCTTTTCTGACACCACCGCCAGGGGTTTAATGAATTGTTTTTTCTTTTTCTTTTTTTTTTTCTGGGTATTGTCCCCTCAACTTGAAAAGAGGAAAATATTAATTTTTTCCATCCACCCAGTAACCCAGAATTCACATTTTCACATTCCCAAATCACAAGATCAGATCTTGCCTTCTAGCGACCCCTCCAACCAACACCCTCATCCTGTAAGAAAATGAGAACGGGAAAGATAGCATTACAAAACCTGGGGAGGAATCAAAGGGGGGGGGGGGGGGGGGGAGATGCTCGAGTTCACACGAGAACACCATAGCAACAACGACTGTTTATAGAGAGATAGTGGAACTTGCATGTCGAAAAGCGCAAATACCAGACCAGAGGAACATTCTACATGTTGGATGTCTGTAATGAGATTTTCCTTTTGTTTCTTTCTTTCTCTCTTTTTCCCTCCCATTTTCGGATTAAAAGAGCCACAAATGCAAAAGGAAGAGTAAAAAACAGAACAAAACATATCAAATCGAAATCCATTCGCAAGGGACGAAAGGAAACAAAAGTAAAGATGCGAAACGAGCGAATCGGAGCGACAAAAAGGCGGAGTCTTCACCACAGAAATGAAATGGGACTCACTTGGACGGCAAGGTAAAAGCATCAGCACCAGCACCCCACTTCCAGAGGACGACGACGACGACGATGAAGAAGAAGAAGATGCCCTTGGAGTAGGAGGAGCTTCGTACGGGTGAGCAGATCACTGTATACTGCTTTACGGGGGGGGGGGGGAAGGAAAAGAGGAGGTCAACAAGTAGACTCCACGCCAGCAAAAGGCAAGGAAGAATAAGAAGATGGAAGGAGAGAAAGGAGGGATGTAAGAAACAAGAATTCTTTCAAAGGAAAAGATTATTTTCAAACCATCTCAACCAAATCTTCTTCTTCTTTTTTTATAATTCCCAAAAATTCTTTCCTAAATTCCCCGAATTGAGTATTTTTTTTTGTTTAGTAAATGTAGTTTTTACAAGATAAAGGAAAAGAAAAAGACATGTTCTGAAAAGATGAGCTGTTGTTATTGTTCTTCTTCTTCTTCTTCTTCGATGCCCAACCTTCTCAATGGACGGCCTGGCCTCAATCCCCACGCCTCACTTTCTTTATCCGAATTCGTTTTATTATATAAATTATTATATATATATTGTCAAAAAGGTTTTAGCTTCCCATCATGCAATAATGGTAGGAGAAAGTTGGCCTTCTTAATTTTATGTCATGTTTGTCGAATTTAGAAAGGCCTCCATTTTTTAATTAATTAAGAAAAGAATAATAGAATTTTAGTTTTTGTTGGGCTTCTCCTCTCGGGTCTTTTACCTATTGGATAAAATTTTAAATCAATTTTCCTATCATGTCATTACATAAATTAAAGTCCTAATGTTCCTTGTTTCGGTTGGTTTATTTATCTATCACATAGCTTTTCTTTAAAATTATTTCGTAATGCCAAACACTACCTATGCCTCCTTCGACCTCCCATAATATTTGCGGGTTTTATACATTTCGAGATCACTTCGTGTAAAGAAAGGGGTGGGGATTTTCCCATGTCTTCTTGTTTGTTCAATGAAAGGGTATTGAAGCATTTTTGTAGGGCAGGAGGTGGTGGATGGTGGGACCAAACAATGCCTAAATTTGGAACCTTCCCAACTTTGTGAAATTAAAATATATGCTTTCTTTCACAAGGTTGTGCGGACAAATATACCCACCTTGTAAAAAGGCGGTTGGGGACATTTGTGTTTTATTGCATAGACTCCCAATTCTGGGTTTTGGCCAATACACACATACATATATAAATGGCAAATCAAACCCATGTGGATCTTTCGGGGTAAGAGGCATCTCATGACATTGAGATGAATCTACATCATCTTCATATTCATTTTCCTTTCCCTTAGTTTGGAAATCGGGCATTTGTGAACTTGTGTGGATCCAATTTGACACATGTAAAGCATTGAGTAGTCGCTAATAATGAGAGAACAAAGAAAGTATAGATTCTCAAAAACAGAAAGAAAGTAGCAAATGTGTTTTGTCAGAAGTCTAAGTTAGTTAAGGATTCGTTATGCTTTTACAGGGTGCTTCGAGATGTATTCGATTGTGAGTGTAATTGGTAATGAGGGGGGGGGGTGTGGGGGGGGGGGTGGGGAGGGACCAATATTGAGATGTATATCTTATGGATATTAGGATAGGGACCATAGTTCTTTTTGGGTCCCATCAACTCCCCTCCCCTAATGGTTGGTATGTCTATTCTCCATTATTAGCCCCTATGTATCAACCTAGAGGAGAACATGTGTCACGTTATTACACCACACAAGCCTTCTTACAAAGTACCCTATAGCAGCATGTCTTCGATAGGCTTGAAAGTGAGCATGCAGACCAACTTTCGAGTTGGGATTAAGTTAATCACATCTTTTTGTGATGGGGGGAATAATTGCTATGCACATGGGGGAATATATTCCTTAATTAGGGCATCCATATTAGGTTAATTCCAAGCCCATAAAGAAAAAGTAATGCTTGAATAAGTGTGCGTGCGTGGATGCACCTTCAACCTTCATTCCCTAGTTATAGTCTGTAACATTGGATAAATACGTTTTTCTTTCGTTCTCTTAGCTCGAGTGTTGTTTTAGGTACCTCGTGATTCGTATTAGAAGCAAGTTTACGCGTGCTACACAAGACCAAAGTCGAATTCGAGTTGTAATAACGAGCAGAATGAGTAGAACACGGGGGGGAGTGATGATTGTTTCGGCATAGTAATGTTAGGGGGGGTGGGGAGGGGATGTGGTCCTTCATTTTGAAAGAACGACGGGGAGGGGGATATTTCTTTTTCAAACTTTTTGAAGCTTTTTTTACAGCAAAATTGGGACATCCCCCTCCGACAAACAAAGCTGCTGCTAGAATGGAATCATTTCAATGCTCCATGGAGTCATGCTCTTTTCCACATCGAGCTTTCCTTTTCAATAGATCAATCACAGACAACACAAAAAATATCTGATGTTCCTTCCTAAAGTGTTTAGCTCTGAAGATGCCATCATCCTTGTTTAGATACACCACAGCACGTTGAAACACATCGCAGAGCCAACTCGACTTGTCCATGCAGGAAGGGCCGAGGCCCATTTAGATGGAGCCCATCAATGAAAGATTGAACGGCCCGAGCCCATACTAAAAGTAATCAGGGGGACAGATCAAGTCAAACTTACAACACATTGAGAACAGCTATTTCTCGAAATAATTATTTGACGTGACGAAGATGATGTAGATGGACCGACTGACTCACTTAACCGAAAAGCGCTCTCTCGGCTCACAGTTACAATCATGGATTCTTTCCTTCGATTCTCAGGGGAGGTCCTAGCAGAAGAATGTGGCTGAGGAGGCGAAGGAGGCAACGGGTTGAACCTCGGCATAACGGGCGCTGATACCTCACCGACCCTGTTGTAGGTTCCCTCCAGTCACTCACTTTAACACGGACACCGACCAAGCGAATCCAACGGAAACGGCTGAAACACGACAACGACGACGTCAGGTAACCTCTATTGGAACGTGAAAATGGGATTACCTTATAAAAGGGATGAGTTTGACGAAGCGGGAACTGATGCAATCGTCTTGGAACAGCCTGCCAACGTTTTTGGTTGTGTCTAAACCCATTTCTTCCCTACCATACGATCGCAAGCGTGTCTGGTCTCATTTTTTTATCCAAATTTGATCCAACCCTTCTCGAAATCAAATTGTTACTGTTTTTTTTTTTTAATTTTCGTTCAAACAACAATCGACTAAGTCGGTGCATGTTTTATTATTAAGGAAAACCATATTTTCTTAATCGCATGTAGAAGTCCGGAGCCATAAACCACGCCAGTTGGTCGATTTGACAGAACATCAGCTTTATGATCACACTATGGTCTTAACTTCAAAATGAGACTCATGGGTTTGTATAGTGCATGCAGCATAAGACCACCTAATCGATTTTCTTTTCTTTCTTGTTCTGAAGATGATGGATGCCTCCCACTACTCAGATCAGATCACCCCCTTCTTGCAATAAAAAATTTCCCATATTGTCTTCTGTGGTTCTCCCCGGCTACAGCCTTCCCATAGAATGCATCTGCGACTATGCGCCACATCAGTCCAACTCAAAATCATGACTTCCAAGCCTCGCACATCCCTAAGGACGAGAGCGTGTGCATGAAAGGCCAAAGCCTGGTGTTGCGATTTAACTTTAAGGCTGGCCATAATCTCGAATTTTACCCTGTACTTTTAAGGTAAGTTCCACCTTATCTTCTAGAAACTCCCATTTTTGGTTCTCTATTGTAGAAACCCTGGGGACATGCCCAGCTGATTCGAGAACAATAAGCGGAATAACATGATTCCATCTGCGTGTAACAGCTTGGAAAGACAAGATGACAGAAGGAAACGACTCAGATTCACCAGACAAACATAAGGATATTAGAGTTACGATGACTGAAGTGATCGTGCAACCCAGATTCGACTAATGGCCTCTTCCCTTAACATTTGCAGAGAGCACAACTCAAGCACTTCTATGGCATACCGAAGCCACATGTTTGTATTAAAATCGAGCACATGTACGTAATAAGATACGTCCTGTGAGACATGGGTTCACGAATGTGTTGCTTCCAGGAAGAAACAAATTCATACTACATCTTGAATAAAATCAATTGGATGAAAATGAATAAGATTATCGAAGTGCTATTCGCACTAGTAACCGCCTCTACCTTAACACTGCCAAAGATGAAGAAGTGTATGATTTCTTATTGACCCTATGTTTGTCATCAATGATATGATTTGAGGTGGAAAACTTGGCAGCTTGGCTCGTAGGACATCTTTGTGGCCGCCTGTTCAAACTTCTTGGCAGCAGCCTCATTTCCCTCCAAACTCATCTGCATAAAGTATTTGACCCACCATGACGAGCTCCGCATCTTTGCCTGCACGGGGACCAGAATAAAATAAAGTTTGCATTAGATAATAACTTAAAGACAATGTGTCAGTGCTACAACAATTGAGAAGCAACAAGATACATGTACACCACCCTCGTCAATCGGGGAATCGCAGGCAAGAACAGATTGCACCTTGGAGCGACTTGTGTGTCAAGGATGTGGATTTCACATACCAGTCAAGCAATGAAATGAAACCAGCAGAAAATCGATCCTAAGAAAGAACCAGATGGGGACTCACGGGTCGTCCAAATTTGGAAACCTCTGCAACTTTAGCTTTCTGCCTACCAGATAAACCTGCAGACAAGACCAGTCGTAATGTAATCAAACCAATGTAACAACATGATCAATGTTTCTATATACATGCATAGTTCAAAGGAAGCTATATCGTATTTTTCCCCTGAAATCTCACAAAAAAGGGAAATTTACCAGTAAATACAACGAGGCCATCAGATGAAACCCTTGCAAGATCTGGAAGAGTTCTATTTAGATACTTTGGTGATAAGTAATCCAACGCATCGGACACGATGACAAGTGAGAAAGATTTGGGTCTGTAAGGAAGAGGGAATTTGATGTCAGCCACACGCACAAGTCCCTTGTGAACGAGGCCCTTGCAGGTTGCATCAGCATCTTCGATGTCATAGGGCTCCACTCCCCATGCTTCACTTTCTTCCTCTTTAACCAGCTTAGAAACCATGGAACAAGTATCAGGACCCACATGTAAAACCTTCCTCATGGAATCACCATATGCCTTCTTCAAAACTGGGATTGCTCTTTGAACTTCCAGAGTACATAGAAAGTCGCCTGATAAAAAAAAAAATCAACAAGATCACTCATGATTTCCACAAAGAACTCCGGCCCCTATTGGTTTCTGGAGGAACTAAGAGGATCAGACAAACGACCCTGGTACACTTCCCCATATTTCGAGAAAAATCTTTCATAATATTTCATGCAGCTCCATACTAATGCATAGTTGTGAATTGAAATCCTAATATTAAATCATAACAGACATGCTCACAGCACAAGTTGAGCTCTATGAAGAGCACAAGACAGGGAGTTTTAACTGTGAAACGGTGATTGAAGCATTGAAAACCAATACAAAGGCTGAAATATCCAAATAGCTCCCATTCAAACAATAAAAACAGCCAGGAATATTATATCATACCTTCGACCTTGTTAATCACATCTCTGTTTACAGTGAAGAAACCTGCAAAATGAAAGAGGTTGGTCACTCAATGTTCTGCCTAAAGATTATAATTCTTCATAAGGGGGTCATGAGGCTGAATGCGAAATCGACCAGGAAAAGTAGATTTGAGATTGCAGAGCTATTTTCCACAAAATTGGATTAGAAGGTGAGCAGAAGATGAGGCAAAACCTGAGCCGCCTTTGACGATGAAGATGACTACGACCGCCACCTGAATGAAAAACGAGTCGGACCTTACTACAACGAAACAAAAGAGAGATAGAGAGAGTGTGTGCGTAAACTGCAGGCACAGTTGTATACCACAAGGATGAGAGTGATAGACAACAAGGGTGACGACTTTGACTTCGAATGCGACGACCCATAAAAGGGGAAGAAGCTCCCACTGTCCCCGAACCGACGCCCGGTGCCCCCTGGCCTCCTCGACATGATTTTCCGACGAAAAACCTGCTATCAACAACCTGCGCACAACTTCATAAGCAAGGGAGCTAACAATCCATCCGATCAATCAACCAAGCGCCAACAACAGTACAAAAAGACTAACAAACAGCCCATGAAGGATCGGGTTTATTACTGCCGACATAACACAAAGTTTCCACCTTTACAATCTCCCACCCGGTTACCCATCACAACCCATACGATTCAAATCTTGGCGGATCGAGACCCAGATCTCTAAAACTAAAACGAAAAACACCCGGAATTCTCTCCACACATCACGCGCCGGAATGAATCCTCCAAAAGAACCAATAATGAACTATCGAATCAAATCAAGTTACGGGAATACCTTTTAAATTGCGAACAGGGGATGCAGCATTTAGGATCCAAAACAGGAGGAAAGAAGGGTCCGTTTTTCAGATCCGATGCAAATCAAGAATGGCCCACCGAAAGGAATCGAAGAGAAGGAGGTGAAAGGAAGTGTGAGGAAACTAATAACAGAATCGAAACCGAACCCAGATGCTGCTGTCCTTTTTCCTTACACCCAGAAGAAATATGTTGTAATAAATAGTTTTTCCTTTTGGTTATCATTGATAAATGAAACAAGATAACTTCTATAAAATATGGTATGGAAAGTACATCATGGACCGAGGACCCAATCGAATTAGCAAACCATATCATATGCTCCTTCCAAACCAGATACACACATCATTCCTCAGCCTAAGCTCCCTCCCCGCAACTCTCCCCCACCTAATTTCCATGTTCCCTACAATTAGCATTGTGGAACATGACACCCTAGACAGACTCTGTGTCATGGACGAAATGAAAAATGTTCTCTACTCGCTAAAGTACACAAAGGCCTCGGGACCTGATGGACTTCATCCAATCTTCTCTCTGACAATAATGGAAAACGATGAAGCAACTGTTCTCCAGATGGTAAGTGAAGTTTTCGTTACGAAGAAAGTTCCCAAAGAGATACTTCAATTGTCCTAGTACCAAAATAGAGGAAAGTCTCAGCCAGTCGGGATGGTTCGAAATTCTCACGCTGTTTCTTGGTCGATGACCTTATCCTATTTGGAGAAGCTAGTATATGGAATGCATGTGTAATCCACAAGGCGCTTAGAATCTTCTGCGAGCTTTCATGATAAGAGGCGAACAAGTACAAGAGTCGCATCCTCTTCTCAGCAAACATAAACAGAAGGTGGACTAGGAAAACCTCGAGGAAAATCGGCTTATCAGCCACAACTGATTTGGGAACTTACCTGAGATTCTTACTGAGATCAGGAGCAACGAATTGAGGCATAAACAACCTAGCTATGGAAAGAGTAAGGAGTAAGTTAGCCAGTGGCTGAAGTTATTTCAGCTTATCAGACGTCGTGCATTCATTAGGTTCCCAAGGAAGACGGATGAGTTGGACAGAATTAGTAGGAACTTCCTATGGAGATCAACAGTGGAATGGAGAAAACTATACCTTATCAATTGGGATTAGACCACCAAAAGGAAGGAAGAAAGAAGGTTGGGGTTGTTCAAAGCTAAAGAACGAAACAAAAGTCTTTTTATGCTACTTGAACTAGAGGCTACATACTGATCAGACACGCTCAATCGAGCCAAGTCATTGTTGATAAATATGGGCTACAACTACAAAAGAGGAAGCAAGGTCGTGCATACTCAAACGCTTAAGGGCAGGAAGAGAAGTGCTAGGAAAGGGCCTCAGAAGCTATGTGAAAAGTGGACAACAAATGAGCTTCTGGAAAGAGGAATGGCCGAGGCTCGGTAAACATAGGACTCAAGTCATTGGTCCCTCTAGTTAAATAAGACTCCAATATGTTAGTCGCCCACTATCACAGAGGGAGAGAGCTGGAGCGGCCACGTTAAGTCCTCCATCTCCCACATCCCGAGATGAAAAAATCGCGTAGAGGCTTTGAACCAGCAGGAGTACTTCCTCCTTTTGTTTTCCTCCAGACTAACATCATCTAATCTGCTAATCTCTCTCCCTTTCTACCCAAAAAATAAAAAAGTAGGTGTACAAAGTTTAATGAAGATTTTCATAACGAGGAGTGATGGGGGAGTGTTGGATTTTGGCATGCCCCATTTGGGATATGACTACAAATAAAATTTCTTGATCTTCCATTCGATGAAATGAAAGTCTCCTTAATCTTATATATAACAAAACATATGGATAACTCAACCACTTCTGTTCTTGCTATCTTAAGCATCCTTCCAGGGTAAAACTTTCTTCATTCGCCCTTTCTCGGTATAGGTATCTCGCCATAACAGCTGCCAAAATTTTGTGAGGATCACCCACGAACTCGTAATGACAAAACCTAAACTACCCTGTTGTAGGCTGGTACTCATCTTTTTAACTTTATTGCTGAGTGCGCCTTCTTGTTTTCTTTTCCTTTGCGACTAGGCCAAGAATACCAGCAGCATTCACAAGCCGACGTAAGAGATTCATTCTATTGCAGCAAACAAGCAGAAGAGTCAGGCAAGATTAGCAGAAGAAAAGGAAGATTAGACTACCTCCCCTTTAAACGTCTTGAGATGATCCCTGCTCTTTCTGGACTTCCTCTTGAATCCTTGCTTGTGGTTAGTGTTGATGTTCCCCATGGCCGCCTGGGTCAGCTTGACCATATTTCTGGCTTCTTTTGTTTTCTGGTCTATGAGGTAATCGGGGAACATTGCGCAGATGAGGTGTGGGTGCCTTCTTGCTCAGTACAGTGTCGTGTTTCGACAGATCTGGGAGACAAAGGAAATTGATTATCACCGGAATTTTAGTGAACAATTCCGTAGCAACAATGAAAAAAAATAACAAAAGTTACTTAGGTCCCTGGGGTTTGCTTCAAAGTGTGCCTTCAACCTGACACAAGGAATCAGTTGGAATTAAAATAAATAAATAAGATAAACATTAAAAAGAAAAGAAATCGTGACTATGCTATTATGAAGAAATACCGGGAACATCCTAAAGGAAGAAATACCACAAAATGGACTTACTTCTCAGAGTTCAAGATATCATTTCTCAAGTCCAGCACACGCGATTCTCTCACTGCGATCCGTGTCACGCTCTTAGCAACATCCTGGAACCAGGACATGCCATACTCAGGGTACCTCTTTCACAATATACCCAAACATCTGCATTCATCTTTTCCAATTATTACTTTGGAATATGACCAAAATACCTCAGGCCTGTAGCGCAAGGCATCAATGGCGTTGTCTGTTAACAATGGAAATGGCGCAATGACATTTGACTCTTCATTTTCATTCTCCCCCAAAAATGATTAGATCTCTTCAAAGACATTCATCTCTTCAGAAGAAACCTGTTTAAAAATTGGTTATCACATAACAAGAGAAGGAATTGAGAACCATTCACGCCTTGTCTACTAAAAGGAAAAACAGATGCCCTAACTTTTCATTTTATCCCTCTAACTTAGTTTTCCAGATTCATCAGATTTGAGAGAAGACGACAGATCAAATTTTCATTTTGATTCTTGAGTTATACAAATTTGGAAAAGAAAACTTTCTAATTCACTATCCAAGACTAAAATTGGAAAAGAAAGTTTACAGATAAGTATAAAGACAATGTAGCCATCAGCATTCAAAGTTTGAAGGTTATCGGTGATATAAATAAATTTAGAATTTCTTATGATGGCAGATTTCTTCTTTCAAGAGAAACATAAATTGCAGGACTTACAAGAGACACTGACGAGCCACTGGAGTAAGCTCTCCCAGTGCGCCCAATTCGATGAACATATCCAGCAACAGATGTTGGCATATCCCAATTTATAACCTGTAGCAGAAAGTCAAACGATGTGAAAAGCATAGTCCAAGATTAAGAACAAACTCCAAGACCCATATGCCTTTGCCTGCTCATGAACACACTTCCAGAAAGAAGGTAAGAGTAAACGAAACACAGAAGTACACTCCAACCAATGCTAGAGTATACACCCCCAAAAAGGTTACAAACTAAGTACTCAGAATGCAGTTGAGAGGTAAATAGAACAAATAAGCCATCTATCATACCAAACTAATACTACTTCCTATCAGCAGACTTCAGAAATGATGAGAATCCATTCTTCAGGATCCATTCTTATGGGCCAACTGAACATGCGTGCAATAAAATTACCATATATGCATCAATAGAAAAGCTGACATACCATATTGACATTTTTTAAAATCAATTCCCCTGACTACACCAAATTCCTTGTCTTTTAGACTTGGCATGCTTTCTTGACTTCTTAGATTCTCCTTTCTGTCCACTAGCTAATTGCTTATCTCTTACAGCACCATCATCGGTAGCGACTAAATAATCAAAGAGACCGGCATTGAATTGCTGGTGGCAAGCAAGATCATCACCAAGAATAGCTTCGTATCTTTTATAGTCAAGATATGAAAGTTTAGAAGGGAAGAAACTAAAGCAGTTAGCTTCATTGGCCAGAAGATGAACAACCTTACGATGAGGCGATTTTAATCAGAACGATTTTCGCGCACACATAAATACCTCAATTATGTGAAGTCGAGAATTCTGAGGCAGTTCAGCATTTAAAACTGCCTATCGGATGCCAAACTGTCAAAAGAACACTAACCCCAATTAGAAATTAATTTATTAACACCTGAACACAGAAATTAATCCAGATAGTTGTGCAAATATAAATGTTATAGAGGCCTTCTATTGCCGATCCATTAGAGAGAAAAGAGCAAATTTTTCAAATGACGTTGCTATGAGGTATGCTAACAATATCTTGACCACATAGTTAGAACTGTAGTTAAGGTGTAGTAATAATGCATTTGAAATGGAAGATGAAGGGATACCACGACAGAGAATAGATAATTTGATGAAAAACTTTTAATTTATGCGAGTAATTCCTATCCAGTATAACTTCTCCGCCTCTTTAGATTACCTCTCTCACGAACAAAACTTTAAACCAGAAAAATCAAGTAAAAATCTTCCCCACCCCTTTGTATTACCCCTCTCACAAACAGAACTTCAAATAAGATAAGTCCAGCAACGAAACGAATACCTTCTCAATAAATAGCCTGAGTCTGTAGCTCATATCAATAGAATTGGTGAAGATCAAAACTTTTTTCTGCACCAATTCCAGTTTTAAAAGAACGAGAACATAGAGTAGCTTGTCACGGCCAGGGCAAGATACCTGAAAATAAATAGAATTTGAACATCAAGAAGACAATGTCAATCAACTTATCCAAACTCCCCACAGTCTATCACCTAATTGTTTCTTAAACCAATTCCTTGAGGTTGAATAAGATGACCTCATAGGGCAGTCAACAGTAGTTGGTCTTTTGACAGAAATAAATAATATAAAGAAAAACTCTTGCACAGAGAATGAACTAAGACAATTTTCATGTACAAATTGAAGTGTTATTAAAGGTGCTAGGCACCACCAAGGCGAGAGACCTTCTCATTGCCCGAGGCGCCGGACAAGGCACTCTGCCTTTACGAAAAAGGCCTCGACAGTAATAGTTGTAGAGCACCCTTTGTATTGCTTAATTTCGAGGTGGAAACAAATGAAGAGACTCTAGGCTGCTGTTGCAGCGGATAGTATCACCGCAAGCTCTATTTAGGAGTCATTTGCAGCTTGCAGCTGCTGGTTGCATTACGAGACACATCAACAACATGGAGAGGAAGCTGCTGCTGATAGTGTAAGGTAGCCAACACCAATAACAGAATATTATTGGTTGCTGAGACGGTTTATTTTGTCTGTATCATGCCAATCCCTGCCTTTTTAAAAGGTTGTTATTGTAATGCATGGGGTAGCGCCTTGGGGTGCCGCCTCAAAAAAGGCGCCATGGGCTCGCTTCACCTTGGCACCAAGGGGAGCGCTCCGGTCACTATAACAACATTGATTATTGAATGAAGACAAGACATGACTCAAAGCATAATTGCATGTATGACTTGTTGCATCGCTTTAACTCCTTTTTTGCACGCCATAGCTTGAATAACACATATTTACCCAGAATAGAAAACTTCAATAAGTCAAGTTCTCAATTTAGAAGGCCATGACGCCATGGGAAAACCCTCCCTTTAAGGGGGTTGTTTTCACTTAGTGTTAAGATACAATAACAAGCAGCAACTAAGCTGAAGTCAAGGACCAATTTTATCATCCACAGTCTCAACTTAAGAAGGCGGAAAGCAAAAAAACTCTCACCCATAACTGTTGACCATTCTTTGGTATGACATCATCCTTGACATCTGCAACCTCGGGTAAAGTTAGAATGTATGGATTGTGGAGAATCAATCTTTTCAGTTTATCAAAATCAGCACTGCAAAAATAATGAAAAACTTCCTTAAGATGCTTCTAGAAAATTCTGACACTGAAATAGAGGAGTAGTTCGAGATGACTAAAGAACTTGGGAGAGAGCGAACATACCTTGAAGTAGCAGACATTAGGAGGCACTGACAACGCTTAGGGATATGAGTTGTGAGTGCTCTCAGATCATCTTCATAACCATATGATAGTAAAAGATCTGCCTAGAACCAGCATACATAGAAAGATCTGGCAATCCTGTCATCACAGCTCGCTGCACAACAAATAAAATTGATTGACACTTCACACATGTCTATTGTGTAGAACAAAAAGAACCTAGTAACCACCTAGAATTAAGAACCCAGACAGAAGGAGAAGTACGCTTTCATTATTAACAAACTCAAAGCGTTGTCATGAAAAAGCATACCATATCCGAATCCAAACCCAATTCATCGAAGCTTCGATCTCCGTCGTCCTCATCCGCAACTCCACCTACTACGACCTTATCTCTCGCGGCGGTTCCTTCGGCCGCTTCGTTCCGGTCCTGCTCGGCGGGTACCGACTCTCCCACCATATCACCTTTGCGCTTCCCCATCGAGAAACGAGCCTCTGCTCCAGTCGTAGATGAAGGTGTAGGGTTTTAGGGTCGGTGGAATTAGGGTTTACAGATTTGGGGATTTGGAAGGGTTAGGATTCGGACAATAAAAGATCGTTGGGCTTGGAATCTGGACTTGGACCGAGCCCACTAACTTCTTAAGACGAAGTGATACGAATGCCCTGTTTGGGAAGCGGATATTTGCAGTGATTTTGGAGTAAACTTTGGTGGAAAATTTTAAAGTTTAGGAGGGTAAAATTATTCCGTAAAACGTGAAGACCTCAAATCTCACCGTCCAAACAGAGCATATCGTCGAAAGAGGACTCACAAGAAGGGCAGCGGGAGATTTCCAATAAATAACAAGAACACCATGCATGAATAAGCTTGGTCTCATCTCGAAATTTCAGCAAAGATTGGGCATATTATCACAAAAGCTATTTCTCTTGTTATTCTAATGATTAAGTGACAAAATCAGAACCTTTGTCATGTCACCAAAAGAGAGAATTGAAGAGAAATGTAAGAGGAAATAAAATGCGTATATGTAACGGGATGATCACATTTCATAATACGAGTCACTTCAAAACTGAAGAAACTATGCATGCTAGTTCTTTGGTCAGCAGAGCCAACAAGCAAAGGAAACGGAAGCTATGTTTGTCGCAACTAACGCCAATAAACTCGGTCAAAGAGAGGCGAACGGTGGATTCGGAAGGACTGCAGAAAAAGGTATAGCTTGCAGAGGCGATTTGGGGTCTTAAAATACGTTTATAAAGGAATGAAAGTTGAAAATGTCCTTAAAAACAAAATAGCATCACCCCTTTTTTCCGTATTTGGTGTCCTGTTAGTATTTGGCGTGCATCTGCAAGCATGCGTTTATTCTAATCGGTTGATAGACCGACGATTAATTAAAGACCTAAAGATCTACCTGAGGTTAGGTCGAGGGTTTTGGATCGGAATGTTGACGTTCCGAATATGAGAAGAAGAAGAAGAAGAAAACATGCGATCCCATCCGGTAGTTTGTTCTTTTGTTTGAATTTTCTGATCAATTATCCAAACCGGCCGCGCTGTGTTAATGCTTGCGTTATTTGACTCTTATGCTGGATTTATTCAGAGGAATCGTCCTTTCGTTCACGACGACAGAGAGACAAAACCACTACTTGCTTTTGTTTCCTTGTGAATCCCTGTTGCTGATATAATAATACATTGGTCATTTCGGTATGAACATTGACCAGTTGATTATGTCGCGATAACTTGTAACGTGCGAGTAAATTACATAGAAACTGCACCGTGTACCAACGTTGGACACACTGATTTCATTCACACGAGAATGTTAAAACCCAAGCAAAACTAGGTGGGTGCGTGGGAGCAGCAGCCCTCTTACTTACGTTTATATCATCCAACCCAATTTTATGTGCACGTTTTTTCCATTCATTTGACCAAAAAAAAAAAAATTGTCATCATCATTCATTGACAACTACTTAATCAATTAATCCCACCCTCATATTTGATCCATGATCATGTATCTCTCTCTCTCTCTTCTTCCTTTGAATTTGTCCAAATCCCATGTTGTGTTCGTGTAATATCCCATCACCTTATATTTAAAACTTTTGATTCCTTAATCATCTCATCTCCTAATCCTATCGCCAAATCAAAAGGGATATGAGTCATAGGAAAGTTAATTCCCAAGGAAGCATACCCTTCTCCTGGGAGTCGCGTCCAGGGATCATGAAGTTCCTGCCGAATGACCGCCCCGTGGAGGAAACTCCGCCCTCGGTCAATGACGATGCCGCCCCGGAATCCCCAGTTTGTGATCCTAGGATCCCGCTGCCGCAACCCCCGATGAGGAGCACGTCGTACAGGGCGATGTTCCGGCGGGGACAGGACGACCCGTTCCTCGCTGCATACAGGGAGTGCACGAGAAGCGGCCAGAATACTGAGGGGTCTTCTCCGGAGGGACGTTACCGAGAGAACCGGGGTAACGGAATCAGGAGAAAGAAGGGACTGTTGGGGAGGAAAGGTTTGTCCATGTTTTCTTGCAAGAGTTCATGCGATGTTAGGGAGGATAATTTCATCAGCATGTCGGATGTTAAATTTTCATGAATTTACTAGGACGTTGTTTTGTATAATTTTCCTCACTGCCGAGATGTTTGGTTCACGGATTGTGACACAATGGAATCAAAAAATTTTCCTCTCCGTGTCATGTATGTCGTGAACTAAACAACAGTTTTAATGCCTGCAATTGTTTACTTCACGAACCAAATAAAAATACCATATGAAGTATTTATCAAAATGAAAAAATGTGTTCTATTTTACATCTTTATTCATGCACAGAGTTGTAATTCACTGGTATGTGTTGGAAATAAACAAGATAATTTTTACTTATCGATTTCTATTAGATAAGACACCACACGGGTTTGGACTTGTGAATTTAATAAATAAACTTAAAAGGAAAATCTTATGCATTTATTTAGTAATTTTTCTTTATATATATATTAGAATTTAAAAAAAAATCGGAGGATTTTTATTTTTATTTTTAAACTTAAGAATTAATGTGATGCAGTTGAAATGAAATATGGATTTGGATAAAGAAAACCAATAATAATTTTATAGGTGTGGATAAAACTTTAGAGGTCCATCGTGAGTCCTGGCCAAATCACCCAATTTATTGTTATTTTACTTTTTTTTTTAACAAAAGCCGAATCAAGACTTCAATTAGAACTTTACATTTGGTGGTGGTGGTGGTGTGTATGCGATTTGAAGAATTTGGTGTACCTAAAGTTTAAAAAGAGTTTCCTCTCACAGAAACTATTTACCAAGCCAAAAGCCTCACATTTTAGCAATAGAAAGTCATTAGGAGTTAGTAGTACTAGGATGATATCCGAACTAAATTAATGCATTTCAATTAAATTAGATTCATAGTTGGGCATTCGCAGAATCATGTTCCGAACCATATCCAATCATCAAATGGACTACATTCGACCAAAACAGAGAGCTGTCTTTAACTAACTTAAAGAGTCTCTTTTTGGATTGACATTTTCTTTTTGTTCTTTTGTTTAGTGAGAAGTTAGGTTCAATACCCTTTTTAGATGGAAACTTAATTTGATTCAAATACATAGTTCTTCACACGGTAACTCTCCTTTGATTGACCCGGGTTCTTATAATTACTAATAATGATTGATTATTACAATACCAATGTTGTTAAGGAAGAGGATACATATTTGTCATGCTTAACCTCCAATGAATGATCCTGACACTGATGACGGCCCGTCCTCCGACGCAACGTCGATAATGGTGTCGCCGTCACAAGTCCAATTCGTCCAGAGGATTGACCCCTGCTGCAGTGGCGGTTCCCCTAGCAACACGAGGTCACAGACCTCCGAAAGCTTCCACCTCAGGTTAAGGTTGTCGGAATGGAGCTTTTTGTTCTCGAAGCCGAGGCATCGGCCCTGGTAGAGGAACATGGTCAGCTTGTTCGAGATTTCCCGGTTATCCAGCCTAAGCCAGCTCACCTGGTCCCAGACGCTCTCGAGGTGTTTCTGTTTCTTCACCTGGGACCTCCGTGCTGACTCCCGGTTCGACAGCATGCGCCTCCTCTTCCCCTTGTCCATGACAGTCACTGCAGGACTTGAGGGTTCCAAGGAGACCGTGGAGTTGGAGTTCGGGCTGTAGTGGACCCGGCTTGGGTCATCTGGGCCGGAAAAGGAGTTGGGGTTGGGAGAGGATTCATACTCCGCGAACAACTTATCGGGGAAGTCCCCGAAGGACGAGAAGGGAAGAGGGTCGGACAGGAAGGCGCTCGGGTACGTGAACATGACGACGGTGGCAGTTCTGCGGAGGGGCGATGAAGGAAGAGGGGAAGAAACGGGGTCAGAGGAGACTCATATTTTTGGACAGTCCTCAAAGGTAAAACTAAGGTGGGGTTGTGGGGGGAGATCAAATTAGGTTCTTAAATTAGGATTTACATAACGAATCTTGATCTCTGCATGCTACATGATAAAACTAATGGTTTCATTAGTATAACACAATCCAAATGGGGTAAACACAGACAAATTTAATACAGTCCACGTGAAATTTTATACCCAAGTTGTTAGTAAAATTTAGTGCTCGTGTAGAAATTTCCATGGAAAAGCATAAGTTGGGGCCTTGGGGAGGGGGGGGGGGGGGGGGGGCAATATAAGCTTAAGCAAGAAGCAAATTACGCCACCACTCGGAAGACAAGACCAAAGACCAACCCCCCCAATCCATACATACTTCCTTTAAGACACGGGTCTCCAGAGCAAAATATATTCTTCTTTGTGACCCTCTTGAGAGCTTAAAAGAAATTTTATTTTTCCTTTTTCTATTTTGCTCGAATGAGATAAATAATAATATCAATGAATAGGATACTAACGTTGACTGTTACAAATAACTTCTACCTAAAGGTAATGTTTTCTCGTGGCCGACCAAAACCATTCAGACAATGCATGGAATGACGAATACTTTATTATTATCTCATTTTCTTTCTCCTTTGTTTCTTTGATTCGGGCAATTCTTTTCCCCACGTGCGAATTATCCTCTTCTCGGCTCGGAATGACATACAACTACGGCGGGCGGCTAAGCATTTCTATAGAAGCCCATGAATATTCTGGTATAACATGTCCGACATCCGTATATGTTGTTCACCATTTAATCATCGTATACACAACATTTATTCACAGTTTAGACACATGTCCAGCTCCGCATAAAAGCTCCGCAAGCACAACGAGATTCAACTCTAAAATCAATTAATTGTAGAGAGAGTAACCCGTTAGACTATATATACTGGCTCGGTGACATTTCTTTATCCGACGTGGGACTTTGAGTTTGCCTTACCCTTTCCAACTGGAGAGGAGCTTGTTGTCAAACGATTTGTAATGGCTTGATTTTGTTTGTTTTCTTAAAAGGTACGTGATGTTGCGGAACAAGCCAGGGTTCTACACTTACGTCATCGTTGACTGCCAAGAAGGAGGGCCAACGTTTAGCTTGGGTACGGCTAGGGTTGCATTCAAGCTCAACATGAGGAAGTAAGTGATTATTTACATGAACTTCGGCTTTTACTCTATGAAAAAGCATGGACACGTTCGCGAATTTGTTTGTGATTTGTTCTTTTTCATAGCTTCCGTTATATGGTGGTATCTGATAAGCAGAGGATAATGTCGACGGCAATGTGATGCGTTGTTTCAACTGTAATAACTGAGTCTCTCCAAAAACAACAGCACAGCCATAGCTGTGTTAATAAAAGAAGCTAAGACCACCTCTCCGATGACACTCCGCCACCTAGCTCACCGGAGCTCTTCCTTCTACATTTTCTTTCTACCCCTCCGTATCCACAGTACCCCCACACACACGTCACACTACCCATTTCCCCATACAACCGAAATCTGTTTCTAACGAATGCTGACAGCACCCTTATACCCCCCCGCGCTGCATTCTGTTAGAGACTTCCCTTTTTCCACTTCTGGTCGCTTCTCTTCCCTTTCTTCCTCTTGTCGTCTTCCCGTATCCTCTACTCGTTCAATCAGGTCCAAGTCCTTCAAATCCTCTTCCTTCCTTGTCTCGGCGGCAGCCCAAGTCTCATTGCCTTCCTTCATATTCATGGCCCGTTCGACTTCCTTCTCTTCAGCCCGGTCCAACTTCAGCTTCAACGAACTCATTTGAGTCTTAAATGACCGACAACCGTTTTTCCCGTCATCCACACTATTAATATGGACGATTAGAACGATGTCTATTCACCAATTGGACCATCCTATTCTGAGCTCTGTGAATATGGAATCGAAGAAGCTGAATGATTGCTTCCTTGTCTGATAACTCCCTGTCCACCGTAGTATTAGTACCTGGAATATAAGGAAGGAGGATTGGAGGTTCGTAGCCATAAAGTGCCTGGAAGGGAGTCATACGTATGGCCGAATGGTGTGTGGTATTATACCACCATTCTGCAAGAGAAAGCCATTTACACCACGTGGCAGGGTAGTCAGTGCACATACAGTGTAAATAAGTCTCAACACACCTGTTTACGACCTCAGTTTGGCTGTCTATTTGAGGATGATATGCAGAGGAATACCTCAACTCCACACCCTGCAGTGTAAAGAGGTGACGCCAAAAATCACTCAAGAACACCGGGTCTCTGTCGCTGATAATGGTGTTTGGAAAGCCATGGAGTTTGAAAACGTGATCCAGAAATGCTGTTGCCACTGTCATTGAGGTGAATGGGTGTTTCAGAGCAACAAAATGAGCTAACTTGGTTAGTCTATCAACCACCACCATAACAACTTCTCTGCCCCAAGACTTCGGCAAACCTGTGATGAAGTCCATGCTGATATCAGACCATATAACAGTTGGAATCGGGAGAACAACCCAGGTGAGGCAGTTGTGTCATATTTGCTTTTTTGACAGATCTTGCAGCTGTTCACAAACTTCTTGACATCGTTCTCAAGGCCCTTCCAGAAACAAAATCCAGATACTCGTTTTGTGGTGGCATTGATACCTGAGTGTCCTCCTACTGCAGATGAATGGAAGATTCAGATTATAGCCTCCCTGAGTTGCGGGTTATTGCCAACAACTAGTTTACCCTTTCTATGCAGCAAACCCTGCTGGAATGTGTAATGTAAGACTGGACCCGTTTTCAGTCGCTGCAAAATAGTCTGTAGTGATGTATCGCCTTGCCAACTCTGCATAATATCATCCAGTAGGGTGCTCTGGTTTAATTCCAAGGCAATGGTTAATAATTCAGGACTTGTAATTCTGGAAAGAGCATCTGCTGCTATATTTTCCTTTCTCCTCTTGTAGCTAATCTCGAAGTCATACCCTACTAGTTTTGACAGCCAACGAAAGTGCATATCATTGTGCAACCGCTGTTCCAACAATTACTTCAGACTTTGGTGATCGGTTTTCACTATAAAATGCTTACACATCACGTAATGTTTCCATTTATCCACTGCATAAACCAAGGACAGAAGCTCTTTCTCATAAACTGACATTCCCACATGACAAGGGGCCAAGGCCTTGCTGATGAAAGCTATTGGGTGCCCCTCCTGCATCAAGACAACACCAATGCCATGTGAACTCGCGTCTGTTTCCACCACAAACGTTTTAGAGAAGTCTGGCAAAGCTAAAGTTGGAACTGTGGTCATGGCTTCCTTAAGTTGCAAGAATGATGCATGAGCTTGTGGTGTCCACTGAAAGGAATCCTTCTTGAGAAGCTGAGTTAATGGTTTGCTGATAGCCCCATATCATCGAACGAATCGCCTGTAGTAACCTGTTAATCCCAGAAATCCTCAAAGTTGCTCGATGTTAATCGGTGTTGGCCAATTCCAAACTGTCTCCACCTTTTTGGGATCTGTAGATACTCCAGCCACATCAATGTAATGACCCAGATATTCTATTCTCCTCGCGGCAAATGGGCACTTGCTCATTTTTGCCAGTAAACAATTCTATAGCAGCACCTGCAACACTTGCGAAACATGGATAAGATGTGTCTGTAGAGTTGAGCTGTAAATCAAGATATCATCGAAGAAGACCAGCACACATTTTCTGAGATAAGGTCTAAAATCATCGTTCATTAAGGCCTGAAAAGTGGAGGGCGCATTAGTGAGACCGAAAGGCATAACTAAGAATTCATAGTGGCCGTCATGAATCTTGAAAGCAATTTTAGAGATATCCTCCTCTCTCACTCTGATTTGATGGTAACCGGACCTCAAATCCAGCTTAGTAAACCAGCTGGCTCCCTTCAACTCGTCAAGCAATTCCTCTATGATGGGTATTGGGAATTTATCCTTGATAATTCTTTTGTTTAGTTCACGGTAGTCAATGCAAAGTCTCCAGGTCCCATCTTTCTTCTTCACTAATCCCACTGGAGAAGAAAACGGGCTGCAACTAGGTCGAATGATTCCAGCCTGAAGCATTTCTTCCACTAGTTTTTCTATGATGTCCTTCTGGGAACTCGAGTGTCTGTAGGGTCATAGATTAAGTCCTTGTACTCTTTCCTCCAGGAAAATTGCATGGTCGTGCTTCCTCTTGGGAGGTAACCCCGAAGGCTCCTCAAATACTTCCCTGAATTCTAAGATCAATTGCTGCACTTCAGCTGGAATTACTGCAGTCGGGTCGTTACCCTGCTCCCTCTGCTTTACAGGTACAATCATCAAGCCTAAATCTTTGCTATCCAAGGAGAAACATCCTGGAGACACATTAGCAAACTCACCATCACCAGCAGATATTTGCACCAGTTTCCCATCCTTCCAGAACTCCATGGTAAGCCTTGGAAAGTCCCACAAAACTATTCCCGGTGAATTCAACCATTCTATCCCTAATATCACCTTGCACCCCTTGATAGGCATCAGTAGCATATCTGTATTGTACACTTCTCTTGTAATTCCCACTGAAGGTTTCGTACTGCCGAGGTACGCGACATCCTCTCACCATTAGCCACAATACCCCTTTTTCTACGACCAACTGAATCGAGCAACCCAATTGTCTTGCTATTCCCAAATCCAAAAAATTGTGAGTACTCCCGGAATCTACCAAAATCGTCAACCTCCATTTCTTGTAAAGCCCAACTACCTTCATCGTTTGATTTTTAAAAGAAAAAGCCACACCATACAGGGCATGCAGTGATACAACAAGTGTGTCTTATGTTCTCACAAAGTCTCCCTCCATAACATCCTGCACCATTCCTTCATCCATCCCTTCAGGCTCTAAAGTAATTGAGTATAAACGCTGATTATTGCATTTATGGTTGAACGAGTATTTCTCGTCACACCAAAAGCAAAGTCATTTTTTCCTCTTGTCTTCCATTTTAGCAGTAGTAAGCCTCTTGTGAGGTGGCTGATAGGGTAAAGATCGTACTCCTGGGGTCCCAATCCCTCTCATTTCTATGGTTCTGCTATTAAATGGCCTTGCAAGAGATATGTTCATTGCTCTCTTGTTTGTACCCTTCTGCATATTCCACATTTCCATTCTGCCTCCCCTGTTCCCTATGTCTCTTCCCTTGTAAGTTACAGCATCATCCTCAGAACTCAAAGTTTTTGCAAAGGCAATAGCTTGCTGCAGAGTTCGTGGATTCAAGACAGTGACAATTCTTCTAGTTTCTTTTTTCAGTCCCTCAATGAATAGAGCTACTTGATCTTCATTAGACAACTCCACCTTAGTGACTAGCGAGATGAATTCCTCCACATAATCTGATAGAGTAGTTTTCTCCTTCAATTCTTTCAGCAATACAATAGGCCTTGCCATTTCGGTAGGGCCAAAACGTACCAACATTGCGGCCGCGTATTCACTCCAGCTAACTGGCCCCCCTAACTCACGTCCCCTCAGAAACGCATAATGCCATTCAATGGCAGGTCCGAAAAGATGTATGGAAACAAGACTTACTTTGAGCTGCGTTGGTGTACCATCTAACTCGAAGAATCTCTCACTGCGGAACACCCACTCCTGCACATTTGTATCATCAAACTCAGGGAACTCTACTCTCGTCTGTCGGGTAACTCTATCTCCGTTCCATCCATGTCTATCATCCTGTCTGCAGCTTGAATCATTCCGTTCCGCTGTTGGGGTTTGCTCCTTCCTTCCCTCACGGTCCTCCAACCCAGCAATTCAAGCATCCATTCCCTCGATTTTCCTCACCAATTCCTGCAACACCTCCTCACAGATTCTGACTCCATTTACGTTGTCTTTGATCGAGTACAGTCAGCCACTGGCATACAGGAGCTAGAGAGACTGAGCTATCCTGCTCTGATACCAGGTGATGCATTGCTTCAACTGTAATAACTGATACTCTCCGAAAACAACAGCACGGCCATAGCTGTGTTAAGAAAAGAAGCTAAGACCACCTCTCCGACGACACTCCGCCACCTAGCTCACCGGAACTCTTCCTTCTACACTTTCTTTCTACCCCTCCGTATCCACACTACCCCCACACACACGTCACACTACCCATTTCCCCATACAACCCAAATCTGTTTCTAACGAATGATGTTAGCACCCTTATACCCCCCGCGCACTTCCCTTTTTCCACTTCTGGTCGCTTCTCTTCCTTTTCTTCCTCTTGTCGTCCTCCCGTATCCTCTACTCGTTCAATCAGGTCCGAGTCCTTCAAATCGTCTTCCTTCCTTGTCTCGGCGGCAGCCCAAGTCTCATTGCCTTCCTCCATATTCTTGGCCCATTCAACTTTCTTCTCTTCAGCCCGGTCCAACTTCAGCTTCAACGAACTCATTTGAGTCTTAAAAGGCCGACAACCGTTTTTGCCGTCATCCATACTATTAATATGCATCACAATGGATCGTACAAGTGGGGAGAAGCTTAGATATCTCGAAGTTGTTCTTCTCACTAATCCTTCTAATAGTGATCTTACTGGGGAGGTACGAGCTTTTATCTGGCAAATCGAACGATTTACATTACATATATGTTCCTCTCCTTGTTCATATTTGTTATTGATTTATTGATGTAGGTGGACGATAAATATCAGTATTCAATTGAGAGTCAAAACGACAAGGTTCACGGATGGATAAGCGAATGATAACCCCAAACTATGAGTTCCGTACCGGTGGACCCGTAAAGCAGGATCTCACTTCTCATGTGGACCCCATGACCCTCCGTGTAAGTCTATGGAGCTGGACCTCCATGACCATTCTGAAGGACTTCCACTTTTTGTCATACTGATTGGAGGAATTCTTCTGTCCCAGATATTCATGAGCGATCACTACGGCGGGAGAGACGTCAATACGAAATTCCAAGATGGGGAAAGCTGGAAGAAGGTGTCCGGGCCCGTGATGATCTACATCAACTAAGCTCCTTCATCGGACAGTAGCGCCTACGACAATCTTTGGGAGGACGCTAAAACACAGGTATTAATTCGGCTCAATGTCAATAAGTTATTGATTTCGCTTCCCAGTATGCTAATTTTGAAATTTGTTTCTTCTCAGATGGAGGAAGAAGTACAAAGGTGGCCATATGATTTCATACAATCGGAAGATTATCCTGGATCGAGCCAAAGAGGGAACATTTCCTGTCAATTGAATGTTCACGACAGGTATAAACATCAAGTAGTGTTTAAGCCATTAGATGAAAGCTCTCACGAACATCGGTCTGAGATTGGTGACTTTTGATCTGTAGATACGTGAACGGAGAAGACTTTGGGGCGAAGTCGGCATACATTGGACTAGCATTGCCTGGAAAGGCTGGATCATGGGAAAAGGAAACTAAGGTAGTATTCATTAAGCTAGGACTTAGTCATTATTTCGTACGAATATCCAGGACTTAGTCATATTCTCTTTTTGTCTCACAGGGCTATCAGTTTTGGACTCGCACGCCGATGAGAAGGGCCACTTCATGATAAAGAACGTCCGTCCTGGCCTCTATAACCTCTATGCTTGGGTGCCATGATTCCTTGGGGACTACAAGTACGAAGGAGACATCGTCATTATACAGGGATCTGAAATCAACTTGGGGACACTCGTATTCACCCCACCGAGACAAGGCCCGGCATTGTGGGAGATTAGCATTCCTGACCGATTGGCCACAGAGTTCTATGTGCCGAAACCCAATCCTATGTACATCAACAAGGTGCTTCTCAACAGCTACAAAGATAGGTTTCGACAGGATGGGCTCTGGGAGAGAAACACAGACATATATGACATTGAGGACCCTGTCTACACAGTGGGAGTCAGTAACTACGGACTGGTTCTACGTTTATGTGGCAAGGATAAACGATGACTCGTCATACTCGCCCACAACACGACAGATCAATTTCAATCTCAACGAGTTGAACTACATGGGGATGTATACGCTTCAAGGGGCGTTGGCAGCATCAATAGGAGCACAAAAGTGATGCAACAACTGACTTGCTTTCTAGCCATATATCTTTTCCCGTCGGAATGCAATTAATAATGAATGCCTCGATTGTGTTCGATTTATGCAGTTCCGGGTCAACGACCACAACTTGTATAGGCCCCAACTGGCGACGAGGGCAGGCGTTACGGACAACGCAATAGCAAAGCACGGAACCCACGGGTTATACTGCCTGTTCAGCATCCAGGTGCCGGGTTACATTCTCCGACAAGGGAGCAACACCATCTATGTGACGCAGCCAAGGTCCATAGAAGCGTATCAAGGGTTGATGTGCGACTACATCCGCCTGGAGGGGCAGTCGAGAACCGTGTGTCTTGGACCTTCCCCGAGCATCTACTACTTAGGTCTATTTTGGATTCTCAGCGTTTATGTTTTAGAGGAAAACAATTGGAGTTAGAACTTAAGAATTGTGTGCAGATTTTACATAGGTTATTTTACGATTTTGGATATTAAATTTCGATTCATTTATTTTTCTTTAGAATTTATCATGTTCTAGGCTTGATTCAGATTTAGAACTCGTCCTCACTTGATTCGGAGGATTACTTAATCGCTTTCAGTATCCAAGGGAAAAACAAAAAACAGAATTATGACGTAGGAATCATATAAATATTAAATCTAGTTAATTTTGGTTATTCTATAATTTCTTGATGCATTCATTTATTTCGTTAGTTTTTTTTTCTAATAGCTACTGAAATTTAGGACTAGGCTAATTATTCATTTGTATAAGAACATTATGCCAAAACATCCACATTAATATGTCTATTTGTTCAACAACTTAAACAGAAATAACACAGTCCTTAAGATACAATAAAACATTTGTCTTTGGTATTAGTAAAGAAAAACTCAACCCTCTTGAACTCCAATAACATTAGTTCTCAATATTTTACTTTACTCGTAGAAAATACAAATTACAGGAAGTCAAAGTATTTCTGTCATGAAATTCCATTTTTCTTACATTCAATTTTTGCTCATGGTATTGTTAAATAAAAATTCATCTAAAAGTAGTGTGAATATTTTATGCTAAGTTTGACAAAGGAGATCAGATATGGGTGGTATTTTGGTCAAAGACCGAAAAAAAATGTGTTATCATTTTGTTAAAAGTATGCAAAAGAATGAACCAAGAATAGGACTAATGCAGTGTTACTTTATTTTATTTTTTTCCTTTTAGAATGGGGAATGAATGTAAAGGGTGTGTTTTGAAAAAGTAAAAGGTATATAGAAAGAAAGAACGAACGAACCAAAGTGAAAGCATCGCCATTATTACATGGACCAAGATATCTTCCGACCAAGAAGGGGGCGGCCACTTCCACTCGGTTCCATTTTATTAGTTCGATCATGAGAGGGCGAAAGGCAATAAAAGTTCGGTTGTTACGCGTGCATTATTCCGACATAGTGCGCGCAAAGCCTCTAGAAGAGTCTACTTGACAATCGAGAAGTGATGTCGGTTTTCTAACGCAAACTCTCGGGGTGCACATATTCGCGATTCAACATGATTAACGGAGTGCTAATTAATCCGGAGAAACAGTTAAGCTGATTTATAGAGACGCCGAAATAAGAGGCTGATTAAAGTGAACATGTGATGTAATGATGAATAAACTCGCGGGGAAGTCATGAGGAATGGGACTATTAGTTGCATCCATAATCATAATCTCCTCTTTCCATGTATACCTTTACTATCACAGAAAAGAGCAAACGAATCAAACATTTTTCGAGAGGAAACATTTCACAAAAGTCCACAGGAATCTGGCATTACATTCCCACAAAAATATTGAGACGAATGCAAAATAATTGTAACATCATTTATGACGCCATGCTTTGGTCATTTTATTCCTCGAGCCCATGTTTAGATTGGGAAAGGTTGTTTTTTTTTTCTTTTATAATTTATATATTTTACAATATGAAGTACTGAGTTCATAATAGAATTCGATCCATCATGTACATCACAAGTAAAGATTATGATTTAAAAAAAAATTATCGATGGAAAAAGTTCCATGGGCTGATCTTATCAGCCGACCATGAAGATATACTTTTGACTTTAATGCAAAAGGGCACAAAATCTACATCAATTTGCTACAAATATTTCTTGCATGCTTAGTATGTCCAAAAGAAACTCCAAATGCTTTGATGTCATCATCTTAGGATGTGCAAATTGCTGGCTGGCACTGGTCCATTATCTCAATCCCTAATATGATTATTTGGGAATTACACACCATCCAGGCATGACTCCTCTTTTCATGGGATAGTCAGATTAGGTAGACAAAAAACAAGAATGAGAATCTAGTTCTCGTAGGAATTCCATTCAATATATTTTATCTTGTCACCGTTAATAATCCGAAATAATTAAAAGTTGATTTGAATAGGGTTAGACTCATAAAGAGAAACGAATATCTCCTTATATATATAATTAGACCCTAAATCCTTATTAGGAAGAATGATCAATCACAAAATACTTTTGGTAAGCGCCATGAATAGTAATCCAATCATTTCGTTTGGGGGGGGAGAGATTCCGTTTCCACAATAATCTTCACATTTTCCATATACTATCAAAATCCAACATGTTATTTTAGTCCTCCCACCACCCCCACCAAAGTTCACGCGTCACACCTCAACCCCCCCTCTCCCTTCTTTCTATATAAACGTATCGGCGCTTCAGGCCATAACGCAAACCACCTCTTTGTGCATATACACACACATTCCCTTCATAAAACCACATCACCCCCAAGGAAACATGTCCAAAATCTCCCCCCAACTGTGCCTGATCGTCCTTGTTATCTGCTCGGTTGTGGCTCATGCTGCCCGAGTGAACCCGGGGTTCTCCGCCATCGAGTCCCAATCACACGAGGTGATCCTTCAGCACACTCTCTCCCTCCCCCCTAATCTTTGAGTTTCTTTGAGTGAGAGGGGTTGGAGGATTCCTATTGTGGGTGTAATTTAATTTCGCCTGTTTTTCCTCTCATTTAGCTTGATGGGTCGCTATATTGCAGGGTGCGGATCAAGCAAAGGCCGGCAGCGGCGTGCTTCTGAATGGTGAAGCCTGCAGAGGGATTAGCGAAGAGGACTGCTTGATTAGGAGGACGCTTGCTGCTCATGTTGATTACATCTACACTCAGGACCATAGCAAAAGTCCATGACTCATTTATTGCGACATGATCTTCATTTACGAGTCCGAAACATTTGGTTTTAATCTTTACAGGAAGAAATGAAACGAATAGGCCACTTCTAGTTAGCTAGCGTCTTCCGAATTCAGACACGCATACAAAGCAGCTATTGGAATCTTCCTTTCGGATTTTAGGTATTCGTTCTCCGAATCGGGTATCGGGCCACATTTGACTCGAGAAAAAGCTAAAAAACATATGCCTTTTGGGTCCCGTTTGTTTCCCTTTCGGGGTGCGGCTAGTTTGACTTGCAATGGAAAGGAAAAGCCCCTAATATAAGAAAAGGGGTGAATAACACCCAATAAAGATTAGGACAGGATTTTTGGCGTCGCATTGGGTTTTTGATAATTGGAAGTTATGACAACAGCAACGTTAGTTACGGTTTCTGGGGAACCAGGTTTTTACGAGGTTGCTGCTCAGGCAATCCGGCGGCGGTTGGAAATCTCTTGGCGCTTGGGTCGCTTATCTCTTATTTTTGTTTGATCGGGTCGAAATTTATGATATACATATCATTTAGGCCCAAAAAGCCCAATAATATTTTATGAAAATTTTATAAACTTAAAAGGAAATACTTCACACATCCGATTAGATATATCAAGATGTCTCAATCGATTCGCACCACTCGTTTAAATTACGTTTTATTTCAACATAATCAACCAGGCCCTAAAAAGAAGACAAAAATAATTAACAATAAAAAATTGAAAATATAATTACGTAAATATTAATAACATTATCTGTCATAAAATTAATTCATTTTACACAAAATATTTGACATAACAACACATGGTTTACACTCCGACACATGTTTAATTGTTACGTTGATATATTTAGCTAAACTCGAACTCGTCGTTTTCGTAGCAGAGGCTTACTATCAGTTATACAAGCAATTTTCCTTTCCTTGTGTATCTTTTTTGCGTTTGAAATTCTGATCCCATATCTTATGCTCCTAATTGGGATGTCCATTTCCGAACGTTACCTAATTTTAAGCGGAAAGACCGCATCATCCGAAGCTCTATTTTCAATTTTGTACATACCCACTAAAATAAGTAAATGACACGACTCGACTCAGGTAGGAATGAGCCTGAAGATGAATGTTTCAACTTGTTTTTGGGATCGTTAAGCCAGATCTATGTGTTCGGATGTCTTGTCTAATCCTAAGATTATACCGCGGACTTATTCCTAATCATATAATACTTAGATTCTACACAATATATTAAAAAAAAACATTCCGACTTATTATTTAAATTATTCTGACTTCTTCACCTCAAAGACAATTTCTCCGATACCCAACGCTATATATAATAGCACAAGCACCCAGTTCCCTGACATATCGCCCGAACACAGTATCCGACGTCCGACGCCCGTCCGGAACTGTAAACTCGAAGTTTCTGATACCGATGGTGAAGGACAGGAGGGAAAGCAAAGAGAAGAGGCTGACCAAGTGCGTCAAAGCCCCCTTCAGGTTCCTCGCTGGCATCAAGAACTTCTACGTCCACATCATGATCCGGTTCTCGGGGCAAGTCAGGGCTGGCAACAGCGTCCCGCCTCGACATCTCGACGGCTTGCCCAGGACGTACAGCTTGACGAGACAAAGGAGCAGCGCTGGCCTTTCCCTCGATGAGGATCTCCGGGAGCTCGTCAAGGCGGCTTCCGCCAGGAGACTAGCCAGCATAATCCAGCTGGAGGAGGACCGTGTCCTGCGGAGGAAGAAGAGTGACGGGAACAAGTTGGCATTTCCAGAACCGCGTTTCATGCCCAGGAGTTCGACCATAACATGTATGGAGACAATCGACGAGGAGGAACTGTGCGAGCTAGGAGAAGGCGATGTTAATGCCGAGGAAAATGTGCGCCTGACAAGCCGGAGGAGGCAGGAAATGTGCCCATGATGTTGGCCAGTTCAAGTCCCCACATTTCTTGATTTAATTATTGACGAAATCTCCATGTCCAGCAAAGGATGCCAATTCCCGTATCTGTAGCAAAACCTCTCCCAGCTAAGGAAGACCATTCTTTTCAATTGTTTATAGAAAAAGAAGACTGTTCTTATCACGATTGATTGAACACACCATGGAAATGGCACGAGCTATAACCACAACACCGCCGCGCAGATTTTGAAATTTCAGGCAGTAGTTGGCAGTCCCAGAGCTTCAACCTAACAATGAAGTCGTGAAAATCGACCAAGTCTTAAAGGCAACATATCGCCCATCATTGTTGGCACCAAAGACCACTATCAGTCAATGATAACCATTCAAGACTTGCATATACCCTTTCTTTTCATTTATTGTAATGAGTGATGGAATTCTTTTCTTGGTTAATCGCATTTAATTAATTGCACAATGAATTTGATTCGATTGATCAAATTCTGTTAAGTTTGACTCATAGTGATTATTTATCAAAGAATGACGATGGTTATTAAATTATTGAACAACCGGAGCAATTTACTTATGATACTTAGTTTACATTCATAAAAAAGTATCTAATAAATTATGATTTCAGTAAATTCTGTTTAGTAGAAAGACTAATATTCATTCCTCATTATCGGACATTCTTTTTAATTGTGGTGATGGCATTTGGTTTTTCTAATTCTGTTTCCCCAAGAGAAAGCTATATATTTGCTTTGAATGTCGTTCATTCCCATCGTGACAAATTTTTTGTAGAGATTCATATTCATGGGGAACTGCCGGGCGTTGGCTGCGGATGCGGAGGTGGTGGTGGTCTACCATCCTGGCAACGGCTGCAACAGGTTGTACAAGATTTATCGGTCTAGGTCGGTTGCTGCCGAAGAGATCATGGTTATGTATCCGGGGTACTATGTCGCACTTGTCTGGGTGGTCTCTGTTAGTGCATGCATGTATGTGCCAAGACACTTTGTAATATATGTGAATAGTTGTTAATAAAGGCAAGTATTTACTGTTTACTAATTACATTTCTGCTTGTAATTAACTTTACGGTAAAGTCTCATAGATTGATTATTTATCAATCTAAAATTGTCCTTGATCGGATAGATGTTTAGATGGGACATAAACATCTAGATCAACGCCGAGTATAACTTATGTCGAGTTAGACCAAGGGATGCATGTTCAAGTTATACTCGGGGGTGCCTAAGTTTATGGTACACTGGACATGACCCGTTTATAGAGAATACCACATATTAAGTGTCATTTGTCACTTCTCTTGTTGAACGAGTGTAACTGATCTCCTGACTTGAGACCTCCATTTATTCTATACGTGTAGTTGTTCACTTTGATGCCGTTAAAAGCAGTCTTTAATCGGATTGTGAGTAATACGGTTATTGGATGTGCAGCGAAGCGTAGAGAGAATAGTGTTGAGTCAATATAGCATTCATCGCTCTCTTGGATTAGAGAGTTGATATGCTGGCCTCTTGATTGAGATATTAGTGATTTTAAACACACGGCCGTGGAGGAATGTTTATCATTCGAGTTAAGATCTATTATATCTCAGAAATCAAGTAAAATGATTAATTCAGTGATGACACATAATGCACTGAATTAATCAGGATGTCGGTGAGATGAAGAGATTGAATTACACAGAAATCGGTTCAACGCGGTTTTGGTTCATTACCAATATTCTATTACGTTAGGTGACTGAAAACTGTTGCTAGACGGTTACCTCAGTCTATGTATGGATATATATTGCCTTCGTATATAGAACCTAGAGGGTCGCACGCAAAAGCACGTAAACACGGACATTGTTATTTAATTCTAATGGATATTAGAATTATAAATTTTCAGAATTAGAATTTGTTGGACTACAAATTTATTCTGAAATATCGGAAGTAATAAATCCTAGTGTTGGATTTCAGTTGATCAAATATGTCTAAGTTGTAGGCTATAATAATATAATTATTATAATTAATTATTATATTCATTTTTTACAAGCTACGTGGCTAAACCTATTTGGCCACTCCAAACCTAATTGGAGCATTGCTACGTGGGTAAGCTAACTTTAGTACGTGCAATTTGGAGATTAAAAGAAATTATTTAATGTAACTGATTTGACAATGGCGGTAGAAAACTCACAATATGAAGTTTGTCCGTGATTGAATTGGGGGATTGATATACCAAGAGATAAAACGGACACGGACAGAAAAATTAAAAAAAAAAGGAAATAGGTAGAGAGCCACAGAAGGAAATCTTAGTCCAGGGCTTCCGAAAGAATACAGCAGAAAGAATTCCGATGGCTAGCACCGTAGCGAATTCGAGTGTTCGTGTTTCGTGTGCGTAGATACTTCTAGAGGAGTCACGTTTGGGACTTTTGAAGTTCGCATCCGCAACAACGAAGTATGTTTTATTTAACGTTACTATTCGATTTATACGTATCACATAGATCCGGGTTATGTTTCGAATAGTATTTTTGGAAACGAGCTTCCGCTGCGCCCGGTGAAAAACTCAACAGTGGTATCATTTGTGATCATATCGTATAAATCGATATTTTATTTTAACAAAAATTTAATTGAATGATTATGATATTCCTTGCTGTGCCCACGAAACAATGTAAGAATCCAAGTGAAAAGCAATAAACTTTGATGAGAAGGACTTGATGTGCGAATCTTATCATTGATTAAGATTGCTTAGTAAAGTTTCCTAATTGTAAATATAATTGTAAGAGAAATAAAATTGCTTACCCTTATGAGAACTATAAGGGAACTTTAATTCGGCCATGACAAATAAAAGGACTCAAAGTAGTTTAACTCTGTTAATAGAGTTGGCTTGGAATTAAGACTCAAAACCTAATTCGGCCGAAGTTTTGAATTAAAATCAATATGGTTCAATTTATAAAGAGAATTAGTATGGGCCCGAGTCTTCCGTGACCCATAATTTGAAATGCCAAAAGCATTTATCAATTTAAGTAGCCGAGGATTAAAAGGCCACAAACGATTTAATTGACAGTTTGGGTCCAATAGCATCAAATTATTTTGGCCCGTAGCTAATAACTATTAGCCCAATTTAATAGGGCTTAGAAAATAAAATGGGCTTGAATAAAAATAATAATAAAAACTAAGCCCATCAATATATTGGTGAGACAATTAATCAAAATCCTCTGAATATTAAGTCAAGTTTTATTTGCCCTCCATCGATAATAATGAAAATAGTTGACGTACTTCGTGAGTCGGTACAGCTCAGTTGTGGGCTCACATTAGTACAGTTGTAGTTTTTCATAATTTATTGATAGGTTGACTTAACTCAGATTAATTGATTTGTTAACTCAGCTAAGGTCAATTGATTTGATGGGCGAGGGGTTTAAGAAAATATTAACCCAAGTTAAGAACACCGAGGGTCACATGGATTTGTGACTGGCGAGTAGTGCCTACTTAACGACTATGGTGTGTAGGTACAGCTCAGTTGTGTGCATACTATAGGATTTGAGTATTCGGTCCCGCTAGGAATTATTATCAACTAATTCTCGAGCTTAATAGTGGGGGCTATTAGGTTTGAATAAAATAGTGGGAGTTTATAAAAGTCCTTTATATAACTATTCACAAATAATGATTCAAAATTTTATTTGTTGTAGATGTCGACCAACCTTTCGTTGCGAAGTATTTTGGACAAAGAAAATATTCTCCAAGGACCAAACTACCTGGACTGGTATCGAAAGCTCAAGATTGTACTGAAACAAGAGAGAAAGTTTCATGTACTAGATACTGAGCCACCAGCTGTGCCCACAACAGACACTTCTGAAACAGATCGGATAATTTATGATCAATATGTGGAAGACTATTGACGTGCAATGTCTCATGCTATCTGCAATGTCTCCAGAGTTGCAGAAGCAGCGTGAGAATATGAGCGCTAGGGTTATTGATATCCATTTGCGCGAGCTCTTCCAAGAAAGTGCACGGACTAAGAGATTTGAAATCTCTCAAGCATTTTCCGGGATGAAATTGCAGGAAGGGAACCCCTATCGGGCCTCATGTACTCAAAATGATAGGGTACATAGAGAAGCTCGCAAGTTTGGGCTCCAAGATGGATACTCATTTGGCTATTGATGCCATTTTGTGTTCCCTGCCTCCATCGTTCGCTCCGTTCGTGATGAACTTTAATATGAACAACATGGAGAAGAGTCTTGCCGATCTGTTGACCATGCTCAAGACAGCAGAGAAAGACATGAAACAGAAGACTGTTTCAAATGCAATGTTGGTGATAAATACCAACAAGAGAATGAGCAAAGGGAAGTTCAACCCCAAGGTCAAGAAATCAAAGATGTCTGCTCACCCGGGCCAAAAGCCCAAAGTGAAGAAAGGCCAACATATTCCCCAATCTGATGAAAAGGAAGCTATATGCTTTCACTGTGGCAAGAAAGGCCACTGGAAGAAGAATCGCTACCTCTTTCAAAAGAAAAATGCCAGTGGGGCAGGTGCGTCAGGTATTTTTATGATTGAATGTAATTTTTCTGTTTCATCCTCATGGGGCCTAGATTCAGGATGTAGTTCTCATATCTGTGTGGACTACAGGGACTAAATGAATGCAGACGGTTGTCCAAGGGCGAGATGGACCTACGAGTGGCTAATGGAGCAAGAGTAGCTGTATTAGCTGTAGGGACTTATAAAATAAGTTTGCCCAGTTGACTTGTTTTGAAACTAGAAAACTGTTGTTATGTTCCAAGTTTTTGTAAGAACATCATCTCGGTGTCCAGTTTAGACACTAAAGGTTTTGTTTTTGAATTTAAGGACAAGAAGTGTTCCTTTTATCTAGATGATGTTTTCTATGGATATGGATCTTTAAACAATGGTTTGTATGTTTTAAACTTACATGAGCCGGTACATTGCATCGAGAATAAGAAACAGATATCGTGTGACTCGAACCCAACTTACCTTTGGCATTGTAGACTTGGTCATATAAACGAGAAGCGCATTGCTAAGTTACTCGATGATGGGTATTTGGATTCATTTGAATTAGAATCCATAGATACATGCGAAGCTTGTTGACAAGGAAAGATGACCAAGAAGCTTTTTTCCAAGATTGGAGAAATAGCGAATGAACTACTAGAACTCATACACAGTGATGTGTGTGGACCATTGTCAGTTCAGACCAGAGGAACTTATATCTACTTCGTGACTTTTACTGATGATTTTAGCAGATATGGATATATCTATTTAATGCGCCAAAAGTCAGAAACTCTTTAAAAGTTTAAGGAGGTTAAGAATGAAGTAGAAAACAAACTTGACAAAAAGATTAAGATCCTTCGAAGTGATCGAGGGGGCGAGTATCTTAGTCAAGAATTCATTGATTACCTCAAGGAGTGTGGCATAATTTCACAACTTACACCTCCTCGAACGCCAGAGTGGAATGGTGTTTCAGAAAGGAGAAATCGCACACTCATGGATATGGTTAGATCAATGATGAGTCATGCAAGTCTTCCATTATCATTTTGGGGCTATGCCTTGGAAACGGCAGTATACATGCTTAATCGAGTTACAACCAAAGTTGTAGATAAGACACCATATGAGTTGTGGTTTGGGAAGAAACCAAACCTATCTTATCTCAAAGTATGGGGTTGCGATGCTTATGTGAATAACGATAGTTCTGACAAGCTTGCAGCAAGATCCATCAAGTGTATGTTTGTAGGTTATCCCAAAGAAACAAAGGGATATTATTTTTATCTTCCAAGTGAACACAAAGTTATTATTGCTCGATATGCTACCTTCTTAGAAAGAGAGTTTATTTCTAAAAGGGGTAACGGGAGTAAAATAAGTCTGGAAGAAATTTCAGACACTACAGACAGGTTGGAAAATGAACAGTTGGATATGGAGATAGTACCACAAGTACAAGTGACTCCATTACCAGAACCTGTTCAAGAAACGCAAGATATACGTAAGTCTACGAGAGCACATCGAGAACCCGAGAAATATGGGTGGATTATAACACAACATGAGGATGTACTACTCGTCGAGAACGACGAACCGTTAATTATGAGGAAGCAGTTGCTTCAATAGATTCCGAGAAATGGCTAGATGCCATGAATTCCGAAATGGACTCCATGTATACCAACCAAGTTTGGGAGTTAGTAGATGCACCAATTGGGATAAAACCTATTGGATGCAAATGGGTCTTCAAGAAGAAGATCGACATGGATGGGAATGTTAATACCTATAAAGCAAGGCTAGTGGCAAAAGGTTTCACTCAACGTCAAGGGATCGACTATGATGAAACATTTTCGCCAGTTGCAATGCTGAAGTCTATTCGGATTTTACTTTCTATGGCAGCTTACAAGGATTACGAGATCTGGCAAATGGACGTTAAAACTGCTTTCTTAAACAGAAAGCTAGAGGAGGAAGTGTACATGGTACAACCTCCTGGTTTTATAACATCCGGAATTCAGATAAAGTATGTAAGCTGAAAAGATCCATTTATGGATTAAAGCAATCTTCTCGGAGCTAGAACATAAGATTTGATGAAGCGGTTAAGGATTTTGACTTCATCAAGAATCCAGATGAACCTTGCGTTTACAAGAAGGTTAGTGGGAGCAGTATTGTCTTCCTAGTGCTGTATGTTGATGATATACTTCTTGTTGGAAATGAAAGTTCAGCCTAGAATCTACTAAAGATTGGCTGAATAAGTGTTTTGCAATGAAGGATCTTGGGGAAGCAACTTATATCTTAGGTATTAGAATATACCGAGATCGACAAAGAAGACTGTTAGGGCTAAGTCAAAGTACATATATTGACAAGGTACTAAAGAGATTAAATATGCAAGATTCTAAGAGAGGATTCTTGCCTATGTCACATGGTATACAACTCTCCAAGGCGATGTGTCCACAGACACTAGAGGAGAGAAAGAGAATGGGTAAGATACCATATGCTTCGGCTATTGGATCCATTATGTATGCCATGATATGTACAAGACCTGATGTATCGTATGCTTTGAGCATGACAAGTAGATATCCGGGTGATCATGGAGAGGGTCATTGGACAGCAGTCAAAACTATCCTCAAGTATCTAAGAAGAACAAAAGATATGTTCTTGGTCTATGGAGGAGATGAGGAATTGGTTGTCAGAGGGTATACTGACGCCAGTTTCCAGACAGATCGTGACGATCTGAAATCGCAGCTGGGTTACGTATTTTGTCTAAATGGAGCAGCTGTTTGCTGGAAAAGTTCAAAGCAAGAAACAGTTGCGGATTCTACAGTAGAGTCCGAGTACATAGCAGCTTCAGAAGCATCAAAAGAAGCTGTTTGGATCAAGAATTTAATGACAGAACTTGAAGTGGTTCCTAGTAGTCATGGTCCAATACTACTATACTGTGACAACAATGCTGCCATAGCACAGGCAAAGGAACCAAGGTCTCACCAGTGATCTAAGCATGTACTGCGGAAATATCACATCCTCATAGAAATAGTTCAGAGGGGTGATGTGTTGGTAAGTAAAGTAGATACTAGCGAGAATATCGCAGATCCACTCACTAAGGCCTTACCTCAGCAGAAACATGAGTCCCATGTGAGGGCCTAGGACTGAGAGTTCATAGTGCTTGGCAATAGTGCAAGTGGGAGATTGTTAGTGCGTGCACGTATGTGCCAAAACACTTTGTAATATATGTGAATAGTTGTTAATAAAGGCAAGTATTTACTGTTTATTAATTACATTTCTGCTTGTAATTAACTTTACGGTAAAGTCTCATAGATTGATTATTTATCAATCTAAAATTGTCCTTGATCGGATAGATGTTTAGATGGGACATAAACATCTAGATCAACGCCAAGTATAACTTATGTCAAGTTAGACCAAGGGATGCATGTTCAAGTTATACTCGGGGGTGCCTAAGTTTATGGTACACTGGACATGACCCGTTTATAGAGAATACCACATATTAAGTGTCATTGGTCACTTCTCTTGTTGAACGAGTGTAACTGATCTCCTGACTTGAGACCTCCATTTATTCTATACGTGTAGTTGTTCACTTTGATGCCGTTAAAAGCAGTCTTTAATCAGATTGTGAGTAATACGATTATTGGATGTGCAGCGAAGCGTAGAGAGGATAGTGTTGAGTCAATATAGGATTCATCGCTCTCTTGGATTAGAGAGTTGACATCCTGGCCTCTTGATTGAGATATTAGTGATTTTAAACACACGGCCGTGGAGGAATGTTTATCATTCGAGTTAAGATCTATTATATCTCAGAAATCAAGTAAAATGATTAATTCAGTGATGACACATAATGCACTGAATTAATCAGGATGTCGGTGAGATGAAGAGATTGAATTACACAAAAATCGGTTCAACGCGGTTTTGGTTCATTACCAATATTCTATTACGTTGGGTGACTGAAAACTGTTGCTAGACGGTTACCTCAGTCTATGTATGGATATATATTGCCTTCGTATATAGAACCTAGAGGGTCGCACGCAAAAGCACGTAAACACGGACATTGTTATTTAATTCTAATGGATATTAGAATTATAAATTTTCAGAATTAGAATTTGTTGGACTACAAATTTATTCTGAAATATCGGAAGTAATAAATCCTAGTGTTGGATTTCAGTTGATCAAATATGTCTAAGTTGTAGGCTATAATAATATAATTATTATAATTAATTATTATATTCATTTTTTACAAGCTACGTGGCTAAACCTATTTGGCCACTCCAAACCTAATTGGAGCATTGCTACGTGGGTAAGCTAACTTTAGTACGTGCAATTTGGAGATTAAAAGAAATTATTTAATGTAACTGATTTGACAATGGCGGTAGAAAACTCACAATATGAAGTTTGTCCGTGATTGAATTGGGGGATTGATATACCAAGAGAGAAAACGCACACGGACAGAAAAAAAAAAAAAAAGGAAATAGGTAGAGAGCCACAGAAGGAAATCTTAGTCCAGGGCTTCCGAAAGAATACAGCATAAAGAATTCTGAGGGCTAGCACCGTAGCGAATTCGAGTGTTCGTGTTTCGTATGCGTGGATACTTCTAGATGAGTCACGTTTGGGACTCTTGAAGTTCGCATCCGCAACAACGAGGCATGTTTTATTTAACGTTACTATTCGATTTATACGTATCACATAGATCCGGGTTATGTTTCGAATAGTATTTTTGGAAACGAGCTTCCGCCGTGCCCGGTGAGAAACTCAACAGTCTCAACCGAGGACGGGATTTGGCTGAAACAGATCAGGCTTCTTCAACCCCGGGACACTTTGACGATAGGACGTGTTTACTGTCTCATCAGCTTTGAAGGTACCCTATGATTGGTGGTGAGAGGTGGAGACGAAAAAAAAGGAGGCCGGGGCAGAAAGAAAGACACAAGCTGGAGAATGACATCTCGTGCGCCGCAGGCCAATAACTGCCGCTCCCACGGGGTAACTCCAAGATGGCGATTCTTGGAACTCATTCGAATATTTTCCATCCTGCACTAACAAGCTGGCTGTTCTGACACAGGTGGTCGAAGGAATGGTACAAATCGAGGGCAGTGATGCTGCGACCATGACCATTACCACAGGTCCTACTACTACAAGCAGCATCAGCAGCAACAACAACATAATGCAGCGGAGACTGTGGAGGCCGTCCTTATAGAACATATCGGAGTTGGAGATCTGCAAAGCACCGTGAATATATTGTAATTGATCACGAGCATGAACGGGACCTTCTTGGAGTCGATTCGTCGGTCGAAGTTGGATCTCCTGGATGCGGCAACATGCAATACGGACGGCAGTTACGGATTAGTTTTCTTTTCCATCAATGTGTTTTGATCACTCCATGAAAATGTACGGGAAAATTATGGATGTTTTAAGCGAGTGATTTCAACTAATGATTTCCCAAGTAGGAAGAATGACGGACTGATTTGAAAATTAAACAAAAGTGTAGGACTAGTAAGTAACTCAAATTTCCTTGAAAGGTCGAAATGACGGTAAGCGGCAGCCTTTTTGTCCTTTTGTTCTTTCCCGTTCGAGTGTTTCGGTTGGAAAGGAAAAATAAAGCAGAGAGACGAGACACAATCAACCCCAAGCGCGAGGTTTCCGGACAATGAAGTCCGTGGAGATGGCACCCAGTTTGAGGATATTCTTCCCCCTGGTGCTCCTCTCAGTCTCATTCCCCGTTGCGGTCTCTGAACTCGCCTTCGGTAAGGAGCTGCTTCGGTTTGTTGTGGGTGGGCTCTGGGTTGTTGGTGTGCGGAAGTGGGGTTGGTTCGCTCGTTAGGGTTCCTGGCGGCTCTCTTTCCCGTGATTGTGGTCAAAATTTTTTATCTTTTATTGTGGGTTGGTAACAGTTTAGGGTGTTGTGAACCCTAGAGTTATGGTAGTCGAGGCGAGAGTTAAGTTCGGTAGGACCCTTGTGTGTTGCATTCCTTTGACAGGGCTCGCGTGAATATTGTTGTATGTTGTGGATGCGATGTTTCTGTCGTAAATTGGGTTGGCTTGGGATTAGTGATAACTTAGGCCAGGCTTTACAAAGTTGGTTTGGCAGATATTGGCCAGAGCGCTTCACTGCAGCTATCTCCTGGCATCCTGGTGGAGAACTCCCCTGGTGCCCGCCCAGGTTCTTCCATGTTCTGCCAAAGAGTTGGTATCCATGGTTTATCGAGGATCAGCAACATAAGCATGCTTGCCCATTCAGTGAAATTGAAAGTGTTGTCAAAACCAGGCATGCTGAAGCCAACTAAGTTTGAGGTCTGTTTCCATAGGTGAGTTGCTGCTTGAGTAGTGCGTGTGAGACTAGTGTGCGTATAACTCTCATAGATTTCAGGGAGATCTTTTCCTATTTTGTTGGTAGTATGTGGACAGCTAACCTTTATGGAGGTGCATATGGATTTCCATCTGCTGTATCCGGGTTCACATGCTAACTCTGTGATGAGACTGAGAGTTTTTCACTGGGATGTATCGGCAGGAATGCATCTGTTGCAGACTGTATGTGTCCTGAAGGTCATTGGGAAAAGGTAGGCAAGGGAATTTGGTCTCAGTGGATATCACCGTTTGACAACAAGTTTTTGGACCTGCGGGTGGTTGGTTCATCTTTGGAAGGTTTTGTTGTGGAAGCTGAAGAAGGTACTACCTTTTACTTAGTTTCTTTGCCTGATCTAAGTTATTTGTCACTAACTAAATGTCACTCTTGATTGCAGAGCTTTTTCAATATCGGATTGTACTTTTGGTGCTGGGCCTTGTTCTGTTGACCTTTGCTCCATTATTGAGCAAGTCTCTAATTTTCTATTACAGCAGTGCGATGGCTGTTGGTATCATCCTTGTGATATTGATCGTCCTTTTCCAGGTGAATTCTTGTGATGTGTTCTTGTGTTTTCTCTACATTTATTCAGTAATTATGTGAGGTTTCCTTATAGTCAGACTTCGATTGTTTCTTTAACAGGGAATGAGACTTCTACCAACTGGCCGGAGAAATTCTCTTGCTATTTTCCTTTATTCATCCTTTGTGAGTATTGGAATACAAAGTACTCTTTCTTTGTTAATAGCTTGTGTGTAATGTTTAGTTAAGTTTCAATGTCACCCTGTTCAGATTGGATTAGGATCTTTCCTGTTCCGCTATGTACCCAGGCTGATCCGTTCTCTTCTTGTGGAGATGGGGATTAGTGAAGAAATGTACAATCCTGTATGTAAGTTTATCACAACTCCCATTCATGTTATTTGTCTCATTTCTTTGGTTTATTGGATATTTCCTTCTTAATGTCTTATGTCAGTTCTCTATGGGAGACTGGTTACTCTTTTCTTTTCTATTTGCAGATAGCAATATTCCTCGTGACTTTTCTAGTCCTTGTTGGAGCGTGGATGGGTTTTTGGGTTGTCCGAAAACTCGTCCTCACAGAAGATGGATTAGTTGATACAAGCACATCTTACTTCGTCGCATGGTCCCTCCGATTTTTGGCAGCTGCCATGATTCTTCAGGTCTGAATGCTCAAACTCATGGCTGAACAGCAGTTTTTCTTACTGTTGTGATCTATCTGACTGAACTCTCCTTATGACTTCTCTGGATGATTTTTCAGTGTTCTTTGGACCTCATAGTTTCCACGGAAGTGCTGCTGTTGGGAATTGCTCTGTCATGGTCTCTCAAAAAACTTGCTAGATTGAATTATTCCAGGTATATATTGAACTTGAAAGTCTCTGAATTATCCTATCAGCAATCTAAACGGACCTGGTTTTTTATCAATATGAATGGGATTTATCTCTTGCTGGACATGATTCTGAGGGAGATAAAAAGGCATCAGCAGTCATGCCGGTGATTAGCACCCTCTTGCATCATTTGGATTTTGAAGAATCAAACAGTTAATGATTATCAGCACATCAATTGTGCAGTCTAGTTCACTTCATTTGCCATAGTTGTAGGACATATCTATCCAGCATTGGCTTTATTCTTATGTTCTGGAAACACTGCTGCTGGAAGACTTCCAAGTCGCAACATGAAAGAGGTAGATCGGCAATGCTTTCTCCCCCCTCGTTCTCGCTGGCTTTATTCGGAGGTCACTGTAGAGTGCTTGTTGTAACCCTTCTTTTTTCTGCATAACCCTCAGGATCCATAGCGACACCTTCTCAGCTGTCAAATTCTGACTCGTATTACTCTACCTTCCATACGACGCCTGAGAAGAGGCGTTTCTCAGGTGACGAGTGGAGAAAATTCACCAAGGACTTCACAAAGAGGTCCTTGGAAGATCTCGTATCCTCTCCTGATTTCAGCCAGTGGGCTGTTGCTCATGCGGACAGAATCACCCTGGCTCAGCCAGTAAACGATGAGGTCAGCACTAGCTTCACCGGTAGGCTTCGCAGGTGGGTGGCATGGTCTTAACTCGGACACCTGTTTGGGTCAGGCAAATGGGATCTCTTAAAATTGTAGTGCCTGTATCGTACGTAGTCACCTACGCCTTTAGATGATTTGGAGTTATGACAAGCCGGCAATATTACCATAACGCAGATGTACAGCGTTTCGGCCATTGTAAGAGATTGGAGTTGTAGAGTTAGCTTGAACAAGTGACCATGAACAAACAAATGAGGCAACCGATCTGAGTCTGTTGTACAACCTACTGTTGATATTTCTTTCATTCCCTTTGGGATGATCATGAACTCATGCTAAGATTTCTTCAACTATTAGACGACGATGAACAGTACTTGTGTTTGCTTTCTATCCAAGCAAGTTTCTATGCGCATTCAAATCTCTTTTACTTGCGACAAAAATGAAGTTCTCTCTCTACATGTTTTTTTCTTAAATCTGGTAAATAATAATAGCTTTTAATTAACGAAAAGTAGAGTTGATTTTATTCCACAACAACAAATTAAAAAAATAAAAAGTAATAATTTTTATTATATTTTCCAATGAAGAGAGGGAGAGGGTGGAACAAAGACAAAAGGCAGTTGCCTGACGACGAACTTCATTCTTCTTTTTTTCTGATCGAATCCCTCTTCTTCGTTTCCGGTTTTCCAAACATCATTTACCTCGTACTTTCCTACAATCTTTGTTGGGTAAGAGAGAATCTTGTCCTGCCCCTTCCCAGATTACACCTTTTTCGTTTTCGTTTATGGGTTCGCCCCCTTGGAACGCGGGTTTCGGGGGAGATTGAATCCTGGGAACGTGGGATTTGGGTCTGTTTGTGCAGGAATCGAATGTGTTTGAGTCATTTGAATTTTTAGGGGAGGGATTTTGGTGGGTTGATCTGGGTTTCTCTCCCTGGATGACCTCTGGGTGGCTTTTTGACAGTTGAAGTTCGAATGTTTACCCTCGGATTGGTGGGTGGTGTGTTTCTCGGAGTCTGTTCTTGATGGTTTGGGAGGAATTGTTTGGGAAAACTTGGTTTTCGGGTCGATCTGGGGCGTGGGGCTTGTCGTGATGTTGGAACTGTGATTGGACGACATTTTTTGTTGTTAATGTCAATGCTTTATGTTCATGAGCTCTTATTGAAGGTTTCTGATGTGTTTGCGTAACTTTATGTTAGAGGCATGCCAGTCTGATGGGTGCTCCAAAACAAAAGTGGACAGCTGAGGAGGAGGCCGCACTCAAAGCTGGAGTCGTTAAGCATGGGGCGGGCAAGTGGCGAACGATACTCATGGACCCAGAGTTCAGTGCCATCTTGCGGATGCGATCAAATGTTGATCTCAAGGTACATAAATGTGAAACCAAGCCCTACGAAGTCTTTGGATGTCTGGTTGAGATGGTCGCTTCTTTAAGATGAAAGTGAGGTGTATTTTTACTTCTGTTGGATTTTGGAGGAATGCTCTTAAATTCCGAGACCGCGTTGGCAGGATAAATGGAGGAATATTAATGTGACTGCAATATGGGGTTCAAGGCAAAAGGCTAAGCTGGCTCTCAAAAAGAATCAGTTGACGCCCAAGTGTGATGGCAATGCTTTGGCTTTGACCACTGCAAAGAGTGATGAAGAAGTTGTTGATGTGAAGCCTCTGGCAATCTCTAGTGGTCCATTGGGCAGTGGGTACTCCAGGGAAAGAATGAAAAGGTGAGAGTGTTCTTCGTGATATTATTATTGCCCTAATCTTTAAGAAACAACAGTAGTTAGCTACCACAAATCAAAGACCAATTGTGAGTTGTGGGCTTGGAGTTTGGATTAAAAACTTATTGTCGTGGACGAGGTTTTGACGAGCATGTCGTTGTTTTGATTTTGCCCGCTCTTCGTTGATGATGGTAACTGCTTTTTGTACTTGGGAAATAGCAAATCAGACTGGTAAGAAAGTAGAAAATTATGAATAAACATAAAGTTGGTGGTATAGAACAATTTGGAGAATGTGGAGCACCTACCAAATGGACAGTGCCCCTCACGTTTATCTGAAGGATGTGCCTACGTGGCGGTTTGCTTGACATGTTTCCTGCTTTGATAATGTGCATTTCTCAGTTTATTTGTGGATTTTATGTTCAGGAGCAAGTGTTCCTCACCCGGAACCCAAGAACCTGACTTATCCCACTATTGTGACGATTATCATTGTTAAATGCGTGGTGAAATCACAGTCAAAGGTTTCTACTTTCATGTAAATTGAATCTTACCTTTTCCTTCTTCTCCTTTCAGGTTGGATGCTCTCATAATGGAGGCCATAACTAACTTGAAGGAGCCAAGTGGTTCTGACAGAGCTGCAATTGCTGGTTATATTGAGGTATCTGATGTGCCTTTTTTGCAACTTTTGAAGGCTTTCCTGTCTGAACTTTCCAGAGGCGTGAATGCTTTTCTGTTTATTCTCCCCATAGTGTGATTATCTTGTCTTTTGGTCCGCATCCTATCCTTTTCATCACTTTTCCTTGTGATCTGGCTTATTGTAACTTTTATGGGACTTTTCTTCAGTATTCTGGAACAGAAATCTCGGTCAAAATGGACCAACAATGGCATCTAGGCAGCCATCTGACATAAGCTCTTGAGCATTCACACTGATAGCAGTTAGTTTTATCAATATTTTTGTCATTGAGTCCCTTTGATTTGCAGGACCAATACTGGGCACCGCCAAATTTCAAGAAGCTGATATCAGCCAAGTTGAAGCTTCTGATCACGAACGGTAAATTGATAAAGGTATTGTTTGATCAATCCTGGCGTAGAGTAATCTAGCATTCGTAATTGTTTCTTAAATAAATCTAGTGTGTGGTGATACCTTGAGCATGCAGAAGTAAACATGTGGCGATTTTTTTGTGTATCCAGGTGAAGCATCGATACCGGATTGCTCCAAATTCAAGAACGGGAGACTCAAGAAAAGGGACTCCTAAGCCGCTTTCTGAGGGAAGGCCCAAGGATCCTCCCACTAAATCCGAGAAGAGAGAATTGAAGATATTCACCAAGTCACAAATCGATGCAGAGCTCTCGAAGATGAGAACCATGACTGCACAAGAGGCAGCTGCCGCGGCTGCAAGGGCGGTCGCCGAGGCTGAGGTGGCTATAGCTGAAGCCGAGGAGGCGGCAAGGGAGGCAGAAGCCGCCGAAGCAGAAGCGGAGGCGGCACAAGTGTTTGCACAGGCTGCATTCAATGCCTTGAAATGTAGAGGTGCCACAGCAATTCAGACCTGGTAAGGCCCATCATTAGCTTCGAGAACCCCACAACTTGAGATGTTTTTCCCCATATTACTCAAGACATCCACCGGGCTCAGCTTCTGCGGTGAGCGTGAGGCCTTTCTTATGTATATATTGTTTTGGATGTAAATGTAGATGAAAGAACTCAAGAGGATATATTATGTTGGGATTATCGGAATTCTGAGAGCTGAGCTGAGTGCCTCTCGAGGCTAAAGGAGAAGGGGTCAAATGTTGTTTGGAATTCACAATTCGTCACACCGCATTCAACCCCGTTAGGCTTCACATGATTGTCATCGGCCTCTATATCTCAACACGTAAGCCAATTTGTGTGTTCATAGAGTCGAGGGGACGGACTTTGTGATTATTTGGACGCGACATATATATTTGTTTCCAGGGTTCTTTTTTTTATAAAATAACAATTTACGGCCGAACCAACTTTTTTGTTTTGTTATTAATAATTGGCAAAATATCAATTTATGGCATCAAGTTTGAGCCAATTTTCTGTTTTGTCATTAACTTAGTTTGTTATATAATTTTGTCCCCAACTTTTGTTTTTATTTTGATTTTGGCCAATCTTGAATTTTATCGTGCGTAAGCCAAACAGATCTTAATAGACAATTTTCATTTATCGACTAAAAAAGAAAAAAATTTCAAAAAAATAGGAAATAATATTGAAACCTTTCATTTGTATTTTTTTTTTATAAAATTTATTGGAAGCAGAAGTAATATGAAAAAATAGGAAATAATCTATTTTTCAAAAAATATGAAAAATCGATGAAGGTCGGATGATGTTTTATTAGGGGGTGACTACTACGGATAAAATAGATTATGTGACAAACGAATGAGAGGTCGAAACTCAACTATTATAAGACACGGGTCAGACTATATTAAGACCTTGTTTGACTTTCACTAAAAGAAATTCATGATTGGCCAAAATAAAAATAAAAATAAAAGTTGGTGACGAAATTATATAACAAACTAAGTTAATGACAAAACAGAAAGTTGACTCAGAGTTGAGGCCATAAACGTATATTTTGCATTAATAAGTTTGTAGAGAACTTTTATTTTTATTTTGATCAATTTTGAATTTTATCGCGCTTAAGCCAAACAAAACACTTTTCATTTATCTACTAAAAAAAAAAATTAAAACATCTCTTATGTTTTTTATTTTAAATTTTTGATGAACACATTAATAAATTGGAAGCCAAAGTTAGACAATAGTTGTTGATTCTGCAAAAAAATATACAAAATACACAAAATCGAGGGCAAATACTATTCTATTACAGTGCTGTTATTACGGGTAAAGTGAATTATGATGCGAATGAATAAGACTTTGAAACTCTACTATTATAGGATACTATTTTAAGGCATTGTCTGCTTTATTTAAAAGAAATTCAAGATGGGCCAAAAACAAAATAAAAACAAAAGTTTGTGATAAAATTATATAATAAACTAAGTTAATGACAAAATTGGCTATGTCATAAACGCATATTTCGAAAAATTAGTTTGTACAAATAATTTCAAACATAAGTTATTATCCCAATTACCACCTAAACATGGGTTAACTATAAAAAAATTTATTGCGAACTTTGTGGCACATTTTTATCTTTCTCTAATTTACAATATGATCAACATGCAAAAATAGAAAAGGATTAAAATCCACCTAAAACGAAACGGAACGGAGAAGAATTGAATTGTTGCGACATGTCGTTCTATTACAAACTAAACAGTGAGGACAACAGAAAGAGAAATTACTTACTATACAGGAAAAGAACTTCACAATGAGTACGAAATCGATGTCGTAATTCACGAAGCATGACGGAGAATTTCTCAAATGCACGAAGCAATCGTGTTCGTGCTTGGAAGTGTGACCGTCCGAGGTTCGATGATATTTGTAATTCACTTCCGTCTATATAATCAAGGAAGAAGGGCCAGGACATTTTCTTACCGGGGAGGACGAAGAAATATGAACATGGGTGAGGAGGAACACACCGGTGCTATTGTCGAGGACATTGCGGTTGTGGGTGGCGGCATTTGTGGCCTTGCCACTGCTCTTGCCCTCCACAGGTGTTCTTTCTTCCCTTCTTCGTTGCCTTTGTGAATCCGAGCTTCCTGTAATCAAACCCGTTTCGGATATGACGTTACCCTTTGGGTAGTACTGTTGTAGGAAGGGGATCAGGAGTGTGGTGTTGGAGAGGTCTGGATCACTGAGGGCGACTGGAGGATCCATCTCCATCAAGGCCAATGGCTGGATTGCTTTGGATTATCTTGGTTTGGGAACATTCCTCAGGGACAAGTCCTGGCCAATCAAAGGGTATTGTCCTCGAAGGTCTACTGAATCTTTCTTTGTTATCAAGAGTCGCGCAGTGTTTCCCGGGATTTCATGCATTTGATGTTTTAAATGTGCCTCGGACAGGTTTGCGATAGTTGATCTTGACAAGGGGATGCTTTCGAACCAGCTCGGAAGGTTTGGCTTAATCGTTGCGGCTACTGGCCTTCATGACACCAAGAGTCTTCAAGTGTTTCTGTTTTTGATGAAATCATTATGCAGGGAGAGAGATGACGGTAACCGAAGCATAAGGCGGGGTGATTTGGTGGAAGCATTGGCTGGGGAGCTGCCATCCGGGACGATCAGGTATGGGCATCATGTGCGACGCGTACTGCCAGATTGTCAGAATGGCGGCACAATCCTGGAGCTTTCCAATGGGACTTCAATGAAGGTCAAGGTATGCGTTGTGGGTGCAAATAATTTTGTGAATAGCTCTGCCTTACTAAGCTACGAGTTTCATCTGACGCTTATTGATTTTAGGTCCTGATAGGATGCGACGGAACGAATTCCGTTGTGGCAAAGTACCTGGAGATGAAGCCTCCTACGGACGGATTGACATGTGTAATGCGAGGTCTTTCTTGCTACCCCAAGGGGCATGGGTATGATGACGCCTTCACTCTCTTCCGAAAGGGGAGGTTGTCCATCGGCAGAGTCCCAGTGGACGACAAGGTCATGTACTGGGAGCTCATGCAGAAGTGGACTTCTGAATGTACGGTAACTACTGTTTGTGGTCGATGGTGTTTCAATGGCAGCAGTTAACAATAACTTCGCTTTTGTTTTGGCGGCCAGTCTCAAAGATTTCGCACAATCAAGAACTCATTAAGATTGCGAGTCTTGCGGCCATGGAGAGCTTCCCTGATGAGATGTCCGACATGATCAACAAATTCTGCCCTGGATCCCTAAATTGTACGGGATTCGGTTACCATGCCCCTTGGGACATCCTCCTGGGGCGTTTCAGGAGGGAAGCCACGACAGTGGCCGGGGACGCTTTACACTCGTCAGGCCCATTCCTAGGTCAAGGCGGCGGTATCGGCCTTGAAGATGCCATCGTCATGGCGAGGTGCATTTCTGAGAAGATCTCCGAGGAGAATACCTCCCCTTCAGCAATGCCTCTGAGGAAGTACGAGGAGGCACTCTGCCGGTACGTAAGCGAAAGGAGGATGAGACTAGCATGGTTTCTGCTGGAAGCAAATCTCATTATCAACTTCGTGACCACTTCGTCCCGCTTGGTGAGGCTCGGAAGCTCTTTTCTCACGGCCCTGCTATTTAGGGAACCATCAGGCAAATGCTCGATTCAACTGCGGACCCTTCTGATAAAAACATGACCAGAAACTTACTCGCAAGAAGAGCCATCCTTCCGTCCGAAAAACACCACATTTCGTCAAATAATTCTCTGGTTGCTTGTTTTTGTGTCTGGAACTTACTGGGAACACACGAGAAACAAACTGACAAGAGCCGAGCGTCTGTGATTGCTTGTAGCTCATTACAAAGTCTTAATGCCTGGCGATGTTGGTCGGAGTAACGCCAGAGATTTCGGACGGACGTTTCTGTTAAGGTTCCGGCGGGGGACCAATTGTGGAATAAAACGAAAATACAAGGACCGATCAGATACTAAATTTGTTCGGCCTTCTTACAAAGAAACGGTTTCGAGACGAAAAGTGATGACGCCGCCAAAACCGTGGGATTTATATAAAGACGACGCCGCTTCCGACCTAAAGCTCTTCTCTCGATTCGTCTCCTCATCCTTCCTTTTACGCAATCCCATCACAAAGCTCGAAACCTAAATACCTTCAATCGCTGCCCCATTGGGATACTGTCCCATCCGATCGGCGTGGTTTACTCCATCGGGGGAGACTCCTATTTGGTCGTCCGATCGTTTGGCAGGTTTGTCTCTACCGATTCATTCGTGTTGTTCCTGGAATTGGGAGGAATTGGCTTTGTTATTCGGGTCTTTTCTGATCGTGACGTCATCGGAGACTTTTTTTGTCGGTGTGCTGGGAGATTTTCTCCTTAAGTGACCGGTAAAAAGCATTTGGATGGCGTAGAGGTAAGCCTGTGGCTGGAAGGGCTGTGGGAATGAGGGATTGGTTGAAGTCCGGGAATTTTCTGGGTTTTGTTATATTTGGTCTTGGGCGTGATATTCGGAGCACGTTTGGGATGAAATAGTGCTGTATTGTTCTAAGGGATGGTTGGTTATTGGATGATCGGAGGATTGAGCTTTAGGGTTTCTCGATTGCTTGACCTTTTAGACAGGTATTAGGTTCCCAATTAAATATGGAGAGAAAGATATGTATATGTTTTCTGTAGTTTGGATTAGCCCAGGTAACAATTCTGAGAGAGAAAGATATGTATTAGGTACCTTTTAGATAGGTATTAGGTTCCTAATTAAATATGGAGAGAAAGATATGTATATGTTTTCTGTAGTTTGGATTAGCCCGGGTAACAATTCTGAGAGAGAAATATATGTATTAGGTACCTTTTAGACAGGTATTAGGTTCCCAATTAATTATGGAGAGAAAGATATGTATATGTTTTCTGTAGTTTGGTTTTGGATTAGCCCAGGTAACAATTTAGTTTTCTGCTAGAATTTATCCTTTGAGGAGTTTGTTAGGATTTTTTTTCTTAGTTGGGGGTGGGTGACTCATTTTGGTGATGTTCAGTTGCGTGATTCTAGATAGAGCATTGTTTTGATGCTCTTTGATGAGCAAAGGAAAGTGGTACTGTAGTCTGAACCGTATTCATCTGTATGCATGCTTTAGGTCCTGCTGGGATTGACCGTGTCGTCAATGAGGGCATATGCAGATTATGTAAGTCCTCAACATCTTGCACTGTTGGTTTCATTGATCTTTTCAATTATCTATTCATTGTAGTGATTTCAATGAGGCTTTTACAGGAATATGGAGATTATGATGACTATGCCGATGAAGATGAAGAACAGCTCGAAGATGCAGAAGAAGAGGAGGAGGATCCCCGCCCTACTAAGGAAGCATTGGAGTACCTTGAGCTGAGACAAAAGTTTAAAGAAGCGCTTCGGAAGAAGATGAAGAAAGAGGGCCAGTCCCCTTCCCAAGACAAAAGGAAGCCTTCATATGATAAGTGAGTGATGTTCTAGACTGATGTATTTGTTCATTTGGTCATTCCCATAATTGGGGTTCAAGCTGTGCTTAATGCTGAATGGAATTGTGGTTATAATTTCAGACTATTAATCGGAATATCTCCTGTTGTTCGATGTGTCTTGTGGTCAAGTAATTGATGAAAATGACAGTTCGTGTTCCACTCACACTCTTTGTTATTGTGGTTCTTGGCTTTCGGTACAATACTTTTTGAGAGGTCTACCTCCTGATAGGAAGTTTTGTGGTAATGGTCTCATAAATTTGACTTGCAGCTTTGGATCATTTTTTGGTCCTTCAAAGCCTGTCATTGCTCCGAGAGTGATTCAGGAAAGCAAATCATTGTTGGAGAACCCACACTTGGCATCCAGAGTGCTACAATCTCATCAAAATGTTTGTTTGATAACCTTTTCTTTTAATGTTACATAATTTGTATCAAGCTAATTTGCTTTTTTCTAACTTTCCAGACAAAGAAAATTTCCTCGACCTCTAATGGATCAAGGTCCGGTTTTCATGAACAGGCATCACGAGTGGATAATCAGGTAGGTTATCTCCGTGCCAAAATATTTTACATTTTATGTCCTGTCTGATGAATGTTAACTTTAGAACAATCTTCCAGATGCGAACGAAAGCTCAGATTTTAAAGGATAAGAGGGACTACTCATTTTTGTTTTCCGAAGATGCTGAGCTTCCCGCTCCATCAAAACAGCCTCCTCCTCGGAATGTTTCTGTTCCAACTTTTGGTTAGTTTGCTTAAGTCAATTGGATTTTTTATTCTGAAATATTTAAGTTATCTTTGGAACTAATGTGGGTATCCAATTCATTCAAGATGCAAGGGTGGCGAAACCGTCATTACCAAGTAATTATGTAATGGGGAGCAGTTCAAGACAACCTGCTCACAATGGAGATCGGAGACCTTTTCCCAGCAATAGCCATTTAGTTTCTAAGCTTGGCTTAAACAAGCTACCACCTACTAGTAGAACTAACACAACATCTCCGCCGAGCAAAAGGCAGCTCGGTGGTAATAACAGCATTGGGCCCGGTCGGCCCAGGCCACCACCTAATGGTTCTCAATCAGGGACACCCAGCGGATCTCAATCGTGGACTTCCAATGGATTGCCACCAAATACATCCAACGGATCTCTGCCGAGGACTTCCAATGGATTGCATTTGAGGACTTCAAATGGATTACAATCTAGCACATCTAACAGATTGTTATCAAAGAATTCTGCCAGTTTGCATTCAAAGATGTCCAGTGGATTGCAGTCAAAGACACCAGCTGGAGTGCCATCTAAGATTCCCAATAAGTCGGGCTATTCACAAGCTACTAAACAACCCCCCTCAACAGTCCCTAGAGCTGCATCCGGAAAAGTGTCGTCATCGTCTGTTATGAAACATCAGTTGGATCATCGAAGGGAGGTTCGTGAACCTAGCAGGAAAATGGTCCCCCCTAAACAGCCTATGGCAGCGCCAAAACCACAGGTCTTATCCTGTTTCAAATTTTAATGGGGTTACACTTTTCCTTATTGTCTTGTTGTTTTGGTTGAGATAGATGCTGTCTGAACTGTTGTTTTTCTTCAAAACAATCAGATTGCGAGGCCCCTCAATCAAGCACCTTCACGCGTGAGTTCACAGGAACATAAGATCAAGAAACGACCTGGAAGACAGTTTTCTGATGACGACGACGACAGTGGCAGGGCAATAAGCATGATCCGAAAAATGTTTGGGTAAGCCTACAACCGGCCGTGCCCCGATCCAATAATTTCCACTAGCTTGTTTAAGACCTGGAATGATGAATGATTCAGTTTCGCAATGGCTTATCTCTTGGTTGTTGTTGATTCAACGTGTGCGTGTTAAATTGGTTGATCAAGCTAATGCTGTCAGTATCTGGCAGGTATAATCCTCAGAGATTTGCTGGGCGTGAGGAAGATGATAGTGACATGGAGGCCAATTTCGACGAGATAATGAAGGAAGAGAAGAGAAGGTATGATATTCAGTTCACTCTGTAGTGACACATCCAGATGCTTTGCAACGTCCCCTAAAGTTCCTTCCTCTGGCTTGTTTCATGAGCTTCACTGTTTTGCCTCAGTGCAAGGATCGCTCGGGAAGAGGATGAGGAGCAGCTGAGGTTGATCGAGGAGGAGGAACGTCGGGAACATATGAGGAAGATGGCAAAGAAGCAGAAGACGATCCATTAATGATTATGGTGAAGACGCCCTCTTGTTATCATATTCCCGGCGGTCTTTCGATAGATGTACACTGTATCGTCCCCTTACGTTCTGTAGATTAGATTATGCATTTGGGTGATTTTTTGTTTCTTTGGAGGGATTTCCATTTGTTTGGTCAATGGAGAAATAAAAATAGCCCCAAAATTGATCGATCGGTTGTCATCCTCTCCATACGTTAGACGCGAAATCGGATTCGATTGGGCGTGTTTAGACACGAACCTCATTCGTTACCCATTATGCCAAAACCGAAATGTCCCAAATGTGTTGTAATCGATTGTAGATAATCCACTTTGGCAGTACCTGATGACTGTAGTAAGATCTGATCCTCCTAATGTGATTCCTTGAAGAGGATCCGAGTGTCATCCAAGTCTACATTCTACGGCTTTACAAGATAGGACGCCCACACATCATCCGCAGGAGGTGGCGGCTGAACCCAATGCCCAGGTATACGGCTGCAATCAATAGGACAAGACATCAGCATGATATAAATTTTGCATGACCTAAGAATGAGTTTCTCCCAAGTAAAATGGGAAGTATATTATGCATAATGGATGACACGACAATCAAATTCAAGCGATCTCAACTTCTCACCTCCCTCCAGGTCTTATGTAAGCATCCCATCCTCTTCTTACCTGCACGGTACCCAAAATTCTGGACAAGTGAGAGGACTGCACTTGATATGGAAGAGGCAGTATGGAATAAAGACCCACCTCTATGAGCGTGCCCATGTCGGTGCTACTTCCGTGATAATAGTGATAGAACTCCATAGGGAGATTCGCCACCGAATCATAAGCTCCAACCTGATCATTTCCTTCTGGGGCTTCTTTGCTAAATTCTACGGTGCTCTTAGATATATCCCACTTGCCCTTGGAATCAGCAGAGTCTGCAGCCCTTCGACTTTCCTGGCTGTTGAGATTTTCTGGTACTGACTTACCCATTTGATCGACTGTCTGGGTTTCATCAGCCATGGGAATGACTTCCTTAGCTGTATCTGCATCAGCAGTGGTCAATGCCTGCCTCTCTTCTTCCTCCACAGCTGCTCGAACTCTCTCGAGGAACTCATCATCCTCCGTTGGGAGAAAATGCCCTGAAAAATTTATTGCAAATGTCACTCTTAAAGTAGAATTACACTTTTTCAGGAAAGCAAAGCTGATGCCTATTATGTCGTAGCAGTTCACAAGAAGTTAAGATACCTTGCTTCTTCATCTTTTGTATCCGAAGGGAACGCAACTCTCGCAATTTTTCAACAATTAAAACCATTTCCAACTGCATGATGAGAATTTGGCAAACCATTCAAGTGAATACCTCCTCTTTTTATTTGGCGAATGAAAATTACAAACTCTGACAACAGAAAAACAAGCCGAAAAAATTCTTATTTCATGTCTCTAGATATTCTTGATAAGCAGGGAACACATTGCTTTGCTTCATGATTTCTATCTTGACAAAATAATCCACAATTGATAGAATACCCAAGGCAACACATGCCGATTAATTTGCACATTTTTTTAATATACACAGTAAGAAGAAGGAAAGCAGAAACCTCGGATTCCAATTTCTTCCTTTCCTCTTTAGCTTTGAGCTTAGCAATGTCATTCATCTTTTCTACCTGCCAATTCATCCCAGTGCATTAGTACAACAAATACCCAGTTCACTAACACTGAGATTGAGAAATGCTTGAAAGCTATCAATATGAGAATTCCCCTATGCAAAACAGTGATTAATGCAAGATCATTTCCTGAAATGCTAGATACTATATTATATGTGTAACCAGAGGATGTGCAGAGCATCTATGTCACATTTCTCATTTCTCATTTCTTGATCAATATCATTCTAATCTGGTAGGACCAGGGAACTAAATCGGCATTTAAAGGTGTCTCAAATACCTTGGCCTTTGCACTGTCTTTAGCAATCTCCCTGGCTCTCCATTCATCAGCATGCTGATTAACCTCGTCAAAACTCTCATGTTCCTAAAAATAATGTGACATCAGGCACATTAGATTGGCCACAACTTCTTAAACCTCAATTTCAATCGAGCAGGGCTAGTCTCTATCTTAGACAGAAAAGTATAAAGCCACAGAGAAAACGGAAACACCTTCACTAATAGCTCCGCCACACGTTTTCTCTTTTTCTTTCTCCAAATCTTATTTCTTCTTGACTTCTTTATTCTATTCGACAGTTTAAAAGCAGCATATTTCTCCTCCCAAGGACTCGTCTCATCCGTAATTACTCTGAAAGGCTCAAGCAAACCTTTTAACTTCAACACAAGAGCATTGGCAGATCGTACGGAGTGAAATTCTTGGCAATCTATATCAACTACATTCTGTTCAAGTTGTTTCACGAGCTGAAATTCATCATCGTTCAAGGAACCATCTTTCAGATCATGTCCAGATTCTTTAGCCTCTTTGATGCTCTTGAGTGCCCGTAACTCCCTCTCCCTGCAAAGTATACGAAATGCTCAACAGACAGACGAGATACTTCCTTGCTCCCCTCACTACCAGGCATGTCAAAGCAAAAAAACAGCAAGGCCAGCAAATTACATTGCCTTGGCTAACAAGAGGGTTTCTTTCAGATTCGTAAGCCAGGCATGGACATTTCTGGTTTCCCAAAACGCATGTGAGGGAGGTGGGTTCGGCGGCGGCAAGGAGGGATACCAATTGGCGGGCACCATGGGTTGCATCCTGAAACTTATCCAGGGTGAAAGATACAACCAGTTAGAATAACATCCCACCGCTCAGCTCAAGAACACCCAAGAAAAACACCAATCACTCCCCATTCCAACTCCGACTCGTCAAAGAATCGCCATGCCCTTTCTCAAACACCTTCAAGCATCCCCAGAAACTAAACAACCACCCAGCATCACCGCCCATCTCCTCGAGCCACCACACCAACAAGCTGAACCAACACAAATCAAGGTACAAAGGAAGAACCTTATTTCGTCGTCAAGGTAAAGCCCCGAGACGATGAGCCGTACAGGCGAGAATGGCGATCGCCGACAACCTCGGCGCTCCCCTCTCTTCTTTCCTCGTCGCCGGCCGACAAAAGAAGGGAAATTACAGAGCAGTCCATCAAATATCTGTAGTTATTTCATCGTAGTCCCCAAATGTCGTTAAGTCCTCTCGGACAAGCGTGGTAACCGAGAGAACACTCACACGGCGGGCCTGGATTCGGTGCATACATATTCCTTGCGGCTGCACAAGCGTAGGGACAATGGGATACATATACCATCCTGCAAAGTGCGATGGATCAAGAGTTGAGATTTCAAATTTATGAACATTGCATGCATACACAAACATTATCTCAAATTCTGGACTACTAACTAACATTGACCTCGCAAAGGAGAAAGGGATGGGCCAAAGGGCCCAGAAGATCTCTTTGATGCCCACATCTCATAGGCCCATGATTATTCAAAGCCACATGTAGGGAAATGGGAATGGGAATGCAAAATCAAAAAAAGCCAACCAGATTAGCACAACCAATAATAATGAATGCGGGAACCTGTTTTTGTGGGTCGATTGGGGGGTTAAAAAATTGACTACTCGAGGAGGGGAGGTATTCACTCGAATTGGACCAATTGAAATTAAGTAGGATTAACAAAACATGGTCCTCCTCCACCAATCGACTTTTAGCTGGTCCTGACAAATTTCGGGGCTTTGGACATGAAGTTTTAAGTTTATCCACATCTCTGCTCATACATCATCGTCCTTCATGACACGGCTCCTTAAGATTGTATTAGTTTGGGTACTTTAAAAACAGTATCAATTCCCTCGAAGCATTTTGAACTTGAATTGGAGGAAACCAAAAGGAATGCATTGGATCCCTTAAATCAAAATACAAAAAACAAAAGAGAAGATCTTAATGGAGAAAAGGCCAGTGACAACTTTTCTCAATCAATGCAAAAGACATGTTTTGGGGGGGTCAATGCCACCACTAGATGGAGGAATCCAATTGCTTTTTTTTTTTTTTTTTTGATTGAGGAACCATCGATTACTATTCGGATTCGATGAGCATAGGAGGAGGCAGAGGCAATCAAATTTTATGTTTCCAATTTAGTCAAGGGGGGAGGGGGGGGGGGGTGTGATGATGATTACATGCGTGTGTGATTGTGTGTTTTGTGTTCTTACATGTGGTGACACAAACAAAACATTAGTGGAACGAGGAGGAGGAGAAGGAGAATATAATAATGTGTACTTTTTGTGGGGGACAAATTGCTGGGGGAATGAATGGATGGATGATGAATTGCCAATCAATGATGAAGTAGTAAACAGGTTGATCGACTCTCCACAATTTGAGTTTGAGCTATGTTTACACCGATAATAATAGGAAACGAACGAAAGTGATAACACGACTTGACTATTATCACAATCACACCCCTCCTTTATCTTTTTGTATGTGGGATTTTCGCCTAATTATTGGATTTGCGTCCATTTCGGGTTTGCTCGCCTGACGTGCTCTCTTAACAGTTCAGCGCATAAGCGAGGTTAGTTTTAAAAAATGATTGCGATCAATTTCATGAATTTTCTAAATATACGTTTGAAATGACGGTTTTATAAAGAAAAAATTAGTTAAATCAAAGTTTCAAATAGTGATTTTGGAAGACTTAATAACCTTTTTTGGTATTTGATTAAGTACGTTGTTCGAAATAACTACTTTGATTAAAAGACGGTATTTGAAATTACGAATTTGGTCCAATACAAAAAAAAACTTCCAAAAAATTCTCAAAGTAAAAAAACAATCACGAACAAACAGTTATCGATATTTTAGTAACAAGACATATATCAGATGGTCGAATCCTTCAAAGTTTGGGATTATCTTTAAACGAAGTCGGAATTCATAACTAAGTATAAGATTGTGTGTACTTTATATCGCTACTAATCGTTTGATCTCTCTGTTTTTTTTTAAATAAAAAATAAAAAGAAGAAAGGGGCATCGTCATCTAGTTTATGACAAATACAAAGTGGATGGCAGTAGTAATTATGGAACGCACTGAACAAGAGTCAAAATAAAAAGTGGACCAAAGGGCACGTTGTTTTAGGAGACGAGGCATTGATTCTCTCCCATCCATTAATTAATTATTCAACATCACACTCTCCGATTTGATCAAATTAACTTGTCCTTTTTAAAAAAAAAAAAATGTATCACATGAACACATTGGGACTACACCCAAACAAATAAATAATTAATCACGGCACGAAGATCGACATGGGATACCCTTAAGAGTTGTTCTTTGAACACATTTATTTAAAAAAAGAAAACTTCCACGTTATAAATTAGGGATAATTTTTTCTTTTTTAATATGAATAAGAAAGGAAATATATGATTGGATGAAAGTCTTCCTTTTTTTTTCCCTAAATGTAACAATTTGTAATGTTAAAATCCATTTTTTCTATCTATGGAAAACGCTAAGAATTAATTACATTGTTTTGATTGGTTCACTTAAAATGGTAATTAAAACAAAGAGTATAGTGGTAAAATACAATTAATGTAAATCAAATAAAGATGGTTAAGATATATCTTTTAATTAAAAACACAACATTTTATATCTTAGTACACACATCGAATTATATAATGCATATTTTGAGTTGAGGAGGAGGGGGTTGCTGACAAAATGTAGTAGTGTACAGAGAGACATTGGGAATAGTATAAAGAGAAGGAAGCTAAATAATAAATGAAGTCTGGTTAACTCTCTACTGGTCTTTTGAGTGGGATTGGACTAAATGGTGTTTAAAAATTGATATATAATGTGTGTACAATACAATTAAAGAGAAAAAAGAAAGAAATAATATCTGACCCATACTCAAACATGCATTATTATTTGGTACAAATTTTTAAAAAATATGGACAAAAATCTAAAAAATGGGAAAAAGAAATCGAGTAAATGTGCAAACAGCGGGAATCCCCCCGTTGAAAACACTTTTGCCATCCTCCTCTTCCTCCTCTTCTCCTGCTTTCGTTGTCATTACATTAACAGACAAAAGAAATCCTCCTCGTCCCCTGTCCCTTCTCTGTATCTGTCTGTCTGTCTGCCTGCCTCATTGTCTTTTGTCTCACTCTCCTCACTTCCCCAAACAATGCCATCCCTTCCACCCCCCTTCATCTTCCTCCTCCTCTTCTCCTCCGTCGCCGCCTCCTCCTCCTCCCCTGCCGCCGAGCAACGGGCCCTCCTGGCGCTCAAGTCCTCCGTCGTCTCCGACTCCTCCTCCTCCCTCTCCCCCTGGACCCCTCCCTCCCCCGCCAACTCCACCGCCCACTGCTCCTGGCCCTTCGTCTCCTGCGACCCCCTCCGCCACCGCGTCGCCTCCCTCGACCTCTCCTCCCTCAACCTCTCCTCCCCCTTCCCTCCCTCCCTCTCCCTCCTCCCCCACCTCGCCTTCCTCAACCTCTCCAATAATCTCTTCGACGGCTCCCTCCCCTCATCTTTCTTCGCTGCCCTCCCCAGCCTCCACACCCTCGACCTCTACAACAACAACCTCTCCGGTCCCCTGCCCCCAGCCCCACTCCCAAGCCGCCTCCGCCACCTCCACCTCGGCGGCAACTTCTTCTCTGGGCCCATCCCCGTGGGATACTCCCTCTGCGACTCCCTTGAATATCTAGCTCTTTCTGGAAACGAGCTAACAGGAACGATCCCCCCGCAGCTCGGGAACTTGTCACGGCTCCGGGAGCTCTACGTTGGGTACTACAATGTGTTCGACGGCGGGCTCCCCCCTGAGCTCGGGAACTTGTCGGAGCTGGTTAGGCTCGACGCCGCCAGCTGCGGGCTCTCTGGAGAGATCCCGCCGGAGCTCTGGAAGCTCCAGAAGCTCGATACGTTGTTCCTCCAAGTGAACCTGTTCTCTGGAGGGCTGACGGTAGAGCTTGGGACGCTGCAAAGCCTGAAGAGCATGGATTTGAGCAACAACCTGCTTACTGGGGAGATTCCGGCGAGCTTTGCCGATCTCAAGAACCTGACCCTGCTGAATCTGTTCAGGAACCGGCTATATGGGTCGATCCCGGAGTTCATAGGGGAGTTGCCACAACTCGAGGTGATACAGCTTTGGGAGAACAACTTCACTGGAAACATCCCCGCTAACCTCGGCAGTAACGGTAACTTACAGCTCCTGGATGTTTCCTCAAATAAGTTGAATGGAGTTTTGCCTCCCAATCTGTGCGAAGGCAACCAGTTGCATACTCTGATTACTTTGGGGAACTTCTTCTTCGGTCCGATTCCGGAATCCTTAGGAAAATGCTGGTCTTTGAGTAGGTTACGGATGGGGGACAATTTCTTCAACGGGTCAATCCCGACTGGGTTGTTTGGATTGCCAATGTTAACTCAGGTCGAGCTGCAGGACAACTACCTCGAGGGGGAGTTCGTGGTAGGTGATTCTGCAGCTCCAAACCTGGGACAGATTAATCTCTCGAACAACAAGATGAGTGGACCGTTGCCGGCGGCCATCGGGAACTTCAGCGGGGTGCAAAAGTTGCTCCTCAATGGGAACAGGTTCTTGGGTCGGATCCCACCGGAGATTGGGCGGCTGCAGCAGCTCTCGAAGATGGATTTCAGTAATAACGATTTTTCGGGGGAAATCACCCCCGAGATCAGTCAATGCAAGACGCTGACGTTTGTGGACCTCAGTCGAAATAATTTTTCTGGTGAGATTCCGAATGATATCACGACCATGAGGATACTTAACTACTTGAATCTATCGAGGAACCACCTGGACGGGAGCATTCCTGCATCCATAGCCTCAATGCAGAGCTTGACATCCGTCGACTTCTCGTACAACAATCTCTCTGGCCTGGTTCCAGGTACTGGCCAGTTCAGCTACTTCAACTCCACTTCATTCCTCGGGAACCCTGACCTCTGCGGTCCATACCTGGGTCCTTGCTCTGATGCATCTACCAACGGCATCAATAAACTGCACGGAAAAGGACATCTATCATCCTCAGTGAAGCTGTTGCTCGTGATTGGGCTGCTCTTATGCTCAATCGTGTTCGCAATTGCAGCCATCATCAAGGCCCGTTCCCTGAAGAAGGCGAGCAATGCACGAGCTTGGAAGTTGACTGCTTTCCAGAGGCTAGATTTCACGAGCGACGATTTGTTGGATTGTTTGAAGGAGGATAACATTATCGGGAAGGGTGGTGCCGGGATCGTGTACAAAGGAGTGATGCCCAATGGGGATCTAGTCGCCGTCAAACGGCTCGCTGCGATGAGCCGAGGTTCTTCCCACGATCACGGTTTCAACGCCGAGATTCAAACTCTGGGGAAGATAAGGCATCGGCATATTGTCCGGTTACTCGGTTTCTGCTCGAACCATGAGACTAACCTACTTGTCTACGAGTATATGCCGAACGGAAGCCTCGGTGAAGTACTCCATGGAAAGAAAGGGGGGCATTTGTTGTGGGAGACAAGGTACAAGATCGCCCTTGAGGCCGCAAAGGGGTTGTGCTATCTGCACCACGACTGCTCTCCGCTGATCGTCCATCGGGACGTGAAGTCGAACAACATATTATTGGACTCTAACTTAGAAGCCCACGTGGCTGATTTCGGCCTCGCGAAGTTCCTCCAGGATTCCGGTGCATCCGAGTGCATGTCAGCGATCGCCGGTTCCTACGGCTACATTGCTCCCGGTTGCGTGCCTCGAAAACTTTTTAATTCGGTTACGATTCTATTATTTTTTTGTCTGGACCTTATCACAAGTCGTGCCTTGCGTTTCGTGCAGAATATGCATACACCCTCAAAGTGGATGAAAAGAGTGATGTCTACAGCTTTGGTGTCGTCCTGCTGGAGCTCGTCAGCGGCCGGAGACCGGTTGGGGAGTTTGGTGATGGGGTGGACATAGTCCAGTGGGTACGGAAGACGACAGGCTGGAACAAAGACGAAGTCCACAAGATCCTCGACCAGAGGCTCTCCTCGGTCCCCATCCAGGAGGTCACCCATGTGTTCTACGTAGCTCTGCTCTGCGTGGAGGAACAGGCAGTGGAACGTCCCACCATGAGGGAGGTCGTCCAGATGCTCGCAGAGCGCCCGAATCCCATTATCACGATCGGGTCCTCACCACCTCAAGCATCAACAACCACAGAACACCCAACCATCACACACCAATCGCCTCCCCCGGATCTCCTCAGCAGCTAAGTCCCAGGGCGTCACAATCCCCGTGCCCGAAAACGTTGTTCGACTACGTTCTCCTGTTAGTTGTTTGCTCATGTTTTAACTCCTAGTTTGGGAAGTTTGGCTTGTGGCTTGGCTTGGCTTGGCTTTCTAGCACTAGATTAAGGATGTTTGTAATGTTGCTAGTGTGAATAGATTGGAGGGAAGATCCTTGTTGTTGTTTGTCACTAATTTTCAAATGCTTGTAATGTGTCTGTCAAACCAAACATTATCTTTTGATGAACTTTTTGGGTCGACTAACCATCAGAACCGAATGTCAGTCAGAGTCCAATAAAAAAGAAATTTCAAAATGTTGACTCATACTTTAGGTTGGGGGGGATGGGGTGGTTGGAACATGCAAAGGATCGCATCACTTTTTATTTATTTATTTTTTGGTTATATCAAATGAGATAAGTATTGACATTTGTGGCAAGAGTGCCCCCCATGACTCTCTGACCTGCCCCAAAGGCAGGGGGCTTATAAAGGGAATTAGCTACATCCTCATATTATAACATAAGCTTTTTGTTACAAAATGGACATGTTCATTTAATAGGATTGCAGGTAGGGGAGGGAGGGAGGGAATCATGCATGGAGCCCCACAAATTTGGAAATTGGGGGAGTGCCCAAAAAGATCGTGACATTTGCTTTCGTACCAATGTAAAAAGGTTGCCTTTCCATGAGGATGGGCATTATTAGCCACTACCTCCTCTAACTTTGGGCATGATGAAGAAGCCTGATCAGATGGGTGTTTCTTTTCTTTTAATTATTTATTTATTTATTTTTAGAAATATGGGTTGTACCCCAACAATCCCATTACCAAGACTTTGGATGAAAAGATGTGATTAAAAAATGTGGGGTTTATTTATAGTTGGTGCATCCAACCAAAACAAGAATACCATTAGCTAGTAGTAGTAGTAGTTGCTCTGCCTAACCTCACATGCGCGCTTGCATGGAGTTATATTGTTTTGAGCAAGCAAAAAAATATGTTTTGCTTACACTCAACCAAAAGTTTTTACCAATGTATTGTCATTGGAAAGGTCAAAAGGGCTCCATGTGCTCGTAATTGGAGTCAACCTTTCAAGACCAAATGAGGGAGAAATTTAAGAAAAAAGGAATGAATTAAAATTCAATACCATGCAAACAAAAGGACCCTAACACCTTGTTACAGTTGCTAGCAAAATGAAATAAAATCTATAACCTTTTTTTTAAAAAAAGGGGTTATTACAGTGGGAGAAGGTAAGGACACTGTCATTTGTTCTTTTTCCAATGGTTAAGGGATGGATGATCGGGTAATCTCAATTTTGTTAATAATTAATAATCCCACCAAACTCTTGAAATTTTGAAATGGTTTACGCGTCAAGCCCACCAAATGAGGAAAGGGGTACAACATTCACATCAATATTTCATTCTTCTTTTCTTTTAAACGGGTAATCCACTTTAGTTAGTGACATAGTTAATTGTGTAAAGGGAAAAATCAAGTTGGCCAACAAATGATTTCCCTAACAACATCAATCACACAAACGAATAATATCAAATAAAATCCTTTTTGATAAATATAAATCAAAAGATATGCATTTGATTATATTATTAATGTATCTAATAATTAATCTCCCCATCAACATCAAATTTGAAAAGTTTGAAGCAAATGTTTTCCTAGCTACATAATTCTTTTTTCTTAATTTTAAAATTTTCAAACAAAGGGAGATAATTCGATGATGATAATTTCCCATATCGGATATTCCTACTAAACTCTAACTTTGTCGGTTGTCCCTTTCCGCATGGAAACTAAATCATGAAAACATGGTTTCCAAAACCCAAGTCCAGACTAAACTTTTTACATTGGACCCATGAGGCAATCGAGAAGCCCAGATATTGATTCCACAATACCTTTTTAGAATCTAAGGAAAAAGTAGTTGGGCCAACATATAATTTTGCCCCTATTCGATGAAACTACCCAATTAGGGCTACAAATTCTCCACAGCTTGCTTACACATGGGCCATAATTCAAATGGAATTACGAAAGGGTTTAATGTTATTTGTGGAAGTATTCTAATTTCTAGGCCTTGTCGCTTAATGGAAAAGGGGAAATGGTTTTGGTTAATTAGTCAGCTTTCTTTCTAAGATATTTTTGGCAGAACTTTGACAAAAGTTTCTAAATCAACCTTCTGTTCTTAGGCTTGGAAATTGTAACCCCCGACCGGTTGCCAAACTTCCGGCTTTTAGAAAAAAAAAGAACACAATTATTATGAAATAGATGTAATGATTTACAAAACCCATAATTTAAATAAATAAAAATCTAGTGTTAACACAACCTAAAAACATTGACTCTGCCAATGACAATAAAGTTGATTATTGTGGATCATGTGAGAAGTCTGTCCAAAAGAAGGAACAAAAGCACATAAGAAATGACTGACCGGAATCCAAAAACACATGTTCACACGCTTTCTGTTCTCATTTTGTCCATATAATGGACCCCATATAACAAATAAGTGACCATTTAGTTCACGTTATACATATAGTTGGGTTAATGCCATCTTTCGTGAGCTGATTTCGTCGATGCTCACCGGCCGGAAAGAAATCCGCTCTTAGTTCCTCCGGAAGCGTTGTCCATAAGATGGACCTCCATATTTCTTATTACTATTCATTTAGTCAAATTTGGTTAGGTTAAGCATGTGTTGAATGTCACCGAGATAAGAAGATAATCACTTCATCGAAAGAGTTTTCTTCTTCTTTCCTCTGCAGGGTTTAGAACAAAGACCAAAGAGAAAGTTGAAATGGGGAGGTTGTTTTTTTTTTCTTTTTTTTTTCACCGGCCCAAGTTAAGTGCCAAAAGCAGTTTTTGTTTTCTTTTACCCCTTTCCTCCTGCGCTACAAATTTTAAAAACCCTCAAAGAGACATTCCTAAGTCCATCTCTCTACCACCAATACACGATTTCTTCATCTTTCTCTCCTAGCCGCAAGGTTTCGATAGAGAGATGGAATCCATGGCTGATGTTGTTATTCCTAGGGGGAGGTCAATCGGGTCATTGTTTCTTTCTGCTTCCATCGAGCATATCCACCGAGTCTCCAGATTGGAGGGGTCGAGAGGGAACTACATCATACGTCTGGGATGGTGGCGTCGTCGGCAGTATGGTAGAGCGAAGATCCTGAGATACCAAAGGTCACGGTTGTGGAGATGATCTATAGAAGCATCGGGAGGGCAAAGGGCGACTTTCGTCGTCGTGGGATTATGGCAGACAGGAAGGAGCCAGGCAATACTTTTAATTAGTTCTTACTAACTCGTTAGATATTTATTTCTTTCAATGTTTCCTCAAACTCTTTCTAGTGTCACACTTTGAGTTTGGTATACAATAAGAACGATTGCTTGGAGGGTTTCTTCACCGTCGGTCGTTTCGAAGGTCATTCAGAAGAACCCCAGCGACTCGCAATTGTTCATATTATTTGGCAGTATTGCTCAATTATCAACATACTAGAGTGTTTTATTTTCATGCCAGTATTTGTCACGATGCTGTGAGTGCCACTAGATCTCAACCTCGTCCATTATTTAGCGTATAATGACAAATAGGAAAAATCCAACGATACCGATTCTGAAGACGACGATGGCCGATCTTCAATCGAATGATAACGTTTCTAGGTTTTATCATATTTTAATATCCTTGTTCCAATCCCGACCGGTCACTAACGACGATGATCTTTGCCATGGGTCGACTCGATACTTTCCTTTGAACGACTCGCTAGTGTTCAAGTAAAATTTCTCGAACCCTCTCAATAATAACAGTACTTGACATATATAATCCGGCATTCAAAAATTCGAACTGCCCTTGTGTTGTGCTATTCATTGGTTTCTAATCTTAGGTAAATGAATTACTGTCTCCTTCATTTGATTCTCGAAACCAAAAAGCCTTAAAACAATGTTTGACTTTGAATGGTCGTGGGATTACTGTAAAAGAGAATGACCTTAAAACTGCTTTGATATCCCATATCCATGAAGGTTCGTTCATACACGCAGATTAGAGAATAAGTCTGAATATATAGAAGTTTGATACTTGTAAGATTGGATGCCCATAGACATCCTTACATTATTTTCGTTGATCGAAAGGGAGTGGTAAAGTTCAAAGGAGAAAGCTGAGGGCACACAAAGCAAGGGAACTCATATGAAAGCATGGTATTTTTCGAGAAAGGTCAATAGTTGCGGCCGTTTATGGATTCCTCTTGTCGTCAGTCATTGTTAGTGATTGTAATCACAGCAAAAGGCGTGCAAGAAAAAGGGGATGGTGTGGAGCCACTGGAAGAAGTTGGTCTCCCTCTCCCTGATAATGCTCAGTCGAAAGAAATTTTTTACTCCGAGGTGAATAAGCGTGCTGTTGTCAGTTTCACAACGAGCGTCAGAAAGGAACGGGGGATTTGATTCCTTAAAACTCACAAGGTTATGATTAGTAAACTCCGTCAGACGGACGATTCCGCCGGCTGCCACTTCCCTGACCGATTTTGTGTTCTACAATACATGAATGTCCGAAACTAGTGATTTTGACAGACGAGAAAAGTTAGTGAAGAACAACGAGTTCCCGTTAAGCATTGTGCACAGACAACTAAAGCATATGCGATCATTTGTAGAACTCGAAGTAGGAGTCAGGCTTCTTCACATCGGCATGGTACAATTTCTCAGAATCCTTGGGTAGAATGACATACCCATTCTTCCACCCTGCATGCATTCCCGCTTCTTGACATATAGCAGCAATCTGCAGCGAAAGACATCGTGTAAATAGAAAAGCCGGAACCCCTCTATCCTCCTAGGCCAACACAAACTAATAACATTGCCAAATTCCAGATAAACACAAGTCCTCCTAATCCGCTGTATTTCCTAAAACTGCATAAACCTCAGCAGCTTTAATCTTGTCAGGCCAAGAGACGAAGTCATCTAAGTCCACCACTCCACCTCATCACTAAGATTCATCTTTGCAGGAAGAGAGAAAAGCACACAAAACTTCCCCCACTCAGATGCTCTGCTTCTCAAATGTAAACTAAGTGAAATTCAATCCTTCTTATCCTTGAGGAGAAGACAGATGAGTAAGAGGGAACACTCACTTGAAACACGAGCCTCTTTTGTCTTCTATCGGGTAGAGGGAATTCCCGGGATGCAAAAGTGCGGGGCCCAGCATGTCGGCACCGGTTGCCATTATGACTTTTTTTTTATAATTACCATTATGACTTTAACATTAACTGTCTGGTCAAATCCATCCATCTAAAAGTGGGAAGCCGACAAAAGTGTTAAATCGTGACAAAACACCGACTGAGTCTCGCTTCCTTGGACAAAGGAGAGGCATTAGGCCAGTAAAACATCCTTAATGGTAATACCTGGTTTAGCAGCTCCATTAGGATATGTTGAACTTATCGGTCAGCCCCAGTCTGAGTATCAAATCTTGCTGTAGCAATGCATCTACCTCATCAATGAAGATGATAGCAGGAGCGCCCTCCTTAGCTAGAAGGAAAATATCACAAAACCTCTAGGACCCTACAAAGAAGAAAGTAAAGCTAGAATTTCACGATTCTGACAGCCTTTTACTTCCAAAGGAAGTGAAATTGACAGAATCTCATACCTCCCCAAAGTACTTCTGAACAAACTCAGAACCAACTACTCTATTGAATGCAGCAGTTGTCTGATTGGCAACAGCCTGGCTAGCATAGTCTTGCCAGTCCCAGGAGGCCCATAAAGCAAAACCCCATGAGGAGTGTCAATACCCATCTGCTTGTATAACTCGTGATGAGCAGTGGCAGCTCAACTGCCTCACGGATTTCCTGTTTCTGAATGTCACAACCTCCAATATCATGGAAAGAAAAGCTACAACATCAACAGCTAAATACAACTAACTTCAACAGATTCTGTATATGTAGTTAGAGAAAGACTGCAGTATATCAAAGCTACGTGGACTCATTTTCAGGGATAATCAACAGTAGAAAACTTGGTCAACTTTCAACTTAAGGCGAGAACATCCAGAAGGTAACATAACTCTACCTTTACCACTTTCCCCCTCAATTTTCTTTCCTCGGGAAAACTATCAAACAAAGCCTAAGCACTCCCATCTAACAGTGCCATGTCCCAAGTTTGGACGCAACAAAAACAACACGTAAACCAACCCCCAACCACACATCACTCTGATTCCCAGAATATCATTGGTCAAACGATTGAAGTTCATCGATATCTAAATCGGAATACTTTTCCTTGAAGTGTTTGTTTTTTTTTTTTTGAATTAACTTATCATTGATAAATTTCTGCATCGCTCTGTCGTCGCTCTTTGACAATGGGAGTGCACGCCAACTTGAGTAAAGGTCATTTGCCGCAAATACAAAATGCTGGGCCAGCTAATTATGACAGGTGAACCGAGCAATAACCCCGAGAAACGGATAAACTGCACCACACTTCACAAAAGTGGCAAGCAATCTTGAAATCAAGAGACCACGCCAAATCAACAGATCCGACGACACAAAAATGGGGCCGAAACATAGATCACAGCTCGAAAAACCCACACCTAACCGAACGGACCCACGACTCGAAATGAACACAAATCACGAATCCCAAGAGCTCCCCCGGCGACAATTGAAGTAACAATCACCCAGCTTCAGACGCACGAATTAAACCCTAAAAAGCATGTCAAAACCACCGAAAACACTCACCTTGAGGGCGATTCGGCCTTCGGCGGTGCGATCGGAAGCCAAATTCACCCCCATTTCGCCCCGCATTCTCGCCACGAAGGGAATCGTCAATCGCCGGAGAGAGGGTTGTCGGTACGGGAAGAAAAGGAGAGTGCGGATATAATTACATTTTAGCCCTCAAGATTTTGCAGTTTTAGGATCTGGCTTAAACATTGTCAGTTTATTTTTCGCACGAAAATATGTTTAGTTTTAAAAGATATTTGTGAAATGCGGCTCGTGTTTCGTAAAATACGGTCCTACTATCAAAGGATGCTCTTGCAATGGGAAGAAGACCGGGTGATTTTCCTTTGAAGTGAAAGAGATTGCATGTATTCGCATGAAGTCGCGTTTTGAAAACTCGCTTTCACGTAGAGGCGGGTTTTCAAAATACGTCTTTCAAGGGACGGGTTTTGAGAATCCGCTCCTCCAACAATTGAAAAAATTTTGTCAAGGGGGAAGGGGAGTTCTGGCATCTCACAGTGGGCGGGTTTTGACAACCCATCCCCTTTATTAATGAACAAGAGGCGGGTTTTGAGAACATGCCCCCTAAAGTGATGAGCAAGGGGCGTGTTAAACTCGCCCCTCTAACACTTGGTGAAAATTTTGCCAAAGGAAGGTGGCCTCTAGCATCTGACAGGGGTTTTCAAAACCGTCCCCTTTAGTAATGAACAAAGGACGAGTTTTGAGAATCCGCCCCTCCAATAAATGAATTAGGTGCGGGTTTTCCCGTCCATATAACATGCAATAAAGAGTTTATGCCTATATTTCCCATACAAAAATGTACCATCTATACTTATAACTGGCCGACAATGCTTGAATGCCTTAATACACTGCCCGAACGCTCAAAACACTTTCTGAAATTGAAATACTTCGACATCGCCAACATTATACGATCCACCCCAATCAACAACAGTTCTAGGGTTGACAATTTTAACTGCGTTCAGAAGATACGACAACTCATTATAAGATTCATCACAATCGTCATATTCAATAGAAATTGCCTTCTTTTTTGCATCCCATACGGGTCTCCTAGTTACTTCATACCCAAATATCTCATTTATTACATTCCGTAGGAACGATACTTTCACTTCGGGAGATTCTCTAACAAAAGTACGAAAGTAAGGAGTCATAAAGTTACAGTCAAGTAAATTATTATCCTGGGAAAGCACTGTATTTAAACATGTATGCGACTCACCAACAATCGTTATTTCAAACTCATCATCACAAGCACTTTGAATCGTATGTAATCTTCACTTGCAACCAGCTCCAAACTCCGAACAAAACACAAACCACAACCTCTTATCTGGCTCGACAATTTCGTAATTATAGTGGTGTTTAATATGGAAGGTATTCATCGTATGGATAAGATGGATTATGTTTAAAACGCATCCCTTTACGAAATTTCATATCGTCCGTCATCATTATATCATCTTCCTCCTCGAAAATCACCTTCACAGTATTGCCACTGTGTAGATAAAATGGTAGAGGATTCTCCAACGATTTTCTAGACGGACCAACCTCAATAACTCCTACATTCATAACATGTCCGTCGTCCCCCAAATCAACATCATTAAACATTTCATCATCCGTATTGATATCATTATTAGAATTCAATATTGAATAGACAATATGATTCTCATATCGCCGACATATAACTTCGTCTTGAAGTCATTCATCGCTCAAATCACGTTCTAAATCTTCAAAAGGGTCACCCCCTTCATAATCATCCCTCTTATTACCATCATCTAATCCATCTCCGTCGTATTCACCATCCATATAATTCCCTACATTATCTCCATGATTGCTGCACCCGCCATTCACAGGTACTAGATGACCACTATTTCTACTAACTTCGGAGGGGGCGGGACGGACGACAAGGGGATGGGCACATGAGGGAGAGCGTCGGAGGGGGCAGGCCGGTCGGGTTAAGGCAGAGCATCGAAGGGGGCGAACGGGGGTTAGGGCTGGGTTAGAATGAAGTCGGGGAGGGGAAAACCCAACTTAAGCCGCAGAAGGGGCAGGTTCTTATTCATTTATTGGAGGGGCGGGGTGTTCATTAATAAGGGGGCGGGTTTTGAAAACCCGTCCCCCATCAGACGCTAGAAGCACCCTTCCTTTGGCGAAATTTTCATCAAGCGTCGGAGGGGAAAACCCGCCCCTTGCGCATCACTTAAGGCGCGGGTTCTCATTACTAAAGGGGGCGGGTTTTCAAAACCTACCCTTTGAAAGACGCATTTTGAAAACTCGTCATTAACCCGCCTTCATGCGGATGCATTCAAGCCCCATAGGTGCGGATTTTGAAAACCCGCCCCCTGTCTAACCCGTCCTCTTTGTATTAAACGCGCCCCTTTGACGGTAAGACCGTATTTTGCAAAAGAAAAATTTAAACTAGCCGTATTTTCGTACAAAACTCCAAACATTCTTGCATAGTTTAGTGACTTGTCCCTCCATACCTAGGCTCCAACCTTTTTCATTCAACTTGCTCGAATGATTTAAAATTTCTTTTAATACGGTTAAAAATAAAAGATATATATTATGAAACACTTTCACATAATAATTCGAACTTTTAAGACAGTTGTGCTGGTCACCATATAAAACCCATTAAGTGCAAAATGGAAAAAAAGTAATTTTTAAATATTTGTAAAATCGTACAAATTAATTCATGTTATATACAACATAAAAAAAAATTAATTCATCCAATTTCAGGAAATATAATACAAATGAAAAACGTGAAAGTATCAATCGCTGTCCGAAATGGAGATGATCCTTATCTTGTTAGGCCTGGGTGGACGTCATCCACTTCTCCTCTCCGTTCCTTTTAGTTAAACCTTCGCCAGGTCTCTTCCCCCGCTCCCTCCCTCACTTCACCCTCCACCAATCAACCACCCCAGGTTCATCCCAGTCGAATGGCGGATGCAACGGTTGCTCCCAAGAAGGTACACCCGGTGGAGGCGTACGGGTACGCGGCCAGGGACTCCTCTGGACACCTCTCCCCCTTCAAGTTCTCCAGGAGGTCAGATCATCAAAAAACAAACTTGTCCTTTAACTCTCTCTATACATATGCCCTTATTCGTCTCAGCACAAAGGGAAAGAAACGATGATCCATCGCTTAGATCCTCGCGTTGCCAAAGATCTCAAAGCTTCATTTCTACCGACGAAATAAGTTAGCGTTTTACGATTTGATAATGACATCCATAGCTTAATGATTTCATACGTTCTTTCAAAATAACTTTGGGGCCTTAACTTTTTTACGAAAGTAGCTTATCTTACTTTTTGGGGAACCCTTTGTTAATTGGGGGAAACCTCAATAATTGAGTAAACAATACAAATATAAAGATCAAACCCCAAGCCACAGACCACAACTCGAAAGCAAGGATATTTCCTAGAACAGTTCTTCTGAGTGGTCCTCGTACTACTAAGTGGTCCTGATGGAGGAGGGACCACAATAATTGATTGCCCTCGTACTGGTCTTGACATTCTGTGGAGGGAACCACAATAATCCTCGCACGTTTATCGATTTAGAAATATCGATCAATGAAATATTATAGGTCGTAAGGATTATTTGTATTCAAATGGATGGTATGTATGGGCAGGGCGACCGGGGAGAAGGACGTGGCCTTCAACATAACTCATTGCGGCATTTGCCACTCCGACCTTCATTTCATCAAGAATGAGTGGGGCAATGCCACCTACCCTGCAGTCCCCGGGTATGATTTTCCTTGAGAGGACTCCGATTAAACGGTGATTAGGCTCCCTAATAGCATCAGTGATTTCGGCCTGATTGATGTGGTGTAGGCACGAGATAGTTGGCGTCGTGACCGAGGTCGGTTCCAAAGTGACCAAGTACAAGGTCGGGGACAGGGTCGGAGTCGGCTACTTTGTTGGTTCCTGCCTGACCTGCGCAAACTGTGCTGACAACCTTGAGAACTACTGCCCCGGGATGATCCTAACATCTGGGGGCAAGGGCGTCGATGGGACCATGACCTATGGGGGTTACTCTAACTTCATGGTCTGCGATGAGCATTTCGTCGTTAGGATCCCCGATAGCATGCCTTCCGATGGTGCGGCTCCCCTGCTCTGTGCTGGGGTCACGGTGTACAGCCCGTTGAGGTATTATGGGCTTGATAAGCCCGGGATGCACTTGGGCGTGGTCGGCCTCGGTGGGCTTGGCCACATGGCTATCAAGTTCGGGAAAGCGATGGGGCTTAAGGTGACTGTTATTAGCACCTCTCCTAAGAAGAAGCCCGAGGCGATGGAACGCCTTGGCGCTGATGCATTCCTGGTCAGCCGTGACCCAGAACAGATGGAGGTATCTTTTGCGAGATGTTTGTCTCACTACAGGTATGATTTAGGTTGTGATTTTAAGGAGTTGCTACATATGAATAGGGTGCAACAGGAACATTTGACGGAATCATCGACACCGTCTCGGCAGTTCATGCTCTCCTTCCCCTACTGAGACTTGTGAAGACTAACGGAAAGGTTATTGTGGTGGGCGTCCCCGATAAGCCGTTCGAGCTGCCCTCCTATGGGCTTATCATGGGTACGTGCTTCTGCCGATCTACACCAACCATCACAATGTAACTTCCTAAGCTACACAGGGCGGCTAAGATTGGGAATTCCAGGTCGGAAGATGGTGGGAGGAAGCAACATAGGAGGGATAAAGGAGACACAGGAGATGATTGATTTTGCAGCGGATCACAACATAACAGCTGATATCGAGGTGATCCCGATGGACTATGTGAACACGGCGTTGGAGCGCCTCCAGAAGGCAGACGTGAGGTATCGTTTTGTCATTGACGTCGCCAAAACCTTGAAGCCTTGAGAGAGGAAGCCTTCCTTGTTAGAGGTTCCAATCAGTCATATGCTGTCACAATCTATCTTGAACTATTTGTGACTGACTATTAATGTCGCCCTCGTCCTTGGTCTCTCGTCTTGAACAATAGTTTCGGCCAATATGCATGTCATATGTTTTTCTTTTGATATGAATTACCACGACAGAGAGTCGATTACCATGCCTCATGTTCAGAGGCCAGTTATCTCAATAGTTTTGTTCTAAGGCAGCCTATTCGAACAAGGGAATGACGACGGAGATGTTGTCAATATTGTTGAAGTGTGCAAACCCAAGTCACACGGAATTACCGAGGTAGTAAATAAGTCAACGGCTGGAGAAAGCAATTCACAACTACTTATCCTAGTTTGATTGGAAGTACGCTCATCATCCAATCAAATTTAGACCGGATGTTAAATTATTTTGAAAATGAAATCAATCATTTGGCCTCCCTCCTCAAGACAGACAAACGTTAGACTGCTGTTTATGAAATTAGTCATACAATCCAAAACTTAGCCGGAGTTAATTAATCATATGCTTTTGTTAGATCAAACAAAAGGAGGATGCGACAAGCCCCGGACGTCATGACTCCCCCCCTTCTTTCCCTGTTTCAACCACTCATCCCTGGCCTCTCCCTTTCTCACTCACTCACTCACCCTACAACCACCACCACCCCCGAATTATCTCGTCCATATGGCGGATGCTCCAGAGAAGGATCACCAGGTGGAGGCGTACGGGTACGCGGCCAGGGACTCCTCCGGTCACCTCTCCCCCTTCAAGTTCTCCAGGAGGTCAGATCATCAAAGCCCCTCTCTTTTTTTAACTCTCTCTGCGTCTGCAGTTATCTCTTGTCATAAACCTTCAACTCACTAAAACAAAGTCATATCTAAATCGAAACGTCGAATCCATAGCTTCGATTTTCTCGACAGGGGTAGATCTCTCGGGATCGACAACGTTGTTTGATCACAAGTCTTAAGCTAAGATTTGAAGCAAATTTCGGCCTATAATAATTGTGATCTATTAGAATCGTTGATTTTATATATATACAAGTAAAATTTGTAATCTGAAATGGATTAATTAATTAAGTAATCTGAAATTTTTAGTTAGACGATGACAAGGAAAACTCACAGTAGCACATCTCTAACTAGTATTTGAAATGGATGATGTGTTTATGGAAGGGCGACGGGGGAGAAGGACGTGGCCTTCAACATAACTCACTGCGGCATTTGTCATTCCGACCTTCATTTCACCAAGAATGAATGGGGCATTGCTGCTTACCCTGCGGTCCCCGGGTATGCTAGCTTCTCCCTTAACCATCCGATTGAGTGACTCTTAGGCGCACTAGTAACACAAGTGGTTTCGACCTAAAATGATGTGGCGTAGGCACGAGTTGGTTGGAATCGTGACTGAGGTCGGGTCCAAGGTAACCAAGTACAAGGTTGGGGACAGGGTCGGTGTTGGCTGCCTTGTAGGGTCTTGCCGGTCCTGCACCAACTGTGCTGATGACCTTGAGAACTACTGCCCTGGGTTGATACTGACATACGGAAGCAAGGACGTCGACGGGACCAGGACATATGGCGGGTACTCCAACTTCATGGTCTGCGACGAGCATTTCGTCATTAGGATCCCGGATAGCATGCCTTCCGATGGTGCGGCTCCCCTGCTCTGTGCTGGGGTCACGGTGTACAGCCCGTTGAGGTACTACGGGCTTGATAAGCCCGGGATGCACTTGGGCGTGGTTGGTCTTGGCGGGCTTGGCCATATGGCAGTAAAGTTTGGGAAAGCAATGGGGCTTAAGGTGACTGTTATTAGCACCTCTCCTGGTAAGAAGTCTGAGGCGATGGAACGGCTCGGTGTCGATGCGTTCTTGGTCAGCCATGATCCTGAGCAGATGCAGGTATTTTGTCATTAGATGTCTGTCTCGCATGAGTATAACTTACTACTTTTGATAGATAATATGGCGTTATTACATTTGAATAGGGCGCTGTGGGAACATTGGATGGAATCATTGACACGGTCTCAGCAGCTCATTCTCTCCTTCCCCTAGTGAGACTTGCGAAGACTAACGAGAAGGTTATCTAGGTGGGTGTCCCTAAGAAGCCGTTCGAGCTGCACTCCTTTGGGATTATCATGGGTACATGCTTGTGCCAATCTATGCTGACCACCATGAGATAACTTCTTAATCTACACGGAGCTAAGATCGGGAATTGCAGGTCGGAAGATGGTGGGAGGAAGCAGCATTGGAGGGCTGAAGGAGACGCAGGAGATGATTAATTTTGCAGCAGAGCACAACATAACTGCAGACATTGAGGTGATCCCTGTCGATTACGTGAACATGGCCATGGATCGTCTCCAGAAGGCAGACGTGAGGTATCGTTTTGTCATCGACATCGCCAACACCTTGAAGCCCTGAGGGAGGCTTTATCAAGGTTCTGATTGGTCACGTGTTGTTATCACCTACTTCAAAGTACTTGTCAGTATTAAGGGCGTGCTTGCCATTCGTCTGTCTGCTAAAAATAATCGCTTTTTTCCAATTCGTTCACATTCTGTGTGAACAAACAGGAATAGAGTACTTTGTTGGAGCCCTTTGATCAAGCAATAAAATGCTATATTCTAGCGTCGTCGAAAGCATCCAAAAGTTTCCATAGCCTGTCTCAAGCTTTGTTTTATTAGAATACGGGCAATTTGGTTTACTTGCATCAAAACAGGATGGCAACAACAACACGTCAAGGACTGCAATGATCAATCATGGTGAAGTTAAAATGAGATGTTCTGGACTTCGCCTCAGGACAGCTTGACGACCAGCAGTTTTTATCGATATCGCTCAGGCTATTGCGCTTTAGGGTAGAAATCTGCTGGCTGTTTCATTCGGTCAACTTTATGGCATATAAATGCAAACAGTCGATCTGCCTATAAGATGAGCTTGATGGCATCGATTGCTAAAGTGGTCATTGTTCCTTCGACAGTGATCGATTTCGATCAGCGCAGCACGATGTTCCTTTCATTTTGCCTTTTCTTTGAAGAGCTCTGGCATGCATTCTAGTCTTCTACTCTTATAAATGTCGAACTGTGACCTTTAAACTCTCGACTGACATTATCCATATAAAACAAATTATATTTATATTGTCATTAACTTGAACAACAATCCTAACCCCTGGATGTATGTGGTTGTAGTCGGTCTCGGCAGGCATGGCCATATTGCTGTTGAGTTCAGGAAACCGGTGGGGCTTAAGGTGACAGCTATTAGCACATCTTCTAGTAAGAAGTCCTAGGCAAGGCACATCAGATGGCATCATCAATGCTTTTTCGATGACTCATGCTCTGTTTCCTCTGTTCTCCCGTGAAGATGAATGGAAATGTTAACCTGGTCGGTGACTCACAAGAAGCAGTTCAAGCCACAGTCTGTCGGGCTTGTCATTACTTCATAGTCCAAATACTAAATCATTAGTAGTAAAGATGATAAAACATCAACATAGTCCATGCCTGCGTGAATTCGATTAATACAATATGCTGCTCACAGACGAGAATTGTGACTGCAGGACAGCAGATACATTGTCTCGGTGGTTTTCAGGATCGAATATCCCCCCGGATCCGATGATATTAGACAGATGTGTGCCATCAAGAAACTCGAAGGTAAAGCAAATCAGTTACTTTGAGGTCATCAATTATGCCATATGTCCTCGAGAAAACCCCCTCAATCGAACTCTTCATCCGGCCATTTGCATGGCCAATTCAGCACTTAAGGGAGGGCGTTCTTATGTGACAAGTCATTTGCTGGGCCACGATGGAATCAATGATACTTCTTGTCATAGAAAACACAAGCTGATATAAGCATAAGTGATGTCAAGAATTATCTTGGTCGATGAGAGCAAAGCGAAGCAAACAAAACTATGAAGATACTTCTTGTAGAGAGTCACATCTTAGCGGAACATGCTTAAGAGTGGGCAATATGCCCCTTTCTAAGGCATGGCATTTTTGAACTTCGCCGTAGTGACAGCTCATTGCCCTCCAGAGCAACAACGATGTCCCTGTCGTATAGCTGGTTATTGCCTCTATAGAAGACATCGGCCGGTGATTTCGGTTAGCCTCTTCAGCATCGAAATGTGTAAAACAATCGATAAGCCTTATAGAACATGTTTCCATTTTGATTGGTCTTAGCGATAACGACCAGCTTCCGGGAGTAAATGATAGGTGATCAGGAAAAACTTCTCTGGCATTTTTCATTGTGTGCGTGTAAACGAGGCAACTGGCGTCATTAGATGAAGATAACATTCTCTATAAATATGCTTGCAGAGAGGCAATTAGAACCAGGAAATGAGCAAGCACTCATGGCTTCATATTTGACGATTCTTTTCTTGATGGAGGCCATTATTGTTTTCCTTAATCGCAACACAATCGTGGACGGTTTGCCCAACGTTGTTCCTTCAAGTTGTCAATGCGGTCCCGAAGATGATCCTCTGAACGATCTACAGGAGGCATTCCGCCAAATCATCCCTCTGATCTTACTTAACACTGGACCAAACAACAACAACCTGACTCTCCACCACCGGGTTGGAAACTCGGTCGGCTACGCCTGGGGGAATTGTGAAGGCCATATCTCGGCAGCCGATTGCGAACAATGCCTCTGGGTTGCATCGGTGGACAACGTTCATGCGGATTCAGCAGGAGAACCGAATGCCTGCTCCCGGACTGCCTTCTGCTATATACGGATCTACCCATTAGATGAGTGTTCATTAATCAGAGTATGTTATGGGGATTTCATCCCGTCATACCCCAATTTTTTTTAAAAGAAGAAGAAGAAGAAGAGGAAGAAGAAGAAGAAGAAGAAGAAGAAGAAGAAGAAGAAGACGACGACGATGCAGGGAATTCAAACGAAATTCCGTCTCTGCAATTCGATTGCAGAGACGGAATACAACTTCGATTCCGTCTCTGCAATTCACTGCAGTACCGTTAGCAGTACAGTAGACAGCGTCGCTCCCCTTCTCCTCTTTTACCCGCTTTTGTCCTTTTTCCAACTTCCTTCTTCCATCTTCTTCTCAGGGCTTGATCTTCAGCAGCCCACCAACGTGGTCCATCCTTCCAGCCCAACATTCCAATCAATCCAACACGCGTCAAGGCCTAAGGTCAACGAGATCTCTCTCCTCATTCACTACGGCTGACCCCCTGATTCCAGCCCCATCCTCGACGGACAACGATTACAAGTCTCGCTGCTCCAGATCCGGCTTCCCGACTCCAGTCTTGTTTACGCGCAAGTGGAGGGGTAATCGTTGTCCGTCGACGGACAACAAAACCGACTCCAGTCTCCGTTTTGTATTAATCCATTGGTTACGCGCAAGTTGAGGGGTGGGTTTAAGCTCAGATCGTATGTCTTTGTTACGCTTTCATAGTAATTTTTGTAAACGCGGTATGATCCATCTTTCGTGAAAATAATTTTAATAAATTTAGCTATTTTCAAAGTCTCAAAAAATTTTTTCGGATGGTTTACTTCGTTTATTCGGTATTTATGCAGGCATCTCGAGGGCGCCTTGCGGACAACCAAGGGTCACACCCCATAGAACGTATTTAAGATAACGAAGTATTCGAGTGATTATTTGGATTCTCGAAGAACAAGACCTTCTAAAGACGGGTTCGCACTCACCAACGTTACGGCATCAGCGGCTCGCCAGATTCGCCGTATACTTATTATAAAAATAGCACCGTAAACCCAACGGGGCGTTCTATAGGGAGCGAGAAATGGTACAAACACCCGGTTCTCCCTTGAATTTATTTTTGGCTTAGAAACTATTAAGAACATTAATAAATTTATGTTGCTTGCATTTTGTCCGAAAGTTCAATTTTTAGAAAGAAATATTTTCATAAAAATTATTCATATAGACATTTTAAGCATTAATGAGCTCGAAATCATTTTTTTAATATCAAACAACTTCTTTTCTAAAACCGAGATCAAATAAATTCAGACATCGGAAACATGATAAACGCCTCCATTTTCTTTGTGATGCATGCGATTTAGTAATCCATAATTCCCGAACCTTAACGAATCTCTATAGTTTTTCTATCTTGTACTTAATGTACGCGCGCCTTCCGGCCTAGCACGCGCATAGCGGTTCGGACGACCCGAGGATCTGGGCCCGCTCCCCTAGAGTCTTCCGGTTGGCGTCGCGACTCGAGCGTCGAACGCTGCGGAAAAGACCAGGGTGGTCCCTCCTTCGATTCCTGATCGGGTCTGCCCGGACTCTTCGCCGATCGTCTCCATGCTCCTTAAGAGGCGACGGGCGAAAAGAAGCGCATGGCCCGAGGAGGAAGCTTCAGGAGGTTCCTGGAGCGGCTCGTGTCGCCGTCACCCATCCAAAATGACTTCGTAAAAAGGGTGGTTGTTTAACTTAGGTGAACTATTACGGAGTCCCCACCGACTTATTTTTTTTAAAAGCTTAGTTTAAGTCGGAAAACCAGAGTAGATTCGAGGATTCCTAATTACTGACTCTTACATCTAAACATGCGAAAATGTGGCGTTTGCTCCAAAAGGTTTGCTTTTGGTTAACGGGCGTTGGACCCGATTCAGGCGTTGGACCGAACTCATGTGTATTTGTTTAACAATCACATGCGACGATAAACCTATGGGCCTAAGGCATGCGGACAGGCACAGACAATTATTTAGATCAAAAGGAGTGGGGAAGGGCGGTGATCGTGGACCTATGCACTTGGGCCCATGACTCGTTACAAGTGGAAATAATAAAAAAAAAATCGGGAGGCCCGCACCTCCCTCATGTACCTGAGATGACGGTTGGGGCCGCTTTATTATCTTGACATCGCGGTTTTTAGGCCGAGGTGGATCCACGCGGTTTGATACACGCGCCTTTGAGTTAATCTTCAAGAATCCGGGTTTGAACTTTCGAAATTAAGCGCTCGATGTACGGGGTAATTTTTATCCCCAAATGTCGGAGGATGACTCCTTGGTGCATCCATATCGAGACAACCGGGCGATGTCTCCGCGTCCCAAATAAGTCCAACGCATCGTTGATGTATTTTTCATGTAAGATAAACATGAAATATGCGTTAGTTATCATAATAATCATATCAATCGATAATTGTATGAATATTCCTATTATTCTAAACGCATGTAAAAGGGACGTACAAAAATCGATCACTGCAATGTTTATGAAAAACAGTCACACACATTTGTTCAAGTTATATTCGGGGTAAAGATAAAATTTGTCAAAGCAAGAAGTCTTCGCAGACACATGGGAGAGCATAATAAAATAATAAAAAAGAAAATAAAAAAAAACGAACAAACAAACGATTAGAAAACATCACAATTGCTTTGACCAAGTCAAAATTAATTGAGTGAGAGAGGAATTGTTACCTCTGTGAGACGAAACGAGGAAGGCCTTCGACTTTGCTAGTTATCTGTGTCTTTCTAAAAAAAGGAGGGTTGGCTTAGCGAAGCCTCGTCTGTCTCGAGCCTTCATCCTTCTCCCACAGCTCGATCACGGTGAAGACGATGGAGATCGCTTCTGTGCGACGACGGCTTCTAGAGCTGGGCTTCGGCTGTCCTGCCACGGGTCCGGGGAGAAAGGGGGCATGGCTCGCGGTGGTGGCGCTGATTGGCTGGCGGGAGGCACCGTTAGTCAGCCTGAAGATGCGAGGAGGGACGTGGGTCGCTGGGCTGTTGCCGGTTCCGAGGGCTTCGGGGGAGGGGCTAAGACGGGGAGCCGCCACCGTTAGGTCTGGGAACCGAGGAGAACGTGGGTCGCCGTGGGTTGCCGAGCTCGGATCCTGTAGGGGAGCAGAGGAGGGGTAACAGGAGAGGGTCGTGAACCCAGCGGGGGCGCTGGAGCCGTCTTTGTCGGCGTCGACCTCCTCCATGGCTTGGCGGACGTCCTCAGCGTTGGTGAGAACGGGAGAGGCAGAGAAGGAGGAGGGGACATGGTTTGTCGCCGTCCTGGAGTTTGGAACGTCGGTGAGGAAGCTGGTCTTGCCACCGTGAGGTTTGAGGGGGCGCCGAAAGAGGAGGGTGATGGCCGAGAGAGATGGGTTCGCCGTCGGGCTTGCTGGAGGCCTCGCCTGCGAAACCCGTGGATGCTACTTCTGTTGGAGAGGTTGCCGTGGAGAGCGAGAGCAAAGAAGAAGGAGGGCAGTGGGTTCCATGCCTCCGTTTCTGGTTGGGTGATTGTCGTTGTTCGTCGCGTTGAGGATACAGCGCGGCTGAGAATGGTGCCCTGTTCCTCGGGAGCAGACGGACGTGGGTCATCCCGGGGGACAGTCGCTGAGAAGAGAGAAAGGAGCACGCCGAAGCTCCATCAAGATCGTCGTCACTTCCTCGTAGCCGCTACTGTTGCCTAGAACATCGAGGGAGGTTGATCCATGGTGGCTCGGGAACGGCGGGGAGAGGTTGCTCTTCGCTGGCGCCGTTTCTGTGGGGGGCAAGAGGAGGCTGAAAAGGAGAGCCGCCTTGGGGCTGGAACTTGATGCTCGGATTCAAACGCTGGGCGTGGAGACGACCGTCGCTGGAGAAGATGTCGAGAGGATGGGAGCTCCGTCGCCGATCCTTGGGGGGATTTGCAGCTGCTGTGGTGCTTCGTTGGATGCCCATGAGGAACCGTTGCGCTGACATGGATGGACGTCCGCTGTTGGAGGTCGATGCCGCTGTTGCCGTGTCCAGTGAAGTTGAAGCCGGCTGCCACCAGAGGTATGATGTCCTCCCTGTTGTCGCCGTCGCTTGTTCCGCTTGGATTGGTCGTCAACGGGGGTTTCCGCGGCAGACTCCTCTTACCTTGGTGAGGAGACAGGTGGAGCTGGGTTTGAAGACAACTTTCGCTGAGAAAGCGTTACTGCAAGAGGAGACGTCGAGAGGACAAGAAAGCAGGAGAGACTTAGCTGTGAGCTGGCTGATGCGACTTTGGCGCTGCTGGAACAGGGGAACATGGAGGTCCGTCACAACATGTCCTCGGATTGGTATGGCCTTGATGCGGCTATGGACTCGCTGCCTTGGAGGGTTGCTTCACTGTTGCGATGGGGAGCTGGTCCGCTGCCGCTTGTGGATGTCGGAACTGGTGAAACGTTGCGCTGGAAGGGATATCGGGGCAGGAAGTTGGTTGGCCGTCGCTGGATCTTTGTTGTCTTGTTGGAGCATCCATCTGGAGCCATGACAAATTGTTGCCGGTAGGAGATGGCTCCTGGGAGAATTTGTCGTCTGCGGCAGAGGAGACCATCGCCGCTTTCTGGAGCTAGCCGCAATGCCAAATTAGTTGTTGCTTTAAGAGAACATGATCGTCTGTTGCCGAGATTGCCGGAGGATGGTTCTTGTTGCCGCCTGTTCTGAAGACGCTCGGGAACTGCGGAAGTCGGGAAGACTTGGGGATGCGGTCGCTGGACTCGGGAATGTCGAAGAGACTGGGTTGCCACCACTACTAGTTCTGATGACGCCGTGGAGGCAGGTTGCTGCCAAGAGGGATCGAGAAAGTTGATTTTGCCTCGTTCAACCTTGCTGGAGGATGGCCAGGATGCGGCCGGGAAGGAGCAGGGACTTGTCTTTCTGGTCCCATGTCTCCAGGTGAGTGATCTCCCTCCTTTGAGTGCCCTGTTGTCTGTCTCTTTTGTAACTCCCTCTGCTGTTTATGTCCCCCCGTCTCCCAGGAAAAACTTCTGTTTCCGAAAATCTCAGGGAATTGTGGGAGTCGAGACTGTTGAGATGTTTTTTTTTTGATAAGATAACCGATGTTATGCTCCATCTTCCTTGCAGGATACGTGGATAACGGGAGGAGTTTGTCCAGTGTGGGGAAAGGATGTTTGTTTTATGTATACACATTTTTTTTATTTTTTGTAAAATGGGTCCTTTGGTTGTATGGACTTGGGCTTTGGCCATCTTAGAGAATGCACTTTGGATTTATTATTGTTTATGGCCCGTGTATCAATTTGAGGTATTACAGTTTGCCCCTCCTTGGGAGGGAATCTGGAAAGATTCGCTCGCAAGGACATCGGGAATACCTCAAATTATATTTCGAGAGTGTCTTTGATAGACGTGCACCCTGAACGCACTTAAAGAAAATCATTAGTCACAACGAAAATAAAAACAACTAAATGTACATGCACATTATGTTTTGTTTTCTTTTTCTCTTTTAAAGCATGTTTTAAAGCGAGAGCAGAGAAGGTTTTCTGATTTCTTTCGTGTTTTACCCTCATTTCTGAAAGCCATTTCAGTTGGATTTCAAAATTCCCTTGACTTGAATGCTCATGTATCGGTCGAAGGAGACTTTACTTGGGTTGTAATGTAGGTTCGGCATAAGGCCTTTAGACTGAAAGTTTAAATTCTCTGTCTGAAAGAAAAAGTTTAAGGACCTCATCGAAAGCTGGATCGTAGAGGTTCCACCATTCAAGCAAATTTTCCATCTTTCAGACAGCCCGCCAGTTTAGGCATTCCGTTGGTTTACTGATAAGCATGGACACTCCACTTTGGGAAAAGCTTTGTCTTTGACTTGTTTGAAGGATAGCACCTTTGCTCTTGCGACCGTCAATATTGGTCCTGGTGCTTTATTTTTGCTCTTTTGATTTTGATTTTGCGCTTTCTTTTAAAGACTTTGGTCTTTGCGCTAATTCTTTCTTTTCACTGCTGGATCATAGGATTTGCCCCGCTTTGTTTTCTAATATTTTCATTGGAATTTGTGTCTTTCGAGAAGCTCTTTGGAGAGTTCGGTCTTTGGGAACGATTCAACTAGTAGGCTTAACCGTCGATGGTGCCTCTTCGCCTGAATTTTAAGGAAGTGTAGCCCCTACGATCCGTTGCTTCCGGTTTCTAGCTACAAGATCTTCTTTAACCTCGATGTGAGGCGGTCCTTAGACTTGTTAGGTGTAGCGTATACGAAAACTTCAACTTTGGCTAGAAAGGGGCTAGCAATGGTTGACGTTTCGTGTTTGGGATAGAGAAGAATTGCTCGATCTCATCCCGGCAGAGCATCTTTTGTCAAAGGATTTGTTATCCTCCTGAACGCTTGTGTATGAATCCTTACAGTGTTTGCACTCATCACTCTGGGTAAGTGTTTTGGAATAGGCTTACCTTTTCCACTCTCGCTCAGAAACGTTTTATTAAAGATAATCCCAAATTATATGCAAATGGGCACACGAATGTTTAAGAAGTGAATAGGTTTAGATACTCAAACCTCCGCGGTGCTCTTGTGCACTTTCGAGGGGAAAGTGTTTGCACTTTTATGCCCCAGTCATGTGTTTTGAGATTAGAATCAAACGGCTTCCATCCGACCACCCTTGCCATTGCCCAGGAGTTTGTACTGTACTGTGAGGATGCCCATGTACCCACACAGTCGACAACGGACAGAGACAAAGTTAGTTCATGTACTTCGACTCTTGTTTGGGGAGATAACAATGAAATGAAGTATCCACTGGGGAGATGAGGCGGATATGTCCGTCTCAATGATAGTTCAGGAGGAATATGCTTGTATGTTCGATCCTTGTTGAGGAATGCGATGCATGTAATCAACTCCAGCTTGAACGAAGGCAGGACTCCAGCTGGGGAAATGGAGATACGACTCCATCTAGGGAAATATAAGAAATTTTGTTAGAGAGTAGTGTAGATGATACTCCCTTTTGGTATGATTATCTTTGGTGATGACAAAGGCAATCTCGAAACTTTAGTTCGAAATTTTCCACCCAACCGCCCGCGCCTTTGTCTGTAATGTGGGATGCTCGTGTACCTACATTAAGCAAAGGACAGACAACAAGTGAGCTCATGTAACTTGTTTCTTTTAGAGTAGGAATGAAATTTGCTCATGTAACTTCATTTATATGAAAAGTGAAGTAGAGTTTTGATACTTCCCTTTTCTATATGTTTCGTCATTGCATCTTCGTCCGTAGGAATCAAAGGATTGACAAAATAGTTACTCTTGCTTGACGTCTGTTGTGTAAGGGAGTTCATGTACCTATCAAACAGATGGCGAGAAACAAGTGAGTTCGTGCGACTTGTTCCTGTTAGAGTAAGAATGAAGTTTGCTCATGTAACTTCATTTGTAAGAAAGGTGAAGTAGAGTTTTTGTACTTCCCTTTCGTATAATTTCGTCATTGCGTCTTCGTCCGATGGAGTCGAAGGTTTGACGAAATTGCTGTAAGACTTTGGCTTAAAGCTTTGCCGCCCTCGCCTTTGCCATAGGAGTTTTGTACCATTCGTGTGAGGAGCACTTGTACCCTTTTCATGTAATTTGTTGTCTTGTTGATGACATGTTGTTTTGAAACTTTGGTCCGAAATATGTTGATTGTATGCCTAGGATGTTCATGTACTTCTCCTTTTCATGTGATTCGTTCGTTTGTCAATGGGGAATTAATCTTGTCCCAGGATAGCTTAGAGGTGATGCCCCAGGATTGCTAGGAGATATGTCTATGATCACTCAGAGATTTGCCCCTGGATCGGTCGGGGATTTGTCCCGGATCGCTTGTAGATTTGTCTATGATTACTTGGAGATTTGCCCCAGGATTGTTCGAAGATCTGTCCCATGATCGTGTGGAGATTTGCCCCGGATTGTTCACGTAATGTCGTCTTCATTGTTTTTCCAACGAAGGCTGTTTTGAAACTTTGGCTCGAAACTTTTCCACCCTACCACCCTCGCCTTCGTCGTCTGTCTAGGATGTTCATGTACCTATAAGACAAGCCAAAGGGTAAAACGAGTGAGCTCATGTAACTTGTTCTGCAGAGAAGGTATTAGTTGATGAACGAATACTCCCTTTCATGTAGATTGTCGTTTTGTTGACAACGAATGATATTTTGACGCTTTGGCTCAAAATTGTTTCCAGGCTTTGGCTCGAAACTTTACCACCCTGCCACCCACGCCTTCGTCAACATGCGACAAGGGCTAAAATAAGTGAGCTCATGAAACTTTTTTTGCAAGGAAGAATTGATCAAGGAATGGATACTCCCTTTCATGTATTATAATATCAAAGAGTGTCAACGTTGAATGTTTGTGACGGTTCTCTTCGATAAGATGATTGACTTCGGTTGAATGCCCCGGATGTGCAAAGTTGATGGCTTTTTGTGGTGCGCGTGGGCGATGACCGCAGCTATGGTGGGTGGGCTAGGGGATTGGCCGCTCATGTGGTGGGCCGAGATGCTTGTTTCTCGTCAATGCGTGAGGCGATGACTGACCTTCTCCTCTTTTCTTTGGTGAGAGTTGGTGGCTGAATACTGTCGGGATGACTGATTGGATGCCGTAGGGAATTCAAAGGGAATTGCCCCAGTTGAAGTATGCGTCATCGTTTGGTAGAAATCAAGTTCTTTGGTATTGGTAAGCTGTTGTGTGAGCTCCAGACGAGACATTTTGTACCAGTTGCGCTGTGTGTTCGACGTCGCTTGAAGAATTTGGTCCATGTTCATGTTTTTGGCGTTGGGATGCTGATTCGACATTCTTCAAGTTCTTTGGGAAGTTTGATCTTGCGAGGTTGTTGTGAAGACGGGTTTGCCCATAGTGCTAGAACGTACTGTTGGCACCGTGAAGAAGGCCGACGAGTCCTTGTGCCAGATTGTGGTGACTGATGATGTAGAGGGATCGCTTTTATTTCCTTGGAGCGATTTTCGGATCAGTAGAGGCGCGATGTTCCGACGCGTCCGTTTTTTGCATGTCCATGAACGGCTCTTTGGTTTGTCGTTAGTTTTGATGTTGATGGAGATTGGCCTTTTGAAATGTAACCTCCTTGGGGTTTTTAGGTTGCTGTAGATTCGGCTTTGAACCTTGGTAGTCGTTGGGTGATCTTTGGTCTTTGTTTTTGGCTTTGTACTTTGGTAGCCGTTGATAACACTTTGGGCTCATGTCATTGGACACACGGCTTAGGACCTTGGTAGCCGTATGGAAACTTTGGTCTCCATGTTGTTAGATGTTCGACTTTGGGCCAGGTAGCCGTCGATAAATCCTTGGTATTCTTGTGCTTGTAGATTTGTAATGTCATGCTTTGTCCCTAGTCCCGTTCGAGGAGCCATGTTGGAGAATTAAACCTCGGAAGGAAAATAGAGAGAATGTTTAGATTAGTATCATGCAATAATGTAATCGATGCATGATAAGTTTATATTGTTGCCTAATCGCACTCATATATGTGTATGCATTTACAAAGGAAATGCAATAATGTCATGAAATAATTATTGTAAATGATTTGTTAATTTGAAAACTGTAATTAGACAGACACTCATGTGGTTACCCAAATGTATGATATGCAATTGGCGGTAACATTAGGTAGGGTAATAAGACAAAAGAGGCTTCTTGAAGCCCATTGTAATAAGCTCGACCCAACTGCAAAACGAGCATTGTTAGTTTTACAGTTATAGCAGACAAAACGTACCTGATACCTGCCCCTGCACAAGTAGCAGTCACTCAGTAACAGACAAATGCACGTGCGGCGTTTGGTACCTGTAGTGGGCAATCAATGCTAGACTATCGGATGAAGGTTTCTAAACCTCCCTCGGACTAAGGGAGGCGGGGCCCCGGCCAAAAACCATACTGCAAATAGCAGCAGGCTGAGCCCTTCGGTGACCCCTCTAAAAATCCTAGCCCCGGGTTTGGGCACACCTGGATATGCCTAGGAAAGCAGTAAACAAACACAACCAAGAGAGCATACAAAGGGCACCGAGCCAAGCAATTACACACGCAAACAAGAACTCCTCTCCGCATGTGGATTAAAAATGTAATAGCGTTCGAAAGGAATCCACATGTAGAGTCCCCAGCGGAGTCGCCATCCAGGATGTACGCGCGCCTTCCAGCCTAGCACGCGCGTAGCGGTTCGGACGACCCAAGGATCTGGGCCCGCTCCCCTAGAGTCTTCCGGTCGGCGTCGCGACTCGAGCGTCGAACGCTGCGGAAAAGACCAGGGTGGTCCCTCCTTCGATTCCTGATCGGGTCTGCCCGGACTCTTCGCCGATCGTCTCCATGCTCCTTAAGAGGCGACGGGCGAAAAGAAGCGCATGGCCCGAGGAGGAAGCTTCAGGAGGTTCCTGGAGCGGCTCGTGTCGCCGTCACCCATCCAAAATGACTTCGTAAAAAGGGTGGTTGTTTAACTTAGGTGAACTATTACGGAGTCCCCACCGACTTATTTTTTTTAAAAGCTTAGTTTAAGTCGGAAAACCAGAGTAGATTCGAGGATTCCTAATTACTGACTCTTACATCTAAACATGCGAAAATGTGGCGTTTGCTCCAAAAGGTTTGCTTTTGGTTAACGGGCGTTGGACCCGATTCAGGCGTTGGACCGAACTCATGTGTATTTGTTTAACAATCACATGCGACGATAAACCTATGGGCCTAAGGCATGCGGACAGGCACAGACAATTATTTAGATCAAAAGGAGTGGGGAAGGGCGGTGATCGTGGACCTATGCACTTGGGCCCATGACTCGTTACAAGTGGAAATAATAAAAAAAAAAATCGGGAGGCCCGCACCTCCCTCATGTACCTGAGATGACGGTTGGGGCCGCTTTATTATCTTGACATCGCGGTTTTTAGGCCGAGGTGGATCCACGCGGTTTGATACACGCGCCTTTGAGTTAATCTTCGAGAATCCGGGTTTGAACTTTCGAAATTAAGCGCTCGATGTACGGGGTAATTTTTATCCCCAAATGTCGGAGGATGACTCCTTGGTGCATCCATATCGAGACAACCGGGCGATGTCTCCGCGTCCCAAATAAGTCCAACGCATCGTTGATGTATTTTTCATGTAAGATAAACATGAAATATGCGTTAGTTATCATAATAATCATATCAATCGATAATTGTATGAATATTCCTATTATTCTAAACGCATGTAAAAGGGACGTACAAAAATCGATCACTGCAATGTTTATGAAAAACAGTCACACACATTTGTTCAAGTTATATTCGGGGTAAAGATAAAATTTGTCAAAGCAAGAAGTCTTCGCAGACACATGGGAGAGCATAATAAAATAATAAAAAAGAAAATAAAAAAAAACGAACAAACAAACGATTAGAAAACATCACAATTGCTTTGACCAAGTCAAAATTAATTGAGTGAGAGAGGAATTGTTACCTCTGTGAGACGAAACGAGGAAGGCCTTCGACTTTGCTAGTTATCTGTGTCTTTCTAAAAAAAAGGAGGGTTGGCTTAGCGAAGCCTCGTCTGTCTCGAGCCTTCATCCTTCTCCCACAGCTCGATCACGGTGAAGACGATGGAGATCGCTTCTGTGCGACGACGGCTTCTAGAGCTGGGCTTCGGCTGTCCTGCCACGGGTCCGGGGAGAAAGGGGGCATGGCTCGCGGTGGTGGCGCTGATTGGCTGGCGGGAGGCACCGTTAGTCAGCCTGAAGATGCGAGGAGGGACGTGGGTCGCTGGGCTGTTGCCGGTTCCGAGGGCTTCGGGGGAGGGGCTAAGACGGGGAGCCGCCACCGTTAGGTCTGGGAACCGAGGAGAACGTGGGTCGCCGTGGGTTGCCGAGCTCGGATCCTGTAGGGGAGCAGAGGAGGGGTAACAGGAGAGGGTCGTGAACCCAGCGGGGGCGCTGGAGCCGTCTTTGTCGGCGTCGACCTCCTCCATGGCTTGGCGGACGTCCTCAGCGTTGGTGAGAACGGGAGAGGCAGAGAAGGAGGAGGGGACATGGTTTGTCGCCGTCCTGGAGTTTGGAACGTCGGTGAGGAAGCTGGTCTTGCCACCGTGAGGTTTGAGGGGGCGCCGAAAGAGGAGGGTGATGGCCGAGAGAGACGGGTTCGCCGTCGGGCTTGCTGGAGGCCTCGCCTGCGAAACCCGTGGATGCTACTTCTGTTGGAGAGGTTGCCGTGGAGAGCGAGAGCAAAGAAGAAGGAGGGCAGTGGGTTCCATGCCTCCGTTTCTGGTTGGGTGATTGTCGTTTTTCGTCGCGTTGAGGTTAAAGCGCGGCTGAGAACGGTGCCCTGTTCCCCGGGAGCAGACGGACGTGGGTCATCCCGGGGGACAGTCGCTGAGAAGAGAGAAAGGAGCACGCCGAAGCTCCATCAAGATCGTCGTCACTTCCTCTTAGCCGCTACTGTTGCCTAGAACATCGAGGGAGGTTGATCCATGGTGGCTCGGGAACGGCGGGGAGAGGTTGCTCTTCGCTGGCGCCGTTTCTGTGGGGGGCAAGAGGAGGCTGAAAAGGAGAGCCGCCTTGGGGCTGGAACTTGATGCTCGGATTCAAACGCTGGGCGTGGAGACGACCGTCGCTGGAGAAGATGTCGAGAGGATGGGAGCTCCGTCGCCGATCCTTGGGGGGATTTGCAGCTGCTGTGGTGCTTCGTTGGATGCCCATGAGGAACCGTTGCGCTGACATGGATGGACGTCCGCTGTTGGAGGTCGATGCCGCTGTTGCCGTGTCCAGTGAAGTTGAAGCCGGCTGCCACCAGAGGTATGATGTCCTCCCTGTTGTCGCCGTCGCTTGTTCCGCTTGGATTGGTCGTCAACGGGGGTTTCCGCGGCAGACTCCTCTTACCTTGGTGAGGAGACAGGTGGAGCTGGGTTTGAAGACAACTTTCGCTGAGAAAGCGTTACTGCAAGAGGAGACGTCGAGAGGACAAGAAAGCAGGAGAGACTTAGCTGTGAGCTGGCTGATGCGACTTTGGCGCTGCTGGAACAGGGGAACATGGAGGTTCGTCACAACATGTCCTCGGATTGGTGTGGCCTTGATGCGGCTATGGACTCGCTGCCTTGGAGGGTTGCTTCACTGTTGCGATGGGGAGCTGGTCCGCTACTGCTTGTGGATGTCGGAACTGGTGAAACGTTGCGCTGGAAGGGATATCGGGGCAGGAAGTTGGTTGGCCGTCGCTGGATCTTTGTTGTCTTGTTGGAGCATCCATCTGGAGCCATGACAAATTGTTGCCGGTAGGAGATGGCTCCTGGGAGAATTTGTCGTCTGCGGCAGAGGAGACCATCGCCGCTTTCTGGAGCTAGCCGCAATGCCAAATTAGTTGTTGCTTTGAGAGAACATGATTGTCTGTTGCCGGGATTGCCGGAGGATGGTTCTTGTTGCCGCCTGTTCTGAAGACGCTCGGGAACTGCGGAAGTCGGGAAGACTTGGGGACGCGGTCGCTGGACTCGGGAATGTCGAAGAGACTGGGTTGCCACCACTACTAGTTCTGATGACGCCGTGGAGGCAGGTTGCTGCCAAGAGGGATCGAGAAAGTTGATTTTGCCTCGTTCAACCTTGTTGGAGGATGGCCAGGATGCGGCCGGGAAGGAGCAGGGACTTGTCTTTCTGGTCCCATGTCTCCAGGTGAGTGATCTCCCTCCTTTGAGTGCCCTGTTGTCTGTCTCTTTTGTAACTCCCTCTGCTGTTTATGTCCCCCCGTCTCCCAGGAAAAACTTCCGTTTCCGAAAATCTCAGGGAATTGTGGGAGTCGAGACTGTTGAGATGTTTTTTTTTTATAAGATAACCGATGTTATGCTCCATCTTCCTTGCAGGATACGTGGATAACGGGAGGAGTTTGTCCAGTGTGGGGAAAGGATGTTTGTTTTATGTATACACATTTTTTTTATTTTTTGTAAAATGGATCCTTTGGTTGTATGGACTTAGGCTTTGGCCATCTTGGAGAATGCACTTTGGATTTATTATTGTTTATGGCCCGTGTATCAATTTGAGGTATTACACTTAAAATAAGTCAGTGACGACTCCGACACGTTTTCAAAACTCGAAGCCTTATCGTCAAGGGTGAATTTTCATTTTAAATGGAATCGGAAATGGGATCCACCCGCGACCCATCCAGTAAATTCTCGGTTCAGAACGGTTTGTCATACCTTCTAGAAGAATTCATAACTTTTTTTGAAAGTGATTTGGCGGATCTCCATTAAAATTGACAAGAAGTGTTTAGAGGCACATCCACTAATGGACTTTGCCTGATTCAATTGTGACGAATGATATGTTTATCAAATGGCAGCTGACGAAAAACTATGGAATCTCAGATCAGAAGCCGGCTTCTGTGACTCACATCAGGTGGCCTAGTTAAGGGATTAAGCACAAGGCAATGATGTGATGATTCCAAAATCTGAAGCGGTTAAATTTGGTTTGGGAAATCGGCATAACAGTCCAGCACGACCCGGCTTGGATTCAAATGCAACAACTGAAGGACGTTATTGCTTATGCTCAAACAGTTGAATTATTCTGACAATCTAGAGTTTGTCTAATGTGTATCAACTTTTGTTCGTGTCACAGTCGGAGGACCCTCAAGACGGATATAGTCGTACATCACCCCTTGAAATAGGCTCTGAGCACGCGATTGAGTGATGTAGAGAGTGTTCATTCCTTGGCGAAGGACATGCCCTCTTACTTGGAAGCTGAAGAGCCAGTATAGACCATGGATCCCATGCCTCGCAATTGCATTGTCTGTCCCAATCAGTCCCGTGGAGCAGTAGGGGATGCCTCTAGCATCGTTAAACCATAACTAGAAACAAATGGTATTCCCTTCATTAGAGAGCTATGCCACCAAAGTTGGTGTTTATAACAAACGAACCGATGCGAGCCATGTACCTCCAAACGTGAACTTGTGGCCGATGCAAGTGCGAGTTGAAGCGTATAATTTCCTCTTGTTTCGACACTGCCAAGCTGAAACCTGATCTGCCAGGTCGTCGGAACATATGTATTCCCTTTGTCCCTGAAGCACAAATAATTGTGGAAGTAGAAAACAAGAAAGTGAATTTCCAAGGAAAGAACGATTGACAAGAAAATTTTCAATTCACCTTGTAACGTGAGCGTAGAACCAGTCTTTGTGATAATCACTGATGCCAACGGTATATACAAGATCATTCTTAGGATATAAATCAGCGTATGTTTTCCACAGTCCATATTGCCGAAACCTGGAGAGATGGACCAAAAATCTCGACAATGAAAACAGCTATGGGCGATGAATGTTATATTCTCAGTGAATTCCATCGAGCAGTGGAGAATACTTGTTTTTGTTGTCGTTGAGGAATAATTTGTTGACTAGATCAGGGTAGGGATCTGGCACGTAGAACTCCATGGCTGAACGATCAGGAATGCCGATTTCCCAGAGTGTTGGACCTTGTCTCGGCGGGCTGTATATGACATCCCCTAATTGAATTTTGGATCCTGCATAATAGGGAACACAAGCTCCACCTCCGAGTTCCAACATATCTCAGTGAATCTCTCATGACCGTATCTTTTGTTCATTAGATTCTTACCTGGAGCTATTTCGATTTGTTTCTCATACATGTAATCACCAAGTACACCAGGAACCCAGGCATACAGAGCATACGTTCCAGCACGGACGTTTCTAATAACAAAGTTTCCCTTGTTGTCTGCACGGGTCCAAAATTGATATCCCTGCAACCAAAGTTCACAGCAAGCAAAGTTCGACATGTTTTGGGATGATCAACGAGCGATATGAGTTAACAATTTGATTGCTTCGAGAACACTAGAAGCGTAACCTTGGTTTCTCTTTGCCATGATCCAACATCACCTGGTGCAGCAAGCCCAACATGGGCTGATCCACCTCCAATGTCCATTTCATGCAAATACCTAAATAAATGATTTAGAAAACTAATTTTTCATTAAACTAATTCAAAGTTAATTAAGCAGAGAATTATTTACCTGTCGTGCACTTTCAGTCGACCAGAGACTTCTCCTCGTTGACTCGAAGGAGGAAAATCGTCCGAGGTAGTGAAATTGTAAGGCCATCTTTCGACTTCCATCCGCATCTTGTGGAAGCAATCAATATCAACTACGATAGATACTATGGAAAAAGAATGCGGGGAAGCGATGAATCGAGTCAAGACGATGAATTTTTTTTAAACCTGTCGTTTCGCGTCCTCCCAAAGGGTCTGTGTCACGTTATTGCTGGGAGATGCAACGGAATTTAGGTAGATCATGATGGGTCCAAAAGACTTCTTCCATCTCTCTCCATTTCGGAAGAATGTGTTAACTTCCCTGCCCGCGTAATGGGTGCTGATAAACATCTGGAAGGAGATGTAACCAAAGAACAACGTGATGAAACATACTACAGTGGAAAAAGCACAAGATAACTAGGGTCATCGCGGACTGACCGCAAGTGTGATCGGCCCAACATGAGAAGTGAGGTCTTGTTTCACTGGTCCGCACGTAAGGTATTCATCACTAGGTGCGATCACCCAGAAACCCGTCGCTGGCCTATCACATATCCATCCATGCACCCTGATGTCTTGGTCTTCGGACGAGTATTGGTACTTATCATCAACCTAAAGTTGTCTTTGAAAATTTATCTAGATCCCCATCAATATTATCCAAATTCACTGTCAATCAACTGAGGAAGAGATACATACCTCTCCACTGGGAAGAAGAACAGCCTCGGGGTATGCCAGTGGCTTACCTTTCGCTCGGTCCTCCATTGTCGGCATGTACCTTTGCCTCTTGTCCGAAACCGCCATATACGTAAACCTAATCAATAAAGAAATTCTTAGATGCACTTCAATCACAAAATAAACTTGTCTTAAATGTTTTTGTAATATACTTCATTTTGTTGAGCCTGTACACTTTTCTAGCCTCTCCATATCCAAAGTCTGGCCAACCCTCTTCATGTTCCATAACTATGTATGTATAAAATCCAGAAGACCCGCGTAACATTACGTATCTGCACAACCCCCAAAAGTTAATTAATAATTATTAACCATGATTAATTATCAAATTATAATCTTGCCTCTTGTCTGAGTTCAATGGTGGAACAGCCCTAATGAAATTAGGAGTCCTTTCACTTCCCCACTGTCTCGAGAAGGAAACCTCGACGACATTATCCGTCTGCCGAACAACACGGAATCTCGTTCCTGCGAAACTACAAGAGACGGACAGAGTCAAGACATAATCAAGTGAAGACGTTTATGATGGAATCGCAGGAGATATAATTTACCTATCGTAATTGCTGGTTCCGTTCGGGGAGCTCCACACCATATCGTAATACCTGAATGAAATTGGGACATGTAATCAATGTTGATACCGAAATCTGAAACGTCGACAAAAATTAATTTTTACCCTCTGCTGGTTATTGATGCGGTATCATCCAACAGGTTGTTGATCCCGTTGTACTCGATCCCTATCACATCTCCTCTTGGAGATGACAGGGTGATTTGAACAATTCCGTTCTTCATCACCACCTGAATATTAAGTAAAGAACGATTAACTAATCTATGGACATTAACTGATTGATCGCATTTACATAGAATTTGGTTTGCAGAATGGAAGGAGGAATCGAATGGAATTGGGGATGGAGTGGAAGGAGGAAGGGAATGCCTAATAATTCCTTTCAAAATCAATATTATGGAATGAATTTCATTCAATTCCCAGTATTCCTTTGTTTGGTTGACAAAAATCATTTGAAATGAAATCTTCATTCCATTCCATTCCTTCCGCCATTCCACACACGCTACGCCACATTAGTTCGTTGTATGAAGAAGAAAAGGTTTTGATTTAACCTGGCCAGGTGTGCTCAAGTTCAGCGTAACTGGCCAGGAAGATGGAGAAGATGATTGCATCCTAACCTCCTCCCTGTAGTGAATAAGGAGAAAATATTGCATCATCGAACTTTTGTTGTCGGCCAAATAAGAGATTAACAAAGACAATAAGTCATCGCACACGAGTTACATGCAATGAATTGTTGGGAAGTAAGTCCCAGGAAAAATGTGATCGAAAATGAAGATAAGAAAAAAAAAACAATAATAGGAGATTTCAATTTGTCATGGAAAGTATGGATTAGATGAGCCGAACCAAAAAAGAGATGAACTTCATATACATAATCATGGACGTCACAACGATGGGCTTTTGCTCCATTTGCTCTCAATCGTGGTTGGTTACCCTTTACCTAAAAGCTAACAATTATGTGAAGGGTCCCAACCCATTATATGCAATGGCCCAGACTTGTTTATATTCGGTGTGAGACTATTCTCAATACTTCCCCTTAGTCTCACATCGGATCTTTTGTCCGGGGGTGGGGTATCCTCGTTCGGAATCTTTGTCCGACGAGACTAAATTGGCTCTGATGCCATGTTAGAAATTGTGGTTGATTGTTGGGATAGTCCCACACCGGATAGAATAGGCATGGGCCAACACCTTAGATAGAGTTGGGACCCTTCACCTAATTGTTAGCTTTTAGGTGAAGGGGAACCCCGACATAATTTCTAATATGGTATCAGAGATGTGGGACTTTTAGGTGAAGGGGAACCCGATATGGATCTTAGGGTTGGACCCTGCCAGCTTAACAATGGCGCCGAGAGCATAATCCGCCATAAAACGAACGATAGACCAAATAAACTTTCTGAATTGCGTGTTTTATGCATTCGTGGCCTGGCAGTTTAACAATGGCGCCGAGAGCATAATCCGCTAGAAAACGAACGAAAGGCAAATAAACTTTCTGAATGGCGTGTTTTAGGCATTCGTGGCCAGACCACGTACCAAAGGTACATAATCCGCCAGAACCAACGAAAGACCAAATGAACTTTCTGAATGGCGTGTTTTATGCATTCGTGGCCTGACCACGATCCGCCAGAACCAACGAAAGACCAAATAAACTTTCTGAATAGCGTGTTTTATGCATTCGTGGCTTGACCACGTACCAAAGGTACATAATCCGCCAGAACCAACGAAAGACCAAATAAACTTTCTGAATGGCGTGTTTTATGCATTCGTAGCCTGACCATGAGCCAAAGGTAAATAATCCGCCAGAACCAACGAAAGACCAAATAAACTTTCTGAATGGCGTGTTTTATGCATTCGTGGCCTGACCACGTACCAAAGGTACATAATCCGCTAGAACCAACGAAAGATCAAATAAACTTGACCAAATAAACTTTCTGAATGGCATGTTTTATGCATCCGTGGCCTGACCACGAGCTAAAGGTACATAGTCCGCCAGAACCAACGAAAGGCCAAATAAACTTTCTGAATGGCATTTTTTATGCATTTGTGGCCTGACCACGAGCCAAAGATAATCTCGGAGGCCGAGTTTTGTATGAAAGGGGAGGAGTTCATAGAAGAATATTAGGATGTAGGGAGGAATGACCTTTGTGTTGCCTCTGCCAGAGGAAAGCCAGAAGAGCACAACATCAATGGAAAGATTAGAGTAACCATAGCGGCGAATCTGCCATCAAAATCCATCCCTTGTTCAATAACACACTTTGTAGAAAACTCACAAAACAGTGATAATCCGAGTAAGAAAATCTTGATGATGTTACATTTATAGTCTAAGTTGAAGATGGCAAGTGGATCCCTCAATGACATATAAATGGTAATAAATCGAATGACTTACTTTTCCTGTAATTGATGGATAAAGTATCCTGCAAATTTTGTTGACTCATTAATGATTAAGGGGAAATGCTGTTCATAAGCATAAAATAATGACAATTTTTTTTTTATTTCTTTAATGAGTCCTTACTAGGACTTGAATCTCAAATATGTGATGTTTCACTTCAAATAAAATTTTTAATTTCCGAATCCATGCTTTTATGTCTCAAAAAGGTGACATGATTAAAATAATATTATTAATTATTATGGAATATATCAGCTGTTGATACCATTAACGTTAATAATTATTAACAATATGTGGAACTTCCTCTTTCTCTGGCTGTGAAGCCTTTCAAGGTCTTTGGATGGTATGATTCTCATGACGACGTAGCTTACCGTGTATGATGCTACTCCCTCTTGAAGAGATCCACGGTGCCCGTGGAAGATTTCCCCATCAAGCAGCAGGGAGTACGGTTTGTATTGGCAAGAGAGGGAGGTTGTCGAGAGCACCGAATTCTCCTTTACCAGGTCCTTGACTCCTCATCACGCGAACTATGTGTCCATCACGACTATATCCAAATCGAACTGAGGAGATGGATGGAAAGGTGAAGACGGCGTGGCATACCCAAGGAAGAATTGGGTCGTCCTTGTTTTTATACAATTGCGCCCATCTCAACAAGTGACTGGGGGTGTCGAGCACGCTCAGGTGGGTGCATTAGGTTCCAATGGCTTAGTGGCAACGACATTGGGCTGGTCCCCTTCATCTGGAACTTCCTTGTTGGTAATAACAAGGCCGTCGATGATGGCCGGACCATGTGGAACAGGCATGTTGTATGACAAGGTAGACGCGAGAAAACATGTTTCAGTGTGAGGTCATTCTTGCTTCTTCGTTCGCTTAGTGTGGGGGGCATGAAGTTGTCTCCTAATTCCATATTTCATCTCCCCGGTTTCCGTTCCGTTTTCTCTTTTTTCATTAAGTTTTTAAATATCCGAAAGCGTAAGTTAAAAGTTCTCTAAATCAAGCATCAACCAAGATAATTTCCTAATATCATAAAAGAATCAAAGTAAAATCAATGCATATAATAATCCCTAAGTCCTAACTATGATTTTTCTTCTCTAAAACAAATGCCTAAGACTCCAAAATAGACCTAAGTGGGATATGGTCGGGAAGGGTCCAGTCACACCACACTCGACGGCCCCTCGAGACGGATGTAGTCGTACATCAACCCTTCATATGGTCCTATCGCCCTGGGCTGAGTCACGTAGATGGTGTTACTCCCTTGTCGGAGAAGGTACCCTGGCACCTGAACGCTGAACAAGCGGTATAACCCGTGAATTCCGTGCCTTGCTATCGCATTGTCTGTACCTCCTGCTCTCGTCGCTAGTCGGGGTCTATAAGGGTTGTTGTCATTGACCTGGAACTGCACAAATTGAGCACAATCGAGGCATCCATTATTAATTACATTGTGTTGGAAAAAAATAGATGGTTAAAAAGCAAGAGGATCGTATCATCACGTACAATTAATTGCGCTCCTGTTGATGCCGCCAACGCCCCTTGAAGGGTATACATCCCCATGTAGTCCAACTGGTCAAGTTCGAAATTGATCAGTCGTGTCGTGGGTGAGTATGTGGAGTCGTCAATTTTCCTCGTCACGTGAGCGTAAAACCAGTCCGTCGAATAGTTACTAACTCCAACCGTGTAGACGGGGTCCTCAACACCGTATATGTCTGCATATCTCTCCCAAAGCCCGTACTGCCGAAACCTGTCTTCGTAGCTATTGAGAAGCACCTTGTTGATGTACATAGGGTTGGGTTCTGGCACGTAGAACTCTGCAGCCGACCGGTCGGGAATGCCGATCTCCCACAATGTCGGGCCTTGTCTCGGGGGGGTGAATACAAGTGTACTTAAGTTGATTTCAGATCCTGATTCAATGACGATGTCTCCTTCGTACTTGTAGTCCCCGAGGAATCCCGGCACCCAAGCGTAGAGATTATAGAGGCCAGGACGGACATTCTTAATCACGAAGTGGCCATTCTCGTCGGCGCGTGTCCAAAACTGATAGCCCTGTAACATGAAAAGAGAATATGACTAAAAGTGATATTATATCGAAATAATAACAATGTCCTAGCTTATGAAAAGCTACCTTAGTTTCCTTTTCCCATGATCCAGCCTCTCCAGGCAATGCCAGTCCAACATATGCAGACTTCGCTCCAAAGTCATCTGCGCTCACGTACCTATAGATCGAAAGTTACCAATGGTGAACCAATGTTTATTAGACAACAGGTTAAACACTGTCATGGCAACCGTTCGATGTTTGTACCTATCGCGAACATTCAGTTGTCCGGAAACAGTCCCTCTTTGGCTCGATCCAGGGTAGTCTTCTGATTGTATGAAATCATAGGGCCACTTTTGTACTTCTTCCTCCATCTGAGTTGACACAAATTTTGTAATTGGCATACTCAATAATCAAAATCAATAAAATCTTGACATTGAATCGAATTAATACCTGTCTTTTAGCATCCTCCCAAAGGTTGTCGTACGCATTGATGTCAGACGAGGGAGCCGAGTTGACATAGATCATCACGGGCCCGAACACCTTCTTCCAGCTTTCTCCATCTTGGAATTTCGTACTGACTTCTCTCCCGCCATAGTGATCGCTTATGAATGCCTAGGGACAGAAGAATCCCTCGTATCAGTATGGCATGAATTTTGGAAATCCTTGAGAATGATCATGGAGGCTCAGCTCGATAGACTTACGCCGAGGGTTGCGGGGCCCACGTGAGAAGTGAGATCTTGCTTCATGGGTCCACCAGTTCGGAACTCATAGCTGGGGGTTATCATCCAAAAACCAATGGACGGGTTCTGACTAATCCATCCATGAACCTTGTCGTTTTGACTCTCAACTGAATACTGATACTTGTCATCCACCTACGTCAATAAATCCAAAACGAAGATGAATCAAGAGAGGAATATATGTAATATTAATCGTGATATTCAAAGGAGAAATGCTCATACCTCTCCCGTAAGATCACGGTTATAAGGGTTAGTGAGAAGAACAGCTTCAGGATATCCAAGCTTCTCGCCCCTATTACGATCCATAGCTGTAGGCATTATTCTCCTCCGCGTATCAGATACTGCCATATATTGGAAGCTACACAAAGGAACGAACCAAGATCAATTTTACGAACATGTCCCAACCGACGTTCACTTAAAGATTTACTCACTTCCTCATGTTGAGCTTGAAAGCAACCCTAGCCGAACCCAAGTTGAAAGCCGGCAATCCTTCGTCACGGTCAACAATGACGTAAGTATAGAATCCTGACGTGTTCCGCAACATCACGTATCTTCAAGAAAACATAAATCAAACCATTACAAATCATTCATTCACAAACACCTCTCACTACCAGATCAACCAAAGTCAATCCACCTCCTATCGACATTCAGAGGCGCCATCCCCTCAAACCATCCATCACTCCATTCCCTCGTAAAGGACAGCTCCAATACGTCTTCGGTCTGTTGTACTATCCTCATCCTCGTCCCTTGGACACTGTGAGGAAACAAATAGTGACATCAATCGACAAATAACCTAAGACATCCTCACACACCACCACAGTAGTAACGAGAGGGCGGCCTTACTTGTCGTAGATCCCGGTTCTATCGCCGGCAGAATTCCAGACCAAATCAAAGTACCTGAAGATGTTACCCCAACATGAGTAAAAGTCATTTTCATGACTTAATATATATTGTTTCTGTAACTAAGAGTGACAAACTTTCGACATGAATAATTAAAAGGGAAAAGGGAGGATACCCTCTGTTGGTGATCCGATTGCGTCGTTCAAGCAAATTGTCCATGCCATTGCAGCTGATGCCAATCACCCCTCCGCCGGGAGATGACAATGTGACTTGAACTATGCCATTGTCCATCACAACCTTCGTTACCAAAATAAAATACTTATATCATTAAATCGACGAAATTAATAATATCATTAACAATCGTTCTTATTGGTATCTCGTTGTTATTACCTCTCCATAGTTGTAACGTAGTTGGAGGAATGACCCCCTGCCGAAACAGAAAGGATATAAAAGTATTATGACACAAGTTAAACTCGCATTAAAAAGAAATATTTGGTCCCAAAAACATACATGGGCGTTAGCTTTAGGTGACTTTTACAGAGGTTTTCGGGTACTGGACTAAGGCAGCCGGTGTTCTCAAAAATAAAACAGTATCGATTCAAGCGGTTCATGCGAGGTAACATGAGTGTCATGGTTGTAAGAATAAAATACGAAGAGAAGCAAAGATGACTCACAAAACCTAAAAGCCTCGAAAGCGGGAAGAGTACCTTTGCGTGTCGTTGTCATCAACCGCCGAAGAAGAGGCGGAGAAAACGCTGACGGAGCTGAATATTGCCACCACCACCAACAGAAGACGGATCCACTGGCCTCGGGAAGCCATACTACGAACTATATCACTTCTTCTTCTCTAGTTGAGTATAAATGCAACTCGTGGTGAATTTGTATGTCCCATGACACCTTTTATATATACAAGGGGAAAATAGATTAACTATATAACATGAGATTCCCGTAGTTGGTAATCTTAGCACTGGATTCTCTAAACAAATTTCGATCGCGTAGATCACCAAAGCTTGGGATTTGATTTCTTTCAAATATTTTTTCCGATTCTTTTGGTGTTTGATTTAGTTGGGAACAAGTAGATTATGACTTGTTCATTTTCATTTTTCAGCAGATCTTTCACTTTCTTATTTATATATTTTGGCGATATGTTATAAAGATTAGATCATAGATCTTGGATGAATACGAGACAGGGGAAGTAGTTTAAATCTGATACTTAGGCACGTGGGCCTATTGATTTTTATTTAGGCCCGATCAACCGCTTGATGTTTTTCATTTTCTTTCTTTTTCTTTTTGAATCTTTTGAGTAAAACATGCCTTAAAAAAAATTAAGAATAGCACAAACGGGGAGTTAAACATTTGTTAAGATTCAACGACTAGTTATCTAAGTTAATTGTAATCTAAGTTATAGGAGCAATAATAATGTCATCAATCACCACTTGATATGACCAAGACCAAGTCTTTATTTGTCCTTTAAAAAATCATTACTACACAAAAGGGTAAATTTCATTATCTAAACGATAGTGATCTGACGACCATCATCGCTTAAAGAAACGCTGCAAAAAATTTCTCTGCCTCCGAAAATAATTGTTTTAAGTGACTTGCAAATTTTAGGTTTACACTTGCTCTTCTGGTCTTCAGCATCTTCCCTCATATTGTGGGGCGGCACGGACTAAGCACGAAAGCTTAATTTGTCCGGCTGTCACTTATCCTTGTTCGAGGAGTATGAAACAAGACCCGCCTTTTGATACGTGAATCATTTTACAGGCCCTGAGATCAAAAATTACTCTGGATTATCATCTGGAGATGGAATTTTTATGATATGTCTAATTCGAAGGTGTTGTATTGGCATTCATCCTTCTTCCGCCCGGCTCTTAAGATATCTTCTTCTTCCAACCCAACATGAGCAGCAACTGCACTCTTCTTATCCCATGGAGTTGCTGCATCAAGGCTTGCCCCGACTTAGTATGACGCTAACCGAACGATACTGCTGTACGTTGTGGCTTGGACAGCATGGACGGACAAGGGAGGTACACGACGAGATACGATCGTGACGGTGGCGGAAGAGACGCTGCAGGCATCATGCAAATTGCGAGGTCTCTTCGACAAACATGAACGAAGGGATGATATACAGAAAAAAAAAATGAATACGAAAGAAACAGAGTCGGATGTCTTGGATTCTCCTTGTCTGATCTAACATGTGAGTAGCTTCCTAATATAACAATTTCCCATTTCTTTCATGATTGATAGATTTAGGGTTTAGGCTAAATTAGACAAATTCCTTATTTATTGACTTAGTTGGATAACAAACACACGGGTTACGACATACCCAATTAACAAACTCGAAAAAGGAATAAGTTGACAATTTTTATCATAGTAGAAAGAAACCACATTGAAATCATATAATAAATGATGATGATGATGATGATGATGTTATGGTGCTGGTAGAGAACTTTGAGAGAGAAAGTCAATCTCAAAACATAAATAAATCACAAAAAGGTCACCATCAACTATGGCCGGCCGCACCAAGTGGTAATATCCATTTCATTAGTAGGTAATCTTACTATATATTATATTAATGTTCATTTAAGACTTCATACATTTTTTGGTTCTAGGCCAAGTCAAATCGTGGGGATAATATAGATTATTAAATCTTTTGGGGGCAGTTGAGACCTTGCTTTCGAACACAACATATGGATTGACAAGACTTATTTATTCTTACATCCCCCTTCAGACATGCTTGTTAGCCACATTAGCGAAAAGTATTGCTTACAACATGTCCAGAGTTCTCATCCTCCCTTTACTCGTAATCTCCCTCGTTCCCTCGGTTATTACCTTGCAGTTCGGCATATCGAGGTTCGATCCGACGTCGACCGATGTCTCATACGAGGGGGATGCACGCCCCGATGTCGGGACGGTGGACATGACGAGCCAGCTCTACTATTGTCACATCGGCCATGTCGTCTACAATGAGAGGCTCCGTTTATGGGACTCCAGTTCCGGGAAGCTCGCGGATTTCACCACCCACTTCGCCTTCACCGTGGACGTTGGGGGGCGTCCTACGTATGGGGCTGGTTTAGCCTTTTTCATGGCTCCCGTGGGCTTCCAGATCCCAGTGAATTCCGTCGGCGGGTTCCTTGGCCTGTACAACACAACCTACAGCGACTCCTCCTGGAACCAGATCATCCATGTCGAGTTCGATACATATGCTAATCCAGGATGGGATCCAAATTACGAGCATGTCGGGATCAACCAGAATTCAATCGCATCAAACGTCACAACACCGTGGAACGTCACTTACCACAGCGGAGACACGATCGACGTGACGATCTCGTATAATGCATCCACAATGAATTTCACGGTTTCATGGAGATACGAGACTACGCCAAATCCTAACGAGACTACGAGCCTTTGGTACCCAGTGGACTTGAGGACTGTTTTGCCCGAGTGGGTCACAATTGGCTTCTCGGCTGCTACCGGTTATTACATGGAGCGACACACGCTCGGTTCGTGGGATTTCTCATCAAATTTGGTCGTGAAGGATAATAGCAGTCAGAAATTGAAGAGGACGAAAATTGCAACAGGGGTAAGCGCTTCGATCGCATGCTTGCTTGTTGTCATCTTCGTGGTTTTTGGGGTGAAGACTGCCCGAAGAAGGAAGAACAGGACGAAGGAGAAGGCTATGGAGGCAACAACCTTAACTTCCATAAATGAGGACCTTGAAAGAGGAGCAGGACCAAGGAGGTTTACATACAATGATCTCTCTTCTGCAACAAACAACTTCTCGAGCGAGCGGAAGCTGGGAGAGGGCGGATTCGGTTCCGTGTACAAGGGATACCTGTTAGACTTGGACTTGCCAATCGCCGTGAAGAAGTTCTCCCAAGGTTCTAAACAAGGCAAGAAAGAGTTCATCACCGAGGTGAAGGTAATCAGCAGCCTGAGGCACCGGAATTTGGTGCAACTCATCGGATGGTGCCACGACCGGAATGAATTCCTGCTTGTGTATGAGTACATGCCAAACGGCAGCCTTGACGCTCATCTCTTTGGTAAGCGGGCCTCACTTTCGTGGCCAACAAGGTACAAGATTTCGCTTGGGTTGGCCTCAGCATTGCTCTATCTGCACGAAGAGTGGGAGCAATGCGTCATACACCGTGACATAAAGAGCAGCAACATAATGCTAGACTCAAACTTCAACGTTAAACTTGGCGACTTCGGATTGGCTCGGTTGATGGACCATGACCTCGGTCCACAGACGACTGGACTGGCCGGGACACTCGGGTACCTTGCCCCAGAGTACGTGACCTCAGGGAAAGCATCAAAAGAATCGGATGTGTATAGTTTCGGGGTGGTGGCGCTGGAGATCGCGACAGGGAGAAGAGTGATTGACAGGACGAGGGAGAACACATCATCGAATATGGCTGGTCTTGTCGCATGGGTTTGGGGTCTCCATGGAAGTGGGAATATTCTGACAGCTGCAGATGAGAAGATGACTTCGGATTCCAACAAGATACAGGTCGAGCGTCTGCTGCTGGTCGGCTTGTGGTGTGCAAATCCAGATGGGAGCCTGAGGCCATCAATAAGACAAGCGATCCAGGTCCTTAATTTCGAGGCCAATCTTCCCAGTCTTCCAAAGCAGATGCCTGTTCTGCAATATCATGTTCCGAGCCCCTTGGTTAGTTCTGGCGAGCCATTGCTCAGTTCGATCATCACCGAAGGACGGTAGTCTTAGGCAGATATTCCCCTCAAGTGCTGGGACTTCCCCTCATTCAGCCACCGCATTCTTGGTCGAGCCAAATAGTTGTCCCTCTATATGAGTACATCAAGTAGGAGTGAATAAAGAAAAGACTGACGAGGATGAAATCTTGAGAAAGTTCTATTTGTTCCTCTCGTTTTGCAAAATCTCCGATATTCCACAACACCAGCTGCGATATCACTTCTGCATCTATATCGAAAAGAATGTTTCTATTTACAGCTGCGATAATGGTTGTTTCTATTTACAGCTGCGATAATGGTAATGAGCACAGTAATGGCCACATCGTTGTGTCACAACACTCCAGTCAAACACTTTGCCTCAGCTTGCCCGGGACGAGTCTAGACAAATGCACAAAGGGCAGAACACCGTGGTCACAGATTACACGGGCAGAATGTACAACGCTAAAAGTTCAGCGGCCGACATTGATTGGCGTCGATGTCGGAGGGGCAATAGGGGCACTTGAAGGACTTGGAGAGGTTCTTCGACATCTTCATTATGGACTGCTTGCAGAGCACATGCCCGCACTTCATCAGCATTGGAGGGTTATCATCCGATGCGTGGTCCTTTGAGACAGGGCAGACGAATATAGAATGGAACTGCAGCTCGTTGTCCAGTTCCACAGGCAAAGGCCAATGTTTAGTAGTCTGCCATTCTTCCTTCTTCCCCATCACAGTCAGATACTTGAGTAGCTGTGGCAGGACCTGGAACCCAGCTGACACAGTAACACTCAACGCACTGTCATAAGACAGGCCAAGCAGACTGCAGAATTGCCTCATCACTTCCTCAGCAAGCTTGTCCCAATTAGCCAAGGACAACACGTCAGGGTACGGGGACTGCTCAAGCCTTCCGGCCCATAATAGGCAACCCATAAGCTTCTGTATTTCTATCATATGACTGGATGCAAAAGGCGTAAGATGAGTCCGAGCATATCTCAGGGCTTCGTCCCTGCTTCCCTTTTGAAGGATTTGAACAAACCGCATGCGGTGAAGCTTTAGCTCGAGGTCAGATCCATTTTCCTTCATTCTGATACTATTGGAAGACGCCCACTTCAGAGCTGGCTCCAGATTTCGATTCTTCATCGCCTCTATTATCTGGTACATCTCTATATATGGAGATTTAATCAGATCAACAGAGTCCAGCTCCATTGCCTCGTTAACAAAGCAGTCTCCAACTTCAAAGAGACCTTGACGATAAATGTGACAAGCAATTATCCGGTTAACTGTGCTAGCATCCATGTCAACATGTCTGTAGGCATTTGCAATGTCCGCATTAAAGGATTTCTCCAGAACTTTAGCATATTTGCTTAGCGCTATATTCAGTTCCTTCTGCGTACCCTCCAAGCGACTGAGAGAAGCGATTTCCTTTATCTTGGACCCAAGTTCCACTACAAGAGATCGCCAGTCATGTTGATACTCAGAATTCTGAGTCTGAGCCACTTTCTGCATAGAGTTCTCAATTTCCAGAACCATCTGATCAATCACTTCATGGCTTTGAGAGTATGAAAGCTTCTGTTTTTTAGTTACCTTATCAAAGGCATCTCTAATGGAGTTCACATCCATCATTTATTTTAACTACTGTATAACCTTTGAGGATCAGCAACACAGCAGCACCCTGCATGAAAGAATTAAGGGGGCATATCAGAATGGCTGAAGGGGATATACTTCCTGTGAAAACATTCTGCTAGCTGCCGTAATACACTCACGCTATTACAGTCACAACTTGCAGAACAACAAAAAAAAAAATTAGACACGAGCAAGAAGCAGATCCGTCAACAGACTTCAACTCTTTTCGACTAATGTAAAGCCAGAGTTCAATATGGCACAATATAAGAAAGGCAATTCAAGAATAAAAAATCCCTTCCGAATGCAAGTAGGGGTAGTGATCCCAGACCCAAAAGCTAACCTGAGGGGTGAAAATGCCCTTCCTCCTTATATACCTCACATAGGATGGGCGTCCTCACCTGATGTGGGACTCTTTTCCATGCATCAGAACACTTCCGAGAACTCGACCTACTCACTACCAAAATATGGCTGAACTTCACCTCTAAAGGCGCACGACATAGTCTCTATAATGCCCATAACCGAATCCAAGAACCAAATTCTCTCTCAAAATATTCGATAGAAAGAAATTCAAGATTCCAGAACTGCAGCTACAGACCTAAATCAACACGCAACATCAAGACGCGGAGACACGGCAGCCGCACAAACAACAAAAATCGACAGACAGAACACCATCCATCCCTTCCTCCTTCCGAAGAGATCGCATCGGGGAAATTATCCCCCCACCTCCAGCAAAAGCCAAGAAACGGCGAACGCCCGCGGCTAAGCTATAGCTAACACGACAAGAAGTCAGGAAGTCGCGGGAAAACAAACCTGACGGAGAGGAATCGCAAGGGAGACCGCAAGGCGGAGAGAGGTTGCCTTCGATCAACGTTGGTCGGAGGAGAGTGGCCGGGGTGGGTAAGTAAACGGGCCCGGGATTGATGGGGTAGTTCAGGGAAGAAGAAAACGAAGAGGATATTAGAAGGAGAAGGAGAAATCAGATTTGAGGAGGCCGAGAGGTTTGTTAAATTACGGGAATAACCTCGGCTATTTCCCTTGAATTTCCCGTTTTACCCTCCTTCGCCCTTTAGAGGGGACGAGGTGAAGTTACTTGAATTCCCTCATAGGGTTGTTGGGAAAATGCTCTTCGTGTCCTCTCCCGATTTACGATAGTAAAGAATGCTGAAACTAAGATTAATACCAACACCAAATCCTTCCCAGCTAAAGGCTCAACAAAAGAAACAACACATGAGTTGCATTTAGGACTTTGTCTCGGGCATCATGTGAATCGCCAGAACAGGAAGCACAGCAGGCCATGCCGACAATGGTCGAAGCAACGTCATCTGTCATTTTCATAGTATGAGGCATCAAGGGTGTTTTAGATGAGCCATAGAAATGAGGGAAGACACGAGGAGAGAGGACTCGCCTCATCCTGCAGTCACTAGGAAGCGGAAGAAAATCGTCTTCAGGCCTCGGAGCACCTCTTGAAGACTTTGTACTCACTGCTGATCCAGACTGCGTCTCGGAATCCTGTGTAAGGAACTCTTCCTTGAGGAATTACTACAATTCTTCATTTATAGATCTTGTAACTGTGTGGTAGTAACCCTCTTCCCCATAGAGTTGCCTGCAATACCAAACAGGAAAGGATGGTCGCAAATTTGTGAAACAAATCACATGCAAATACGAGAAAATAACGAAAAGTATACTGACGCTGAGATGAGACTTAAGTCGATATTTTAAGTACCGATTTATCGATGATAGTTTAGAAATTTTATAACTTTACGCATGCCAATGGCAAATTTTTTTATTAACAGTACGGATTAACACTCCTCCCAAAAAAGAGTTTCCAAAATTACTGTAATAGATATACTCCAGTTCTGCAATCGAGGCCTGTATTCCGTTCTTGCATATTTGTTCATAAGCATGAGTCTAAAAAATGACAAAAAAAATCAACAGATGAGGGTATTCAGATACTGCTCTGCAGCACGTAGTGGGCCTCGTCGTCGACAGACCACCGAGCGTATAGTTCCCGGGGGCAATGACTGATCAGCAGACCTTCGGACAGAGTTCTTTTGCTGCCAATGAAGATAAGATGCACGGGCCACAGTTGCTCTCGCCAATGATTTGAAACAAAATGTGAACTATGGGTCCCTTCCAACTACAACCAATGATATGATACGATATAGTAGGAATTGTTTTTTTTGTTCACCGGTAACCTATCGATACAGCGTACCGGTATCATATACAAGTGATCTCACAGAAACATCAATCTTCGACTAGGCGACAGGCATCATAATGAATACGACACCACTTCCCATGGTCACGGTATTATCACGATGAGTGATATCAGTACCGGCCTTGCAACATGAGAAGAGCTGTGGCTGGGAAAGTAATGATTTTCATACTAGGGACCTAGGCATCTCGAGCAAAAGAATATCCCGGAAAATCTCCTGGGCAATGAATAATCAGCAAGCAAAGAAGGGTCAGAAGAAATATCAGCCCGACTTGACCAGTTATAGACACCCCGCCCTTCCCGGTTACCAGGGACTGTGTTGTCCAGAACCAAGGCCACCAAAAATGTCACGACCATATTCAGTGAAAGGAGAGCGTTCATTGCAAAATCAACCTGCCAATCATAATAAAAAATCAGGACTTCTGTTGTACTTCAAATGATGTGATGGTCGGAGGATAGGGGGTAACTCACTTGATTGCCAGAGCTGAAGGGTCCATCTGACGCTGCTGAGAAAGGCACCAGGTAGCTTGGCACCATCAAGCTCGTTGTGGGTTGGTATTGTTGAAAGTAAGACGGAATGGAAAAACCAAGGAATAATGAGACCCCGACGATTATCATGTTGCGGAAGCTTGACATGCGCGTGTGCTGAAGATTCAACAGACCCAGCGCAACGACGACGGCCCACTCAAAGCATAGGATTGAAGCAGCAAGAGCCTGGGGAATAGAAGCAAGGATACCGCCCACTTTTCCTGCATAGAAACAGTGTCTTAGTAACTTTTTCTATATAACAGGAAAATGCACGCCAATGCACGCTGTAGCTTTATTTGGATGTAGATACCTATAAATGAAAAGAAGATCAAGAAAATGGCCCCGACTTGCACTACCCGGCGATTTGCCACTTGGGTTGAGCTTATGGTGTAAACATTCTCAGTCAGAGTAGTTGACCCTGTACCAGTACCCCACAATCCAGCCAATAGACTGCACAATCCCTCCAGTGCAATTCCCCGGCTGACTATTCCACGTGTAGGAGGCTTGGACACAGCCAATAGGGATGCAGCGTGATATGTCCCGACCTAACAAAGATGAACATACTTTTCTTCAGTAGCTACAACCAAATTATCTCTTTATTATGAAGTATCATGATGAACAACATTACAACAACTAATAAGAGGTACGAGATAATGTGAATAGAACATGCTACTAACCGAATCAACTGATGCAACCAGAGAGGCAATGACCATAATGATGCAAGTCCGTGAGCTGAAAATAGGAACACCCCATTGAAAGGGATACGGAACTCCGACCCATGAAGCAGTTTCCCAAGCATTAGATGCATCGGTACGACAGCGCTTCATCGTATATGAATGCTTCCTACAAGAATCAATCAGGATGTTCGAGGTCGGAATGTCTGGATTGCATCCTTTATAGTTGTATGCCCCTCCAGCCGTCAGGAAGAATGCATATGCCCATATACCCATAACACTGAATGGAACCTGCAATCACAAGGGCAATGCACCAAAAATTAAAAGCCAACTAATTCAAATTCAAACAATAACTTCCTCGTGGTTTATCGATGCAAACAGAAAGAGGCTCTCCAAAATTTTCCCAAATTATGTGTAACTAAAATCCTGAATTTAACATAATTAACAGAAAGTACATTACTATTCTCATTATTTCCAGGTTTAAAAAACTTACAGCATAAATTTGGAAGAGCCGATGCCCAAAGATTGATATCCCTCGCAAATGCTGAGATAAAATAGAAGAGCATCTAGTTACAACTGTGAAGGAAAAAGTTGCCGAAATGCTGGAATCATCAAATCTGACAGTTTCAGTCGAGATGAAAACAACAGTAAGGAAAGCAAGAAGTCACCGACCAATGAAAACAGCAGAGCCAATGCTATCAAGGGGACACTTATCTCCACACAACTGCCGGCTTGAGGGAAACCAAAACTAAAGAAGGCCAATCCTATCGATGCAATTGTTGGGGCAACAACAATAGGATTTAGAAACCTGTAGAAAAGACTTATAACTTCAATACAGACTTCACTAAGCGCTAGTAGTTTTGATAACTGAGGTGGCTTGTAAGCATCAGCCACAGCACCATTTCTACAACGATTTCATGTTATAAAAGAACAAGCTTAACAAAATGATTAAGTATGGTAATAGTCGCCAAAATAATGATGGAGGACGGTCAACACCTGACCAGGAGGGACATCAAACCGCTGAATCCCAAAATGCTCTGGAAAATGGAACTGACTATAATGGCACCCTGCAGTTCTCTCATTATATGTCTGAACTTCTGCATTCAGACGAGTCAAACTAAGAAACTTGACACAGCAAAAGGGTTGATATTCCTGGGAAAACACCTCAACACATTGTTCTTTTCCAACAAATTATTGCAGATGCTAACGTATGCACATAAAATATGTCAGCAAGATGTAGGATATGGAGTAAATATTGCCCAAAGAAGACCTTACATGCTCCGTAAGATTACGATAATCCCTGGAATTTATAATAGCCAGTGCTGGAGCCAAAAACACAAATGAGCTTCCTTGAACTAATGGAAGCCGAGTTCCAAATAACGAATACATTATAGTCGTGATGCCGGACACGAACAACATCGTCGAAATTACAGTGGCAGTATCCCTCTTGCACAAAAAAAAAAAACAGAATAAACATTTCAATATACATCTACTGAATGAACTTTCTTAACTCAACGACCCAATCTTAGAGCTTACATCAGATCCTCCCATGGTAGGCACCATAATTATCGGGATGAAGATAAGGGAGCCAGCTAAAGATATGTAATGCTGTAATCCGTAGTAGATGGTGGGTACTGCCACAAGAGAAGAAAAATTACCGTCAAGCAGAATGCCAGTAACAGCACATCTTCATGACCACTTAAAGAAAATTAATGGAAAGTTACTGACCAATTCCAGGCTTATCGCTCAGCCCCAACCTCAACCCGGGCGGCCTGCTCCACCATTCAATCTCTTGCTCTTCACCATCAACGGGGAAGACATTTATCTCCACATCTTCTCTACCCTTCTCCTCCTGTCCCTCAGATTCTGCGGGAACCAGCACCCTCCCTTGAACTCCAGGACCACCGGCGCCGTTACCATTAACCTTCGCAACCGGCCTTTCAGTTCCATTAACGTTGGCTCCCGCATTCAAATCCGAATTTTTCCTTCCCTCATCTTTCACTTCACCCCTCAAGCCACCCTCCTCCCCTACTCCAGTCATCATCTGAACCTCACCCCTATTCACACCATCAGGCCCGATCTCTCTCCCTGCGCCGACCCTACTCCCACCAACAACCCCCCCATCATTCCCCTGCCTAGCCAAAGAACTACCATCTCCCCTTCCCCCCTGGCCACCAAACCTAGTACCGCCATCCACCCTGTCGGTAGCAGCAGTGCCACTAACATTACTCTCCCCGGAGAAATTAGACACAAAACCAGTCTTTTTCGCCCAAGACCTAAGCTCCCTGGGGTTATGATCAGTCCTGGGGACAAAACGCTCGATCCTAAGTGCGGAGGCCGAGCCATCGCCAACCCTTTCCCTTTCCCTTCCCCTTTCCCTTTCCATCTCGGGGTGCTTCTTGGCCGGTTTCGAGCTCGACCCAGTTTCCATTGCAGCTTTCCCTGAAGTGGGAAGTAGCCAAGATCTCAACTTTAAGGGAAGAAAAGTCCAATCAAAAGGTAAAAAGGCGGGGCAAGTGATGGAGTGAGTAGTGTGAGTGAAGCAAAGACGAGGTGAAGTTGTTGGAACATGATTTGGCAAATACAGTTTGCACTACTTACTGGGGAAGTTCCTCATTGCCGTCGGGGACGAGGATTTGCTTCTTTGCTTCGCACTTGCCTTGTCTGAAGCTGTCCTTGTCCGTGGTGGTTGTAAGTCATAATGATTTCCTGTTCAATCTAGGTTTTGACACGCTGCAATAAGGAATAAAAGTAAGTAGGAATATAATTGTCTGATTTTAAAAACTGTTACTTTCTTACCATTTTTTTTATGTACCCGTTGGACTCTTCAACTTATTTGAAGACTTTAGAGGAGATTCGAATCTAATCTTTTAGCCGTAATTTAGTAGGATTAGTCCTTTTATTTATTAACTATCAGTAGATAGGAAAGTAACAACTTTGACTTTGTTTCAGTAAAAGTTTGGCATTACTCAGAAAATCGAAAATCGGATGGAGATGGGACCCGACGATGACATGGCTCGAGAGTTGACCGGGAAGGGACAAAGCCGACGAGGATATGGCTCGAGAGAGCGACAGGGGCTATGCCGGAGATGCCTCAGACATCGGATCCAGGTTCATTTAAAGAGAATCCCAGTAACTGCGGTTCGGATGTTGATTTTCCGATGAGGTTGGAGTCGTCATGACAGCTTCCTTGTAAGTGCAGATACATTGAGTACACCTCCAAAGGCATCCCAGGAGTTGATGGGCGGCAAACCCTCATTGATTATGTCCCGGACAGCAATAAATTCATTTCTGGCTTGCATTCCAATGGTTTGTATGAAACAGTCGATCAACAACTCTTACGTAATTTCTCTAGTTGAGCCCTTTGTGATCTAACTACAAAATTGTTAGTGTCGTCTCTTATTCTTGCTAAATAGCGCCACCTGTACAGGGAACAATCAGAACCTCAGGAGGATTTGACGTTGAAGAGAAACCGACTGATCTGAACTTCGCAATACTCTTGAGAGAGAAGATTCAATGCAACGCCCTGACATGGAATTTGGTATGAGCTCGGGCATGAAAAGTTGCATTTTAGACTTCATGATCAGCACCCACCTGATTTCTGCAAAGATAGGAAGAATAAATCACAAAAACAGGCCATGGTTTCATGTTCAGAATCAACTGCAATGAAACCTTTCATGAATCCTTATTGTTCTAACCTTTTAACATGAAACATACAAGGGCTTATTAAAGTCGGAGAATCAAACCTCTTACGGGGATGGATCTTTATCCTACAGGTTAGTCATCCGTACAAGCTCTGAAGAACCACTGATGGAGTCTGCTGTGAGTGGAGCCACTTCCGAGTTCCAAAAGCCCATTATGCCTGAACTAGTCAGTTATCTCTGTGAAACAACCATAAAATAGAAGAATCAATGACCCTGAATATGAAGTCAATAGAGCAATATAATGCAAAAGTATCAAGAAATGTTATTATCCTTTGATATTTCCCACAAATACTCTCCTCCTCAAGTCATTCACATGCGAAATTGGGAAAAAGCAGCTGAATCTTCTGACCACAACCAGAAACAAGTGAGAAAGGGAAGAAACCCAGCTGCCTAAATATAAACTTTATGTAAAGTGGAAGAAATCAAGCAAACATCAAGAGAACACGGACCCGTTTCAAGATGGCAATTTCCACTCCACATCAGCTGAGGGTCCATGCTAGCCGCATCAGAAGGATTTAATCCTTTCTTCTGAAACACTGTTATTTCCGCTTTCCAGTGACAGTCCTATTCTGGCAACCAAACTTATTTCCCATCAAGTGCATCGATTAACAATGAATATGTATGAGGATGAAGCTGGCAATTATTTATCTCCATGACTCGTAGCAGCTCGGAACACCGGTCAACCAATCCATTCTGCAGAAGGCCTTCTAAAAGTAGTTTCCATGCCATTTCATCATAATTATAACCATAAACCAGAAGGCGGGAGAACATGTTGTTAGCCTCCTCAGTTTCCCCAATCTCATACAGCCCATATAAGAGCAGTTTGCAGAAATCTAAACTGGGCAGGTGTCCATGCTTGGTCATGGTTTTGATCACATTCAATGCTTCCAGATATTTCCCCATCTCACAGCAGCAAAGGACAAGCGAATCATAGGTGTCCCCATCAGGTTGCATTCCTTGCTCCCTCATGTGCTCCAGTATTCTGTATGCGACATTAAGACGGCCAGCTTTACAAAGTCCTGTAATTAGTTTTGTGTAAGTGCCAACAACAGGAGTGCAACCATGCCGCACCATCCGGTCAAGAAGATCCAAAATCTGTTCAAAGCCCAAAGTCCTCCAGACATCAACTTTCTCAAAGTAGGTCATGCTGCAGATCGTATCAGCACCGATGGCAACATTTTTCTCTCTCAGCCTACTTTCAGCCAAAATATGTCTAAGAAGAGATGCATAGACATGATGAGAAGGAAGCCAACCAGAATCTATCATACGCTTGAGAACATCAAAAGAAGAATCAAGATATCCTAAGCGACCATATGCATCAATTAGAAATGTATATACAAGTGAATCAGGGATAATTTGCTCTCTTTCCATCACATCCACCACATCTTCTGCTTCTTTCATTCTCCCTTGCTTGCAATAAGCGTCTACAAATGAGGTGTAGGTAAGGAGATCGGGCCAAAGTCCCAGAGACACCATTTTTCCCAAGAACATAAAGGCACAATTAAAATCTCCCTCTTTGAGCATTTGGTTTATCAGTATAGTATAACTATCGACTTCAGGCTTTACATCATTCGTCCACATACTGTCAACAATGGAAAGCGCTTCATGCTTTCTCCCTTCTTTGCATAACCCATCTATCAAGGAATTATATGTAAACAAGTTTGCCGAGTAACCCTCTGCAACCATTCTGTCCAGAAATCCCTGAGCATCCTCAAGTCGACCTGACTTGCAACAGCAGTCAATAAGGGACGTGTAAATAATCTCATTTGCCTTAACACCTTCTCCATTCAGAGAATTAAACACTTTGACAGCTTCTTCAACCCTCTTCTTTTTACAAAGGGTGTCTATGATAAAGCTATAAGTCCACTGATCAGGGGCTATCTCGCTTTCTTTCATCATGTTCAGAAGCCTATAAGCATTAACTATGTCGCCTACTTCACAGTATCCCCGAATCAACAAATTGTATGTGACAAGAGTCGGTGTAATCTTAAACTGAAGCATCTTACTGAGCAATGCCATAGCATGATGCACCTTATTATTCTTAGAATAATAATGAATTATTTCATTATATGTCCGGGCATTCGGAGTGACGTTGTTTGATTTCATCAGCACCAGAACCTCCTGTGCAGCCTCGACTCTCCCTTCCTTGGCATAGCCATCTATCAAAGCATTATACGTGACAACACCAAAAACTAATCTTCTTTCTAACATCTCATCAAAAATTCTACGTGCATCCTCCATCTCACCATCCTTGCAAGAAGCATCAATGAGCACAGTGTAAGTATGAACATTCGGATCGCAACCTTTATTTTGCATCTCCTTTAACAAATCAATAGCTTCTGACCTCCTACCTATTTCACATAATCCGTGAATCAAAACAGTGAAAGTCCGGACAGTAGGAACACAGTAATCCTCTTCCATTTTGGAAAGCAGCTCAATGGCCTCATCCACCCTCTTTGCTTCACAAAGCCCGTGCATAAGATTAGTGTAAGAAACCTCATTCCTGTTACAGCCCTTCTGTGGCATCTGTCTGAAGACCTTAATCGCAGCATCCACATCCTTACTCCTGCAATGCCCCAATATCAAGGAAGTAAACGTGAAAGTGTCGGGACACAAGCCGGCCTGCAAAATTTTACTTACATACAACTCAGCTTCACTCACATTCCCCATCTTGCAATACCCATTAACCATGGTGTTAAAAGTATAGATATTTGGCGAAACCTTCTCGTCCAACATCACCAAATAAACCCTCTTCATATCATCCACCAAAGAAAACCTCGACAACGCCATCAGCAACATGTTATAACACTTAAGAGACAGCTTAAACTTCAGCTCGCCCTCCTCATTCATCCCCAACATAAAATCGAGCATGTGCCTAACATCATCGAGCGAGCGGCAGCTCTTTGGCATCACAACTCGGAGGGACTCCGCGGCACGGGTGAATCCCCCACGAATGAGGAGTGAGATGAGACCGGAGTACGTAAACACCGAGTGTTCGAACCCCGGCCGAACCAGAGGAACCCAGCGGAAGAACCCTAAAGCGACGAGCGGGTGGATGGCGGCGTCCCCCGATTCAAAGGCCTCCGAAACATGAGAAGGGGAGATTGACGGGATCAAGGTTTTGAGAGAAGGGTGTTTTTGCCAGCTGGGGGAAGAGAGAATGGAGACTAGGGCAGGGGCTGGATCATGATGAGGCGACGGCCGCGAGACAGCAGATGAGAAGGCGCGGCCGAGGGCGACGGAAGCCGTGACCCGGACGATGAAGGTGGTTGCGGCGGCGGAGGCCACGGTCTTCATCGACCATGGGGGAAGGCGGTTTGAGGCGACGGCGTTGGAGACATGCATTTACGAGGTACGAGCCTGTTAGTTAGGGTTAATTCTTTTTTTTTTTTTTTGGTAAGTCATTCTTAGTTTATCATTTCGTTTTTTAGACGGTGAATTAGTGATGATTACGATTATTAATATTAACCACACAACTCATCAAGTTAAGACGAGAAATTGAATCCGAATAACTTGCGGCAAGCTAGAATTACTGCAATGTCCAAACCGGACGCGACTCGGCGGGTGTGCTCCGGCGCTCTCCGGGCAGCCATTTTGAGAATGTTTCAACCTAACTGTCAACTCGTTTCTCGGGAGGTTAAGTTGAGACGTAGAGCGACGCGAACTATGTTACGAGTAGGCCATAGCTCCGACGAGGCATCGGGATTGGCTGAGGATGTCGATGTCGGAGTTAGGACATTGTTTGTTGTTACACGGGCTTCTGTCGGTTTTATCTCTTTCTATGTCTATACCTTACAGTCAAAATCGTAACCAGACCACCAGATCAGGCGAATGGGTGTATCCTCAGACGTAAGAAGAAGAAGAAGAAGACCAAGAAACCGTCGATGATTTTGCTCACATGGGAAGACCGCCTGCATCAAGCGGAGCATTCCTTCCGTCCTCTGCAAACAATAACCACCACCGCTCTGAGTCACCTTCCTCGAACTCTGTTCATGAGGGCCTTGTCAGCAAGCCAACTCGCGATTGGAGAGATGGGTTCCTGTACTCTGCATACGGGTTCCTTAGACGGATCATGTCAGGAAGTGAGGGGGAATAAAAGGAGGGAGCTCTGAGTCCTTTCAATCAGTCTCGCGATCTCCAGATGACACATTTTGTGGTGTTGTTTTTTCAGAGAAAATTGATGGCGGGTCGAGAACGGCAGAGGAGGAGAAGGTTTATTCGTGGTTGTATTCCTTGGCGCGGTCTGACAAAGATATTGTGTTCGAGTATGTTCACTCCACTGAAAGAGGTGAGTTTACTTCGCGTGTTCTGAGCAATTGGAGAGACTCGGTTCTGCGAGATCTGATATGTACTGTCCATGGAGGTTATCGGAATCTCAGGGAGGCGTTGTGGTTGTCCACTTATCCCGGATAGTCTGCTTCATGTTTCTGGACCAATTTTCAGGATTGAGCTTCGCAGAAGCTGAGAGGAGGCTCCAAGAGAACGGCCCAAACACGCCTCTTGGTTACTCGTTCCCAAGATGGTGGCATCTTCTGTGGAACGCATTCTTTCATCCCTTCAACATCATCCTGATCGTACTGTCCGTGATCTCCTACGTCACAAGCGACAGTCCTAATGGATGCATCATGCTGGTTTTGGTCTTCATAAGCGTGTCCCTACGATTTTATCAGGTGAACCATCATCGGCTGGCTTCTTTTATCATATATCACAAACCCTCCTCGTACTCTAGAATTTCTTTTTTTGGTTCGGGATTTCGACCAGGAATTCGGCAGCTCGAAAGCAGCTATGAAGCTCTCAGAATTCGTCCGCTGCCCCGTCAAAGTACAGAGATGTGCGGGAAGACTGATCCAGACGGAACTAGTTGTTCAAGTCGACCAGAAGGATATCGTTCCAGGAGACATCGTGATCTTCGAGCCAGGGGACCTTTTCCCTGGCGACCTACGGTTACTGTCTTCGAAGCACCTCATCGTCAGGTACATATAGCCTTGGGAAACCGATTCTTCTTCCCAATGTTCAACAGGGAATGAGATCCTGAAGCTATGCGTGTTTCCTTGTTGCAGTCAATCGTCGTTAACAGGTGAGTCGGGGACAACAGAGAAAATGGCCGATATCAAAGAAGAAGATCGCACTCCCCTCCTCGACTTGAGAAATATATGCTTCATGGTGCGTTCTACTCTGTTCATGTTGTCAAATGTCACGGTTCTCGATTGTCACAGTACGCAACCCGCAGGGAACAAATGTGATATCCGGGAGCGGAACTGGTCTCGTAGTTTCGACCGGCTCCAAGACTTATATGAGCACCATGTTCTCAGCAATCGGGAAGCAAAAGCCGCTGGACGACTTTGAGAGGGGTGTTCGGAGACTATCGTATGTGCTGGTTGGAGTTATGCTCATTTTGGTCACCATAATAATCCTGACCGAGTACTGGACTTCACACGAGCTGAGTGAGAGCGTGCTTTTCGGGGTATCGGTAGCGTGTGCCCTCACTCCCCAGATGCTTCCCCTAATAGTGAACACGAGCCTCGCGAAAGGCGCGCTTGCAATGGCTAAGGACAGATGCGTTGTCAAAAGCATAACCGCTATACGAGATATGGGATCCATGTAAGTTTCTCCGACATCTGCATATGGAACGAGGTTAGGTTGGTTATCATCCCCTTGATTCCTGGGAGTTCGCTGTTGTGACAGGGATATCTTATGCATCGACAAGACCGGAACTCTCACCATGGACCGTGCGATTCTGAACGATCATCTCGATTGCTGGGGAAAAACCGGAGAGAAAGTCCTGCAGTTTGCATTCCTCAATTCCTACTTCAAGACTGATCAGAAGTATCCTCTGGACGATGCGATACTGGCATATGTCTACACAAACGGGTACCGGTTCCAGCCGTCGAAATGGATAAAGGTCGACGAGATTCCCTTCGATTTCATAAGGCGACGAGTGTCCGTCATCATAGAGACCGAAACTTCTTCGGCAGATGCAAGTCAGAAGTTTCAAGATCGGTACATGGTCACTAAAGGAGCTCTCCAAGAAGTCATGAAAGTTTGCTCCTTCATAGAAAGGATCGACGCCAGGTCGGTCGCGGAATTCACGGCCGAGGAGTATCAGAGGATCTTGAATCTCGGCGAAGAAGTAAGCAACGAGGGATTACGGAGTATTGCCGTTGCTGTGAAGAGGCTCCGTCCGGTATGCGCGGACAAGTTTATTCGTCATATTTGTACGTTCTTTCGGTCTGAGTAAAGCATGATCTCACCGTGCGTTGCAGGATGAAAACATCAGAGGCGATGATGATGCGGATGAGATTGTCGAGTCCGACATGGTGCTCCTTGGCCTAATAACGTTCTTTGACCCGCCAAAGGACTCCGCGAAGCAGGCGCTGTGGTCCTTGGCCGAGAAGGGAGTGAAAGCAAAGGTGTTGACAGGGGACTCGCTCGCTTTGGCAATCAAGGTGTGCGAGGAAGTCGGCATAAGAACCACTCATGTTATAACCGGACCAGAACTTGAGTTGCTCGACCACGATTCCTTCCACGAGACGATTCAGCGAGCGACCGTGCTCGCTCGGCTAACTCCGATCCAAAAGCTACGAGTGGTTCAGTCCCTACAGACAGTCGGCAACCATGTTGTGGGCTTCCTAGGGGACGGGATAAATGACTCACTCGCGCTGGATGCAGCCAATGTGGGGATCTCCGTAGACTCTGGAGTCTCGGTGGCAAAGGACTTGTCAGACATCATCCTCCTGGAGAAAGACCTCAACGTGCTCGTGGCAGGGGTCGAGCGAGGCCGGATGACGCTGGGCAACACGATGAAGTACATAAAGATGTCCGTAATCGCCAACATCGGTGGCGTCATCTCCATCCTCATAGCGACCCTATTCCTTAGGTTCGAGCCATTAAGGCCGAGCCAGCTCCTGACGCAGAACTTCCTATACAGCATAGGACAAATCGCCATCCCTTGGGACAAGATGGAGGAAGACTACATCAAGGTCCCGCGACGCTGGTCCAAGAAAGGACTCCTCACGTTCATCCTGTGGAATGCACCCGTCTGCACGCTATGCGACACGGCCACATTATTCTTCTACCTGTTCTATTACCAGGCCTACCGCGACCGCGACGCCCAGTTTTTCCGATCGGGGTGGTTTGTCGAGGGTCTACTCATGCAGACGCTGATCATCCACCTGATCCGGACGGAGAAGATCCCGTTCGTGCAGGAGATCGCGTCGTGGCCCGTGCTGCTGTCGACGGTGGTGATATCCGCGATTGGGATCGCGATCCCGTTCACAGCCGTGGGGAAGGTCATGGAGTTCGTGTCGCTGCCGCTGTCGTTCTTTGGGTTCCTGGTCGTGCTGTTCATCGGATACTTCACGGTGGGACAGATAGTGAAGCGAATTTACATACTCGTGTACAACAGATGGTTATGAAATAAAAAATTAAAAGAAAGACTCGGACATTCATTCTTTACAACATTAACATAGTCGCTCGCTTGCTTCACATGTGTTTACGAATAAAATGTCGTTCCTTTTCATTTCTTTTTCTTTAATTTCCTCAATTTATCTAATTAATATAAAAAATACATATAATACTGCTTTAAAACATTTGAAAACGACGTGTTGATTGTGATTTTCTACTTTTTTTTTATAATAATAATCTTTTAGGGTCCACACCTCTCTTTTCCAAATTAGACTTTTGACAGCACTCCCAAGTCCTCACAATATTTAAAAAAAAAAAATCAAAATAAAGGTCACAAAAATGTTATATCAGATAACTACTACTTGTGATTATTTACAAGCTTAAGGAGGAGGTTTTAATTGGTTTAATTAATAAGAGCGGGAGGGCTTTCTTTGCCTACCACGAGAGGGGGGGGGGGGGGGCTACCCACTCCCATCTCCCCTCCCCACCTTACACATCACACCAAAACCACGATATCAATCTCTAATAATCACAACTTTCTTTTCTCCATCGATAACATATTCTACTTCATTATTTTTTAGAGAGGGTGGGGGTGGGGGGGTCCATGATTTAGCTGGCAAATAAAGAAGGCTACAAAAACAAAAAAATGTGTGGGATTCCGACAATTGCTTGCTCATTTTTCCAACCATTGACGTTGACTTGTGCGTTGCAGTAACCCCCCTCAAAAGGAGAAGGAAAGAAAAGGAAACCTTTCAATAATACAATCACAGCTAATCATAATAATATATATTAAATAAAAACGCTAAGCATAGATATAGATATCCCCATTGCTCTTTTGGTCGTGCCGTATGACATGGGGTCACGACTTTTTTTTTAACCTAATGTCACGGGCAACCTTCGTTTCCGTGTAATTCGGTTCCACGTGTTCCGGAAGCGAATAAGACTTACACGTGTGATTGTCGATCGCGTCATCTGACCGGATGGTGTAACGTCTATTTGGGAGCGAGTAACATGAATCATCAATTCTGTATGAAAAAATTTGGGATTTAGATGTCTACACCGGACACGATCTATGTTGTGACCATTAAATTGTGTTGGACGTTAAAAGTTGCGCGTAACACACGTCTTCGGATTGTACGACTGGGTTTCAAGGTTTTATCATCTCCATAAAATTTTAATAAACCCATGGATAATTCACAAACTCACCTGTTGTTACTGAAACAAACGTACAGAAGGAAGATGTTCAACTACAATTACAGTATAACTAACGAAGAGTTACTACCATATTGCTAAGCATATGGAAAGCAAAATCGAGAACAAAAAAAAAACACAAAGAACAGCAACTGCGACTATGGCAACTTCATTTGCCGAAAGCTGCCGAGAGTTGTAAAGATTTCTATTCACCGGAGAGTTCAAAGTGAAAAGAAGAGAAGGTGTGTGGAGAGCAAAAGCGGTTGAGATCACCGATGAAAGAGTTTGTGTGTTAATTGAAATCCATTTTATGTGTTTCTTTCCATCGATGATCCGGGAATGTGGGGTTCGTCAGATCTGCAATTCTTTCCAAACAGGCAGTTTCATATTACAGAGATTATGCGAGTCAATCACCTCGTTCTCGTCTCCCGCCAACTCGAGTCCGTTGCTCGGTGAAAACCTCCCCAGGCTGTGGGCACTTGGGAGATATTATGTGTCAAAAAGTAGAGGCGCCCGGGGGGGAGTACAAGTGTGTGATGAAAAGTGAAAATGTGATTCAGTTTGGGTGCCTTATGTTTTACCATTTTTCTCTATTTTGAATGAGAATTGTGATAAGTGTTCCCATGTGGGAGCAAAGTGTGACAAGTTACCATCGACCGGTGGTGGGGAGGGACAAGAAACGACACGTGCTCCTGTCGCTAAAGAAAGGTAGGGTTTCGATACTTTTACAACTCCATTCGTTTTCAGCCTGGCTGGGATGGAGACGAGTCTCCCTCCATTCAAGTGGGGGAGGGCAATGGGTTTACAACTCGAACCACTCGAGTTATGAACGGGGGATGGGTCTTTAGCTCCAACCATGGAAAGCTTTTTTTTTTCATTCTATTTTTTTATTTATTTTTCTGTGAACAGGGGAATGCTTCGGATCTTGGTAAAGAAGAAAATGTTAATCAACAAGACGCAAGCATAGTGTGTGGTTAATCTTTTGTTGGTGAGTATGTGTGGGCGTGGGAGCATTTCCTTCTGTAATAGGGACTCGAAAGTTTGTGCAACAAAAAAGAAAGAGGAAAAGCTGAACCTCTACGAGTCTCGAAATATTCTTTTCGTTTTCTTCTTCTAAAAAAAAACATGATTTTACTTAATGTGTAATCGAGGGCCTACATTCAATATTATGTTTGTAAATTTAATAATGAATCTTGAGGATTGTACGGTCGTTTGTTCGGAAAAAAAAGTTTACTGTATTCTGTGTCAATTTGAAGAATTCCCTATTTATATAGTGAAAGTTGAGACCGAGCTGGAAAAATTTTTTTACGTTTCTATATCACGATTCGAAATTACTACTTAACGAATATAAATAAAAAAAAATTTTAAATAGCAAGTATTTAGCTAACTATTTTCTAAACAGAAGGGAAGAAACTCTTGTAACAAAATCTCACACAAGCGAAATGACGCCAGTAAATCTTGTACCTAACTTATTAACAAGTTGTACACGACATGAGGTTTGATGAGTCCAATCTGACTCTTTAAAAATGTCGGTAAATCGAATGTATTTTGAAATGAACAGAGAGGGGGAGGTGAAAAGTCTGTAATTTGGGCAAGAATCCAGGGCGGGGGGGGAGGGGGGAGGAACTTTGGATTAAGAGTGCCTCCTGTCTTGTCTTGCCTCTTTCCCTCCACTTCTTTGTCCCGTCGTATAATGTTTTTAAAAAACAAAACATATTGCATAAAGTTCTTGTGCCTCTCCTCTTTCTTCCACCACCCAAATCCCCAAAAATCCCCAAAACATGGTTCTCTCTTTTTTTTTAAAAAAAAAAAGAAAATATTACAACACCAACCAAAAAATAACCCATTCATCATCGTCTACATAATTTATTATAAATGAGGCGATTGATTTTTGTTCCAATCTACTACTAATTATATAAACCCCTAAAACCCATTTGTCGTTTACGTTAAGGGTGGGAAGCTTTTGTACATAATTTTACATGAGAAACGGTTGCAAATAAATGTTAGGATATTAAGACTATCTCCTTGTTCTCCCCCCTTCTAGAACATTGAAACCCCAACATCTTCGACGACCCCGTACGTACAACAAAGAATATTATTGAAATAGAGTAAATAATATCATGAAATCTAAGCTATAAATATCAAATTTACTCCTAAATAATTCGAATTTTAAAACTTCACTTTTCAAAAAGAAGTCCGACTTTCGAAACCTAATTTTCTTTAGGTAAATTAATTTTATTAGTTCTTAAATGGAAAATTCGATATTTGTCTTAATTTATTCAAAATGAAATCAGTTTTCCCCGTGTAAAGCGGGGGTGGAGGGAGGAGCCTACCGAGTCCCTGCCACGATTCGCTTACGTAGACACGCGGCGGGGTTGGTCATTTTTTTTTTAAATAATTGAAAAAACAATACCCAAAAATTCTCCCCTAATCCCCAAAACCAAACACGACCTTCTAAAAGAGAGACGTCATAAATAACAACCGGGGGGTGAATGTCGTAGAAACCGAAGCATTTCTTTTGTCAATTTGTCACGTTACTCTTGCCTTGCGCTTTTATATTTTATTACAATGTAATCTCACACGCGGTTTGTTTTGGTCCTTTGGTCATTTCTTTTCTTTTAACCTCTGTCCAAATCTCGTGGCGAGACGATGTAATTTTTAATTGGGGGGAGGGGGGAATGTTAAAACTGTGATATCGATATGCCATGAACAAAAATGACGCACACGTCTCGTCCCTAACGCAATCACAAAGTCGGGTGATCCCAAATCGAACACGCATGCTCCCAAACTATTCCAAACATGAAGGCCCTACGTGAGGCGAAAAGCCATGCTGTGGTTCTCTCCACCGATTCCTACCATATTCACCTTCATATTTCAACCCTAAACCCCATTAATTTTACATAAATAATTATAACTTGTTAATTCCCACCCTTCTAGTTTTACTATTAATACAGATTTAGTTACGTGGGTGTTTTGATTTCACGATTGATAAAATTTTGGGCTGTCCCTGTAAGTTGAATCTAGGAAAAAGTACAGTGGTGGTAAGCATTCATTTCCCTTGAACTTACACGTGAGATGAAACCCAAACTCAAACCCTAACCCTAACACTAACCCAAGTCAATAGTTAACCCCACAGAGAGTAAAGGGTCGAGTGGGTGCTGGGTTTTCTTTCTTCCTTCCTTCCAACCTTATTTAAAGACAACCATGTTGTAATAATTGGGGTGTGACCAGCTGGCCCTTCCCCTCCCTCTCTGTCTCTTTCCATCTCCTGTTTCTTCCTCTTCTTCTTCTTCCCTTCACCCCCCCCCCCCCCCCCCAACCCACTCACTAACCCCCAACAAGACCAAGATCCAGCCTTTCGACACCCTTCCCCCCACACTGATTGGACCATTAACCTCTGTCTCTGGGTATGGGTTGTCCTGGGCCAATTCACCATCAGCGGGTGGTGGAGGAGAAGGATGAGGAGGGTGTGTTGTTGTTGTTGAATTGGGGGGTCTTGAGGATTTCTGTCCCTGCTGCCATCCCTCGACAAGGGTTTTTCCACTAGATACCGAAAGGAAAAAAAGGACAGCCTTTGTGTAAGAAAAGGATCGACCTTTTTTTAATTACAAGAAAAAAGAGAAGCAAAAGAAGCATAATTGTAGAAAAGAAAACCCTGCAACATGAAGAGGATCCCTAGCCCTGACTCCTGGGGTGCCCCCAACAACTCCATGTGCCCCCCACCACCACCGCCACCCACAGGTCTTTCTTATGGTTGAATTTGGGCTGGTTGTGTCGTGATTTCATCTGGGTCTCTGGATGTTTCTCGGAGATTGTTACTTTATGATGACAAGGAGAATGAATTCTTTGTTGTTGCCGTTGCCGTTGCTGTTGTTGTTGCAGATGAACATAGTCCGAGGAGTGAAAGCATGTACAGTAGGGAGTTCCAGTCCATGTTGGATGGGTTCGATGACGATTGTGGCCTCGATGAGGCCGGTCATGGATCCTCGAAGAAGAGGCGGCTCAGAATCGACCAGGTCAAGGCCCTGGAGAAGAACTTCGAGGTCGAGAACAAGCTCGAGCCCGATCGCAAGGTTAAGCTTGCCCAGGAGCTGGGGCTTCAGCCTAGGCAGGTTGCCGTGTGGTTCCAGAACCGGCGCGCGAGGTGGAAGACCAAGCAGCTGGAGCGGGATTTCGGGGTCCTTAAGGCGAACTTCGACTCCCTTAAGGTCAATTACGACACTCTCAAGCACGACAACGAGGCTCTCCTCAAAGAGGTAATCTCGATTTGCTTTCCCCGTGATTCCCCTGTTCATAGTGGCATGGCTAGGGAATGCAATTGAATTGTGCCGTCTTTCTCCCAAACCGATCTGAATAGCCAGTACGGTTATGGAAAATACAATCGGGTCTTTTGGTTATCTGTAACAAGCCATAGCTCTTGATGTGTGGCTCGAATTGCCGTTGCCATTCTTTAACCGCGGGTTGATGATCTCCTTGCAGATCAAGGAACTGAAATCCAAGCTCGACGAAGAGAACAGCACTGAGAGCATTACCTCAGTAAAAGAGGAGGAGGTTTTCATGCCGGACACCGGCAAGAGCTACGCAGATGAAGTCGGGCTGAGAGCGTCATTGCTCGTTTCACGAATCAATGCAGAAACTAAGGACGGATCATCAGACAGCGACTCAAGTGCTATCCTGAACGATGAAAGCAACGGCAGCCCGAACCGGGCAATCTCTTCCTCAACAGCCGTCCACGCCTCTCAGCCGGAGAAAGCCTCCCCCTTTGTCCCGACAGCTCAATGTGTCAAGACAGAGGAACGGGATTTCTTTGGCGGGGACGAGACATGCAACTTCTTTGCCGATGACCAGGCGCCTTCCCTGCATTGGTACTGCCCCGACCAGTGGAACTGAGTCATCTCAAAGCAGAACCTTGTTTTATCAGCAAGAATCAACAAATCATCGAGTCCTTGAGCTATAAACTGAACGAACTCAAAAGCGGGCAATTGGGCACAACGCTGCAGAGAGATCTGTTCTCTATGCTTGAGGACGCACCCAAAATCTTCACAACCAAGGAGTACGAATCAACCCCGAACCCTCTCCGGTGGGGGGGGGGGGGGGGGGAGGGGGGGCGACGGAGGTGGTGGTCATCATGTAAAAAACATGTCTCCATGTATCAGGCAAATCTTAATGTCTCGAATCTGTAATCGAATTGGTCGTGTTGGGAAAAGAGACTTCAACTAAATTTTATAAAACAAGATGCTACTTTTGTCCAATGGTTGCTAACTAACCTCCGCATTCCATTAACAGCAAACATAAACATAATTTCCAAACAAACAGAAATTTTCCGAATCCTGAGCATAACGATTTCCTAACATTCCTCTGAAGAAGAATACCCGATCTGACATGTTTGCCGAGGTCATCCTGTGAAATCACCGCCGAGCAAGAGCCGGAGCCGAGGGATTCACTCATTAGAGGTACGTTCATTTGGTCACACGTTCTTAGGTAATATCGTGATTGGCACGATGATTGTGCTGAGATGGTATTGCATATTTTATTTGCAGGGATGCAGCGCAGCGCAGCACACCACGAGGAGGAGCTATGGAAGCTCCAGGAGAGGATGATTGAGGTGGAGCAGGAGAGGGATCAGGCCTTGGATGACCTTGAGGAATCAAGGAGGCAGGCCGACGAGACGAATGCGAAGGTTAGCGAGGGGTTCATGCCGAGGAAGGTTCCCGAGATCTACGCAGAGGTGAATACGCTCAAGAAGTTGGTGACAAACACAAGCTGGGAGCTTAAGGACAAGGAGAAGGAGATCAAGGCAATGAAGGTCGAGATCAAAAGGGGTAAGGAGTTCGACTGGTCGAGTCCGAAACGGCAGTCGGGAGGCTTAGGAAGGAGATTGAAAATATGATGGTTGCAGAGGAAAGGGTTATGTCGGATCACGAGCAGAGGGTCAGAGAATTGGAAGGCGAACTGGAAAGGAGGAAGGAGTCAGAATAGAGGACATATGCGTCACTGGCCAATTTGACGAAGCAGCTTGAGTACACGAAGATGGCACTCGAGGAATTGAAACTCGAGATGACCATGCGGAGGACGAACAGTAATAAGGATTCCAGTGCAGCAAATAACTCTCCAAGGAAAACAGGCCTGGAAAAGATGTCTCTGAAAGCTCTGTCCTGGAATCACCGGAACAGAAGCTTACTTGGGCGAATGACGAGGTCAGGAAGCTCAAAGTCGAGCTGAGATCGTCGAATGTAGCAGAAGAGAACAGCAAGAAGGCGCTGGATGATTTGGTGATTGCACTGAAGGAAGTAGCGATAGAATCCAATCAGACGAAGCTAAAGCTTGACATAACTCAGGCTGACCTGGACCATTCCCAACGAGAGGAGACGAACTTAAAGATGAGGCTGCAAGTGGCCGAGGAAATGTCCAAGAAACTCATTGATGAAATCCAGACGGAAAATGGGCTTTTGAAGAGCACCGTAGAAAAGCTGAGATTGGAAGTCGAGTCTTCATTCGCTGTGTGGACCGAGAAGGATTCTTGGTTTCATAGCGTGCATCCGAGTTGCTGAGGAGGACAAGGCATTTGCCCTGAATGAGAGCATGCTGCTCGGCGAGTCCCTCAAGGCCGCCAAGAAGATGGTGAAATCGTCGAGGGAGGAGAACGACAAGCTATGGAACATACTGAAGCAAGCACTGAATGAGGCAAGTGTTGCAAAGGAGGCAGCAAGCATCGCCTGTCTCGAGAACTCACAGCTCAAGGACGAGCTATCAGAGAAAGACGACGCCCTCCAATTCCTGACACGAGAGAATGAGAGCCTCCTGATGAACGAGGCCACGACCATAGAGAACATCAGGGAACTGAAGAGGCTGGCAAGCGAATCAAAGACAGCAACAACCTGGAAGGAACAGAGGAAGCCGAAATCACGACATCCGAACGAGTCTCACGATCAGATCAACGGGCCACAATCACGGGAAGAGACTAGGGAAGGCGTTTAGCTTCAGACTAAAGGAAAGGAGAGTCCACCACAACAGTCACCCAAAGAACGACAACGAGAACAGGAACAATGAAAGCGACGGGGATCCGCTCAGGGGGTCGAAATTCGACGTGACGGGGTTGCCCGGTCCGCAGATGGGGGACCACCACGAAAGGAATTCGTCGTCGTCGAATATCTCGAGCGACCACGAGACGGCCGGGCACAAGGAATGCAGGCACGTGGAGGCGGAGGGGGAGCGGATGTGGAGGAAGAAACTGGCGATGATGAGGAGGTTCAGCGATCTCATCGGGAGGAAAAGCTATTCCGATAGATAGACCGACCAACGATCCCGTCAGACCGACAGTTTCGTGGGGTGGCGCATTCCGCCGAAATACGTAAACGAGAAAGGGTCGGATGCGGGTTTACTAATTGGGCCCTAGGACCAATAGGCCGAAGCCCAATTACCTCGCGAAAGCCTTCTGGACGTTCGTCCTCGGAGTCACCCGGTGGTCGACATGAAAATGGCCAGACCGAACCGGAAGGACCCGGCAGTCACTAGCAAATTGAAGGAGACGAAGACTGGACGGACCCGCCAGGCAGTCGATAGCGAATAGACGGTGGCAGAGGGGGCGAGTTCTGATGGTAGGTACAGCTTGTGGCCATGGAGGTTACCGAAGAAGAAGTAGGTGTATTTGTCATTCGAAAGATGTTAGCAAGCAAAAGAAGAAGGGTGTTAGGTTGGGGTAGATGCCATAAATTGTTCATAAAATGATTGGCGGTTCCCAAATGCCTTCACATCACTGGTCCATACAACAAATTGTTTGGGTGAAGGATCGACGACGATTGACGATGATAGGGGGGACAAGAAAGTAACGTGGCGGCATTTCTTACTCTGGTGGTCTGATTTGTAAAAGTTTTGGGTTTTGAGCATGTGCCCCAGCTAATCGGCCGCAATTGAAGTGGTCAGACAGACAAACAAACTCGACTGTTTCTTTTTTTTTTTCTGGTCTGGTTTGTCAAGTAAGATGTTTGGTCGGAAGAAGAATAAAAGGGACGAATGCAGTGAAATGTAAATTCCTTCCAATTTCAATTCATTCTCCACGTTCAGAATAATCCAATCCCCACTACATTTCTTCAATTTTATTGCCACTCTAGACACATCAAGGTAAACAAACTTGGCCAGGAAGAAAATACAGACAAACCCACCAGCATTTGGATATGCTGGCTGATTCTCCCCTTCTCCCTTGCCCTAAACTAAGATCCCCCAGAGACACCTAAGGTGTTCATCAGATGCTCGACGAGAAGGTCCAATGGCTCGACATTCTCTTTCTCCTCTGCCGGTCAGCCACCAGGAACGCCAGCTCCAGTGATTGAGACGCGTTCAGCCTAGGGTTGCAGTGCGTGTGGTAGCGCGAGCTCAGGTCGTTGAAGGTGACCGTCCTCGACCCCCCTATGCATTCCGTCACGTTCTGCCCTGTCATTTCCAGATGGATTCCCCCTGGGTGGCTCCCTTCTTGATCATGGACGTCGAAGAACGCTTGCACTTCGGCCTGCAGAAAAGACGCGGTAAATAAACACCCAGCACTGATTTGATAGTTCCGTCGGCCGTCGACAAGGACGCGGCGGTGTTGCGTACCAGGATTGAATCAAAAGCACGAGTCTTGAGTCCGCACGGTGCTTTTATGTTGTTCCCGGGCATTGGATCACTGACCCAGGTCACGATTTGCCCTGCTCCTCGGACAGCCCTGATCAGATGAGGGAGCTTCACCCTCAAGTTGTGAGCACCCATGTGGACAATCACCGTGATCCTCACGGGTTTGTTACGGGGATTCAGTATCTCTATCAGGTTGACGAGCTCCTTCGGATCCTTCTTGTCACTCACCTGAAGGAGATAAACAGATTTGATCCCATGAAATTTCATACCAATCCCGTGAACTGTATTAATCTTTAACAGGCCGCCGGTATACACCTTAATCCCGAGAGGATTGGCAACCCCGCGCAGGAACTCGACATGGGCACCATCCAGTTGCCTGGTACGCTCCCCGACCCAAATCATGTGCGCAGAGCAATCATAGTAGAGTCCAGAAGTTGAATCAAGCCGGGTCAGCGCCTGCTCATAAGGCAACAGCGAGCACTCGTGAGAGGTCCAGAATTCAGTCGTGGTCATTATAGGGTGATCAACAGTCAATCCTGCAGCCGACATGAAACCCTGCGCCTCATCCACTCGACGAGCAAGCCCCTGATACCTATTCAACCATGCATAAATATATTAAAGAAGCCGAGACACTCATGATTTCAGGGGAAAATTAAGGATCCAAAGATTGACCCTGACAAAATGCGTACCTATCGCCCGCTCGCTGTGAGCTAGAAAGTCGAGATTCCACTCATTAACACGCTGCATGGCGGAGTAACCTCCAGTGGAAAACGCCCTCAGGAGGTTGAGAGTTGCAGAGGCCTGGGTATAAGCTCTGATCATCCTCTCAGGGTCCGGAACCCTGGCCTTCTCGTCGAACGCATTCCCATTGATGTTATCGCCCCGGTAGATGGGCAACTTCACCCCATCCTTCTCTTCGAAATATCCTGATCTCGGCTTCGCAAACTGCCCAGCCATTCTCCCCACCTACGATAGTAAGACCACAAACACCAACGGCCATTAGAACCCCAACTTTGATCAAAACCACACAATCTAAAATAAGACAAGCTAAAATGCTAAGATCCAGAAGGACACTTCCTCCAGATTCGCAGGAACGCATCACAGTATGACATAACATCGTCAGATTAAGACGGGTTACTAGACAACTCGTATCGGCCCGAACGGCGGCATTGCTATAAAAGAACAAGGGCCGCGTCCGACCACCGGAATAAAAAAAGATCAAACCTTGACGACGGGAATCTGCCCTCCGAACATGAGAACGACACCCATCTGGAGCGGCACCCTGAAGGTATCCCTGATGTTGTTGGCACTAAACTCCTTGAAGCTCTCGGCGCAATCCCCGCCCTGGAGGAGGAAGGCCCTGTCCATGGCGGCCTCGGCGAGCCGTTCCTCGAGGGTCCTGGCCTCGCCAGCAAAGAAAATGGGGGAAAAGCTCTCGATGGTCTTGAGGACGGAGGCGACGTCGGCGGGGTTGGGGTACTGGGGGACCTGGAGGGCCTGCTTGGTCTTCCAGCTGGAGGGGGACCAGCGGGTGACAGGATGGGAGGTGGGGGAGGGATTGAAGGCGATGGGGAGTTGGGCGGTGATGGAGGGGGAGGGGGAAGGGGAGGCGGCGGTGGAGGAAGGAGGAGGAGGAGGGGGTGGGCGGGGGGGCGGTTAAAGATGCCATCTTTGTTTTCCTTGTGGGATGAGAGTGGTACGGGGTTGGGTTGGGTTAAATAAGGTCGACCAATTTTTCCCAAACTGACCATGATTGCGGTATGAATCACGTATACAACACCGCACCCTGGAAAGACGAAAAAATCAGAATAACCATTTCAATTTCTTTTTTCCCTTCGTTTATGTTCTTCTTACAGAATCCCAAGGGTGGGGAAATTCTTTCAAGGGTCATAGAAGTGATTGCCGCAACTACACTTCCATCCCACTGGCTTGTAATTTGATGGTGAAGGATCGATGTACTCCGTAATGGAACCTGATCTCGTTGTTGTTGCCCGCGACGAGGAAGGTTTCTCGTCCACCACGGCGTCGCCGCCGCTCGCGGCACGGCTCTTTTGGAAGGGCGTGCTGGGTACCTGGACAGCCATGCAAGGGTGGCAGATGTTGCACTTGTTGTGGCAGCTTGGGGGTGTAGAACCTAGCCTTGACTTCTCTTGCAGTGTTAACTTCCCCTAGACCCACGACCAAAAATTGAATCGCAATCACAATCGTAGAACCAAAAGTAATTAAAAGAAAAGGGGGTTTGAGTTTGAGTTTGAGGATGAGTGGGGGAGATGATTGTTGCTCACTGGAGGAGACAAAGGGGGGTGGTGATGAAGGAGGATTAAGAAGACGAGAGCTGCCATGGATGTGAAGATGAGATGTGGATATGGAGGCATGTTTCATGGCAGAAGTCTCATCTCACAACAACAACAACAACAGGGAAACCCCAAAAATGCTGCAACAATGAAAAATGATTTCGAATTTTTTTTTTTGGGGGGGGGGGAGGTCGAGAGAGATGAAAGGAAAGGTAAATAGAGAAAAAACATTCCCCTCTTTTAGACCATATCTTTCATGCAAGATATTTCTTACCCTCACAGATTATGATTATTATAATAGTAATAATGACTACGACCAATACACTACACTCATGGGGCTGAAGAGATTGAAGAAGGGAAGAAGAGGACAAGTTCTTTTTGCATAGGATTGAAAGGAACAACACATTGCATTGGCAAAACCAAAACAAAAAATGGGTCAGGAACAAAATAAATAAATTGATAGGACATGACGCTCTCCTAATTTGACCTTATTATGATCTGTATGGATACTATCATTTTTCTATTATTATCGTTATTATTATGAGCAGTTCGAAAGAAAGATGCCATGCTGTACCCCTTCATGAATGATGTCATTAGCAAAGATTATCATTGTTGATACATCTTGGCTGCGGGACATTTTCTAGGTATTTGACCCTCGCGAAATCCAATAATTTCGAGATGTTTTATACGAATCCGATTGATTTTATCCATTTAAATTATTTTTATTAATCAAGCTTAAGTCACATTTGCTTAGACCAAGATCAATTTTAATGACAATCATTAAATATGATTGATTAATGATGCTTCGTAAATTCGTTCATTAGATATGCTTAATGATTTTTTCTTGTAGATTAAATTTAACGGTGGTGATTCCCACGCACGTACACTCATATATTTATACGAACACACTCATTGATACAGAAGGATTTCTTCACTTAAAAAGTTAGCCGATAAGCGAACCGGTTACCAATCATTATATACCTCAGATTGTTTGTAATCCAACGTGAGATTTCTTTTTTCCCTCAGCACTACCAGACATGACTAATCCAATCCGTATACCAAGATAATATAATGGGCAGTTGTGGGGGTTATGATCTTACAGTGGCCCTCGCCTCATCCATCAGTCTCAACACTCCAGGCCTCGGTTTCACCTGGTCGAAGATCGAATCCACGTAAATGGGAAGTCATTAGTCAGTCATATATGATAATCGGCGGCAGGACAGCATTAGACAGACGTAGCATCGAGAAACGTTGGCCGTAAAATTTGAGAATGCAGACTCACGGGGTTCCACATCTGATTATGTCCTTGTACCTCTCCGCCTTCCAGTCCTGGAAACGACCCCGCCAGCACCATCATTTTAGAATCCAGAAAACCCTTATTTCTATCAATACAACTGTAATAAATAGTTTGGTTCATACTCGAAGAGCATCGATCAACTTCGCTTGGTCCTCGTCGCTTTCTGGAGGCGTGTCGAATATCGACCAAGTAGGCCACCCGTGCTCCTTAAAGTACCTTTGATTGACCATTCGATTGTCGAGTTACACTGAGCAGCAATTTGACGTTTGGACTAATTGGGACAAGGAATCAGCAAAATCATACCTTCTCGTCTTGGGCTTTCCGCCACCGATCCGGTTCTGAAGCTCATCGTAGTATTCGGTCCCCCAATAGAGTGCACCGGCATTGCCAGGACACTTGACATTAAATTGAGAGAAGGTGTCATTGTAGGCTTGCTGATGGAGGTGCTCCGATTCGAGGATCACTCCACTGCAGTCAAAGATGAGAGCCTTGAGGGCACACAAGACAGAGCATGACAAGTGCGACAAAGATACTCTACTCGCTCCACAGCTGCGGAAGCTCATCAAGTAGTTCCATGAGAGGGAGACGGGCGATAGGGAGGCCGAGGAGGAGAGGCAATCGAGGGGACGCTATTTCACGGAATGCGATAGGCATAAATCTTGGCCGTGACATAAATCATATGGAATGCAGATATGACGCGAGCATAAGCTGATTCTTGTTTCCTAATAGCTACTACAATAGGCACAAATCTCGAGCCCAATACAGAGCTTTTCAACCAGGATCAGATCGCTGCCATAACTCATGGCTTGGTCCTCCATCCCTTGCATTAGGATTTTTTCTGTTGCTGACCATTGCTATGGTCTGCCTGCTTCAGCGGAGGATCAAGAAGGAACGACTTCATGTGCTTCAGCATCTCCTTCGGCTTCTCCACGTTGATCGCGTGCCCAGTATCTTTTAGGACCACCAGTTTCGCATCCTCCCCGACATGCCTACGACCAAAAAAAAACAGAGTTACTAACTAACCTTAAACTCTGCGGTTAGAAGCAACTGAATCGAAACCAAATCCAATCTTACTGCTTTAGCCTGTGAGCGAGCTCCATGGGAAACACCCTGTCGTACTCCCCCCATATTATCAGAGGCGACTAGAAACGCGACGACAACAGATGACGAGCTCAATAACACGTGACGAAACGAACCCGGGAGATCAAACCGAGGATTAGTGAAGGCTTAGAAAGAAAAACCTGGGCTAACTTGGGGAGGTTACTGAGTTTCCTGTCCTTGTGTAAGGCATGGATCAACTCGGTCTTCTCTTGTAGATATTCCTTACACATCACCTGAAATTAATTTTATATTTTAAACTAGCATTTATTTATTTATCTAAAATATAAAAATTAAAAGGAGCTTCTAAAAGCTGGACAACGTTGAAAAGTTTCGGTCAACAAAATAATTTGCTAGAAATAATACAATCCACGTTTGTGGAAAAATTTGTAAATTTCATGTTCATGCCCATTATGATTTATTATTAAACAAAATTAAGTAAATTAATTTAAGTTTATGCAAAACAAAAAAAATTGATTTGACAAAAGCTTACATTGATGAAGTCCTTGAGGAAGCAAGATGGCATTGTTGCCTTGGGAGGTTTGTGGAAGGTGAACCTTATCAGATCCCTGACCTTGTCCGGGGTCTGCGGCAGCAGCACGCTCACCGCCTCGTCCACACTCTCGACCCCGAACAACCCCTTCTCCATGTCCTCCTCCTCCATACACACCCCCGCGCATATCAACACCAGCTTCTCTATCCTCTCCGGGTAATGCGCCGCCATCCGGTACGCCACGAACCCGCCGTAGCTCATCCCAACCAAGCTCATCTTCTTCACCCCTACCGCCTCCATCATAACTGGCGTATCGACCTACGTGAGCGCCGCTCGTCGACGGTTGCGGGAAACGATTAACTGGCCGACAGGAAAATAAGTAGTTACCTGCGATGCAGCGGGCCTGGAAGGAGTCGGACCTGTCGGGGAGGGACGTGTAGGACTCCCCGAAGAAGACGAGATCGGGGATGTAGACGTTGTAGCGGGAGGTGAAGCAGGGGAAGAAGTCGTTCCATTGCCACATGGCGTTGGCGCCGACACCGTGGAGGAAGAGGAGGTTGGGCTTGCCGGGGTCGGGGTTCTTGGGGATCCAGGAATGGATGAAGGTGCCGTCGTGGAGGTCGACGAGGGTGGGCCTGAGGCCGGAGAAGGAGAAGGATAGACGTAGGCATTTGTTCCTGGCGGAAGTGAAGCTGAAACAGCAGAAGGCCATGGTTTGGCGTCTCCTTTTCAAAAGAAAAATAGATACCCAGAGGAGAGGAGAGGAGAAGAGAAGAGATTCAATTTGATATTTGGGTACACTTTTTTTTTTAAAAAAAAATTTCTGTCATATCATTAAAATTTGGGTTAATCTAGAAACAAGGGATGACTGAAAAGTTAGGTTACCGGACTGATGCTGACTGACTGACTGACTATTTGGGATTGACCACCATTAACATTTCTAATAACAACAACAAATTAAACCACCGTGAGTGGTCTGATTAGGTAAATTCTCGGAAAGTGACACCCGTCGTTTAACTGGGTTGGGTTCGGTCTGGCCCTTTTAAAAAAAAAGTAATAGATAATTCCAATAATTAGAAGAGTTTCCACATTTAGAGGTGACTTTTCTTTAAGAAAATGTTAACAACTCATTCTTTGAATTATTATTATTATTATTATTATTATTATTATTATTGAAATTGGGCTGAGTGGATCGCTCCTTGGGCTCATTTCGTTACAATTTGATCCTTAATTTAACCCCGACTGCTTTTTCGAGGGCCCCCAATTTCCTCGCCCTGCTTCGGTTTCGCGGGCGAGGAGGAGTTGGGGGGGTTTTCCAATGCGTATACGCCGGACGGTCGTGCTTCGTTATCCGGCAACCACCGTTACGACCGACCGCTTCCTTTTTGTTCTTTTATTCGGGTTGGGAATAACAGACTTTTGTAGTTGTAGTATTGTGGGGAGGGGTTTGTCTCCGGATGCCGAACAATGGAATCTGGGGGTGGAGATGCGGGCCAAATCGCTTAAATCCATCTTCAATGTATCTAAAAAAACAAGTGCTTATTTTTAGTTGAAAGTAGGCTCTAGTGAGTTGACTAAGTGTCACTCATTTGGTCTTAATCTTAGCCTTAATCATTAGTGTCGGGGGTTCCTGTTCCTCCCCCGCAGCTGCCTTGACTTTTATTTTTACTTCATTCAATCCATAATTGCCCCCCCCCCCCCCCCTCTCTCTCCCTGTCTGCATTCCTTTCCTTGGCTTACTGATTGATGATCCCTTGCCAACGAAAAACCCCTTTTTTTGGTTCATTTCCGGGGTGACCGGGTTTTTGTTTCTGGGTTCTGTCGGATTTTGCTTGTCTGCCTTGAAGTTGTTTCCTTTTTTGATTATTATGTTGTGGGTGATGTGCCGGAGTTGATCAGATTCTGGCCATCAATCACATCTTCTCGGTGAGTCCATCGGAATCGTCGGGGAATGCGTACGAGCCTTCTGGTTGTGTAAAGTTTAGTAGGAACGTGGGGAAAGGGTCTGGTTTGTACACCGTATGTCTGTAGCGGAGCATGTAGAATGAATGCATAGAGGGCGTGAATTGGCTTTTGGAAGGGGGGCAGGAGACATTTTACCGTGGGTCGTATTTGCTGATATTGTGTCCTAATGACTGCCGTAGTCTGATTGACTGAGAGAAGCTCGATGAGCTTGGTTTTTTTTTTTGTGGATTTGAGCCACTGGCCCCATCGTCCGCGTGGAGTCAATGTGATCAGGATGGAACTGCTCCTTGAAGTTCTGATATTGGCATTGTTGACGTTGCCGGTCTTGTCTGATTTTCAAGGTACTTAACTTCCTTTAGAAACCTTGCATAAAAAAAATTTAAATAGAATGGACTTACTGCAGAGGTTTGCATTTTGCCCACCATTCTTTGATTTACTGTGTCCTTATCACCTCAAACATCGGTGCTGTTATGATGCTCCGCAAGATTCAGTGCCCAAATAAAGCAGGTGTAATGTAATTTGCCTTCAGTAATTGACTGTACAATAGCTTAGTTAGTATATGAGTTTACAAGTATGAGAAGGATTAGGAAGAAGAGGAGTGAGACCACTGTTGAAGGTTTTTTAGATCATAAATTCTCTGCTTTGGGTTATCACTTATAAAGTTCCCAAATCCCAGGAGATGCTCTTTCATCACTTAAGGTTTCACTGAATGCATCGGCCGATCAACTTAAAGATTGGAAAGCAAATCTGGTTAATCCATGCACATGGAGTAACGTTATTTGTGACCCGACCACCTATTTGGTCACTTCAGTGTACGTTTAACGGCGACATTCTGTTTCCGAGTTGACTGCCGTCTTGTGAGTGGACTCAAAATATATCAACTGTGCAGGACGCTGGCGTCCATGAATTTTTCTGGTACTCTGTCCCCCCAGATTGGAGTACTGAAAACACTTACTACCCTGTAAGTTTTGCAGTTATACGGTGCAATGGTTCTGTGATTTCTGCTCTTCTGTAGATGATTTTTGTTTCCCTTTTCGATTCATTCAACTTAAAAACATCGAAGAGTCTATAGGACGGATTCTTGGCTGGTAGTTAAGCTCAGATAACCTCTTGTGATGAAATTGATATTCTTGTTCTACAAAAGTGCGAGAAATCATCGCGGAATCATTTCCTGCTTTGAAGACACAGAGGAGCATCTTATCGAAGAAGTTGATTAATCATTGCCCTTGTTGAATCTTACCAATGCTCAAATACTTGAGGTGGTGTCACTTTCCTGTGACCTGAAACATTGCGCCTTTTCTTTCTCCCTTTTGGAGCAGTAGTTTGCAAGGAAATGGAATAACTGGCGGAATACCAGCGGAGTTTGGTAATCTGTCTAGTCTGACGAAGTTGGAGCTGCAGAACAATCGGTTAAGTGGCGAGATACCGTCCTCCCTTGGAAACCTGAAGAAGCTTCAGTTCTTGTATGGAAGTTTCGCATTCAATTCGTTCTTAGCAATTCATTCGTAGAGAGATGAACAAGCAAACTCAGCTGACAGAATTATTTGCAGGACTCTGAGCCAGAATAATCTCAGTGGAGCCATTCCAGAATCCCTTACTGGCATCACTTCTTTAATCGACCTGTAAGCTTTTATTTCTTGCAAATTGCATTATTTAAGTTTGTTGCTCCCTCGCTAATAGCTATTGTCAAGCTTGATTTTCTCACGTACAATGTGTTTTTAACCTTTGAGTTCCATGGAACTTGGCTTGTCACTTTTAACTTCGACCTGTTGATGAAATTCTTTTTTCTCTGTGAATTTTTGATCAAAATCATTTTGCAGGCAACTCACATCCAACAATCTCGTGGGTCAAATACCAGAGCGTTTATTCGAGATTCCCAAATACAAGTATGATAAGTCGGATATTTTGAATGTTTGGTAGTTTCTCTTAGCATACGTGACATGCTAATTTGAACAGAAAAGGTTTTGATCCACAGCCTTCCGTTATGCACGGACTGTCTGTTTATATTTTCTTTCATCAGTTTCACCGGGAACAATTTGATCTGTGGCCCTACCGAGCGGCACCAATGTGCTTCTGATGTCAGTGAGTCAGGTAATGTAACTTATAATAAGTTGCACGGTGTTTCTCCATTTCTCCGTTTCTCCGATACGGCTTCTTTCTTATCCTTATTTAACAGGCAGTCCCAAGAAACACAAGGTCGGGACTATAGTCGGTGTTGTCATAGGGCTAATTATCCTCCTTGTAGGCGCTTTGTTATTGTCTCTTTACAAACTTAGACAGAGAGGCCACAGACCTGAAGTTTTTGTCGATGTAGCAGGTTTGTGCTTGTATATTCTATGAAGCTGAGACTGGAATTTTAAGTGCATACATTCCACTTTGTATGTGCAATTGGCAGGTGAGGTTGACCGAAAGATCGCATTTGGGCAGTTGAAAAGATTTTCTTGGAGGGAGTTGCAGATAGCTACGGACAACTTCAGCGAGAAGAATGTACTCGGGCAGGGAGGCTTTGGAAAGGTCTACAAAGGAGTGCTCACCGATAGTACAAAGGTAGCTGTTAAACGGTTGACGGACTGCACGAGTCCGGGGGGAGATGCGGCTTTCCAGCGCGAAGTCGAAATGATCAGTGTCGCGGTGCATAAAAATCTCTTGAGGTTGATTGGCTTTTGCACGACTCCGACCGAGCGGTTACTTGTGTATCCATTCATGGTGAACCTAAGTGTTGCATATCGACTTCGAGGTATGCTGCCTTATGTGTGCTTGTTCCTTAGGCCATTGATTGAAGACCGAAATTATTGAAGTTGTTTTCTCCCATAAGAAGTTACAGCAGGGGAATCCATTTTGGACTGGCCGAAAAGGAAGAAAATCGCTTTGGGCACTGCTCGTGGGCTAGAGTACCTTCACGAGCACTGCAACCCAAAGATCATTCACAGGGACGTAAAAGCTGCTAACGTGATGCTGGATGAAGATTTCGAGGCCGTTGTAGGGGACTTTGGTCTAGCGAAACTAGTTGACGTGAGACAAACAAATGTAACTACTCAAGTTCGTGGAACGATGGGCCACATCGCTCCCGAGTATTTGTCCACGGGGAAGTCTTCCGAGAGAACGGATGTCTTCGGGTATGGTGTAATGTTGTTGGAACTGGTAACGGGTCAGCGTGCAGTCGACTTTTCACGTCTAGAAGAAGAGGACGACGTCCTGTTGCTCGATCATGTGAGTTATTCTGTAACCGCCGAAACAGTGAAGAATACAGCTGACCTCTGCACGTTTTGTCTTGAAGGTCAAGAAACTGGAAAGGGAGAAAAAACTCTATGGGATCGTGGACAGGAACCTGAACAAGGACTACGACATGCAAGAGGTGGAAATGATGATACGGGTCGCGTTGCTTTGCACGCAAGCATCCCCGGAGGAACGACCAGCAATGTCGGAGGTCGTTAGGATGTTGGAAGGAGAAGGGCTGGCGGAGAGGTGGGAGGAATGGCAGCACGATGAAGTCACGCGAAGGCAAGAGTACGAGAGGCTAAGGAGAAGGTTCGACTGGGGGGAGGACTCGGCGTTCATTCAAGAGGCTGTTGAGTTGTCCGGTGGAAGATAGGGCGGAGACTCGACTGGCATTTACACCTCTATTACAAGCCACAGGTAGCGATCGATCTGGTAGGCGTCGGAACGCGGTTTTAATTGATACAGTGCGGAGGAGTTTTCTTCCGATAACCATAGCGGCGAAATATTTACGTGGTCGATTTTTAACTAATATCTCTAATTTGAAATATCCAGTAATGCCGATTTCCTGAAATAGGAAATGGGTGTTTGAAGGAAAATTGATGTTTTAAAAATCAATTTTAATTTTTTAATTAAAATTAATTACCTTATTTTACAAAATATTTCACTAGCTCTCCAACCAATTAAATTGAGGCACGAACTCTCTTTTTAAATGAAGAAAATAGTGTTACAGACAGACTTCTCACCCATTTCCATCATGAAGATTCGTGGAAATATATCGAGTTGACCCGAGGATACAACAACTTTTTTTCAGAACTTTCTTCTGGTCTTTGCAACGACGACGAGATTCAAAGGCACTGAATCCGGCAGAAGCATGGAAAGATCTAGGGCCGTGTCCGCGGCTGCGTTCGCGACGTCCCGGCAGAAGTACGATGTCTTTCTGAGTTTCAGCGGGCCAGACACAGGTGAAGGATTCGCCGACTCCCTATTCGAGTTTCTTGGTGATGCCGGGCTCCGTGTGTTCATGTACAACGAGGAGCACTACGATGGGGAATCAACTAGGGGGGAGATCCAGATGGCGATACGTGAGTCGAAAATCTTCGTCCCGATCTTCTCCCGGGGATATGCGTCCAGCAAGTGGTGCCTCGAGGAAATCACGTGGATGGTGGACTGTATGAAGGAATTCCCCATGGAGAAGGAGATGCTTCCGGTTTTCTATGACGTGGATGCAAGGGACGTGAAGCTCAAGACGGATGTGTACACCAAATCCTTGAATGAGCACGAGAAGACTTGTGGCCGCGAAATCGTCGAGAGGTGGAGGAAGGCGCTGAAAATGGTACCCCAACTTAAGGGATTGAATCTGTCGGATGTCAAACGGTGAGCCGCCTCTATCTTTCGTACGGCATAAAACAAGAGGCATTCCTCCATTACTAACAGACATCGAAATATGTTCTTGAATACAGGCAAGGGAAGTTGATCACACAAATCACAGAAGACATTCAACGTATGCTCGAACAGAGACACAGGATTCCCTATGTTCACTTCATCGGAATTGAGGAGCAAGTACGAGATTTAGTGAACGCGTTGGATGGCGGGTCAAGCTGCGTGCACGTGGTGGTGATTTCTCGAACTGGCACAGTAGGGAAGACAACTCTTGCAAGCACTGTCTTTAGCGAAATATGTTGGAAAGTTCGAGGTTGCAGTTTCCTCTCTAGAGAATCGGCCACGAAAAATGATGTAGTAGTTCTTCGGAATAAGTTACTGGGAGAAATGCAGAGATTCTCTTCTTCCGATTCCAAAGAATTTATTCTCACTCCTGATAATCAAAAGGTTTCACTCAACGTCAAGGAAACATTTTCGCCAGTTGCAATGCTGAAGTCTATTCGGATTTTACTTGCTATTGCAGCTTACAAGGATTACGAGATCTGGCAAATGGACGTTAAAATTGCTTTCTTAAACGGAAAGCTAGAGGAGGAAGTGTACATGGTACAACCTCCTGGTTTTATAACGTCCGAGAATACAGATAAAGTATGTAAGCTGAAAAGATCCATTTATGGATTAAAGCAAGCTTCTCGGAGCTGGAATATAAAATTTGATGAAGCGGTTAAAGATTTTGGCTTCATCAAGAATCCAGATGAACCTTGCATTTACAAAAGGGTGAGTGGGAGCATTATTGTCTTCCTAGTGCTGTATGTTGACGATATACTTCTTGTTGGAAATGATAAGTTCAGCCTAGAATCTACTAAAGATTGGCTGAATAAGTGTTTTGCAATGAAGGATCTTGGGGAAGCAACTTATATCTTAGGTATTAGAATATACCGAGATCGACAAAGAAGACTGCTAGGGCTAAGTCAAAGTACACATATTGACAAGGTACTAAATATATTCAATATGCAAGATTCCAAGACAGGATTCTTGCCACTGTCACATGGTATACAACTCTCCAAGGCGATGTGTCCGCAGACACGAGAGGAGAGAAATAGAATGGGTAAGATACCATATGCTTCGGCTATTGGATCCATCATGTATGTTATGATATGTACAAGACCTGATGTATCGTATGCTTTGAGCATGACAAGTAGATATCAGGGTGATCCTGGAGAGGGTCATTGGATAGCAGTCAAAACTATCCTCAAGTATCTAAGAAGAACAAAAGATATGTTCTTGGTCTATGGAGGAGATGAGGAATTGGTTGTCAGAGGATATACTGACGCCAGTTTCCAGACAGATCGTGACGATCTAAAATCGCAGCTGGGTTATGTATTTTGTCTAAATGGAGCAGCTGTTTGCTGGAAAAGTTCAAAGCAAGAAACAGTTGCGGATTCTACAGCAGAGTTCGAATACATAGCAGCTTCAGAAGCGGCAAAAGAAGCTGTTTGGATCAAGAATTTTATGACAGAACTTGAAGTGGTTCCTAGTAGTCATGGTCCAGTTCTGTTATACTGTGACAACAATGCTGCCATAGCACAGGCAAAGGAACCAAGGTCTCACCAGCGATCTAAGCATGTACTGCGGAAATATCACATCCTCAGAGAAATAGTTCAGAGGGGTGATGTGTTGGTAAGTAAAGTAGACACTAGCGAGAATATCGCAGATCCACTCACTAAGGCCTTACCTCAGCAGAAACATGAGTCCCATGTGAGGGGCCTAGGACTGAGAGTTCATAGTGCTTGGCAATAGTGCAAGTGGGAGATTGTTAGTGTGTGCACGTATGTGCCAAGACACTTTGTAATATATGTGAATAGTTGTTAATAAAGGCAAGTATTTACTGTTTATTAATTACTTTTCTGCTCGTAATTAACTTTACGGTAAAGTCCCATAGATTGATTATTTGTCAATCTAGAATTGTCCTTGATCGGATAGATGTTTAGATGGGACAAAAACATCTAGATCAACGCCGAGTATAACTAAGGTCGAGTTAGACAGAAGGATGGATGTTCAAGTTATACTCGGGGGTGCCTAAGTTTAGGGTACACTGGACACGACCCGTTTATAGAGAATACCACATATTAAGTGTCATTGGTCACTTCTCTTGTTGAACGAGTGTAACTGATCTCCTGACTTGAGACCTCCATTTATTCTATGCGTGGAGTTGTTCACTTTGATGCCGTTAAAAGCAGTCTTTAATCGGACTGTGAGTAGTACGGTTATTGGGTGTGCAGCGAAGCGTAGAGAGGATAGTGTTGAGTCAATATAGGATTCATCGCTCTCTTGGATTAGAGAGTTGACATCCTGGCCTCTTGATTGAGATATTAGTGATTTTAGACACACGGCCGTGGAGGAATGTTTATCATTCAAGTTAAGATCTATTATATCTCATAAATCAAGTAAAATGATTAATTCAGTGATGACATATGATGCACTGAATTAATCAGGATGTCGGTGAGATGAAGAGATTGAATTACACAGAAATCGGTTCATAGCGGTTTTGGTTCATAACTAATATTCTATTACGTTGGGTGGCTGAAAACTGTTGCTAGACGGTTACCTCAGTCTGTGTATGGATATACATTGCCTTCGTATATAGAACCTAGAGGGTCGCACGCAAAAGCACGTAGACACGGACATTGTTATTTAATTCTAATGGATATTAGAATTATAAATTTCCAGAATTAGAATTTGTTACGTTACAAATTTATTCTGAAATATTCGGAAGCAATAAATCCTAGTGTTGGATTTAAGTTGATCAAATATGTCTAAGTTGTAGGCTATAATAATATAATTATAATAATTAATTATTATTATATTATATTATATTATTATTATATTATTATAATATTATATTATTATTTACAAGTCCACGTGAGTTAAGGCTATGTGGCAAATTGAAACAATTGCTACGTGGGTGAATTAGCTTAGGTACGTGCTATTACAAAATTAAAATATAAATGTTTATTATAATTGATTTGACAATGGCGGTACCTCTTGGGATAAGAAAACCCACGCTATATAAGTTTAACCGTGTGATTGAATTAAAAAAAAAGGGGAGAAGATCGACCGGGAAGTGTTTCTGTGGCCAAGAAAGAAAAGGAAAAACTATTTGGCCACAGAAGCAGCCGACGCTTCCGAAAGAAAAATTGAGTGAAGAACTCCGAGGGCTAGCACCAAAAGGAGTTCGAAGTTGTTTGTGTCTCGTGTGCGTGGATACTTCTAGAGGAGTCACGTTTTGGGACTCTTGAAGCTCGCATCCGCAATAACGAGGTATGTTTTATTTAACGTTACTATTCGATTTATACGTATCACATAGATCCGGGACTGTGTTTCGAACAGTATTTTCGAAACGAGCTTCCGCTGCGTCCGGTGGAAACCCTTCAATAATATGTCTGGAGAAGGAACTGGAGTCATCATCACCAGAAGTAACTTGAGTTGCCTGGCCAGTGTTGAGGAGATGGGAAACAATGTTACAATTCAACAAAGTAGAAAGATCTACACAACGGCTGCCCAACTCATCGCTGCCGAGAAGTGCGGAGAGAAGTATGATGTCTTCCTGAGCTTTCGGGGGGCCGACACTCGCAACAGCTTCGTCGACTGCCTCTTCCTGTATCTTAAGAAAGCAGGTCTCAGAGTGTTCATGGATGATGAGGAGCTCCATGCAGGGGAATCCATTGCTGGGGGAATCCAGGAGGCAATATACAATTCAAAGCTCTTCGTCCCTGTCCTCTCAAGGAGATATGCATTTAGCAAATGGTGCCTGATGGAAATGGCATGTATGACGCACTGTGTGGAGGAATTCCCAGGGAAAAAGGAGATGCTACCCATATTCTATGGCGTAGATGTGAGAGACGTGAAGCTCCAGACAGATCTGTATTCCAAACCCTTGCTCAATCACGGGGAAACTTCAGGCAATGAAGCCGCAGAGATATGGCGGAAGGCATTGATCAAGGTTCCTGCAGAGAAGGGATGGAATCGGAACAATGCCAAAGGGTGAGCTTCATCTATCCTTTCCTACGAAGTGATGTTCCTCGGTTATTAGCAGATGACGAAATACATGATTTAATGCAGACAGGGAAAGTTCATCAAACAAATCACCCAAGACGTCAGTAGTAGACTCCAGCTCAGGTCTAGAATTCTACATAATCACTTGATTGGAATCGAGGAGGACATACAACGCATAATGGATGTGCTGGATTATGGGTCTAGAGATGTCCGTTTTGTGGTGATTTGTGGCATGGGTGGCATTGGGAAGACGACACTTGCGACTGCCGTCTTTAACAGGGTATGTTGTAAATTCCAAGGTTGCAGCTTCCTTTCAAATGTTAGAACATTTGCAGCACGGAATGGGATGATAAATTTGCAGAAAAAGTTTCTGGAAGACATTCTCCTCTTCCCATCATACAATTTTGGTGACGAAACAGATACCATGAACTGCATCAAAGATTCATTGCGAAATAAAGATGTCCTCGTCATCCTAGATGACGTGAGTGAAATGAAGCAAATCAAGAAACTGATTGGAAATGGTGACTGGTTCGGAGCAGGAAGCAGAGTTATCATAACCACGAGGGATGAAAGTGTAGCCAAATTCATGGAGATTGAAGACAATGCCTCTATTTCGCAAGGAAAAAAGGTTTACTTATACCAGATTAAAAAATTAGGTTTGGATGCTGCTCGTGCCCTCCTTTGTCTGCATGCCTTTGACAGACATGCACCTCCCAGCGATTATGCCAAGCTCTCGCATGATATCCTTCGTTTTACAGAAGGCCTTCCTTTGGCTATTGAGGTCTTGGGATCATGCCTTAGATGGAAGAATGTTGCAATTTGGAAAGAAATGTTGAATGAGTTAAACAAAGTGCCTCATCAACGTCTGTATCAAGAGATAATGACGTCAAGCTACAAGATGCTCAGCGACGAGGAGAAAGAAATCTTCCTCGATATCGCGGTCTTCTTTGCTGGCCATGACAAGACGAATGCATTCTCCTACTGGGAAGCTACAGGTCTCAATCCAGAAACGAGTATGGTTACATTGATTAATTATGCTTTGGTAAGGGTTGACGATTCAAACAGACTATATATGCACGATCTTATCGAGGATTTTGGAAGATGGAAAAACAAAGATAGGAATCATTTGTCACGGGAGAGAAAGGTCAACCCGTGTTCGCCACCTTATTCCCGAGTTCCAGCTTAATTAACTACTGACTGATGGTTTCATGTCTCAGGGAACAAATTACATCGAAGCTCTGAATCTCGAGTCAAACCATGCTTGCGATTCCATCCCTGCTGACCAGTTTGGGCTACCCAATCCAAGAACCCTGGAGTTATCTGATGGGGACTTTGAGGGCACTGATCTATCACAATTACGATGGCTCTCCTGGAGAAATTGTCCTCTGGATTTTCATTTGGCTCTTGTCAATTTCGAGAACTTAGTCATTCTAAGACTTTCCGAGAGTTACATTACCGAGAGCTGGGCTGTATGGGAACGATTCAAGGTGTTTATCCTTTATTCTTCTGCCACTTTTGGGATTCCATTGGACTTAACATGTGCTTGTCATACAGATTGCGAGAAATTTGAAGGTATTAGAGCTTGAAGGCCTCTGTTTGACCACGACTCCTGACCTCTCTTCATTTTTATGTTTGGAGAAATTGGAGGTTCGTCAATGTCCAAGTCTTGCTCGTGTTGATCCCTCAATTGGGAATCTAGAATTCCTGAACTCCCTCGTGATGATCAATCCTCGGTGCTGGTCAAGAGACATTTGTCCCAAGGAGTGTTGGCACAGTTCTCTCCATCTGCCGAGCTCCTTCTGCAACTTAAAGTCACTGTCAAGGTTTGTTATTGAGGGATTCGAGATGACGCAACTTCCTGAAAATATTGGAAACTTGAAATGTCTGAAGATCATGGAGATAAGAGGGTGCAAGTCTCTGAGTAATCTTCCGGACTCCATCGGTGACCTGGAGTCCTTATGCAAGCTGCACTTGGAAGGTGATGGGATCACTGAACTTCCAGAATCAATCGGTAAGCTCCGGAATTTGACTAAGCTGAATGTGAGCAACAATCGATTAAGGAGGCTTCCGTCAACGATTGGAGATCTAAGGAGGCTGGAAATGTTGGACGTTAGTCACAACAACAATCTGCAAGGAGAAATCCCTTGCCAGTTTGTCAACTTACACTCCCTGAAATTCGTAAACTTGTCGGGGACGGGGATTTGTGGGCTTTCCTAGTTAACCATCCAGCTTAGCTGGAGTAATATTCCATTATTGTGGCCGAACAGACGACGTGCAAGACTGACAAGTCTCACGAAAGTCATTGCGGTTTTGTTAACTGCTGCTCAGAGACAAATTTGAATCACATCGAGTCAGGCAAATGCTGCATGTCGAACGCGGCTCAGTTTTCATTCATCAAAGCAAGAAATAACTTCCATAAGGGAACATCTCAGTAGCAGAGACATCAATCACAGGTAAAACCAGTCGCTAGATGAACTTGTTTTTTTAACTCCTTTACACAGATATGGGTTCAATCATCATGTCCTCGTCGAACACGGATTTGTACTATCCATCTGCTGTCCAGATGTGCTTATCCAAGCCTGCAATAAACTGATAGTGCCATCAAATTTTAAACTGAACCTGGTTAAGGGATGAAAAGTTGTGAGCCTTTGAGACTCACTTGGTGCAGTCAACGTTAGGCGAGACGTGTATGGGGAGAGTGATGCTGTAGTTCTGCGCGAGGGACTGAGCCAGCTGCACCTTGGGGTTGATCTTCTGGGCAGCGTTCTTGATGCAATAGCAGACAGTCTTCTTGGCACTGAAGAGGTTGCGGCACTAGAAAGCGAGGTGGCACCCGCGCAACAGTCAGAAGGCGGCATCCCGGAGCCATTCTTGAGATACTGTACGCAGGGCCTCAGGTCCTGGAGCACGTCGCTGCATTTGACCGCAGAAACCGAGGACGTAAACGGGATTTGTAAGAGGAATGCAGCCACGACGATGACGGGCTGTGACCGTAGTGAACTCATTCTTATTTATATGGATGGTGAAGGGAAACAAAAATGTTGAGGAGTGCAAGAAAACATGTACTGGGGAATATTTGGTGATTACAAAATTGAATGTGTTTTTTAGTGCTAGAAAGGGTGATCGCTGACTCCATGATCACCAGTACAGTAGTGCCTTCCAGCTTCTTCGACCGGTCGCAGAAACTCGATCTTACGAAACCATCCGAGATTACTAGCCATTGGTACATGAAGAAAACCATTGTTGAAGCTAAAAAAGCATATGTAATAAACAAGTTTTACGCACGCCCGGCCTCGCACGCGTGTGGCGATTCGGACGAACCGATGATTCGGACTCGCTCCCAAGATCCAATCCGGTTGACGTCACGACTCGAGCGTCGGACGCTGTGGAAGGAAATTGGGTTGGGCCCTCCCTTGGTTCTTGAATGGACCTGTTGGGCATTTCGCCGATCGTCTCCTGTTCATTGAAGGCAACAAGCAAAATACTGCGTTAAGGCCTCATTCGTGAATTTTAGGGAGAACTCAGGGAGCGACTCGTGTCGCTATTACCCATCCAAAATGGCTCCGTAAAAATGGGTATTGTTTAACATACGTAAACTATACGGAATCGCTACCGATTTAATTTTAAAAGCTGGTTTAAGTCGAAAAAACCAGAGTAGGATTCGGGGATTCCTATTTACCAACTCTTACATTCTAACATGCGAAAAAGGAGGTCGCATTTGCTCCAAAAAGATTTGCTTTTGTTTAACGAGTGTTGGACCCGATTCGGGAGTTGGGGCGGACTCATATCAGTGTTTTACGGGCGTTGAACCCGATTTGGGCTTTTGGGCCTGAACTCTTATTTGTTGATAAGAAACAACATGCGACGATAAACCTATGGGTTTAAGGCATGCGGACAAGAATAGACTATTATTGAGATCAAAGGGAGCGGGAAAGGATGGTGACCGCGGGCCTATGCACTTGGGCCCACGGCCCGTTACATTGGATATAAAGAAAATCGGGAGGCCCGCACCTCCCTCATGTACCTGGGGCCCGTCGGGATGGCATGCCATCCGCTAATGCTTCATCAATTGGAGCCGCTTTGGTGACGTACCTCCACCATGGGTTCCCCTCGTGCGCCTCCAATCTTGAACTCCATCTCCGAGATCCGTCTTGTCGAATCATTGAAACAATGTCGGATTTTCATGCAGCAGAAATAAGAAAAAATGGGATATACTATCAAAAGAATGAAAATCCAATCATTCATTAAGATAATATATTAATTAAATGGCGGGATCTCGACTTATGGAATCACAAGGTCGGACATTCACATAGACTTCTTTATTTTCTGCGAATTAACACCTCAAAAAAAAGTAGAAAAAGTAACGTGTGTATAAGATAAAAATATGCACAATACGTCTAAATGATCATATTTAAATGACAAATGTCCGTCAATTTTATTGGCGATCTAACGGTGAGATCAATTGGGATCTCATCAAGAATGGGACTGCGACGTAGAGAAAGTACAGCCCCACATATGTTCTGTTCATCGATTCGTGTTCGAATTTACAAGAAACGTCAATGGTCGAAATACACATGTATGCAATCTTCTTCCAGTCTCTTTTATGTCTGAATATTTTGGAGATGATCCAATGGTAGGATCTCTCGAGGTCCCATCGGAAGTGGGACTGCAGTATGCAGGCTAACCGCAAACTACACGCACGCCCTTAGTTTATAGGGTCCTCGATCGTCATAAAAATGAAACAAAAAATTTTTCAAGACCATCACCCATTAGGGATCATTCGGTATGGGAAGTCGGGATCAGCCGACAAGCATAACCCCTTCGAAATGGATCCCCTTTTGGACTGCAATGCTGGGAGACGGCGGAACTGGGAAACCCGAAGGTTCTCCGCCGCTCCCAAGCACGTTTTGCAGCTACGAGACTCCAAAAGGCCTCAAACAAATTGAAAAAGATGCATAATCGAGTAAGGAAGAGATACCACTGATTTTGCATCAATCCGACATTGAACGGGAAAGTTATGACCCGTCGAATACTTCCCCTGCATTCTGACCGAAGTTGTCTTGCTCCGTCGGGGCTCGGTTTCACATTCACATGTCACATGCAACGAGTTCAAAAAAAAAAAATACGAAAGATGGTCAGCCATGCTCTAAAGTAAAAGAGTGGTTGCATGATTATGAGTAAAAAGATTGAAAACTCACCGAATGGTTGCCTCGCCCCGGGATTGTCCTAGGAGGAATATGGAAGCTGGGTAGTCCGTTAGAAGGCTGCCTTGGAGCACCATGCTTGGGTTGTGGGTGTGGCAGAAGGCGGTGTCGTCGGAGAGAAGGGTGTCAACTGGTCGGTTGGTCGGGAGGCTTTGGCTCATCAGCACTGGAGAGGGAGAGTCCTTGGTTCCGATTTCTGTGGGTACGTCGGGAGGGGTTGGACTTGTACATTGATGTGTAGGGAGGAAGAGTTGGCCTCGATTCCCAGAGGGGCGAAAAGTCTTGGAGGAGAGGGACGTCTAATTGTCCTGATTATTTCATAATTGTCTGAAGAGATTGATGGTTTCTTTTTGGAAACTTGTTGTATAAGGAAATAGAATCTTTGATGGCGAACCATGAATCATCCCCTTCCTCCTCTTTATTTTTTAACGGGGAATGTGACATTTTTTTGGAGTAATAAGGAGATTGAAGATTTTTCTGGTGATTTTGAAATGTTGATAAGTGGAAAAATTTAGGATATTACACAAGTATGGAGAAATTAGGAGGTGTTTGATGAGTGCTGATCAATCAAAGTTATTTTCACTTGCAGAAGAAAATCCTCCCAATAAAAGATTATTATTGGGGGAAGTGGAGACGCCTGTGATATTTCCTCCCACACACAAGTGAAGATTTTAAACACAAAGGTCAAAATGACGACAAAGGAGAAAAAAAAAAACAAAACACCGAAACTTGCACCAGAAGCAACCAACTAAACCAGACAGACATGCGCCCGAAAGTCGACGAGGTAATCACTTTATGCCGATCCTGTGTTGCCCTGATGGTTTCCTTAGTGTTTATACAACAAAGATTCAAACCTTCTTCTAAACTGAAATTTTCAATAAAGATTGACGTCCCATTCCATCGGCATGATCAAAATTGGGAACGCTCTCAACAGCTAAAAAGAGAGTTGTCATGGCAATGGCATTCAGAATACAAACTCTTGCTCCTCTGAGGTGAGCGGAACAGCTTTATCTCCCATCTCTCTAAGGGTTGCAGCCGTCGACTCGGATATGCCGAGCAAGTATTGCAGTCTTGACAGACTATCAGCGGATGGGTCACTTCCTGCATAAATGGCGAATAGATCCGCTAGCTCCTCTTGCACATCCCATGATAGGGGCTCGGAAGGCACTGCTTTGTCACAAGCCAGTAAGTCATTGAGAGAGGACACCTGCCAAAATCATCAGAAGAATCAACATTGAGACTATGCACAAAATTAAGCAAAGGATTTACAGGCAGCTGATGCAACAACTGCATGCAGCTGAAAGCACGCAGGTATCATGTAAATCCTCTTCCTACAGGTTTAGAAGTGGATTAATCTCCCAGTTCTTGAGCATGTCCAGACTAACTGGCTTCTTTAATGACGAATTGAAATTTATAGTTCATTTATTTATCCCATAGACAAAGGAATCAGAAAGCCAGAATAACAGAATTGCTGAGGCACATACCACTCCCTGACGGTTTCTTTGTCTTAACAAGGCAACGGCCTGGATTAGAGAATTCGATAATCGATTTTTTGCAAGCTCCTGAACTACCAGCCTCGCTTTCTCAACATTAATTTTCAAGTCTGCTGGAATTTTTGTGTAAACTTCCTTGTCGTCGAACTCACCAGTGCCCGCAGAGAACATCTCGTCAACAGTTTTCTTGAAGAGACTTTCCCTTAGGCTTTCCGAAATCATGCTGTCTAAGTCTACACCTGATTCCTTCAGTTCCCTCAGCTGCTTTATGTTTAGCCTGCCTTGACTCACAGCAGTTTCTATCGCAGCGGCCATTTTCGTTGTCGTGATATTCTTAATCACTTTTTGGGCATACTGTTGGGGTAACCCAACTTTCTGCTGCAAATCATTTAATTGCTCAACCCTTGCTTTTGTCAACTGTCCATCAGCTAAGATAATCTCAGCCTGTTGTCTAAACGCCTGCTCGGCAAGACCCCGGTGGACATCCACGATCTCTTTCTGAGTCAAGCCAAGGATCCCACCAAGCTGGTTTAGAAGAACGAATTCAGAATCATCCCTTTTCGTTGTTATTTCTGCTCCAAACCCAATTCTCGTGACTTCGCCTGTCAAACAGAACAACAGATAAGTTTTGTACAGATCCATTCGATCCCTTTCTGGTAGATCATCCTTCAAGGTTATCTCAGTCTGGCCTTGTTTTCCCATCTTCGCTGCGAGTTCTTTGCTCGGCCTTATCTTTTTAAGCGACTGAATAGACTCCCATCCTTCATCATCTTCTTCTTCCTGTTGTTTTACTTCTTTAACATCGTCCTCTGCTTTTGTTTCGGTAGATTCTCCCTTTATATCTGCAACCAATTCTGTGACAACTAAGGTATTAAAGGCAATCATCTTCTTCAACTCCTTAGCAGATTCTGTACGGTTCTGAGCAGCACGTGCTCGTTTAACAAAGTTGATGAAAATCGTCCTGACCTGGATTACAATGACGTGTAAAGCATAATCAATTCACTTAAGGTCAATCAAACTAATACATTTATTGCCTGTAAGTTGTTGATTAGGATTCCCAAATGTTCATTCATCATTCGTGGATTTCCATAAAAGATATGGATTAAAGAGATCTTACATTCTTTTATTGTCAAGGAGGAAAAAAGTGAGGAGAGGAAAATGCACATGAACAATTTCTATATTCTGTACCAGTGAAGTTTGTCATGAAAAAGAAAACACATTTCTAAAATGCTCTAACCCTCAAAAACAAAGAATTCCGTACTCAAATTTAGCCACAACAACAAAGCAATCATATACTCACTGCTTTGCTTGCAATTGACATGGCGGCCTCCCGCGTTAACCGCAAACCATGAGCAGCTTTTCTCACAGAATTCTTCACATCAGCATCATATCCATCAACACCCGACGCAATGGCCTCTTTGACAACCTGTTTAAACAAGCGGAGCACATTGACCAGTAGAATTAATGTAAAAAATGAATGGAAATATGTACCAGAATTTTCAACCCTTTTTGCACATTAATAAATTTTTCAGATCTCTACGAACATTCATCGGAAAAATCAAAGTAAAATAGGTCAACATGTCTTGACCAATGAGCCTTTTGTTCAATATAATGATTTGGACAAGTAAAGGGGGATCATACGGCTCAGTTACGTCCTTATCCACCCGATGACCAAACTATTTATTTAACATAAGAACTATAAATAATAAGAGGGAGAAATTTTAAAATCACCTTCTCAAACAAGCTACCACATATACTGGAATGGGCAGCTTCAACTGTCTGCTGAGGAATGCAGAGCATAACGCGTAAACGGAGCAAAGCTTTAACATCTTCTTCACTCAATTCCCCACTACCAACACACTGCTGTAGCTTCTGCCGATAAATTTCTGAGTTCAGAAAGAGATCTCGTAAGTACATTTACTCAAAATAAACCAAGTTCACTAATATCCATGTCAAAAAAAATTCCATGTATAGCATAACTAGTGAAATAACCTCAGAAAACTACCTTCATGAATCTCGCCAGCCTTCTGGGGGTCAAAATGTAATTCTTCACAGAGCCGCTGAAGGAAAGCAGCTTTGCTATCAGCAGCCTCCAAATCTCCACCAGAGACGGCTTGGGCGAGATGCCTACGATACACCTTCGAGGTTACATCGAGCTTAATAGCTGCAGCTTCACGTTTTCCCAAGCCAAAAATATTTCTTAGCTGACTCAAAGCATCAAGCTGTGAAGACAAATAAAGCAATGCAGTTCAAAGAGAAATCAGAAGAGAAGGCATAAATGTGCAACAGTCAACAGTCAAGAGAGATGTACAAAGAAGATAAAAACTGGCATATTTTCACCTTGCTTTCTTCCATGCGACCACTTGACAAAGAATCTGATAGGTATGATCGATAAAGTAGCTTCAGATCTTCCATCTTCCGGTCACTGTCATACTCCCCGCCTATTATAACCAAATTATAAAAGTTATGATATCCAAGTAAGAGATCAAGATTGAGAATGTCCGCCATCTTTAAAAACTACTTACCTATCAAAGAAACTGGGCCAACTCCTGGAGCAAAGCGGTCTGCATTTGGATGTGCTTTCAAAGTGATCAATGAATTGTTGAAGGATAGTACCTTATCAAGCTCTAGTACGGCTTGAGCAACTCCACTGCTACAATGTACCATCATGTGATATAATGGTCATAAAAAAGGAATTGCATTTTTTTTTGAAGAATTAAAAGAATTGAAGTATTATGGTAGAATCAATGGCACTACATGGGATCGAGAACCTACGCTGCCCTTGTCCTGGACTTGAGTATATTAAGAGCAGATGAGATGTTGTCTTCAACCAATTTCCTCGTGTGGCCCTTAAACAAGTCTGCAGCTAACTGCAAACAAAAGCTAAGAGCATGTTCTCATAAAAAAAAATCACAGTGGGGCAGTTTTTGTGCATGAGGAATAAACCACAACCCACCTCATCAGAGAGCCGATACATGAGCTGTGCTTCTCGGAGACTCTCAAGCAACTCGGCATTAAGATCTGTCATACAATTCAAAGTTAGACAATGAAACAAAGCCCCTTTGGTAGGAGTTAAGGGGAAAGATCACACCACAAACTAACAGATCCTTTCTTAGCCAATCGTACAAATAAGTATTCTGACATATATCATGCTGATAAGTAAAAAAGGTAACATGGACCTCTTCCAACTGTCTTCAGCTTTGATGCGTACAACCTCTGGGCATTATCACGTATTGCAACCTCAACCTGAAAAGAGGAGGGTAGGGAATTCTTATGACTAGGTTACTGAAAACAACTATCAACATAATCAAAAGAATGCCATCCGAGATTTCAAAAGTTACAGGACAACAAATAAGATAAGTAAACACCTGGGAATCGGTAATTTTGAATACACGCTTCCAAGGTAGAAGAAAATTTGATGCATACCCAAACACAAGAGTGGAAACGTAGATAAGCTTTTGGAAAGCCTACACCCAGAGAAGTTAAATAAGCAAAAGATTATCTACATTTTGATAATTAATCAAGTCCAGTAACTTGAATGAAAGTAGCAAACATACCCGGCGCTGCTCTGCTTCTGCTTCACGATCTCCTGTTTCCAACCTTTGCCTGAAGCTCCGCCTGCCAATCTGGAGATAGACATGAAAACTCAATTGTCTCGAGGCAAAAATTCCTCTCAGGACTTGCCTCAGGAAATAATGGTCTACCTCAATATGCATTGCTGCTGCATCTGGATCATCAATACCCAAAGCACTCTTAAACTTTACTATTTTATCAACTTCATCGCCCCTCAGCTCTTGGCCACCGGGCGGAAGCACTGATGTCACAAACCTATTAAGAAGGACAAAATTACTGTGCAATGTTCAAGGAAGTCATTACCGATACAAATGTGACAAGCTACTAAAACCACATACAGTTCCGAATCAATAAACCAAACAAAATATGTTTTAACAACTTAAAATCCTCATCAGGCACAAATCCAAAATTATCATTAGTATTAATGATCCTAACATTACCTCAGGTATATATCTGAAAGTTCAGCATTGAAAGCCTCATCCTCCTTGCTCACGCCATATCTGCATCACAGTTACAACACCAGTGACCACTTCTGTTTCCAACCATTAGAACATGACAATCATTCCCGAGAATGCTCAGTTGCCACATGGTTCTACTTCAAAGTCAACTTGATTCACCTGAAGATCTTCACATCACAATTAACACATTCCCATAAAAATCAGCGTAGGGAATTCAAACTCACTTTCTGGCAATCTCATAGATATCCTCCTTCTTAATCCCAGCCCCATCACTCCCCCCAGTGCCACCCCCCGCGGCCACCACGTGATTCCTCAGCTCCACTGCCGCGATCTCAGGAACCACAGCCTTCCCCGCATAATAAGCGGCACCTCCAGCCGCAGCCCCAGCCACTGCAGCACCTCCTACCGCAGCCAAACTCTTGGGTCCCCCACCGCCAATCCTAACCCCGACTCCATAACCAGCTGCCACGGCGCCAGCGACAAAAACGATCGACGCGACGAGCCTTGTAGTGGGGTGGCAAACCGGTTTAACGATGTTCTGGACAGCATTTAGTTCCCTCGGTTCACCGAAGACGTTGGAGGAGGGGGTAGGGGCTTCCTCGGGCGTAGAGGTGGAGGAGGGGGAGGAAGAGCATAGGACGGTCGGATAGTTGTCGTGTCGGCGGCGGCGGCGGGCGGTGGAGAAGAAGAGGAAGGGAGGGGAGAGTGGGGTAGAGCTTACGAAGGTCGACTGCATCCTTTTAGGGTTTCAGGGTTTAAGGAAGGAGGAGGAAGTTGTGATTTTGGCTATGGCGGATTTTGGAGATAACGAAGTTGTCTTTTCCCTTAGATCAGAAGAAGGGAGTCGGGAAGACAGTGAGGGTGTAAACGGTGGAAACGATGTCGTTTTCGCCTATTGAATTAGTGTCGGAGTAATTTTACCAAATAAAACGTCCGATTTTCGGAGCATCGAATCGATTAATTCGAACTCGATCACGAGACAATTGACTATAACAAGTGAGTCTTCCAACAATGACTAAGTTGGAAAAATTTCAAACTCGAAACCTCCTTGACCAAATTCAAATTAGTAAGTAACTATTGAACCAAACTCAATACGATTTCGGTTTTAGTGAGGCTCACCACGAGACATAAGTGGCAATCAGCTCGACAACTCCTCTGCACAACTAGCTTAGTTGTACGCTGGCCGAATCAGCATAGCGATATTTGTTTTAGTACACTTTTCTGGGTTTGCGGCCGCCAGATTGTCAAGCACCGTAGTACACGCTTCCTCCGTGTGGGTCTCCCAATGCAAAGCCCTTATCACTGCTGATATGGAGATCTAGCCTGTACCGCGGGTGGCTTGCGCCCCTTGCTCCTCCACAGATCGAGCAAAGAACAGCGATGATCATCGCAAAGACAAACCAGGTAGGCGAATTCATAACTTACCGTCGAAAGAATATGCCATGCCTTCACTGGGGAGCTGCTCACAGACCCTTTTATTAGCGACAGACCAGCTTTGGCTTCGCCTCCGAATTCAAACCCTCGCCATCAAAGCACAACTCTTCCATTTACCTTTCGGGATGAAGATTAAGACATCTCTCCTAACCAAGTGGAAAATAAGTGCTGCGGTTTGTTCGTAGCTCATCACAGTCTACACGTTCAACCTCGACAAAACACCATTGATGCTGCTAAACTAACTGAGCATTATAAGCTACTTTTCGCAAAAAAGCATAAATTTCTTGCGCTAACTAGTGCTCTAGACAGGCACAAATCAAAACAATCCCCTGCGCTAGAATATGAATTATCACACATTAAATCATTGCTTAATTGAGAAAAATTGTAAGATATTGAAAACAAATGGATACAGGGCAATGGAACAAAAGTAAAGGAAACCTGATCCGCAGGAGCAAAATTTTCAGGCATCGATCGATTCGATGCGCTGGTTCTCCGGCAGTACCGACCAGTTAGGCGACTGCACTGCCCTCAGCCACTTGAAATCATCCACCATTGCCCAGCTGCCAGTTTCCTTGCTCAATCCAGCCTCTTTCAGATCATCGTCCACCCCGTCATACCTCAAACAATACGGCGCAAATCTAACCCCAGTACAGTCCTCAATGATAGGCTTGCTTCTAACCCTCAAGTAAAAGTCGCTGGACCTGACCCCATGAATCCGAATCTGATGGGCAGCAAAAATGAATGTGCACCCTTCTGCCTCCTCAATAAGAATAGATCCCATAACAGGTCCTGTGTAAACCTTACAGTCTCTCAGCCTATGCACAAATATTGTCCTCACAGAACCGATTAACCTCACCTCACATGACTCTAGATCGCGCATCGTGAACTCTCCGACCTCCTGATCCTTCACATTCATCACAAGTAACTCTCCTTTCCTGTTTCGGAAACCTAACCGTTCATTGTTCCTAACAAGAGACTCCTCTAATTTCACATCCTCGTTCTCCTTTGTCTTGCATTGAGCAAAAGGAATCTCAGCTGAACTCGAGCTGTCCAAATTTTGATCCACACACTGCATACCACCATTCAGAGTTATGTTGGATTCCGACTTTTCACTAGCCTGTGAATACTGACCAGCAGAATTCAGTGCCTGAACTGTTTTCACACCGACATCAGTGCAATCAGGTTTAGAAACTGACTGCTTATTCCTCCTGAAGGAAAATTTCTTTTTGGGTACGACCTCGGAGGAGACAGTCTGCAGTGAACTTTTCAGTTCAGAAACCGCTTTTAGACAAGCTCTCAGGTCATAAGCAGGCAAATGGTAAGAGTTCTCAGCAACGAGATTTTCAAGGGAGGAGATAGAGACTGATATAGAGCTCAAATCCTCAGGTGCCGCGCTGGAGAGTTGGGATTCAATTGCAGACTTGAGGGAGGTAAACTGGGAGAGGAATGTTGCCGCCGCTGTCACCGAGGAGGAGGAAGAGGATGATGAAGATGTGGCCGTTTTCTGGGAGAGACGTTGGAGGAGGGCTTGGTGTTTCTTGTTACTGAGGAGCTTCATTGAGGGATCTAAGCTTGGGATGGAAGATGGCCCTTGCCGTTGCATTTCTTCTTCACTGTGGTCTTCCATGACCACAAGTAATGATCACGGAAAGACAAAGGCAGTGATACCAGAGAAGTATCTAGCTGCTCAAAATTAAATGGACAAACACTTCAGACTCGGGCAATGCAGCACAGCAAACAGAAAATTCGCCAACTGAGTTGCCCAAAAGTAAGAAACCAGCAACAGATCACCTTTGACGCCTTCAGTGGGAAACCATGTGTTCAACGCTATACCATGAACCACCCCCTACAATAAACAAAACTTGCAACTAATTCAGCATACATGGCCCATTCACTAAATGCACACAAACATTTCGAATAAAATCCTCGACCTAACTCTTGTAACGTTCGTATCTGAAACCGAAAAGGGTATGCACATCATAAAACACCCAAGGCCACCATCCTGCAAAAGATGCCCTAGAGCCACAACAGGGACGAAAACATCAACAAGAAGCCACAGACTCGATGCCAAAAGAAACTTAAGAAAAATCAATAAGGGATCATCCAAATGCAACAATAGGCAATCAAAATAACAAATCTAACTATACAATTCCCAGAAACTAACATTATCACCGTAAAAATAAGTTTCACCACAGTAATTACAAAAACATCCCAGATCAACAACAGACAACACAAAAAAGTGACTAAAGACCGAATCTTTCCCCCAAAAGAAACTTCCTCGCTCAATGAAAATCGAATATCACCGCAGATGAGTATCTGGGTTTGGTTCCTTGCAGGCGAAAAGGGATAGAGAAATATCGGAAACAGTTCTCAGAGTCCCATTCGGCGGGTCACAAACCAAACCACAACCCTGGAAAGAATTCGACTTCAAGAGAACGACGAAGAAAACATACGGATCAGGGTTGGGTCGACTAAGTTCTCCGGATCGGCGGCGGCGGCGCGGCCTCCGGTGTCAGGAAGACTTGCTCTGTTCAGGTGAAAAAACACGATCGTGATATTTTGTTTCATGGGATAATGTAATAATAATAACTAAGTTAAAAAAATTCCAATAATTGATACCATTGAATTCGGAAAATACAAATTTTAAATAACATTTAATTTTCCATTAAAAAGTTTTAAATTACGTGCATTTTTTTTTACGAATTTTAGAATTGCAAAGATATCTCCCAATTACATGACAAGCCGAGGAGGAGTTTTGTTCCATAATGACGTCATTTGGCGAAATATTTCGCCAAATGACGTACTAACGAAAATAATTCGCGAACTAACCTATCAAAGTCAGCCTTACAAAGGCCGACTTTGGTCATCAAGGAAGTCGGCCTTTGTAAGGCCGACTTTGGTTTTGGCGAATGGAAGTCGGCCTTACAAAGGCCGACTTCACCACACTTAGAAAAAATTTTAGCAAACGAAGTCTGGGACACTACATGAAGGAAGTCGGCCTTTGTAAGGCCGACTTCGATTTTGGGGAATGAAAGTCGGCCTTACAAAGGCCGACTTCCTCGATTATCTTTTTTTTTCTTTTAAATTAAAAAAAAAAAACCTAAAGGGAAGTCGGCCTTACAAAGGCGGCCGACTTCCCATTCAAAGACAAAAGAAAATTGAGGATATAAAAAAAAAAATTAAGGAAGTCAGCCTTTATAAGGCCGACTTTCATTCCCCAAAACCGATGTCGGCCTTACAAAGGCCGACTTCCTTCATGCAGCGTCCCAGACTTCGTTTGCTAAAATTTTTTCTAAGTGTGGTGAAGTCGGCCTTTGTAAGGCCGACTTCCATTCGCCAAAACCGAAGTCGGCCTTTTCCTTGAGGACCAAAGTCGGCCTTACAGTTCGCGAAATATTTTTCAAACTGCGTCATTTGACGAAATATTTCGCCAAATGACGTCGTTATGGAACAAAACTCAGCCGAGAAAAGAGAACAAACCACCCGTGACTAGCCTGCCTGTTGTTTCATTTTGTTTGGACTTTTTTTCATCATAGTGTGGTGGATTCGTCGTCCCTTTCGTTTTAAAGCGCTGTCGTTCACGTGCATTCAACAAAAAAAAATATTCTTACTCCTGTTTCTTCTTTTCTTAGTACAACAAAATTACTCTTCCACTAATCTTTTTCAAGTCTTAATCCTAACTTTACTTTTGGACGAACATAATTTCTGAGATGATTAAAAGAAAAAATTAGAACGACCCGGAATTTTTAGCCTGGAAGCGTCGTTTTCTCTTAGCCATTTCACTTCATCGGCGGTTGTCCGAAAGGCTCCGATAAGTCATCAACTTCCTCGAGATTTTCCATGTTCCGAGACTGACCTTTCTCTCCTGCTGCCATGGCTCCATCTTAATCCAACCCCACCTCCAAAGACTCGACCTTCCCTCCGTCTGCTTAACTCTCCGTGGTCCTGTTCTGAGCCTTGAATGCCCCGAAGGGGATAACGATGGCCCTCCAGACACTGCACCAGCAGGAGGTGAGGTGACTTGGAACTTGTTGGATATTGCTTCAGTTCAAACAGGGTGTTTCTGGTTTTTTTTTTCTTTTGGATCAGTTGGAATGATTGGATAAGAGATGTTGTTCTTTTGCTGGGAGGATTAGTTTATGCATACGGTTCTTGTATCTGCAGTTTTGTTGTTGTTATTGAGGCTGCTGGTATATTTTATGGGTGTGATTTCACGACCCAGGGCAGAGATTCATGCAGCGAGGACGATGTCGAAGCGCGAGCTGTTCTTTGTTTAGTGGAAGTGGTAGAACAGAGCAGAGACAGTGGTCGCTTGGACTCTGCTGCGTGCAATGATGACTGCATTAAGGTCGAATTGGAAAAAGCAGGTGAGGATTACTCTCACTGCATAGTCCTGGACATTGTGCCGGAAAGCTGTTCTCAGGCTGCTGGATGCAGAGGCGAGCATCACGGAAGCAATGTTGACAATCTTCCCACGGTAAGTTCACCACATTGCTTTGTTAATTGTCTGAAAAATGTTTTGGCTGGCATCGCTGAGAGGCCTTTCTTCACAGAATATGCTGAAGGTATTTCAGAGACAGACAAGCTTGAAAACAGGTAAAAACTAGTCGATCCTCTTGTCTCATTTCCCTGGGCGTCAGTTGGTTCCTGTGTCTGCCGATATTTGTTTTCTCCAAGGAGGGCCGAGTGAATTCAAAATTAGTACAGGAGCAACACCAGCAATACAGGCCAAATTCTCTGTGTTGATCGGCTTTTCTCTACCGTTGCTGTCTGTATCTTCAGCATTGTCATGTGATAGATCTTCTGATACTGGGAGTATGCAGAAAAACCTGCAGCTGAGAAGGTGACCGATTCCTCAAACAACAAATGGAGGAAATACAAGCGAGCCGCGTCGTTTGATTCCCGAAAGGTCGTCATCCTTTTCTCAGTCTTGTAAGTTCTAAGTTCTCAATCCCACCTTCTTCTTATAATTCTCATTAACATGTTCGTTGTTTACATTTCTCTTGCCCTTAATCTGCTAAGGGCTAGTAATCTTCATTGGCTGCAGGTCTATTATAGGATCTTTGGTACTGATTTACCTCACGCTGCGAGTTAAGTTGTATGGAGACAGCCATGGACATACTTCCTGACATCAGTATCCCTTGACCATCAGGGTTTCGAACGTATTCCGATCCTTATTGAAGTCTTAAAACATTCTTTAGCACTAGTACTGCAGCTTCTGCCGTGACAATAATCTTCCTTCCATGTATACAACACTCCATAAGTAGAAACCTTCATCTGCACAAAATTGCCGAGCCGGAACTGGGATCGGGATTTTCGTGACTTTTGGCGATCATACAAAAAGAGATGAAACCAATAACTCTGATATTCTAATTTATGCACACGTGGAAAGGTCCTAGCAAGCACAGCCTCCACCTTGGTTCTCCGACTGCGAAGAGTTGGACGTTGGCTTCCACTTCACTTCGACCATGTCCTCTTGCTTCGCAGAAGAAAGTGTCTCCATCCCTGTCAACGCAGCTGCAATCTCCCAAGAAGAGGCTGCAAAAGTCTCAATTCAAAATCAACCCCCTCTTCATCCATCAAATGCAATATTTGATTCACTTTCCATCCTGGATACTGAATGCTTCTTCCGCACTTGTTTTGATAAACATGACTCCGACCTCTTTGGATTTGGCTTATCCGATGCTTGTCTGCAAAGTATTGAAAGGTACACGATATTTCTTCTACAACAAACGTCAGAAGTTCTTGCATGCCATTACCTCTTCTCGACCAGATCCATTTTGCTCCTGATGATAACGTCCAATCATACATTACCTGAAATAGGGCCAGGATGATCCGTCCAATCATACGCTACCTGAATCCAAGCTGGACATTGATCGAAGTACAAACAACAATCATAAACTAAAAGAAAGGAAAGGGAACCGGTGAGGTGAAGCCATGGGAATGAACCTTGAAAGTGGTGTCATACATGAATTCAAGATGATGCTGACAGACTGATTGCCAAGGAAGACGAGCTTGTGCTACGCCAATGGCAAAACTGTTGCAGTTATCTTCCCTCTTACCCTCGGACGTTGTGTATATGTATATGGAAATCACTTCATTCATTTTCCTCCCTGCAAGAATCATCAAATGCAAACCTAGTGGAGTGATAAAGGTGATGATGATTTGTAATCGTGTGGGATGTGTCGCATATCTGAATCTCAACGCAATCCTGTCATTGTTGTTACGGATTACGCATCACAGAATGACGGAGAAAACGGTGCATGGAATTCTGGAAATTGTGTTGGTTATAACCTCGATATTCGCCTAGAAAGCTAATGACTCTTCAATCAGGGATTTATTCTCCCAGGACTCGCAAATTGAACACAATTTAGTTAACTGTCATCGCCCCTTGATACCAAGATAACTTCAACACACGGCAACGCAGACCAGCAGCTCCTTTCGAAGCAAGAAGAATCAACAAGTCCAACAATCACACTGTTGTGTTGCAATGTGATTATTGAGGTTTCCCTACAGGACGATAGTTGCTTTTCCGCTACATATAACTACCGATGAAACTCAAACTTCATAGATTAGGATGAAAATGACAAGAACAAGTCAAAACCATAGGACGTAAAATGGCGTCGATACTAGCTTGAGAGAAGAAAGTAGGACTATTTACAAGACTGCCTTTAACGGTGTTAAAACCGTAGCAAAGTGACAATTGAAAAGCAGGAAGCCTCTCAATATGTACAATATGAACCCACCCCAGTAAGAAAAGTTTTACCATCGGCAAATCCCGGGGGCTTCCGTTCGACTTTGAGAGAGTATCTCGTCGTACTTGGATGCGTACACAAACCCCCACAACTGGGAAATCGGAAAGAAACTGGTGAGTTATTGATGCAACAGTCGTGAGTATTCTTAGGGCGATACGAGTGGGTGTACCTCAACTTCCTTCACTTCAAAGTTCTCGGAATGGGACAAACAAGGGTTCCCATAAGTCTCTGATTCCGAACTTGATCCACTCAGTCTTGGGCAACAAAACAAGTTGGATACTGTCAAATGGTATAGAATTGAAGAATAGGATGGAGAGAAGGATTCTTACAGGTCACCGTCTAAATAGAGGGCAAAATGACCACCCCCTCCGATTGCAAGATGCTCGGTTGAACACAAGGTATAGTAACGATTTGCACCTGTGAGTGGCAAAAGTCACCCTTCATAAAATCCATATCCATTACAGCGACACATCATCAACATTGCCTACACAGTATTAGTGGAGCACGAAATCCAGGTTGTTTGGAAAATGGGATAAATTAATTCAGATCACCATACACAAAAATAATCTCACTCGCACAAGAAATAACTCCTAGCAACACTTTTTAGTTATAATATTAATGTCGTTGCTGGTGAGAGTCTAAAATTAGTACCTGTGGGACGAAATATTGCAGGATGACCAGATATATTTGTGAAGACGAAAGTATTATTTGTTCCCTGCAAAGTTACTAACATAAGCTGTACATGTTCGTGATTTGTTTGCCAAACAGGAAAAACCGGTTTCTTTGAAGACCCCTACCTGGTACTTCTTCTTGTTTGTTGGTCTCAAAGGTGCCTCAACCAAGCCGCCAAAAACTACATCTTTGCGGTCACCAACAACCTACACAGTAACAAATTCATAGCAGGAGAGATATTTGCGAAGGACAATAACAAAACAAGGCAGAGGATCGTGTCTGAAGGTAAAAACAACATTAAAAAGTAATAAAATTCATCTTACCAGCAAGCTCAGGCCAGGCCAAAGAAAGCTTCGCCTATACAAAGTGGATAGTGATATGCCATGCCTCCATGTACTGGAAGTATCAGCATTAAAATTGCTTAGACTTTCTAAGTTTTTCCTACTCCATGAGGGAAATAAACATGTTCAACTAGATGATACTAGGAGGAGAGACTCTTACCTGTAGAGCAATAGCCACTTTCTTCCCTGAACAACTGCTGGAAGGGATGCATAGAGAGCACTCTGGGTCTTGTCTGAGAGCAGTAGTGAAGGCTCAGAAGTTTGCGGAACACCATGTGGGATCACAGCTTTGGAAAAGCTTTCTGCATTGCTCGTCTCCACTCCAGTATCATCGTCCAACGCAACGTCTCCATCGCCATTCTTTACATTAGAATCATCACTCTTCCGTTCTGTACTTTTATACCCAACAATTTTTGCAGCATGGTGAAAAGCTCTACCCAGCGATTGTCTTCCTCTAGATAATATACTTCTCTTGTTGTTACTGTTACCATCTTTCCTAGATGCAGTGGATGCTTCTTTTACCGTCGTGTCAGGCGATGTTTCAGCTTCAGGTGGATGTTCATCATGATGCCCTTCTACTTTGGAGTTTCCTTTTGCATCGGAGGATGACAACAAAGAGTACAGAAATGCGGTAAAAGAAGACGTATCAGGCTCATCTACCGGATTTCCCAAGTACTCTTTGATGGACTCCAGTGGGCTTCCTTTTGAGTTGTTTTCATAGTTGTCGCCCTTTGGAAGAAACAAAATCATGAGGAAACAGCATAAAGCTGAAGTTCCAATCGACTCATATATTACTGAGTAAAAAGTAACTACAATTATTCCTAAGAAGACAACCTGGACATCATGCGTAAAAGCTATTCACTGATTCTATTGATTCCTTAAGTTACGAAAATCACGACCTTTGGCACAAAAGCATGAACCTTGTGGCGTCATTAAGCTCAATTTTATGAACTAACTGCATCTTCCCACCGATATTGGAAACTTGACAAGTTTAAGGAAATGAAATAGAAGAACTCCGGAAACCAATAAATTGAAATTGAAGACATTCCAAAAACAGCATAACAACAGCAATTTGCAATCAAAGGCATGAACCCTGGCTGCATTGAAGAATACCCCATTCAGCCACAAGAACAGAGCCGCAGGCAAAAGCTAAGCAGAACAGAATTAGGATATCCATAATCAATCAAATGCCAATCCAAACAGGCCACAAATCTCGACACTCCAAATGCCCCAGAAACCATCACTCCCTGAAAACCTACGGTCCATAACATACCAATACAGAAATGCCAAAAAGCAACCACCATAGACACCAAACAACGAGAGAGAAAAAGATAACCCCACAGCTCAAAGGAGCAAGAAAACCTCAAGACTATCCAAAAATTAAGAAATATAAAGAAAACCCAGAGTTCATCACTTCCCTTAACCGCAGGCACCAGAGCCAGCAAAGAACAGAAATACCCAGAAAACCCATAACCCATCATCAATCACCAATCAGCAGCTGCATCAATGAAAAAAAGACCCAGAAAAAATGGGGCTTTGCGAGGGGGGGGATCGATTAATTACAGGTGAAGAGGAAGAAGCGGGTTTGTCGGAGAGAGGGTTGAGGATGACGGTGGTGAGGTCGGTCACCAAGTTCACCGCTTTACTCCTCAAAGACCTTCCCATCCCTAAAAAATCATCAAACCAGAGACAAACAAACGAAAGCCTCCGCCTTTGCACGAATCATCATCTGCGTTTCCCTTAAAAATGCATCAACATCGGCATTATCCACGATGATTTGTGGATAAAGATGACAACTCTCTTCGTCCTCCCTTTTCTTGTAAATTTCTCGGTCGGCCCTTTTTCGTTTTTACTTTGCTTTTCTTGTCAGCAAGGTTCGTTTCAAAGTCAACGTCACAAAACCAACAACGACGATGACGAATAAATAACACAACTACAACTGGGAGGGAAGCTCATCAGATGAGCTTAGTTACTTATATTTTACTGAAATTAAAAGAAAAATAAACTCAGACTAATTTAGTAATTGATCACATTTTCAGTGCCAACTTGTTTTTCTCGTGTAACATTAATTTTTTTCCTTAATAAGCTAAGGGATATTAAAAAAATAATCACACACATTTCATGAAAACAAATGATATTATTATGTTTCCTAAATTTCATGTATTTGTAATGACGGCGTCTTATGATTATTATATGGATAAAGAAATTTCTGAATTTTTTATTTTTAATCTAATTATCGACAATATAATCCATTATTCAATTACCTCCACAAACTCCGGCACGATCTGCGTAACTAAAAAAGTGGAAAAACCAAACAAAGAATTTAAGGGCGATTCGATTTAAAAACGTTTTCGCTATTATCTGTTGATGTAATAAAAATGCCCTGCGTTTCGCACATCACTGCCACACAGACATCATCGTTCTTGTGAAGGCGAATGGCAACAGTCACCGTGCCAACCGTTGTCCCATCTCCGGCCGAGGATGCCGACGAGCTCCGCAAGGCTTTCGCAGGTTCTCCCCGCTTATGTTTCTGTTGGATGCTCTAGATCTGATATGTGCTTAGACGTTGCTGATCTTAGACAGGCTTTTTGATCTGATCGGGACACCGTCGATCATTGATCCGTCGCAGGATCTTGTTTCAGTCTTTTCTGACGGTTCATTCCAAGTGGAAAGCTGTTTTTTTCTTAATGATATCCGTGTGTTAGAGAATGTTAAGACAGTGATAGAGAATGGTAGATTTCTCCTACAGCATGTCGAATTAAACAGTGTCGGAAATCGGCATGCAGGATGGGGAACGAACGAGGATCTGATCATATCCATACTGGCACATCGGAATGCCGCGCAACGGAGATCGATCCGGCAGGCTTATGCTGACGCGTATGGGGAGGATCTACTCAAAGATCTCAACAAGGAACTGACTAGCGATTTCGAGGTACAAACTTTTACAGGTCGTTGGCGGTGAGAACAGACAGGGTCTTCCTGATCTTGTGTCCGTCAATCTTGAATTTTCGCAGAGATGTGTGCTGTTGTGGACGCTCGATCCTGCCGAGCGCGATGCATACCTCGCCTGCGAGGCTACGAAGAGGTTCACATCGAACAACTGTATCCTCACGGAGATAGTCTGCACCAGATCCTCCCTTGAGCTGTTCGCCATTAGGCAGGCCTACCATGCTCGGTACAAGAAGTCGCTCGAGGAAGATGTTGCAGCTCATACAGCTGGTGATTTCCGCAAGGTAGTAAACCATGGTTCTCACCGTGATTGCAATAAGCTCCATCTATGTAGTTATTGAAAATTGCTCACATCACAGCTTTTGGTTCCTCTCGTGAGCTCATTCCGTTATGAGGGGCCTGAGGTGAACACAACACAGGCCAAATCCGAGGCCAAGATACTCCATGAGAAGATTTCTGAGAAGGCTTACAATGACGAGGAGTTCATCCGAATAATTACAACTCGCAGCAAAGCACAGCTCAACGCGACGCTTAATCATTACAATGACGAGTTTGGCCAGCCCATCAACAAGGTGCGGCATAATTTTCATCCTTTTCTTCTGCCACGGCATCCCATGACAGATTGCATGTTTTGTGCCAGGACCTCAAGGCTGATCCGAATGATGAGTACCTCAAGCTCGTACGAGCAACAATCAAGTGCTTGACTGTCCCCGTGAAGCACTTTGAGAAGGTGTTGCGTCTCGCTATTGTCAAGTTGGGGACAGACAAATCTGCTCTAACCAGAGTGGTTGTCACTCGAGCAGAGATCGACATGATTCAGATCAAGGAACAGTATCATAAGCGCAACAGCAAGCCTCTTGACCATGCCATTGCCGGCGACACGTCCGGCGACTACAGGAAAATGTTGCTGGCTTTACTTGGCGAGGAGGATGCTTGATTCAACCCAGAGCCTGCTGTAACAAGGCAATATTCAGTGATACTGACAGAGTTTATCCGGTACAACTTCGACTTTCATTGCAGAAAGAAACACACTAGCGTTATGAGCTTGGACTAGGACACTTTTTCTGAATTGCACCTGAGCATAATAATATGATTCTATTTCATAACTCTTGAGTAGAAATCTTTAGCACAAATGGGCATTTATTTAGCATCTCACCGTTGGCGTCCATCGAGGTCACGACAATCACGATAGACGAGAAGAAAACCAACATTTTTACAACATCAAATGTGGCAGCAATCTCTGATTCATGGCTGCCTCGCTATTATCCCGAGTAAGCACTATGCGTTCATTATTCAATTGATTCCCTGCAACAAGTTTTGATAGGCGTACTTCGAGGTGAGTGTGCCTTGTCGATGCAAGCAAATGTTTGCTTGGTGCCAGAGCTGTCGTAAAACACACAAGGATTGCATGACTTTACAATTCCAATGGATTAACAATGGATTGTTACCTTGATTATGGCCCTTGTTCTAGCTGGATGCCAATAACCCGAGTAGTATTAATGACGCAGAGGATTGATTCTTCCAATCAGTTTACTCCACTGTACAGTGATGAAAGCAACTCATCCTCCCGGGCAAAAAGAAGGCTTGATGAGACTCATTGCTGTTCTATGTGTCGCAATTCCCAGTTACCCTCCCCATCAATAAGCCTCAATTCCAGAGCATGGAATGGTATGAGAGCAGGGCGCTGCTGCGATGCAACATTTAGATGGCATAAGAAAGAACAGAACTAAAAACGTTGGGGACATCTTTCTCCTGGATATTTTCAACATGTTGGGGAACTCCAGCCCACTGCTAAAAGAATGAGGATGGCTTTAACAAATCATTTTAGCTTTCGGGATTCCCAAAGGATCAACAGTGAGAAAACACTGCCAATTAGGAATGATTCAACTTACTTGAGAGGAAGTCCCAACCATTATACCCATTTTAGTAGTAGCAAGTCTGTAAAAGGTGATCCTCCACATCAACACTTGTGGCACTGTCAATCATGGACGGAGGTAAAGGAGAAGCCATTAAACATAAAGGATCTACAAAAATAGACAAGTTAAAGCCTCTCGGACTTATTTACATACTTGGTGCACTCGTCGAGAATACCATGTAGAGGCCCGTGGAAGAACAGGCGTCCCTACAAGAGGAGATTATAAGGAGGTCCCTACGTCAAGATTAGGGCCTGACAAGTTACGTTGGGGGGTAATTATCGAGATTCGAACCCGAAATCTTTAGGTAAATGTTCAACACACTTATCACTGGGGTGTTCCGTTGAGGACATATTTAGGCCATTCGACTGGGGTTGGAGCGGTGAAAAGAATTCGACCGAGTTCCAAGCAACCATGTTTGGTTGGTGTACTCTAATGAAATTGAAATTGCGATTGAACCTGAGATTAGTGTATGGACACGACGATTAAGTTTTGGCATTATTAACCACTCCAGTTGTTTATGCTTATAAGTCCTCGTTCCATCGCAATGAAATATGTCATCCCCGTGAGTGTCAACGAGACGGCCGTGTGGAATCTCGATGGAGCTTGTCTACCCGGTACATCGGAACACAGTCTTTTCAGATCTGCCACGGGGATGCTCGTGAAAGACAAGTATCCAAAAGGGCTCCTGGGACGCTGCCTTTGCGAACGAACATATGCCGATGGCATTCTCTCAAAGTCATCAATGGATCAGTCCCCTGTTTCGCCATGAAAATCTTAAACCCTAAGCCCCATGGCAATGCCGATAAAGGTACGGGAGCTTCTTACTAGGTAAACCAATAACAGATTTTTCAACGTATCTACATAACGTGTTAACAAATTGATGGAGGCTAATCTATATCTTTAATACATAAGCGTAACTCTGACCAATACGTTATTCCCCTACTCCTCATGCATAATTTGACACGTGTGCAGCCTTCATTAGCAGCACCTAAACCTAGTGGGTGCGACTGGATTCATACGCTACCGATTCCCATCACTTTGTAGTGGATTATATATAAGTCTGAACCATGTCATTTTTGCCAAGGCATTATTAGAACAGTAATTAATACATGCGCAATCTTAGGTACAGATAACAAACACATGCCCCCAATAGTTTTATGAGGTGTTAGGGGAACATGCCATGATGCAATCAATATCCATGTCCAATGGCAATTATTACAAGGCTATGAAAAAGAAGAAGATGATGATGAGATGATCAAATTGTAGGGAATTGGACTAATTCATATAATTGCTACCACAGGCAGCCCCATATAGCATTGGTAGTACTTTCTTTCCCCATTCATTTTTCGTGACACCTACCAACCCAATCACCCAAAATGAAAATCGGCCTGGATTCTATTCATCATCACCCAAATCTCTCCCTCCCTCACTTGATCTTTAAAAAAGTAGAACATAAAAAGGGAAAAGGTCCTCATAATTTGATTACACTGAAATCGGAAAATGAAAATGATTATTCTCCCCCCTGCCCCCCCCACCCTTCATCATGTTCAGCTATCTTGAGCATAAATTCCGAAACCTGTATTTCTTATGAAAGAAATAATGCATAATAGTGATATGTACGGTGAAGTCCCCATTCACGACAATTTTTCGAATGTACAAAAAATTGAACACTGTTTAATATATTTGTAAGAAATAAAAATAGATACTCTAATTCTGAATAAAACAAAATTACAGCAATAATTTAAAGAAAATAAATCCTAAAACAACGTAAGCGTCCAAAGTCAAATTCATTGGCAATTACAAATTCAATTCCAAAATCACAAATTTATCTATCTTGAATTTCAACAAGAACATGGCAAAATGGGAACGGATCAAGTGATAGCAATCGATCAAGACATCAGACTTGGACTCGCTTTTTTTAGTGGAGCACGGCGATCCTTAACATCCGGTGCCCAGCATACATCTGACTAATCAATCTCTAAGATAAACAACTATGTCTCATCTTGAATGCAATATAAGAGGAAGTCATTTGATGCTGTGTAACAGCCAAGTTTTATTTGGTTAATCTTCAATGAAAGGTAAGTTTTGAGTTTGCTCCATTTTAGAAGTTCTTTTAATGGTAATTTTGGAATTTGCGTAAGATTTATTTTGGCAGACTTCCTTATACTTTCAGGTTATTCTATTGAGCAGGAGCAACCATTTTGAAGTGGTTGGAGCTATTGTTTCTTTCGCCAAAGTTACTCTAGAACGGCCGGAATCCGACCCGGTTTTGTTGAATGTGGCCGTCCAAAGAATCAAAGGATAGGCGTATACATATTATATAAATGGTTGTCTGGGCTGGTATTTCAATTGGGGCAAGATTTGACAGAACGAGGAGCACATATCACATTTCCGAGATAAATCCCTTACAAGGCCGATCGATGGATGCAACCTTTCAGATCATGGTCACGAGTTTCCTGATTTGGCTTGGTGAGAACGGGTGTGTGATGGCCATACCGAACATCCGCTATCTGGGGCACACATGTTCTCCAGCCAATGTTGATCCAGTAAGCAATTACCAGTTTGCTCTTGATCTCATACTTCCTTGGGTTATGCAGCAGACGTCGCGAAGAGGCTATGGCTACTACACATCTGCCAGAATTGTGGGTAGTATCGCTTTTGCGCGTGGGGCAGTTTCAAGAGAAGATTGCAGGATTTGCCTGCACATATCAGACAGGTCCGTGTATGACAGTGCGGCCTCCGATGGGGGGGCGTAATTCGACTGATGGATTGCCGGATGAAGTATTACGACCGGCCGTTTGATAGGTTTAGTTATATTGTTGACGCATCAAGATCCAAATATGTTATCTCTCCAATGTTATTCGACAATGTCATCATCAAGACTATCTACATGTCTTCTGAGAGCGTGTTTTCTTTAAAAGCAGACATTCCTTGAACAAAAAAAAAAAATGCATATTCAAAACTTGTAGACGTTTGGATTTACGTCTGTTTGCATTAAATTATGGGGGTTTTGATACAACTTTTCTTCTTCTCGTAATTATTCACAGGGTCGAACATCTGAAGTCATGACCAACGGGAGACAAGTCGAATATGTGGACAAATTAAGAACACCGAATGAATCGGACAAGACCCGCTTTGCCTTTCTCTTCCCCTCGCAACAAATAATATCTCCATTCAGCTCTTGCGAGTCCTCCCTTTCATTGCACCTACTTCCTTCCTAATGCTTTGTTCTCCGCCAAAGTAATTTTCAGACAACATGAACTATCTTCCTTTCATGATATTTCAACAGAGTCTTACTCTTCTTGTCTTCTAAGAGATAAAGCATTTAATGAGGCATAAAAGAGAAGCTGTCGACACTGAAGGATTTTTAAAATGTCAAACCCAAAACCTCGTATCTCATGCGGGAAGCAGGTGTAGTCTAAAGTTCCCGCACCCATGACAGTGGGAAGAAAGGACGCGGCTAACGTCCCAAGGGTGGACGTCCCCCCTTTATACTAATTTCGGCACATTATACAAACGAAATTAGTACAGTTTGTAATTGCTATAATTATACTAATAAAAAATTAGTACAATTATAGTAATTACAACTGTACAAATCGATACAAAAATTTTACTATTCTAATTAGTACAAATTGGGGGGCCCCATTTGTACTAATTTCGACCATTTTTTAGTACATTGAACAAAAAAAATTAGTACAATTTGTAAAAACTATAATTATACTAATGAAAAATTAGTACAATGTAGAAACACGTACTAGTACAACATTTGTACATTATATTAAATTGAACGGTAAAAGTTTTGTACCGATTAGTACGGTTGTAATTACTACAATTGTATTAATGAAAAAATTAGTATAATGTACAAACCATGTACTAGTACATGGTTTGTACATTCTACTAATTTGTATAATTGTAGTAATTACAAACTGTACTAATTTCGTTTGTACAATATACTAAAAAGGGGTCGAAATTAGTACAATTGGGCGGGACATCCCCCAAATTGTACTAATTAGAACAATAAAAGTTTTATACCGATTAATACAATTGTAATTACTACAATTATACTAATGAAAAATTAGTACAATGTATAAACGTTGTGCTAATACACGTTTATATATTGTACTAAATTAAACAATAAAAGTTTTATACCGATTAATATAATTGTAATTATTACAACTGTACTAATAAAAAATTAGTATAATGTACTATGTTTGGATATTGTATTAATTAAAATTAGTAGCATTGTAATAATTATAAATTATATTAATTTTATCTATATAATATACTAAAAAGGGACAAAATTAATACAAAAGACGTCCCACCACCTTGGGACGTTATCCGCTTCCGGGAAGAACACATGGCTTTTTCCCATCGCTCCCGTCTTTTCTGGCCATCGTCATTTCCGTAATAATTTAATTTTCCCCCTTCTCACTGTGATTCCTTTGAATCCTCCCCTTCCCTCTCCCTTCACGAGTTCATCAAGAAGAGGAACTCCTGCATTACTACGATGATATTTAACTAATGAAAACGTGAAATTTGATTTGAGACACATATGCAAAAATAACATAGCAGAATTTAAAAAAACACAACTCAGTTTTCTTATGATCGTGACAGTCCGCTCCTTAAAAAATCGTATTATAAATTTCAAATACCTTTTATGATTTTGAGGGGCGTCTCCCCGTTATATTAGGCAATGCCTTTACATCATCGTGTATCGGGGAGCGTGAGCTTATTCAAAGTTTTTTCTAAAAATTATGAATTCAAAATTGTATCGCATGAATTTTGAATTTTCTTTTGTCGAAATCATCACTTAGAAACCAAAATTACAGTTTTAAGTTCATAGAGAAGGAAAAGAAATTTATTGGGCGCAGGTGACATCACACTTACGTCACCGTAATGTGGTTATGAAATGTGAACACCAAGGGGAGGGGGGACAGAACACTGACGGCTCCGCTGACCTAATAATATCCCTCCCCACCTATAATCTCGCCACCAATCACTCCTATCAATATGTATACGAAAATTTTCATTAACTTTATGAGATGATACTTTATTTTATATATGATAAATAATACGATGATTACGTGAAGACAAAATCTTGTCTTAATAACTACAAAGTCAAACAGTTACCAACTGTATCTCACCTTTTTTTAACTAATTATTTTTAGTCAATTGATTTTATTTATTTTTATTTTATCTGATCATATTTCGTGACGAAGAATGTTTTCGGGGGTTGCAATATGAATTAAAGAAGTCGATAATTTTCTATGAATGACTTGCATTGCAATCAAAATAATTTGATACCAATTGTTTAATTTAACAGCTGTTAAATAATTCAAAAAAAAAACTTAAAAAAAAAGAGAGCAGTGCAATATTTTTCAAAACTTTTTTGTGTTTAGCCACGACCAAAAAGATGCGCGCCTCTATTTTCAGTACGACGTCGCATTAACTTGTATATTGTTTTTGTTAGTCCTGGTTATTTTCAAAACTCTATAATCATTTTATTACTCGTATTCGTAATGAACTTTTAATTTAATCTAAGGATTAGAAATAATGCTCGTAATAATAATTTTAATCGTCGTAATAATCATAATCTTATCAGACTAAACTCCCATCCGATGAACAAATCCACGATTCCATCCTTGGCATACCTTCGCTTCTGATACCGACTTCAACGTTTCGTGACGGAGACGGGGAGACCGCGGAACTATCTTGATCTTTCGCGGCTCCCTTTCTGAGGTTTACCTGAGGATTGTTGTCTGTTTCTTCATTGCTGGTTCCTGGTCGTGATCGGAATGATACTTCGCAAGGACTTGTCCTAAATCAATAATGGATGCCGACGATGACGTCGCGTTTGGGTTGCCGCTGATGTGGTTGTTGCTGTCGCTTAGAAGTGGGAAAAATAACTCGGTGGACGTTGCGATCCCCATGTTGACACCACTCGTACTTACAGGAACGAACGGCCGCAGGAGATACGATGGTCGGGGAAGCGACGTGCCCGTGGGAGCGGCACTGCTGGCGAAGTTTGTGCCGAAAAGATCAAGCCGGGCCTGCTGGAACGGGGATGATGCGGCCGCAAAGGGGGGAGCTGGGATCCCTGTAAACTCCTGGACCATCGCCCGGAAATTGTTTGTGTCCGTTGTTAGAACTGTCGTGGGGGCCCGACGAGAGACCCTCGTCCTCTTCTTTGGTTTCCGCCGTGGCGGCATCACGCCGTTGCTATTGCCCCTTCCCGGGCGCTCCTCCTTCGGCTTGGGAGGGTCAGAGACTAGAGGTGCGACAAGACTCGGGACACCACCCATTAACCCATTAGACACCTGGCTTTGGCCGGAGCAGTTCCCAAGATTGCTGGGCACATGAAGTGCGGGGGGAGGCAACATCGCGCTTAGCTCATCCCCACCCACACCAAGTTGAAAGAGCTGGTTCTGGTGAAGGTGGTTGTGGTTGTTGCGATCTGTCGGCCCAGGCCGAACCACCTGGTCAAAGGAGCTGGGGAGTGGCTCGAACATGGGAAATGGATGAAGCGGAGGGTTATGATCATGGCCGTGCAAAAACAGCCGGTGGCTACTTCCTCCGCCGCTGCCGCCACTCATAATGAAAGGAAAGAAACCAGGGGAAGGGGGAGCGACGGAGGGGACAATGGAAGGATGGGCGGTGTAGTCATCTTCGTCAGCACAGCTTGAGGACTCCATGCTAGCGGTGCTGTTGCAGGAGTCCATTCAGCACCCCTGCAACAACTTCATTAGGAATAGCGAGAGCAACTGGATAATCATTAGGATACTTTCCGACTAAAAATTTCTTCACGTCTTAAGGAAAACACAGGGATCTAAGAAAGAACACCATCACAAAAGGGGGGGATTTTTATTCACCTTTGGGTTCTTCTTTATCGTCTTGTTTTTGGTATTGTGGGATTCAGGGATTGGATAGAGAAAAGAGGTCGAGAGAGGGAGAGTCTTTCTTTAGGAATTGGGTTTCAGTGTGGAAATGAATAAACGATTGAACTTGTTTCCCTTTTTCCTTTCTGCTCTCCGGGGCTTTGTCTTGGAATTGCAATTCCGACTGATCTTCTTTTCCAAAACACTAATAATAATAATAATATGATTGATTCAAATTAAGGAATAAGGAGAGGGGGGGGGGGGGGGGGTGTTAGGGATGGGACCGATGGCTGAGAATGAGATGGGATGGGATTTGTTGAAATGGTAACTTCACTAGATAATGACAACAACCACCCTCCTCTTTCTTTTTGTTGATTAATATGAAGTTGGGTGCATCACGTAATTTCGTAATAAACTTGAATAATTAGATTAAATATGATTGAATGAAACTTTGATTAGATCAGCGTTTGAGTATTTTTTTGGTCCATCCAGGTTTTCTTTTTTATTTCTCTTTTGGGAGAGTCTTCGGGTCTTGGATTGGTGTTGGATTGACCCAGTCAATCATACGAAATGCTCCAATGTGGATAATCCACCTAACATAGTCACAGCATGTAAAAAAAAAAAAAAAGAAATTTGCCAAATAAAAAATGTTGAAATAGAAGAAGGAGAAGAGCCTGAATATATGCAAATTGACTGCACCGCCTTAGTTAGTGCGTGCGAGAGAGAGAGAGAGAGAGAAGCACTTAATATCTGTTCGAGTGTTGTCGTCCCCTGCCCAAATCCACGACTCTCTCCAACATCTTCGCCTCGCTAATTCAATTCATAAAACAATACTTGGTATATTTTTTTTTTATATAATATATTTTAGATAACGCACAACAACTAAACATGTAGTTAACTGTTTTATCATCGTCATTATTCCCTTGAATGCTTTTAGTAGGTGTGATTTGTCCTCCCCATTTTTATGGGATCACGTGAACTTTTTACACTCCTGTCTTGGCGACACGCGAATCTAACAACTAGAAGCAAATGGATGAATTTTGATGCGAATTTTTTATGAGTATAAATTTCATGAAAGGAGATAAAAAAATATATCGATTTCAACTTTGACCAAACTTTATGTTTTGTTATTAATTTACTTTTTTATATAATTTTGTCATGAAGTTTTGTTTTATATTGATTTTGATTAATTTTGAATTTTATGACGCGAAAGCAAAAAAAATAATCTAAAAAAAAGAGAAAGAAATTAAAAAATAAAAATAATATCGAAATCTATGTTATTTTATTTTAAAATTTTGATGGTTAGATAAAGTGAGTTGTAAGTCAAAGTTGGACGACAACGTAAAATCGATGAATACGGATGATAACTTTATTGGGGGCTGCTGCTATGGATAAAGTTGATTGTGAGGTGAATGAATGAAAGGTTGAAACTCCGGACACGGATCGGACTATATTAAGGACTTGTTTAACTTTCGCTAAAAGAAATTCAAGATTGGCCAAAACCAATATAAAAACAAAACTTGGTGATAAAATTATACAACAAACTAAATAACGACAAAACATAAAATTGACTCGGTCGTATCGATATTTTTCCATTGAAGTTTTAAAAATAATTTCATACATTGTTATTATTCTAAAATAAGTATATCGTAGTAAGATAATAAAATTTCCTATTTTGATTTACCAAAAAGTGTTTACTAATAATATAAGTCGGTCAACATTAGCCGATAAAAAAAAAATCAATAACTCATTTTTTAGATTTTGAATCCCCCACGCCATATATAATTCAATCTTTCGTTGGATTGGTTAATGTTACCTCAAGTTACCTAATCATTTCTTTTCATTAGACAGCAATCTGAATTGATGGGCGACTTCTAGATTCGCTTTTAATTTCGTATCTCCATCCATATCTACATATATATATATTCCTCTTTTGAAGGATGTGTTGGCTTCGTGCAAGTTATACACTTCTTTTTTTTGGTTTGGCAAATAAGTTGGGGGATCCACCCGTGAGAATACCATTCCCATTCCCATCCATTTTTCCTTTCGTACATTTCCCATACTTTATTCCATTTCACTGCTGTCAGCTTGGAACATGCCTAGTAATAAACAAGTTTAAATTAGCACAATTAAACCTTAACACGATTAGATTCGATGATCAATGAAATCCACACATCTTTCCGAGTTTTGAACCACGTTTTTTTGACGTTCCCCCGTCCCTAACTTTACAATCACGTTATATACATTTGGGCTGGATTTTGGGCCTTTCGTTTGAAAAGCCCAGATAAAAATCCTCGGTGGGCCCAAAATATTTCAATCCAGTTGTCGTGGAACGACCCCGGACACGTTTCTTTCATGCACACAAATCAATCACTTGGTTAACCGAATGGACCTGCACTTGCTCGGGTTTAATTAAAGGTCGCGGCCGAAAGGAGGCATGCAGCAGAGACAAGACGATGTCCAGGGCTGGCCTGTTCAGGAGAGGGGTCGACAAGGTTGTCGGTGCGTTGTCCAAAGGCCGGGATGTGAGCGACGGTAGTGGCGGGAAGTTCCCCGTCTTGGAAGGGCATCCGAAGGGGATTAAACATGCAGAGGAAGTGCAGGAGGAGTTTCGGGCCGTCAGGGACAAGGGGAAGTTGCTCAAGGAGTTCCTGATTTACCGGTGGAGCCCCGATGAACCCAACAGGAAGCCGTATCTTCAGTCATACTTCGTCGACCTCGCCAGCTGTGGTCCCATGGTTTGTGCAGACGGCGGGAGGGCTTTCAGGATATGGGTTTGAGATTATTGACCTGGTGGGATTCTGTTTCCAGGTACTGGATGCACTTCAGAAGATAAAAGCCGAGGATGACTCGACCTTGAGCTACAGGAGATCGTGCAGGGAGGGGATATGCGGTTCGTGTTCCATGAACATTGATGGGACCAACACCGTCGCATGCCTCAAGCCGATTGACCCCGACACGAGGAGGGCGACAATGATCACCCCGCTGCCGCACATGTTTGTTATCAAGGACCTCGTGGTCGACCTCACCAACTTCTACAACCAATACAGGTTTTTAGCCTAGACTTGTTTCTTTTATTTGTGCGGAAAGAGAGGTCAATGTTATTTTTGTGGATCAGGTCCATCGAGCCATGGCTTAAGACGCGACAACCACCCAAGGATGGACGGGAATATAGGCAGAGCCCCGAGGATAGGAAGAAGCTGGACGGGCTGTATGAGTGCATACTCTGCGCGTGTTGTAACGGGGCATGCCCTTCCTACTGGTGGAACCCTGAGGAGTTCCTGGGGCCGGCTACACTGATCCACGCCTACAGATGGATCTCCGACAGGTGTGAATCATTCGGCATCCCATAAAAAGAAAGATTAGAACATAATTCCAATCCATTGATCGTAACTGGAACTGAGGTACAGTCGAGACGAGTATGCGGACGAGAGGCTGAGGGCGATGACGGACGACATGAGGAAGTTGTACAGGTGCAGGACGATAAAGAACTGCACGAGGACGTGCCCGAAGGGCCTGGACCCTTCTGGCGCTATCCATAAGATGAAGGCTAGGCATTTGCTGTCGTCCCCTGTTTGAGAAGAAGGGACAAGGAAAGAGGACGGTGTGGTGTGAATAAATCAACGTGTTCGTTAAGCCGTGTTTTGCATTGAATTTTGGTAGTTAAAAACATGAAATAAGCAAACAGAGAAATGACATGGAAAGATGAGAATGAAATAGAAAAGAAAATTTTTTATGCCTGTCGTTTCAAATTCGAGTTGGTGAAGGCTCCTTCCAGCCTAGTACGGGCGCGGCAGTTCGGGCAATTCGAGGATCCGGGCCCGCTCCCCCTAGACTCAATTCGGTTGGCGTCACGGCTTAAGTGTCGGACGCTGCGAAAGGGAATCGGGTTGGGCTTTCTCTTGATTCGTGAACGGATCTGCGACATCTTCAGTTTCGTGCGAAAAGCTGCATAAGACTTTGCTCGTGAATTTTGGGGAAGGCTCAAGGAGCGACTCGTATTGCCGTCACCTTATCCTAAATGGCTCCGAAAAAGGATGTAGTTTAACTTTGGTAAATTGTTCGGAGTCGCCACCGACTTAATTTTAAAAGTATGATTTCAAGTCGGAAAAATCAGAGTTGGGTTCGGGGATTCATATTTACTAACTTTTACATTCTAAACATGTGAAAAGTGTGGCGATTTGTCCAAAAAATTTGACTTTTGATTGACGGGTGTTGGGCCCGATCCAGAAGTAGGCCGAACTCTTATTGACGTTTTAACGGGCGTTGGACCCGAATTTAGGTTTGTTTGATTAAAAACTAATCATGCGACGTAATCCTAAAGCCTAAACATACGCGCAATCTCAAATAAGTATTTAGATCAAAAGAGGCGGGGAAGGGCGGTGATTGCGGGTCTATACACTTAGGCCCGCAATCCGTTACAAGTGGGCTTTAAAGAAAATTTGGGGAGGCCCGCACCTCCCATTTGTACCTTTGATTGAGGTTGGGGCCGCCCTAAATCTTCGAACCTACGGTTTTTAGGCCGTGGTAGATCCACGCGGTTTGATACACACGCGTTCGAGTTAATCTTCGAAATGTTGGAATTGATCTTCCGAGATTAAATACTCGATGTACATGTAAAAAAAAAATATAAGTGTGCTTAGTATCTTCAAATTCAAATGAAATTCGATATTGAGAAAAGGTAAGGCCTGTCTTACCGTTTTGATCAGAGATGTTTACTCGATTTAGAATCGTCGAAAATATCCGAGAAGTTCCCGTGTTTCACATGCAAAACAAATAGAAGGTGAATGTTAGCAATGTTCGTTAAAATTGAGTATTCATCCATGAAAGCATAATAAATCCAAGCAAGAAAACGTAAAGATTAAAATTCTAACAAAGTTATAATCTTCAAAGATAAAAAAAGGATGATAAAATTTTCTGAACGAACTAAACATCTTAACAATTATAAAATTAAAACTCATAGCTATTGAAATGAAATCGGAGTTATTTAAAAGTTGTGGACTTATTACCCGTAAAAATGGGACGTTTTGCAGCCCAACGTCTGAAGCCCACTTGTTAAAGCCCATCTCCCTCTTTGTGACGTCCGAGCAGGACTTGGCCCGAGAAGAAACCTTGAAATTTCCCAAGCCATTACTGCGTCTGGTGGAGGCCCCTGTTTTGAAGAAATCAGAATTCAAAAGAGGGGAGGGAGCTTCGGGGTTTTGTTGTCGAGGTCAACTCCTTGAAGGATGAAGTGAGCAGCGACGGCGCAGGAGCTCGGGAGTCTGAAGCCGCCGGGGCTTCATGGTGCCGGAGGAAGGCTGTTGAGGTCGGGCAACCGGATCTGGGAGTTTCGGAGGGCGGGGTTTCGTGCAGGACGCCGGGGAAGGAGGGATGGATGTCGCTGGGCTTGCGGTGGGTCTCGGGGCGCCGGGGGTAAGGTGGGTTACCGTCGATGGGACTTGAGGCGCCGGAGGTGGGCTCGCCGTCGTTGTGGAGAAGGAGCGCTGGGAAGACGATGGCCATTGTGTGAAAAGGAAGGTATAGCAGGAGGAGGACAGAAACTACTAGTTGAGGAAAGTTAGTCTGCAAACTGTGTAAAACAGAATGATTGTTTTCTGTATATGGGCGTGTGTTCTCGATGTACAAGTAAAAAGGCTACATATAAATAGTCTGATGTATCATTGATTGGGATATGAAAAAATTCAGTTACAGCAGTTACATCCCTTTTACTTCTCTGTCTCCTGTTCTTAGTTTCTTCATCCTTCAGCCTCCTCCGATGACGAGCTCCGGTGACTGGATTTGAGATGGTATCAGAGTACCAACACAGATCTTATGCGGCTGTTGTAGTAGGGCAAGCAAATCGTCATCAGGCTGGAGTGCAAGCGCAGCAGGAAGTGAGTTCCCTTGCATCCACAGTAATGAATCAACTGCGAATTGGAGGTACTGAAGATCATGCCTCTCCGTTTTTCCTAAGTCAAACGGATACACTAAATTCTGTCATCATCACTCCTCCACTGAATGGAGCAAATTATTTCACTTGGAGTAAGTCATTTGAGATGGCGCTGGTTTTTCGAAACAAACTCATTTTCGTTGATGGATCTATTCGTGCGCCTGAGGAAGGAGATGATTTGTTTTTGGCTTGGAAGAGATGCAATACCTTGGTAACTGCTTGGATCTTGAGATCTGTTAATGAGTCCATTGCAAGTAATGTTTTCTATATGTCCTCTGCGGCTGAAATCTGGGAAACGTTGAAAAAGAGGTATGCTCAGCCTGATGTGACCAAGATCTATAGGCTTCAGCAAGCGTTAATGACTATCATGCAGGGTAATAGATCAGTTGATGTCTACTATACTGATCTTAATGCCATTTGGGAGGAACTAAAGAATTTTAGGCCATTGCCATACTGCAAATGTGGTAGATGCAGTTCAGATTGTTTTAAAATGTATGCAGAGATACAAATGCAGGATTATGTACATAGGTTCCTCTTTGGCCTGAATAGCAGTTTTGATGCTATTAAAAGCAGAATCATAGGGATGAAGCCATTTCCCTCGATAGATGAAGTGTATAATTTGGTGATACAAGAGGAATCGTACAAGAAGAATAGAGATGGGGTTGAAGATAAAATGGGAGTGAACATGGAGTCAATGGCATTATTGGTTCCTGCAACAACAGGATCAAATACATCTTATGATCCTAAGAGAAGAGGCAGAAGGATGGATTTTGTATGCGCACATTGTGGGAAGAAAGGACATACAAAAGATAGGTGTTTTCACCTAATTGGGTTTCCAAGTTCTACTGGAATGAGAAGAGGAAAATTCACTTCTGGAGCTGGTCCGTCGAGGGCAGCGGCAGTCACTGAATCCAGTTTTGGGACAAATACAGGAGGCGACTTAGATGACTTGGATGTCAATGAAGCAAAGGAGTATGTTCAGAAATTGATGGCTATCCTCAATGTTCAAAAAGGACAGTCTCAAACCATATCTGCAGCAATTCCTTTTGTGAAAATTGAAAATCCTTCAGTCAACCCTTCTACTTCAGTTCCTGAAACAAAAACCAATTGTTTTTCTAAAACTGCAGGTATGTATTCAAGTTCTTCACATAGTAAATTTGCTTCTGAACTTGAATCTGCTTGGATTGTGGATACTGGTGCCACTAATCACATAACAGGCAGTTTTGAGTTACTTGTTAATCCCAAACCTCTTCATCATGTGTCAGTACTTCTTCCAAATGGAGAAAAGGTAGGAGTTACTCATAAAGGAACAATGAAAATTCTGGATAATTTCTTACTTGAAAATGTTCTGTTTATTCCTTCTTTCCATATGAACCTGATATCCGTCAGCCAAATCATGTCTTCTCGTTTGTATTGTGTTATCTTTCTTAAAAATCTGTGTTTCATTCAGGCCGTATCATCATGGAGGATGATTGGTCTTGCTAAAGAGAGAGCTGGACTATACATCATGGAAGGCAAAAGCAAAACTGACAGAGAAGTCTTAGACAGTAGTTTTAAATCAACTGCTTATGTCAATTCTACGACAATACCTATGATATATGGCATCATAGATTAGGGCATCTTTCATTTGAAAAGCTACAGCTTGTCCAGAAATGTAATGATTTGTTTCCCAGATTTAATAAAGGAGTTTGCACATCTTGTCATTATGCAAAGCAGAAAAGAGCATCTTTTCCATCACATATAAAAGATTCAAGTGCTTGTTTTGATCTTATTCATTGTGATATATGGGGACCATTTTCTGTTGAAACCATGGAAGGATATAGGTATTTTCTTACGATAGTGGATGATCATAGTAGGCTTACTTGGTTGTTTCTTTTAAAAACAAAGTCTGAAGTTGCTGTCATATTACCTCAGTTCTGCTCCCTTGTTGAAAATCAGTTTGATGCACGAATCAAATGTCTTAGATCAGATAATGGTGGTGAATTCATGTTAGATGCATTCTTTAAAGAAAAAGGAATAATTCATCATAGAACATGTGCTGCAACCCCGCAGCAAAATGGGGTGGTTGAAAGGAAACATCAGCACATCTTAAATATAGCTCGAGCATTGATGTTTCATTCTCATTTGCCTCTGATATTCTGGGGACAGGCTGTGATGACAGCAGTTCACCTTATCAACAGGACACCTTCTTCTTTGTTACATAACAAAACTCCTTATGAATTGTTGTTTCGCAAACCACCAGATTACTTGCATTTAAAGGTTTTTGGTTGCCTTTGTTATGCTTCTACATTGTCACAAGGGAGAACAAAATTTGATGCTAGAGCTGTGAGATGCATTTTTCTGGGCTATCAACAAGGCATCAAAGGATATAGAGTATATGACTTGCAGAAACATAAAGTGTTTATTTCTAGAGATGTTGTGTTATATGAACATGTTTTTCCATATAAAAATGAATCATCAGTCATGCCTCATGAATCAGATGTGTCTTTGCTCAATTTTGATACTGCTGTTGTTGATCAATCATTGGATAAATCAGATTTTTCTGGACAATTGCCGAGTCTTGTGCATTCTGCTGGGCATCATTCTAGGTCTAAGAATGACAGTGATAATGACGAAGCTGGAAAAATGTTGTTGAGAAAGAGTAACAGAGTTAGGCATATACCTAACTACTTAAAAGATTATCATGTTTCATTAGCTCTCTCTGATGCAAGTACTACTCCTCGTGATGTGTTTTCTACAGCCCATCCTATTCAAAATTTTGTTTCTTATTCTGCCCTTTCCCCATCATATAAATCTTTTGCTGTTAATATCATGTCTACTTCTGATCCTACATGCTATGAAGAGGCTGTTCTTGATGCACATTGGAGAGATGCCATTGAAGCTGAGCTCGCAGCCCTAGCTGAGAACAAAACCTGGGTCATCTCTGAGTTGCCTTCTGGAAAAGTTCTGATTGGCTGCAAGTGGCTTTTTAAAACAAAATTCAAGGCAGATGGTGCAATTGATTAACACAAAGCCAGGTTGGTTGCTAAGGGGTTTACACAAAAAGAAGGGATAGATTACACTGAGACTTTTAGTCCAGTGGCCAAGCATGCTACTGTGCGGATATTTCTGGCCTTAGCCGCTATGCATGGATGGTTTCTCTGTCAAATGGATGTTAATAATGCCTTTTTGAATGGAGATTTGACTGAGGAAGTCTATATAGAGCTTCCTTTGGGGCTGAAGGTTGATTCTGTGCAGTTTAAGGGGGAGACTCGATTAGTTTGTAAACTGCAAAAATCCTTATATGGTCTTAAACAAGCCTCGCGGCAATGGAATTCTGCGTTTGTGAGTGCACTGTTGACAAATGGATTTGAGCAATCCAAATCTGATTATTCACTCTTTGTCAAAGGATCGGGACAAAATTTCATTGCCTTACTAGTCTATGTTGATGACATAGCCATTGGGAGCACAGATCAGTCAGAGATTCAACAACTCAAGACATACTTAGGATCTTGTTTTAAGATTAAAAATCTGGGTGAGCTTAAGTTTTTTCTGGGCTTGGAGATTGCAAGATCGGCTGAAGGGATTGTCATGAATCAAAGAAAATATGCACTTGAGTTATTGGAGGAACATAAGCTACTAGGAGCTAAGCCAGCTGTTGTTCCTATGGTTCCTGGCTGCAAGTTGTCTAAAGAAAATGGTGAAGTCATAAGAGATCCAACTGTTTATAGGAGGCTGGTTGGTAAGTTGATATACTTAACTTTAACCAGGCCAGATTTGGTGTATTCAGTGCAAATGCTGTCACAGTTCATGGAAAAGCCTACTTTAACACATTTTGAAGCTGCATTGCATGTATTGAGATATGTGAAAAAAGCTCCAGGTCAAGGCTTATTTTTTACTGCTAAAATTTCAAATCAGCTTATTGCTTATAGTGATAGCGATTGGGGAAGTTGCCCAGATTCAAGGAAGTCTTTAACTGGATTTTGTATCTTCTTGGGAAATTCTTTGGTTTCTTGGAAAACTAAAAAACAGCCCACGGTAGCACGAAGTTCTGCAGAGGCTGAGTATAGAGCCTTGGGGGTAACTACTTGTGAGGTTGTGTGGATAATCGCCTTGCTGAAAGACTGCAGAATTATAGTGCAGAAACCAGTTACAATCTTTTGCGATAATCAATCAACTATCCATCTTTCGAAGAACCCGGTTTTTCACGAAAGAACGAAGCATTTGGAAATTAATTGTCACTTTGTGAGAGACAAGGTGCAAGAGGAAGTGATCAAGCTGGAATTTGTCCCTTCCAGACAACAGGTTGCAGACTTCTTTACTAAAAGCTTTGCTAGTCCTCGTTTCAGTTGGTTAATGGACAAGATGTGTTTAAAAAATATATATGCACATCTTGAGGGGGAGTGTGAAAAGGAAGGTATAGCAGGAGGAGGACAGAAACTACTAGTTGAGGAAAGTTAGTCTGCAAACTGTGTAAAACAGAATGATTGTTTTCTGTATATGGGCGTGTTCTCGATGTACAAGTGAAAAGGCTACATATAAATAGTCTGATGTATCATTGATTGGGATAATGAAAAATTCAGTTACAGCAGTTACATCCCTTTACTTCTCTGTTTCCTGTTCTTAGTTTCTTCATCCTTCAGCCTCCTCCGATGACGAGCTCCGGTGACTGGATTTGAGACATTGTGGAAGGCGCTGGACTTGGGGCGCCGGGGAAAGGTCAGATCTGAGGATGGCGATGAAGGAGGGCGGCGGCCGGTTACTGCCATGTTGTCGGAGGGGCAAGGAGATTTTACTCGTTGGTGTCAATTGGGCAGTTGGACGGTAGTAAAAAGTCATAGCAAACCCTGTAGCTACTTGACCGGAGGAAGGAAACTTCAAGGTGCGTCGATATTTGGATCTCGCTCCTGAAGATGCTGGAAGGAGAGTGGTCGCTCCAATGGGTTCTGAGGAGGGCTGCGGAGGCGAGTTCTCCATCGTTGACCTTCGATTCTGGGAAGGGGGTCTGTCTTGGAGCTTGGTTGCAGACGTCACATGGGAGGAGAAAGAAACAGGTGAAGTCTACGGGAAACCAAGATTAGAGCTGAAATGCCTGACCTCAGGTTGGGGATGTCGTTTGTGATTATTGAGGTTGAAGGAGAGGCCGCCTTGGGGGCGCTGATTGTTGGTGGCTGGGGAATGTCGGGAGCCGGATTTGGTGGATGGAGGCCGTCAGGATGATCGCGGCAGTGGGGAATCGCCATGAGATCGAACTTGAGAAAATCCGCTGGAGCATCATTGGGCCGCTGTTGGTTGTATTGAGGGACTGAGGTGGGGAGGAAGCTGAAGGAGGAGGACTCTCGTGGGGCTGGAACCTGGTGCGTCTGCGAAGGCACCGGAAGAAAATGAGTCTGCTACCGGATTTGGAGGTGACCATTGCTGGGGGAGGCGTGTTTCTTCTGGTTGTTGAACTTGACGACAACGAAAGGGGCAGGAATTTCTTAGGTTGTCCGTGGGGAGGAGGTTTATGGCTGCTCCATGACTGCTACTGGTCGTGGGGAGCAAATCACCGCCTACCACTGCTGGTATTGGGCGTCCGTTGTTGAAGGCAGTGATTGATGGAACTGGTGTTGCTGCAGAAGGGATGTGCGTGGTCGCTGATGATAGTTGATGAAGCTGGAATTGTCTGCGACCGTATCTCTGCTGCCATGTCCATTGAAGCTAGAGCTGGCTGCGACCAAGAATGTGGCATCCTCTTCGCTGTTGTCACCGTGCGCTCCGCTTTGGTTGGTCGTCGAGGCTTCCGTCATGTCGATCCCATGCTTAAAGTGGAGGACGGTCGTCACGATCGAAGCAGCCGAGAGGTGAAGAAGAGGAAGGAAAAGAAAGTCTCTCTCTGCCCCCCAGTGAAAAGAAGAACGAAGACCCCTTTAGAAGAAGGAAAATCTCTCTGCCCAGAAATTCCTCCCAGAAGAAATGGTTCTTCCCCCCCAAGAATGGCTCCCTTTCCTTGGTAATTTCTTTCTACCCCTTTTATTTCCCTCCCCGACCCCAACTATCTGGTTTCTTTCCCCCCTTCTTCTTTCTTCGAGTTCTTCTGAATTCCCCCCCCTCATTTTCCATTGAATTCCTCCGATTTAGTTGGATTTAGACGAGTTCTGTTTAGAGGGGTCGAAGCCGTTAGGGGGACAGGATCGTCCTTGGCCGTTGGCAGGCTGATCTTCTCTGCAGGTAGCAAGTGACAAGGCAGGAGCTAAGGATTCAGGGGATTTCAGAGAGAAAATCGTCTTTTGGCAGGATTCTGTCGGGGGAGACTGAATTGTGGCTTGGGCCGTGGCAGTAGCCATTGCAGGTTTGCCTTTGTATCCTTCTTTGGGTTGGGTTTGGGCTTGATCCACTTATTGTGGGTTGGCCTTTTCTTCTTTGGATCGGGCTGCCTTTGTTTGTTTCCCTTTTTCTTGTTCTTTCTCTGGTTTGGGCTTTGGGCTAGGAGCAACTGGTGGCTGAGATTGAGAATGGGCTAGTAAGCTTGAGACAGGTGAAGTGGCTTCGTTTGAGAAGCCAGAAGTTACGCCATTTGCTAAGGGAATACTGGGAGAGTTTCCTCATGCAGCTTGCACCTGTGGTTCATCATTTGCCTCTGATGCTTCAAATTTCTCTACAACGACGTCTCACAAGGTCTCATAAATGGTGTTGCTTGATTCGGATTAGATCCAATATGTAAGTTTCCGCTGCTTGACACTCCTTTGCTTGTAGCAGTTGGTTGTTACCATTGGGAAACGCATGGATACCCCGATCATTTCCAGGAACAGGCCCAGAACTAGACAACTTAGAATGGTGGCTATTTGATAGTGCGTGGCCATGTGGCGGTAGGTCCTTATAGTGCTGTTGAGTCTGACATGCTGCGGCGTGGATCGAGCAGGCTGACGACAGAAGTTTGTTGACTTTACTGAAGCTGGAAATGGCAGCTGACTGGATTGCGGCTGGTTGCTGTTGCAATGGCGACTGACTTGCTGATGCAGCTGTCCCATTTGATGCGCCTGCACATACGGAGGATGCTGCTGCAGGTATTGTTGCTATATGTGTTGTTTAAACTTCTGCGGCTGTATTCTCTGTTGATTTCGCTGAAAGTCCTGACATAAAAGACGGGGAATTACGCCTGGAATTGGATGCATTGTTCTGCTGTATTGTCACAACAGAAAGTTGAACGTTCATCCGATGCAACTGGGGGTTCATCTAATCTTCATGTAGTTACATCCTTGCAATTCGTGGCTGTGTTTGTTATTGATCAGGGAGACAAAACAGCTGGGAAAGAAGGTACTGTTTGAACTCCTATCATGTCTTTTGTCGTTAGTGTTTGTTGGTCTGACTACTAAAATTGTTATAATCAGACGTGTCGTCTGGAGTATCCAATTACTGGCTTCATGGTACTTCTGTCCGCTGTGGCCTTGGGGGGAATAGACGACATAGGTCCCGGCCGGCGGTACGTTTGCCAGCGGCCCTGCACAGGTTTGTCATAGCTCCGGGTTTATCGCGTCCTTCTTCTCCGCAGTCGCAGCAGATCCTTCCAAAAAGAGGTGTGGCTGTAGCTCTTTGTGGGATCTCCATTGGGTTTGTAGATCGGGATTTCTCTGTCTAAATCACGACCGTGTAGCTTTAGATCCCATCTTGCCTCTTATTGGATCGACCTCATTTGCGATTGTTGTTTGCAAAATTGTTGGGGACATTTCCGAGATAGGTTTGTTATTTCTTTGTATCTTGTGTGCGGGATGTACTCTCCCGTGGTCTATTTGAGGTATTACAATCATGTTGATTTTGATCCTCATGTTTTCGAATGTTGGAGGAGCTTCTTAAATACTGGACGTGTCTTCTTGAATCATCACCTGGGACGTGCCTTCATACTGGTGTAACCCCGAGGAGTTCCTGGGGCCGCCACTGCAGCTGGTGTCTCACTGACTGGCAGTAAGTCATCTGCTGATTGTAATTGGAAGGTGTAGTACACGTGGACGACAACTAGTGGACGACAGTAATCAACTTTCTCCTGGGAAGCTTCCTTGAACCTCCCTTCAAAATTATAAATATATTTCTCTGGTTTGGATGTTGATCCCTCAACCACCTCAATTATGTAAATTGCTTTGAACTTTTCCAAGCAAATCAGAAGGAAACTTCCTGCATCTTGACGTAAATCAGTGTTGTGGTTGGAAATATAGAGGCAGAAGTTGTATTGCAGCTGCCGCAGAGGATCCATAAGTCTTATTGACAAACCACCCTCGTTTCCTCTATCCACGAAGAGGAAGATAATCTCCGACTCCTACGTGAGTACGCAGCCCAATGCTTCCGGCACATCATCAAGTGAGGCGTACGATGCCTTCCTCAACTTCAGGGGTTCCGACATCCGCGAGACCTTCGTCGACTGCCTATACGAATTCCTGACAGTGGCCGGTATTCGCGTTTTTATGGATGACGAGGCGCTTCATGTAGGTGACAATATTGGGGATGAGCTCAAGGCCGCAATCGACTCCTCCAAGTTATATGTACCTATCTTCTCCAGGAACTATGCCTCCAGCAAGTGGTGCCTCATTGAACTGGCTCAGATGGTTGATTGTGCCACAAAATCAAACAGCAAGGAAATCCTTCCGGTTTTCTTTGACGTGGAGCCAGAGGACGTGAAGCTGAAGACTGAGTTGTATGCCAAGGACCTTCTCTATCATGAGGAGTGCTACGGCCAGGACACGGTGTGGAAGTGGCGGGAGGCCCTGAAAAAGGTTTCCGAGATGAAGGGTTGGAACTTGCAACCTAACCATGGGTACAAATCTTTTTCCTCCTCTTCCAATTTACTTTTGGAACGATCTTTCTGTTATATTTTTAGTAAAATTTTAATGAGACAGCCAGGGGAAGCTCATGAAACAAATTACCGAACACATCAGTCATCGGCTCGAGCAACCAAACAGAATCCTTCCGGATCATTTCATTGGAAGTGAGAAGCAAGTACATGAAATAATGGACGCACTGGATTGTGGATCTCGAGACGTGTGTATTGTGGTGATTCATGGGATGGGTGGCATTGGCAAGACGACTCTTGCAAATGCCGTCTTTAACAAGTTATGCTGGAATTTTCAAGGTTGCAGTTTCCTCTCGAGTATTAGAGAGTCGGCCGCAACAAACGGTATTGTGAATCTTCAGAATAAATTGCTACGCGACCTGCTCAGATTCTCATCATACAATTTCAGCGATGAAAATGATGCCATGAATCGCATACAAGGTATGGTACGAAACAAAAAAGTTCTCATTGTTCTAGATGACGTGAGTGATATGGACCAGATCAGAAAACTCATTGGAATGGGAGACTGGGTTGGCTTGGGAAGCAGAGTCATCATCACAACTAGGAACTTGAATTGCATTGCAAATGTCGACCAGATTAAAAACAACTTGGTGATTTTGCAAGGGAAAAAGATTTACATCCATCAGATGAGGGAATTGGATTTCAACGATTCTCTGAAGCTCCTTTGTGGCCATGCCTTTGGCGAATATGAACCTCATCATGGTTATGAGCAGCTATCGCATGATATCCTCTCCTTCACACGAGGCATTCCTTTGGCTATTGAGGTCATAGGATCATATCTAAGAGGAAAACGTTTGGCAATTTGGAAAGAAACCTTGAATAAATTAAAGATGGTGCCCCATGATCGTCTTTATAGAGAAATACTAATGTCGAGTTACGAGGTACTCAATGATGAGGAAAAAGAAATCTTTCTTGATATCGTATTCTTCTTTTTCGGCCAAGAGAGGACAGGTGCATTCTACTACTGGGAAGCTTGTAGTCTTTTTCCAGTAACAAGCATCGATACATTGATTTCTTATGCAATGATAAAGATTGTCAACGATAGATTTTGGGTGCACGCTCTTTTTAAAGAACTGGGAAGAGAAGTTGTTCGTAAGCAGAGCAATGGGAATCTCGGAATGCGAAGTAGGTTATGTAATAAAGATGCTCTGTGTTTGTTAGTGGAAAAAGAGGTAAAAGTTTATGTGAATTGTTCCATATATATGTATAGATTCGGGTAGTGCTGATCACCTCCCAACTGCTGGTTTTTTATTTCAGGGAACAAGACACGTTAAAGCTTTGAAGCTCGATTCAAACTGTGCCCACGATTTCACTTCCGCAGAACTGTCAAGTCTTTCGGGTCTAAGGTTCTTGGAATTGCACAGAGGAAGCTTTGTTGGAGAATGCGAAGACAGCAGTTGTCTCTCAAAATTATTGTGGTTCTCATGGCAGAATTGTCCCGTGGAATTTCGTTGGACCAATTTGTGCTTCCAGAACTTAGTGGTTCTAAGACTTTCAAACATTAATTTTAGGGATACCTCGTCTGGTTAGGGACAGTTCAAGGTATTTAACCCTTCTCTAGTTTATTCTTCTGTGATTCTGGGATTCCATGATGATTAACTTCTGATTGTCCTCCAGACAGCGAGAAATCTGAAGGTGTTAGAGCTCAAGTACCTCGATTTAAACACCACTCCTGACCTCTCTTCATTTTTGGGTTTGGAGAAGTTGGGGATTTATGAATGCAAAAATCTTGTTCACATTGATACCTCAATCGCCAATCTAGAATCCCTGAATTCCTTTGAAATGATCAATTTTGGGCTCGATGATTTTGAAATCAGGGATGTTCTCCACCTGCCAAACTCCATCTGCAACTTAAGGGCCCTTACAAGGCTTGTAATTTATGGACTTAAATTGGAGAGACTTCCAGATAGCATTGGAGAGTTGAAATGTCTGAAAGTTATGAAGATAACAAATGGTCGGTCACTGAAGAATCTCCCAGACTCCATCGGTGATTTGGGATCTTTATGCGAGCTCGTCCTTTGGGGTCAAGTAATCACTGAACTTCCAAAATCAATTGGCAAGCTCAGGAGATTGACGAAACTGGATGTTCGTTTGAACCAGTTAACGGGGCTACCCGCAACAATTGTAGATCTAGACAGGCTGCAAGTGTTGGATGTCGGAGACAATTGGGCTTTGGAATGGGAAATTCCCCAAGAGATCTACAAGTTACAGTCCCTGACATCATTAGATTTGTCAGATACAAGGATATGCAGGCAGCCCTCATGGATTGGTCAGTTGTCTCGTCTCAAGTCGTTGTATTTGGGATCTCATGATGAGATTCAGGAGTGGACCAATCTCCCAGTAAGCCTGACCACATTAGATATTTTATCTGGGTCAATGAAATCTATTCCAGACCTCTCGAGTCTAACCAATTTGGTCCGTCTGACTTTATCAAATTTAGATCCCTTCAAACCAAGAAATGCTGGATACCCTTGGGATAATCGCCCGTCCCTGAAAGAGAACATAATGACCTGGATTCAACATCTGCCCAAATTGGAGGATTTAACGTTGCACCTGTCGCCGATGCCCAGCAATTTTTCCACTGGGTTGGATCAGTTCTCTCCCACGATCAGACGTCTCATAGTATCATGTCCAAACCCCTCGGAGGTGTGCCTTCCCTCTGGATTGCAGTCTTTGACGTTACATCACTCCGCCACTCTGTCACGCTGGGAATTCCTTTGCAAGTTGCAGGGCTTGTCAAACTTAGGACTATGCAATGTCATTCCTACTGAGATCCGGTTAGATGGTCTTGAGTTGCTGAAGAACCTCACCGAGTTGTCAATTTTGGGCTGTATGTTCCTGGAGAGGGTGGATGGCATATCAAGGCTTCAAAATCTCCAGATATTTGACCTACACCATTGCCCGAAGCTGGAAGAGATTGCAGACCTCTCACGGCCACCTGATTCCCTGAGAGCATTGAGAATATCTAAGTGCAATACGATCCGATATTTGCCCCCTCTATCAGATACACAATCACCAGGCCGGTTGAATCTTGTAGTTTTCCAGTGCGAAATGATGCCACGGGAATATAACGGCCCTTACGAGGGTTACTTCCTAGAGGAGTAATGGGAAGGTGAGGGTTTCTTTTGCAAGGATTGGACTAAAAATGATTCCCCGGAATAGAAAGAACCAGTCTCATCAAAATATCTTTCAAATATATAAAACAACATACATACGTGTGTGTTGTGTTTTCATAAAATAGATATGGATTGATGAGGTCTCAATCCATTAGAGTTTGACTGGCCCAAGATGTTCTGGATATTCCCTTATTTTCAGTTTATGTTGAATCTCTCTTTCTGTTCGATTTTCTTTTTTTTTAGTGTCTGAATCATGCCGCTGTTTTCTCAACAGACTTGTGATGGTTGGTGTCACGGGGGTAATTTCGTTCTATCAAGTAAACCGCCCTGTGGGCGTCGTAACTCGCCCTTGAGCACGACCAGTCACTCAAAACTCACAACCCAGCGGAAACATTTCGAATATCTCACGTTCCCTTTCAAGTAAACCCACAATCTTTATTAGAACAAAGAGGTACAACACTCAATTACATAGCCTCGCCCTTTTACAAGCCTTCTTATAGGGGTTCGTGGCTGTTCACCATACAACATTACATGAAGAGATACAATGCTTCAGGGAGTGCCCAACACAACTGCCCCTTAGCCACCCTATGGATCCCCCTCTTCGAAAGGAAGCTCCCCTTGGGATCCCCCTCTTCGGAAAGAGGGGGTCCCTCCCTTCCTAACAATCGCCCATCTTCAAGGGGTGGACGTTCCCCTCTCAAGGGATACGCCCGTTCATGGACGCCCCTTCACTAACGAATGCATCCAAGTACTCTTTCGGCCTCTCGTACCTTTGCGACCAAGACCATCCACCTTTGTGCCTCTTCACGAACCTATGCTCATGAAACCACCCACAAGCATCTCCTCAAGCCTCCGCGCCTGAGTATTCTACCACATTGCGCCCCGTGCCAGCATCATCATCCGAGCACTGACTCGAACCAACTTGATCCGTCAAGTTACAACGAACGCACCGACGCTCGCTGTTGTCCATGCGCTCCGACTCATGGACGCCGCCAAGCAGCCTCGCTCAAGCTTGGTCATATTTGCTCGGACATTGGTCATATTCCATTTCGTCTGCTCTCGTTTTTAGGATTTTTAATTTGCCACATAACGTTAGCAAGTGTTCATGGTATGGCACTAAAAAATGTTTTTAGACTTTTAAAGTTTTATTTTAAATATTTTAAAAATCATTTTTTAAAAATTCTTTTAAACCCCTTTGAACTTATTTCTTTTCAATTGCTTTACAGGCCGTAATCGTTATTTATTGAGAGTTCGCATTAATTAGTTATATTTTGTCAAAATAACTCGTACGATAATTAATCCCGTTTCAAAACCATTTTCGAACAGTTTACTTCGTTTATTCGATTTTACGCAGGCATCTCAGGGGCGTGCCTTGTAGACAATCAACGCACGCACCCCATTCAACATATTCGGGATAATGAAGTGTTCGAGGGAATATTTGGTTTCTCGAAGATCAAGACCCTCTGAAGACGGCTTCGCACTCACCAACGTTACGGCATCAACGGCTCGCCAGGTTTGCTGTCAACCTATTTTAAAACAGCACCTGAGGTACAAATGCTAACGAGGGCGTTTTATATAGAACGAGCGATGGTACAAACACCCGGTTTTCCATTGAATTTATTTTTTGGCTTAAAAACTGTTAAGGGCATTAATAAATCTATGATTGTTTGTATTTTTGCCCCAAAATCAACTTTCATGAAATTTTCTTCTAAAAATGATTCACATAGACATTTTAAGCATTATTGAGCTAGAGATCATTTTTTTATGTCAAACGTCTTCTTCTAAAGCCGAGCTCAAATAAAATCGTACATCGAAAACACACGATAAAAGCTTCCCTTTCCTTTGTGATGCATGCGATTTAGTAATCCTTAATTCCCGAACCTTAACGAATCTCTATAGTTTTTCTAACTTGAACTTAAAATAAGTTAGTGGCGACTCCGATATTTTCAAAATCCGAAACCTTATCGTCAAGGGAGGATATTCATTTTAAATGGAACCGGAAACGGGATCCACCCGCAACACACCTCTTCGAAAGGAGTCCCCACCTTCCTAACAATCGCCCTTCTTCAAGGGGTGGACGTTCCCCTCTCAAGGGACACGCCCGTTCATGGACGCCCCTTCATCAACGGATGCGTCCAAGCACTCTTTCGGCTTCTCGTACCTTTGCGACGAGACCATCCACGTTCGTGCCTCTTCACGAACCCATGCTCATGAGACCGCCCACAAGCATCTCCTCTAGCCTCCGCGCCTGAGTATTCTGCCACGTTGCACCCCGTGCCAGCATCATCGTCCGAGCACCGACTTGAACCAACTTGATCCATTAAGTTACAACGAACGCACCGACGCTCGCTGTTGTCCATGCGCTCCGACCCATGGACGCCGTCCAAGCAGCCTCACTCAAGCTTCTGTAAACGATGGGCTCCGACCCTCGTCTTGCACTTGTGACAGTTGGCTTTCTGTTAATCCTCAGGTGACTTTGAGAGCAAAATCCCATTTAACAACACTTTGATAGCCAAACGCTTCAAAATTCCTAGATAAACGCGGACGCGAAATATTTCGCTTGTCATTGGAAATGAGCTACTTTGATAGCCAAACGCTTATAATACAAATATCGAAAAACTTCACTTGTTCGCAAAGTTAAGCATACAAAATACGTTACTTATGCCAACTTAAACAACGTGTCAAATAAAAATTTACATTAGTCTCAAACTTAACAACACTCGATGCGGTGCACTGACTTTATCGACTCTCTTGATATATTTCAAATACTTAAAGCATATTCATATGGCTTATTGAGAGCAATACTTTATATATTAATGTGGCAAAATGTCATAAAAAAGATTCACTAACCTAGGCGATTACTTCATAGACCCGACTAAGTCGATTAGATTTTATAATGGTTAAATAATCTTATAAATATCAATGGTATAACATATTCAAGATGATACATTTCCATCCTAAATACACCCTAAACTAACCATTTTATTTACAAGAGATTTTAGGTTTCTCCTTTCGTTTCTTTAAAATAATCTCATTTCTTCCATTTCTCTTTAAAATTTAAGAAATTGAATTAAAGAAAAAAGAAAGAAATGGAATAAAAAAGATAAGAAAATGAAAATAAATAAGATTGTTAGTTCATTCAATTTCATCGCCGAATCCTTAAACCAAATACTCCATTAGTGGGCACACCTAATATTCACATAATCGACCAAGAGTGAACCCCATCACCATCTCTTAGTTGATAACAAGTACCCACTACTTCAATGCTTCCCCAAAGGTCGGTGTTGATGTCATCTTTGGTTGATAGACATTCACCCACAGGCAGACAAACCAGGGAGACTCGTCGCTCGCAAAAAAAAAATCAGAAATAATCCAATCTATTAAATTCATATTATATATTTTACATGTGTCCTTAAACATCGTGTAATTTCTCAAAATCGTGATAAACATGTGTTGGTATAGATTGCACTAAGAAGGGGATTGAATTAGTGCCTTGAGAGTTTTAACACTTTTTCGATTGTATCTGACTATAGAAGCGGTGATTACAGAAACTGGATCTGTTGTACAGATTCCCAGTTCCGATGTATACTGTCTTACGTATAGATGTGACACGAGAACTTTACACGTACACATGTGAATAACCCAATCTTCACGTAACACAACGTGACTAACTCTTGACTTCATGACTACCACCTACCCTTGCATACACACCCCGTGTGACTAACAACCCAGAAGAAGAAGGATAGCTATAGAACAAACAATCTGCAGCTACAGAAGAAACACTATCTAAAGAGGAGATCAGTTCTGTAAAAGAATAATGGACGCTCTAAGCTTTTGCAACAGTGAAGGGACGAAGGTTTCTGGTAAGCTCTCAGGTAGAACGACGAATTGAAATTATGCCTTCACTCTTGCTATAAGCTTGTCAACATAAGAAGCTTCCATTTTGAATAGTTGATATCTTGTCATTTTGCTCCAAGATTCGATCATGTAGAATAGCTTCCAATAATACAAACATTATCCATAAAACATTAGATATACAAGACTTCAAATTAAGGATAATGTATATTGCACATAGACTGTTTTCTGCAACAGCGGAACCATCACTTTTCCGTATATGAAATTAGCATTGAGACTGATTTGTTTTCTTTATATGAAAACAAGATTTCAACCTGATTAGGTCCTGGCCAAATTCCATAATCACATATTCACTTAAGTTTAGGAAATATATCTCACGATATCTTTTCAAATTATCTTAGAGAGTGATCTTGACAAATAAGTCAAATCAAGAAGCGAATCTAGATTTAATTCCCGAGTTAATTCAATAAGAATTAACTTTAGGTCGTTTGTGATCATAATCTCATCTCATGTGCTCGCTGAAATGACAATCTCTCCAACAAGGAAATTGTCATTCATAGAAGTGTTATTCTTTAACCCGTTATAAGTACTCCAACAAGGAGAGTTATAGTGTCTGTAACACAGAAGCTCATATCTACAATATAAATAGTGGACTCGATAATAGATCTTGTCCTTATAACACCATTTCTGATGGCTAGATCGTTTCATCCGTTGAAGTCCTTCACATAAATCTTTTATGTATTACTCAGATAACAAAGACCAGCTTCAATATTCGAAGACCTGTTCTTCTGTACACTTAAATAGCACATTAGCGTCGTCATCAAAACTAGATTATATCGGCAACGTGAAAAATTTTTAATCTTCGACTACTTCCATATCGTGATCAATACTACATCAAATTAATAAAGTAATGGCCACACAACTCAACTCACCAAATTCGCGTAATCTCCTTATGGCAATGCGATATGTTTTTATCTTGAAATACCATAAAAGAATCAATGGTCCGGGCTTTTAGAAGAGAATTATATTAAGGTATGATATATGCTCAACTTAAACGGATCAAAGGCCAACCGAGGGCTCACGTTAACTCTGTCTGAACATCAGACCCCACAACCCTTTTTACTATTAAACATAGTATTGTTCTGCCGGATATGGCAACCGAGATTATATATAACGATGACCACAGTGGATCATAACTTAATTTTATATATTAAATTTAATTCACTTTAGCCCACTAATATATAAGGCCAATTGATTAATATTAACGACGACATTATATTCAAACATTGAATTACAAATCTAGTGTGATAATCACAATGTAAAACCTTTTTATAAAGAAAATGGAAATAATGCCAAATGTCATGTGCTAACCCAATTTCAATTGCTTCCGGCCCCGGCCCCGAACGCATACAAACTAAACAGAACTGAAAAAAAAAAAGAAAAAGAACCCCAATTCGATTTTAGGATTGGTATGATATTAAATGAAAGAAAAATCAATTCATTTAGCATCAACGTAATAAAAAAAATATAGGACATTAAAAGTTACGTTATTTATTTTTACGTTAATAAATAGACAATTATTATGCCTTAAGAAGATCACACCAGCATGCATTTAAGATCAGTAAGCCGACAAGTAGCATAGCAGTAGGTCATCCTCCCCTGTCTTAGCCGACGGCCGTCTATTAGGTTAGGTCAAGCAGCGAGGAGATCTAGCTCCTAATGTGTCGGCTTTTATGTCGAGGACTCTCATGTTGTGTCGTATGTAACAAATTTCGATTAAAACACGTAATTAATTATAATCTAACATAAATTTTATAAAAATTAGATAATAAAGGCCACTTGATCCGATGCTTGCCCGCTCGGACGAGCGAGTGCATCTGAGGTTGAAGGGTTCCGCGACCGCGAGCTAAGGAATTACTCCGGCTCTTACCACCGAGGTTACCAGGAAGGAGGCAACATATATCCAATTCAATGTTAGTTATGTCGAATAAAATATATTACTTCAAAAGCACACCTTCTTTCTCAAATATAAATAAATTTTGATATCAAATGAAATTACTCCGTCGAGTTGAATTGTCGAGTTCTTCATTCCTTGGAGGATAAGTCAGTGCTTGTCCCCCGCTCGCTTTCAAGGCGGGGTTTTGCTGCACAAGTTTACTCCTTTCGGTTAGTCGTGGGATTTCACGACCTGGGTTTCGATGGGAAATTGAAAGGGGGTTGGTGGAATAAGATGATTCCCTCTCTGCGGGTTTTTTGTTCGACCAAATGCCGCAACGGGATGACTTCCCTTGATCTTGTCCAGAGGTGGGTGGGTGTCGTGTGGCCTGGTGAAATAGAGCGTCGATCTTTTGTTCTTTTCTTCTCTTTCTCTGGGATTTGAACTGTCGAAGTTCTGGTTTCGTGGATACCACGAATGTCGTGAAATCAACTAATGGAGTGGAGTGATGACGATGGAATGGTGTTCAGTGCATTTATCCTATGTTGTTTCGCTCGTTTTGGTCACCAATCCATGCTTCTGCTTATAATCTTGGAACGGATTGTCGAAATCCCAGGCCAAAATTTATCTGAGACGGGATTTCTTTTTTTTTTTTCCGGATATCTAGAAGCCTGCTGGCCCTTTTTTTCTCTATTATGGAGAAGGAGGACTCTGTTTTGTGCAGTTTTTTGGTGAAACGGAGTGATGTTTGAAAGTGAGAATTTCTATTATCATGTCTGAAATTTGAAGTTGATACTGAAAAGGACATAAAACCAGTAGAAAATTATGCGGTTGGTGATGTTGTTAATGGAGGACTTGTGTTAGGTGAGTATGGGACATTTGGGGCGTGGAATGATTATAATTGCTTCTTCTTGTAGGTTCTGTCAGCCAAGGTGGGCTTGTTTTTGTAATTACTCTGGCAATGCATCCAAATACAGCAGTCAACGAGGAAGCAGGCATCCTGTAACGCCCTTTGAGACTGAGTCTTCGGGGTCTTGGCAAACTTATACAATTGTATGTCATGTTCTGTGACAGCATCGTCTTTGTTATCCATATTGCTATTACTCTCAGTCCAGTTGTCTGCAATCTCATATGGTACTGTGTTTTTTTGAAAAAGCTTTTAATCTGTTCTCTTCTCATTCTTGCTGGAAGCCTGTGGTGGCAGTGGGGGGGATCGCAGGCATTGCTCTTTTGTTCCGTTACAATGACGAGAGGAGAGTAATCAGGAAGGGTATAATGTGACACACGTCTTTCTTTCTACTTTCTGCCAATGCATGGACTTTTTCCTGAGATATTCTAGGGGAAATCATCTTTAACAGGTGAAGGAGATACTCCTGTAGCAATCTCTGCAAAAGGACCGATTATAGGTGGCCCTTTCACCTTAACTGACACCAAAAACCAGGTTGTGACTGAAAAAGACCTTATGGGGAACTGTGTACTTTTATATTTCGGGTATACTTCATCCCCTGATGTTGGCCCAGAGCAACTCAGGACAATGGCTAAAGCTCTTGATATAATAGGTTGATTGTCTCTCCATTGGAACACCTTATAATAGACAATTTTGGGACCCTCCTGACAGTTATACCCTTTTAAACCAAGGTGATAAACAGAAATCCAGGATTTTACCTGTGTTCGTCACAATTGATCCTCAACGTGATAAGCCTTCTCATCTACGAGCATACCTTAGAGGTCAGCATGATTTCCTTTTTCTCGGAGTCACATTTTGCGTCTGCTTTGTGTTATCCTACTGAATAACTAATTCTGTCCATGAACCCTTTGTTGAAAGTACTGCAGAATTCGATCCGGGCATTATCGGACTCACTGGACCGGTGAATGCCATCAGGCAGATGGCACAGGAGTATCGTGTTTACTTCAAGAAGATGGAAGAGGAAGGAGAAGACTATCTCGTAGATTCATCCCACAACATGTAAGCAACCCCACAAAGCCTAATCTTAAAGCTTGCAGCTGTGCATCTTGGGAGGGTGTTCAGTCAGTCGTGGCTGACTTTAACAGGTATTTACTGAACCCCAACACGGAGATCGTGAGAGTGTTTGGGATGGAGTACACTGCCGAGCAACTTGCTGAAACAATCCTCACAGAAATGACAAGAACCAACAGGAGCTCCGCTGACTCGTGAGGCTGCCTCATGCATATCTGCCAGATATATTCAGCAAATTTTCGACGAGGTAAACTGACAATACATGCGAAATCTTCGCATACTACATCACTGCCAGGGGGTTTCATCTATCCCGTTCCCATTATCACTTGATCGCATGGTGAGACGTACTGGGACTTTGATTTTGATACATGATATGGACCAGTAGGACAAATGGTTTGCCTCGTGACAGATTAGGACTTGCCCTAAAAACCTTTGATTGTTCCGGGTGGACATGTTAAGCTATTGGTACGTTGTGTCCGGAGTACGTATGTGTTGGCTGTGCAATGGATATTGTTCTGATTGATAAGATACAAGACATGATAATGACTTCTTATTCTTGCAAGTTACTTAAAAAAGTTTTCATTTGGTATTCTAAATTTAGGTAGGTCAGGATTGTCCATTCGTAGCTTTGCTTTTCGTGGGTTTGATCCATTTTACTTGTTAGTGAAAAAAAAATTGTAAAATAAGACATGAAGTTTTAAAATTTTTAAAATATAGCTCCAAAGTCGATATTTATAAGTTCGACTCTGTCCAAAAGAGAAATCGAAATTATAGAGTTTTGACTGGAAAAGTCCCCTTCGGGGAATCAAACACTTTTTTCATTAATCTTTGGGAACTTTCCTCGCATGGAATTTTGGACATTTTTTGTTGTACTGCGAGAGAATTTATTACACGCACTTATAAAATGTACTCTTCATCTTTTACATTTCTTTTTTATGATGTTTGATGATAAAATAAATCTACAATTTTTAATTATGTTATGTTAACGTCTCGCCGAAATTGACCCAAGTTTCCACGTCAGCGTCGGCGTTGCCGTCCCTATCCTCTATGCCTAGAAATGCGGGCCTAAACTCCAACCCCTCTCCTCCGCCAACGTCCCTCCACGTCATCTTACTCGACTTTCCTCCTGGCCCATCCCCATCAAACGTAACCATATTCCAAAACGATCTACTTTCCAAACACTCCAAACCGCTACCTGTTCTTGTTCTTCTTCTGCTACGACATGGACTCCAGCTGAACAAGCCACGATGTTACTGTGGCGATTGTGGCCGATAGGATGCGGATGCTTGGAGCACACCTGGATGGGGAGGTTGTCCAAAGGACCGGGCTGGTGATGACGGCATGCACGAGAGCGAGGAAGGTGGAGTTCGACTCTGTGAGGCTAGTTGAGTACATCAGGGGGAAGCACAGGGACGTCCAGGAGAAGGTGTACGAGTACTTCCTCAGTAGACCTGAGCTGCATACCCAAGTGGATATCTCGAAGGACGACCATCGTGAGCTTTGTATGAGACAGCTGCTGGGGTTGGTCAGGGAGGCCGGGATCAGGCCTTTCAGGTTGGTTTTTGTTAGTGTGGTATTTGTGGGAGAGGACGAGTTGAGGGAATTTGTCATGTGCTTCACGGTGTCGTGCTTAGGTTTGCATTAGAGGATCCGGAGAAGTATTTCGCGATCATGGAGGCGATCGGTAGCATGGACATATCTCTTGGGATCAAAATGGGGGTGCAATATAGGTAACTCCAAGTATCCTAGTCGCCAATGTTGTCCTGCTGCCAGTGTTTACATCGTCCCAGGTATTACTCTGTTTAACTTGGCAGTCTTTGAGGTGGCTCGGTTATCAACCTGGGAACGAAAAGGCATAAGGATAAGTACTTCGATGGGATTGATTCTTTGGAGTATCCGGGTGCAATGACTGAACTTCATCATGGTATGGATCCTTCCAAGTTAAATATCCTTTTGTCTCCTTTACAGAGTTCTGAGTTATTTGTAGACAAGGGTCAAATGTTCAGGGAATACAGACGACTGCGACATTCGATCTGGTCAACGATGAGTTCATAATTGACACTCCAAATGATGGGGCGATCAAGTGGTGGATTGGCAACGCTGCAGTTCACGGGAAGTTTGCTACAGTTTTCGCCAAGCTTTTGCTTCCAACTCAAGGCAAGGAAGGATTTTCTGACATGGGAGTGCATGCTTCCATTGTCCCGATTCAGGAAATGAAAACTCACCGGACTCTTCCTGGTGCCAAAATAAACGATTGTGGGTATAAGGTTGGGTTGAATGGTGTTGATAATGGGGCATTGAGGTTTCACACTGTGAGAATACCCAGAGAAAATCTTCTGAACAGGTTTGGGGATGTCTCTCGGGATGGTAAATACACGAGTCCTCTCCCAACTGTGAATAAGAGGTTTGCCGCCACTCTGGGGGAACTGGTTGGTGGAAGGGTGGGCCTCGCGTATTCTTCAGTTGGAGTCCTCAAGATTGCCATTACTATTGCCACGAGGTACTCTTTACTGCGTCAGTAGTTCGGTCCTCCGAAGTAGCCTGAAGTCAGCATCCTCGACTATCAGTCTCAACAGCACAAGTTCATGCCAATTCTAGGATCGGCCTATGCATTCCACTTTGCAACTGGGCAATTGGTAAGTAAGTACTCGGAGATGAAAATATCTCACGATGATGAACTGGTGGGAGACGTCCATGTCCTATCAGCTGGCCTCAAGGCATACGTGACCTCTTATACAGCAAAGTCCATAAGGATCTGCAGAGAGTCCTGTGGAGGGCATGGGTATGCTGCTGTTAACAGATTCGGAGGCCTGAGGAATGACCATAACATATTCCAAACATTCGAAGGGGACAACACCGTACTTCTGCAGCAGGTCTGTATGTGATTTAGTTTAGTCTTGTTTGTGACATGGATGCTGGCTTAAAAACTCTTGAGTTCTTATGCAGGTTGCCGCGGATCTGCTAAAGCAGTACAAGGAAAAGTTTCAAGGTGGTACCAATTCGGTGACCTGGAGATATTTGAAGGAATCGATGAATAGTTATTTGTCGCAGCCAAATCCCATTACTACTAGATGGGAAGGCGAAGATCATTTACGGGATCCCAAGTTTCAGCTGGATCCGTTTAGGGTGAGAGATTGAAACACTACCTTGCCTCGTGCCAAAATCACAAGTAGGCACTGTGCTGTCCTTCCATGTTCTTCACCTCACGTTTTCCTCGATGCAGTACCGAACATCCAGGTTGCTCCAGAGCGTAGCTGTGCGAATTCGTAAGCACACTCAGACTCTCGGTGCATTTGGTGCTTGGAACCGGGGCTTAAATCATCTCCTGAGCCTCGCTGAATCCCACATTGAGTCGGTCATCCTGGCTAAGTTCGTCGAATAGGTTCAGAGGCAAGAGTAGTAGAATCGAGACCGGGTCCGGTATTCTTTTTCTTTTAACCAAAACTGCTTTGAATGTTTACGTTCGTATCTTTATTCCTCCACTCAAGTGTCCTGATCAGAATGCTCGAGCGGCTCTCAAAGTGTTGTGCGACCTCTACGTGCTCGACCGAATCTGGAACGATATAGGAACTTACCGTAACGTCGATTACGTGGCCCCAAACAAAGCTAAGGTACGAACCAAACACATTTAAAATTGTGCACCCGTGCCAGTGGATTCAAGACGGTACTATGTTTGTCTGACCTCAAGGCTCTGTTGCTTTTCTTGAAACACATGATCTCAGACTATCCACAAGCTCGTAGAGCACCTTTGTTTCCAGGTGAGGAACATGGCGGGGGAGCTCGTCGATGCATTCGTCCTGCCGGACCACATCACGCGTGCCCCAATGGCGATGCAGTCGGAAGCTTAATCTCAGTACACACAGTACGTGGGGTTCTAGCGTCTGGACGAGTGGCTGACTCCTTGTGCTCACAGAAGGATTTAATACGACGCGAGATGCGGTCGCATCTGGTTCGTCATGCAATACCTTTACCCGTCTTTGGTATCTGTGATTTCCCTTCCAGTATGCCACATAAAAAATATATAAATATTTTTAAAAAGTTTGTAATGAATTGTTTTAGCAAAATATCAACTTGTGATGCCAATTATTTGATAAAATAACGATCCGTGCTCCCGACTTTTTTGTGTATCCGCACTAGCATTTTCCGAAGCCAAAATGATCTCCAAATGCTTCCCAAACTATTCAAAACTGGAGTTCTACATTTGTCATTCGGGTCCCTTTCGTTTGCACAAGGTGAAACCTCCGCGCACAAGTTATGCAAGGTTGTGCATCCCGCATGCTCTGTGCCTTGATGCTTCCGAACTTGCATTTTCCGAAGCCTAAATGATCCCCAAATGCTTTCCAAACTATTCAAAATTGGAGTTCTGCATTTGACATTCGGGTCCTTTTCGTTGCACAAGTTATGGATTATTTTTTATAACCTTAAATTAATATTTTAAACGATTTATGTCCTTATTTTAAAATAACTTTAATATCATTTCTTATTTAGAAAATTTCTTTAATATCACGTTTTCCCAAATTTTGTGAGTAAAACTTTTTATCAAAAACTATCGTATCCATTGACTAACAATATTTTAAAATAAATAACGATTTAGAAAGTTGGGGTCACAAATCCATTTTTTCGAATAATTACATACGATAAATCGTAAATTCATGTAACAACGCATGCCATGTAAAGTTTATTAAACAAAGTCATTGAAACATTAATACCACAAATCGATATTTCGTGAATTTTATTTTTTTAGAAAAATGTTTCATCTGTAATATATTTCATAAAAAAATTTTTAAGGAAAAAATGCATAGTCTGATGTGAGGGAGCTAACTGAGACATATTAATTACACTCCAAAATAATAATATATTAAAATGAAAGGAAAGCAGTTTTAATTACTTTTTAAAGAATTATATACACTCCAAAATGTATAATATATCATATACATTGGTGAATTTCTTTTCTTTTCTTTAAATATAAAGTTGTCACGGACATGTTAAGATTACTTGGACTGTAGCCGTACTGTTTAGAGTAAAACAAGTGAGGGATGCTACTTGATTATTTTCTCCGGTAGTAATTAATTTGTTCGTCCTACTCCTGTCCCTTTTAAAATATTTATTTTACAGCGAATGCCATTTATAAATTTTTCCACTCCCTTACTTATTTTAATGCTAGGATTTTAAAAATTGAAAAAAAAAGAAAATAAAATGAATTATGAACGGCGAAATAACATTAAGTAATTGTGTGAAAAAAACAGGGATTGTACGTGCGCATTTGATGAATCATATAAGCAATAATAGGCTCCTGTGCTAAGGTCGTGGCCGGTCACTCGATTCTAACCCCGTGCTAATAGAGTATTATTTGTTTAATGCTCAAGGGGTGGCGATTTCAACCTTTATGATGTCATCATCGAAAGCAAAATTTCATTTTAAGTAAGTGTTAATACGAATAAGAAGATTAATGATGTAAGAGCAGCAGCAGTTGTTGTTGTTGTTGTGCCTTGTGTCCGCAAGCAACTTCCCCCTTGATTCCATCCTCCCTGCCTCCCCCCACCTTCCCTCTTTTCCCTTCTCTTTAATACCCACCATTCACTTCCCTCCAAGGAATCTCTCGCTCGTCCAGGGAACGTTCCGAGCCGAAACCCCTCGCTATGTTGCTCAGCAATCGCCCTCGCCATCCCATGAGGAGGACCACCAGCGTGTCCAACATCGTCCCCATCCCCATGGCCTCCACTGAGGTGGAGCCAACCGGTGATTCGGCGATGAACCCGGTTCTCGATTTCAAACAAGACGTGGGTGATCACTGCTGCTCGGAGTTAGCTAACCTAGGGATGGTCGTCACAACGAATCACTACGGTGTTGGTGCTTCTTCTGGAGGGGGTCTCAGCGCCGGGTGGTACCAGAGGGACACCGTGGCGGCGACGGCCCATTTCCTTCGGACCTGCGGCCTGTGCAAGCGTCGACTGTTCCCTGGTCGGGATATTTACATGTTAAGGTACGGATTCTTTTAAGCATATGATTATACATAATTTCATCATAAAAACAAAATCATTTCATAAAAACCTCATATGATACTCGGACCATTCAACGAATTCACCCAGGTCGGGGTCTAGACGCCTGTTAACTAAAACTAAAGGGTGATGAATAATGCAAATGTCTCTGACTTTGATTGTCGTGTTTTTCCTCAAGAAAATCTTCTTCTTTTCATACTGAATCTTTGATATGTTTTGGATGTATGTCACGTTCTTAAGATACGTTTTCAGATCGTAACACTCTCAATCAACTCCCTAAAATCTTGATTACAACCTGATCCTGATAAACATGCCTCTTATCCCCGCTATAGACTTAACAGTTTCTTTTCTTATATTAAATCAGATAACTAGGGACGTGTCCCCAGATTTTCTCCATCTGAAAATCTTTTTCAAATCATGGAACGTGGCACCGTAACCTTTTTCCCAAAAATCTCGAAGTCAAAATCCTTTCTAATCTTCATTGACTTAGCAGTGTTTCGCTCTTCGCAGAATTATGTACCATAGACTTAGTACGGGCTTGTTTTCCCCATTCTTACTTTGGCGGGCCATATTAAAATAAGTTTGTGCATGAGCCATGATTAAATTATGGTCCAAGATTTTTGTCATGCCAACGGGTACCCACTAGAGAAATGTTGCACGACACCTAGTTGGGCCTTTATTTATTTAAGATATGGTGTAACATTTTTTTGTAACTGATCTGCGTGTGACAGGGGGGACACAGCATTCTGTAGCTTGGAATGCAGAGGACAGATGATGAAGCAAGAGAAGAGGAAATCCAGGCGCAACCCTAACAACCCATGCTTGCCGAAACCAAACGGATCGGCATCGACCGGATGGAACTGTTAGTAGGAGGGGGAGGGGTGTGAGTCAGTCCACATCCGGGTTCCCCGGAAGTGATGTTGGATAGAGTAGACTAATATGAAGCTAGGAAGGGGGTGGGGAGGAATGACATTGTTTATCTTATGGTATGACTGTAGATCCAAATTTTGTGGGTGGCATGGAAAGATGGCCGGAATCATGTAATTGTAATATTATGGTGTGGATGGGGGTGGTTTCTCTAACTTTATCTTGCTTAGCGTGGACATAATAATGGTGTGGATTCTGATTCCTTTAAGACTGCTCGATCCAAAACAAAAGGACTTTTAGCCTTAGCCTTTAATTTTAGGGTTTAAACGTGGGGGACAAAACTAATCCCAGATCCTCGGTGAGATTCAAGACAGAGATTCTTCAACTTGAACTTAATGAGTATGAATATTCGATCAGCGTTAGAAAAATATATGATGAGGAGATGGAGATTTAAGAGGAGTGCTCACGAACTCCAAATGTTTATAAAAGAATTTGTGTCAAAATCAATCCACGTTAGCATGCCATGGTTTGATTGGGTTGGACTTTTGGGTGGGTTGCATTCGTAATGACAGAAACATCGACCACTTATTTATTTATTTATTTATAATCATCATTACATCAAGCTTTTAGAACATGCCAATACTTACTAGCAATCAATAACTCCAGAGATTTTTTATTTTTATTTAAAAAGGCAAAGAAAAACGTCGTGGTCTTACCACCACCCAACCAAAAATATGGCGATAAATATGATAAATGGCGGGACCCTTCCAACAATGAATGCCCCGATGAGTGGTGCAAACCCCCTGTTCTTTTTCTCCTTTCGCTGACGCCATCCATCCTCCCACTAATTTTTTTAAGATACGATTACGATATTTAATCATGGTAATTACAACGGCTTAACCAGCTATTTGTGTTTATATATGCATATGTAATGTGCAAATGGGGATATTAAGATTCTTAAAAAAAAATCCATGAAATGTTAATCGCCAAGTGATACGTTAAGCCTCATGGGTTGGTGGTAATCTAGCGGTTAGACCTGTGTAGGGATACAATAAAAACAATATAGCCACTCGTGATCGATCACACGCTAGGTTCCTGATTTTCCAACACCACATAAATATTGCGTATATTTATATGAACAGATTATAATAGAGGGTTCACACATAATCAGAAGATACATTCGTTCGGGGGTGCAAAATGTGAAAACCCTTTAACGTCAACAGTAATTACATGGTTAAACTTTGATTAATTAAGAAAAAAAAACACATATCAAGCCAATGACAAGTTCTGTAAAATGGAGAAGGATATGTATGCAGTGTTGCATTAGCTTAAAAGCTATGCGAACTTGGATTAACACAACAATAATACCATATTCATGTGAATACTGAGGAAATGAGAGACTATGGATTTCGTTTCATCCTGTAGACACAAATTGCGCGAGAGAAATAAAAAAAGGGGAAATGGAACAGAAACCCAATTCAGAAAAGAAGGGAATGCATTATTTGCAACCGGCAAGAAAGTAAGTTTAGCCTACCAATTTTTTTACCACATAATATCATCTCCGTACAACAACAACAACAACAGCAGCAGTCCTTCCCAACACGACCTCAAAAACAAAAAGAGAAAATGGAAAGAACTCAATCACTTGTACTCCAATATCATGTTGTTTTCTGGGGACAGCCCGATGCATGCCCTCAGTATGTTCTCCAGCATCGCTCTCTGCTTCGATAGTGCATTCACCACCGGAGTCCCAGGCGGCACCTGTTTCAATGCCACGTATCCACAACCACCATCAGGGGAGCCTTTGTCAGGTAGCTGAGGATGGTGGGAGGCTTAGAAAAACGAAAAAGTAAGTGAACTCACCAGAGGAGCCTTTGTCAGGTAGCTAAGGATGGTGGCAACCGGGTGGAAGGAGTGGAATTTCCCCTGCCATCAACGGTTCGTTTGTTAGTTTTGGAATTATAGATGGAAAAACGCGATTCGTGCAAGCGATGTAAAAAGGGCGAACCTCTCCTTCGGCCTTGAGCTGGATGCGGGTGCTGAGTTCTGCCAGGATAACAAGGTCCAGGATGATTGGAGCAGCCAGGAGGGAGTCCTCGCAAGTGTTGTGAAGCACGATCGTGTTCTTCCCTCCCATGAAAATCTCGGACGTGTACTCGTCCATGGCCCTCTTGCTGTCTCCGACATATGGGACGTACTTGATGACAACGACATGGTCGGGGTGCTCTCCTGGCTCGTACAGGATACCGTTGCTCGAAACCATGTCGTCAACAACGTTGCTCTTGGAGATTTCCTTCGACCGGAAGGTCTGAGGGGCTGAGAGGTTCATGCCGTCGTTGTTCCCCAGATGGTTGTAGCTCACGATGGATGTGGGCTTGATGCCGGCCCCGACGAGGAAGTCAACAAGGACCGACTTCATCTTGGTTTGGCCACTCTTGAAGTCGTCTCCTCCAATCAAGCTGTTCCGGTGGATGGCCAAGTCAATCAGCCCTGCGAAGATTTAATTTCGTCAACAAAATGCCGATCCCAAATCACAATGGAAGGAGTCAACACTTCTAGCCTGTCAAATGCCTACCAGGAACGAAAGTGTTCTGCGGGCTGCCATTAACGAAGGGGACATCCTCGAGGACACAGGCAATGCCATATAAGGTCGAAGGAGAAATCTCGGCCTCATTCTTGTCAACGGATGCCAAGAGGTTATCCATCGTGTCATTCAACCCCACAATCACATCGCTGTACCTCTCCGTGTTAGCAGTCCACAGCACAACCACCCTGTCCACCTTGTTCGCCTCCTTAAACTCCCTAAACACAGGATTTCCAAAACACAAATCAGCCAAGATGTGATTACACTGACAACCCGTCGCCGGAATAAGAGATGTTTGAAAGACTTCCGCTACCTGATGTCCTTGATGATTTGCTGAACCTGCTCCTTTTTCGTGCCCTTTATCACATTATTGGCACGGGAGCCCTGGTTAGCCGCAATGAAGTCAGGGTCATAAATACCCGGAAGCGGGACCATTTTCTCCATGTAAGGCCTCAACTGCTTCTGGAGATCAATGTCAAACACCCTGGCCCTCGCCATTGCATCGGCCAAGTTCATATCACTAATGTCCCATCCTCCAAACACAATATCATCCGGATTAACCTATTCATAGACAAACAAATCCCCGGATCAATCAACCATGCCAATTAACCAAAACCATCCACGACGTCACTCTTTTTACAGTCCCATGTAACACTGCCATCCGACTCTGTAATCAAGTCGATTGGTACCAACCATTATGACCCAGTCGTGATCAACAATAGTCGATTTTGGCCTTAACAAAGGAAACGGTGAACTTTATCAATATGAATACCATTGGGAGGAGGCTCTTGAATGGGGCATAGATCTCCTCCCCATTGTAGGAGCCAACTCGGATGGTTGAAGCCTGTGTCAGGGAACCAAAGTAGTTTGCCTGCTGGACCTTGTCCTTGGTCGCCCATGAGATTCCTCTGACAAACAAATGAAGCTTAATTCAATTCAACCATCTAAAGAATCCCACCAACCCAATTTTTTTAAACAATCAATCAATCTCCACCAGGGTTCATGAATCAGATTCAGAGGAAAATATTTCTTCAATCACCGCCAACAGAGACAGGACAGGATAGGACAATAACAACAGCAAAAGCCATCTGGGTCGCCACTGAACATAAGACAACAACACGTCTCTTCCAGGATGAAGACGGCTACGACACATCGACCCGATTTCCATCGCATGCAGGCACGTACCATTCCTTAATAACAGAAAACAAAACTCACTCTTTGTTGGCGATCACGCCGCCGGTGAGTGTAGACCCGTTGTTCCCACCCCATCCGACGAGCATAACCCTGCAAAAATCACGTAAAGGTTCGATTTTTAACGCATGGAGGAGGGGGGGGGGGGCGAAGACGGAAAGGACGACCGGTAGGGGGAAAGTGGGGGGACGAACCCTAATTTGGGGACGCGGGCATCGGTCTTGAACTCATAGGAGACGGTCTTAGGCCTGACGGTCCACTGGTAACAGCCGGAGACATTGTCCTTGGCGTGGACAACCTCGGTGGTCTCATACCGGTAAAGGGAACGGATCTCGTCCTCAGCGTAGGTCACATTGGGGCTGTCGACCTTGAACTTCTCGATGAACATCTTTTCTTGAATGAGAGGGAGAAAGGGGAAGTTACGGGAAACAAAGGGAAGAAGATGGGATGGTATGCCTTGGCCTTCCCTCTTCGTCCCCTTTGTTATATGGACAGACACAGCATGTTGGTTGCATGGAGGATTTATATAGGACAACCACCGCGCTTCTCCTCCCGCCACGTGTCATGGACCTTCGGGGGTTGTTCTCGAATGCTTCTCCTCCTCCTCTTTTTTTTTAATAAAATTATTTTTCTTAAATAATTTCTGATTTTGACAGATAAAAATAATAATATAAAATTTTTTATGCATGGTGTGTGTGTGGGTATGTGTTATATTCCTTGAGTAATTAATTTGTTTGGGTAAATAAAAAGATTATCATAAATTTCTCCGAGGTTAGTGCACAGTGGTTAGTGTGATTAAATTTGTTTAGCATGCAGTAAATTATAATTATGTTCACTAGATTTGGAGTAAATGCAGTCGGGCACCAGGAAATGAATGTTTGGAGGGGCGATTGGTCAAAGTGATGGCGGCTGGGAACGAAAAAGATTAGGAAGTAAAATGGGAAAGATGATAAATGTCTTTCCAATTTCTTCTCCTGTCCCTTCCTTAGGATCGGAATGATTGATACTGTTTTTGGGCAGATCAAATTACGGTAATTGTTATCATTACTACCATTTCTCTTCGTGATTTTGTGTCCTTTTGAGGTTGATGGGGCCACCCCAGAAGAATTGGACCATTCCCCTCGATCAATCTTGAGTGTTCCACGTTGTTCTGTCACGAACATACCACCACCACCACAAGGAAAAGAACAAATAAAAAGATTGGGGGGCCGGGGGGGAATGAAACTTTGTCAATTAGGGATCATAATAAACTATGCACTATATTTGTATGTATAGAAGATATTGAATATTTTGTGTTAAATGGAGAGGGTCAGGTCACATAGTACTTTGAGTAACCTCCAACCGCTAAATAAATTATACGAGAAAGAGGAAAAGAATGAAAGATAAAGGAGTTCTCATCCCAATCCATAGAAACACCACTGACTAGTGACCACCAAATTGATTTGTGGAAGTGAAGCAACCCAGTTGTGTGGCCATAATTTCATTTCATTACCCCCCACCCACAAAACAAAACAAAAAACACCCAAATCATGTAAACAAAAACATTTAGCAAATTCTGTACTTATTCGAGAGAGACAAAGGGTGGAGGAATACAAACCCCGCATTTCCATCTCTATTTGTCGTGTTTGATTTTTGCTTCTCCTTCTCCCCTCTCTTGCCTTTTCCCCACGATGTTTCCATTTGGGATTTACTTCATTTGGAATTTAGCTTTCCTTTGTCCGCCCTCCCTCCCCTTTTTCCTAAATTAAAACAGATATGCTGTGATTCTCATGCTATCTTACCAAATCATTCAATGATTGAATTGATTTACAGATGAACAAACTGATTGCTCCTCCTTTGAGTGAGTGCGCTTCCTTCGGTTCTATTCATGTGGCCCAAAGCCATAGGGCCTGTCTGTTTCTCCACCCCATCTGGACCGTTAGATTAAGGCCCAGATTAGTTGGGCGGATAATAGCGAAATAAAACCTACAATCGATGTGACTTTAGGAAAGTCTCATCAATCATGGTTTAGTGTGATTTAATACAATCAAATAAGTTGTCTTATTGCCATCGTCACTGTTTTATTTCTTATCATGACGTTCATGAAGAAGGGAAAGAGAGTTTCTTGCGGAGATTTGGTACACCAACTGTTCCAAAAATATCAACCCAATATCCAAACCTAAGCAAACACTTCCCATCCATCACACCACCACCCTTCTAATCCTAAATTTCTCCCCTCCGAGCCCCCCCCCCCCTCGCGAGATCCTATCGTCATCATGTGCTTTGATTTTGGGGTGAAGTTCAAGTCCAAGAAACGGCCAGGAGGTGGATCGAGGTCGTCAGTGGTCGTCAGGGAGAAAGAGAGCAGGGGGTTGCTGGCAAAGGAGATCGACCGATGGACGGAGGAGCAGCAGGGGAAGCGAGATGCCGACTCGTCGGCATCGTCGTCGCATCCGAGAATTCTTCGTGATCGTCACCATCACCGTGGATCGTGAACAGGACAAAGGGTGCGTGCTCGAGATCATATAGTGTCCCTTGTTTCTTCCTCCTGCTGGTCCTAGGACATAGTGACTCTACTATAAAAAACCAAAAGAAACCACCTGGTCCTGGTCATTATGTTTTATGATGATTTAACTTCACATGTAATGTCGATTTCGTTTTGGACTGATTTACCAATGGAATGATGCATGGCATCGACCTTTGATGCTTATATCCACCAGTCTTCGGACTTCAATGACAGGCCGGATTGGCTGTGATCATGACGAAGCAGTCTTATTGCTTAACCAGAAAGAATAAAAAAGGAAGTTGGTATCGCCCCGGGAGATTGTACATCTCTTAACATGGTACACGAATTAGACTACCAGAATGCGCCAAGTGAACTCAACTAACAGATGCGGCAAACATCATCACCCGCTGCTGAGTTTCTGATCCTTGTTCATCAGAGGTTCATGATGCAACAACAACAGAACACATGATATAATCCCTAAATTAGATGACTAATAATAATGGAACTCTCTCCGCTGGTTCAATCTTGGGCATGACTCACTTCTTCCGCTTCTTCGGTGGCTGCAAGGTCACCACGTCCTCATCCTTGTCCTCGTACTCTTCATCTCCGTCTTCTTCCTCACCATCGTCCTCGTCCTTGTCCTGATTCTCGGCATCCCCTTCATCGTCGTCGTCATCCTCCTCCCCATTCTCCTCGGCGGCGGATTCCCATGATCATTCTCCCCACCCTCGGGGGCCTGTTCCTCTTCCTCCCCTTCTTCGGGGTCATCATCCTCGTCACCCTTGTCATCACCGCAACCACCCTCGGCATTGATGGGCTTCTCTTCAAGGCCGCTGTCTTCCACTATCATCTTCCTCTCAACCTGTACATGACACGCATATATATACATATCTCAATCACATGGCGTGTCAATTGCAGCATCATGTTCATGAACACGAATTTTCCAGAAGAAACTTTCGGGCCTCTTTCAATATCAACCTCAAAGTTTCCATTTCACAAAACAATCATAAAAGAGAGATAGAAAGTGGAACAATTTCCTAATGTAACCGAAGCCCCCACTTGCCTTGCACTTTTTCCTCCATCCAAGAGAAAGACACAAAGATATTTGTCAACAAAGGACCAAATAAGATTCACCCGCATCCTAATCAATGGTTTGCGTAACCTTAAAGTCCATAATAATTACATCCCTTTTTAATCGGTGGGATTATTCATTGTAACTTAGCAGTTTTAAATTTTGTCGGGCATCGGGACCCAAAACTTTGTCCTTAACTAAATTCAAAACTGGCATTTATAATTTTGATATAATATAATCAGGATGAATCCCATTTCAGGGAAAGGACAAATCCCAATGTTTAAGAAAAAAAGAGGTGGTGGCAAAATGCACAGACGTATATGAAGGGAGAAGAAAGAACCCCCCAAGTAAGAAAGAAAATGGTGGTTTACCATGATCATCAGCACCACCGTGGAGACAAGCAAGGTGCCAGCGCCAGAGCGCCTCCCCCGTACACCCCACGACCATTCGGCTAAGTTGCGCCAGCTGTTGACCACTCTCGGCCTCCATCCCCACCCACCGTCCGATTCCTCCGAGACCAAGAGACGAAACAACAGCCGTCAGATCTATATTAAAAATAATAGTACGAGGGTAAAAGAGAGAGAGGAAGGATGAGACACGTGGAGACGAAATCCTGGGTTTCCCGAAGAGGGAAATTACCAGAGGGAGAGGGAGAGGGAGAGGGCTGGGGGAAGAGAGAGGTTGTCGGAAAGATAGAGAGAGAGAGAAGGAGGAGTTTGAGGTGAGATCGGAGCGAAGTGTTTGTTGAGTCCGGGGGCCTTTGGAGGGGTGTTGTGGGGTGTGAGAGAATTGCTCGGAGTGGTCCGGATCCGAACCCGATTGGCCCGTCGGGATCGGGTTTGGTTATAATATTGATTTGGATTCATCTTCAGCGGACTGCATGGGACTGACTGTACGGACAGTCGATGTCGTCTCTCTCTCACTCCCTCGGGAGTTTTACTCTTCTTTGTAATTTAAGAAGAGAAAGAGATAAATTTAATGCTTGGGGCCGTTTGTTGGGTCTCGTTAAAAGTTTTCCGAATTCTTACATTTCTTTTTTCTCGAATCATTCTTTAAACAAATAATCGAGATTTTATTAAATTTATTTTCTGGATTTTCACACAATTATTGCCGGATTCATGTTACAACGTTGTTGAGGCAAATACTGTTAGTGAGTTTACACTGTGTTGTCGTGGAATCCTCCGTCAGTGAGTAACACGATCAAGTTGGTTAGAAAATTTTAGTTATATACACTTGGTTTAGCAGGGCATTTGACCAAGGCATCTTGGTGGTAGTCGTCTCTGAATTTCCTTGAGGACTTAAAAAGAATGAAGCACGAGTCGACGGAGTGTGATCAACCCATGGAATACAACAGATCGTTTCATTCCGACCCCAAAGCTCGAAAGAAGGCCGAAATCGAACGAAAACGCTCCCGATTATCTCTCGAACGCGGTACTACGCCCGGACATATCCATCTCCAAACCTATAGGGGCGAAGAAATCGCGCATATCATATCGTCACATTGCCCCTTACATTCAATCTGATTATTATGGGCTGGTCCAAGCCCAATCTTGCCTGGGAATCGTTGTGAAATATATTGCTTGGATAGGACCTCCAGATTTGTCTTTCCACCAACCCTTTCTTCTTGGGCGTATAGGATTTGAATATTAGATATAAGGGTTCGCAAGCACATGAGTTGTTGCTCTTGTAGATAAACCTCTGCATGCTTTTGGAAAGTGTTATTACTTTACAGCTAAATTAGCCCGTTTGAATTGATTTTCTTTAATCTTAAAACCCAAGTTGCATTAAGTCCACATAGAACCCCCCTCCCTCCCACGCCAAACAATACCCTCTCTTTTTTAATAGCACTTGTTATTGTTCGCTAAAACGCACACGCAAGTATACGGGTCGCGCCAAGTAATAAAGTGATGAAAAAGATCGTTCCCACGAGGACTGATTAAACAGAATCTACTGCCAAAATTCAATTATTGAGTTCAAATTCTAGTCAAGAAGGTTGAGTAATGAAATGTTTGGTGCAAGAAAGTAAATCACAAGAAAAATGAAAGCAAGGTTGTAGTTCAAATAATAAAGGCCTATGACTCCGAATCCCCTATCGATTCGTAGGTTATCGCACTCTCTCTTCCTCAATTCAATCCGTTTTACCGTTTACTAACCACAATTCCCTAACAATCGCTACACCTCTCTCGAGGCTGTAACCGTGAATTACTAATCACCCGTAAACCTATATTTCTATAGCGAATCACGAATAATCAGAATTCCTTGAGATTCAATTGTTCTCTCGGTTACCTATGAGTGTATATCTCTATACTCCTCTTAGTTAAGCCGATCTCTCGGCCTTAACCTAAGTTATGTTTCCCTCTTCTAATCCTAAGTCTCTCTCGAGTTCACTTAGGACTAAGAGTTCATACAAACCGGCGATCAACCCGATAGGTAAGCATTAAACACAGAAGAAACACAAGTAAACGATAAATCTTCTTGAATTGATTCCGAAAAAATAGATAACCAACTACACGAGTCGGTTCATCATCATCCTAGAAAAAGATGTTTAGTTCGACATCGCAAACGAAACAAAAAGCAAAGAGAAAAGAAGGATCGTTGAAGTCTCCATCAACGTCTTCGTCTCCTTGTTCCTAGCCGTCGTCGGGTGCCAAAATTAAAGTCAGAAGGGGAAGAGAGAAGAGAGCCCTCCTTAACCTAAAATCCAATCTTTTTATACCTAAAGCAAATCTAAAAAATAAAATCTAATTTTCGGGTAATATTATGTCGTGCAGCTGCAAGATGAATTCGTTGCAGCTGCAACGACCTCTCTGAAGCTCTTTTCATATCTGCCCTGACGCACTCGTGCAGCTGCACGGGACTGGCGTTGCAGCTGCAACGACCAGTCTGACATCCTTGATCGATTCCTCCTTTCGTCGTGCAGCTGCACGGGCTTGGAATTGTAGCTGCACGAGCTTGTCTGTCGTCCTTCTGCTTTACTTGTGCAGCTGCAAGAGCTTCGTTGTGCAGCTGCACGAAATCCTCCGCCTTCTATTCCTATTCATCCTTCACCCTTTTTGCTTTGTTTTCCGTCATGCCTTCATTTACTTCCTACGATCACAAAGCAAACGTGATGAATGACAATTTACAGCTCGATTGGCAAACAATAACAATTAAAATTCTCGAAACTAACTAGAATTAAGCCTAAATGTGATCACATAACTCTATTTTACTAGAGTTATCAGTTATTAGGGGTGAAAACGAACCGAACCGATACCGAATATCCTAGGCTCGAGTTCGGCTCAATTAGGAACAATTCGAGCTCAAGCTCGGCTCGAACTCAATCGAGCTCAAATAATTGGAACTCGAGTTCGGTCCAATTATAGAGAGCTCGAGCTCAGCTCGAAAGGCTCGAATGTAGACTCGATTTTATTAATTTTATTAGTAATTTTGTTATTTTTTATTGATAAATTATTAATATTTATTATATAATATTATGCTCGCGAGCGGATCACGAATCATCGAGCTGTAAGTGTTTCGGCTCGTTAACAAAAAGAGCCGGCTCGAATTCGGCTCGAGCTCTGTCAAAGTCGAAATCTAACCGAATTTTGACCGAACCAGCTCGCGAGCGACTCGGTTCGTTTTCACCCGTACATGTGAGTTTCCTAATCCCTCGTCAGGTTTTTACGATTTGTGGAAGTTGTCTAAGTGAAATTGGATCAAGAAAACCTAATTGTGGAAGAGGATGGCACTCATTACACCACCACGAAAACAAAAGTGCTCTATATGAGAAAGGACATGAACCACAAATTTGGAGGTGGCCAAACGGAGAGATTAACAAGTTTCGTCATAAATATATTCCTCAAATGTGATGAGGCAAGCAAAAATACAAGGAAAAGGCGACGTTGCATCAATCAAGAACCCAACTTTGGTGTGCTTTAAAAGTGGGTTCCAAAGAGGCATGCAATGTGCCCTAAAAGTCCTTAAAAAGTGGGCCAGACACCTTTTGTCAATGTACACCCACACTGTTCCCTATCGAATATAATATGGGGGATGATGGGGCATGCATGCACTACGCACAGTCATCCCACACTTGGGTTTGGATCACATAGTAAAAGATGGTATCTGGTTCGCCAAATGAAACTTATTTTTGTATTTGTTTTGGGAAGAAGCGATTCTCTATTCTGTGAATCAAACAAGTCTATAAAACAAATATTTCGAGTGCGATTCAAATTGGAAATATTCGACATAAGGAGCTGACGTTTGGACAATACAAAAGGAAGGGTTTGCCTTTGAACTAAAAACCGCTTCTATTATATTGGTTTTTATTTTTTGATCTTGGTGAAGTCTCTACTACGTGTGTTATTATCGAAAAGTAATTTTGTTTGACATTGCACAAGGGGAAAAGAAAAATTTTCGTGAGTTTGGTAAAATGTGGAGGAAGACGAATTTGTGATTGTGGATGACGCCACCTAATTGAAGCCCGATATTAGTTTTCCTTTCTTTTCCTCTTCCGGTTTTTTTTTATTTCATTTTATTTTTTCGGGGATTGAAAATTAAATGTGAAAATGAGCTCCACACAGGTGATCTAAACGTGGGTGGTTGCGTGACGTAACACCTGGTGTCCCCTTTTGTCTCAAAAGATCTCCTCTGAAAATATTTGAGTTCATTCTTTCAACTTGGTGGGATTCGGTTCATGGGGGTCCAACATGTTGAAAAAACCCATTTGGATTCATACATTAAAATAAACAAATAATTCATTACGTGAAATCTTAGCTACACCAAGGAGAAGAAGATGATAATGATGATGAGGATGTATGAAAACCTTGGGATGCTTCTATAAAGAATTAAAAATCCATGTAATAATTAGTTTTTACTTTTACCTCACATAACACGAATAAAAGTGCATACTAAAAAACAGAAAGAAGCGTCCAGTAAATGCACCCATATATCCTTATCCTCATTGATCAAATATTGGAACAAAAGTAGATGAGAAAAGGACGTACGATTTACTTCTTTTTAATAATAAAAAAATTGAACTTCCGACTAAGACTCCATAATATTTCTTTTGGCCCCCCTTCTAATGTGGTCCAACCTAACATCATCGCTTCGGACTCATTTTTAGCGGCCAAACAGTGAGAGAATTTGCCGATAAATATGCCACAGATACAACACAAATATGTTTTTGCACAAAACTTCTTTTCTGTGAATTCTACAACGCCCAAACCCTTCCTTATCAATACTCAACAAATCGATGCTGATGTTTTAGATGGTCTCGCATTTCCGTTCCTCATAACTATACGGATAAGATGCTACTTAGTTGTCGATCACTTTTATCGCAATTCGAATTTGAGGTTGGCAAATCTGTCTTGCCAAAAAGCTTTTGAGACGGCAACGATATACTGTTGTGGAGACTCTCAATGTGGTGGTGCTTGGTCGTTTGCTGTTTATTCAGTATTGATAGGGACCATTGCCTTTTCAGGCTCCCTTAGCACTCGTATATTCCAACGCACACTTTCGTAAATCGAGATTTCGCGTGCGCCCAAGCAGACTGTAGAGTGGTTAGTTATCATTATTAGGGTAATTTTGCAACGCTAATAATCTCAACTTATAATCAATTATTAGTATAATTAATAATGTGAATCGTTCGTTCGTTTGTTCGTTTGTTTCTTCCTTAAAGATGCAAGTAAGACATTATATACAATGTTTAGGGAAAAAAGAAAAGTAAATGGGAAGTGTCGGTATAAGAGATTGAGCAAGTTGTCAAAAAAATCGAGTGGTTCCTACTTACTTTCCAAGAATATTGGGAGGGGAATAATGAACAGTTTGATGCATTTCATGACGATTCTCCTCTTGAACATGCAATGCCCTCGTGATGGATATGCCCGATTTTTCTTTCTCTTTTCCAATAGTGATTAGAAACGAATTTCGTCCAATTCAAGAACTAAATTGGGGTATAAGGAGTTAATTACCCACCGAAGACAAAAAAAAAGTAACTCTTTCCTCGTGCTTGGAACTGGTTTACTACTACTCCTTACATATATGTTCAGTGAACTTGTAAAGGTTTCACGCGTGACGAGCTTTTCCTTGCGGGGTGAACTTTAGTAACATTAATTTATTCATTGCAATGAATCGGATCCACGAAGATAATCCCCCTAGGCTAATCTTTTTATGGTGGCCATTATTCTTTTAATGATATTTTTAAATGTATAAGTAATTTATTTATTTATTGGCAAGGAGTTTGAATGTTGCTATAGAATAATAATATAAGAAGTGGGGAGGGATGGGAAGATTACAAAACAAACCCAAGAAACGGGCAGCGTTGGATTTCGGACACAACGAAAAGCCTACTTGTTCTGTTCTTGGCTACCATTACCACTTCTCCCTTGTAAGGAAAAGAAGTAGAAGAGGAAGAAGAAGAAGAATCGATCAATCAAAAAAGGAACTATCTTTTCATCTCGGAAGCCAATATCCTCTTCTGGGTATCGAGGAATTTGATGTTTCGAGTTCTGGGTCAGGGGATTTCCTTTTTCTTCTTAGCGTGACAAAAAAAAAAGACAACAACGTGGAAGTGACTCGTCCGTCGTGGGTTCTATTGCTTGGGATTGAGCCTAGAAAGGATTTTGACTATTTTGGAAGTTTCATTCCCCCTCCCTGCTGAAGTTAAAAGGAGGTCTGTCCTTCGAGGGTACATGTTTCTTGGATTCTGTGCTCGCTGATTGGGGCTTGCTTTCCCTTTTCTTCCAGCTCTCTGTTTTCTGATTACCGTTTTTGCTGTCATGTTGGTCGGAAAATCCGGCTACTGGGTTTGTTGGGAAGCGTTTCTTACTTAATATGTGTACTCAGTTTTCTTGTTCGAGTTGAGGAAGAGTGATGAACACTATTTGCTGCTGCCTCTGACTATGAGAGTGACGATGTCGGTTGTTTTGAGTGCGGTATCATTAGTTGGATGTGCATATGATGGGTTGGCTTCGTGGATTGAGATCTTTCTTGGTTTCGATGGTGATTGCTCCTTGTAGTAGCAGCCAGTGAAAGGCCGACCATGTTCTCTTCCTCAACCCAGTTCGTCCCACCGAGGGTGATGGGAATTTACGAGTCGATCCATCAGATGGGGATGTGGGACGATGACTTTAAGCCTAGCGTGAATCCGCTCGTGCCTCCGCCTTTGATTGTAGAAGCTTATCAGAACCATTTAGACAATCAGGTGATTATCCTCGTATGTAAAATCTCTGTTTAGGTGGAGCGGCTGATTTTTCATGGGCCCTGTATGTAATTTGGGTCGTGCAGTCGGAGGATACCTCGAATGGATCTTTGGGGACACCTCGCAAGTACGAACAAGTCAAGGGGAAGTCCCCAGAGAAGGTGAGTATTGGCTTTGTTCACCGGGAATCTTCTCATCCCACATTTCAGAGATATCATGTGGCTGGCTAACGAGCGGCATTTTCAGGTCCAGAGGCGTTTAGCGCAGAACCGTGAGGCTGCACGGAAGAGCCGTCTAAGGAAGAAGGTACCATAGCCATTTTGATCTCAAGTGGCTTGTGCCCATGTTTAGTTCCATTTTCATTGCCGTGACTGGAGCAATTCAAATGCATATGCTAGGCCTATGTTCAACAGCTTGAAGCTAGTCATACGAAACTGATGCAGTTGGAGCTAGAGGTCGACCGAGCGAGACGGCAGGGAATGTACATAGCCGGTGGTGTGGATGTCTCTGCTGGTTTTTCAGGACCAATGAAACCAGGTGTGATGAGTTTTTGGTCATTTCGCCTAGGACATTTTGTCCTCATGTTTATCTACGAAGTTTAGGGCCAAAATCTTGAGCCGTTGACAGAGATTGTCGAATTTGAGGCGGAGTATGGACACTGGGTCCAAGAACAGAATCGACAGACTGGCGAACTTAGGACAGCCCTTCAAGCCAACACGAGCGACATAACTCTTCAGATACTGGTACAGAATGGAATGAAGCATTACTCAAAGCTTTTCCGGATGAAAGCTGAGGCAGCGCAATCAGACGTGTTCTATATGATGTCTGGCATGTGGAGGACGCCGGCAGAGAGGTTCTTCTTGTGGATCGGCGGGTTTCGACCCTCAGAGCTTATAAGGGTAACATGCCAAAACGAGGCCGTGAAACATTTACCGGGGGAACTGTTGGTCGTCTAGCTGAACCGGCTGCTTCATATATACCTCTCCAGGTTCTAATGGACCAGCTTCGCCCTTTATCAGACATGGAAAACTTGGACGTGCATAACATGAAGATCACGTGCCAACAGGCTGAAGACGCTCTTTCTCAAGGTCTAGAGAAGCTTCAGCAAGCCCTGGCCGAAAATGTAGCCAAGGGTCATCTCGGCGAAGAAGAGATATCGATCCCCGAGACATCTACTGCAATCCAAAAGATAGAGGAAATGATAAGCTTCGTAAACCAGGTATACTGTTATTTACTTCTTCCTCTTCTCCTCGACTCAGGGAAAACTCCCACTTGAGTCCTCTGTATTGCTTTCAACTTGACCAGGCAGACCACATACGCCACGAAACACTTTGGCAGATGTCACGAGTCCTGACGATCCATGGCGTGGCACGTGGCTTGATTGCACTGGGAGAGTATTTTGAACGGTTGCGAGCATTAAGTCAGCTCTGGGCTTCCCGGCGGCAAGATCCTTCCTAGGAAGATCCCATTTATCTCCCAGAACCTCAATAAACAGGAGAAGAAGATGAGGAAGTACAGCATCTTTAGTCCATGCCACGGATAATTTTATAGCAGCCATCTGCGACAAAACCTGTGGATAGTCTACTCTTTTTTGGCTTATGATTAGTATGTAATTCAGGTGGTGCAAACTAGGATTGATTAATGAATGCACTAAGTTCACTTCTTTTTTTGTAATCAGAAACACCGAAGTGTTTTCAGTATTTTGGTATGTTGCAGTTATACATCGAAAACCCGAGATCCCATAACATGTCCGGTCTGAAGTTCATGATTCCAAATTTTGAAACTAACTTATTGTGAAGAACATCGCATCCAGGAGTACGCGCCTCATAACTTGGTCATGGCATAATCCATTGCGTCAACGAGGAAATCTGCACATTACCAACCGAAAAAAGCACATGCTCAATATTTCTAGTAGATGAAAATTTTGACAAGGGATCATCAAACTAGAAGCGGGAGGGATACCGGCATCATCTTTTGTGAAGCACATCGGTGGCTTGATCCTGAACACGTTCCCATTCAGGCCGCCTTTTCCAACTAGCACGCCCAGTTCTGCAGGCAAACCCAAAAGCTAAGTACACATTGAATTGATCTGTAACTTTGAATTGGGTAAATGCTGCGTCTTTGTGTATATTAATGCACACCTCTGAGTTTTTCGAATAGGATGGCCGTCTCCGCTTTAGCCGGGGTCTTCTTCACGCTGTCTGTCACGAGCTCGATACCCAACATCAAGCCTCTACCTCTCACATCACCAATGACTGCAGAGATGCCAACAAGTGAATGTTCATAACAACACAGTGCCATAGGGAAATTTCATTAACTTGTGGAAAGACTACTTACTGTTGTGTCTCTGCTGAAGGTCCCTAAAACGAGTGGTCAAGTGAGAGCCAACATCAGCACAGTGTGCTTGACGTTTCTCCTTATCTATAACTCTGAGCACGGCATGTCCTCCTGCCGAGCAAACAGGATTCCCACCAAACGTGTTGAACTGAATCTTCTGAGCCAATACATTAGCTATTTCGGGTGTCGTAACCACTGCTCCTAAAGGTAAGCCATTACCAATTCCCTGAAAGATGCCATCACTTCAGAAGATACCGTCGGATGAATTACACATAATGGGAAATGTACTAGGCCTGATTTGTGACATGGAAAATGGACCTTTGCCATTGTGACAATGTCGGGAATTACACCCTGGGTTTCAAATCCCCAATAATGACTTCCAGTGCGACCAAACCCAGTTTGGACTTCATCGGCAATGCAAACCCCGCCAGCCTTGCGCACAATGTCATATACCAGCTTCAGATAGCCCGGCGCTAACTCAACTGCTCCACCAACTCCCTGGAGAATCAAGAATGCCAGAGAACTCAGTAACAGGTATCAAAAGTCTGACATTGCTGCAGTTAGTGACAAGCTTTTGTCCAGACCTGAATGGTTTCAGCGATGAACCCAGCTACCTTTCCCGATGTTCCGAAATCAATGTGATCCTGCACATCCTGTGCATAACCGCTGGCATCAGAGCCAAAGACTCCACGGTACGGATCTGGATTCATGACATGGTGGATTTCACCCTGAAAAGAAACAGTACTTCTGATATTAACAATTAAAGGTACCTAGAGATATCCAACAAAGAAGCAATTCCATCCATCGCCATCACTTGATCCATAGAGACCTGTGGAATTGGGTACTTCCATGTATTAAGTGCTGTCAATCCTATTGTACTGGAGCTGCCTCCATGGTATGCATTCCTCAAGGATATCATTTCAAGATTCCCGCTGTACAGTCTGGCCATTAGCATGGCTAATTCATTGGCCTCCGACCCCGAATTCACAAAATACACGACCTGGCAAGCAGTAGCATGTTACCCCGCTAATAACTAATGAGGATGCCGAAGCAGGCCTTTTTCTAGCACAGGTCAAATCATTTAACCTTAAGGTTCCTGGGCATCTTCGATACAAGCGCCTCAGCGAAATCCGCTATGGCATGGTGCAGATATATGGTGGTGGCATGCTGAAGAAGCTTGCTTTGCTCGAATATAGCGTCGAGGACTTCAGGGTGGCAATGACCGCATGAAACGGTGACAATCCCAGCGAAGGCATCGAGATACCGCTTCCCATCCTCATCGAACAAGTACTGCATTTTCCCTTCGACGATGTTGAGCTGCAGTAACAAAAATACCCAACCTCCAAATATCAACCAAATCATCCATCCCAAGTCTAATTGTACGTAAAAAGCCCCTGCAGAGGGATATCAATTTTGAAAGACCTCCGCATCCATAAACTCATCTTAACTCCACGAATAGTTACTGGCAGCTTCCTACTGAAGAATCATAGTCTATAGGAATCACATTGCCATGGATGATGACACAAAAAATAAAACAAGGGCCTTCTGCTGCAGAAATCCCAGTGCCACCATCACCATCCCGCAGAAACGATCGCTCGTCCAGACAAGAGAATGGAAATCAATCGCCCGACAGAAACAAACGATTCAACTCACGGGTTTCTGGTAGTAATGAAACAGAGAAGGGCCCAAGAACTCCTTCCTCTTCCGGAGGACTTCATCGCCGGAAGGGCCACCGTAAGGCTTGGGAACGTAATCGAACTTGGGGAGATAAGGCGGGGAGGCAGCCCCAGAAGAGGAAGAAGAATCGGATTCCCTGGGAGTGGCGATGGTGGAGGAACACCTGGGGAAGGAAGAAGTTACGACCTTGCATGATCGTTGCAGATGTCGGGATAACTGGAGGGCGGCGTCGGGGAGGAGTCGCTTGTGGAAACCCATGTCTCAAAATCGAATCTTTGAGCAGTTTTCGAAGTGAACGATGATGAAATTACGGGGAAAAGGAGATGATGAAGGACAAGGAGGCGTGGGTTGGTTTGTGTTCTTGCCGTCTTTTAGCGTTCGCCAATTAGTCTATGTACTTTCCAAAGAAAGCTAATCAATCAATCAATCACTCGTCTGTGTGGAGATGACTCACCTCTCTGATCACACACTGGTAAAAAAACCGCTCAATTTTATATGAATCTGAATTCACGTGAGTGACAAAACAGAAGAAATATAGTAAGAGTAAAAGTTAATGGTTATCCTTTTTCCTTGAACTTGAGATTCCATTTTACACAAGTTTCTAACGTCCTCGTAGACTATACAAGAGCAGAAGGAATGGATCCTGGCATTATTTGGCCATTTCCATCCTCATGCTCGCTAATGATCTGGGTGTCCATCCTCCGAGCACTAATTCCGTGCTCCGCGCGCGGTTTTCTTCCTCGACCCTCACGGCAATTCCCCGAACCAGTTTCAACTGTGACCGGGTGGCCAAGAAAGGAGGGGAGTCTGCATCTGGACATGGTATCCAAATCATATTTTTTCTGTTTTGTCAGCCACCTTTGGAGGATGAACAGAAGTCTTGTTTAATGTTCCGTGCATGGAATCTTGTGGTTCATACATTGGGACTGTCCGGTTGTCCTACTTAGTGTTCTTATACATCAGTGGAGGACACCCTCACAGCCACGATGTAGGAACATAAGGGGATTCCGGGATTTTATCCTTGTCCGACCCTGCTAATAGGCTCCGATAATCATCCTTTCTCAAACTCATTCCCTGCTCCCAAAAATGCTCTTTAATTTCTTGTAATTGTTCATTAAGACAAAAACAATATTTTTCTTGTTCAAGGCAAAAGACTTATCGGACTAGGCGCAGCAGATCACGACTGAGGGCTCCTTTTCTCCCACAGTCATCCCGAAAGATCACCCACCTTTTGGGTCGGAGGCCTTGACAAGGGAGAAAGGAGCACCCCCATTTCAGATTCATGGCTGCCAAACGAGCATAACGACAACATGCTTTTAGTTGTTGTGGAAACCTAGAAATGGTTTTAAGATAGCGACACTATCAGCAGTTCACTGAACTCATGTATCTAAACTTAATTCAACAGGAGTTTCAGTTCGCATGAACCCGAAAATCAGGCATCGCCTATTAACTATCATCACCAGAGAATGTTTCTTAATCGGTTTGCTCGTAATGACTCGCAGCCTCATGAACAAGAACATCCTTACTAGTATTCTCTGCATAAATCAAGTCTTTGTGAGTATAGAAAAAAGAATCTAAGATTTAGTTCATGATATATGCAGCATATATTTCTATCCTTGCTAGTTGATCATATATTTTCTCCAAAAGGATCACAAAAATTTCAATCAGATCCCTTAATGTACATTCACGGGTTATCGACGAGCAGCCCCAGTGTCTTTCCACTCCGCTAAATAAAGAACAAAAACAGAACAATTTCACATGGAGCACACAAAACATGCTAAAGTTTTCTTCAATTTATAATCTTTTGAGCATACATATCTTTTCTTGTCGGACTTTCATATACTCTTCTGGTCCCAAAAGATTAGTCAATAATGATGCGTGGAACTCTGCATTATATTTTCTCGATCTCAGATCACATCGGCTTTCTCAGTCATTACGAGTTTGCTTGACGACTACCTATGGACCCAACAGCTCGATCCTGTTCATGAACACTTCATCGACAGAAGGACCGCCATAAGGCTTGGGAACACGTACCCATACAACCTGAATCTCTCAATCAGTTTCTCGGAAACACGGCCATACTCCGGAAACCAAGTCCCCCTATCACAAGGGAGGTGCAGAAAATCCCCGGAAACAGGTTGCTCCATTTACATTTCAGACGCGGCCAAAATCAACTCCAACATTAAACCCAACATAAATTAATTTTAACATCAATAAATATAATACCCTTTAATTTAATCATCTTGATTTGAATTATTTTGACTAATTTTTATAAGAATGGTGTCTCATGCTAACGATATATATGTGAATATATAATGAATATATTAATCCTCCTAATATTGGACCTATTGTTTCTACATTCAAGGATGAGAATAAACCGCCAAGATTCCCGTCGATTTTAATCTGTAATATGCTAATATATTACATACTACTTTATTACACGAGATTTCCAAGGTGATTGATGATAAATATATTTTACAATTATTATCTTCCTCCTTTATGCTTTATGTTCTTCTTTGATGTCATTTATATGGAAACAATATCGAACCACGTATTCCTCTCCACTGAAATTTTTGCAAATATCCTGTCCATGAGAAATATTTGAAGCAGACAATTTGAACACAGAAAATATTACCGCAATAATAAAAAAAAAAATGAAACTTACATTGTCCTTATATAAGGAGTAGTAGAACTCGAGTCCTCTTCCCATACAACTCCACAGGGAAAACGACTCCTCTTAGTAAAGCATAGAAGCAGCAATTCCGCACAGCGGCATCAGATGGAGAAGCTGTTGGAGTGCAACACGACGATGCGGTGTGGCTTCACGTTCTTCTTCTTCATGCTCTTCCTCATCGTCGTTGTAGTCATACTCGTCATATTTTGGAAGAAGGTTAAGGAGATTTGTGGTTGTGAAGATGAAGAATAAAGAATGGATCAGTAGTAGCCTCTCTAGTAATATTCATGAATTTCAATGTAATCCTCCACTTGTTCCTTCCTTACTTCGGTGTTTATTTTGTCTCCGAGGATCGATTTGGATATTGGAGGGTTTAGTCCACGGACAGATTATGTAAGAGACATTTAAGTGAGGGTCAGATTACTACCTAATTAAAACTTTATCACCCCAACTTAAAACTAAATCCAAATTTCAGAATTTGGGTGGTTTCACTCGAACAGCTTTAGTTTAGACAGATGGAATGGACCCACCATTAATTTGAACCCAAAAATTTGGCACATGCACATGCCTTCTATGATTTGGAGATTTAAGAGTGAATACAACGGGGATATATACATCTAATATATACCTTACACAATTGATACATCAGATATGCTATATGATCACCCCTAAATAAGCTTTCCAAATAACACTATAAACCTAAAACAATGATGCCCTCTTACCCTATTACCAATCGCCATCATCTTCCTCGTAGAGACCCCCCGCCACGAGCTGCGAGATGTGCTCCTTCCACTCGAAGGGGCCTCCAAATGGCACCAGCCCACACAACAGCGGGAGAACCACAAGAATCGCGCCATAGAACACCGACCGCCGGACCCAATAAGGAATTATCATCGGATCTTGCTTCTTCCCTTGGGACACCTCTAATGGGCCGTGCAGTAGGATGAACAAGCTCGGCGTGCAGATGTTCGAGAAGAAGTGAACCAAGCACATGGCTTCCCAGAAGAAGAGCCAATGATATCCGCTGCCTCCCAACGTGTCCACGCAGAGCTTCCCGGCGAAACCACAAATGACTCCTAATAGCAAGAGGAGGAAGGTGATGGGCATGGACTGGTTCGAGGCTGTTGAGCGTTGCAGGAGAAGGTATGCGATGACAAGTATCATTAGGATACCAAAAAGAAGCCTGCTCAGCACTTGGACCTGGCAGCTTAGCATCTGAAATCCCGAATTGAGCGATGCCACACGCTCAGGGATCCACCATGATTTGGATGCCTGAGGAAGCAACAGATGGAAAAGAAAACAAATGTTTTCAAATTCTCTTCACCTAAACAAACATATTGACAGCATACCAAGTTGCTGTTTAAGATATATTACCTTGTTTATTGGTGAACATGATGCCGTAACTTCACTGATTCTCTGGTATGAGAACACATATGCTCCATATGCAAGGGAAGCTGACATGAGAAGCAGACTGGCAACAAGACAATCAATGCACTTTTTAAGAAGCTCAGCATATCTCGTGTCTTCCAGTTGATTCTTGAACTTTTCAGCCTTAAAAGAAGCCTTCGAAATTCCCATTGCCAGTTTGGACCTCTCCAAATGGTTTGCGTCATGGCTGAGAGATAGCTGTGTTTCTTTCAGCTTCATCTTTCTAAACGACAAACTCAGTTCCAGCTCCTTGAGGTCATTAGATCGTCTCTGTTCCCTGAGAGACCTCTCAAACGTGCTAAACATAGGTTGGCCTATCAAAACTCCAGACATACTATCTGAGAAACAAGTCAGTTCATTTCCTTGATTGCACTCGCTAGTTTCTCCATCTTCGTCATGCCCTGGAAGAGTCTCTCTAACTTCTTTGTCCAAGGCTACATGCTCCAGACCTTCTCTTCTAGAGGAATCATTTCCTCGGATAGCCATATTACAATAAGTCAACTCATTCTCGGAGATTTCTATATTTAGATCACTGTCTTCTGTTAGAGATGAGGACTCCTTTAGCAACCTCAGCGTACTTAAAGTGCTTCCAAAAGATTTTTCAAAGTTGTCTACAAAGAGCGTAAATTTGCAGCCGAAGACCTGCAGGTACAAAGTGGAAAAAACCACAGTAAGAAAGATCGACGTAAGAGAAGTATCCATAAGCAAAACTGGAGAGACTCAACTTGTAAAGCCAGATTCAACGGATAAGACAGCAGCTTAGATTCTTTCTTACATTGAATAGTGCTTCTCCAACAGCCGAGGTGCATATCTGGAAGTCAATTAAGGCAAAATGAGGCTCTAGCATCAGAAATAACACCAACGATAGTATTACATAGCAAGTAACAGGTCTTGCCATTGCTCTCAACGAATCTTGACCTCCCTTGCACAATAAGTTAAAAAAAAAACCATGACCAACACAAAGAAGCTGGCCATTGGTAAGAAAAAACGTATACCCGTGACAGACGGTCAATGGGCATTCGCTCTCCGGAGCCATCTCCACTTTCAAGAACCTACATAGAAATGTCGGCAGGTAAAAAATTGAGTACCATTTCAAATAATATATTTCTTGTACAGAATTTCAACCATAGAAGCAAATTTGACCAAAAAAGACCACTACAGATAATGACACGGAATACCATTGAAATAAACTACTCTAGGAAATTCATGCTTTGTTTGGAAAATGATTTTTCTTTGGAGAACTATTACGAGAAGTTTGGTGACGTTTCAAGTACAAATTCCATTTCATTGACTTTGGATGACTGAGGTTCGGGCAAAGTCGCTATTTGATCATACAGCATATCTGCTCCAAACACCATAAGAAATCTCAGGATAAGGAAAATTCCTTAAAAAACGCTGTTTCGCAACTTTGTCCCGAACACAAAAAATTTTTCAAGTCTCTCAAATTCGTTATTTGACAAACTGTTTTTCGTAAATTTTTTTCCTAAGTAGGATCCTCGTTAGAATCACAGGTAAAAGGAAATGCCTATATCACTGTACCACCACGGAACAAATCGACCCGGAATCAAACTTTAACATCCCAAGGCACAGAGCCCATCAACCAAACCATCACAAAAAACCAAAAGCTCAACATCAAACACAAAAACCATCAACAACACAACCAAAAAAGAACAGAACCCGAAACTCCTCTCAATTTTAGCACAAACCTGAGCGACGACGGCAGCGAAGGACATCCCAAGAGGGAGGGCGACGGCGTCCATGTCAACGGATCGCCTGTCCCTCCCGGGGCCGGCCAAAGACAACCTCGCAGCCCTCCTCCGCCGACAGACAACCCCGGGAGAGGAGAAGCTAGACGAGGTTGTCGGTTCGGAACCATCCCTCAAGGCGCAAACTTTCTTCCTCCGCCGCTTCAGTTTGGTGGATTTATTGGGTTTCCTGGCGGGTTCGGGATCAAAGATCTGATCTTGCGGGTATAAATTTATTGGGTCGCCAGGGACATCAATTGGGAATGGGATTAGGGTTTGTTCCTCCATGATTTGAAAAATTGGAGGGGGAAAAGGGGGTGGGGGGGAGCAAAACCGGAGAGCCACGAACAAAACAAGTACAACAAAATTTGAAATAAAAGAAAAAAGTAACTTGTCGGCTTAACAGAAACGCAAAGGTGATGCTGACGATTCATATGCGCTTGATTGGTATGCGCAAAGAGAATATGTTTGCCAAAAATAAGAAAAAGAAATACCGGAATTTCATTATTGAACATGTTGCAGACAAAGTGCTGGAAGTGTGTGGTGTGTATTCTAAACAGAACATATTCTTTCCCTGATGGTGAAACTGACTTTGATTTATTCGTCGATAGCCCTGGCTTCTTCCATTCTAATTTCAAAATTAATTTGTTTACCTTCCCCTGCAATCTCAGGCAACTCTGCTCTGGTTTCTCTGTACATGGGTCATTTCTTGTCAGAGGGATTCGGTCCTGGGGATGCTTGTAAGATGGTTCTGATAGAGGGGGAGGCCAGCAATATTTTCCTGTCGGCTTGTTTCTTAAAGCCGAGGCCCATCGAAGGCTAGCCCCTCGAATACAGCGTCCACTGCCCTGGAGGAGATGACTTCTGGGTAGTCGATGGAGGTCGACCACTCGGCCCGTCTCGGCCAGGTCGTCAAAAAACCTTCATCAGCACCCGTTCTCGATCCTATCCCTCTTGACCCGAGTCAATAACCTGGGGAACTTTGAATGAGTCACGAGTCCCTGCTTGGCCTTCTTCTGCGACTTCCACGACTCCGATCGGCATTAAATATCCCATTGAAAAGGATCCCAAATATCTTCCTAAACGGAGGTCCCTTGGGGAAGTCAATGGAGTTGGCGTTCATGATGTGGTTGACGCTCATAGGGTCCGCCGTGACAAATAGGCTCGTGTTGGTGAACCAGAACCCTTATAGCTGGAAGGTGCAGTTTGTTCGCTCGAGGAGTCCCGTCACCTAGTCGTGGACTCGGAGGATGGGATGTTAATGAACAGGATTGGCATCATCCCGAGCAATGGCCACGAGGTCGGCAGGCCATTCCTTGCAGCGAGCCACTGCCATACTAGCACATAGCACCCGATGTAAAGATGAGCAGCAAGAAAGACAGTAATGAGGTGGAAAGAAGAGTGAAGCAAAGGAAGATGAATTGCAGAAGTAGTGTGTTCCTAGTGGGCTGAAGCCCATATATCTTGTAAATAAAAGAATAAGGCTTTAGTCCAATATGAAAAGATAAAAACTGCGGGACTTTGTAGAAACCCTCGATCAGTTAGTTACTTTTCTTCTCCCTTCTCGTCTCTCTGACCAGAACCGCCGATATGTGTTGAGACGTGAGGCCGCTGATGATCTCTATCAACCCTATCAGGGGCGGATAAGGCTAGTGTCGGCAAAGGCAGTTCGATCTGGGTGTAGTGGAGGGAAAAGAGTGACATTTCTCCTTATATACCATAATGGATGGGTGTCCCCACCCAATATGGCACTCTTTTTCATGTATCATTAGTCTTGAATTCAGAAAAAAAAAACAGACTGAGAAACGTTATCCTCGTTGCTGTGAAGATATCTTGTTCACAAAAGAGATTAGGATGAAATCATAAGAAACTTGTCTCAACACAATCCTAAATTATAAATACATTATTTTTCTTATCTCGACTTTCTAAATCAAATCCCGGGCACAGACCTGTTGTTAGGGGGAGTTCGTAGATTAGACATTAGCTAGTGGTTCTTGGTTGGGGACAATCTTCTGGTTCACGAATTAATTGTTTCATTTCATGATTTACATATTTAGGCCAAAAAACACAGTGTTCTTTGTCCACACGTTTTGGGTTCATAGCTATGAAGTGAAATGTCGAGGTCGTCCAGTAACAAGGTAGTCCGGATCGTAAGGGACGCGTGTCGATGCCTGCGTGGTCGAACGTGGGCTGTGTCGACCGATGTGATGGGCCCACTGCGGTGGCCACGCCCTCGCCTGTAGGGGACCGGTCGTAATGGGACGTATCGACATGGGGGTTAGGAAAGTGAGGCGTTCTCGTAGGCTTTTGTCGATAGCCGGTGGAGATCAATCTTACAACACGAGTTCGGTGTCGAAATTAAGAGGATAGCTTCGGACAGCTGTTATTGGTGGGATACACAACCTGCGGTTGTCCTTCACTGATTGTTTGGTTATAAAGCTTTTCAAAGTCGATGATTAGGTAGCAGAAAATTTGATCCAAAGAGGAAGAATGCCTTTCTTGATAATATTTGATTGTTTACATATTTTAGATTTTTTAAGTATGTTATAAATAGGAGTCATGGTGAAGCAAACCTGAGAGAGCATACACAGACAGGCGCAAATAAATATGTCCTCCCATTTAGGTAGAAGGTTGTTGGATGTCGTTATTCCACACGTGGATGTGTTGAATTCATTTTACTTAAATAACTCATTCAAATAACTGAAAATTTGTCCAAACCACACATTTATTATTTATTATTATTATTGTTTTGGTGTAGGGGATTTATTTTTACGTTAAATGCCACGCCATTCATGATGTGTCTGAAGAGGGATAAACCTCGTATCCCCGCGATCCGTCTTGTATCGTTGAAGGGATCATCAGTGCTTTATATTGTCGTAAATGCAAGCAAAAAATAAATATGAAGTAATCTCGGGGTACGATGATGACGGTGTCCGGGGCCTCCCTAAGTCGGAGTTATACATGAAGAGATATAATAAGTAACATCTTTTAAGGAATCGCCAACATTGAAGAGTCTCCCTGCCGAAAGGCCTTCTCTTTGAAAAATAAGGTTGTTAGCGGCAATTTAACACGACGGATCAACCATCGCTTTTATCTTCCTTACATTATTAAGTGTCGCCTTTAATGTTGTCACATGGTGTTGGGTGTCTTTAAGCAGCTTTGTATTTTTGTTCCGTGTCTGATTAATATCGAATGATACAATATATACAGATCTTTAAGGGGAGATCATTCGCTTAGATCTTCAAATATCATCTTCGTCTATCTCTTCTCGATCAAGTTGGAGTCATATCCAAGTTTGTATTGAAAACGAAGATAAAAGACAATGGCCTCCATCGGTTACTTGGAGGTTTTCTTGGTGGTCGTCAGCTTTCTTTTGATCAATCGAATCACTAACAAGGGGGTCCTGCCGAAAGCCTGGCCGATTCTCGGCCTTGTGCCTCAGTTTCTCCTCCACGTCAACGACTTCCATGAATGGGTTTCCGAAATCATGGAGGGGAGCGGCTGCAACTTCTTGGGTCGTGGCATTGTGTACCTCCATTCCGACATGCTCTTTACAGTCGACCCCGCGAATATCAACTTCATGCTCACCGTGGATTTCGAAAACTTTCCCAAAGGGCCGGAGTACAAGAGGATCTTCGAGGTGCTGGGCGATGGGATCTTTAACTCGGACTTTGGTTCGTGGAAGAGTCAGAGGAGGATGGCCCAGAGTTTCCTGAGCCACAGCAAGACCGTTCGTTTCTTGGGGGAGGTCATGCGGGAAAAGATCGAGAACGTGTTGGCGAAGATGCTCGATGAGTTCAGTAAGAGACGTACCATAATCGACCTACAAGATCTGTTTGACAGGCTGTCTCTCGACCTAACTTGCAAGTTGGTCACCGGATTCGATCAGGAGTCACTACGCATTGATTTACCAGGGGTAAAATTTTCCAAGGCCCTGGAAGAGGTGGAGGAAGCGATATTCTACCGACATGTTTTTCCCGAATGTACGTGGAAGCTCCAAAAAAGGTTAGGCATCGGGATGGAGAGGAAGTTGGAAAGAGCTTGGCAGATTCTGGATGAGACCGCAGCTGAGTTTATCAAGTTGAAGCGAGAGTCGCTAAAGAATGGCGTTCGTCAATCAGAAACCGAACAAGGAATGGACATGCTAAAATCATACATCACAAACACAAAAGGCTCGGACGTAATCGAACAAGAGGATGATGGTGAAGACCAGTTTCTAAGGGATACCATCCTTAACTTCATGATCGCCGGTCGTGACACGGTCTCCTCGGCCCTAACTTGGTTTTTCGCGATGCTCTCAATGAACCCTTTGGTGGAATCAAAGATCAGGGAAGAGATAGATTCCCTTATGGTGAACGAAAACACGCTGGACCTGCCGCTCCTAGAGAAGATGATCCCCAAGATGGTGTACCTGCATGGGGCGTTATGCGAATCCCTGAGACTATACCCGCCGGTCCCGTTCCAGCACAAGCACCCGGTAAAACCCATAACCCTCCCAAGTGGACACAGTATCGGACCTGGCATGAAGGTGCTCGTGCCGTTGTACGCGATGGGGAGGATGAAGTCAACGTGGGGGGAGGACAGCCTGGAGGTAAAACCAGAGAGATGGATAACCGGACGGGGTGGGATAAGGCACGAGCCGTCATACAAGTTCCTGGCGTTCAATGCGGGGCCAAGGACTTGCATAGGGAGGGAAGTTGCCCTAAGGCAGGTGAAGACCGTCATCGCCTTCATCATACACAACTACGATGTTGGAGTCATGGAGGGACAGAGACTAAGGCCTAATAACTCGATAATACTGAGGATTAGGGATGGATTAAGGGCCAGGATTAGAAAGAGAAGAAGTGGATTGTCATGAAGAACAGGCTCATGTGACCATAAAATATCTGATGATGCTTTACTAGTGGCACCATGTTACTCTTTACGACACATTCATATGTTAAAAAATAATTATAATTGTTAAAAATGTTGTACCACGTATGACTTTTATTGTGTTTTTCATTTTAATGCGTTTGAACTATCGTTTCATCGTACCTACAAATGATAGAAAGAAAAATGAGAGAATGGGAAATGAAAATGCGATCGAAAATCACGTTTGTTTGGCCCATCTTATTTGACGGTTAGAAAAATTTTATGTTTCGTGCCTCGAGCGGCCCAACCTTTCTTTCGTCGCATGTAAGACGTTGGTTCGACCGGCACATATTTTCGACTCCGATTAAGTGTACGAATGTGCCGTCAACCACATCGTCAAACTCATGTCATGATATATGCAGTCCATCCACGATCATCAGTTTTACTATGCCATGAGAGGCGAGCAACCGAATATGAAGAGAGCCACGTCTATGGCTGCAGTTCGTGCAAGGAGGCAACTCTCGCCCGACCATTGCTACAGCGGCTGCCGACAACATGCACTGGACGATCTGTTTACAGAGAGCTCGAACAATTTTGTGGCGTAGGTTCAGTTCGAAGATTGCCGGGTCCGATGCGAGAATTATACATTTACTGACTAAGTGGCTTTATATGGTGATGGTTCCAAAGTCCGAGCCAAGGAAAATTTCAATTAACACTCTGTTTGGTTCGTGGGATACGGATGAAATCCGAGGAAGGCGGTTAACTTTTTCGGTTTTTCTATATAATTTCAGATTTACAAAATTTAAATATTTTCATTCAAAATTTAACAAACTCCTCTCAATTCCCTTATAACTCCAATCAACTCCATTCCACTATCACGTAATCAAACATACGTTCATGGTGTGTTTGGTTTTTGGAATTTTGTCAGGAATAAAACAGATTTAATTCCATTTCAATGCAAATTCCATTCCATCAATTTTTTCTCTATACTAAGGAATGTGCATGCCATTTCATTCCACCGTCTATTACATTCCACTTCACCTTCCTTTTCTGAAACCAAACGCACCATTAGTATAGTGTTGAGCCAAAAACAACCACTCCACACCTAGTCGGCTTTTACTCTTATCAAAATCAAAATATTTTTTAAGTCTTTTTCTTGAATTAATCTTTCCTGCTTGAACTTATCAACAAATGACTTAGTCTCATTTGATACCATCCAGAAGGAGCATAAATGTGACTTATAGCAATGGAGTATATTATCCATTCATTCATACTAGCAACGAGATAAGCTTGAGAAATGATTGCAAGAATAATGTCATTCGTCTGGGCCAGTATAGCCCTTGGCTTGATGCTTCAGTTTTCCACAAACGAAAGAACGCTCAATTTTTCTTATAGGTTGAATTCCGGGCTCTAAGCTTGTAGTCAGACCTTGCATACCTTTTTGTAGCTTATCCTCTCTTTTCTCTATTGAGATTTGCCTTGGACGAGGGATGTTTTAATCTTCCAACATGCAATTTCTTCGTATTAATCTCTTCTATGATGATATGAATAATCAGATCGGCGAGATACAACTATCGATGCTTGTAATTTAATCGATTCTTGCATTCATTCCATGATACTAGTAGTTTTCTAATCATTAATCCTGTAAAAAAATAATTAAGAAAGGTTTATATTGTTCGCCTTTAGTTCTTCTAACTCATGATATTCGTTGATTTGTGATAGAATATCTCCTAGAAGAGAGTCATTATCACGCCGACAATGAAAAATTAGGTTGATGTCAATTAATTAACCAACGAAGATCGAGAAATCGCCGACTCTAACGAAGCCCAAAAATGAAAAAAAAAAAACTAAGAAGGTGAGAATTAGCAAAAAAAAAAAAGAAGAAGAAGAAGACGGGAGAAGCCCTTTTTATTTGGGAGTTGGGAGATCCCTCCCCTATGTGGTGTGTCCATCAAAGGGACATGAGCCTCCTCGCGTAATGACACTTTTGACAGAAAACAATACAATCCTCCGTTCGATTGTCATGAAGTTAATCAGGCCCAATGTTTCATATTGACAAAATCATTGGATTTCATGTAATAAACTGACCCTAAATTATCCGATGGTGTTTTATTTTTAATTGCAACACGTGTTACTTTTCACGAAACTACTTTCTTACATCTATTAAAATGAAGGGATTATTTAAACAAAATGTTTGTACCTCGTGTGACTTTTAGTGCGTCAGTTTCTTTTTTTTTTAATAAAAATGAACTTGAATTTTATTGGGTTCGATTTCTTCGATAAGTAACCATTGTTTTATCCGACTTACAAACTATGGAAAAACAAATTGAGACAACGTGAAGTGAAACGTGATCGAAAATTATATTTGTTTGTCACTTCTTATTGGAACGGAACGAAAAGGATTCATGTTTTGTGCCTAGAACGGATCAACCGCTCCTTCGTCGTGGTATGTTCGACCGCGCCCCTTCTCTTTTCCTATTGATATAAAAGGATGTTGATGGGTGGACCGAGGGAACCTTGAAGAGTAGTTCCGAGATGACACCAAAGTGGAGGAGCGTCGTGGTTTGTGTACTGACGCTGTCCTTCTTCATTTGCAGCATTCGAGCTCGTTTTGATGCGAGCCTGAAGGGACGAGTATGTAACGGAGAACTGTATCCCCGACACCAAGCGTCTGGCGAGACCGAACATTTGTACGAATGTGCCGTCAACCATGTCGTCAAACTCATGCCACGATATACGCCGTCCATTCGTGATCGTCAGTTTTACTATGCCATGAGATGTAAGGACAGGAACTCAGAGAGCCATGTCTATGGACGTAGTTCGTGCAAGGATGCGCTCTCGCCAGACGATTGCGCCGGCTGCCTACGACATGCACTGGATGATCTGTTTAGCGTGTGCACACACAGTACCGGGGCTCAGGTTCAGCTCGAAGATTGTCGGGTTCGATACGAGAAGTATGTCTTCAATGATTAAAGGAGTTTGTATGGTAATGAGTTCAAAGGCCGAGCCACGGAAAAGAACGTTGATGGGGGCTACGTACGACCATCTCCTTACAGGCAACCATCTCCTTCCGCTATGACTCATTTTCTGTTTCAGTAGAAAACACTGACCCCATGAATTTTCCTCTCTTTGGGTTTTCAAAATTTTCCAATTACCCGGTGAATCTCCGTTGGTATTTACAAATGGAATACGGTGGTAACCTTCCAATATGCAACATGATAGAATAAAACGTAACGAAAGCAATTTGACATGGAACATGCCCCTAGATGCCACTTTTTTCTGTTAAAAATCTAGCCTATTATTAATGTATCGACCAATGAAATGTGAGATTAGTCCAAAGGTGCCGCCAAAGTGGATCTAGATTGCTGTATTGACGTGGTGGTCCTTGGCTGCTTGCGACGACGGAGCTCTTTTACCACGGGACGCTGAGGGAGCGAATCTTCGGCAGAGTAACTTATGGCCAACACCGATCGGTCTTCGATTCTGTTGCCGGTTGCGAATGTGCCATCCCCTGTAGCCGAGCGCATGTTGCGATGCGCCACTGCTCCCACAGTGTAAAACATGCTCAAGGATGAAAGGGGGGGGGGGGGGAGCATGTCAGAGCTCGATGATTGTCCGAGTCCAGCACGGGGGTCACGCCTTCAGTGATTGAATGTTGGGTAATGATTTTACGACGTAAATGGGGTGCAGCGGATAAAAATATGGTGAGGATTTCGTAGTTCGATATATTTATTAATCCGTACTATATATATAATTCTTTTGTTTTTCTTAATTTATACTTTTTTAACCTTTGTTTAGTTATTGTCTTCTGTTTTTTTGTTTAAATCACGGTCGTGGTCCTGCTAAGAATTCAGTTCGGAGGTTTATTACACAAAAATGTTCGTTGCGATGTACATACCGCTCCCAAAGAAGGCAATCCCCAAGATGGTATACCTGCACGGGGCGTTATGCGAATCCCTGAGACTATACCCGCCGGACTCGTTCCGGCACAAGCACACTGTAAAACCCTTAACCCTCCCAAGTGGACACGGTATCGGACATGGAATGAAGGTGCTCGTGCCGGTGTAAGCGATGGGGAGGATGAAGTCAACATGGGGGGAGGACAGCCTGGAGGTAAAGCCTGAGAGATGGATGACCGAACCGGGGCATTCAACACGAGGCCAAGAACTTGCATTGGGAAAGAAGTTGCCCTTAGGCAGGTGAAGACCATCATCGCCTTCATCATACACAACTACTGTTGGCCTGTGACTAAGAGGGGTTGAATTAGTCTTTTCGTTCGAATAGAATTTTCGCGACAAATTCACAGAACTCTCACAGCGGAAGGCTTAGCTTCTGTGATTCACAGAAACTTAAAGACAAAGCACAACACAATGCTTTATAGTGGTTCGGTGAATACACCTACGTCCACTTTCGGTCGCTTTCACTAATGCTTGTAAGTAGTGATTACAGTTGTATAAGGTTGAACCTTCTGTGGTGAAAGAAAAACAGTTTCTTTAACCACGGGACGGTAAGACTAGCTTAACCAATACAAGACACTATTTTGCTGAGTTTGAAATGAGTTTAGGTCGAATCACAAATAAATCAACCAGACATGGTGATCACAGAACCCTGATTGGAAGCTTCAGCCTTCTGTGATGCAGTAACGGACTGTCCCTTCTGTGGATCTGCGGACAGATTCGATGACGCTTTCTCCACGTGTTCGGACGCCTTTGATGTGCTTCTCTTTTTGTGTTTTTTATTTAACCTGCAAAATAAATAAAGATAACCGTTTACAGGAGGCTGCAGTCTCTCACCGCTTACGCTTGCTACAGAACCTTCTTTTGAACCTGTTGTACGCCCACCCGGCATTACGGATAGCTTCCCCGGCCAAGTCCTTCAGATCTTTAACCACCGATGCCTACAGAGTAGCTTCACCAATGCACACCTGCTACAGGCACACAAACAACAAAATAACCAACTATAGAAGGCTACGCTTACTACGGACTGCTTCTCTTCGACTAACTCTGTACGCCGACCCGCCAACGAGCGACCCTTCTCCCTAGGCCCTGTTGCATGCAATCCGACGTTACGGACAGTGTTCCAGTCGAGTCGCTCGGATCCGTAACCATCAGCGTCTCCGGAGCAACTTCAACCCGTTCAACCTGCTGTAGTCACCTCCTGCGAGAACATTCGCCTGGAGAAACCGTCCTGCACACTCACACACACGTTAAAGCACAATAGCGTTGTTGAAATGCCAAGACTTACCACGCTCAAAATCACGAGATGATTATTTTAGAGTTTTCTCTTTTATATAGTGGTTCAAACATTCTATTATTAAGGAAATTTATTTTTCTAAAAATAAACTACGACCAGATTCATTCACATAGTGTATAAAATGTTTGAGAACAATCTCTGATTGATTTTGCATCAATCGAATTATTCAATCACAAGATATCGGCTTAGAGAAGGTTGGAGCCAGATTCGATCAGCAACCTTCTATAGTTGGAAAGAAAAAATATTTTATTTCCAACCTTAGAAATCTGATCATGGACACGTGTATTTATCCGTTGCGCACTCTCCAAAATTAATTTTATATTAATTGGACGTTTTAATTCCCAGATATAACACTATAGAAAGTTCGATTAGAATAGTGTCTTAACTTTCTATACAAAGAAATAATCAACGATTTATTCCCAAAATTAATTAATTCGTTCCAGATTGGCTAATCATTGTATCTGAACGAAATTCATGTTATTTGAATATTTGTTGGATGTTTCTTATTCACGTAATCTCATTATAGAAGGTCAATAAGAAATTCTCAACTTTAACAATATAATTATCGTAAATAGGAGAATTATATTATTTTCCACTTTTAATGAATTATCTTTCCAGATAATCATTTTAATATTAATTCAAATAATATTCCTTTGAATATTCTTATTTTGAATTAATAAACTAATTAAGATAACTAACAATTAATTAACAATTAATTAATTATTAAAATATCTAATTATGGAAATATTTTCTAATTACATCATTTGATTTGAAATGATCATTTGAAGATGAAGAAAATATTTTCGTGATACTTTTCCTTTATTATGAAGCATATCATCGTTATAGGAAGTTACAGCTTCTGTAAAGTCATAGCAGGTTAACCTGCTGTATGACACATCATCAAAACCATATCAACAACTACGATGTTGGATTCATGGAGGGACAGCGACTAAGGCCTAATAACTCGATAATACCGAGGATTAGGGATGGATTAAGGGCCAAGATTAGGAAGAGAAGAAGCGAATTGTCATGAAGACAAGATGATGAGGAAGCGAGTCTTTGACGGAGTGAGTAGCTTAACGACCAACGCCAATCGGTCTCTGATCCTGTTGAGGGTTCGTTATGAATGCACCCCATCAACCATTGGTCAAGCACATGTCACGACACACATCTGTCCATTCATGGTTATCAATTTTACTCTGTCGCGAGATGCTGCCCGATGGATGCCTAAATCCATGATCATGGTTCGTGCAGGAAAGCGCTTTTGTCTGACGGAGCTCCGGCCGCATAAAACATGCTCTGGGATGATACCGAGGCTCAGGCCAAACATGAAGCTTGTCCAAGTCTGGGCACAGGATGTTGTTGAAGATTCTTCTTTAACAGAAAAAAGACTTTTCCCTGTTAACTTAGTTTCATAGCATATTTTACACTTGTTGAAGGTTGTGTTGCTGATATTCTTTACGAGACCTATTGAATTCAATTTTAACAAGTAACTAGAATTTGCATGTATGAATCTAGCATACCATAACTCACCGAAGCCAATCAAGCATGCAGAAGAAGTACTTGCCTTTTTATTCAGGACATTAACAATGAGGAGGATAATTAGTCATTGACTACAATAACCCTTGTGTATGAATACATTATTCTTAGCCTTGACGACCTTATCAGATTCAAATGACACCTTAATCATAACCTTTCCCAGTAGTAACACTAATCAAACTTGCTCTCATATCAAAAACATGCAAAGTCTTACTCAATGATAGACTCTTGCCAAATGTAAGCTTTAGAAGGAATTTTCCGTGTTTGAAAGCCTTAGTGGTTTTAGAGTCACCGAGATAAACACTCTCTTCATCATTCCCCATCGATGAGTAGGAGGTAAAAACATTTCTGTTTGTATAAATGTGCCTTATATCACCAGAGTATATTATTCATTCATTTATACTAACAACCAGGTAAGCATGTGAAATGATTATACCAATGATGTCATTTGTCTCGGCCAATTTAGCCCTTGACTTAGCAGGGTTACCACTTGTCATCCTCTTTTTGCATTGAGGAGCATGATGCCCTGGTTTGCCACAAACAATGCATGCTTCATTTTTTTTATAGGTGGGATTTCAAGCCTAAGCTTGTAGTCAGGCTTTTACATACCTTTTTGCAGCTTCCCCTTTCTTTTCTTGATTAAGATTTGCTTTTTGAAGATAAGTGTTTTAATCTCCCAACATGCAATTCCTTCATATTAATCTCTTTTATGATTATATAAATATTCAGATTCAAGTGAGACATTTGTTTCTGCTTGTATTTTAATTGATTCTTGTAGTCATTCCATGATACTGGCAGTTCTAATAATTAATCTTGAAACAAAAATACTTATAAACGGATGATATTTTTTTTGTTTTGAATTCCTTTGGCCTATGATATATGTTGATTTGTGATCGATTATCCTTGTCATTTGACATCTTCCTCTTAAAGTGTTTCCATATTAGGAAATTCTTTTGGCTTACATCTGCGACATTTTATTTGAGAATTGACTCCCATATTACACAGACTTTCTTGTAACCCGTGCAGATATCGAAGAATTCATTTGATAGCAGGTATTAATAGATTACAATATGATGACAAACATTATTAACTTGAGTCCATGCTGTCAATAGTTTTGAATCTGTCGTATTATGTGGCTTTGGAACAGCAAAAGCAAATGTCACTCCATGGATGTCTACGATAGACGAATATCACTCTTGTCATTACTACCATCGAATACGTCAATTTTGGAGAAGTCCCGAAAAGGCTTCATAACGTGAGTAGAAGGAATGAGAGAATGGTTGGATAGAGCTTGTTGTTTCATTTGCATACTAGTTGCACAATGAATATAGTCATCCTTGTTGATGTCCATATTCCTTTAGATTATTGTGAAAGATGTGGATGATCCACGAGTGTTGTTGCACAAGTATTGTTGCCGTGCCGAAAAGAGTGCCATTATCAAACCAGTTGATGTGTCTCAAAAAAGGGTTATGCCGATGGTAAAGAATTATGTACATGTCAATTAATTACCCAATGAAGATTGAGACATCGCGCACTACAATGAAGCCGAAAAATAATAATAATAATAAACTTGCATCGTGTTTTAGGAACAATAAACTAAGGGAAGAAGATGAGAATCAATATAAAAGAAGGAAAAACCCTTTATATAGGAGTTGCTTTGTTGAAGGTAATTTATGATTAAGTAAATGCGGTATTAAAGTTAGTAATAGAAATATCATTAAGTGGGGTATTAAGAGAGCAATTAAGTAGATTATTAAATTTGTCTTAAGGTAGCAGTTTCTATTCTCATTTGGATTTCTACTCCTCCCTACAGAGGAGCATGTAATCATCAGAAAAAAGTTGAAGAAGAAGATAGTTTGCAGCATAAACACTTGAACTTCACCAAATATTAATCTCTCGTAGGAGAAGCAGCTCTACATAAGGTTTAGCCTAGTTAATTTGTACGTGAGTTTTAGTGCGTCAGTTTCTTTCCTTTTTTTTTTAAATCTATTTGAATTTTTTTGGGTCGATTTCTTCGATAAGCAACCATTGTTTCATCCGACTTACAAACTATGAATGAAACAAATTGAGAGAACGTGAAGAGAAACGTGATCGGAAATTATGTTTGTTTGGCCTTCTTATTCGAACGGAACGAAAACAGTCCATGTTTTGTGCCTCGAACGGATCTTGTCGCGCATACAACGTTGGTTCGACCGGGAGCATATTTTAATCCCACTTTTTCTCTTTTCCTGTTGATATAGAAGGACGTTGATGTGTGGATGGTCGGAGCTGTGAAGAGTAGTTCCGAGATGATACCAAAGTGGAGGAGAGTCGTTGTTTTCGTCAGTCCGAGCTCTTTTCGCTGGGAGGCTGAAGAAGGTAGTCTGTAACGGAGAACTGTATCCCCAACACCCATCGATTCTCGATCCCGATAACGTGTACGAATGTGCCGTCAACCATATCGTCAAACTCATGCCACGATATACGCCATCTATTCGTGATCATCAGTTTTACTATGCCATGAGATGTGAGTACCCGAACTCGGAGAGCCGTGTCTATGGATGTAGTTCGTGCAAGGAGGTGCTTTCGCCCGACGATTGCGCCGGCTGCCTACAACATGCACTGGACGATCTGTTTATCGCATGCTCACACAATATCGGGGCTCAGATTCAGCTCGAAGATTGCCGGGTCCAATACGAGAATTATACTTTCCATTATTAAAGGAGTTTGTATGGTATTGAGTTCAAAGGCCGAGCCACGGAAAAAAACGTTTATGGGGCTGCCTACTACCATCTCCTTACAGAAACCAAATACCCGTAATTCTAGTTCTGTATTTACAAATGGAATGTGATTTTACGACATTCACTTTATAAAGAAGTCACAGTTTTTTGGACAATCTGTTAAAGTCGTAGTTTGAAACAGTGACTTAAGTACTTTAGTGAACAACTAAAGTGAACGTGGTATTATTGTATCTGACCAAAGTTGGGGTTTAAAATCATTGCTTTTATAGGACACCAGAGGCACATCCCTCACTTTAATTTTTCAATAAGTGTACTAAGTCGCGGTTTCAAACTAAAACTTCTCTATAAAATGAAAGTCTTAGGCATCAAACCGCTACTTAGGGACGATATTAGTGGAGTTTTCGAAACCGAAACTGTACTCACAAATTCGTTTTAAAACAAACCGTGTAATTGTACAATTCTCTTTACATGTCGACCAACGAATCACAAGAGTAGTCCAAAGATGCCGCGAAAGCGGATCGTGATTGCTGTATTGAGGGGTCCTTGGACGTTTGCAACAATTGAGCGCTTCCACGACGGGACACCGAGGGAGTGAATCCATAGCGGAGTAGCTTATGGCCAACACCAACCAGTCTTCGACTCTGTTGTGGGGTACGAATGGGCCATCCCATGTCATCAAGCGCATGTGGCGATGCACATGCCATCCATTCGCGGTTCTTGGTTTTACTATGCCGTGGGATGCCGCCGGGCTAACGAATGCACTTTTACCTGACCACTGGTCCCCCGCTGTGTAGGAACATGCTCCGGATGATAACGGGGCCCATGTCAGGACTCGAAGATTGCCGAGTCCGGCACGAGAGTTAACGCCCTTCAGTGATTGAACGGGTTTATTCGGGTGATGATTTTATGACGTAAGTCGGCTGATTTACTATTAATCCGTACTACATAATAATTCACCCATTTTTTTTTCTCTCTTTTTCATAATTATATACTTTTATTTTTATGTCTTTTTTTAATCACGGCCTTAGTTAAGACGATTAAAGGTAAATAATAAACGAATAAAGGGTTAATTGATTTGTACACTAATGCCAGTCAGTAAGTCAGCGGACCCCCCCCCCCCCCCCCCGGTTTCGCTGCCGAAACCCTAAACGATCTCCCACCACCGTCACCCTAACAGCAGCTCCGCCTTCTTCATCGTCGCCGGCGATCGGGCGAACCGCCCGCAATGGCCCTCGCTTCTCGCATCCTCTCCAAGTCCAAGCAGGTGGATCGCTGTGCCGGTCCCTCTCCCCCCCTCCTTCCTGCTGTTTTTCCAGATCTGGAATCGGGTGTCTTCTGTTGTTGTTTCTCCGCTTGATTTTCCTTCCGATCAGCTAAGCCGAATGGTTGGTCGGAGTGGAATCGGTCGGAACGAGTGGTGGTTTAGGTCTCCGTCGTTGCTGTCGGTTTGGCAATAATGAATTGGCGGAATGGTTTTAGGCAATAATAACCCTTTCCTGCTGAATTTTTCGAATCGATCGGGCAAGGATTTTATGATTGAGATTACTGGGGGACTTGTGTTGTTTGTTCCTTCTTTCCTGAAGTTGAGGTGATCGATTGGATGTTGATTGTGCTTGAAAAGTGTTACTTTTCCTCCGAATTGATTTAGTTAGCTCCATTTACCATGATTAATCCTTTTTTAGCTCCTTAGTTTTAGCAAATTCTGCACATATGAGTTTTGGAGCTTCTGAGGCCTTTTTGGTACAACTTTACTTTGCGATTAATATTAGTGGTTTGGTTTTTATTTCACAGGTTGGTAGCCGAGCGATCTTACATTCCAAGCATGTGATGCCTGTCCGTTTCTTTGCAAAGGAAGCCCCTCGTCCTGTGCTTAAGGGTGATGGTGAGTCATATTGTATTCCATTGTCTCGCTTGATGGGGAAGGATGAGCTGGTGTTTTTTGCTGATTGCTTCGTATTTTTTATTTAAAGAGATGCTTAAGAATATATTCCTGGAGGTCAAGAAGAAATATGAGACTGCCGTTGGGATTCTGAGGAAGGAGAAGATCACCATTGACCCTGACGATCCAGCTGCTGTAAACCAATATGCGAAGGTCATGAAGACAATAAGAGAGAAGTAATCATTCTACGTGTTATTATCTTTCTTGTACTTACGAGTGATTGACACCTTAGCATTCGGTCTTCCCTGCGATATCTTTTCAATCACAGCCTAACTATTTGAGCTTTTCCTTCCTAACAGGGCAGATTTGTTCTCAGAATCCCAAAGGATCAAGTACACAATTGAAACCCGTACCCAGGACATTCAAGATGCCCGCTCATACCTCCTGGCTTTGAAGGAAATTAGGATCAAGTATGCTTGGCTCGTTCATTTCTTTAGTCCAGTGACAAAATATTTACCTTTGCAGTTTTATTATGGAGATAAATGAGCCTTGTCTGAAAGATGTTGTTGCTCTGATATCATGGCTATGGAATCCATCACTTATTGCAGGAGAGGTCTAACTGATGAACTTGGTGCTGAGGCCTTGATGATGGAGGCACTGGAGAAGGTAGAGAAAGAAACCAAGAAGCCACTCTTGAGGAATGATAAGAAAGGAATGGCCCTTCTCATGGCTGAATTTGATAAGGTTAACAAGAAGTAAGTGCTATTTCTTGTGGCGCACGTGATTGGGAGTTCCTAGTTGGCTTTAAAATCTGAAAATAGGAGATTCAACAAAGAATAGGATTGCTTTTGATTTCTCCCTGGTTTGATTCATTTTGTGGCACTATGCAAAGTAGCAGAAATTGACTTCCAATGTACAAACTAGAGACCGTATATCTGAATGTTGTATATTACCCCCTGTTAATTCTCGTTTGATATCATACAGACTGGGAATCCGACGTGAAGATCTTCCAAAGTACGAGGAGGACTTGGAATTGAAAATTGCCAAAGCCCAGTTGGAGGAACTGAAGAAGGACGCTCTTGAGGCAATGGAGACACAGAAGAAAAGGTATAGTATCCCCTCACTTCTTTGTTGCCCCTGTTCTCTAATTTATCAGGATGCCATGATCATGATCCGTTTATTTGTTCCAGGGAGGAATTCAAGGATGAGGAGATGGTTGAAGTGAAGTCCTTGGACATCAGGAACTTTATCTGATGTCGATGCGGCCATTGTTCATACAGATGGGATTGGGTGATCCGTTTGATAATGTCGGCAACTGTCCCGTTTTTTTTCACCAATAATCGCACTACTTTCCATGTTTGGATGCTCTTGTTGGAGTGACAAAGGGTTCACGCTTGGTTTGATGGAGGACTCTTTCTAATGAAATTTGATCATTTCTACCATTGGGTGGGGAGTGCAAACGAATTCTGATTTGAAATTGCCCAGAAATTTATGATGTTAAAAATCGAAATAAGATGTATCCATTGCCATGGTGAAATGGACATTCTGCCTCTACTCCTCGGACGCTTTGGGTATAAAACAATTTTATGACACTAAACAAACCGACAACAAAGTAGACAACTCACGCAAAATTTTCGAGGGAGTTTCTCATCCTAGAAATAAGTAGCGGCTTACATTGCCTGGTCCAATCACGACTTCCTCTTCTTATCGGATTTGCCGCCATGGCTATCCCTGCCTCTCTTTTTGCCGCTACCTTGATTCTCTTTCGGGGTCCTGTGCTTCTCGCCTCTGCTTGTGTTGGATTTAATGCTGATCACACCGCCGGATGCAACCTTTCCACCGTTCTGCAATGCGTTCTCAAAATCTGTTTCTTTGCCGACAATTGCATACTGTTGGAGGAGTTCGGGGTTCAGGAGACCCTCGTTGTCAGCCTTCATCTTCTCCTGCCAAATTGTACTGATGTCAGCTTCGCGCGAACAAATATTGCACCTGTAAATCAATGGGAAGAGAAAATAAACTCTTGGGACATAGAAAGGACACCGGACCTCCACTTGCTTCGCTGCCTCATTCAGATCTTCATCCAAGGAGATGCTGTGCGGCTCTAGAGTAACCTGAAATAAGCCGGTCAATATCTTAATAGCTGCTGCAGCAAAAACCCACTCCAATGGGTTTGATGAAGCTTGAGATGTCTACTTCTACGAATGATCATACCTCCTTTAGACGAGGCAAAACCGACTCTATCTCCTTTGAGGCTATACCATACAAATGCTTGTAGAATTTTTTCAAAACCTTGATGAACAGTGAAAGAATTTGCTGTCTTTCTAACTTCATTTGCCCCTGCACATGTTCCATCCACATTAATTACACTATCGAACCATTTCAAGATTGAACAGTAGTTTTTTTCAAAAAATTACCTCAATATAAGTGACATCCCGATTTTGTAACCCGATGCAAAGTAGAACCGAAGCTTGTGCGTAGGACAACGAAACAGGAATCCTCTCCTGAAAATATGTGTCTGATAGGATAGGAACAATATCCAGTATCTGCAAAATGTAGAAATTGGAGTATTACATAACCAGTTCTAGAGACATGAAATTTCAACTTTTTATGAAAAATAAAAAAAGGGGTACGCCAGTTGAGAATGAGACGCAAAATCGTACCATATGATAATCAGCCAGATTGTTGGTATAAGCTTCTAGCCGCTTCATATCATATGGTGACAAAATTTCCTTGACAGATGTCAAAACTTCCTCCGAGATGGATAAATTAGATTCTTGTTCATTGAAACTTATCCTCGGATCCAAAATGCTGTTTGAATAAGAAAATTTCATAAGAAATATGGATTGAAATGAGTATATCTACAAATTGCCATAAGCAATAACCAGTTCACAGATGATAATATTGTAATTACCTCATAGCAAGCTTATACTCCATTTCCCGAAAACTGGAGGCCAATAGCCTAGCAAACCTTCGCTTAAAATCTGAGCAAGTTTAGCATCTAAGGCTGTTATGAGAATAATTTCGGCATTTCAGAAGGTGTGAGCTACTTGAGGTCAAGATATGCACCTTTATAAAATGGACTGAAAAATCCCCATTCATCAGAGTCATTCGCTTCAAGCTCATCATTGTTTAGAGGTTTTAAAACCATGCATGAATGCTCGCCCGTAGTGGTGTTCTGAAAACAGGAAGAATGTTGGTCACAATAAAGGAGATAATCATGCATTTAACGTCCACCTAGAATAAGTCATCTTACTGCAATCTGTCCGATATAGAATGGAACGAATTTATGCTTCCTCCAGAAGCGGAAAAGGTCCAAAGTAAGCCCAAATGAGACGCCCAAATAGTGGATTTTCTCAGGTCGTCTTTCCCGGAGATGTACAAGCAGAGGAGGAAGGTTGGCTCTGGGTTTTACATTTTCCTCCAGCAAAGAAGCCTGTGACATTATATATTATTGAGTTACTACAGAATTTGCAGCTGCTGCAAATGGGTGTATGTTCCACATTCAAATCTCACGTACAAGATGCCTTTATTTAATTGAATCTTGTATATTTAGCAGTTACATAAATGGAAAAGGTTGGAGTTTTCAAGCCAGGCCCTCTGACCAAATACCTTCTCAGCAGCCTCTGTAATCCTCACAGGCTGGACATCATCTTCTAACTCGACCTCTGAAATAGAAGTGAACTGTCCTTCAAAATATCTGCATGACACATGCAGTTTTTAGTCACATAGGGAGAAATACATAATAAGATATCTGATTTAAACAAATACATGGAAGGATGAGCAAGCAATCGCAGCTAGTTCAAACATCCAAAACGCTTCGATAAGTATCACGTGGGGACAAGCTACTCTTGCTAGTAAACTCAAAAATAGTGAGACAAGCAAGAGTGGGTCTCTACATCACAGTAGGACAAAGGGAACACAAAAAAAATTAACCTAATCAATTGTAACTTTTGGTGATAGGGACCTAATGAAATGCAATATAAGCTTTCAAAGGGGGTGGCACAGACAACATACCTTGCTAAGAGTTCCACTGCAGCAGAACCATACCCAAGCTACAAATTAGAGTTTTAGTAAATGTTAACAGATAACTTTGAAAAATGTATTAAAAAATCAGGCAGAGTAAGACTTTAAACTTACCCTCATGGCACTAGGATGCGTGGCAATTCTAACAATCCTAGCACCAGAGAGACTCGGAAAAACAGTGTCCTGGAACTGCTCAGAGAATTTCCATGGAATCTGATCTCCATAAGGTTGATGTCCATCACTCATACTTTTGAGTACAGATTTACGAGATATCTGTCCCTCAAGACAGACCTAAAACAGATTGAACCAAAAGAAGTATTTCATTTGTGCACATAGATTATGAAAGAAGAGTTATGGTTCAAGTGGACATCAATTAAACAAATTCTTGCGAGACTAAAAATTAATGATATTACTAAACACTACTGGATCAGGGGAAATTTTACAAATAATATGCACTGGTTGCTAGCTTATTATATTCTGTGTCATGCATAACTGAAAACATTGTTTCAATTTACAGAATATGGCAGAAAGATTTACAGTAGCTACTCAATAAGAAGCAGACCAGTCATTACCTGTATGACGCATAAAATGTCAGGCAGTTGATTTTTTGATTCATCAACAGGTCCTGAGTACAAAGAACCAGTCAAGCAAGCTTTAATTGAACTGATAGAAGATGTTTATCATCAAATGAATCGAGAAACCTACCAAGCAACACAAACAAATGGTGTGCTGGCGCATCAGCCATAAGCTGTAAATCATTGGGAGAGTTCTTATAGTGAGAAGCAACGTACAAAGCCATCATTCTCTGTAAAAGAGACATTGTCAGCCTTAAATGCTTGCTACATGACACCATTACACAAATAGAGCCAAATATTGAAAGAAAAACTATTACCTGTAGAAATAACTCACTATCCTTGTGATATGAAAACAATGTATCCCGGTTGACGTAGTAGAGATCGCATTCACTAGGCGGAGGTAACCTAAACAATCAATACCAATGACAAAAATAAGGACGTACACATAATGTTTGGAGTCCTGTCAGAACCATGAGCTACCTGTAGATGCTAGGGATAGAATTCGAAACATCCAGGCAGAGCAATCCATTAAGCCAGAATTCAATTGGGTCCCCTAAAGCATATCTGATTGATTCAAAAAGTTCAATCTTTTTGAATAAACGACCTGCATCAGAAGGCACTACATCAAAATCAAGATCCTTCACCAGATATTTAACACTTACATTCAGACAACTTCAAACATTATTAGCCTCTGGTTTCCTAGAATTGATGGTGGATCCTTGTCAATTTGTTTGGGCCAAGGATGGGGACGTTGTTTAATCATCAGCTACAGACCTCTCCATGGAGCTCGTCTAAGTTCTAGGCATCCGACTTCAAAATTGTACTAACCAAGAAAAATAGTATATATCTCAATATTTTTATACTATAATTTCTTCACCTGAAATAGATACCCCAATATTTTGTCCCACTAGCAACACAAGTAATACCTTCTACTCAATCACTATATCTGTTGCTTGACGAACTATGAAAACAAAGCATAGCATAAAAAAGTACCAGAAAGAACCCCCTCATGATTATTTGCTGCTATCCGACTCTGTTCTTCCAGTTGCTGTAGAAGCTTCAGGGATAAAGACCGGCCAGTACCTTCGTATCTTTCCACAAGGGATGGAAAAAGATTAATAGAGATGTCCAGCAATAGAAGATGATCATTTCAGTTTACCAACGGGAAAGTAAATATACCCATTTACAGTAGAAGAAAGGAAGACCAGGTATGGTCCAAATAATGACTTTACTATTGGCAAAGGTATTGCTGCTGCTTCATCAACAACCAATAATTCAACTTGAGAAAGCTTCTCGTGCTCGTGTGGTAATATGTACTGCAAAAAAAAAGACAGGTACTACTCATGAGCAGATGGAGAAATACCTCCTTAAAATTTAGAAACTACAATCCAGTGAAATTAAGGCGTCCGCCGAGCTTGCATAAGTGCTCAGGCGAGGCATTGTCGCCTAAACAGCCCACCAGGGGGCCCATTAAGAAGGCGCCGCCTGGCATGAGGCGCTAGGGCGCTGGAAAGGCGCCGTCTGGGCGCCTGTACCTAAAGAGCCCACAGCCGATTCGAGCCGATCTCCCGAGTCCGAGCCTCCCCCAAGCTGAGTTTCCCTCCCAGCCCTAGCCGTCTCCCCCCTTCCAGCCCCCCAAGACCAGACCCGACTTCTGTTAGGGTTGTTTGTAATCGAGAACAATAAGCATCATAATTTTATTGGAAGTAGCAGTAAAGTAATAGCCGGGGGTATGGGGTAAATTCATAATGTTCTTTTGTCCTGACTTTTTGAACTGTGAGGAAAGGAATGGAAGTACACTCCTACTTAGACTCTACCAAGTGGTTTTAGGACAATGAGCCATTTCTTTGGTCTGTCTCACTGATTATCAGTTCACCCGCTATCAACCCCCCAAATAACAGACCAGACTTCAATCGACCTTCCCCCCACCCAAGACCAGACCAGAGCCTAACTTTTCAATTGATCCTCCCCCCACCCCCTCTTTTCTTTGAAACTATTCATAGTGGATATCCTTAAACATGACTTTGACGACGCGATCCCTTCTCTTGATGAATGCCTTGGCATTACATATGAACTATAATTTGTTTTCCCTTGTGATGCCTCAATCAATAAGGTGAGCGCATTGCCTAGCGCCTTACACCTTGGGTGATAAGGGGCGTTGTCGCCTTAGTGGCGCCTTGGCGCCTCAACTACACTGCTAAAACCTTAAAGCCAAGGTAATTTTATGCGAAAACCAATATGACAAGAGTTTTGTCGTTGAAAAATGTCAGTGTCATTCAAGAGTTGACGACGCACACTTATTCTTGACTGATATGCACAAACCATAGAATGAATACTTGTGCATATGATGTCCGGTTTAATGATTTAAAAACATCATTTATTATTCTCATATGTTAATAAATATGGAAATGTTGATTCATCCTCTGTATAATATGGGCATCCCTGTCGCTTGCAATTCTATGTGACAACCTCTGATCTAGATCATTGCCAGAAGCTTATCAAGTTGATGTAGGATGTGCAATTAGATAAATTAACAGAATTCTTCAGTCACGATAGATATGCACATGGTAAGCAACTGAAGAACACAATGAAACGTGGAAAAAACAAGGTTATCAAGTGAAAAAAATGTCAACTAACTTGGATAGTCTGTCTGTGTTGTTTAAAGATGTTAATCCTCACAGTTGCCTTCTTATATTCTGGATTTGCACTTTTAACTACATCATAGTCAATATGCTCCTGCAAGACAAAACCCAATTGGTATATTGTTTGTGCAGCAAACAGGACAATTTAGATAAAAGCATGTTGAGAAAACTTAATGGAAGAGGAGAAAGAAGAAGACATCATCCGCAAAAAGTATGTATGACAAGGCTTCACGAAAAAGAAATTGTAGAAAATAGAATGAATGAAAAGTGTACCTTATACTCAAGTGCATTAAAACCCTTGCACACAAAATCAAACAAGGTCTTCAAGTTTTCAGGACTCGGGGCAGTTACAAAAATATTAGAATACCTATTTGAGGAAAATGATGTTAGCACGGTGAACCTATAACCGGTGTTGTTAAGGAGCTAAGGTGCCCCTAAGCGACAACGTCTGTGACCGCCGAGGCTTGGGGCGCCAGGCTACGCGCTCGCCTTATTGTTTTAAGGCACCTATGAACAAAACACTATTTTTATGAATCATACACCACCATACTTTCATGATTTTTCTACAATCCCAATTCAATCTGTATAAGCTGTCATCATCCCACTTCAATCTATTTCTTTCATGTACAATCTGTCTCACAACATTTCTCTAAAAAACCTGGGGAGGGTGAGACTTCACTGGAGCTGGGGATATTTCCCTAAAAATCTAGGAAGGGTGAAACTTCGCAAGGGAGGGGAGATTTGGCTGGGGTTGGGGAGGCGGACACTTCACTGGGGCTGGGGAGGGTCACTGGGTCTAAGACGGCGCACTAAAGAGCGCCTTATAGCGCCCCGGCGCCCATGACCAAGGAGCTCGCCTGGCAGCACCTTATTGACGGCGTCTGGCCGGGCTTGTTTAGGGCGAGAGGACCTCATCCCGCCTCACCTTGGTGACTCGGGCAAGCGCCCGAAGCCCCTTTAACAACATTGCCTATAACCAATAAAGCACAACTAAAAAAAACTGAGACAGACTACATTTACTACCCAGCAGCGACAGCTCCAGCAATTGCTAATCCCAGGGCAGCTGATTTTCCACGACCACGAGCAGCTAACAGAGCAATTGTATTTTTTAGTGTCTTATCCAAGATCGCATCAAGAAATGTAATAACTGCTTTACCCTGTAAAAACAGCATTCAATTCAGTGAAAATTGATAATCCAAAAAAAAAAGCAAAACAAATCAACACAGACCTGATCCAGAGTACAACACTTCTTGATCAATGGTCCAACTGGGAAATCATCATTTAGCTGCTCTTTCAAATCCTTTAGATCCCTTTGCGCCTCTGACATACCTTCAGAATCCTTAAAGGATCGATGTAATGTTACTTACTGCCACAAAATCTAAAGCTACATAACAAAATGTAGTGCCAAAAACAAAGAATTGAAAAGGAAAAAATCCACACGAAGGTTTCCATGACATCAGTTCAAAGATCAGTAATCGCACAAGAAGGAATGACAAAAGCTCATAAAATTGAATTTAATGACCCAAGAAAGGGAGAATCGGAAACTCACCTCATTTGTGGGAACAGGCGTGATTGATTTAATATGAGAAGAAATCGGCAAAATGTTTAACTCGTCATCCATGACGACACATGCTTTGCATGATGCAAGCGACAACAAAAACCGCTCATTAAAACGTCCAGTAGCCTCCAAATGAGATTCAGTGCGAAATCTCTCGTGAACATCCTGAAAACATCATGCTAGTCGGTTCAAGAACCAGTAAACAACACTATAGCCTAACAACTTCGTAATGACAGGGGCGCATTTTCCAAACTGAAAATTATGACCAAACTACACAAGGCGTTGCAATGCATTGGAAATTTCATAAAACAAAATGGCAGAGATGCTTGCCACCCTCCATGTGTAAGCACACTCAGGGTCATCAAATAAAGTGGATGCGAAGCCTTGTGCCTCGTAGCCATTCAAACCCCATTATTCAATACCCAAAACCCAAAAAGAGGAATGTGTAACGCAACTTACCATCACCATGGTATACAAGCTGGTTAACGACTTCAGAGATCGGAGCAGCAATATAATTAACCCGCCTCCTTCCACAGTTTCTATGGTTCTCGCCAGAAGATTAGGAGTCAAGGCCTCAAAGTCCTTAAAATTCAAAGCATTCTTAAAATAAGCATTCAACAAAAGAGATAAGGCATAGCAACATAAAGAAGGTCAATATATTCTCTACTATGAGAAAAAGCTGGACCTCTCACCTGGAGTATGCACATTCCAAAGGTATTCCCAAGAATTCTCTCTGAATCTTTGTACAAGCAGTAAGTCAATCCCCCACTTTCCACAAACAAGGAAAAAGGGTCGACCTTCTCAGGATCCAGTAGCCCCCTCTGCATCAACTTTTTTATTTGCTTAGCACGCTTCTTTTTGTGACTGCATGGTACAAATTAAACGAGAACTTTAGGCAGATATATTTATTACTCAGCATTGCCAAGCAACAACAAAGATTGTCTTGAATGACAATTTTTGAAGTGCCACATGCTCTCTAGGACTTGACACATAAGTGTTGTTTATGAAAACAGGCAAAATATGATTTTACCCCATGGTAGACACAGGGTAAAAGGCACAGAGACTTGTTGCCAAGTCATGCTGTCCCAATTAAGTAATTCTTGGCAAAGACGTTGAAAACTATGATCAGAAACATGCTAGTCCTGAATAACCTCGTCATGAAGAAATATTCAGAGGCTAAAAATCAACAACCAACTCATGTATCTTCTATTGTCATAGTGTCTACTATCAAGTCGAAAGCAAACACTTTTACTTCTCAAATTGCAAAGCACTCCCAAATTAGTGAGGAGGTCAGAAAAAACAGGGTTTATTTTACTATAGCCTGTTAACAGCACTCAAAATCAACCCCTGGAACAGACCATATACGTACCAAAGACACAAAAATGTTTAGAAACGTGCATTCCCATAGAATTTTTTGCTACATTTCGCAGAACATAGACCACAGACACTACGCAACTACTGCGACAACTGTAACCAATTCCGCTAGAAAAGTAGCAGGTGTTAGATGGCCCCCGAGAAGTCGAAGTAATACTGGGAGCGACGGGAGTGGTTTACCTGCTGAGCTCAAGTTTATCCTTGTAGCACCAAAGAACCGTGGGCCTGGACTTGACCACCGCCTTACTTAACATATAATGAAGATTAACAATCTGCCAGAAATCACAAGATCAATCAATTAGTCGAAGTCGTTCTCGGCGGGCAAAAGGAAAAACAAGGGGAGGAGCTGGGGGACGGGGGGAGTGCCTGATCACGGGACTTGTCGCCGACGATGAAGAACATCGAGCGGTGGCGGCACTTGACGCCATTCTCGATGAGAGTCCGTATACGCTCGTCCACCTTCTTCCTCATCGTCTCTCGTTTCTTTGGGGTTACGGAGGGAAATGCGACTGCCGCTGTCCGCACCGCCGGAACGTCGAGGGGTTAGGGTTTATGATTCCCCGAATAATAATAAATTATAATCCTGAATAAATTATTTTTAAAGGAATTTATATTTTGACGACATTCTATCAAAGTCTTTGAAATTATATTTGAAAATAAAAATATTATTTAACTTATATTTACAGAATTTTTACAACCAAAGATATCCAAAAATAATAATTTACTTTTCTAGACGAACTCTTATGCTTTTATTCAAAAGAAGAAAAAGAACAATTCTATAAAGCGTTAGATTGAATGGGTTGGCATAACCTCTTGAAATATATCTAAATATATACTAATTGTTAGTTACATATAACACCCGCTGCGTTTATGATGAAAGAACTGCGGCTCAGGCTGGACTTGCAGTATTACCAACCGTCAATATTTAAAGCCAATTAATCAAAACTCATCCATGCTATGATCAAAATGTTGCTCGAGCCTCGAATGAAGATGTCCGTTTTTCCCGATTTCGAAAATAACGGCGGAGACTCTGGATGATGTCTGTTATTTCATTTCATTGGACGCCGACATAAAAATGCAGCAGGTTTTCAGGACTGTACTTTCAGCTAGCCAACGATTCCTTTCAGCCGCGTGGGTTTTACGATTCGTCTGATTGAATGCCGTCTTCGTCGTTCACTTCCTTGTAAAGCTCGTAAGGGCCAAAGAAATACTTTAACTGGAGGCACCCTTTGATGTACAGAGTAAGACTTCCACGCGAGGTTACCTCAGACGGATCGGGTAACCTCTCAATCGAAGCACAATGGATTATCTCCGGATATTCGAGGAATTCCCTCTGAGCCAGGCCTCGAATCTCCACCAGGTTAGGGCATCCATTGAAGGACAAGCTCCTAAGACTCTTAAGCCTTGATACGTCGTGCACCCTCTCCAGAGATTGACATCCGGTCACCACCAGAGAGGTAATAGTGTTGAGTGACTGAAGGCCGTGAAGTCGAATCTCTGTTAAACCAGACCCAGAAGGCAATGGGGAGTCAAATAATCCCAAGAAGTCTAGTCGTGACGGAGGTCGTCTGGTACAGGTCCGGGTATGATACGATTAGCTCCTGCAGTCGAGGAAGTGAATCCTGCTAAGTGGGAAAATCGAGCATCTGAGTCATGATCACCCGTGAGAACTCCAATTTCTGCATGCCCCGGATCCAAGTCATTCTCCTGGACAGTACCTCTGGATGATCGAGCCGGTTCCCTTCTGAGTCGACATAGTTGGACGGACAGACTTAGACCAAGTTGGTGAGATTAGAAAGGTCTGGAATGAATTCCAGCAACCGGTCTCACACAGCTGGTACTTGAGAGTCCATCCCAACAAGATGATCAGACAGGAATTTGTTTCGTAGCTCGAGCCTCTGGCTGATATCTGCATTCTTAAGTTACACAATGTAATCAAGAAACCGCTAACTTGAACAATGCCATTGCTTCTCAAGTTCCATCCTTTCGATTCTGGGATCTTTCTGAGGGCCTTCTTCCACTTTTGCACGGTGTTCAGGCCTAACCTCTTCTCGTGATAGAGAAGGTCCAAGGCATACAACTCCGTCTTCAGCTTTATGTCATCTGGCTCCACATCAAAGAGCACGGACAGGATTTCCTTGCCCACATATTTAACCATCGAGCCAATTCCTTCAGGCTCCACCTGCTGGAGGAATAGGTTCTGGAGAAGATCGTGACTGTTGGAATTAAGACTAGATCCCTGTGTATTCAAGCCCGAGTAAAATTAATCCAGGCCCAAAACTTTAGAAATGTGTGTGCTGCTGATGTAACAAACTTTCTGTTACTTGACAGAGAGCAGGGCAGAAGATATATAACTGCCTTACCCCTGTAATCGTACGACTAAGCAATACATCAGTCTCCTATACAGTATCTTGATGATAGCATGCTGGTTACAAATCCCGAATATAGAGAATGGCAGCGTAATGATAAGGTGGTGATGAGTCTCTTGTTTTCATCTTTAACTGCAGAACCACTCAGTCAAGTTGTAGGTTGTAAAACTTCGAGTGAAGTTTGGGAGACACTTAAACAGAGATATGAATCTGCATCTACTGCTCGAGTTGTTAATCTTCGCATTCAGATGCAACAGCTTAAAAAGGATGGTTGAACGATGCAACAATATCTCAATAGTCTGAAATCCTTATCCGATCAATTGAGTGTTGGTGAACCAATCAAATACAGGGATTATATTTGGTTTATGCTGGAAGGTCTCCTGGCTGAATATGATGCTGTTGTAACTGCTAACTATAGTCGACCAGATCAGCCGAGTATTGAGGAGGCTCAAAGTCTGCTTTTGAGCTTTGATCTGCGACTTGAGAAAGTAGGGGCTGGAAAGCTTTGTTCCTCAAGTACAACTCTCCTCTCTTCATATGAGTGATGTGAGTCCTCTTTCTAAACCGTTTAAACCAGCAAACTATCAGTATACTCCTGCATCTCAGTCACCTAGTCTCTCTGCCATCCAGCCTCAACATCTGCAATCCACCTATATGCCTTCAGCCTCTCAACTCCAACTTGGTCTTTTGGGTCGACCTCCTTCTCAACCACACTCCTACACCAATAGCCCTCCAGACCTAACACTTTTACCAGAAATTTTTCAAAACCAATGCCACGGTGCCAAATTTGCTTTAAACTTGGTCACACTGCAGTTTCCTGTTATCATAGACTGAATACAACCTACACACCATCTTTCATCTTTCCCTGGTAATACCACATCACCTCGAACCTACTTCACTAATTTTCAGTCATCTGCAGCACCACCCTTTTACCCAATTCAGACTGTCTCTCCTACATCTCAACTTATTCATCACCCAGTCACCACCATATCATCAGGCACAGAACCTGAAACCTGGTTTCTTGATTTTGGAGCGACACATCATGTTACTCCTAATGCAGCAAATCTTCATAATTCTACAACTTATCAAGGTACATCCTCTGTTATGATAGGTAATGGTCATCATGTTGGTATATCACACATAAGAGACAGAACTTTGCATACTGCTTCGATGCCTCTTTTCTTAAACATTGTTCTTCATACACCCTCTTTACCTCAAAAACTGATTAGTGTCTCAAAACTGTGTCAGGATAATAATGTTTATGTTGAATTTACCACTACTTACTTTTTTGTCAAGGACATCAAATCCAAACACATTATTCTTTAGGGCAAGATGGAGCAGGGCCTATATAGATTTCCTTTCAAGGTCCTTGATCAGCTTAAGTCTTCTCTCAACTTCACAGTGACTTCTGCATCCCAGCCAAGCTTCCTTCAATCTGCAAACATCTCTACTTTACCTTGTGCATACACTGCTACAACTTCATCAACACAGAGTAAAACCGTTTGGCATTCCAGACTAGGACATCCTTGTACTGATGTCTTGCTTAGGTTACTGAGGTCATGTAACCTTCCCACAAACACTGATACTATTTCCTTTTGTCAGTCTTGTACTGTGAGTAAGCATCATCCCTTACCCTTTTCTTTGTCTGCATCACATGCTACAGAACTTTTCCAACTTATCTATGCATACTTGTGGGGGCCTTCACCTGTTAACTCTACTACTGGAGCAAACTATTTCATGCTTTTAGTTGATGATGCTACTCGGTTTTCATGGATTTATTTTCTTACCACAAAATCTCAAGCTCTTCAAACCTTTATACAATATCATGCCCTGATCAAACTCAATTTAATGCTGTTATTAAAGCAATTCGATCTGATTAGGGAGGGGAATTCCGTTCAGTTCATCAATATCTTCTTCAGCATGGTATTGTTCATCAACTTTCTTTCCCGCATACTCCCCAACAGAAAGGGCGAGTAGAGCGAAAAAACAGACATATAGTGGAAGTTGGACTTACATTACTGAATCATGCTAATCTTCCTAAACAGTTCTGGGTGTACGATTTCACTGGAGCAATCTCTCTTATTAACATCTTACCTTCACGAGCTCTAAAGTTTAAAGTTTCGTTTACTCTGCTATATGGAAATAATCCATATTATAATTCTCTACGAGTGTTTGGTTGCCTCTGTTTTCCCAACCTTCGACCATACTCTCACCATAAACTTGACACACGATATAGTCTTTGTGTATATCTAGGAAAAAGTCCCTCACATAAAGGGTATATCTGTCTTGAACCTAAGTTAGGTGGCCTCTATGTTTCCATCGATGTAATATTCAATGAGAGTTCGTTTCCTTTCCATAGTCTTTTGCAGTCCAACACAAAGTCTTCCTTACCCTCAGTTCCCTTTGTTCTGCATCCCATCTCCCAGTCAATCTTGCCCTGTTCTGCTTCTTCTGCATTCACCTCTCCAGTCGTGTCTCCTGTACTTAATGACAGTATGCTAGGTTTTGGTTCGAGTGTGTCTCCAACTTTACAGTTACCTCCCATGACAGAGGATGTATCTCCTCAGCATTCCATTCAGGGAAACATTCACTCGATGATTACACGGTCCAAAGCAGGAGTATACAAGCCTAAATTATACTCTACATCCATCCAGTCCCATTCCCCTAGAGTTCCTCCTGAACCTTCTTCTTTGCATGAGGCTCTCACATCACAGGTGTGGAAAGATGCTATGAGAGTTGAACTTGAGGTACTTATGTGAAACCAGACCTGTACCACGTCATGAGGCTCACAAGGTGATTGGATGTAAGTGGGTATACAAGGTAAAACTAACCTCGTAGGGCAAGTTAGAGAGATGTAAAGCGAGGCTGGTGGCAAAAAGATTTCATCAGACACCGGATAGTGATTACAAAGAAACCTTCAGTCCGGTAGTAAAGCAGTAAACAATTCTGATAATCTTGTGCCTAGTTGTTACATACAGCTGGCCATTACGACAACTTGATGTTCATAATGCGTTTCTCAATGGGGACTTGCATGAAGCAGTCTATAATTCTATATGCATCAGCCGCCAGGTTTGAAGATCCTCAGCGACCATCTCATGTTTATCGCTTAAAAAGGCATTGTATGGGCTAAAGCAAAGTCCTATGGAGTGGTATATGAAGCTAAGTTCATGTCTTGGTCAATGGGGCTTCACTAATTCCAAGGAAGATGCTTTACTATTTTATCAGAAATCAGATGCAGGGATTATCATTTTACTTGTTTATGTAGATGATATTATTGTCACATGATCCAATATTAAAGGGGTGACAACCCTTCTTCTAATGCTACATGATAAATTTACTCTAAAGGATCTTGGTGAATTGTCCTATTTTCTTGGATTTTCAGGTGACAAGAAGGGGTGATTCTCTGCATTTATATCGGGAGAAGTATATTACCGATTTACTGGAAAAGGCAGGAATGACAGAAAGTAAGGCAATAGCTTCTCCAATGGCAACTACTGGCACGCTATCTAAGTATGAAGGGGATACTCTGTCTGATCTAACTGTATATAGGAGTCTAGTTGGTCCTCTCCAGTACTGCACTAATACAAGGCCTGATATTAGTTTCGCAGTAAACAAGATGTGCCAATTCTTGAGTCAACCAACTTCAGCTCATTTTCAAGCAGTCAAGCGCATCTTGCGATATCTTAAGAGCACAAAATCTTATGGTATTACAATCACTCCTGGGAGCTCTTTTGATATCTCGTGTTATACGGATGCAGATTGGGCGAACTGTCCTGATGATAGGAGGAGTACCGGTGGTTATTGTACGTACGTTTCTTGGCCCGAGTTTGATATCTTGGGCATCTCATAAGCAAAGGGTTGTTTCGCGATTAAGTACAGAAGCAGAATTTCGTGCTCTGGCTGATGGAGTTGCAGAGGTTACTTGGGTGCAAGGTTTGCTAACTGAATTAAATATTCCAACTGATGCAAATTCAGTTGTTTATTGTGACAATCTGAGCACAATTCATCTGGCAGCTAATCCTGTTTTGCATGCTCGAACTAAACATATTGAGATCGATTTTCATTTTGTTCGAGAGAAGGTGAGCGTTGGAATGTTAAAGCTTCTTTACATCAGCTCTGAAGAACGGATTGCAGATCTGTTAACTAAGGTGATCCCAGTTTCAAGATTTGTCAATATGCGCAGTAAACTTACAATCACACACAAACTAGATGGAAGAGAGGATGGTGACTGTGGAACATCACCATAAGTGAATGGTAGTCTTGCGGGGGAGTGTCGAAGCATTTGCAATACAGCAGTTATCTAGTTATGTGCATAGTTAAAGGAAGGTTTTAGAAGGAAATAGAGCGGAGAGTTAAACTTGCGGGGAAGTGTTGGAATTAAGACCAGAGGCCTGTGTGTATTCAACCCCGAGTAAAATAGATCCAGGCCCAAAACTTTAGAAATGTGTGTGCTGCTGATGTAACAAACTTTCTGTTACTTGACAGAGAGCAGGGCAGAGGATATATAATTGCCTTACCCCTGTAATCGTACGACTAAGCAATACATAATATTTTGGCCTGTCCTTATCTTCTTCTTTCTTCTTTCTTCTCCTCTGTTGATCTTCCTCCGCGTCTGTCTTTTCTGATTTTTCTTCCGTTCTTCAGTGAAGTAAAGCCTCCAGGAGTCGATCGCCGTCTTGAGCTCATCCCAAATGTTGTTCACCTACACCAAGGGCCTCATCATCCATGAATATGTGGATTCCAGCCCCTGCCAGGAACTCATTGAGGCAGTCAATTAAGCCCGGACATTGGCACCCCTGAAGTTGAGGAAGACGCCATACTCCTTGTTCTCCGATGTGCCGGCAGCAACAGGCTGCACAATAGCGGAGGATTTGGAGAACATTTCATCTTCTTTTATTGCATATTTCCCACAAAGACATAGTAAAATTTTGTGCTCTCGACGGAGAAAATTTTTGTACTTGATTAAGAATTAATTATAGAAAGAATGTGGACTTAAATCGAAAACACCACTCAATCGAGAAACTATTAAAGAAAAAAATCTTTAATGGAAGGAAAAATGGGTATGCTATGTAACTCATTAAAATATCCCCCCTAAGACGCAACATGTGGTAAATATTGAGGGTTTCTGTTGACATAGTAAATAATTTTGGGCCTGGGCTTAGAGCCCAGGAATCATCACACTACCTAAGAACGAAGTCGCCCAGGCCGACTCATGACAAAGTCGACTGGGTTAACTCAGAACGAAGTCATCCAGGCCGACTCATGACAACGTCGACTGGGCTAACTCATAACGATGTCGCCCAGGTCGACTCATAGTGAAGTCGACTGGGTTAGCTCATGACAAAGTCACCCAGGTCGACTCATGACGAGGTCGGTTGGGTTAATTCATGATGAAGTCGACCCACAATGGAGTTACTAAAGACGACTCATGTATATAGTCGACTAGGTCAACTCACCACTAAGATATGACCACCAATAGGACCCAATAGTAGCTAGGTCTACTCATAGGGTCAAGTCGACCTTACCCTGAACAAAGGCAACTACAGCAGTCAAAGCCCGTACAAACAAAGCAAGTCGACGAGATGGGAATAAATTTATTTATTCCTAAAATCACGATTGTTAAGAATCGTAACCGATTCTAATTCTCAGGAATGTGATCCCGTATCTCATGGGAAGTTGTTGGGACACTCCCACGATACTAGGGATCACGATCTATGACACGATCTGTAACAAGATCCACTCGTTACGTGTTAGACACGAACGAGCTCACTATAAATAGCAAAGGAGTTTCCAAAGACAAGGGACGAATACACACAGCCAAAAACTCTGAAGTTTGTTCGTCAACCTTAGGAATTAGATGCCCTGACCCGGCTTATAGGTTAATTACCCTTCCACCAGCAGAGTGAGCTCGTAGGGCCTTTGCCGTCAATCCTCCGCCAGCGACACCACCGACGAAGTGAGCTCGTAGGGCCTTCGTCACAACTCTCCACCAGCGACCACCCCCGACGAAGTGAGCTTTCAAGGCCTTCGTCACGACCTTCCGCCAGCAACCACCACAGACGGAGCGAGCTCCAAGGCCTTCGTCACGCGTTCTCCGCCGCTACAAGATCCCACATCGTCACCAACGTTTCCCTTTTTCCTATCAATGGCTGTAAGCCCTTTACTTTTAATTCTCTAAAGATTGTAAGACTTGCATTATTTCTGTATAAAGTTAGTGCATCTTCTTACTGGCGACCACAATACAACTACTGTGAGTCCATTGCCAAATATTTCCGACGTGATCCGTTCCGTGCGCGAACAGTTTCCCAACCAACGTCTCTAACTTTCTAGCAATTCATGGGGATTCTCCATGAAGACCCCGGTTAGCCATCGTCAAGTCGTACCCATGACTCTCGGTGGTTTTTAGTCATATGTTTAGTATAAATACGACGGTTATTTACGGAAAATCATCCAAAAATCTTGAAGACTTATATTGTATTTTTTTTTTCTTCCCTCTTTCTTGTGTTTAAGCATCCATACAGCTTTGTATTTTTCCGAGTACTCAAGCTTTCAACCGTGAGTTATTTGTTTAGTATCTTTGATATGTAAGTCTTTCCGCGTCGCGTCTTACAAGAGATTGGTGACCACGTCCCTTCAGTTTGTGGCAAAATATTTCTATTGCTTTTCGGGCGAATTTAGAAAGCAAAGGCTGTTAGATGTTTCCTCTCATTGATTGAGCCTCAGACGGAAGAATCAGCACTATTTATTCTCAGTTCTGTCGCAGTATGAACAGATTTTCTGCCAAATCCGTTATACGTCATGGAAGCGACCTTTAGGAGGTGTTGCTTCAGGGTGTATTCTGAAGACCAAATCGACTTTAATCTAAATGCCGCAACTTTGAATACGAAAACTGCTGAAATCACATTACTTTTTCGACTTCTTTTCGCGACAGACTGTACCTGGGAAGAACTAACTGTCCTCACCTACGAGATCAGCTCCTCGTGCTCCTTTCCTTCTTGGAAGTAACTGTCGTAAGGGCCATCAAAATCCAGCAACTTGCTGCAATCAATGACCTCCAGATGAAGCTTGCTTGGATCTTTGGAATCTGATGCATCCGGCAACGACGAGATCGTGTCGCACCTCCATATTTCCAGACGCCGGAGGGACCCTGGTGGCTTTGCAAGGCCTCCTATCTCAGACAGCTTAGGGCATTCGGATAATTGAAGGACCTGGAGTTTCTGAAGCATTGATATGTCCTGCACCCTCTCCAGAAACTCACATCTGCGAACTTCCAAGCGGATGAGATTCTTCAGCAATTCTAGACCATCTAACTGGATCTCGGAAGCAACAGATTTGTGTATATTTAATGTCGACAATTCTTCAAGGTTGGAATGATGTTCCCAGTGCATCAATGATGTGGAGTGTTCCAGCGACAAATACTCCAATCCTGAAGGAAGTCTAGCAAGAGACGGGTTCGGACAGGATATCTGGAGGTGTCTGAGTTGAGTGAATGGATCCAATCCTGTGGACAAATATGGGGGCATCGGTGACAGGTCTATGGTTAAAGACTGCAATTTCTGCAGATGGTGGATCCACGCCGTTATGTTCCCCGGAAGCACTTGCAGATCATCCAAGGGGCATCCATCCTGAGCATAATGTTGATAACCGCTATTCGACAATTTAAGATTTACCAAATTGGTTTGACGTGAAAGGTCCGGAACAGCTTTTAGCGACCAAGACGAAATCTGTAAATTAGTTAGGCTTGCCGGGAGATTGGGAAGCTCCTTAATCTCATGGCAGTCTCCCAAGACCAGTGACTGAAGACGAGACAGCTGAACCATTGAGGGAAGACTGCAAATCCCCGTCCACGACAAGTCTAAGGATTTCAGGGACCTGCAGAACTCGACGGGGATTTCCCCTTCCAGATCTCCGTTACCACAGGCGTCTAACACTTCCAGCCTGTCCAGACGTCCGATCGTCGGAGGTAGCCGTCTCAATCGATTATAGCTAATGTCCAGCTCAGTCAAATTTCGGAGCTTGCCAATCGAATCGGGAAGTTCAATGATTCCATTACCCTCAAGGCGCAGCTTGCTCAAAGATTCCAAATCACCAATGGAGTCAGGGAGATTCCGCAGCAGCTCACAACATGTTATCTCCATGATCTTCAAGCCTTTCAACTTTCCAATATTTTCTGGAAGTCGCCTCAGTTTGAAACCCCTTATTACAAGCCTTGACAGAGCCTTCAAGTTGCAGATGGAGCTTGGAAGATGGAAGACCTCCTGGCAACTCTCATTGAAAATAATGTCGTCTGGCGACCACCGAAGATTGATCAATTCTAGTGAGCCCAGGCATTCTAGATTGCCAATCCAGGGACCAATATGAATAAGACCTCCGAAGTGATGTACTACCAACCTCTCCAAACTTAAAAATGAGCCGGTTTCCGGAACCATCGTTAATTCGAGGTCTTCTAGCTCCAAGACCTTCAGATTTCTCGCCGACTGTAGGATGATTAAATGCCGGTCATGCTTAAATCCATGAAATATATGGAAAATAAAGAAGAGAAGGATGGATACCTGGAACTGTTTCCATCCTGTCCAGGTATCGGTAATAACACTCCTCGAAATTCGTAGCACGACCAAGTTTTCGAATGAGAGATTGGTCCCACGAAAATCACGCGGACAATCTTGCCAATAGAGCCATCTTAATCCCGACAATCTGCCATCATCAAACTTCCCGACAAAGTTTCCTCCGGATAACTCCAGATATCTTAGACCAGACAGCCCTGAAAGATCTGCTGGAGAGAAATTGTGGGCGTTGGCTGAATTTAGCTTCAGCGCTCTAATGCATTCTGTTCCCTGAAACGAGAATTTCACAATTTAGTAGGCCTCAAGTATGACCTTTGACATGATAAACATGACATTTAGCATCGACATACCTCTCTTTTTAAAAGTAACCACTTGGCATCTTCGTCACATAACCTGCTGCGCCTTCCAAGATTTCCGATACTTTGCTTACGAACAACATCTCTTCCAAGATCTTTCAGAAGGTCATGCATCCAAAAGCTATTGGAACCATCAATCTTTACCAAAGAGTGAGAAATCAATTCGTCGATGCTTACTTCTGGAAAGAGACCGCAAGCATCCCAATAATAGAACGCATTCGTCTTGTCATGGCCGACAAAAAAGAACGCGATATCAAGAAAGATTTCTTTCTCCTCGTTGCTGAGCATCTCAAAGCTTGACATCAGTATCTCCTGATATAGACGATCATGCGGTACCTTCTTTAACTTGTTCAACATTACTTTCCATTTTTTTAAGTTCTTTCCTTTAAGAGATGAGCCTATGACCTCAAGCGCCAACGGAACACCTCCAGTGAAGGATAGGATATCATGCAGAAGCTGGTCATAACCAATTGGAGGTGCATGCCTGCCAAAGGCATGAACGGTAAGGAGTTTGAGAGCATCATCAAAAGACAGTTCTCTCATCTGGTAGATGTACAACTTCTTCCCTTGCAAAATCGCAATGCTGTTTTCTATCTCCTCGGCATATGCAATGCAATTCAAGTTCCTCGTGGTGATGATAATCTACTCCCCAAACCAATCCAGTCACCCATTCCGATTAGCTTCTTGACCTGGTTCATATCAGACACATCGTCTAGAACTACAAGAACATCTTTGTTTCTCAACGAGCCTTGTATGCAGTTCATGGCATCATTCGCATCACTGAAGTTATAAGGAGAGAACCTCAAAATGTCATTCAGCAGCCTGTTCTGTAGTGTTATAATACCATTTCCTGTGGCCGATTCTCTTACATTGGAGAGGAAGCTGCAACCCTGAAATTGCCAGCATATTTTGTTGAAGATGGCATTCACAAGAGACGTCTTCCCGATGCCGCCCATGCCATGAATCACCACCATGCGCACGTCCCTTGTCCCCAGTTCCAACGTCTGTATTATGTCTTGTACTCTTTCCTCATTTCCAATGAAGTGATCAGGTAGGATTCTATGTTTGTGCTCGAGCCTACGACAGATGTGCCTTGTGATTTGTCTAATGAGCTTCCCTTGTCTGCATAGTTCAAATAAGGATGATGATGCATGGTGAGGGGGGTCGAGATGCGGAGCGGGAGCTGGGATTGAGTGGAGCAGCGGGAGCCCTAGGCGATGTGGGACTTCGAGTCTCTGGAGACGTGGGGGTGGAGGAAGCAAATGGGCCGCTGCTGGAAATGCTGCAAACAAAAGAGACGAAGTCTGTCATGAAGCCCAAATCGGGGGAAGAGGGACGAAATTGAACAAACAGGAAGAAAGGGGACTCAAGTGGCATTCAAGGAAGTCAGTAACAAACTCACGCACACACCAACAACCCAGAGAGGAATAAAAAAGGGTAGGGAGGAAAGAGAGAGGGGATATGCTGTATTCTGGATATTTTTGGGGGGGGGAAGGCTTGGGCGATGGGGAAGATTGGGGGTGGTAGAGCTTCAACTATGGAGGAGCTGTGACCGGAGTAGGAGTGGCCGGTTTGTAAATAGGGAGTCGGGAGTTGTGGGTCTGGGTGGTCTGGCTGTGTTGGGTGTAATTGCTGACCTTGAATGCAATTCTGGGATTCTAGCCTTTGTGGGTGTGTTGATTATTGATCCTCGTATCAAAACTGGTATCAGAGCTCAAAGGCTCGATTTCCAGTACTGCTAATGCCCGTATCTGACTTCACTAGAGGCAGGCTTGTCACTATGGAATCGGATCTGGTCAAAGAGATGTTTCAGGAGCTGATGAGGAAGTTTGACGGTATGGGGGAACAATTTGCTGGGTTAACGGCCAGGGTAGAAGAGATGGAACGGCAGAATCGGGGAAAACAAAGGGAGTATACAGAGGAGGAGCCTTCGGGTGTTAGGCGGGACTTTTTCAGTCCAAGGACTGAGGACAGGCATTTCAGGCGTCCGAAGGTGGAGTTCCCATCATTTGATGGGGAACATGTGCAGGAATGGTTGTTCAAAAGCGAACGCTTCTTTGAGTTGGATGAGACACCGGCTGAAATGAGAGTTAGTGTGGCTTCGATTCACTTGAATGGACCAGCCATAGATTGGCACTACGCTTTTATAAGGAACCGGGAGATGACGGGGCCGATAAGTTGGGCGGAGTATTCAGCTGCTATGTTACTCAGATTTGGACCCAATGAACTTACAAGACCCATCGTGATGCTTAAAGAATTGAGGGAAGGGAAGAGCTATTCTGAGTATGTAGAAGAATTTGTGTCGTTGGTGACCCGGGTGGACTTATCACATGAGGACCAGGTGGCGATGTTTATCGGAGGGCTAAAACGGGAAAATAGGAGACTCATGACTGCTTTTAATCCTAAGTCGCTACAGCATGCTATTGCTTTGGGAAAGACCCTGTCCTGTGATGATGACGGTAGGGGTCGAGAGGGATACAACAGGGGCAGTAGATTCGAGCCGTGGCAGAATCAACAGAGGGGGGTAATGACAGCACCAGTAAACAAACCAAATGCCAAGTGGGCCACAGGGAACAGGGGACCGGATATGGGGCTTAGGGGACCGCCATTAGGCATGACCAGGTCTCAACCACCCTATCACAGACGACTGTCAGCAGCAGAAATAGAAGAAAAACGACAGAAGGGGTTATGTTTCGGGTGTGACGAGAAGTACTCCTTTAATCACAAGTGTCCCAACAAAAGATCATATGCTCTTCTACTGGAGGAAGAGGAGGAGGTTGATGAGGAAGAAACAGAGAGGGAGGATGTAACTCAAAACAACCAGAGGCATGAACCAATCTGCATTGAAAACAATGATGGGGGACCAGTGGTCTCATTGCATGCCCTGCACGGGCTGGTACCATCTCTCAGAAACAGAACAATGAAGGTGATTGGGAGATTTAAGAAGAGAAGGTTAACTATATTAATCGATTCCGGTAGCACCCACAACTTTTTGGACGTGGGGGTATGCAAACAGGTGGGGTGTAAGACGGAATCAATTCCTAACAAAGGAGTGATGGTAGCTAATGGGGAGAAGGTTCCCTGTGTATCAATGGTTAGATCTTTTATGTGGACAATGCAGGGAGAAGAGTATTGGGCAAGGGTGTTAGTGATGCCGATTAAGGGATGTGAGCTAATCTTGGGCATGGAATGGCTCAGTTCTTTGGGGACTGTGACCTGGGATTTTACAAATCTGACCATGGATTACACCAGAGATGGAAGGGAGGTTTGTTTAACGGCAGGAGGGGAGGAAGGAACTAAAACAGAGGTGGGAGCTTTTACAGTGGATGCACGGGACATGGGGCTGCTTTTGATCCCAAAGCTGCAATCTAACAGTAAGGCAAATCCACAAGATGTTCCAGCAGCCATTCAGGAGATACTAAAAGAATATGCATCAGTTTTTGAGGAACCCACTGTATTACCGCCTAAAAGAAGACATGACCACGGAATTCCTTTGGAGGAGGGGGTGCAAGGTCTAAGTTTAAGGCCTTATCGGTATTCTAGTGCTCAAAAAGATGTTATTGAAGAGTTGGTACAAGAAATGTTCAAATCTGGTGTTATACGGCATAGCACCAGCCCCTTTGCATCACCTGTGGTATTAGTAAGAAAGAAAGATAATAGTTGGCGGCTGTGTATCGACTACAGGGAGTTGAACAAACGGACTATCAAGGACAAATTCCCGATTCCGGTGATAGAAGAGCTGTTAGACGAGCTACACGGTGCTACCTTATTCTCTAAGCTGGATCTTCGGTCAGGATATCACCAAATAAGGGTTAAAGAGGAGGATATTCATAAAACGGCTTTCAAGACTCATGAGGGGCATTACGAGTTCTTGGTAATGCCGTTTGGTCTCACAAACGCCCCATCAACATTTCAGAGCCTCATGAATGAGGTATTTCGGCCTTACCTAAGGAAATTCGTATTGGTGTTTTTTGATGACATTTTGGTGTATAGTCCTTCCTTGGATACACATGTGTCTCATCTCTCGTTGGTATTGGATACGCTGCAAAAGAATTGTTTGTTTGCAAAGTTGAGCAAATGCTCCTTTGCTAAGCAACGAGTGGAGTACTTGGGACACTTCATAGACGCAGGGGGGGTATCCACGGATCATAGGAAGCTAGAGGCAATTCAATTATGGCCAGAACCCAAGAACATTAAGGAGCTGAGGGGTTTTCTTGGGCTGACTGGGTACTACAGAAGGTTTGTAAGAGGGTATGGGATGTTGAGTAAACCGCTAACTCAACTACTAAAGAAAGATGCATTCAAGTGGTCCCCGGAAGCACGAAAAGCATTTGTACAGCTTAAGGAGGCGATGGTTACGACTCCTACTCTAGCATTGCCGGACTTTGGCCAGGAGTTCATGGTGGAAACCGATTCTAGCCAGTTCGGCATCGGTGCTGTCCTAATGCAAAATGGACATCCGATCGCCTTTATCAGTAAGGCCCTTGCTCCTAGACACCTGAAATTATCTGTCTATGAGAAAGAATTGTTGTCTATAGTCTATGCGGTTGAAAAGTGGAGACACTATCTTATTGGGAGACATTTCGTAATCAAGACGGACCATCAAAGCTTAAAATACTTGCTGGAACAGAAGTTGCATAGCGAAATGCAGTTTCGTTGGCTGACTAAGCTATTGGGCTACGATTACGAGATTAGTTACAAAAAGGGAAGGGAGAATATAGTAGCTGATGCTCTATCAAGAATTCCAGGGGCTCAAGTTATGGCAATCATGATGGACTTGCGTCACGGGACTCTTTTGGATGCAATAAAAGAAAGTTGGAAGCAGGATAATCAACTTCAACTGGAAATTCTGAAGGCACAGAAAGGGGAATCTAAGGACTTTGAGTTTCGGCAAGGTTTATTGCTAAGAAAGGGCAAACTAGTCGTCGGGAACAACAAGGAGCTGAGGTTACAGATCGTTAATACCTTCCATGCTTCCTCTACAGGGGGTCATTCAGGGATTACTGGTACAACTAAACGGATAGCCAGTTTTTGCTACTGGAAAGGTTTGGAAGGGGATGTTAAGGCTGTCATCCGGGGGTGCGAGGTCTGCCAAAAGTGTAAATACGATCTGGCAGCCTCACCCGGACTCCTCCAACCTTTGCCAGTGCCTAAAGCAATCTGGGCAGATATTAGTATGGATTTCATCGTTGGGTTACCAAAATCCATGGGCAAGGAAGTCATACTAGTGGTGGTGGACAGGTTGACCAAATATGCTCATTTCATGGCTCTTCAACATCCCTATACAGCAAGTAAGGTGGCTGAAATTTTTCTTAACACAGTGTTTAAATTACATGGGTTACCGAATACCATTACAAGTGATAGGGATGCGATATTCCTAAGTGATTTCTGGCAAGAACTCTTCAGGTTGCAAGGCGTGGATCTTCGACTATCTACAGCGTACCATCCGCAAACGGATGGCCAAACTGAGGTAGTTAACAGATGCCTTGAGACTTACCTACGATGCCTATGTTCAGATTGCCCTAACCTTTGGTGTAAGTGGTTATCTTTGGCGGAGTGGTGGTATAACACCACTTACCATTCTACCATCAAGATGTCTCCTTTTGAGGCACTTTATGGCTATGAACCGCCAATACACCTCCCCTACATTGCTGGGACTACTACTCAGAAGATGGTGGATTTGGAATTAACTAGCCGGGAAGAGATGATCCACCTGCTAAGGTTCCACATCCATAGGGCACAGAACAGAATGCAACAACTAGCTAACAGGAGGAGATCGGACAGGGTGTTCAAGGTGGGAGATTAGGTTTATGTCAAGTTACAGCCTTACAAACAGCATTCAATAGAAGGGCAGCATACAGGCAAACTGGTCCCAATCTACTACGGACCCTACCAGGTCATAGCTAAGGTAGGCCAGGTCGCTTACAGACTAAAATTGCCAGATTCATCACAAGTGCACCCTACTTTCCATGTTTCTAGACTAAAGCAGGCAGTGGGTTCGAATGAACTGACCTCACAACAGTTGCCGGGCTCCGCCTTCGATAATCGAGTTCCTGAGTACATCATGGAACGCGGATTAGTCAAAAGGAACAACACGGCAGCTGTGAGGGTGTTAGTCAAGTGGAGATCCCAGCCCGAGTCACAAGCTACTTGGGAATACCTCAAGGATCTTCAGGAGCAGTTCCCTCACATCACCCTTGAGGACAAGGGTGATTTTGAGGAGCGGGTATTGATGCATGGTGAGGGGGGTCGAGATGCGGAGCGGGAGCTGGGACCGAGTGGAGCAGCGGGAGCCCTAGGCGATGTGGGACTTCGAGTCTCTGGAGACGTGGGGGTGGAGGAAGCAAATGGGCCGCTGCTGGAAATGCTGCAAACAAAAGAGACGAAGTCTGTCATGAAGCCCAAATCGGGGGAAGAGGGACGAAATTGAACAAACAGGAAGAAAGGGGACTCAAGTGGCATTCAAGGAAGTCAGTAACAAACTCACGCACACACCAACAACCCAGAGAGGAATAAAAAAGGGTAGGGAGGAAAGAGAGAGGGGATATGCTGTATTCTGGATATTTTTGGGGGGGGGAAGGCTTGGGCGATGGGGAAGATTGGGGGTGGTAGAGCTTCAACTATGGAGGAGCTGTGACCGGAGTAGGAGTGGCCGGTTTGTAAATAGGGAGTCGGGAGTTGTGGGTCTGGGTGGTCTGGCTGTGTTGGGTGTAATTGCTGACCTTGAATGCAATTCTGGGATTCTAGCCTTTGTGGGAGTGTTGATTATTGATCCTCGTATCAGATGATTTGATAAGAATATCCAATCCAAGTGTTTTTGGAGCAAGATTGATTCTTTCTTTAAGAAAATTGAAAGGAAAGGAAGAAAATTTACCCCTGGCTACTTTGCAAATTCCAGCCCTTCATCTCGGAGACCTTTCGCAGAGCGTCCCGCCACTTCCATGCGGTGTGGCTGCCAAAACTCTCCTCATGCCTGAGCAGGATATTTGCATATAACTCTGTCTCCAGATTCACATCCTCGGGCTCCACATCAAAGAAGACCGGCAGTATCTCCTTGCCCTCTGATTTCCTCGAACAATTGTCAACCATCCAAGCTAGCTCGATCAAGCACCACTTGCTGGAGGCATAGTTCCTGGAGAATATAGGGATGTAAAACCTGCATGCACCCATCGCCTTAAGGAGTTCGTCCCTTATCTCATCACCAATATGGATGGCCTCATCATCTATGAAGACGTGGATTCCGGCCTCTGTCAGGAACTCAAATAGGCAGTCGACGAAGCTATTGCGTGTGTCGGCGCCCCGAAAGTTTAGGAAGACATCATATGCATGTCTTGATGATGTGCAGGCGGTGTCAGGGTGCACACTTCTGGTGAATCCGGAGATCCTCTGCATCATCATGCAGTTAGCCTTCTCTTTCTTTCTTTATTCTCCTGTTGGCAATGGAAGAACTACAGAGATATTTATGATTCTTCAAACCAATATGAGTTTATGTAATCTTTTTGGTTTGTTATCAAACACAATATCCATTTGTAGAACTATATTCATTTGATTAAAATACTACAGATGGTTGAAGGACCCATTTCAGTCACCATCAACTTAAGATTATTATATCAAGAGGAAGCTTCGCTGTAATTTTGCTCTTGACAGAGTCTACCAGCTGCGCATGATATAACTGAAAGAAATGTTCGGATGAACTCACCATGGACTAATGAAGTCACAAGAAGTCTTACAACTAATCTCTGCAATGAGACAGTATACCACGTACCTTTTCTAGAATTATCAGAACATGCAGCACTTCTGGAATGATAAGGAGTGTTTTGGGGAGCGATTTTCTGAGGATGCAGCAACAGCATCAGTTCAACTTATTTGCTGAGACTGATTTTCGCTGGAAGGAACACTGTTGTCCCATAAAAATGTTTTACTGAAGGGATTACCAACAGAAAAAGAAAGGAAAAGCAACTTAATGTGATTTAAACCAAAACAAATTAGCCGACTTGTACATCACCAAAGCTGCCTCCAGAGTTTTATTAGCGTAAAATAACACAGGACACACAAAACCTGCACAACTGAAATGACAGCTTATCCGTTTCGCCACATGCGAGTATCCTTGATGATTAACAGAAAACCAACCCATCGGAAACTCAGGCCCTTCATATTCAACTGAACAGAATGAGATTAAACCTAATACTCGAATATCTTCTGCAGAATTCTCGGGGATTCATCACATTTGAGTTCCATCCCTCCCTCTCTAATTCCTTCTCCATTTTGAAGTAACCATCACAGGTCACAGTCTAAAATTCCCTGACTCCGAGTTCAATTTTTTTCCATAACCCGATACCAAAGATGCCGAGGGAAGCTCAACGGAGGAAACCGAGGATAGCCTGGAAAATGAACTGAAACGAAGCAGGTGGGAAATGCCTGATGGTCTCTAATACTCTTTGGATGATTATGATTTCTAACGAAACAAGTAGTTATGGGCCAAAGAAATTTAGAAAACAGAACAAAACTTAGAAGGCTTAAAAGATCCCAAGAAAGCAATCTCCCAACCGTAACGCCTGGACACGCTTGAAAACCCACGAGGGAAGCTGATAAATAGGCGTCCACCTCAAGTCCAATGATCTCAGGGACTGCAACTTTTCGAACTCGCGGGGGAGGACCCCTTCGAACTGACGGTTGCGACTGACATTCAGCTCTTCCAGCCTTCCTAGATCTCCCATCGCTGCAGGTAGCCCCCTCAAACTATTATAACTCACATCCATCCTAATCAGATTCCCGAGCTTCCCGATTGATTCCGGAAGTTCTGTAATTCCATTATCGCTTAGGCGTAGCTCTTGTAAAGATACCAAACCGCCGATGGAGATGGGGAGTTTCCGCAGTGACCAGCACCGCGTTATCTCCAGTATCTCCAACCCTTCCAACTCCCCAATATTTTCCGGGACTTGTTTCATGTTGAAACCACTGATTACTAGACTTGACAGGGACTTTAACTTGCCGATGGAGTCCGGCAGATGAAAGACATCGGCTAGCATGTTCACCTTGGTGACCAGTTCCAGGGAATTCAGTAATTCTAGACTGCCAATCGAGGGATCGACACGGACAAGACGTGGACATGCACGAATCGTCAATCTCTCCAGACTTGCTAAGGAAGAGAGGTCAGGGGTCGATCTTAGGTCGAGGCCATCAAGCTCCAGACACTTCAGATTTTTCGCTGTCTGTGGGAGGATCAGTTGTCAGTTCCATTTAAAACACAAGAAATCACGTGATAAAAAAACATACAACAGGAGAATGGAGATTTAGATACCTTGAATTGTTCCCATCCGGCCCAGGTTTCGTTAATATTACTCGCCGAAAGTAATAGCACGACTAAGTTCTCGAAATTGAAACCGGTCCCTAGAAAATCTGGCGCACAGTTTCGCCAAGAGAACCATCTTATTTCTGATAAGCAACCTTTGAATTCCCCGATAAAGTTTCCCGCGTCCAACTCCAGGAACCTCAGATTTGATAGCCCCGACAAATCGGCAGGAGTGAAATCGTAAGCGTTGAAGGAATCGAGTTTAAGAGCTTTAACGTATTTCGTCCCCTGAAAACAAGAACTCGACAAGGACATTGCATTTGTTAGTGTAGCGTTCATTACCTTTGGAAACTGAAACAAGAATAAGACACACGTTTAACAATGATCTTTACCTCCCTTTTCTGCAGGAAACATTTCGCGTCTTCGTTACATAACCTACTGCGCATTTCGAGATTTTCAATACTCTGCTTGCGGACCACTTCTCTTCCGAGATCCCTGAGAAGGTCATGCATCCCTAATTTGTTAGAACTACTGGTCTTTGCCAAAGCATAAGAAACCAAGGCATCGATGCTCGTTTCTGGAAAGAGACAGCAAGCTTCCCAGTAGTAGGATGTGATCGTTTTGTCATGTTCGGCCAGGAAAAAAGCGATATCAAGGAATATTTCTTTCGTCTCATAACATAGCATCTCGTAGCTTGACATCAGTATCTCTTTGTACAGATGATCGTCGGGAGCCTTCTTGAACTTCTTCAACATTTCTTTCCAAATGGCCACACCCTTTCCTCTAAGACGTGAACCTACAACCACGAGAGCCAAGGGAACGCCTCCTGTGAAGGATAGGATATCGTGCGAGAGCTGTTCATATCTGCGGGGAGGCATATTTATGCCGAAGGCATTCCAACAAAAGAGTTGCAGCGAATTATCGAAATCCAGGTCTCTCATCTGGTAGATGTAAATAATTTTTCCTTCAAGAACCTTGATATTGTTTCCAATCTCCCAATCACTGGCAATGCAATTCAAGTTCCTCGTGGTTATGATGACTTTGCTTCCTGGTCCAAGCCAGTCGCCCATCCCAATCAGTTTTCTGATCTGGTCTATCTCGCTTACATCATCTAGAATGACAAGAACATCACTATTTTGTAAAGAAGATTGTATGCGCTTCATGGCGGCATTTGCATCAAATAAATCATGAGATGAGACACTCAGTGTGTCTTGCAGCAGCTTGTTCTGCAGACCTAACATGCCACTACCCGCTGCAGACTCTCTCACATTCAAGAGGAAGCTGCAACCTTGAAACTGCTGGCATATCTCATTAAAAATGGCACATGCGAGGGTTGTCTTCCCAATGCCACCCATGCCATGAATCACCACGATGCGCACATCATTTGATCCAGGATTCAATGCCTTCATTACATCTTGAACTTGCTTCTCAATTCCAATAGTGTGATCAGGAAGGATTCTTTGTTTAGGCTTGAGCAGACTACTGATGTGTTTGACGATTTGTGTTATGAGCTTCCCTTGCCTGGACTCGATGATGTTATAGACTTCAAGTAATCCAATCGACGTAGGGAAAGAGAAAGAAAAAGATAGTTTACCCCTGGTTGCTCCTCAAGTTCCATCCCTTTGATTTCGGGATCTCTCGCAGGGCCTCTCGCCACTTCCCCACCGTGTCCTCCCCACACCTCTCCTCGTGACTGATAAGGTCATTGGTGTACATATCGGTCTTCAGCTTCACGTCCTCTGGCTCAACCTTGAAGAAAACCGGCAGGATTTCCTTGGCGTCCGATTTCCTAGCACTCTCAACCATGTGAGCTAATTCAATGAGACACCACTTGCTGGAGGCATAGTTCCTAGAGAAGATGGGGAGGTAAAGCCTGGAGTTGTCGATGGCTGTCAGGAGGCCGTCCCCAATGTCTTCCCCTACACGGAGAGCCTCGTCGTCCATGAAGACCCGGATTCCAGCTCCTGTCAGGAACTCGTGTAGGCAGTCCACAAAGTCGTAGCGTGTGTCGATGCCCCGGAAGCTGAGGAAGACGTCGTACTCCTCGCTCGAAGATTCGCCAGTGGCATCGGGCAGCTCGGTCGCCGTGGATGATTCAGCGTTGCCCCTCTTCCTCTTCATGGATGGGATGTCGATCGTTAGGTTCTCGCTTTCCACAAACAGAGCATTTGATATCATAAATAAATCCTCCTTCTTTTCCGTTTCACAAGGTCAAATTTGTCGGCTGGGGGGCTTCGTGGAAAATTCTCTTCCTTTTTATATATAGTAGTCAACTGGGAAACGTTCTAAGGAATTATATATTTGTTAATATAATATATATTTGGGTCTTCGTATTTTAATTTGAGTAGAATCTGTTAAATAAACGTTAATATACTTTTAATCCACATTCCAAATATGTTATTTTTTAATAATCACACCTCATAATAAAATGAGACATAACTTTTTTATCAAAATAAAATTATGAGAAAATGTGGAATTATTATAAAAAAAAACAGAGATATTAATAAGATACGACAAAGTCATATAATTTAAGTTTTATAATACAATTTTCTTTCCCATACTATAACTCAACACTTGTTTTTATCTTCTCATTCATTTGAATGCTTGCGGATTATCCTTCAATATATTCGACTCTTACCTAAAATTCGACCATTTTATTTTCTGTGAAATAAATTTTTTAGGAAGTCACTAATCATACTTTAGTACACATTAGGCATTTAGAGTCTATGTGTTCAAAACTATACAAATGCAATGAGGGCTGATGGAATATTAATTGGAATTGGGCCGAAGACTCGTTGTTCTTATTGCGTATTTTGTTGAAAGTTCTCAGGAAATTTGTCACTCTTCTTCCATATTGGGGAAGGCATTTGACTTCAAGAACCCATCTCAGCCGGAAATGGCGAAGAGAGCCTCCTAACTCCAGTGCAGCAGCCACGAACCAATTAAGTTGCCGATAGTTCTCTGAAATTAGATAATATATAGAGTATTTTCTCTACAAATTGCAACACATTCAGTAGTACTACAGGAAGGATGTAGCATTTCTGTTTCGAGAGTGATTTTATTCGGAGGAGGAGGCGATGCCCTGTTTCACTAAAGCGTTAAAAGTTGGAGTAGCTGATTGGGATAAGTATCATAAGGGTGAACCATAACCTCGAAGCAACTAAAGGAGGAGGAATAAGCAGATCAAAGCTTAATTCCCACTTATTTCATATTAATTGATATCGATTTTTTATCACTAATGTAATACCAACTTTATGTTAAACGTATATTTGATGAAGTTAAACAAAAGCATATGTTTCAACATTCATTTTACAAAAGATTTTCATGTAAAACTACCCTAAGAGAGATAGAAACAAACCCCAATTACCCACCCCCCATTTCTTTTCTGGCATCTCCTGTCATTCCTTCCTATTGCACTAATGGTGAATTACGGGTAGGGCTACAACCTTGGATCATGGTGGAGACCGACTGGCACTTGGTTCGAGACTGACCTCAACTACCGATCGTCCTCTCTAACCTCCTCCTCCTCCTCCTCCTATCCTCCCCTTCCCATATCCCTCACCTCCACCTCTGTAGACCATGTCGCCTGCTGTTGCTATGGCTGAAGATAACAAGAGGGAGTGCTGCTGTGCTGTGCTGTTAGCTGCTAGAAGGAACGCTGTCTGGGTGGGCTTTGGGCTTAACGTCGATTGGGCTTCATTAGTTACGTAAGCCCAGTCCTATCATGCAAGGGCTTAAAGTCGAGTGGGCTGTCGGATGTTGACGTAAGTACTGTTGTAGATGGTGATTGTGTGTTGAGTGAAGGGATTGGATTGCTGGTTGACAATTGTTGCTGTTAAATTGCTGTTCTTTGCTGTTATTCTTCGAGTTGGCTGTGAATTGAGAATCTAACTCAAAACAGCGAGTCCTACGGCAACATCCCCCAAGACAAGGCCATAAATTACATCTCGAGATGTCCGCCCGTTAACATAAATCGATTGAATTCGTTTACAATTTTATAAGTGGTCTATATATATATAATAGTTTTGGTCGTCATTACTCAATAGACATTATTTTTAAAAGAATAATTATATTCACGAATTCTTGTAGAACGACTTTTGTTGTATGAACATTTCGTAACATTATATAAAGATGGGTAGATCTGTCTGGATTCTCCCTCTCAGCGCTCAGCAGGGAGAGAAGGCTCGACAGACTTATATGGGCCTAAAGCCCATGTTTTTTATTTGGGCCTCACCCAGTAATTTCTAGGCCCTATTAGGGAATGAGAAATTAAAATTTCTTTCAATGCATTTAAATAGCTTTAAAGTTTTCCGGATTGAACGTGGTTAATTGCCTCCGTCAGCAACGACGACTAATGGGGGATATAATTAAGAAAACGTCGTAATGTTAATATGTAAGGTGATATTTTTCAAATATTAAAATAAATCGAAAATAAAGTGTCAAAGTTTAGAATATATTTCATCATTTGAACTAAAAAAATAAAAAAAATGAGTTATAAATACTAAAAATATGTAAATCAAAGAGAAGATATATGCTAAGGTTTAACACATAAATGCGTAAAAACAACATAGTATCCAGCCATTATCACTTTTTTTTCAAATGTAGTTGTCAAATATTTAGATTTTAATATCTAATCTTTAACACGTTTAAGATTTCAATTTATTGGAAAAAAATTTTAATAATAAAAAAAATTTAACGCTCCTTTGATTTATTTAATCAGTAGTGAAAAATACACGATAAGAGCAAACATTGACTTATTATTGCATGCAAATCCACGATGACATATGCCGGAAATAGGGCAGGACTTATGTATATGTCCTGGCCGCGGAATGGTTCAGAACGTGGTTTTGGCGATCTCAAGGAGGATCGCGAGGAGGACGTCGGGGTTCGAGAACATGGGCGAGTGGTCGCCCTCGAGGGTGTACACCTTCTTCACAGGGAAGTTGTCGATCTCCCACTGCTGGAACTCAGTGAGTATCCCCTTGTCTTGCTGGGACGAGATGAAGACCCTCGGGATGGATCCGTAGCCTTCTTCCGTGAACTTCTCCCTTATTGCTAATGGTTCAGGGAAGAATGTCCCGACCCTTATCCTCTCCATTGCGTACTCGTAGTCCTAGTAGGAATGGCAAGTAACATAACTCCGTTACAGAAGGCCGGCCAACGAGGCCTTGTTGAGAATCTACGCAGCGTTACAGAATTCGTCGAAGTCTTTCAACGCCTAAAACGTGGATGAGTGTAGTTTACCAACACCAATCGTTATGGTCATCTTGGTTATGACAAATTCAGTTCGGCTCGGAGATTTTAGTAAGGACATATTGAACCATACATACCGACTTGTTGGTGAGGAATCTGAGTCCTGAAAAATCACCTTAACAGGGCTGAGTTGGAAGAGATGGTTTCTGACAAAGGTTGGTCCCAATTTGATCTTGGAAATCGCCCCCTTGTTTATACTGTAGCACCCGAACTCGCAGTCCTCCCAATCATCAAATACCTCCATGTACTTCACTCACCAGAAAAGCAAGGAAATGGATTAGATTAATCTGATACGAAAGCGGGGAGGGAGGGGGAACAAACTATACCTTTTCAATGACATACGACGGCCTATGGGTTGTGTCAGGCAACAGCGCATTGAGGAACACGGCGAGCTCGACCTTCTCGGGATACTTGTCCATGGCAATGGCAGCGTTGATGCCGCCAAAACTGTGACCAACGAGGATGACCTTCTCGCCCTCGGGGATGCTCTCGAGCACGTCCAGCAACGGGTTCGTGAACTGGTCAGCCGAAGCAACACTCTCGATGGGCCTAGGGTCGTCTCCTGAGGCCTCGAGGTCAAAGGTGGTGACAGTGTGACCAGCCGCCTCCAGCAGCGGTTTGAACTCTGTCCACATCCACTTGCCATGGAATGCATTGTGGATTATGACAAAGTGCTTTGGTGCCATGCCGGTATGCCCCTCGACTTTGTATTATATGATTATTTGAGGAAACTTTGATTGGTTATTGCTTCTGAAAGGGCCAACTTTTATAGTTTCTTTGATTTGGAGGCTCGTAATTTATGTTCTCATCACCTTGCTCCTCACTCAACATTCGCAATATTCATTAGATCGGAGGACCATTTCTCCTTTCTTAAGCTTATCCTTGGAGCAGAAAGCGACGTTGTGTTTAGGAAAAACTTAATTTGAAGACAATGATAAGCACCACACATTCAAAATTATTCACACGCGAAGTGGTCCAACGATAGAAAAGAATCTCAGAAGACGGCAAAGGGCGGTGAAACACATTGGCAGTTACTGGTGATGGTGGCATCTAGGGACATCGTGACCGAGAGCAAGCATATTGTCGCGATTCACAGGAGGAAGGTCTGGCTCGTCTCTTTCATTAATAATGTCCTGGTCCCTGCACAGAGATGTTCCCTCGTTAGTAAAGTGAGAATGGATGATTTGGTCTAAGGCGCCAGATTAAGGTTCTGGTCCGAAAGGGTATTGGTTCGAATCCCACTCTCAACAACCTATTTTTTCCATCCTTTACTAAACTGAGGCCGAGGAGAGGACTTGCCGTGGTTGATTGACATCAAGGTATACAGGCTTGTTCTCCGGAAGAGATTGCCAGATTCCCATTAGGAGGACGAGGTCGTCTTGTCATGGCCGGCAAAGAAAAATGTGATATCAAAGAAAATTATTTCTCCTCATTACAGGATGCCTCATAGCTTGAAATCATTCTCTTTCAATGTTTCTTTCCATGTTTTCACATCCTTTCTGCTAAGACACGATACTGTGACCTCAAGCGCCAAAGGAACACCCCCGTTTAAGGAAAGGACATCACATGATAGCTTGTCAAAACGACTGGGAGGCGCACGTTGACAGAAGGCATGTAGAGTAAGAAGTTCAAGTGCATCATCAGAACCCAACGTGGTTTTCAATCTCCATGGCATTGGCTATGCAATTCAAGCAAGTGTCCCATCCCAATTAGTTTCCAGATCTGAACCGTTTTACATTGTTAGAATGACCAGAACCTCTTTGTTTCGTTACAGAACTCTCAGACAGTCTGTGCCATCATTGGTGTCGCAAAAGTAGTTAGATAAGAACATACGTCTGCTGGCAACTTGTTCTGTGGATTCACAACGCCATTTCCTATAGCAGATTCACCAACATCCAGGAGGAAGATTCACATTGTGTTCATCGTATTGTGCTATCTCTTGCTATATGCTGCAGATGGTAAACATGAAAGCCTCAAAGAATTCTGTTTTTTTTTCCTTTCCTTTCTATCCATCGCAGAAAAATCTTAACATGCGCACTTAGAAAATATTGGCTGTCTTGATACAGGACGCTCGAGATGAAGTCGGAAAGGGTTCGTCGAATACATGGCTATGGAGGTAGACGGCGATGATTTAGAATCGACCGACTACAATCTGGCAAGAAAGAAGACTTCGATCCATAATTGAAGCCACAGATACTGCAGCTCATGCACAGAAATATGATATGAAGGAAATAGGACAGGGGAAATGGTAAAGTGGGAATAACGAGAAATCAAGTTCTAAAGATAAGGAAAGGCAGCTTTGACTTCTGAGTTGTTGCAGGTTGTTGAAACAGAGACCTTCCATTAGAAAATCAGAAAATACATTCTTCCGATATGCACAATGTACAAGAACTGTGGCCTGAACATAGACCAACTTCCTTGAAACACACTTCTGGCGATTGGCTTTCCTTTTATACATCACAGCCCGGTCAAGTAACAATACAATGCGATGACCAAAGGTGGCACAGTGTCCTCATTTAACTTCCACAAGCCAAGCACTCCTCCCGATTTGTCAAGGAGCAAACCATCTGTGCCAACTTTGTGTCGTCATCATCAGCAGGTTTATCATTGTCCTGCAGAATGCAGAGGACTCTGTTATGTGAATGAACAATAACGTAAAATTGGCTGACCATTACCGAAGATCGAAAGTGTTTGATTGATTTGGCAGTACCTTGATAAGGAAGGCGTCAACGGTGAACTTTATGGCATCAGCGGCTGCGCGTGTACGCAAATAATACATCCCAGTTTTGAGACCCTATAGTACTCCCCCTCATCAGAAACCTAGGAGACTCTATGACATGGCACCAAAAACAATGTTCAAGCTATGTGATTGTTACCTTGGACCAGGTATAGAAGTGGAGGGATGTGAGTTTTCCAAAATTTGGTTGATCCATGTGTATATTTAAGCTTTGGCTCTGATCAATGTAACAGCCACGATCCACCGCCATGTCAACCAACGTCTTCTGCTTGATCTCCCAAACAGTTCTGCAGGCACAACAAACATAAGCAGTACTGTAGGACGACCAAGAAATCTAGGAAAAGAATTGACGGGGATTATTTACTTGTAAATCCCTTTAAGATCTTCCGGAAACTCCGGGATCTTTTGAACCGAACCGTTGTCATAAATGATCTTGTTCTTCATGGCAGGAGACCAGATACCCATCTCGGTTAAGTCATGAAGAAGATGTTTGTTCACCACCACGAATTCCCCACTGTAAAATCACTCAGTGTAAGCTGAGAAATATTAACAGTTCACAGAGACAATCGCATACAATAGAATTGAGGACATACCTCAGAACTCTACGGCTATAAATGTTAGAAGTATATGGCTCAAAACACTCATTGTTTCCCAGAATTTGGCTAGTCGAAGCTGTAGGCATTGGGGCTACAAGAAGGGAATTCCTCACTCCACTCTTAGAAATCAAATTACGAAGTGCAGCCCAATCCCAACGATCAGACGGCGTAACCCCCCACATGTCTGGCTGAAGAATGCCCTGAGATGTTTAAAAGGTTAGCCACATTTTACCTTAGTGCCCAGATGAATTCAAAGGTGCATATAACAACATGATACGAAGAACAGGAGAATCAGATATTAAGGCAACAAAGATGAATTAAAGAAGCAGACCTTGCTGACAGGGCTTCCCTTGTATGTTTCATAGGGACCCTCCGTTGCAGCTAGTTCAGAAGAAGTTTTAAGGGCATGGTAGTATATGGTTTCAAAAATTTCTCTGTTCAGTTGCTGAGCCTGAAAATTAAAGTGCAAAAGAAATATTATGGGGTATCTAATACATAGCTCCACAAGACTGAGAGAGTAGGACAAGCATACCTCTGCTGAATCAAATGCCATACCAAGCAAGATAAATGTATCAGCAAGACCTTGCACACCAATGCCAATTGGCCTATGCCGCATATTAGATCGCCTTGCAGATTCCACGGGGTAGTAACTGATGTCGATTATCTTGTTCAGGTTTCTAGTTACCACTGAAGTAATCTGTCAAGAAAAAAACAATTAGAGGATTATTGAGGTCTGTCCACAGTTCCACACTAACAACCTGGCAACTTAATCATTATGTGAAATGGGAGGCGGGTTTGATCCCTACCTCAGCTAGCTTATCAAAATCAAAATATCTATTCTTGCAATCTCTGCTTCCGACAAGCTTAGATGGGTTTGATTCAGTCAGAATACCCTGAAATCAATCCGACAAAGATGTAACTTAGAATTGAAACAGACAGAATGAAGGATAAATTTCTGTCTCATTTTCCTAACCTTAACTCTGACAAATCTCGGCAAAGCAATCGATGCAAGGTTACAAACAGCTGTTTCTGATGGGCTAGTATACTCAATAATCTCCGTACAGAGATTTGATGACTTGATTGTGCCCAAGTTTTGTTGGTTGCTTTTCCTGTTGCAACTGTCCTATTGGAAGGAAAACCAGGGTAGAAATAGAATAAATGCCAGATTTGATGCGGAACGGGACCGAGGATCACTTTAACTCAACAAAGCCAGCATCAACTACCTTAAAAACCATGAATGGATTTCCCGTTTCGATCTGGGCCTTCAGAACTTCAAACCACAGATTCTGTGCTTGGACAACTTTCTTGGCCTTCCCCTGATCAATCAAAAAAGCTTATATCGTGAATTTCTTCCAAGAGTTTCAAGTTTGTAGGTATTATAACAGCTTTTCATATAAGACCAGCATTCTTTAAGCATACATCTCTTTCATATCGAGTGTACAACTCCTCGAAATCTTTACCCCAACAATCAGCCAAACCAGGTGCTTCATTGGGGCAAAACAAGGACCAAACCCCATTGCTCTGAACTCTTTCCATAAATAGGTCAGGTATCCAAAGAGCAAAAAATAAATCTCGCGCACGATGTTCTTCCTGTGCATTAAAAAAATCAATTCTGAGTGATAAATTGTACACACAGAAAACTCAAAGGAAAAGCAGGTTTAATCAGAAATAAAAAAGACCCACAAATAAGGGAAGCATATGCCACAGCAATACCTTCCCATGGTTTTTTCTAAGATCAAGAAATTCAAAGATATCTGCATGCCATGGCTCCAAGTAGACAGAAAAAGCACCTAATTAGGAGAAAAAGAGAGAAACATTTGTGGTAAGTGAGAAATAAGATCATGTCCTGGGTGGTAAGGGAGAAATAAGAAAATCAGCCTACCCTTCCTCTTGCCTCCACCCTGATCAACATATCTTGCAGTATCATTAAACACCCTCAACATGGGCACGATCCCATTAGACGTCCCATTTGTGCCACTGATATAGCTACCAGTGGCACGAATATTGTGCACTGAAACACCAATCCCTCCAGCCGATTTACTAATGACAGCGCACTCCTTCAAAGTGTCATATATTCCCTCAATACTATCTTCTTTCATGCACACCAGGAAGCAACTGCTCAACTGCCAAATATCAACCAAATCATTCATCATTCTACAGCAAAACCAAACCAGAATTACATCGACAAAATACTCTTGCAATGCCTAATGAACAAACAGTTTATAGTGGACATACTTGAGGCCTCGGTGTTCCCGCATTGAAAAGGGTCGGGGACGCATGAGTGAACCACCGTTCAGACAACATGTGATACGTCTGGATGGCAGACTCGATGTCCTCCTTATGAAGACCAACAGAAACCCTCATCAGCATGTGCTGAGGCCTCTCCACGACCTTCCCATTGAACTTGAGAAGGTATGACCTCTCGAGCGTCTTGAACCCGAAGAAATCATAGTCGAAATCCCGGTCATAGATTATTTCACTGTCCAAAAGAGCAGCATTCTGGCACCACCCCACAAGACAACTGATCAGCAAGACTGACAAGGTTCTACAGACCTTTTCTGTGTGCCTCAAAGTAGCTAACAAAATTAAAAAACAATAGGTTAGATGCGAGTCAACCTTCATGATAATCTCAAACACATCATCAGCAATCAGAGGAGCCTTCAATCCAGACCGCTCGTTGAAATGGTTGTGCATGTCCTTAACCCTGCATTGCGTACACCAATACCAAATTATTCCTTCAAACACGTCTCAAAAGTTAAACAAAACAGGAAACACAAAACCTTACGTCTCTGAGAAAGACTTCTTCGTATTCTTGTGCAGATTCGAAACCGCAATTCGAGCAGCCAACTGTCGTAGTACAAAAACAAAAACATATAAATCCACGAGACCCTTCTCACTATAATCCACCCATCATAAAAACACAAACCAGCATGGGAAAATCAAATGACATAATCAGCCCGTGTCAAAGCAGCCAGCCGTAATCATTAAAATCAAAACTGATCGACCAATCAAACAATCACCCAGGACGGGGTTACACACGCAGGCATAATCGGGGTGGCTGGTGGTCATGGCGGCGGCAGTCTCAGCGGCCAACTCGTCGAGTTGACAGGTGGTGACGCCCTTGTAGACGCCGGCGCAGACCTTCTGGGAGACGAGGACGGGATCACAGTGGTCGGGGCTGAGGCCGTAACTCAACTTCTTGAGCCGGGCCGTGATCTTGTCGAAGCGCACAGCCTCCTGCCTCCCATCCCTCTTCACCACGTACATCCTCACTTCTGTGTCTTCGATCGCCGGACGTCTTCTTATTCTCCGTCTCCTTGGATGAACGGCTATATATAATAACAGTGGAGGAGGGGTTGGAGTTTATGGTGTGCGGCGTACGCTTTCTGGAGCGCGAGGGGAATTCGTTCCTATTTGGGGTTTGGCGGGAAGGTTGAGGAGCGGGGGTGGGGTATTGGAGTAATTTCGTCGAACAGTTGGTCATCCACCCCCAACAACGGGCTGGGCCCAAATGCTTCCTTATGGGCCTAGAAGAATTAGCTTTTCCGAGCATGGTCCCGAGCCCATTATTCTCTTTTGCTCGAGCGCTTTTCTTCCGGCCCATTATCCCCAATCCTCCACATAATCCTAAATCTTGTGATTAGAACTGCTTATGATTTTTGCTGTAAATACAATTTTGATGTCACAAAACCCTTTGGTTTTTTTCCCTTCTGTTCAAATCGTAATCCCACTAAATTAAACTTAAACCCACTATCCATCATTACTAATCACCAATCACTTCATCCTTAAAGTCAGTTTGCTCTCCCTTAATCTCTCCCTTAAATCTCTCCTTATAAACCCTAAACCCTTATAAATATACACGCACAAATGGAAAATCTTCATTTTTCACCCGTGATTTTGAATTAGGTACTAGAAGATGTCTCTCAAGGCTTCCCTTGTCCTGTCCCGCCTCTTCATAGCTGCAACCGTGCCCTCGCGTCCCGTGACCTCCCGGATGTAGTACGACCAGGGCGCGACCTTGCAGCGAGGCTTGAGGCGGGGAGAGGAGGCATGGCCGATTGCTGGACCGCTTTGGTGGAGCTGAAGTCATGCTCGAGCGAGATCGTGCTCTTCTTTTTCAATGGAGAGACAGTTATTGGTCCCGAGTGTTGTCGCACCACTGGGATAATCACGCACAACTGCTGGCCTGCCATGCTCACCTCGCTCGGCTTCACGTCCGAGGAAGGCAACATCCTACGAGGCTACTGCGATGTCGCATCGTCCCCTGTTGGCTCCCCAACTCTATACTCGACTAATCCTATGACAATCCTAAAGGTCTAGATGAAGGAATATCGGATTATCGGCCAACCCCCGGGCACACCCTCGAGCTCGACGTTCTGAATAAAATAAGATATGTTTTGCTGGATCATCTTTTATTTTCCTTGACAAAGTTCCAAGCAGGATTTAGCGGGTGGAACCTCGCGAACAAACTTATTATAGTAACAGAAATCTTGGAATTCATCGAAAATGCAAACTGAGAACGGGGTGAAATTGTCGAAAATAAAATTAATTTAATATAATTTATATTAGGGGTTTTAATTTTAATATTGAATTTAAGATGTTTTTTAATGGGGTAGATTAAGTGATTGTTATTGTGGTGTTTAGTAACGTAGATTTGTTTTAATTTGGGCAGATGAATAGTCTGATGATTTGCAGAGTGTTGCAGTGAGTCTTCCTCAAAAAATTATCAAATTGTTTTATCAAAGAGCCTAACCTTTTTCCCGGTGAGTCAACTGATTTTTCCGGCAAATTGCAGTGAGCGCCCGCCAACGTTTCCAACAAAGTGGTATCAGAGCGAGGATGTCTTTAAGCTTCTAGTATCCGCATCTTACGAAAGACAACTACGATAGTTGGTCTATCTGAGTGAAGGCGATACTCGGTTCCCAAGGTACGTGGGAAATCGTCAGCGATGGGTTTGCCGAACCCGACGAGGATGCGGAGTTGGCCCTTATTCAAAGGTTCGAGAAAAACAAAAAGAAGGACAAGCATGTTCTATCGATCATCCACCAGTGTTTAGATGATGTCGTTTTTGAGAAAGTTGCAAATGCCTCAACTTCGAAGGAGGTGTGGGGAATTCTCGAAAATTCTCACAGAGGAGTCGATAAGATAAAGAAGGTGCGGCTTCAGATTTTACAGGGAGAATTTGAAGCTCTTCATCAAGAAGTGTCGGAGTCTATTTCAGACTACTTCACGCGGGTCTTGTCTATCGTCAACCAAATAAAAAGAAACGGTGAAAGAATAGAAGACATTCGAGTGATCGAGAAAATTTTACGGTCCCTACATCAGAGAATTGATCATATTGTTGTTGCAATCGAGGAGAACAGAGATTTGGAGAATCTGTCTGTTGATGAATTAAACAGATCGTTACGGGTGCACAAGAAGATGATGAACAAACACAAGAAAGAGCCATTGGAGCAAGCCATTCAAGTCAAGCATTCGTTTGACGAAAAGGAGAACGCATTTCACTGAGGTCGCGGTCGTGGTCGAGGCCATTGTTATTCTCGTGGAGGCGGTCCAGGACAAGGCAGAAATCAAGAAGTTGAGAAAACGAACAATGAAAAGCGTCGAGAAAATTCGAGAGGTAATGGTAGAGGAAGAGAAAGAGAACGCGGACGAGGACGAGGAAGAGTCTGATACGATAGGGGGTGCGACAAATCGCGGGTTGAGTGTTACAATTGTCACAAAATGGGTCACTATGCCTGTAATTACTGGTACGCCGAGGATGCAAAAGAAGAAGTCAATCTGGTCGAGGAGAAAGAAGCGGAAGAGTCGACGTTGTTGTTAGTGCTCAACCAAGACGTTGATAGAGAAGGAAGTCAATGGTATCTCGATAACGGTGCTAGTAATTACATGTGTGGCGACAAATCGAAATTTGTGGAGTTGGAAAAAAGGGCGATCAGGAGTGTCACGTTTGGAGATGCTTCGAAAATTCAAATTGAAGACAAAGGTATCATTTTGGTTCGGTTGAAGGATGGTACTCACAAGTTTATTTCCGATGTATATTATGTCCCTAGATTGAAGAACAATATTTTGAGTTTGGGACAACTCATGGAAAGGGGCTACGAGATTCTGATGAAGGGTCGTAATCTTTGGCTACGGGATGGGAGCGCTAACTTGATTGCGAAGGTGACGATGTCGAAGAATAGGATGTTTTCGCACCCTATAAAAACCGAAGAGCCAAATTGCTTGCAAGTGTGTGTGAAGGATCCAGCGTGGTGTTGGCATATGAGGATGGGACATCTCAATTTTGGTGGCCTGAAAATGATGTCCGAAAAGAAGATGGTGAAGGGGATGCCTTTAAGCGATCATCCGGATCAATTCTATGAAGCGTGTCTTCTCGGCAAACACGCAAGGAAAAGCTTTCCGAAAGAAGCAACGTCAAGAGCGATGAAGCCGCTTGAATTAATTCATGCCGATATTTGTAGACCGATCAAGCCGTCGTCTTATGGTAAAAGTAATTATTTTTTACTTTTCATCGACGATTTTAGCCGGAAGACTTGGGTTTATTTCTTGAAAGAAAAATCTGAGCGTTTTGATTTTTTAAGAATTTTAAGGCTTTGGTCGAGAGGGAAAGTGGTTATGTTATTCGAGCGTTGAGAATCGATAGAGGGGGAGAGTTTATTTCCAGTGCTTTTAACCGTTTTTGTGAAGAACATGGTATTAGGCGCTTCCTTACGGTTCCAAGATCACCGCAAGAAAATGGAGTGGCTGAAAGAAAGAACCGGACCATCCTCAACATAGCACGGAGCATCATGAAAAATAAGAAGATGCCTAAGGAGTTTTGGGCAGAAGCAGTGGCTTGTGCGGTGTATCTCATCAATCGTTGTCCGACCAAAAGCGTGAAAGATCAAACACCCATTGAAGCATGGAGCGGAAAGAAGCCAGATGTATCTCACTTAAGGATCTTTGGGAGTATTGCTTACAAGCATGTGCCGGATCAAGAGAGAACGAAATTTGACGATAAAAGCAAGAAATTTGTGTTCATCAGCTATGACGGAAAATCAAAGGGGTACAAGCACGGGAAGATTGTTGTGAGTCGTGATGTGGAGTTTGATGAAGATGCTTCTTGGAATTGGGAAGCACAAGAAGATGTTGTCGACGGATTTTTTCCATTTTTCGATGAGGAAATTCAAGGAGAAGAAACATGGCAGCCCGTAGTTCCTCCGACGACGCCGAACACATCTCCTAGTGCATCTTCATCAAATGGAAGCTCTAACGAAGGATCACGAAGGATGATAACTATTCAAGATCTTTACGAAAATACGGAGGTAGTCGATGATGTCTCTATGTTTTGTCTTTTGGCCGAAACTACACCTTTGAGTTTTGAAGAAGCTAGTAAGGAGAAGAAATGGAGACAAGCCATGGACGAGGAGATTCGAGCCATTAAAAGGAATGACACGTTGGAACTTGCTTCTCTTCCTACGAGTCAAAAATCGATTGGTGTGTAGTTGATATTCAAGGAGAAAAAGAATGCCAAAAGTGTCGTAGAAAAATATAAAACAAGACTTGTCGCCAAGGGGTATGCGCAACGACATGAAGTGGACTATGAGGAGGTATTTGCTCCGGTTGCTCGTTTAGATACAATCATATTTTTTATTTCTTTTGCGGCACAAAGAAACTGGAAAATTTTTCAATTGGACGTGAAGTCGGCGTTTCTTAACGGTTTCCTTGAGGAAGATGTCTTTGTGGAGCAACCAAAAAGTTATATGGTGAAAGGACAAGAATAAAAGGTTTTGAAGTTGAAAAGGGCTTTGTACGGTCTCAAGCAAGCGCCTCGAGCATGGTATAGTTAGATTGATGCCTATTTTCGGGAGAAAGGTTTTGCGATATGTCCTCATGAGTATGCACATTATGTGAAGATGGATAAAAATGGAGATTGTTTGTTCGTATGCCTCTACGTGGATGATCTTATTTTTACATGAAATAATTCGAGTCTCTTTGAAGATTTCAAGAATGATATGGCCCGAGAATTCGAGATGACAGATATTGGCCTAATGTCATTTTACCTTGGATTAGAAGTGCATCAATCGGATGATGGAATTTTTGTTTGTCAACAAGCATATGTGAAGGAGGTTCTTGACAGATTCAATATGTCGAATAGCAAACCAGTGTCTACCCCAATGGAGGTCGGAGCTAAATTGTGCAAAATTAACGAGGGAGAAAAGGTGGATCCGACACTGTTCAAAAGTCTTGTGGAATGTCTAAGATACTTGACATGTACTTGGCCGGATATTCTTTTTCGTGTGGGGATTGTTAGTCGATTCATGGAGATGCCACGACGAAACACATGAAGGTGGCGAAGAGGATTTTGAGGTACTTGAAAGGTACCAACGATTTTGGACTGTTTTATTCGACGTCCAATGAATTTCAACTTGTTGGATATTGAGATAGTGATTTTACCGGAGACTTAGATGATCGGAAAAGTACAACTGGATTTATGTTTTCTATGGGGTCTAATGCGATTTCGTGGAGTTCAAGAAACAGACGATTACGGCATGCGCTTGTCACGCAATCTGGCTAAGGAGAATATTGAAGTAGATAGGCTTGACAGAGAATGAAGCAACCACGATCTTTGTCGACAACATATCTGCTCAAGCATTGGCGATGAAATCCTGTTTTTTATTATCGAAATAAACACATCGATACGCGTTATCACTTCATCCAAGAGAGTATTACGAAGAAGGAGAACAAGCTTGAATATCTAAAATCTGCCGATCAAGTTGCTGAAATTTTTACGAAGCCTATTGGAGTGGATGTTTTCAGCAAAATGAGGAATCTACTTGGAGTGATGAAGAAAATCAATTTTAAGGGGAGGTGTTGATAATAGAATTTATATTAGGGATTTTAATATTGAATTTAAGATGTTTTTTAATGGGTAGATTAAGTTATTGTTATTGTGATGTTTAGTAACGTAGATTTGTTTTAATTTGGGCAGATGAATAGTCTGATGATTTGCCCTTTAAATTCCTTTGTAATGTTGATTTCAATACAGAGTGTTGCAGTGAGTCTTCCCCAAAAAATTTTCTCAGAGAGCCTAACATTTTTCCTGGTGACTCTACTGATTTTTCCGGTAAATTGCAGCGAGCGTCTTCCGACGTTTCCAACAGAAATAATTTTTGTCTTATTTCGCAAGTACGCTGGCGTAGTCCTTGCTGAGCCTTTCAGGCAGTGGGTCAAATTGTGCTCAAAGTCGGAAAAGTGGAGGCCTAACCTCTCGATGTACCCACTCGACCACTCAAAGTCATCCATGAAAGACTATGTTAAGTTACCCTCTTACATCCACTTTGTCCTCCCTAGAAATCACAATATATATATATATATATATTATATATATATATATATATATATATGTACTTGATGATATCGCTGAGCATGCTGAGGTAGACAGAACCAGTTGATCCGCCCCGTATCGTTCAGCGAGTCCTTCAGCAGTATCGACCGGTTGAACTCACAAGTCCCTAGGCAAAACAAGAACAAGAGATCCAAGTTAGGGATCATGGTTGATTTTAAACTGTTTTCCTTTCCTCGATTGGGGGGCATCCTTCAAGTAGTTCCTAGCTTTAGCATCCCCTCCTGATGAATATATACGATCCCATAATTAACTATGACTTTTTGTGTACGTGACTGAATCTAAATCTTAAAGTGCAACGCAAACTCACTATCAGGTGTGATGTATGTTTCTCTCGTATCCTATCATTCGAGATCGAGGGAAATGAACAAAACTTTTTGTATATTTTTTGGCAAATTATCGATATTTGACCCCACTAATAGGCTAACTTTACGTTTTGACATATCGTTTAAAAAGTTTTGACTTTGGCCTTATTTCGATTTTACTTTTAGATTTGACCCCGTAACGGCCGTTACCCATAGCTGACGTGTCTGTGACGGTTCTTTTGGTTGTCTTAGGTGGTCTGACGTGTCTTTAACGTCGCCTTTTTTTACGTACGTGGACAAAAACGAAAGAAATAAAAAAGGGTTTGGAGGAGGGGGTGTCCCCGCCGGTGGAACGCCACGCCGACGTGCCCGCGGTGTCTGCCTCCTTGGGCGTCGACCCCCAGAGATCCGCCTTCCCGATACCTTTCCTCACCAAGAAATAATCGCTGGGAATTGTCCCCCAGATCCTACACCGGATCCCAGCATCAGGAAGCAACTCCTTAATCCAAATCCCAATCCCAAGAATCAAAATTAACAACGAATCACTTCCCAGACGACCTCACAGGCATCCCTCTAAGCAGAAACAGACGAAGACCCAGCCAAATCAACCAGCAAAAAAACCAACCAGAAAACATAATACCAAAGACGAAAACTAACAACCACCACATATCACGGCCAAGATCATGTGTACCAACGATAATCATTGGGAATTCACTAATGAATTTTTCCGGAAGGGGGAGAAGTGCCTCCTTTGTGAAATCCAGCGGCAGCCCTGCCTCCTGCCTCCTGTTGCGACAGCCTCAGCGATGTCGGCAGGGATTCCGGTGGTGGCCACGGCTATCCCGATCATATCCCCGTCGAATTTCGGGGAAGAACAGGTAACGTCCTCACATTCTTCTCCCTTAGTTTGCTGCCAGAACTGTGCCGCATAGGTGATGGACGAGAACGAGAGGCTTGGGAAGGAGATGCGATTGGAGACTAGGTTGTTTCTGGGACTGAAGCGCGGGAGATGCGACATATCGACGGAGCATAATCATGCATTGCAGCCTGGCCAGGAGAATGTGAAAATGGAGACACTGAATCAGGGAAACCGTTCATCAGAACCGCGAGAACCTCCTCTGTCACTCGCCCCCTGAAAAGAAAAACAACGCGGACCACTTTCGTTATCGTCGGTGATGAGGTCCTCCACCATGTCTATTAGCTCCACGTGAAAATCGCCAAGTATGCTTTCATCTAGCATGTCCGGCCTCGCCCACATTTGCTTTCTGTCTCATCAATAAGAGATGCATCTTCCCCTACGGAAGCACATGAACGAACATATGGCCGTGAAAGCACCACGTTCCATGCCTCACCACTTAGGTTAAAAATTTCGAAACTAAATTTTAACTAATTTAAAATTTTATAAAATTTGCCTAACAAAAAATAAATTTTATTTACAAGTATTCTCTGTTAAATTCAACAAAATACTTAAAAATAAAATTTTAAACTTCAAGGAAATTGTGTTTTTTTAAATTCAGTCTCTTAAACTAAAAAAATTTAGAAAATTGATCCACCAAAAAACACGTGAAATTTAATGAAGCAATTTTTAAGGATGCATAACTATCTTTATTTAAAAATTTTCATTTATATAATTTAACTTCAGAATATGTTTTAGATTGATAGAATGGTTATTATTAAATATTATACAAACTGAAATATAGAGTAAAAAATAATTTATACAGAAAAATAAAATAATACAAAATATTTTATTTTAAATTCGTTTATATTAATTTATATATTTTCATGTTTAAAATTTTCTAACAAAATTATATTTCTTTTAGTTCAAACTTTGTTCGTCTTTTTGATTCGTAACAATTGTTTTGTTAAGCTATGTTTTTCAAAGCATTTTGATCCTGTAATTATGCCAAGTAATTAGTAAAATTTGTCAAATGTTATCTTCTAAAAGTATCATATATATTTTATAATTTTTTTAAAATATATAATTTAGGTTATTTTGTTGAAAAATGAGTTAAGAGCCTTTCAAAATTGGTAAATTATTGTATTTTGGTAAATTTTAAATGATTTTCTTTAGTATTTTGTTGTTTTCTTAGTTTTTTTTTTATTTTTATATTTAATTAGATTAGTTAATTGATCCTTTGTTAATGGAATTTAGTAAAATGGAAAAGCAAATCACTTTATAAATTTTCGTTACTTTTGTAGATTTACATAAAAAAATTATAATTTAATTTGTCACAATATTTTGTAAAAACCTAAAAAAAAACATGTACGGCTCTGAAAGATGTGTGTGACTGACAAGTGATAATGTTTTGGGTCGGGCCACTGTCCATTGTTGTCCGGAGAAGGAAAAGAAAAGAATCGTATACTTTTTGAGAACACAGTCTGGGTACGTACGGGCTGTGTCGAGGGAAAAGGGACCGTGGCGGTTGACTTGTTAGCACGAATGAATTTGGACAGGTCAATATGACGCTGTGATTCGGGCATTTTTACGCTACACTTGCACACAAGACTTAGTTTTATGCCTTAAAAAATTTTACAAAATTACGAAGTATATATTTATATATATATATATTTATTTATAAAAAGGCCGCCTCTCGAACGTCAAAACCAAGATTTAAGTTATCGACAAACCCCATGTCCAATGTCATGATCGTTGCCTATCTCATTACCAGCAAGTGAGTGAGCTGACCTGTGACATCGCCGTGATAGGTTCCCTTAATATGTAGGAGTTTTGTTCCATGACGTCATTTGGCGAAATATTTCGCCAAATGACGCATCTTGCCTCAACATCCTAGCCTCTACAGCCTCAGTTTGACGACGAACACCCATATGACGATGTCGTTCCACATTACGCTCGACATCCACCCTTCTAGCTTGAACATGCGGCACCGATACATCAGACAACACATATATTTGTTTCATATTCCGTGGATTTACAATAGCAAACTTAACTAGCAACTTCACATCTTTATCCACTTTAATAGGAACAAGATAATGCTGTATGCCAACATTATTTAACGCCAGAACGGGATACCTATGCGCTATCTGTAATGAAATTGCCGATTGCAAACCGATAGCTTCGCATATCAACCGTTCAAAATTCTCGTAATTGACAAATTTAGGAATTTCTGTTCTTGATATTGAACCATTTTCATAACCAACTCCGTCAGCTCCATTGACGGTATTTCCGTTATAAAAGATCAATAGCTCAATCGACGACATTTGAATACAACACCTAAATCAATTGAGCTATCAAATTAGAACATAAAGCTTAAAAACGAATACAATTTAGTTAATATACATTTTGGTGTTACTTAATAACGACCTAATTAATTACAATAATGAAAATCTTACGATAATTATATTTTTTTAGTAGGTAATTACATTCGATAAGGTCAATTAAACACTTTCTTATCCTTTATAAACCATAACTTACCATAATTTCCATACGATAACATTAACACTAATTAATTATAATTAACCATAAATAACAATTAATTCTTATAATTAAACGGTAATTAACTATAAAAAACTTAAAATTACACTATTACCTTTAGGGGAACGGAAGGGGACGGGATGGCTCCAAAGAGGACGGTGGGGAACGGTCGGGAACGGGGACGGAAGCACGGACTCGGGAACGGAAGCACGGTCGGGGACGGAAGCACGGGCTCAGGGACGGGGACGGAAGCACGGGCTCGGAGACGGAAAACGTGGGCGAGGGGGCTTCAATCGGCTTGGAGGCGGCAGGGGGGCGGAGGGGTTGGCGGCACGTTTAACTCGGGGAGTTCTGTCTCCCCGAGTTTTTTTTTTTTTAAACCTAGCAAAGTCGGCCTTTATAAGGCCGACTTTGCCCCAGACCGCACTGAAGTCGGCCTTTGTAAGGCCGACTTTGCTCAGACCGCACTCTGGTATATTTTTTTAGTGGAAGTCGGCCTTTGTAAGGCCGACTTCAATTCTGGAAAACCAAAGTCGGCCTTACAAAAGCCGACTTCCACTTATTTAAAAAAAAAATGGCAGAGGAAGTCGGCCTTCGTTCTGGAAAACCGAAGTCGGCCTTACAAAGGCCGACTTCCTTGTGAACCAAAGTTGGCCTTTGTAAGGCCGACTTTGATGAGTTAGTTGCCGAATTATTTTCCAAGATGCGTCATTTGGCGAAATATTTCGTCAAATGACGTCATCATGGAACAAAGCTCTTATGTAGCCGCATGAACTCCTCTAGAGGTATAGAGGTCCACGTACGAACACGTGAAGATCTGGTGTTGCCCTCGAATAAAAGCTTCTGAAGCGAAAACACTTTTCTAGTATTTCCTTTTGGGCTGTTTTTTTTCTTTTTGAGATTCTACTCTTCTAGATCAATACACGCTCTTATCTCCCAATGTCCATGTTATCTAACAACCCCCTCATCAATCCCATTGAATTTATTGCCTTTTTTAAAATTCTTTCCATTCCATTTACAAAACTCTTTCCAAATGATGACGGTAACATTAATAAATTAAATTTGATTTATTCTCATTAAAATTATATTAATACGACTAATATATTTAACGCGTGAATTTATTTGAATTTAAAATTTTATTTTTAAATATTTATTTCATATTGGCAATATTCATTTGCTTTCGATATTTGCGCGCGACCCTTTAGGTACTATACACAAAGGCAAGTATAAATCCATACACAAATTTTTTTTGTCAGTCAACATATTAGGATAATGATCATAGATCATATACCACCATGAACTAATTACAGTGTAATTAAATATTTTCATCTAACCAACATCTCAATTAATTCGGTTCAAAATACATCAATTACTTGAATGTAAAACATCGTCATGGATTTTAGAGTCATTAATATCTCTATCAAGTGTCATAGATGTCTAACTCTCTAATCCAAAAGAGTGATAATTCCTATATTGACTCAACACTATTCTCTCTACGGTTTGTCATACACCAAACAATCGTATTACTCACAATCCGGTTAAAGATTGCTTTTAACGATGTCAAAGCGCGTAAACTCCATGCATAAAAAAAATAAAGACACTCGTTCATAAAAAGGATTGACCAATTATATTCAATATGTGGTATTCTCTTAGACGGGTAGTTTCTAGTAATGCTAATCTTAGGAGTAGATGTACATGTCCCTTCTAAACATCTATCTGATCAAGAACTATTTGTGGAACTTTATTATTAATAATTTTACGTATAAAAAAGTAAAATAATAAATGACAAATACTTGGCACATAAAATACACACACTAACACTATACACGCTAGATTACCTAAAAACGTAAACGTTTCCAATGATGAATAAGATTCATGTTCTGAATGAATGAGAAACATGGATACTTTGTTAATGGAATTCACTAAAATGAAAAGAATTTCACTCTAATAAATTTTCATTAACTTTTGTAAATTTACTTGGAAAGAAATTATAATTTAATTTGCCACAATATATATTTTGTAAAAAAAATTCTTATAATCCCTTAAAAAAAAAAAGTAAAACCATGTAGGACGTGGACGCAAGCTGGTCTCCGGAACCCAAAGTGTTTCAAGCCACTTAAAAAATGTATGACAGACGGACATTGTTTTATGTCGAAGATGTCAGGGGTACGGACTGGTCCAGAGGGACAACGGACGCCGATTCTGTGGCTCGAATTCGATGGTTGACTGAGGTGGAATTCCGTCGTGGAAAGCATTTTTTCTTTTTTGGCTCTTCTTCCTCATTTAGCTCCCCCGATGAAGGCCATCGCTACTAAATTGACAAATAGGTTGAAGAAATCACCATGAATTTTCATTTACAAGTATATATCTCTGAATGACCTGTTCATTTACTCAGCATTATTACATGTATTTGATACTCTCTACTTTGTTCATATCATGACGCCCGCCCGCCTGCGATTACTCCAAAATCTCACTTATTTAATTTGCAGGAAAATAAAATGTAAGGTTTAAAAAAAATTCATACAATTTTTTGGTATATTATTAATTCTTTTATATAAGTTGAAGTATAACTATGGCCTAAAAATAAATTAAGTTTTTATTGTATTTATTTATTTTAAATTTTTACTATTTTACAGATATTAAAAATAAACAACTTAAAAAGCTACTTTTTGTATATATTATAAGATAAATATTATTATAATTTTTAAAATTTGAAGTCGGGTTATTTCTCCATTAATGATCTATTCTAACATTCCATTGCCTAACTTTTTGGGAGATATATATATTTATGGTCATATTTATTTATTTATCTTTGTTTATAAAAAAGGCGGACTCGGGAACGTCACAACTAAGATTGAGTCGTCAACAAAAAAATGTCTCCTTCTTTTCTTTTCATTTCATCGGTGTCTGTATTAGCAACTTTAGGTTTGCTAATCATCCCCATCATCGCCTACCTGACATTCCTCAAACGTGGGAAGAATCCGCGACTGGATGGCGTTCAACTTCCCCCCTCGCCGCCGAGGCTTCCTATCATCGGAAACTTACATCAACTTGGGAGGTTGCCCCACCGATCCCTCTGGGAGCTTTCCAGGAAGTATGGACCCGTGATGATGCTCCACCTGGGCAATGTCCCGACCCTCGTGGTGTCCTCTGCTGAGACAGCCCGGGAGGTGCTCAAGACACACGATGCTGACACTTGCAGCCGGCCTGCATCCCTGGCCCCTGGGCGGCTCTCATACAACTACCTCGACATCGTGTTCTCTCCCTACACGAACCACTGGAGAGAGTTGAGAAAACTGTTCATGTTAGAGCTTATGAGCACGAAACGGTCTCACTTGTTCTGGCAGGCCCGGGAGGCCGAGGTGGATGCGCTCGTTGTCTTCCTGAGGGAAAATGCAGGGAAAACCGTTGAGATGAACGGGAGGCTCTTCACAATGATGGACAAGATTGTGGGGACTGTGGCATTTGGGAAGATGTACGGAACAGATCAGTTCGGTGGCAAGAGTTTCCAAGGCGTCCTTGACGAGGCGATGAACATGCTTGATGGGTTCTCAGCGGAGGAATTCTTCCCGGGATGGGGCCAAACCGTCGACCGACTCATGGGGAAGGCCTCGAGGCTCGAGGAGATCTTTGAAATCCTTGACAGGTACTACCAATATGTTATCGACGAGCACCGAAAGCCTTTGAGGACTAGCAATAAGCATGAGATTGGGGACTTTGTCGATGTCTTGCTTGACTTACAACGGGATCCGAAGAACAAGCTCGCCCTCACCAATGACCACATCAAAGCCATTCTCATGGTAAGCAAACTAATTCTCGAATATCGTGTTATGATACTACACTGAAATTTCTTTTCCCCTTCTTGTCATAGAACACATTCATTGGAGGGATTAGTACTACTGCCATCACCATTTTATGGGTGATGTCCGAGCTCGTGAAAAACCCTGGAGTCTTGAGCAAGGCCCAAGATGAAATCAGGAGCTGCATCGGCAAGAAACCAAGGGTCGAACGGGATGACATATCCAAACTGCCATATCTAAGGATGGTGGTGAAAGAAACGCTCAGGTTACACCCTCCACTGGCCCTCCTCATCCCACGGGAGACGGTTCGGCCATGCCAGATTGGAGGGTACGATGTCCCAGCAAGGACGAGGGTGCTCATCAATGCATGGGGAATTGGGAGGGACCTGAGGAGCTGGGAAAGGCCCGAAGATTTCGACCCGGATAGGTTTGAGAATGTGGAGAGGGACTTCAGGGGCCAGGACTACGAGCTGATCCCGTTCGGGGCCGGCAGGAGGACTTGTCCCGGGATTATGATGGGGATGACAACCACCGAGTTCACACTCGCAAACCTCCTATACAGTTTCAATTGGAACCTTCCGGAAGGGGCGAAGATGAGGGATTTCTCCATGGAGGAAGAAGGCGGGCTTACCGTCCATAGGAAGATGCCTCTGCTTTTGGTTCCAACTAGGTACAACTAATCTAAGGATTTTCTACTTGAACTATGCGTAATAATCGTACAATCACCTCCAAATATTCCTAGGATTGTTTTGTACTGAGATCAGTACCATCAGTGTGAGAAGGCTTGGTGTGAATGTTTTATGACAGCAATAAAAGACGATGGGTTGAGTTTATTAGTTGTGATATACGCAATAACAACTATCAAGGCGACATCAAACGCTGTCTTATTGAGAGGGACCCGTGTCCAGTGTCATGCGCGTCGCTTCTCTTATTACCAGCAAGTGAGCGAGCGCACCTGTGACATTGTCGTTATAGGCTTCCTTAATATGTTAAGGCAGACATTTTCAGAATCTGGTGTGAAGCAATGTCTACGAAGATTGCGAGGAGGGCTTCGGGATCAGAGTACATGGGCGATTGGTCGCCCTCAAGGTCATAGACTTTGCTCCCGGGGAAGTTCTGGATCCCCCAGTGTTGGAATTCCGTCGAGATCCCTCTGTCCTGCTGGCACAAGATGAAAACCCTCAGGATGGATCCATAGCCTTCTTCCGTGAAGTTCTCCCTTATTGATAACGGTTCAGGGGAAAACGTCCCCAACCTTATGCTCTCCATCACATATCGATAGTCATAGGAATAATCGTTGCGAAATCTCTTGAAGCTAGTGATATGTGGCAAAAGAAGTAAGGCGAACAAAACTGAGGACATCTCGAATCACGACAAATATGCTCCCAACTCGAGACTTTACCTACACCGACAAGTTGTCGAGCATCTGAAAGTAGTACAAATCGTGCAATCGTGGAAACTCATCTCATCGTGGCTGAGTTGAAAGGGATGGTCTCTGATGGTCTCTGGCAAAAGCTAGCCCAACTTGATCGTGGATATTGCATGCCTGCTTATACTGTAGCACAAGAATTCGCAATCCTCCCAATCACTGAACACCTCCATGTACGTCACTTTAAAAGTCAAGAGCATGTTAGATTAATCCGATTCTGATTATCGAAATGCCTGGGTAGCCGGCTTAGGACAATTATGCAGCAGACTGTAAATTTTCAATGACATAAGACGTCCTATGGCTAGTGTCCGGCGACAGCGTATTGAGGAACACCTCGAGCTCAACCTTCTCAGGGTACTTGTCCATCGCGACGACGGCGTTGATGCCGCCAAAGCTGAGGCCGACGAGGATGACCTTCTTGCCATCGGGGAGGGCCTTGAGCACATACAGCAAAGGGGTACTGTACTGGTCGGCAGATGCAACACTCTCGAAGGGCCTAGGGTCGTCGCCAGAGGCCTCGAGGTCAAAGGTGGTGACCACATGACCGGCCGCCACAGGCTTGAACTTGTCCCAGATCCACTTGCCGCAGAACGCATTGTGGATGATCACGGAGTGCTTGGGCGCCATGATTGCCCAGCTAAATGTTTCCTCTTGATGAAAGTCGCTACTCCTGAAGTCATAAATGATGATGACCAAAGTACATAACCGCGATCACATTCGGATATGATCTTCGCTGCATCAAAGTTCAAATGGCCCGCGCGTGCGGAAGTCGTCGTGGTACACTTTCTTATTTGTTTTCATTTCTTACTATCATCCCATCAGGAACCAAAACATGTCTCGGTTTTATTAACTAACTGCCCCTCGAATTATAAAAACCTAATAAGATTGGAGCTCTTGCGTGCTTTCTCTTCCGAAATCATTATAAACTAAGGCCACACAACTTTCAGACTAGTCCAATCTTACTATGAAACATTGCACATCATAGTACTATTAGTACTATGAAGAAATCGTTGGGTGAAAGTGAAAATGTGGAGAAAATTATTGTAACGTCAAAATCACTTGGAAGCCAATCTTCTATAATTTTGGGCAAGGGGAAACGAAGACTTGCAATTGCATCTCATCATTGTTAAGGATCACACAAACACCGAGCCAAATAGGCTGTCAAATTTGTTGACTGGGAAGTTGGGTTTCGATTGAGTTGTCTGTTCATCTGGCTTGAGCAGTCACCACATCCCACGTTTAAGCGCCCCCACCCCCAACGCCCCTCCCCCTGTCCCCCCCACCCCCCCCCATTAGCCTCTACAACTGCAACTGCAATGAAAGGACTAGAAAGCTTTCCCCGTGTTAGAAAATGGGGATGATTAGGTTTCAAAATAGAGCAAGTTGACACTAATACACTAAAAAATCTGCCTCGTACAAATATTGACAATAATTGTTTTGATTAAGAAAAACCTTGAAATGAAAAACAAGAATGAAAAGAACAAAAGGCAAAAGGAAATACCGAAAGCATCAAACACCACAAACCCCACTCCTTTCCCTACTAACTCAAAAAGACGGAATACCCGAACCCATCCCTCAGTCACCCTCCCACAAAATTACAAAAAAAAAAAGGGACGACCGGGCCTCAGTCGTTAAGCTTGGCTTCTCCAAGACATGGGAGGAAGAAAGCGGAACAAGGACAACAACACCAATGACGATGACAACAACAACAACAACAACAGTGAGAAGCAGATCGCTACGCCAACCTATGCATGCCGACCAACTCTTCTGTCGGCTTGACTCGACATCAAGCCTTTTTCATCCATCATGTGCGAACCCAGAGTTTCATATGTCACAACACGAAAACAAACCAGGGTAGGAAAAACCAAAGTCCCAACTACTGCGGGAGATTTGACTCACCCAACCATGAAACTTGCTCGACTTAGAAGCACTTCCTGTGGACGATGGACGGGCCCGACTCGTCATACTCGCCCTTCGAAATCCACATCTGAAAGACAAGGAAAAAATTAGGTCAGAGAAGATGGGGTAAAAAAACAAAAGACCCTCTTTTGCAGCTCAAGAACTAAGTATTCACCTGCTGGAAGGTGCTAAGAGATGCAAGGATTGACCCTCCGATCCAGACACTGTATTTTCTCTCAGGTGGGGCAACAACCTTGATCTTCATGCTGCTTGGGGCAAGAGCAGTAATCTCCTTGCTCATCCTGTCAGCAATACCCGGGAACATGGTGGAACCTCCACTGAGGACTATGTTTCCATACAAATCTTTCCTGATATCCACATCACACTTCATGATGGAGTTGTAGGTAGTCTCATGAATTCCAGCAGCTTCCATTCCAATCAATGATGGCTGGAAGAGGACCTCAGGGCAGCGGAATCTCTCAGCACCAATCGTGATCACCTGACCATCAGGCAACTCGTAGTTCTTCTCGACTGAAGAGCTACTCTTGGCAGTCTCCAGCTCCTGTTCATAGTCAAGGGCAACATAGGCGAGCTTCTCTTTCATGTCGCGGACAATTTCCCGCTCGGCCGTTGTGGTGAACATGTAACCCCTCTCGGTAAGGATCTTCATGAGAGCATCAGTGAGATCACGACCGGCAAGATCAAGACGGAGGATGGCATGGGGAAGAGCATAACCCTCATAGATTGGCACAGTGTGACTCACGCCATCGCCAGAGTCGAGCACAATACCTGTTCAAGAAGAAAGGCGATCGGAAATCCAATAACCATTCAATACGGTAAATTTCAAACTTAGGAGGAACATTTACCCACCAGTTGTACGGCCACTAGCATAGAGCGAGAGCACAGCCTGGATGGCAACATACATAGCGGGCACATTGAAGGTCTCGAACATAATCTGGGTCATCTTCTCTCTGTTAGCCTTGGGGTTGAGGGGTGCTTCTGTAAGGAGAACAGGGTGCTCTTCCGGAGCAACACGAAGCTCATTGTAGAAGGTGTGATGCCAGATCTTCTCCATGTCATCCCAGTTGCTGACAATTCCATGTTCAATTGGGTACTTCAAAGTAAGGATACCTCTCTTGGACTGGGCCTCATCACCTACATAGGCATCTTTTTGTCCCATTCCAACCATCACTCCAGTATGCCTAGGTCGACCAACAATACTTGGGAAGACAGCCCTTGGAGCATCATCACCAGCAAATCCAGCCTGCATGTCGTCAGGAAAAATCAGGATAGAGTTTGAAAGAAAATAATTCACATTTTCATAAGTAGCCGCTAGAAAATAATAGTAGTACCTTGACCATTCCGGTTCCATTGTCACAAACGAGGGGCTGGATATCTTCGGCATCTGCCATCTTCTATCTAGCCTACAAACACCAACACCGCATTTAAAATCAGTTCCCGTTATTGAATCAACAAGATTAATGATCCAAACAGCTCCACGGTAGCCTGACTATGACACCATCCAAATCACACATTCTTTTTAAAACCAAATACAAATAAATGAATCATGGTAATAAAGTTCTTCACGTTGATCAATCGTACCAACATTTATTGTTGAGAACCAACCATGGGGACCATCCAAAAGCAAAACAAAGGCAAACCAATCACCGTCACCCATCCAAAAAACGATCTGAAAGCTAGTTCAGCATGCAGCAGAAACTAACCCCATCCGAAAAACAAAAACGAACCAACCAAACAGGCAGATCTCATCACAAAAAAGCACCGAATCGGCTGACGAATGACGTTTGCCTTAATACAAATAGAATCCAAGAAATCCAGCGGCTAGGGACTTCCCAGACCAAAACCATCCGGATCTAACAACAGCACAACCTCCACGAAGATCGGAGCCAAATAAATCGATTCGCATCGCGAGAATCGAAAATCACCACTAAATAGTTCCTTCTCTAAAGAGAATCCAGTCAGAGAACGACCGATTGACAAAACCGGTAGCAGATCTAACGGGCGATCGAACAGATCTGAGATCTCTCACCTCTCGGAGACGACGGAGGGGAGAAGGGGAGGGTCGGAGGAGATCTTGACGAGGCGGAGGTGACGACGACAACGTGAGGAGAATGAAGAGATGAGATTCCTGACGACGGTGTTCTTTATGGGCCGTGAAAAGGGGGGAGGAGAGGGGCTAGGATTCAGTGCGGGAGGGGGTTGTACGGTCCTTACCGTAGGGAGTAGGCGTGAGCTGTCGCGGGTTGGGCTGCGTTGGCGGGAGTTCGTTCTTTCTAGTTTAATTGCATTCTTAATATATTGTAAAAACTCGTCCAATAATTATAAAAATATCAAACTTCACCTGCCGTGCATTTATCTACCAATAACAATCCTTTTGACATGACATTTTTATTTTTTTTTATATAAAACTTAACAGATGAATGTTATGAAGACTTAAAGGTTATATGACTAAGCCTACGATAATAAATTATTAACGTGTCGGGACAAATCTTGAAAAGTAGATTAGATATTTACTATGGTCCCCCCTAGGATTTAGTATTTATTATTGTATTGAAATGGCTAAATAATAACTTAGACACTGCAAGGGAAATCAACTTTGCGGGCGCGTTCTTGTTTTGGTATAAATGGGGAGAAATTAAAAGGTTAAGAAAATTAATTTTAAATAAATAGAAATAATAAATACATGTTTTTTTTAAAAAAAGAAGAAGTCGTACGTTCAAATATGAAATGGCTTTTCCAAAATTCTCGTTTAATAAAAATAACAAATACACAAGAAATCGAGTTCGAAAAACTACTAAACCTTTTTTTAATAATTTTGAAAATTTTAAAATAAAAACAATGAGAACTATCATTTCTTAATTAAACCAAACGGGGGTCTCAATTCGTTAATATGTTAATACGTTATTGTTTCTTTCGCCACGTCAAAAGTATAGATGAATGGAACCAATTCATGTGCATTTCCCTTCTTTCTTTCTTTTTCTTTTCTATGAGTCGTGTAATTAGTTATTCAGACTCTGCATTCAAGTGTTTCGGGACGCGTTCTGGTATGTCGACGACACTACTAGGAGGCCCAGTAAGATTATAATTGGGCCGAGGTAAAACCCCGGGCTGAGATAAACCCTAACGGAACCTCCGCCAGTGTTGAGCTCCTCCGAAGCTTCCTTTTCCTGATCTTCTCCTCTCGACCGGCCTCGGCGTGCGTTTTGCCGTCCCTTCTGCTGCGAGGGACCGGGAAGAGTGTGGGATGACGAAGTTCAGGAAGCTCGGTCGGCACGCCGCCCACCGGATGTCCATGCTCAGGTCTCGTCCCCCGCCTCCCCCCCTCTCTCCGCGATTCTGCGATCTCCGGCGGCTGATTTTTCGTTTTTATTTTTTTGGTGTTCAGGACGATGGTGTCGCAGCTGGTGAAGCACGAGAGGATTGAGACGACGGTCGCTAAGGTAATGCGCGAGGGATGTGATGGATTCATTCTGTGTCGTCGTTTGTTGATTACGGACGATTGGTTGGTGAAACGGATGTTTGATTTAGGCGAAGGAGGTTAGGAGGCTGGCCGATAATATGGTGCAGCTCGGGAAGGAGGTACTTTGATATTCTGAGAGAGATTCCTGGGTGTTTCTGTTCTGATTTGCTCGGATAACTTACCCCCGACAGTCTGAATTCAGGTGATGTGATCCGATCATCTGTTCTGATGTTGCAGGGTACACTATCGTCTGCCAGGCGTGCGGCGGCATTTGTCCGTGGGGACGACGTACTTCACAAACTGTTCACGGAATTGGCCTATAGATACAAGTAATTGAGGAATCTAACTGTTTTTTTATTAAGTTTTCCAGTATTGTGACTAGGCTGTTTGGCGCCGACATTGCATGATTGGGTATCCTCTTTTGCAGGGACAGAGCAGGCGGATACACGAGACTGCTGAGAACACGTATACGAGTTGGTGATGCTGCACCCATGGCTTATATCGAGTAATAGCTTAATCCCCTGCTTTTTTACAATAGTTTGAGAGTCCTGTTTTGCTCTATTTTTTCCTTAAATCTAATTTTGTCTGCTGCTTTCGAAGAATACCACGTGTTCCTTCTTTGCTTGGTGATTGATTCACATTGTCCTCGCAGATTCATTGACAGAGAAAATGAACTCAGACAGTCGAAACCACCCGCCCCTCAACCACCACAGAGAGCCCCTCTCGATCCGTGGACTAAATCCAAGCTCAGCACACAATTTGCGTCTCCAAAAGAACATAGGACTTCCAGCGGGGAGGATACCCCCTGATTCAGGCTTTTCAAGAGGTGGTTGATTGTGTTTGCATAGGACCCCAGGGATTCTCCCTGGGTGATCTTGCCCGCAAACTGCTATCCAGTTGGCTCCGGTGACAAATAACGTGCAGGTATGGGGCGAGTGATTGTATTTTACAAGTATGGGGCGATCACACGTTGTCCTGCCACTTTTTACAAGGAGGAAAGGGAAAGGAAATTCAGCTTGTTGCATCCTTTTTCAATGTCCATGAGAAGTATTTCCATAATGAGTTATATTGGGATGTCCACATTTCTTGCTGAAGTCGAGCCTGGGGTTAATGGTGTAGTTGCGGGCATATATAAATATAATCGCCTGGCCAAACATTTAGTGGGGCAAACCTTTTCTGTAGTGGAATCGAGCAAGTTGCCTCTATGGCAGTGCGGTCCTCACTTCTGGAATTTCCATGTTAGGTGGTAACACCAAATTTAGTTCCACTAAAGTATGTAGTTTTTTTAGCATGGTTCCCGAGTCCTGCAAAATATCATGATTATCTTTGTAGCCGGCCAAATCAGGCCGAGGTCGGAATCCACTCATCCCCTTGGATGAAGTTCTGGATGGAGTACGCGTTCGCGTGCTCGGCCGGAATCCGGCTACTCCATTTTACTCTACCCGACATATCGGACCCGGGACCCGAATTCCCAAACTCCCCATAGTACAGAGTCTTCAGTGCGAAGGCACCATTCCAAGGCATCCAGCCTTGGGGCGTGATAATTGACTCAAGGATGCATCCAATGAAGACGGTCCTTGAGTACTCCTTCCATGGCCTGCCTAAATAGTTCTTATGCACCTGGGGTTTGCTTTTGTACAAAGCCATGTAGTCATCGGTGCCGTTGATCAAGCAGTTTTGGAACACAAACCCAGTCGTCATGGCTGGATCGGTCCTCCCGTGGGCCGTGATGGCGTTATTCTCGCCTTTCTCGGGTTTTAGCTGCCGTGGCCGAATGAGGACTGTACAGTTCTCAAAGAACGAAGCTGACATGCCGAAGATGAAGTCGACGTTGCCCTCGATCCGGCAAGACTTGTAGTATTGGCGAAGGGTGTCGGCATAGAGGGTGTCCTGGTTTCCAAGGAGCTCACAGTTCTCAAGCATGGAGAGGTCGCTGTCCGATCGGAAGGCCACCGCTTGGTGCGCATCGGGGCCAGCCGTGTTTTGAATTGTAATTCCGCTTGCCATAAACCCATCTCCGAGAACACCTGCAAAACCATATTCCTGCTCATACTTCAGCTTATGACAGGATCTTTCTTGAGTTCTCTATACGGCTGGTGTTGAAGAGTTGGCTTACCGACTGTGGCAGAGGTGTAGGTCGTGACTCCAACCTGGCCGGCGTTTAACGACCCCGTAATGACAGTTCTGCCGATCCCGTCGCCTAAGAACACAACGTTTTTCTTCTCCCGGGGGACCCGCACAATCTCCTCATACACCCCTTCGTTAATCTTCACCACAAACTTCTTTCCTGCCGCGAGATTGTCCGGGGCAGCATCAACGGCCTCCTGGATCGTTGTATAACATCCGCCGCCTCCATCCTTGCATACCACGACATCAGGCGTCAACCCCGTCGGGACGCCGCCCTGGGAACTCGACCCAGAAGAACCTGAAACCCCATCTTCCCAGAACCCAGCCCGCTCAGTCGCAGGTGGCTTCCACATGGACATATCATTCCCATACAGGTCGTAACTCATCACCATACTCAACGCATTGCTCGTGATCATGGTCAGCGTGTTAAGGAACGCCATGGTCTCGTTCACCATGGCCGTATCATTAACATACTTGAGCCCTGACCAACACGCATACTGATACACCAGCGCGGCGCTCAGCCAGGCCCTGACGTCCTTGATAGTCACAGGGCCCCCGCGACGCAAAGCCTCGGCAGCCATCCCAGTCCTATAATCGGAGTTGTCGAGGACCTCAAGGCAGGTCATGGCGGCAGTCGTACGGTTAGGATTACCGGAGGAGGAATGGAGAATGGAGGTGACCATCTCCTGGGCGCGGTGGAGATTAAGGGAAGAGAGGGAGATGGTGGAGGCGATGAGGTCAGGGGCGGAGGAGGAGTTGGAGGGAGGTGAGCAGAGGTTAGGGAAACGGGTGGCGCGGCATGGGGAGGAGGAAGAAGTAAAAGAAGAAGAAGAAGAGAAGTGGAGGGAGAGGAAGAAGATGGAGAAGAAGAGGAAGGGGACAGCAGCAGCCATGGGTTGAGGGAGTGAAGTGGGTTCTGGAATTGTTAAGGGGAAGGGATGATCGCTCATTGGTGCGGTTTTAGTAAGTTGTCGTCGCAGGTGATATTCGAGTGGTGGGTTGGGGGGTTCACGAGAAAGGTAGAAGCCTCTTTGGGTGTCACGGGGTCGTGATGTTTGATCATTTTTATTAAATTCATTTTAATAAGTGGGACTCGTAACGTAGAAGGGAGGAAGAAAGAGGAGGTTACGAGCAACAGTGAGTTGCCCATTCTTTCCCAACACCGAACTGCCACGTAATGAACTTTTGGGACATTCTCTCATTCTTCCCGGGGGGAGGAGGGGCATTCGTAGCCTTTTCCTCCTCTCGTGTCATGTCCCGACAATGGATAAAACGAATGGATTTAATTAGTGTGGACAGGGACAAGGGGGGGTGTCTTGTGGGTCTTTTTGTCTTGTCTCGTTCGTTGGGAAGAAGAGAATGGGGCGGTGGGAATGAGTGAGGCTTCACAGTCCACATATAATAACAATACCAATGACGATTGATAAAAAGTATAAGCATGTCATACCTAAAATTAGTTATATTTATCTTTTAAAATTTTTCACGAGGATAAATCTAATAACTTAGATCATGTGGACCGCAATAGCACTACATTTCCGATTGTTTGTTTGGTTTTAAAATTGAAAAAGTTAGAAGTCTGAAATGGGCCCAAAATAGGGCCTGTTCTTTGTGGTAACGAAGATCATGGGCTTCGGACCCATTAACACTAACGGGCTTTAATTTGGATGGGGGAGGGGGGAAATTAATTCATCAGCCCAATCTTTCGTACCCGTAAATAGAATGGCTCTTCATATGGGAGCAGAAATTCCTTCGGACACTTCAAGAAAACCGAGTCAGAAGGACTTGCTTGACTTATCTCGATTCAGCTCAGTTGAAGGCGGTCGAGCACTCGGGGACTGACCTGGGAGATTGATAATCATCTCTATGACGAAATGGACAGAATCCCCATCGAGGACTTATTATCTAGCCATGCGTAGATATGGAACCCCCGCCAAGGCAAGTCCTCACCCCCTACTTTCAAAGTTCTCTCCCAACTCGCACGTTAATCCAGAAAGCTCGATCTGTTAGGTGAAAGCGTAACATACTATATATTTTTATTTTCAGCAGTTATAACGTGTAACTTGCTTCGCCACACAACTATGCTTGGAGGCACCAAGAGCTGGAGGTGAACTAAAACCATGTACATACAAAATGAATGAGGAAGAGATTCATAAGAGCGGGGGGGTTATGATTCCCAATGTTTGGAAAAAAAAAAGAGGAAGCCTAGCAATTGATGGTGAGATGAGATGAGAGGAGGTGGGGGTTGCTTTCCAAACAACCACTTTTGGGTCCGACCAAAGCCATTGCCCGTACTCCCTCTCTTCTCATCCCTCTTTTCCTCCCTTCATCCAAAAACCAAACCTCATCTCAATCCCATTTTCATAACAGAGAAAAGAAAATGAATATCCCAACAAGAGCAATGATTTCGCGTGGATGGATTCTCCCAGGTGACCATTTCATGCAAAACTCATGCCGTTCGGCTGTTTTGTTTGCATGTCGTATTCATGATATGTCGCCGGCAGGAAAAGGAAGGAGGGGGGATAACGTCGCTATTGCGAAGAATCCTGACTCCGAGGTGGTGGTGGTGATGGGGGCTTTGAATTTCATGAACCCTTCAACATCCCAACTTTTCATTTTCACATCGCAAACACGCAAAAAAATAGAAAAAGAACTCCAAGTAGGGTTTTTAGTATGTATGGGGGCGTGTCGCACAGAACTGTAAGCAAATTATCGTTGTAGTAAATGTGATACATTGAATTAGAATCATGTTTGCTGTTTTGTAGTCCTCCTTCAATTATGAAGATAACTGATTCTAGTTATTGTAAATATTAATCGTTCGGAACGCTTCTTCCTGCTTTGGAGAATGTTTGTCTCTTTTAACGAAACCCTAGTCCATCTCTTCATCCTGTTGACAAGTTTCTCGTTCGTTTTCAAGCTTAAACCTATTAGGGAGCGAATGTATACGTCACGTATCACCACTAAAACCCTCTAATTGTTGTTGTGAAAGGCTAGTAAAAGGGGTACGGGATAGTTTGTTGAAAGAGGCTTAAGCCGTGTGGGAGTTTGATAGATCTGTGACGACACACCAACGTCGAACCCTCGTGACTATCTGGGAAAGCCAACACTTACGATGATATCAGAGAGAACGACCCTTTTCCCTTCGAAGTTCCGTGGACGTGGAGGCCACGGAAACGCGTCTTTGACGACATAGACTCCTTTTGGGCCTACAGTGCATTTGAAAGAAACATGGCTGATTATGAGCTCTAATCGCTCGATCATGATGGACGATATATGGATTGGACATTCAAAGGCTCACAAATGTCACTTGGTGGATGAGACCTGGTCCGACGAGGGCAAGAAGGAAAAGGTAAAAGATTCGGGGTACTAAGATCAGTGTTGAAAAGCTTATTGAGAAATCAGAGAATGAAACCAACTATACAGAAAAAATGGTAGCTACAGATCAGTGTTGATAACGTATATAAAGAACGAAATCAAACTCTAAAACGATGAGAAGATCTTTTCTTGAGTATTACAGTTGATTTCGTAAGAAATTCGATAGTTAAGCATACTCACATTGAGATCAATACCTTCTGTACAGCACGTTAGTTTGATATAATGCATCTCTAAAACTTTAAAAGAAAATACAAGGCCTAAACAAATCTCTCTTTATCTCTTAATCTTCCATTTGCCTTTGCCTATTTCCATCCCCATCTTCTCATCTCTCCTTGTGTTTTTCTTACTTGAAAAGAAGAAAAGAAGAGAACCAGTGCATTGTGTCGTCAGCCCAACCCTCTTTAAAAGAAACTCCAATCTAAAACATGGAACGTTCCTTGCAGTTCTCTCATTTTCTTTTCTCAGAAAACAAATTAGGGGTTTTGGTTGATTTCTTAGGGTAACAATGGAGGAATTCTACCGGAGAAAGATGATGAGCATGAACGACACCTGGGGGGATATTCCATTAGGCATGGAATATCAGAGTGATTATGCTCATGGTTTTAGTGATCAAATGATGATCCCGCTCGGTAGCGCCTCTCCGCTTCAGTCTTCCTTCCTTGCTCAATCTTCGCACCAACACCTGCCCCCGTCCTCGACAGAGATCGTTTCCCCAGCCCTCCTGCTGCCCAACAATGTGAATTACACTGCCGGTGCCGGTCTCCACCAACTTGAGGAGGTTGGGAATGAGGACGAGCCCGAGGAGGAGCTCGGGGCCGTGAAGGAAATGATGTACAGGATTGCGGCCATGCAGCCCGTCGACTTTGACCCTTCGAAGATCCGCAAGCCGAAGCGGCGCAACGTGAGGATAAGCGATGAGCCGCAGAGCGTGGCGGCGCGGCACCGGAGGGAGAGGATCAGCGAGAAGATGCGGATCCTCCAGAGGCTCGTTCCCGGAGGAACGAAGATGGACACGGCGTCCATGCTCGACGAAGCCATCCATTACATGAAGTTCCTCAAGAGGCTGGTCAGGACGCTGCAGTCCCCCTCGAAAGACCAAAACAGTGGCCACCCACTGCGGATCCCGAGCATCCCAATCCTGTTCGGCGATCACTGTCAGATCCCGCCAGCCAGCACCACCACTGCGGCATCCTCGAGTCTGTTTTCCTCAATGGAATTATTACACCCGGTTCCTCAGCATTCCATCAATTGGAGCAGCAATGACGGAGGAGAAGCCAACCTATACTTCAACAACGAGGTAAACGGAGATCCGTAGCGACTAAAACATGCACATGAGGTAGGAAGCGTCCTTTCGTAAAACGTTTTAGGGCATACATAATTCTCGTATGTGTGTAAGAGATTATTAGCTCTGGCGGTTTGTAATAAAAAAATTTAATGTATAGTTTCGCATGACCTATAATATATAATCATAAGAGTAAGGTGTGTGTAAATTTCAGCAACGATTCAAATTGATTGCACTGTGAGTGAAGGAGAGGGAAGAAGTTGGTTTCTGGTATTACATATTTCCTGTTCTGAGTATAACTTACATCTACATGATCAAAGATTATAATACTCAAAGCATTTTTATCCTTAAGAACCTGAAGAGGGTAAAGAGTTTCTTGGCTTACTTGCAACCCTTCCTGACAGTAAATTTTGAAGCATAGACATTCGGAACCTCATAAAGTTTCAGATCGACGGACCGCAAGGCCAGCCTGCCGCCAAAATTAAGTCCAAAGTATATAGAACATGAAAGACAAAAGGAAAAATAATCAGGACTCTTCATCACATGGCTTAACTCCATGTCCATAAGTCAATGAGCCAGGAAGCAAGGGAGTTGAAAGCAAGCAAAAAGAAACGTTCCTAGTAAGGATTATATCTTGATCTTTAAGTACATACAAAAGATAATTATGACCACAACACGCATTGCAGTCATGTAATCCACTCCACTTTTCATCTCCGTTTGCCATTTCCAACTATGCATCCCCTCCTCTCGAAGCATCATTGACCCTGTCAAACCAAACTATGCATAATGTCAATTTCGATTCTGAAGCAGTGAAATAGTATACCACGGTTCCACTACATACCTATGTCCCACTTCGTGGCAACAAAAAGAAGCTCGATCCTATGTAGACACAAGAGATGGATAGGTTATTCTATGAGATCGCCGTTGGCATGATGCGCCTCCTTGATTGATCCTTTGGAACAGAACTCCCTGCTGTCGAAGGTGTTACATCAACTTCTTGAGACGTTCCCTGTTGAGGCTCCGGAGTAGAATCCGGGGTTGCATCAATCAACATATCTTCTTGTTTGTCATCGTCTGCCACTGTTGGGTCATCGCTTGTGATTTTCTCCTCTAATGAACAGGACATGACACCTAGTAAAGCAATGTTTCAAACACGACTGAAAATTAGAAGTGTAGGCAAAGAAGGCAAGTGAACCTGAAGAGTTGATAGGAGACCCCAGTTCCTCATTTTCGAATTCCAACAAAGTGCAGTATCCATCCTGTGAGGAAAGTGCTAAAAATCGTGCATCTGGTGACCTAGCATTGATAGGAGATTAGGAATCAGCCTAGCAAAAAGAAAAAAAGGTAAGGTCGTTGTCCATCCAACAGAGCGAATAAATCTTAAGATGACTTACCAGGCAATGTCGCTTATGGATGCATAATGAATTCCTGCCATGATCACGATAGGGGCGACACTTTCTGTGTCGTAGATGTACAAGGAATTCAACGTAGCCAATGCAAATATAAGTCGATAAGGTAGCTTGAAAAAACCATCTGCTCAGAAAATAGCACGTTTCAGATTTTCTCCGACTAGAAATCTTTGCAATTAGTTGAAAGACCACTCTGCATGCTATACCGGGATTTGATCCGCGAAGACTAAACACCACTGGACAAAAGCAACATGCTACAACTGCTTTGCTAGCTCCAGGCAATTGGATGGCGGGTCTATCATCAGAGAGAACGAATGCGTTAGAAAAGTGATGATATTCCTCCGGGTAATATAACTTCACTAGGGTCGTTTAGATGTCCATAAGGAAGACGCTATTCTTTGTAAAGAGAGGAAAGAAGAAGAACCTGACAGCAGAAGCAGCGAGAACATATAGCATGGCACCAAAAGCCAACTGGTGGTGATTTTACAAACTTACACGTTTGGTGACATATAGGACCGACGCTTTAGAAATGGAAAAGAAAGAGCTTATCTCTTGCCTTGAGAGATCTCTCCTGGAAAAAATGTATGTGGTGTTCACAGGTTCAGAGTTGGATGACAATCTGTAGGAACCTGCAGCGAAAAGAGTGGAGCAAGCAGAAAACCATTCAAAACAAACCTTCCAAGTGCATCACTTCAGAAGCACCCAGCAACTTCTTAACAAATACTCGGTGGAATTCTTTCTAAACAAGGGAAAAGTCTGATTTTTGTGGATCCTTTCTCTTCATGAATATAAAGGGTAAATCCACATGAAGAGCGGCATAGAATCCATGATAATAAACGGTGTCTACAGAGCTAAATCATATAGCCATATTGACCTCGAGCATGGCTTCAGAATAGTATTCCAGGCAGCCAAACAGAAGATATGAATAGTAAATGGTCACTAACATAAGTAGAACTCACCGGCTGGTGCAAGGAGAAATGATCCATCTGGTGCCCATGCAAGCCTCCGGAAAAATGATGGTAATGTCTCATCATGGAAGAGGTTACTTTTAGCAGCCTGACGTAAGAAGCAATGTAGCTAAGAATGATATGTTTAAGACGAATACAATGGTCTAGTAAAGTAGCGGACAAGCTGTCAAAAAGGGTGCGACACCAAACGGAGGACTCGACCACCTTCCACAACCCCCCGGACTTTGTGTTAGATCTGATGCATGGAGATTTGTCATGGCATGACACCTATGGTGTAACGAACGCTTAATCTAATCTATCGAACTCCATTTCTACCAAAAAAAAAGTCGTACTCTCACCCCATCATCATCTCCTTGTGGGTCCATCTTGCAAATGACATGTTGACAAACATAGTTGGGCTTCTCTACTCCTTTTCCTTTAGAAAGGGCTTTATTGGCATATATTCGACAAGTTCTGTCTGAACTGATTGAGGCAACAAACTTGGACAATGGATCCCAAGCAACCCCTTGGACATAATGGAAATGACCGTCCAATATCTGACAAACAGACCCTGAAAACCGACAATTTACAGATAGAACATCAAGAATCACTTCCAATTTGAAGGATCAACGGCCAGTTACATCCATACCTTTACTAATATCCCAAATGATGCAGGAATTGTCCACAGATCCTGATAGGAGAAACCGACTATCCTTAGACCATTCCATGTCCAAGACATCCTTCCGGTGAAATCTAGCTTAAGAAAGAATAGGCCACTTTCAATGACAAATTGACAACTGGTATCGACAATTTTTGGAATGTCTTTTAAAGATCATTCGAGTATGCCATATTTTCGAAATAAAACCATTAGTCAACAAATAACGAAAAAAACAGGCAGGGAAAGAACATTCCGGTCCAGTATGAAGGACTGTATTTGAGATGGACAATTTAAAAGGGTAGCACAGTCAAACTCAATCAAATTCTTGCCAACCAGGGAGAAAACAATACTAATGTCACCATAATATAGCTGAAGGAAATTCGCATTTTGTAAGTCTTGATATAAACAATGAAGGATAGTTCTTACAATAATGTTTTGAGGACTTTCCATGTTTCCCCTGCTTCAACAACATGTGATTTCCAAAGGATCAGCTCTCCACCTGAATTGCAAGGTCTGAAATCAGTATGGCTGAAAAAAACTTAGGGCAACCATGCCGACATGATTGTTGCCAGAAAATCAGGGAAAAAAGCCACAGATACTGATGTCGAACATACCATCGGCGCCGGAAGCAAGGAACTCTCCTGCATATTTTGAAATGGCATAAGTTCTAGATGCTCTAAAGAAGAAATCACAATAATATCATAGTAATGAGAAAACGATAAGACGGGTAAAGAAACATGATAGGAGCCTCCAGCTGAAAGCCTGAAACACCCCCATGCTCCATTAAGAAATTAATTAGGCAGCCTGCCTGCTCGACAAGAACTGAAGAACTTTCACCAGAAACTTTTCTACCTCACAGACTGAATTGGATGACCGTCATCCAACGTAGCAATTACGATGCAGAAAGCAGAAGTTAGTTTAACCTGACGGAGAAAACCGCACAACGTTAACAGATGAACTGTGGTACGAGAGACTGCTTTGGTAGGAAGCCACGGGGACGTTCTTCTCCTCATCACAAACTATCCGCCAAAGCTACGTACCCCGGAAAAAAACAGAGAGGAAAAGACGGTAAAGAACTTTTTAGTCAGTGGGCGATGATATCGAGTTGAAAAAACAAAAGGCGCATTTTCATTTAACAGTTTAATCAGCCACACACTGTTGATGCAAATCGAGGCGAGCAAAACCCTAACAACAAAAAAGGACTCAACAGAAAGACCCAATCAACCCAAAACTCCGCCAAACTGAATCGAGATAGGAAACCCTAAATTGCCCCTAATTCAAGAAAACCCTAATCGCAAAATTCCATTTGGGGAGAGGAGAAGGCAAATTCGGGACACCTTGATATCGAAGTCGGAGCCGGAGGAGGCGAGGAGGGAGGAGTTTGGGTGGAAGTCGAGGGAGAGGACTGGCTTCGTGTCGTGCCAGTTGATCTGAACCGTCCCTCCCTTCATTTCAACCCCCCGCCTTCTCCCCCTCTCTACGAACGGGAAGAAGAAGAAGAAGAAGACCACCACCACCGTGGATTTGGGGAGGGGGGGAGTCGTCCATGGGGATGGCGAGAGTATTATTGGGTTTTGGCGGGAAATTCCATGTCCTTCCATTGTAAATAAAACGAAACACTAAGGACTATTCTGTAATTTCATTTAAATGATTCGTGAATATAAGTGACGTTTGTTACTCAGTGCGTTAGTAATAAAAAGGATTTATTTATATTTTACCATAAAACGCTTTAAAATTCGTGTTACACGGCACTTAATCCGCGGTTTGCTAACATAGCACATGTACATCGAGGAAGCAATCAAAGAGGATACTAAAAAAAGTCCAAAGATCGCTGGAAAACGCCGATATTTATCTTTTGTGATCTTGCTGACACTATGGAATATCTTGGGCCTATGCTAAGTCTACGAGCCCAGAAAAGCCCAACATAGGATGCGGGCCTGAGCTAAGTCTACAGCTTGCATCAACATGTTAGCGCTATGAGATACTTTGGGCCTATGATAAGTCTATAGCCCATCGACTGAGCCAAAATATCAGCCCGTAACAGCTTAAATCTAAAACCCCTTTTAAAATATGAGTGTGAGCTAAGTCTACAACTCATCTGGACACGCCCCACACATGATCTCCCTAAGAGAAGGTTAGGAGAATCTCTAAGGAAAACAAACTCCGAGATCCCTGGAGAGAAGTTAAGATCGAGCCACGATTCAAGGGATTTTTTCGGGGACGTGTGCAGCGTACAAAGATCTATTAAGATTTAGTATAAAAGGGGAACAGACTCTTCTTAGAAAAGGACACGATCAATCAGCCAAACACAGATTTGCATTGCTCGTCACCCTTAGACTTTAGTAGATACCTCGGCCTGGGTTATTTGGTCACTACTTTCAACACCAGAGTGAGCAACCGTAGCTTTGGTGACAACCTTCCGCCAGCACTTCCACCGTCCCGGCGAGCAACCGTAACCGAGACAACAACCCTCCGCCAGCACTTCCACCGTCCCGGCGAGCAACCGTAACCGAGACAACAACCCTCCGCCACTAAGACGTTCATCCAAGGCCTTGGCATCTGCATTCAACCTTTGCCAGGCTCTGCTTCACGGGGCGCAAGTCTACAGTGCACTGTACCAAGTCTACAACGTCAGCAGGCGACATCGGCCTCAGTCGCACCTCCAGCAGCAAGTCTACAACGCCTCCATCATTCGTTCCACCATTTTCATTCATTTTTTATGGCTGTAAGCGGTCGTTTACTTTTGTAAAACTTTGAATTTGTAATAGCCTTGTCCTTTATCATTGAAATTCATCTTTCTGGCGACCACGTACAATTCTCTGTGAGTCCAATTGCCAAATATTTTCGACGTGGTCCGTTTTCTATGCGAACACGTCTTTGGCGACCACAGTGGGAGAAAGCAAAATACCTCATATTTGCAGATGGCAAAAAATACTAGAAGTGGTGCGAACCGCGATCCCCCACCTCCATTAGATGGAGACGATACTTTTCAAACAGGGGATGCAATCACTGGAAATGTGACTTTAAGTGGTCAGATGAACGAGACACAGACCGAGTTCATGGGTCACGCGCCTTTCGAATTCATATCCAGGCTCGAATTCCATAAGAAATTTAATGATATGAAGAACTTGGTTGACAAGCGGATATCTGGACTGGAAAACAATATAACTCGGATTCTAGAGCAAATCAGTGCCTTAAATAGGCCTAGTGGTGTCGCAGGTGCGAACAACCCCATAGATAGGGAATTCTCCTTTATGGGAGATGCGCGGCGCACCGAGAAAAGGAGTGTCTCCTTCCAGAATGATGACCCTTGGAATGGTGATAACCAATACCCTGCAGAATTGAGGGACAGGACATCCCCTTCTAGGCCAGCCTCTTCTCGATCGCCCACAGAATGGAGGCAAAATGCTGTCTATGCAGTAAACCTTGAGGACGAATGCAGCGAGGTTCAAGGCGAGACAAATAGATACGCACCTTCCGTCGCCGCTCGTCGACCTGGAAAAGCCCCCATAGATGAAATTCCGCCAGGAGACTTGCCAAGCGCAAGGGGTCCGTCCCGGGCAGAAAGTTTTTATACTAAAATCCCTGTAGACTCATTGCCAGCGAGGGGCGTCGAAAGGGTGCCTGGCGCTGGAGAAAAATGGGGTCAAGACCTTGTACGAGAGCCGGTTGGTCGTCCACCCCCATTAAATCTGAGGAAAACGATAGCCCAAGTGCTAGAACAGATGGTACCTGGAGTCGTGAGACAGGATGATCCTAACTTCTACAGGAGTCCTTATCCGGCATATGTCGACAGGGAGTTCCCATTACCCAGAGGGTATAGAGTGCCTGATTTCACCCGTTTCTCAGGAGAGGATAAAATGACCCCTCTGGAGCATATAGCGCGATTCACCCATCAACTCGGGGAAGCTGCGGCTAATGATTTTTGGAAACTAAAGTTGTTTCCAAATTCTCTCACGGGAGACGCCTTTACATGGTATGCTAGTCTACCCCCTGGATCAGTGGCATCTTGGGCAGAAATGCAAAGTAACTTTATGAAGGCATTTGCCCGCTTGGACTCACCCCTGTCGATTTTTGAGGTGATGCGCTTGAAGCAAGTCGCCGGTGAGCATCCAGGGCAGTTTTTGACGCGCTTGCGGAAAGCGCTGCATCGCTGTAGACCAGCAATCCCGGAAAGAGATCAACTCATGGTGGCATTAAATGCCTTATCCATCCATTTCAAAAAGAAATTACAGGGAGAGAGGTTTACTGACCTTTATGATCTCGCCAGGAGAGCGACTAAGTACCATCAATTATTGTTGGAAGAAGCCCAGTCTACGCGCACCTATCTGCTCGAGACTGTTGAGGTAGACATGGCTGAGTTCATAAAAGGGGAGGCTACCGTTTGTGAGCCTTTAGCACGGAGGAATTCCAAAGCGAAGGCATCCCAGAAAACAGGGGAGGAAAGGAAATACTCTTTTGATGTAGACAAAGCTAATGCGATTTTCGACTGGCTCTTCCAGCGAAAACGAATTAAGTTGAAACCGGGCCACAGGACCCCCCAAACAGATAGAGAAAAATCTAGGAATTTTTGCAAGTGTCATGGATCGTTTACACATACGACCAAAGACTGTTTATCCTTTAGGAACATTATTCAAGACCTCATAGAGGCAAAAGAGTTATGTTTTCCTGAAGTCGACAAAGTAACAATGGTTGATGAGAAACCGTTTGATGATGAAGTCGCCATTCATATGTTTGACATTTCTGATGTAGACATAAATCTCATAGAAGCTGACAACGATTTCTCTCTGCAGGACACAAAAACCTCTGGAGAAACCATGGTGGCAAACGCCATGTTCCGTAGACTGGCTGATAAAGGGGTAATTACCTGCCCGGCCAAAGCAATTGCTAGGAATCTTTGTTGTTGGCACGTGGATGACACACACACTACTGATAGGTGTAACACCTTTCGGAAGTATCTGCAAGCCAATCGGGGCGACACCTGGTATGACCTAACCCCGCTTGAGGAGGTGGCGATGGGATTAGGTTCCCCGGGACCACGGGTTGCCCCAAATATTCTGCAAGAAGGATTCAAAAGCCCTACGGGTCAGGAATGTAGGGCAGCGATCCGAGGGGGCAGAGGTGGTCCTCATGGTAGAGGAAGGGCGCCCGAACACCACTCTCATGCAGAAGAACACTCCAGGCGACATTTGGAGTTCGACAATCCGCTGACCCAGCACAAAGCTAAACAGGAAAATGATGGTAGCACCCATGAATCGCATCAACTAGCAGGTGCGACTGATAGGGCACAGCGAGGCGATGAAGCACAGAGGAAAGGAGCTAAGACAAAGTATGGCTCGCATAAAGTGGATGCCCAAGCAATCCAAATGGGACCACCAATTGCTCAGTTCTTGGATGAGAGGTTGTTGTGCCAGAAGTGCAAACTGATCGGACGAAATAGGATTCTGATCACGCAACTCTGTACGGCATGCTGCGTGAACTATTTTCTCAAGCTCGTAGACTTATCAGCAAATGGAGAGATCGTGGTCCAGCCAGCTCACCCTGCGACTACAGGTATTCAGGACCCCTTACTTAATCCAGAAATGAAACAGGAACCGTCACGAACAGTCATGGGATATGATCCACTTGTCAAGGACTTCGTAGGGGTATGTCAGGCCACTATTGATTCTAAGAAATCAAGAATGGTAAAGGTGACTAATCCTTCAAAATATTGGCAGAAAGCCGTGGGTAGAACAACTTTACCACTACAGACCCGGAAAAGGAGAGACAGACGTCTAAGTCACGTCGCCAAAAGGCCTAGACCTGCCCCGATATTGGTCGCTTCGCATGCCCAACTCTATGTGAAGAAACCAAACGCGGAGGCTGAATGCAACGAGTCTACGGACCACTCAGAAGAGCCTGGCTCAAGTTTCGACTATACTCCTCTTCGGAGTGAGATCCCGAGTGATGCTAATCCTAGCAAAGAGGTGATCGTGAGATGTAATGGTATCACTTTGCCTATGGACTTCGCCAAAGCGAAAAATACAGAGGCTTCTAGAGGTAAGCCACCTCTTCCTCGTCCCTTAATCTACCCGTCGGGTTTCCCACTCCATTGGCTTAAGAAGCCATCAGATAGTATGAAGCAACACATGCATTCCTTGTACATCACTGCCACCTTTGATGGCACTGTGGTGAACCGCGTCTTAGTAGACAATGCAGCTACTATAAACGTACTGCCGTTATCCAGGTTTGAAATGCTTGGATATAAGCCGTGCGACCTGATAAAAACGGATGTAGCCGTAAGCGGATTCAATGGCAGGAAATCGGAATGCTTAGGAATCTTTTCGGTACACTTAGGTGTGGGTCGACAGGAAAAAGAAACTGCATTTTTCGTCATAGACATAATTCCCACTTTCAACGCCTTGCTTGGTCGCGATTGGCTTCATAAAGCCGCCGCTATACCATCTACTTTACATAGGGAACTAATGTTATGGCTTGATTCCGAGGTTGAGATTGTTAAGGCTGATGGTTATTCCTGTTGTGATAGAGGTGTTTTGCACGCAGAGACAAGCAAGACCGTAAAAGACCTTACTCTGCATCAGCGATACGAGCTGGGCGATCCTACAGTCGGACCCCTGGGCCAGCCTTCCGGAAAGTTCGACTACATTGTGGACTACGGGACGTCACACCCCAAGCCAGAGTCTGGCCCGATTGTTCCAACAGGATGGGGAGATGAGTTTACTAACAAGGACATAGAGGAAGTCCTGCAAGAAGTCAATTCAGGGGAGAAACCTGCCGAAGGAAGCACAAACGGCCACGCAGAAGAAGGAGCCATGGAAAGCCAGCAGAACCATGGCACGGAGTTGGAGCCCGAAAGACTCCTGAAGGAAGGAACTTATGGACCAGAGTGAAGAGAGGAATGCGACAGTCGCTGATGTCCTCCAGCGACTCCGAGCCTATAAAGAAGGGCATTTCTGGGACCAGTCTACATCGTCTTTAGCAATAAATTCAGCAGGGCCTAGAGCGCCTGATGCTTATAATAACCCCGTATCCACTAGTCTTGGTGGTGACAACGGTGATCCCATGTGACCTTTTGGTCAGTGTTAATTTAGGAAGCGAGGCTTCTCCTAGGAATCTTTTCATCAGTTCATCAATAAATAAAGAATTTTTTGATGCGATCAAGGGCGTACTTGAGGAATTCAAAGATTGTTTCGCTTGGGATTACACCGAGATGCCGGGGCTAGATCGCAGGCTAGTGGAACACACTTTACCTATCAAGAAAGATTTTAAGCCAGTGCAACAGGCTCCAAGACGAATGTCTAGAGAAGTAACGCAATTGGTGTATGAAGAAGTAAAAAAGCTCTTTTGAGCAGGATATATAAGAACTTCACGGTATACATAATGGATCTCTAGCATCGTTCCTGTATTAAAGAAAAATGGAAAGATCAGAGTTTGCGTAGATTTCAGAGATTTAAATCGCGCTACTCCTAAGGATGAATATCCTATGCCTGCCGCAGATGGCCTTATAGATAAAACTGCGGGCCATCAAGTCATGTCCTTTATGGACGGCTTTTCGGGTTACAACCAAATCTTCATCGCGGAAGAAGACATTCACAAGACTGCGTTTAGGTGTCCACTAGGCATTTTTGAATGTGTAGTAATGCCTTTCGGTTTGAAAAATGTTGGGGCTACCTATCAGCGAGCAATGAACACCATATTTGATGCCTATCTAGGGAAAACAATAGAGGCCTACATCGACGACATAGTGGTAAAGTCGACGAAGGAAGAATTGCATTGTTGAACACTTGAGAAGTGCCTTTTTGAAAATGAGGACCCACCAACTAAAGTTGAACCCTCTTAAGTGTGCCTTTGGAGTCAGGGCGGGGCATTTCCTAGGTTTCCTAGTGCATCAACGTGGCATTGAGGTTGATCAAAATAAAGTGAAAGCCATTCAGAGCCTGTCGGCATCAAAGAATAAGAAAGAATTGCAAGCTTTTCTAGGAAGAGTTAATTACCTGCGTAGGTTCATAGGGAATGTCGCAGGGAAGACAAAGGCATTCTCTAATCTATTGAGAGAAAGGAATGAATATAAATGGACTGAGAAACACGAAGAGGCTTTTAATGCCCTAAAGGAATATTTAATGCATCCACCGGTTCTGATTCCTCCTCAACAAGGAGAGCCTTTCATCCTTTACGTAGCGGCTACTGGAATAACAATAGGCGCGATGTTGGCACAAACAGACCAGGACGGACGCGAAAGGGCAGTCTACTACCTATCAAGACAGCTAACCCCGACTGAGGTTAGATATACTCCAAAAGAGAAATTGTGCTTGTCGGTATTCTATGCAGTAATGAAACTTAGACACTACATTGGGAACAGGGAAGTCTACGTGGTGTCTAAGTCACCCATAATTAAATATTTCTTTGAAAGTCCGTTATTAGCCGGACGTGTCAGCAAATGGAGCTTAATTCTTTCCCCGTATGATTTGAGATACAAATCCCAGCAGTCGGTTAAAGGACATGTATTAGCTGATTTCCTAGTGGATCATGACCCGGACTTGTCGATAGATCAAGAGGAAAAAATCGACGATGTCTGGCAGGCGTGGTTTGATGGTTCATCCACAAGAAACAGAGCGGGGATAGGAGTCCATATAATATCTCCTATGGGCAGAGACATTAGGTCGGCTTTTCGTTTATATGAATTGTCAACCAACAATGCTACTGAGTATGAAGCGTTGATAACATTGCTAAAAGAACTCCTTTCATTAAAAGCAAAGCGAGTTCGAATGAAGGGTGATTCCCAGTTGATTATCAACCAGGTGAATGAGGCGTGTTTGTGTCAAGAGAAGTTGCGACCTTACCTGGATATAGTTCGACAGCTGGTCGCACGCTTTGAAAATATAACTTTTCATTTCATAAGCCGTGACGAAAACAGAGTAGCTAATAACTTGGCACAACTTGCCTCAGGTTATAAAGGAAAAGTTAACTCAAGGGATTTGATAGAAATAGAGGCGCATTTGCAGTCAAGAAATAATGTTATGGCTATAGACATAATGAAGCAAGACGAAGATTGGAGAAAACCAATCATAGATTTTCTCTCTGATCCGAGTCGAAAGGTTAAACAGCGAATTAAAGTCCAGGCACTAACGTATGTTCTTCTAGATGGTGTCCTCTATAAGAAAGATACTAACGGGGTACTCTTGAGGTGTGTAGACTTAGAGGAAGCCACCCCAATAATGTTAGAAACCCATGAAGGACTCTGTGGATCGCATCAATCGGGAATTAAAATGTGCTGGATTATTCGAAGACACGGGTTTTATTGGCCATCAATGATGAAAAACTGCATTGAAATGGCTAGGGGATGTCAAGATTGCCAGCGACACGGCCCATCGACTCGTGCACCAGCGACTGACTTGATCCCCATAATCAAACCTTGGCCTTTCAGAACTTGGGCTTTAGACATAATAGGAGAGATTCACCCCCACTCTAGTCGAGGGGATGCGTTCATCCTGGTAGCCACTGACTACTTCACTAAGTGGATAGAAGCTCAAGTCTACAAGAAAATCGACCACAGCGAAGTGATTGATTTCTTGCGAATTTACATCATCTATCGCTTTGGCATTCCTCAAAACATTGTTGTAGACAATGGGACAGCTTTTAACAATGCCAAGGTGAGGGAATTCACTGAAGAGTTTGGCTTCACAATTTCAAACTCTACCCCGTATTACCCAGAAGCTAATGGCAGGCTGAAGCATCTAACAAGCTGATAAAAAAACAATATCCAAAGGATGATTGGGAGTAATCCGGGAAAATGGCATGAAGCGTTAAATGACACCTTATGGGCTCTAAGAGTCACTAAGCGAGAAGGTACCGGAGAAACTCCATTCGCGCTAATCTACGGCATGATGCGATTCTACCCATGAAATGAGGTATAAGTCGCTTCGCGTTGCACAGTCAGGTTTACAAGATGAAGCTATGTATATAGCTCTGGAGGAATTAGAGAAGAAGAGGTTAGAGGTTGTAGACAAGTTAGAAGCACACAAGCAAAGAATAGCCCGACACTATAATAAGAAGGTAGTCCATAAACATTTCAACGTCGGCGACTTGGTCTGGAAAATGGTGTTGCCGCTAAAATCTAAGGATCAAGTGTTAGGAAAATGGTCTCCAAATTGGGAGGGACCATACCGGGTAATTGAAGCCTATACAACAAATAGTTATAGGTTGTCAACGCTCGAGGGAGCTAAGCAGCCACTGAAAATTAACGGTATGTATTTGAAGCGATACCAGAAGACCATCTGGGAATCTCACCAAAGAACTTTGGAGAAGCGCTTCCCGACCATCACGAAAAAGATCGTGCAAAGAAAAGAACCTTAAGGGCGTCTACACAGCTGTAGACCTATGAATGCGCGCGCAGAATATTGTATACAGTGAATAAGTGAAAACAAAAGATTGCAAGAAAATAGAAATGCAGGTCACCTAAGAAGGGTAACTCCGCTTAACATTAAATTCTTCTATGAGTAAAGTCTCGTAGATACAATGTCCTAGTGCTGGACTGTGGTAATGAACTAACAGCCTCCACAAACAAAAATGTAAGAACCTTGGCACGGGTCTGCTTCATAGTAAGCTCGTTCTACTGGCGATACCAGGACTTTAGCTCGTCTTGATGTTGCTGAGCAGAGGCTTGGACAGGGCGATTTTCGAGCAGGGAGCCGATGGTGCTGATCCGATCTTTCAGATCCGCCTCATAGCCCAAGAGTTCTTTAATCTTTTTCTGCACCTGTGAAAGCTGGGAAGATAATTCATCCCGTTGACCCTCGAGTAGCTTGATGTCGGCTGCCTCTTCCTCCTGAGCTTGAAGTTTTTGGGCAATCCTGGACGTAGTGTCATCAAGCGCTTGAAAATCCGCTTGGTAAGCTGTCCATTCAGTCCAGAATTGCGCCCGGAAGTCTTCGCAAGCAGCCTGCATCTGGATGTTGGCCGCCGGGGAGCGTTCCACTTCGTCGACCAGATCCTGAAGTTCCCTAAATTGAGCCTCAGAAAACTTGTCAAGAAGGAGAAGATCCCCGATACGATCTACGTGTCGCACTAGCTGCTCATAGGCACTGAGACATCCCGAGGTACCCTCTCCAGTAGGCACACTTGAGGTGCCCTCTCCAGCAGGTACACTTGATGGTGGGGAGGAGAAATGTACAGCTTCTGCTGCAGTAGTTTGTGCGACATCATCAAGATTGGCTCCCAAGGTACCAACCTCCTCTGAAAATGCAGCTTCTGCCGTCGTCGATATTGACGCTGCAGCAACAGATGGGTTGACTTCAGGAGCGCCTGTTTCCTCCGGTGTTGCAGCCTCTACATCAATAACAACATCCTCCTCCCCAAGTGTCAGGATTGGAGGGCTAGAAATAGAGACACCCTGTAGATTAAGAAAACATGCTAAATGTTAGAAACGAAGACAAGGGACGAAAACGTTAATAGAAACTACGGGCACTATTGTAGTCTCTGGCGCAAGAGAAACTACAGGCACCAGAGCCATCATCTCTTGTCTAAAAGAAAGCCAAACACCATAAGAATCAGTGAGTGTTCTTTCTTCTCAAAAGGATTAGAGGAAATTCTACAGGGGACTCGTAGACTGAGCCAATAATTACCTCGGAGTCCCAGAACCGGACCCCCGGGAGATCGGCTGAGCGTGCCTCAGTAACTTCGATATTGGGATGTCCTCCGAGCCAGAAGATGGCGAGGATATAGCCCCGCGTTTGCGCTTCCCAAGTTTCCCCGAGGGCTGCCCCTCGACTTTAGGTTTTTTGCCTTTGATGGTAGAAGGCTGTTGTCGTCGAGTCGAGCGACTAGCCTGGGGAGGGGGGCTCCCCTCAGAGGAAGAATCTCCAGAATCTGTAATCACAACCATAAAGATTAAAAGGAGATACTCCGATAACAGGGATACGAAAACTCTTTAAAACGTGTAAAGCTTCCTTTACCGGTGATAAGCTTCTGACCAGCCTTCAGCATCATGTCAGCAGACAGGTAAAGGTCCGGCTCAGCAGAAGTCTTGAAGAAAGTCATTCCTTCGCGAAGAGCTCCAAAAGTAAGCGCCCACTGGATGGAGAAAGTTTCAGTAGCATAAATTGGAGTGCTCTCAAGGGGAAACTCCATATGTTGAAGCTCTGCCTTCTGCGATAAGAGGACCAGGGAGGCCTGAAGAGAATCCTTTGAAAGGAGGTAGCTATTCCTAATATGGAAAGGGACATTGAAAGTGTTGGAGAAGGGGACTGCAAGGCTTTGAATGAAACCCAGTTGCCTTGCGCAGAGCTGGGGATTGTAGGCTTCAAAACCAAAGCCTGACTCCGTGGCGCATACTAGGTCCCTGCTAGTCAACACAGAATCCCAGTATATACTCGACACCAGCTTCTTCCGGCGCTTGATAACAGGGTGGCTGTTGGGAAACGGAGCCCAGTTGCGGCGTTCTCCTCGTCCAGCGATGATGTGCTTCATGTGCCCTGTTATCGAGGCATGCAACCACTGGTTTCTGTTATGGCAGCAAGCCTCTAGCATGTGCGTCCCATAACAGTCAACCTTGATAGCACCAGAAGGCATCTGGTAACCTGTAAGTCCTGGCATCCATGTGCAAGCCCATAGATGCACGAGCCAAAGAAGGCCACCAGCTGGATACTTGGGAAAAGGGCTCGTACAAGAGCTATTCCTATATAAGCTCTGGTAGATAAGACCCAATAAAAAGGGCGCCCAGGCTACCTTGCTGGAAGCATTGCTTAGAAAATTGGCAATCCCGTAGACCATCTTTGGCACCCTCTTGCCAGGAAAGCAAAACACGTACTTGCTCAGCCACACACTGAAGAATTCCATTTCTTTAGCCTTTCCCCAAGCAGAAAGAGGGCGACCTCTGAGTAATTGGAGGTGCCTCGTCGCTGTATCCAGAATCTGGAGCATCCCTGATGGGTTATGGTCACTATCCAAAGGATGGAGGCGGACGGGAGTCCCAGCCACATAACTACCCGTCAAGAAGTAAATATCCTCCAATGTGATAGTCATCGGGCCTTCTGGAAAGTAAAAGCAGTTGACTGAACTATTCCAGAAGGGGAGGACTGGCGCATACCCGCGGGTCGCAATGCTTGGCGATCAAAGAGAGCTTTAGGAAGGCCCATATCCCGCAAACTCTCAGTTTGCTCTCCAACTTTTCTTGCCAACGGGAGAACCACTCCCGTACTAGGGCTTTCTCCACAGAAGGGAAGCACAGGAAGCCACTCTTCTTCTCCCATCCAAATGGGTCGATGAAACCCTCCCGGCAGATAGAGATTTGGTGTTCTGTGATGAGATATTCATGATGAATAGGGTCCGGGAAAAGCGCAGGGTCAAGAACGGGACCCAGAGTTAGGCCTTTGCAGGGCCGGCGCGTTGCTGATGCCACTGGAAAGAAGTAAGCTTCGACATGATCGGAGAAAAGTTTTTCCTAAGAAGAAGGCTAGGGTTTCGTAAGGAGCAAGTCTGCGAGGAAAAGAAAAGTAATACGTATGTCGCAAGTGAAAGGAGGGAAACGAAACGTTTTCCTTTTAAATCAGGAGACATGCAACTATGCTTAGGTAACAGAAGTCACCTCAGCAAAAAGAGGGAGGCTTATGTTGACACTATGGAATATCTTGGGCCTATGCTAAGTCTACGGGCCCAGAAAAGCCCAACATAGGATGCGGGCCCGAGCTAAGTCTACAGCTTGCATCAACATGTTAGCGCTATGAGATACTCTAGGCCTGTGGTAAGTCTACAGCCCGTCGACTGAGCCAAAATATCAGTCCGTAATGGTCTAAGTCTAAAACCCCTTTTAAAATATGAGTGTGAGCTAAGTCTACAACTCATCTGGACACGTCCCACACACGATCTCACTAAGAGGAGGTTAGAAGGATCTCTAAGGAAAACAAACTCCGATATCCCTGGAGAGGAGTTAAGATCGAGCCACGATTCAAGGGATTTTTTCGGGACGTGTGCAGCGTACAAAGATCTATTGAAATTTAGTATAAAAGGGGAACAGACTCTTCTTAGAAGGGACACGATCAATCAGCCAAACACAAGCTTTGCATTGCTCGTCACCCTTAGATTTTAGTAGATACCTTGGCCTGGGTTATTTGGCCACCACCTTCAACACCAGAGTGAGCAACCGTAGCTTTAGTGACAAACCTCCGCCAGCACTTCCACCGTCCCGGCGATCAACCGTAACCGGGGCAACAACCCTCCGCCAGCACTTCCACCGTCCCGGCGAGCAACCGTAACCGAGACAACAACCCTCCGCTACTAAAGTGTTCATCCAAGGCCTTAGCAACTGCATCCAACCTTCGCCAGACTCTGCTTCACGGGACGCAGGTCTACAGCGCACTGTACCAAGTCTACAACGTCAGCAGGCGACATCGGCCTCAGTCGCACCTCCAGCAGCAAGTCTACAACGCCTCCATCATTCGTCCCACCATTTTCATTCATTTTTTATGTCTATAAGCGTTCGTTTACTTTTGTAAAACTTTGAATTTGTAATAGCCTTGTCATTTATCATTGAAATTCATCTTTCTGGCGACCACATACAGTTCCCTGTGAGTCCAATTGCTAAATATTTCCGACATGGTCCGTTTTCTATGCGAACAGATCTACTCAACCACCGATTCAACGACGAGCAACGTCAGAGACAAACCTCTTTACTGCAGGTTCGTCGCGAGTCTCCTCAACGACCTGTTTGGTCTACAGGCAAGAGCAGGTTGTGTTTGTGCCGCATCCTATGGGAACTTACCCCAGTCGACCATCACACGGGATCCCCACTGGGTGAAACCGGGGCGGACCAGGATCAGCTTCCCACGCTACATTTCCAAAGAGGAATTCCGCTATCATGCTTGAGGCGCACATTTTCGTGGCGGATTTATTTACACGGTAAAATCATTTTGGGTTTTAATGATGGCAAGACGCATCATTGCGATGACAAATGCAGTCGAAGGAGCACCCGGTCGAGGTTCAAGCACATCAAATCAGGGCAAATCCAAGCAGGATACGTCGAAGTACGAACAATGTGAAGTTCAATCGAGACCCTATCAAAAGAAGTGACTATCGAAATAAGAGTTCGATTTGAAATTTCAAGACTTGGTCAATTTACTGTCTGAGTCTTACCGAGTCACGATCGAAGTATATGGAGTACAGTTAGTTTTAATAAAAACATGTGCAAAATATGTTTAGCAATTATGTTAGCGGTCGTATTAGCGGTCATTATCTAAATAGGATCAAGTGTTAGAATAAATATGCGATTAGTCTTCTATAATAAATACATGACAATCTTTCAAAGCAGCAACACGAGATAATTGTCCAAACTAAATACATTTTTGAAAAAATAACAATAAAAAAATCATGAATATATATTTTTAGAATTTTAGTTCGGGGCCCATGAATCTAATTAAGTAAAATGAGAGATTAAATCCGGTGGGCAGGTGAGATATTAACGTCCCCCCGCCAAATAAATGAAGTACTCTAAAGTTACGTATACGCGTGGCATAATTAAGATTAACGTCCCGATTAGTAAAATGGATTAACAAAATCAAAGCCCCGACGACGATTAGATTATACGTTAAAAAGAATTGTTTCTGTTCCCTTGCCGCCATGATTAGATGCTTTCCTTTTGCTTTTTCTTTTATATATATATATATATATATAATACATTTACACGTTCAATTGAAATCGTTGTTCATAATTATTTATAAAGTTAAGAAAAGGGCATTAGGATTAGGAATCGTGGATCATTTTGCCAACTATTCATTCATTCGCGCACATTTTATCCACGTGCCAATCCTTGTTCCTCACACAGAGATCAGGCAGCCACCCACCGACTTCCTCATCCATCCATCCAATTCCAACTCCCGCCACGTCACCAACCCCCGGGGCACTTTCGTCTCCTCCAAGAAGAAGGAGGAAAAAGAAAAAGAAAGTGTCAACTTCACTCCCCATATACATAAACACAAATTTTCCTTTTCTTTCTAAACAAGAAAAAAATAATCATATGAGTTAAAAAATTACCATCTTTATTTTTGTCTCATACTTCTTTTTGTTAATTATATTATTTTTTATTATATTAAACGTTAGTTGTTGTTTTGTATTGTTAGAAGTAGTCCGTCCTTTCTAGGGAGTCTCTCCCCTTCGCTCTCTTCTTCTTCTTCTTCCGGGCAGCTTCTTCGGTTTCATAAGAAACACGCCAACAAATCAGCTTCGGTTTTTTGTCCCCGACCAAGATCGCAACTTTCCCTAGTTCCCAGTTGGGTTTTCTTGTTATTTTGTGCTCTGGTCGGGTTCCGTCCTTTCTACGATGCCAGCTTGGTGGCCGAAGAAGTCCGGCAAGGCTCGTGATCAGGACCGGCTGCAGGGGGGTTCGACTCCCGTCCATCACCCCAGCTCTGGTAAATCTTCTGGGTTTAAGGTTGAGGGGAACAATAAGCCCAGGAGCTTTGATGAGGTCTTTCCGAGGAACTCCCCCCGGAACAGCAGGGATTTTGGTGTCTGTAGGTCCTTCAGGGGGTTTGATTACGGTGGCGGCGGCTGTGGAGTAGTTGAGAGGAAGGGGATTCCCTTGCCGCTGCCGACGGGGGTTTCACCGGCGCCTGCCGTTGGGGAGAACGGGTCGGCCTCCATCTCGAGCGTGAGCTCGTCCGGATCTTCGGATGATCAGCAGACGGTTTCTAATAGTGGACATCCTGGATTCGGGGTTCAAAGGTGGGACGGTTTTCTCCGTGCATCTTCCCATTGATTGCTCTCCGAGCTTATTGATTGGTCTTTAGGGATATGGTATTGGGCCTGCATAGGGTTATGCGTACTCGTTGCTTTCGATTCAAAGGATCGTCTGTGTCGATTGTCCTTGTGGTGGGTGAGATTTCCATATTGATTGGATGATGTCCGAGCGGATTGATCGCCACTTGGGATAAGTGAAGTTTCCCTCTGTGATTGCTTCTTTATCAGGCACATGGTTCTTCGATCTTGGGACGTGGACATTTTCCTTTGTTATTATCCAATAGCTGACACAACTCTTGTTTGTAAGTGGATGACAGAGGGCTTAATGATGCGAGGTATGACACGAGGTCGAGGAGTCCCGGTCCAAGCTCAAGAGGGCCCACAAGGCCTACTTCTCCTCTTCATCCACGGTTGGCGACTTTGAATATGGATTCCCCATCCAAGAGGCAGGAGGAGGGCAAGAGCCAGTGCCATCCATTGCCTTTGCCGCCGGGCTCGCCACCTAGCCCCTCTGCATTGTCATGCGGGGCATCATCATCCGGGATGGCTGACAGCCCGACTACTTCCTTATCAAAGTGGAAGAAGGGACGACTTTTGGGAAGGGGCACTTTCGGAGATGTATATCTCGGATTCAACAGGTACCTCATAATTTCATTTATGCTGAACATTATGCTACCTTTTACGATGATGTTTGATGCCTGGTATCATATTTCACAGCTTCCTTGCATCGAAGTGGTCTGTTAAGGTTTTGCAGTTGTGGACCACTCTGTCAAAATTTCACTGGGAATCGCCTGACATTTCTTTTCTAATCTAACAGCGAAGGCGGGAGAATGTGTGCAATAAAGGAAGTGAGTGTTGCTTCTGATGACCAGTCGTTTAGAGAATGTTTGAAGCAATTAAACCAGGTAGGTAATGATTTTTAGCTAGCTAAATTTATTTATGGGTAGCTGTTGTCGTCAAAGTGCTCAGTAATCATCTCTTCCTCCTTCAGGAGATAAACTTGCTCAGTAAGCTTTGTCATCCCAACGTTGTCCAATACTTTGGCAGTGAATTGGTAAGACACTTCTATCCTAACACTTCTCTGTTTGGTTAAAAATTATTCGAGCTATGATTTTGTGTTTAACATTATGCACATGTCCTTGTTCCCAGTCAGAAGAGACGCTCTCAGTATATCTTGAATATGTGTCGGGTGGGTCAATTCACAAGTTGCTTCAGGAGTATGGCCCGTTTACTGAGCCTGTTATACGGAATTATGCAAGGCAAATTACTTCTGGTCTTGCCTATTTGCACACAAGAAATGTGGTCCACAGGTACACAACGTATCTTCTCTTTGTCTGGAATCTTCCTGGGGATTCATTTCCTTGTTTTGTTAGATTCAAGTGCTTGTTTTGCATTCTCACCACATATCGGAGTTGAAGTACTCAAAGTTGATGTTTGACGTGACAATCTTCTAATTGTCTGTCTCGGCAGGGATATAAAGGGTGCGAATGTTCTAGTTGACCCAAATGGTGAAATCAAGTTGGCAGACTTTGGCATGGCGAAACATGTACGACCCCCTATCCTCAGGGTAGTTTATTGTGTTTGGAAAGTTAGTTGTAACCAAATTGCAAGGCCAGTTGTAAGAATGTTTTTTGTATTTTCGCATATTTTGTCAATCATCCTAGCAGAGAAACCCCTTACAAGTAAGGGCCTCCACATTCTATTCCATCATGGTTTCACTCTAAGGGTCAATCTTCTGACCATCACCAATACACCTGAGCTTCTTTGCCCCACCTTTTTAATATCCCGGCCATATATGTTTGTGAAAGTACACACCCTTTTTTATAATAATTGTATCTCTGACTATCATTCTCTCTTCATAATATGATCAGATAACTTCTTCGTCATCGATGCTTTCTTTCAAGGGTAGTCCTAACTGGATGGCTCCTGAGGTATGCTTCCCATCTCTCTCTTACACCTCCCCTCCACCCCAACCAAAAAAGAAAAGAATTACTTCCCATCTCTATCTGAGGGCAGCTTTATGTTTTTTAGCTCTTTTTGGCGTATGTTTGTAGCAGCCACATGAATTTTTTTTCATTCCCCCTAACCTACTCAACTGTTACAAATTCCATTTCAGGTTGTGATGAATACTAATGGCTACAATCTAGCTGTTGATGTTTGGAGCCTTGGTTGTACAATACTTGAAATGGCAACATCAAAACCACCTTGGAGCGAATACGAAGGGGTACAGTGCAGCTGTCCCAGAGTTTCTGGCAATTCAAATGTTAATTTCCTTGACAATTTAATTTACTTAGTCTTAACCATGATTTTGATATTCCTTGAACAGGTTGCAGCCATTTTCAAGATTGGAAACAGCAAGGATATGCCTGAAATTCCCAATCAGCTCTCCAATGAAGCTAAAAGTTTCATTCGGCTATGTTTACAACGGGATCCTTCTGCACGCCCAATGGCCCCACAACTCTTGGACCATCCCTTCATTAGGGATCAAGCAACGTTAAAGGCACCCGAAATTGGCATAACAAGGGGTGCATATCCTTCTATGATGGAAGGCAGTCGCACACCTGTAAGCTGTCATATTGATGGCTGTTTGTCCTTTGAAGATAATTTTATTTAACCATTTTAGGTATTACTCACAATATGTTTGTTGGGGATGGTTCTTGTGAAATAAACTTGTGTTTGGAATGTTGTTTATGACGGAAGTTTTCCATTACTCTTTTCTGTTGGATTTTGATGTTGGGACTTAAGCATCCGTGGCTGTTGCTTTGCTGATCTGCTCATTTCTTTATTTGTTGGAGTGTTGTACCACCCACTTTGCTTGTTTGGATGATCTAATTCGTTATTATTTTGAAACAGCCTGCATTGGATCTTATTCCCAGCAGGGGAAGTATGACCCCGGATTCGGATTACATGCGAAGGCCGGTTGTAATAGCTTCTCCCACGAGATCTTTCCGGAGTCCGAGGTAGTTTTCTTTATTGTTATATGTTTTCAGTTGTTCTCCCACCAACTTTCCCGTTTCTTGTGGGAACTTTTTGTTGTTCTATTTTACCCTGGAGTAATCTCTTCAGTGTTACATATGTTCAGAGAGGACCTGAGAACAATCACGTCGCTGCCTGTGTCTCCATGTTCTAGTCCGATGCAGCAGTTTGGAGTAACGACGAATAGGAGTTGCTACACTTCCCCGCCTCACCCGGCTTTTACTCTGGTCGGACAAATCTCTTACGTGGCAAGCAATTACACTGTATATCCCATGACATCAAGCACGAAGTTTGCATTGGAACCCTGGAACGACACCTTGAATTTCTCAAATGCTACTTCCAGCGGGTCACCCAAGAGAACAGCACTCATTTGAGGATGTAAATAACTATTCAATCCCATAACCCCATGTGCGTTGGGATGTTGAAATCAAGAGGGTCCTCCCTTCGTTGACCGTCTGTAAATGGAAGGACAAGCACTTAGCGTGTTCCAGGGTTGTGCTGCCGGACCAGGGAACTTCTTCCGCCGATAAAGGGTAGGAATACCACTGTGACAGCTTTCTTCTGTAAAAGATGAAAGGGGTAGTCCGATGATCTTTTTCAAATTTTGCTCTTCCCTTTTCTTCTTTACCCATAGGGATCAAAGATACGATAAATCACTATTCATACACAGCTTTTTTGAGGTTTGTAAGTAATTATGGTTTGTTTTTAAATAAATTTATAACATACGGCATCGGTTTTGAAAATGCTTCGGGGTTTCTAATAGCGGTTTAAATCTACCAAAGTCATGGTAATATTAGTGAAAAATTAAAGTGATTGAGTTGAGGCGTCATCGTTGGAAAGGAATAGAACTGAAAATAATGAAAAATTTTTAAAAATTCTTTTATTCCCTGAAAATAAAAAGAAAAGAAAAGTTTTTCACTGTGACAGTTCATTTTCGTTTTCCATAAAACTCTCGAATAGAGCGGCAGTATCCCGACTTTCATAGGACATCAAACACCTCCCTCGCTCAACTTTTCACGAAGTATATTGAAATTGCCGTAGGGATAATATACAGGACATTTTTGAAATTAAAATCGTATTTTACGTTATTTTTTTAAATAAACCATCCTTAAAATCGTCATGCTTTTTACGTACAGATTCTAGGCTCCGGTGAAGCGATTTTGGACAGTATGATTCTACGGATGATCGTTTCTGCTGCATAGATGCTGTGTATTTATTGGAATCGAGTGGACCAGATTCCATCCATATTGGAATCATTACATTAGTTTTGATTAATTAACTAATTAAAAAGGACAAAGATATTCGGCCGGACTGTTCAAATCTTAAGCAAGCGATGCCAACCGATGTTGTCCGAAGACTTTTCTTAGGTATTGTTGTTTGGGAACCAATCAAGAACGACGACCGCAAAGGAGGAGGACTACCCACAACGGAAAGGCCGTTGCTTGTCCCAATTCCTGCGGGTGATTCATCGAAGGAAGCGGGATTTGTTCCGACCCAGTTCGGTTTTCGGATTCTTGGCCCTTCGATCACCTCCGTGTTTGCTGGAAGGGTCCTGGTTTGAGTGAAAGGTGGGAACGTGACTCGGGGTTTAGCTTCCTTGGCGACTTCAGTTGGCCTTGTTTTTTGCCTGTCATCTTCGATTCTGTCTTGGTTTGCGGACTTGTTTGCCTTGTTTAGCGGATAATGCAAGGAGAACCATTGGTTGGCGTTTGAATTGATGGGTTGGTGCCAGAAGTTGCTAGGCCACAGGGCGAGGATGACACAATATTCGGACACTTCAAACTATGACCTCCCAAATTTGGATTGATGTGGGTTTTGATCCGTGCGAGGGGAATATACAAACGGTGTCAGAGCTTTCCTTCGAAATGGGATTTCCTAGTGATGCTAAGTAATGCGATTTTGTTGCGTGTTCTAACATGGAGATTGCTTTACTGTTTTATCGTCTCTGGAAATTTATTTAAAGCTGTATATGATATTAGGTTGACTGGCTCTGATGTATGATCAGCACTTACCCATGTCAAGAGGATTATTATCGAGTAGATAGAGTTGTACAGAGCTTATAGAGACGGCTGTTTTATTTGTAGTTCTTCGGATCTGGAGCTTAAAGTTCTGTTGTCAAGGAGGAAGTTTCTGGTGACAGGTATGTTACTTCTGGAGCACCTTTCAGCACTTCTTTCAGTCTGTAGTGTGGCTTAAAATCAATGGTTTCATGAACTGATTATAGAAGAATAGGCAGTGTTAACTCATGAAGGCCCTAGAAAACGGGGAAAATGACGTGGAAGGCAGTAAATTGGAAAAGGACAGAGAGAGGACAATCAGAAGTGGAAAGCCCTTCAAAATACATAATCAGGCCTTGTTATCTGGACTTGCATACTGTCTGTCATCATGTAGTATGATCTTGGCCAACAAATTTGTGCTCTCGAGCTATAACTTCAACGCGCCAATCTCATTGATGTTGTACCAGGTTATTCCTGTGTTTGTTCACTTTGTTCTCATATCTACGGCATCATCCTTTGGTCTGAAGAACTTTCTTTTTTGTTGCTGTAGAATCTCATCTCGGTCATTGTAGTGTCGTTACTGAGTGTACTTGAAGTAATATCGACAGAACCACTGACATGGAGATTGATGAAGGTCTGGCTGCCAGTGAATGTTATATTTGTCGGGATGCTTATTACCAGCATGTTTAGGTATTATATTCTTCTTTATAAATCTCGATTAAAGGTGCTATGCTGCCAGCCAATTGCAAATTAGCTAAGTCTGTCATGTTCAGTCAACCTTGTCGGGACACTATTTTGCTACTGTGTTTATAGTGCATAGCATGAGAGGCCTGCCCTTTCATACTCAATTCTCTCTGAAAGAAAGATTTGTGAGTACCATAGCGACCCAAAATTCTCTCTTTATTTCATAGTTCATCCCTGATTCTGTCGTAAAGATTGTCAGTCTTAAATCACAAATCTTTTCTGAAATGGTTATCCACATTAAGTGCCTTGAATCATAGAACTTTGCTTCTATGTATACGGCTTCTTCCAGGTCTTGCATTTCAAAACTTAACATCTCATCGCCACTTGGTCTTTATTTAGATACGTTGGCTGGCTGATTAGTCTCTTGATTGGACTTCTCCATTAATATTTTCTTGAAATCTCGTCGCTGCAGTTTAAAGCACATAAATGTTGCCATGGTCACAGTTCTCAAGAATGTTACAAATGTCATTACCGCGGTTGGTGAGATGTACTTATTCAGCAAGCATCATGACAGCAGAGTTTGGGTTGCTCTGTTTCTGATGGTATCGCCCTGTCTTCATATTACTTAATTTATGATAGGGTTCACATGTTTTTCGGTGTTATTGTCAAATTGGAAGATGGCTATCACCTGTCAAAAAGAGAAATTTGACCATCTTTTTTGCGGTCATGCAACTGAACTGATTTTATGTCTCCATAATTTTCTTGCAAACAAATCTACTAGAGCTTCATGTGGAGTTGTACTTCTACGTCACATATGGCAGCTAACTGGGCAAGATTTTATTAATTGACTGTTTGTTGTTTCAATGGCCAGGTGATTTCAGCTATCTCTGGAGGGATTACCGATTTGTCATTCAATGCCATTGGCTATGCATGGCAATTGGCTAACTGTTTCTTAACTGCATCATACTCAGTCAGTACAATTTGACTCAAGATGATCTCATGCGAACTTTAGTTTGTTATGCTATATTAGTTATACATGGGGAACTGTGTTACTCAAGAATCATGGTCAAGTAAAATAGAGGTCGTTGCTACATGATGTGGTATCTCAATAAAATAAAATAAGAAAATGCAATTGTACTTTCTTTGAGATTGGTGCTTTTCCTTCGATTATCCTTTTTGTTTTGCTATCTTGGGGATGGAAATGAGTTCCAATTTTCTCAGTGAAAGAACAGAGCTTATTTTTCTGTCGGTGATATTTTTATCCCTTACAGATCGAAATTGAGAAGAAACAAAATGCAGCTCTTTAAAAGTTGAAAGTCTAAATAATTTCCTTCTAAACCTTCTAAATGCAGCTCACACTTCGACGAATAATGGATAAGGCAAAGCAAGAGACAAAATCAGGAAACTTGAACGAGTTTTCCATGGTCTTACTCAACAATTCTCTATCAATGCCTCTTGGTGTTGCTCTCATCTTCATTTTCCAGGAGGTGGATTATCTAATGACAACGTGAGCCTTCTCCTTGTATATTTTTAGTTTCTTCATATTTTGAACATCGTGCAAAATAACACTTTTAGCTCACTATCATACCTTCGTCATTATTTATATTGTCATGTCTTGTTCTTGCTGCTATATTCTTGAATATTTATACAATTGACAGACCGCTTTTGAGGTTACCATCATTTTGGCTGGTTATGACGTTTAGTGGGTTTCTCGGTCTGGCTATAAGCTTTACTTCTATGTGGTTTCTTCATCAGACGGGGGCCACCACGTACAGGTTAGTTATTCGTTTGTCATTAAATGCATGTTTCACCATGAGATCTTTGTTCTTCAATTATAGTTTTACTTCTGTGACCATTTCCTTGGAAGAATGACCGTGGATTGTTTTCTGATCCTTGTGGCATTCTCAGTCTGGTAGGTTCCTTAAACAAGATCCCCTTGTCTATTGCCGGCATAGTCTTGTTCCATGTCCCTACAAGCTTGGAGAACTCTGCCAGCATTTTCTTCGGTCAGATTTTCTTCTCTTCTTCAGTAACCTTCAATGATCACAAATACATTACTAAGTCACGAGAACTAGATTTCCCCACAATGCTTTCCTATCTGTTGTTTCGACCTCGGTGCTGACTGTTCACTGTTACCGTAGGTCTTTTGGCTGGAGTTTTCTTTGCCAGAGCCAAAATGAAGGAGAGATCTTAGTGTTCTCCTTATAGTTCAGCTACTTTACTACCCCTGCATTCGAGGACGATGCATCTTTGTGTTCAACACGACTCCTGGCGAGGGAGTTGACTGAAGGGCTTGGCGGATTGATTATTAATGTTGCTCTGCTATTGTTATTGGCGTGAGATGGTACCACTGAACTCCAAACCTGTTTGGTCCTGATAGGATGATTTTTTTCTTAGAAAGCTCTAGTATTAGTAGAAACAGATGGCCTTCCAGAAAGTTTATATTTGATGAAATATTGAATACTGTAACATTACTCGAGGATCAGCTTTACTCTGTTCTGTTTTTGTACAAAATTCTTGCTTATGCCTTCATGTTTTTCCAAGGACATACAAATGCAGTTTGCAATAGTCTATATCCTCCTTGAAGCATCTGGAGAATCGTCCATATTTGTGTTCATGAATGGACAAACTGCCCAACAAGGTCGTTTATCAGAGGGGGAAGAATCCAGTAAATTTGATATGATCAAGTGTCCTTCTGAGACCAAACTTGAGTACCGCCTGGTTACCAATCCGAAATCCTTGACCGTACACAGGCGATGGATCCGTCTCTATCTGGTGCTTGAAGAACTCACCGAGTAGTCTCTCAAAGTCGGATCTCCTTCCCTTCTTCGACGATGTGGAAGAGGATGATGATGGCTGTGCCGGCAAACTGCCCCCGGAACACGAGTAGATCTCGGATTCCAGCCACATATGCCCCATGACCTGGCAAATGCCTTCTTCGACGTCCGGCTGGAGATTAGAATAACCTGGCCAATAAGATTTAGATCGTATCAGTAAGTAATAAATTGATTTCAGTTGAGTTTCGAGTATGGCAAAGAACCGTTGAGTCGGAGCCACGCGTGCATCATCTCATGAGCGAGAATCGACCCTGTTAGCAGCCTAGTTTGCGAAAGGTAATCAATCAGTAAGAAAAAATCCCACGGAACCAGAAAGGGGAATTAAGCAGATAAATTGATGCCACCTTGGTAGACCATTCAAGATAAGAATCGCAGTAACTTCGGAAGACCGGACTAGTCTATGAGGTTCTGTGATCATGTCCATAAGCCGGAAGCCTGCCCCAATTCTTGGCCTCCGTACAATCTGACTCAGCAAGTTCATCAAGATCTTAGTCTCCATATGAACTGTTCAATTCTCTCTTTGCAGATAGAATTAGGATGCGACTAAGAAGCCGGAGTTGCTTACTGCGACAATGCTTTGCTCTTCCGACAAACAGAGTCCTCTAGTCTCTGGAAAGTGACGATATCCCTGGAAAAATGGATGATGTAAGCGGAATTTACTCAAATATTTCTTTTGAAAGTAACCTGAGAAACAGAAATGCAGGGATCCTCGGACTAACAGTCTTCTCCCCCTCTATGGCTTCATTCAAGGCTTGTCTTTCCACCAACAGCAGAGGGAACTGCTGCTCCACTTTCATGTTCAGTCCTTCGAAAAATTCTCGTATTTCCAGGGACAGGGGCTGGCACTCCTCTGTACCCATAACAGCAGAGTCAAGGCACTCGAGGCATAGTTTTCGGCCATCTTCCAGCGACAGGTACCTCATATCTCTTGGCTAAGGAACGCAAGGGTCATTTAAGGCACAGTCTTAAAGAATTGTTTTGGTTGGGATTATTTGGAACTCACCTCCATTCTGTCACAGCTACAACATCGTGGAGTCCCGTCTCGCTCATGTAGGGGGCAGTACTTCTGCATCCAGAAAGGGTGCTGCCGAAACTCGACAAGTCCCGGCATAATTTTTGGGAGCTAAGAAGGAAAAGGCAAATAGAACCCCACTGTAAACGAGGGTTCTACAAAATATAACCTCTGTTACAATTTAAAACAGACGCATCACTTACAAAGTTCTTGCAGACATCGCACCTCAGATGATGATGCTCCTTGTAGCATGAACTATGACAAGGGTGAGTGCCCATCTTTTTGAACTGAAACAATGGTGCGAGATTAATGAAAAATGAAAATGACCTGGGATTGAACTAAACTCTTGTGTTTTATTGGAAAAAGATAAGTCGACATCTGTACCTCCTTATCAGCGATAGGCAAGCCGCACTCCTTACAGAGGAAGCATTCTCGATGCCACACATTCCCCATGCAATTCAGTAATTGTCCAGGTTCAACCTGACCGTTGCACCGAGCACAGATTCTGATGGAACACGTGAGTAAGCTACAGGCACTATTGGCTAGAACATTGCTCCATCGCTTAAATGGTCCGGGAAGTCGTGATTCAACTATCATAGTACCTTGAGCCGGACAGGAAAGAGGACGGAACCGGAGTAGGTCTAGTGGTGTCATTTTGACTGGGAAGAGGAAGTTCCAGGATCAAGCTTTCTTGGAGAGCAATGGCGAGTTGTTCATCTTCCTCCAACTGAGCAACTTTAGCATGCCATTCATCTTCCTCCAAGTGGGCTGTGTTCTTGTCTGATTCTCGACTTTTTCCAGGTCGATAGTCATCATCTGTAATGATCATCGAGTCATTGTCACTGTGTTCCTACTTGGAGAAGTCCTAAGTTAAGGGCAGGGGGGACATCCACCTTCCCTAAGTAAAGGGAAGTTCCTACCAAGCATGGCTTTTCCTTTCAGATCTTGTTCTGAAATGGAAAGGGCGGTGGCAACATCCACTTGCTCCCTCTCACGATCCGTTAACTCATCCTGCAGCCGATTTTTACAGTGTTTATCTGCTCAGTCTATTCTTCCCATGATTTTTCACCAGTCCAAATGCGAACAGGAAAAGAAAAAGAAAAAGTAAGAAAATCGTAGAAATGGTGAAACCATGGCCGAGTGTGGTGCATTCCAGTAACTCCCAGTCTCCCAATTGCTATGAGGTCGTCCGCCAAAGCTCGAACCTTCAAAGATGTGATTGAACCAATCCATTCAAGCAGAACCACTGCTCCTCGGATATATGATTCTGTCATAAGAAGAAGAACATTGAACTGCGTCCTTATAGTGATCGAGCTTCAATAACAACTCCAACATATGCAGACGATGACAATCACTATCCTACGACATAAACAAATACAACACTAAATCGCGCTCGCCTGTGCCGCTCAGCTGACTGTTGGGTCATCATGTCTGCAGTTTCACCAACAATGTAGGAATACACCACCTATAATACAGACCAACAACAGAACCGTCTAAAACTGCAAAAACAAGGTTCCCAACTCCATCACTTCAATCGAGAAACTTCACAAATCACACCAATGCTCGATCTACTCAGGGTGCCGCCATCCCAGACTGCGATCAAATCATCAAAACCTAAGAACAGATGGACCCAACAAGCACCCTCAGAAGCTCTACGAACACAAATCACATCCACTGCATATTCAGTCCAATCAAGATCAATCATAAACTCAAGAGACCCCCCCCCCCCCTCCCCCAAACAGTTCACTAACACCCACATTCAATCAAACTCAAAACGAAAACCCAGAACGAAGAAAGAAGTAGGAATCAATCCCAACTAAGAAATAACCCACTTTCTGAGATGTTTCCGGGACAAGTGGAGTTAGTAGCACAAACTGGGTCAGCCAAGAGAATCGAGCAAAAAATCCTTTTTCGCCTCCTTAACCCTTCATTATCCTTACCACACTCCCAAGCAGTCAAATTCCACAATAACTCGGGTTTATTGTTTTTTGTTATTGCACCGAGCACAAGAAAAGTCTAGAAAGTGTCCAATCAGTGAGATCGATTCTGTTGCGTTCCGTTTGGCCTGTCCGAATACAGTTACTTTTACCTTGTAAGAAGAACCTTTCAATTCACTCCCTCTTCTTTCCCCTCTCGTCTCAAATCGATCTTTTTCTTATCCAATATTTTTCGTACTGTGTAGAGCTCATGACGACAAATACGTGATAAATGCGTCGTTGTATCATTTAATAAGTGTAGTGGTACATTATAACAAAGTTGTATTATATTATTATGCTACAATTATTTAAAAATGAGAAAAATTATTATTTATGCTATCAAATTATCTTAATTAGATAATTGGAGATAGATAATTATGATTGAAAATATTTCGAAAATAAATATCTAATTATAGTAACATATTTTATCTTATCTTATTTATACGGATGTTAAGGAATAACATTATTCCTAATTAATCTGTGTAAATGATTGAAACAATCATCATATATTATTTTGATAATGATTGGAATAAATCTTACGAATATGAGAAGTTATCAAATATTACTTTCCTTCTTGGTCATAGTTACAGTTAAGTAGTTGTCTATTGAGCCTGATTACAGCGTACTGAAATTTGGTAATCAGAAAACAAATGACATGATTCATTCCCTATTAAAACGACATTCATATACTCCACGAATCTGTGTGATTTGTGTGGTTGTCTAAAACCTGTATGATCTATGTGAAGCTTTGAGGAGATGTGTAATCGTGATCGCCTGGTTCTTACCTTTCGCAACTGCGTGCAGGAGTGCCAAGGGATGTGTGTCACCTTGGTCGTCGTGAGAGGGACTGTGTGTCCTCGGTGAATTCAACGAGCGTTTGGCGAATCGTCTAAGAGAAAATAAGTGAATACATGTGCTACTCGCGCAGTAACCAGTTGCTAATCCATCGGCAAGAAGCCATTCTTGTTGTGCCTTTCGCTGGGAAATCTTGAGTCGACGAAGTTTGAGCAGTTGGACACGCACTTGTGGATGCGTGCCGGAAGTCTCGTTCCTGCAGGATAGACTAGGAGTTGGAAACGCCGTCGGAGTGGAAAGAGGTCCTCCCTTGCACAGAGGTGCTGTGCAGAAGTCTCGACCTCCTGATACAGAGGGATAATAGAGCAGGTTGCGTGGAAGCCGCCGGAGCTGAAAATTCCACCCTAGACACTGGGTGTGCAGTGCACTAAGTCACAGTTGTGGTAACCATGCATGTCCGAAATAAATGTAAGACGGATACCCAGACTTCGTTGTGTGAGAAGTCAGGTTCCGCTGTGTGAGGAACCACCTCTTTTATCTCTTGTTCTCTGACTTTTTGTGGTTGTCTCTTGAGTGCTTACAGGCTCATTTTGAGAAGAGACAAAAGCTGTGTGAAAATCCTTTAAGCAATCAACTGCTGAGTGCGAACATCATTCTGCTAAAAACGAGAAGACGCTCACTGTGTGAGGAGTTGATCGTTGCCCAAAAGTAATCTCCTCTTGTAAAGGATTTTAAATTACACTTATTGAAATACCGAAATCTTAGTGCAAAAGGTTCATTTGCATTAATTATATTTATATAATAAAATAACCTCTATGATGAAAAGTGGTCGTAGGTCGATTAAGACCGAACCATTATAAAAACTATTATGTACCTTACGATCGTGCTTACATTCATACAAGTATTTAACGATCAATCATTAGCTTATAGCGAGCCGCCTTCACTTTTGAGAAACGCTTAACTTTGATACGATAGACTTTCACGTACGCTAAAAAAGGGCGAAAAAAGTAATAAAAACTAATTCAACCTGCCTCCTCGTACGCACGTTCCGGCAAGTCGAATCATACGAACCAAGAATGTCTTGGTTACATGTAATCTGATGCTAAGATCTAATTTTTTTTCCGGGGAATTATCGACAGGAAGGTTTTCCAATTATATTTTAAGATCCAAGCAATTTCAGTAACATCCTTGCCTGTGTCTTGATCCTGCCGCTGCACTGGCTCTGTATCAGTAACAGCAGCTGTGTCACCACCCCGGCTTCTATAGCCTCCTCCCGTGCCGCCGGTGAGTCCCCGCATAGGATCGTTAGCGACATGACCGCACTCTCGCTTGTCTCGTGGCCTGATACCCTGAAAACCATCTCGACTAGGGTGCGGACACCATCCGGATCGTCTAGGATCGCCTCTTTTGAGGATTCGTCCTCAAGGAGAAGCTGCTCTACGGTCGCCAACGCGGGCGGGAGTACGAGCCTGGCTTGCCTGGATTTCTTGGCGAGGGAAATGTAAGCTATTAGCCCTCCGAGAGCGCCTTCCCGGACGAGATTCTCCCTGATGGGTTGGAGATGGCAGAGGGACTTCACCGCTGCAATGGCCGCATCGGAAACCTGGGGCTGCTGCCGGAGAAGAGAGACGATTGATTTTAACAGGGCCGGGTCCTCTCCAAGCTTTGCATGGAGTCCTTTCACCCCTGAGGATGGAGATAATGCCACTTTCTCGACCAGGCGGCATATCCCCACTTTCACGACGTCGCCGCTGCTGTGATTCAGCAAAAACAACATCGATCGCAACATCGAACCTTCCTCGAGCACATTGATGTCCTCGACCCCTCCGTGATCAAGCAAACTCAACGCACACCTCAATGCCTGCTCAACAAGATCGGCCCCCTCCCCCGAAGTATCAGATTCAGCTCCCCCAAAGGCCAACCGCAACAGCAGAGCAACCATCCCAGATCGCACCAATGCCCCGGCCACACCAGGCGACTCCTCGCAAAGGGCCCGAATTTTCTGGACCCCCCGGGACTTCACAATCACGGCCACATCCTCGGACTCCAGGTCATTCCTCAGGGAAACAAGGGAAGGGTGGTGGGGGGAAGGGGACGAGCTGGCAGGGCCGAGGTCGCCGACCCCAAGCCAGTGGTCGATCAAATGCCTGAGAGCGTGGTTGGGGACGATGATGGAGGGGTCGTGGAGTGGCTGCATGGTGACGGGGCAGGTGAGGTTGCCGGCGGAGAGCCACTCCTCGATTGAGCTACGGTCGTAGGTCTGGCCGGTGGAGAGGGTGACGGGGTCCTTGAACAGGTCGAGGCTAATGGGGCACCTAAACAGGGGAGGGATCGCCATTTGATCGCTCTCGTCTTTCATCTTCCCTCCCTTCCCCTCCCCAATGGACTTTTTTTGTCGGAATATCGTATCTGTCCGTATCGATGGCGGAAGGTAAACACTAGTTGGGGGAGGGAGGGAAGAAGACGACATCAAACGTCCCGACAGTTTGCCGCTTGTCAACCAAGACCATCCCAACGTGTCACGCAAAATATGACTAAGAAAGAAACTAAATATAATCCCCCCAAAAAAAACAGGGCATGTAGATTTAGACAATAACACTGAGCTGACCCACCTAAACACATATTCATAGAATAGTTTGAGTTGGTTCAAACTTGGGAGATGGGAATCTAATCTTATCTAGAAAATGGGTATCTAATCATGTCACGACACATTTGCATTGATTTGCGTGGGGTTCGAGTCTCGAGGGAAGCCGCCGCCTGAGAGAGCAGCAGCAGCAGCAGCAGCACGTCATCGTCGACTCAAACTGCAACTTGCGTAGGAAGAGCAGGGAATTTGTTCTTTGTCTTTTAGCTATGGGCAAGAGGTCAAAGTGGGAGGGGGGAAATTACTTTTCAAAGTAAAGCCCCCCCCACTTCTATATGTACAAAAGAGAAAGGGAGGGAGGGACTGCCCCTTCAAACTTGTCTTCTCCAAACCTTACGTAGCGTTTCCATTAGGTGACAGGCTGTTCTTTACGACACTAGGGACTTACTTTCCGCCAAGACAAAAAACTAACTTGTGTCACGACACCTACATCATCGTCAGGTTCGGACGTATAAACTCGTTTGCTACCTCACCACTTACGCCACTAGTAGCAGAGAGTTTTGTTTTAAATTAGCGTTAATTCACGCTAAAATCGACTTTTGTAACACTGATTTTATGAGTTTGTACTAATTTTCATAAAATCGGACTTTTGTAACTACGGTTACACAATAAAAGTTAGTTTTCTAACAATTAAAGAAATTTACACGTTAGTAGCATTTAATTTAACAGGGAGTCAGTTTTAGAAAGACCGACTACTCTCTTTTTTAATAAATCGATTTTAGAGAAGTGAATTTTACTCTAAACCCATTTTCATCTAGAAAGTTAAGTGAAAATAGGTCTTCCAAATACCGATTTCGCTCCTCGGTGAGGCCCACTTCTGAAGGGCACGTCGTAGACGACATTTCAAAGGTTTGTTTCCTTGAGCCTTCACGGGATCGATTTCTCCACAGATTTTGAAAATTTATTTCATAAAATTATTTTGGGAACTAACTAAACAAAACTCCAGAGACCTTTGATATGAAATTGGGAGGTCACGAAAGCATGCCTAGCTAAAGCATTGACTTAATTAAATTTTTTAAAATATCCCAAATCCCGGCTTTGTCTTGAAGAAGTCTTAAAATAGTTGTCTTGTCTTTCTATCTATCTACTCTAGCCTAGCCTAGCAATTCCTTAATAATACTTCCACATGCCTATTTTTTTATTATTCAAATTATTTGGGGTGGGGCCCGGCGTATAGGAAAAACTAAACTATAGAGAAACCGTTTTTCTAGAAGAAAGAACAAGAAGAAGAATCAATCCCACTGTTTAAGGAAAACATAATTAATTATTAGGGCTGCTAATCTTAGGTTATGTTTTTCTTTTGTGGGGGGGCCGTTGTTCTTTTTCCTCCCAAACACGGCATCCACTGTTTCCAATCAAACTTGTTGTCGAGTCAAGACAATGATGATTGATTTGAGGCTTGGAAATCATGATCTGACCCGGCTGTCTTGTCTGAGCCAAGAAATGGTCAAAAGGGGGAAACCACCACCACCATCACCACCTTCCCCTTTTGACATAGCGATTCGATTTTGAGCCATCGCACGGACCTTGTAATTATTCCCAATTTGAAATATTCACGACACAATGTATTTTCTTAAGTTTTAAAGAAAAACAAAAGCAAAATTTTAGGGTAAGAAAATGTCAAAACATTCGATAACTGTCTGAATGCAGAACAAGGGATTGAACCCCCCAGCTAATCCCTATGAGGAGGACACGATACCCTAACAAAGCAGCTCAAACAACTTGCTACCAAAATGCCCCACAGGAAGAAGAGTCTCTGTGGCGAAGAGGATTCCGCAGCTGCCGCCGGAGCGTTCCTGTTTCGAATGATTCAGAACGAGCGTTGTGTTCGTCGGAACTTACTACATACGCAGGCCTAACTGGCGGCGCAGCGCTGTCTGACTGATCATTAGGTATCCTCTTAGCATCTCCATCGTAGCTACGGCTGGGGGCTGAAGCCTCTCTGCTGCGGTGGCCGTCGGTTCAATTGCTGACTAAAATGATCGTTCAACATCCCGGGGCTGTCTGGCGTTCCTACCCCGTCCCCGTGTAGTCCACCGACGTATTGTTGGATCACGAGCACCGAGACGGTTGACGTGAAGTCCGACGACGCGAGGAGGTCCCCGATTGGTCCGAGTTCTGGGCACTCGCTCCAGTCGCTGAGTCCTGCCGTCAGCGGGGACATCATGTCTTGCCCTCTCCCGAGTATGAAGAGGTCGTGCGAGCTGTCGATTGATCTTATTGCCGATACCGTCTCTTCTGCATTGTTGACCTTCTTCTCCATGTAACAGATCGAGCTGTTGTTCACGTTCCTCATCCGGAACTCGTTAAGGTACTCCTCGTCAAGCTGCTTATTGCGATCTGTTTCGGTCTCGACCGTCAGGACCCGGTCATCGCTGGAATGGGCGTAGGTGGTGGCTGTAGCTTGTTCCGCTTCGCAACCAGCGACCAACCTGAGAACGGTGAGGGTAACCCCAGGGTGGTCGGCCATTCTCCAACCATAGGCCAGCGCCTCTCGGTCGTCAGGCCCGCCGCAGAACAAGACCCCTATGTGATGCGGTGGCTGGTTCCCGGAAATCCGGGTCAATCCATTCATCCCTCGGTCGACAAGAATGCCAACCGAGCAAGGAGCATTAGCCAACACGTTCTGGTTAATCATGCGGTACCCCGGATTAGTCGCTTCCATGCCTCCATCAACTGTCTGTTGCTTGTGGAAAGGTATGACTATTAAAGCCGCTCGCTTGTCCTCCGCCAGATTACAGATGTCCTCGTGCATTGTTGAGTACGGCGATATTGCAGTGAGGGGCTGGACGGTGACGCAGCTGGCATGCTGTTCGTAGTTCTCGAATGCATTGACGATGTGGTCGGACTGAGCCTGGGTTTGGTTGAGAGCTGGCTGACCGGTTTTCCTTGCCTTGTGCACAATTAGCATCGCCGAGGCACGCCCCGTGAGCTCAACAAGGTGGAGGACGTAAACTCCGATAGGGGATTTCTTAGTAGGATTCGAAGCTTCCAGGAGGTTGATCATTGTCGGGACATTCCGAGGGGTGTGCACGCACACAAGAATCCGGAACTCCCCATCCAGCTTCGACCTCTGAACCGTCCTCTGCTTGTATGGTAAAAACCTCCGACCCGGCCTGTAAATGGCCGTCACGACCGGGGAGATAATGCTGGTGACAATCACAGCTACCAGCACCATGGTCGCAAAGGTGGAGTCATCCAAAACCTGCAAATTGCCGAATTCGTCAAATGGTTCGTTAATTCCTCGCAATCAACATGGGAAGCCAAACGACAACGGCCTACGGCAACAGCGATACCTTCTGATCCTTCCCAACATTTAGGATGATCATCTCGATGAGGCCCTTGGTGTTCATGAGCAAACCGAGCGTAGTACCTTCTCTCATTGACATCTGATAGAAAATGCAGATGATAAGAGTGCCCACGATCTTTCCCAATGCACCGAGAACGACGATGACTAAGAGGAGGACCCAGCTGAGTGCTCCTGTGATCAGCGTTAAGTTGGTCCGGAGCCCACTGATGGCAAAGTAGAGAGGAAGCAAGAGCCCTGAAATGAAGTCCTCGAGCTTCTCGATGAGGACCGCCCCAAGAGGCCCGTTTGGTATGACGAGCCCGAACACGAAGGCCCCAAAGACGGAATGAGTCCCGATCGCATCGGTGATGAAGCCGGAGATCATTACGCCAGTGAGGATCAGGCAAATGTAGAAGTCGCTGAAGGATTCCCCTTCCGGCGTTCGTCGGATCATCAAAGATATCGCTGGCCGAACAAGGAAGAAGCACACAAGGATGAACGTGATGGTTGAGAGGACGACCCAGAGGGACACGAGCGAGGTGGCCTCGTGCTCCGCCAGGGCGATGGCGAGCGCCAGGAGGATCCAGGCACATATATCGTTTATGAGGGCGGAGGACATTGCGAGCCGTCCAATCTCTGTGTTCAGAAGCTTCAGCTCGGCGAGGATCCGAGCAAGAACAGGGAACGATGTCACCGAGAGAGCAACCCCTAGGAAGAGGATGTAAGTGCCCCGGGACATGATGCTATCCGAGGAATGTAATATGAAGGCGAACGAGACGCCCACCAAGAATGGCAGGATCATCCCAGCAAGGGCGATCGCCAAGGACTTCTTCCCAGTTTGCTTGATCACGGCTATATCCATCTCAACACCGACCAGGAACAGGAAGTAGAGAAGGCCAACGTTGGCCATCGTCTCAAGCACCATGACGCTCCTCAAGGGGAATAAGTGGTCGGCGACCCCCTTGTATTGTCCGAGCACCGTCGGGCCGAGAATCAACCCTCCCTACACATTCAAACACGTTTGTTTCCTCACTGGTAACTCGCCCTCAGCATCATACCAACACCGAACCAAAAAAAAAAAACTCTAAGCAAAATGAACGTACCACGATCTCGGAGATGACGCGGGGCTGGCGAAACGGCTTGAGGATGTAAACCATGATACGGGTTACGATGACGATCAAAGTCAGCTGGAGGATGAACAGGGGAAGGGAATAATCGAGGGGGTTGTCGCCCTGCCATATCCCGTTGGTCGTGATCATCGTCGGGGCATAACAGACGATCAAGTCGTCAGCATCCTTGGTGTCGTTGGCTGCCATTGCCGATCCTCTCTCTCCCTCCGGGGAAACCAAACACCGCCAACTCTAAAAAGATGAAATCACAACACAATTCCTCCGGCCCAAGCAAACAGGGGCCAAATCACACCCCCTTTTTTCTTTTATTACAACGCCACCCAAAAACAGAAAAAAATTTGTAATGAAAATGAAAACCAACGATTACTCTCTTTTCCCTGAAAAGAAAAGCAGGAAATGGAAAATTGTTTCCTTCTTCCTTTGTATTCCTTTTGGGTGGAAAATAGGGCGTGGAGAAGAGTAAGAAAATAGGTATAAGTAAAGTGGGAAGAAAAAGATTTGGCAATTGTCCGAAATTGTTGGTGGCAATTTGTCATTTGCAGACATGCTGCCCTCGTATACGGGAAATAAAAACTTTTGTTCCTTCTTGCATCATCGAATATCCTCCTCCTGACGGTTTCCTGCAACCGCAAGTTAGATATAATGGTCAACATTGTCTCCCTGTCATATTCACTTATTTCGGATTCCCTGTGTTCCTTCCACAGTCTGCGCTCGGTAAAAAGCTATGCTATGTGCGGATCGACGCGAGCAGGTTTTGTCTGTCGAGACGAGGAATGCAGATGCTTGATTTGGTGATTGGCGAGGTACAGCTCCTTTTATCTTGATAGTAATTGTCCAAATTCAAGGTCGTCAAGACCAAAACGACTAGACACGAAAAACCTGTGTTTGATCCCCAAATTGCGGTGAAAAAAAGGGGAGAGATGAAATACCAATCGTCAAACTCACAATACCCTAACACTTACCATCGATCACAAGTGTCAAGGTAAAGGGGAGAGACTGAGTCGAGCACTAATTAACTACAAGACAAAATGCCTATGGCATTCAGCAACCCCAACGACGGGGATGGAGGAGAAGATCAAATCCCACACCATCCTCCCCGAAAGCCGCTCTTCAACAGCTCCCCCATTTTTCAATCAACTACTCCATATTTTCTCTTTTTATTTTTATATAAGTGTTAATTCCATAGGAGAAAATGGTACGCTGGGTTGAAGAAAGAAAGAAGTTCTCCCTTTTTTTTCTCTTAGTTTTCACCTCCTTCGGAAACAACACACAGGTTCAACCCACCTTCACATAAAGTAAATTCCCGTGGAAACCCCCAACAACCAACCCAAGACATACGAGGAGAGTTCCAAAGCAGCTCCTCCCTTCTAGGGACACGTCGACGTCCCACTTCCTCTTCGGACCACCCCAGGACGAGGCTACCCCTTGGTGAGACTTCCTCACATATGTTTGTCAACCTCAACATACTTCCATCATGTTTAGTATGCCGATCTGCCCTCTTCCCTGCTTGTCGTGACGTCGCAATGCACGAGCACGCCCCTATCCATGAGCTCAGAAGGATCAGAGGCTGGAATCATGAAATGAGACATCGACAGTCCACACCCGAGGGTTTTGTTTTTTCGTACAGCGACGAAATTGAGTTTGGTCAGGTCCATCTCCTTTCATACTCTCTTCCCATCACGTGGATATGTTGTTGTGCACTTGAGTCGAGTGCGTATAGTCCAAGTTACAGTCGAAATACGGAACGCAATGGTACTGTACTTGAGCAGAAACGATGCCATAGTCGACTAGACCTATCTTTGGCTATACAGCTCCGTTTATCCTAAACAAATTGGGATAATCCCTTCTCTAACTTTTCTACAACTTTTATGTTTGGAACTTTTTCGTTTGAGGTCATCTTGACCGAGTTTTGACCCATCAAAAGTCGATTTACAAAATGTAAGGGTTCTTTCACCGCCTAGAGATGCAGCTCTAAACAACAAAGCACAACTTTGACGATAGAGGTCGGGTCGACCCAAAATCAGTTGGGTTAGGTTCCTTTATCAATCTATAACTTTTATGTTTTAACATTTTTGATTTGAAGTAATCTTAGTCGTGTTTTGGCCTGTCGATTGTCGACCTGCAGAATGCAACGGTTCTGCGGTCGAGTGCAAATGCCGATTCGGTCGACGAGGTATAACTTTGTCAACAGAAATTGAATTGACCCAAAATTTGTTGGGTTATGCCCTTCTCTTGTCAACCTACATTTTTTATGCTTCGAACTTTTTAATTTGATGTTTTCTTGACCAAGTTCTAACCAGTCGAACTTGACACACATAATGCATTGATCTTGTGGTCAACCCAAAACCTAGTGTCAGTCAACTGGACGTAACCTCATCGACAGTGGTCGGTTTAACCAAAAACCACTTAGTTCAGTTTCTACTTTGCCGATCTACAACTTTTATGTTTCAAAGTTTTCTATTCGAAGTCGTTTTGGTCGACCTATTGTCAGTCGAATGTCGATATGCAGAATACCACGTTTCGGCCCATAAGTTGAAACGCCACTTTGGTTTACAGAACATAACTCCTTCTATAGAGCTCGGATTAATCCAAAATCAATTAGGTTAGATCCTTCTTTTGTGGACTAAGAACTTTTAAGTTTTGAGATATTTGGTTCGACGATTTGTTGACCTTTTTCTCATTGAACTTCGACTCACAGAATGCAACGACTCTGTAGTCGATCAAAAACGTTGCTTCAGTCGACGAAGTATAACTTCTTCGACAGAACTCCTTTTTACCTAAAATCAGTTGAGTTAGCTTCCTTTCTTATAGATCTATAACTTTAGTATTTTGAACTTATGGTTTGACGATACCTTCATCTTCATCGATCTCATTGAAATTCGACTCACAGAATGCGATGGTTCTGTAGTTGATCAAAATGTTGCTTCAGTCGATGAAGCATAACTTCTTCAACAAAACTCCGTTTCGCTCAAAATTAGTTGGGTTAGCTTCCTTTCTTGAAGCTCTAAAACTTTAGTGTTTTGAACTTTCTAGTTCGATGGCCCCTTCATCAACCTCGTCGATGTTCGTCTCGTAGAGTGCAATGGTTCCGTAGTCGATAGAAAACGTTGCTTTAGTTATCGAAGCATAACTTTTTTGACAAAACTCCGTTTTACCCAAAACTAGATGGGTTAGCTTCCTTTTTTGTAGAAATACAACTTTTTAGTTTTAAACTTTTTGATTCGATGACATATTCGTCGACTTTCATCTCGTCGAACATCAACCAACATAATGCAACGGTTTTGTAATCGACCGCAAATACTGCTTCAGTCGACGGGATATAACTTTTGCTACAAAACTCCATTTGACTTGAAATTAGTCGGGTTAGCTCCCTCTCCGGGCTAGCTACAAGTTGAAGTGAGTCGAACTGAGTGACGGCCATGTAGTTAGAGAAGGGCTGTGAGAGGGCCATGCTGGCGGGTGTTTCCTACATGGCGAGTGGCACGGAGGCACCCTAGAGGGCGAAACTTGCCCAAGTGTCATCCCCGAAACTCCGGATGAGGCGCCGGAGGATGAAACAAGCATTGCTGAGGCTGTGGGGACAGCTAACTTGTGTTCTTTGGTTGTTAGAGACGTAACACAGGCGTGCCTTGATAGGGCGTCGACGATGGCATCTACTCCAACTGGTGGGGGAGGTTTGCCACAGGGTCAGACGGGGATCCTTTGCCAGTCAACTAGCGAGGCTTGAGCAAGGCTGCTTAGGCGATAGTTCGTAAAGGAGGCACGGGCTTGAGCGTTGGGTGGTGCTCATCGGTGCTTGAGAGCGAGGCTCGGGCATCGAATCTGGGCACGAAACGAGGCGTGTCCGAAATACGGAGGGCTCTAGTGCGAGTGCTAGAGCGATGTTCGTGAGGGAGGCACGAACACATGACCCGGTTGCTTTGGTGTAGGGATCAGCTTAGGCACATAGCCTTAGCTATACTCGTTGGTGGACTAGCTGGTGCCGGGTAGCACGACGAGTTACGTTCATTGAAGGCAATCGTACGAGGACGCGAGCATCCGAGTACTTACTGTGGGCAGTCTCACAGAAATGGAAAAACTGGCAAAGCACGGAGAGAGACGTGTTGGAACAACCGACAGTGCGATGCGAATGTGACGAGATGCACGGGTCTGGAGGAATCTAGCTGTTGGGCGTTCCTGGTATGCAAAGATGCAGAGGTGACGTGCCGCATAAAGCAACAGTGATTCTTTGGAGGTTGCTTGTGGGTAGGTGCTGACAAAAGAGTCTTGACGCAAGCTGCAGGTGACCCTTCGGATGGCTGCTGCAAGCGACAGTAGTCCCCTGACGAGAGTGCAGACGACCCTTGGTGTTCCTGGCTGTAGACGACTGTTGGTATTCCAGGACTGTTGGGTTGCTCATGGCCGCATGGTGTCCAAGTGTCAATTGTCTTGTAATCTGGTTGTAACTCATCTTGGCCCCAATAAATGAGTGAGTAGGGACTTGGACGAGGGAGGGCATGTGAGTGTGCATAGAGGAGAGTGAGTTGGGGCGAGATGCCCACACTTTAGAGCATGTTGTATACACGAGAGTCTTGTAGTTCTCTTTGTATTATTGTGAGTGGTAGTACAGTGATTACCACCATCTTGCTGGGTTGGGTGCATTCTTGGTCGAGGTCATTGTGTTCCTAGGGTTAGTGAGAAAAGGCTAGTTGTGCTTGGGTAGACACAACGCCGGGCGGGTAGCGTTGCTAAGTTGAGATTGTCGTAGTAGCTTCTCGGACTCGTCACAATTGGCATCGGAGCCGCTTACAATGACAACCAGAACTACCAGCGAGAGATTGGAACGACTAGAGCGGCTCGTGGGTGAGGCTTCTCCCGATAAGCAGACCTCGATCTTGGAGGACCTGGATCAACTCCGTGAGGGCGTGGCTAAGTTGAAATCTTCCATCACTGGCGTGACCGAAGCTATAGAGGAAAGGCTCAACGGTTTACTCGATAGTTTGAGCCGAACCGTGGAAGAGATACGTAGTCAGCAGGAGGACCTCGGAATGAGATCATGATCCTTAAGAGGGTGGTTGCTACAAAATCATCCGGTGGGGATGAGCGTTCGAGGGTGAGAGTCCCTGAACCTCAGAAGTTCGATGGAAGTCGAGTAGCAGAGGCACTGCAAAACTTCTTGTAGGATGTGGAGTAGTACTTTCCGGCAGCAAGGATTCCTGAGAGGGAGCGGGTTTCGATCACGTAAATGTATCTTATTGGAAGTGCAAAGCTGTGGTGGCGAACGCGGGTGAAGGACGAGATGAGTGCTGGCCGTCCTGCGATCGATACATGGATACATGGGAGTCGTCGAAGAAAGAGTCGATCGGATCATATAGATATACGTTCAACACAACATAGGTATGCATCTTTATTTTGAAGGATCAGAAAAAAATGGGACAGGATCTCCTGTAGGAATGCATGTGCTGAATAAGGCCCATAATAAAGTATTGATTTAAAGGCCACGTTAATATCACACGCAAAATTACTCAAAAGAAGGACTTAGTTTAAAATGTATTCGATCCTTACACTACGCTCTATTACGAGAATCTGGATAAATATGGAACCAATAAGCATTTAATTCTTTTAAAATACATAAACCAACAATATGATAACTATACAAATAAATGAATGTACGAGGTAGGATGTTGCCCTAGTATGATTTGCATTTACATAAACGTGGCTCCATACCCAGGGGAATTACTATAAATATGATTTTCTTTTTATAGAACAAAAATCTTTCTTTTTTTACGCTTTTTTTAATGTTATTTTCCAGAATAAAGTAGGAGATTTTTTTTTCCGGATAATCTCAAAACGATAAATCCGGGAGAAGTGTGTAAATTTCATGGCTAACTTGATGTTACTACAAATTATATCACATAAATAAATATATTTACATTTTAAATATTCAATATGGATAAAATCGACTTTTTATATTTCACCACGTTATAATTCTTTATATATATAGTTTATCATATTTTCAAACATAAATTTATATTGTAGATATTAAATTTCAAACTCTAAACATTAAAACTTAAATCATAAATCCAAAAACGTTAAATCAGCAATAAACTCTAAACCTTAAATATCAAACCCTCCCGAAACCTTAAAAAAATAAATATTTTTTTTTAATTTTTTAATTAAGACTTCTCAAATTTGAGTTTTGTAAGATCGAAAAAGAGGATGACGTGGACCATGAAATTGACACTCTGAATTCTTTCCCAAGAAATCGAAAGATAAGGCTAATAAAACTCAAAAAATTCTAGAGATATTTTATAAATAGGAAAATGATTTTCATTCAAATGTGAAAAGCTTATGAAAAGATTTGTGGTTGTCCTCGTCAGATCCCCTCACAAAATATCCCTTCCTTCTTCGGACAACACCTCCACCTCCGGCTTTATTACCTTTGACAATCTAACTAAGATCTTTTTCGTATATAGAACCGAAGAAATAAGCAAGGCAAGGGGAGAGGGAAGAAGACAAAAGCAAATCTGTTACGAGATGATATTCTGTTCTCTAATTGCAGCTGGGGAGAAGCTGGTGATGCTGGGGATGTTGATACTGTTGGTGTGTTGGGGATAGCCGTTTACGTTAGTTAGGGGATTTATGGGTTGGGCTTTTGTAATATGTGGGCCGTAGGGCCTAGTGGCTAAAAAGGCTAAGAAATAGATAAAAGGGAGGGAGTCGGGTTGTTAGAGCGGTTAGCAGAAAACTGTCTGAGTGTCGAGGAGTGCGCCTGAGGCGGTGGTACGAACTGAGGAGCTGGCTTGGGCTGTCGGAGGTGGAGATTGAAGTGCGGATGTGGAGAACGGTTGAATTGTTGGTTGTTGGTTGAATGTGATTGAGATTTGCTGCTCTGTTGATTGTTAGAAGCTGTATTTGATCTGTGTTCTGATAGTTAGCCATTGGTTGACGGAATTGCACGGAACAAGGGTATCAGAGCATTGATCCCGGTAAAGATGGTGGAAACTCGATCGGAGGAACTCAGGAAGGAGCAGGAGGCGTTTGGAGTAATAGTAAGAAATTTAGCCGAACAGGTGAAATCACTCACAACGCAGGTGCAGGAGATACAGGCGCAGACCTCTACTCACTGGGAAATGATGAAGAAGCATTTATGTGGAGTTGAGAAACAAAAGGATTCTGAGTCTTCTATAGCGGATAGGGCTACTCTGGAATCAATGGTGCGGGAGGATCGAGAAATGTGGGCTCGAAGTTCTAATCGTTACAGTTTACCAAAAATTGAATTTCCAGAGTTCAATGGATCGAATCTGGAGGATTGGCTGTATAAATGCCAAAGGTACTTCGAGTTAGAAGGTGTACCAGATGACAAAAAGGTGAACTTAGCTTCCTTATACTTGTTTGGAGGTGCATTACAGTGGCATTTCACGTATATGAGGAATAGGAGTAAACATTCTGTGCTGAGTTGGGAGGAAATATGTGGTTGCTCTTAATAAGAGGTTTGGGAAGGAAGTGTTTGAAGGATCCGATGGGGAAGATGAAAAATCTGAAGCAGGAGGGAGAGCTTGATAATTTGTATGCCTATATGGAAGAATTTGATGTATGTTTGCGAAGAGTTTTGGAGAAATTAGATCTTCCGATGGCTTTCCAAGTTAGTCTGTTTATTAACGGTCTTAAAGAGGAATATCGAAGCACTCTTTGGCTATTAAAGCCCACTGATTTGTTGACGGTGCAGACTAATGCCCGAATACTTAGTCGCGATGTACCACCTGGGGAGATGAGCATCACTGCGGGTAAGCCGTTCAGGATGGTTAAGAGTAATTCACCAGTGATACCTTGGAGGAGTAGTGTTACGACAGGCATGAAGGATAGGGAGGTAACTTCGACCCCTTCAAAGGTGGGGTCAGCTGCAGCGGGGCAAGCAACAGAACTGAGGCCTGATGTTATGTTTCCAGCTAGTAGTTCGGCACCAATAGGAAGGAGGAGGTTAACTCAGGAAGAGGTGGATGAAAGAAGACTCAAAGGGTTGTGTTTCACTTGTAACGAACCCTTTAATAGGAGCCACAAGTGCTCTAAGAAACAAATCTATTCCCTAGTCCTGGAATCTGAGGATGAACCAGATGTTAGGGATGAAGAGGGGCTGCGAGATGGTTTGGAAGGGAGAAGTGGAACTGGTCAACCCAGTTTGTATGTCATTAATGGTGAGATAGGAAGGGAGGGAGTTCAGACGATGCGGGTAAAGGGGAGTTACAAAAAGGAAGTCACTGTATATTTTGGTGGATAGTGGAAGTACGCATAACTTCTTTGGATTTGAACACCGTCAAAGGGATCAACATTGTTACAGAACCCATTATACCGGTGAAGGTGGTAGTGGCAGATGGTAGGACAGTTTCTTGCAACAGGGTGATACATCAATTTTCTTGGATCATTCAAGGAATTGAATTTAAAGCTGACTTTTACATCCTCGCTTTGGGAGGTTGCGAAATGATTTTAGGAGTGGATTGGCTGAGTCAATTGGGAGATATAACCTGGAATTTCAGATTATCCACAATGAAGTTTTGTTGGAAGGGTGAAACTGTCATAATGCAAGGAATCTTGGATAAGGAGGATAATGCCCAGTTGCATATGGTTAACTGTGACAGCTTGTTGAGTTGTGAAGCTTCTAATAACAGTGGATGGATGGTATTTCCAGAATTACAACCCTTACTTTGCTGTGCAGCTGAAATGGAGGAAACTGATCTGTGTGCAGAGCTTTTGTTAGACTTTTCGGATATATTTCGCGAACCAAAGGGGCTACCACCTTTCCGAGGACAGGATCATTCTATAGTATTGAAAGAAGGGGTGCAAGGGATCAGTGTGCGACCTTATAAACATTCCGCAGCTCAGAAGGATGTGATTGAGAAGATGGTGCGTGAATTGTTAGATTCAGGGGTTATACAAGATAGTAGGAGTTCCTTCTCTTCTCCCGTTGTTTTGGTGAAGAAAAAGGATGGCACGTGGAGGATGTGTATCGATTATCGTGAGTTAAATAAGCAGACTATAAAGGATAAGTATCCCATCCCTGTTATTGAAGAATTACTTGACGAATTACATGGGGCCTCTGTTTTCTCAAAAATTGATTTGCGGGCTGGATATCATCAGATAAGAATGGATCCTCGGGATGTTCATAAGACAGCTTTTCGAACTCACGACGGCCACTATGAATTCCTCGTGATGCCGTTTGGGTTAACTAATGCTCCCGCAACTTTTCAAGGCCTAATGAATGCAATTTTCAGACTTTATTTGAGGAGGTTCATCTTGGTGTTTTTTGACGATATTTTGGTTTATAGCAAGTCGAAGGAGCTCCATATACAACAGTTACGGCTGACCCTTTCTGTCCTCAGAAAGCATACACTGTTTGCGAAGAGATCTAAATGTGTTTTTGGGTGTAGTAGGGTGGAATACTTGGGGCATTACATTGATGGTGATGGGGTTTCGACTGATTCGACCAAGGTTAAGGCAGTTGTTGATTGGCCCACGCCTAGCACAGTTAAACAGCTTCGGGGGTTCTTGGGCCTGAGTGGTTACTATAGACGCTTCATCAAGGGTTATGGAGTTATTAGCAAACCCCTAATTGAGTTGCTTAAGAAAGACAGTTTCCAATGGACAGATGCAGCTGTTGCTTCTTTCATTCAGCTCAAGCAATTGTTAGTTACTGCTCCTGTTTTAGCTCTGCCTGACTTGGCAGAAATTTTTGTTTTGGAGACAGATGCTTTCGGATATTGGCATTGGAGCCGTGTTGATGCAGAGGGACCATCCAATTGCCTTCTTGAGTAAGCATTTGTCGCAACGACATCAAGCCTTGTCTGTTTATGAAAAGGAACTGTATTCCATTGTCCATGCTGTTGGGAAATGGCATCATTACTTGATTGGGCACCACTTTGTCATCAAAACTGATCATAAGAGTTTTAAGTTCCTATTGGATCAGCGATTGCATACGGAGAGTCAGTTTCGATGGCTTTCTAAACTCATGGGGTATGACTATGAGATTTGTTATAAAAAGGGTAAGGAAAACATTGCTGCAGATTCTCTTTCGCGGGTGCAGAGTGCAGAATTACTCTCATTGGTGGTCGAAACTTCTGATCCAACTCTTCTGGATGATGTTAAAGGAACTTGGCACTCTGATGAACAGTTAGCCTCATTGTTACCTTCGTTACAGGATGGCAGCTTAGTTCATAAGAATTACAAGTGGCATCAAGGCCTGTTGCAGAGGAATTCTCGCATTGTTGTTGGTAAGGATTCTGCAGTGCGTTTGAAAATCATCCAAATATTCCATTCTACAGCAGTGGGTGGTCATTCTGGGGTCTTAGCAACGGAAAAAACGTATTCGTAGTTTGTTCTTTTGGAAAGGATTGACCAAGATGTTTAAAAACTTTGTGCGGGCTTGTGATGTTTGTTTGCGTTGCAAACCAGAAAATGTAGCTTATCCTGGGTCTTTGCAACCTCTGCCCATTCCTAATGGAGCTTGGTTAGATATCTCTATGGATTTTATTGAAGGGTTGCCAAAATCTCAAGGGAAGGAGGTCATTCTAGTGGTGGTGGATCGGCTTACCAAGTATGCTCACTTCTTAAGCCTCTCTCATCCTTACACAGCTCAGGTGGTGGCTCAAGTGTTCTTAGACAATGTTTTTAAACTACATGGGTTGCCTCAGATCATTGTCAGCGATAGGGACCCTATTTTCTTAAGCAATTTTTTGGCAGCAATTGTTTACATTGCAAGGGGGTTGCATTGCACATGTCTTCCGCTTATCACCCGCAAACGGATGGCCAGACTGAAGTTGTTAATCGGTGTTTGGAAACTTATTTGCGGTGCATGACAGGAGATTGTCCTTCCAATTGGTCTAAGTGGTTACCTCTTGCGGAGTGGTGGTATAATAGCACCTTCCACTCTACTATTCGTATGTCACCATTTGAAGCCTTGTATGGCTATTCTCCTCCTGTGCATTTACCTTATTTTCCTTCTGGGACTGTGGTGGCGGCTGTGGATGATGCTTTGCGGGACAGAGATTCGATGTTGCAGCTGTTACGTTTCCATCTCGCTCGGGCTCAGCACCGTATGAAACAGTTGGTGGATGTGCATCGGACTGACAGGGAGTTTGAGGTTGGGGACTTGGTTTATGTTAAGTTGCAGCCTTATCGTCAGACCAGTGTGGCTGTCCGTCGTAATCATAAGTTGTCTCCTTTGTACTATGGTCCCTATAAAATCATCGATCGAATTGGGAAGGTCGCTTATCGGCTAGACTTACCTGCTGGGTCTATTGTTCATCCTACCTTCCATGTCTCGAAGTTGAGGGCTGTTGTTTCTGATATGTCGAGGGTATCTGCAGATTTGCCTGCTTTCTGCACTACTAAATCTCGTGTTCCTGTTGCCATTCTGGCTCGCAAGATGGTGAAGCGTGGTTCTGTTGCTGCTACAATGGTTTTGGTGCAATGGAAGGATGAGGCTGCTGAGGATGCAACTTGGGAATATTTGTTTGATTTGCAGAAGAAATTTCCTACCTGTACACTTGAGGACAAGTGTTCTTGAAGGGGGGAAACTTGTTACGAGATGATATTCTGTTCTCTAATTGCAGCTGGGGAGAAGCTGGTGATGCTGGGGATGTTGATACTGTTGGTGTGTTGGGGATAGCCGTTTACGTTAGTTAGGGGATTTATGGGTTGGGCTTTTGTAATATGTGGGCCGTAGGGCCTAGTGGCTAAAAAGGCTAAGAAATAGATAAAAGGGAGGGAGTCGGGTTGTTAGAGCGGTTAGCAGAAAACTGTCTGAGTGTCGAGGAGTGCGCCTGAGGCGGTGGTACGAACTGAGGAGCTGGCTTGGGCTGTCGGAGGTGGAGATTGAAGTGCGGATGTGGAGAACGGTTGAATTGTTGGTTGTTGGTTGAATGTGATTGAGATTTGCTGCTCTGTTGATTGTTAGAAGCTGTATTTGATCTGTGTTCTGATAGTTAGCCATTGGTTGACGGAATTGCACGGAACAAAATCGAGATCGTGTGTCTCCTCTTGGAACCATGTCAAGAAACCAAATCGAGGTTTTCGTCCACAACAATGGAAACAGACAAAAGATCGGGCACGAGGGCGGCCACTGGCCTATGTTCGCCTTCCTCGCCACAAACAATGAAAACCTTGATTGAGACCCCCCTCCCCCTTCCATTCCTTAACATCAAGCTTTTCCTACCTGTCTTTGATCTTGTGGTTGATAGTCGGTTACGTGCACGCGATGAGGGTGTTTCGAATTTGACAGCGATGAGCGAAACCAAAAATTTAGGCGAGTCTTCAATTATTCGAGCTAGATTCACTGTCTGATTATTTTGGACTACACATCCGGATCGTCTCCTCATGAGTTTTAAACCTGAGTTTCAAGTCGGCAGGATACCGGGTAGGTTGAAGGGGGATCCGCTCAAGATTCAGTGCACCCCGAGTGGCGATCCTATTAGGCTTTTGCTATTCGGAGCAAAACAAGCAAGCTAGAAAGTTATCTTGTGGGCTAGCTGTTGGAGACGACTCGGATTCCACCTGGAAACGCGCTAGAATCCAAAACGAAACCCTAGTGTGGTTTCAAGGACCTGCTGCCGTTAAATGAGGGCACAAATTGGTTGTTGTTCTTTGCTTTCGGATTACAAAGGGAAAGGAAAAATGATAATCAGATTCGGTACCGAATGAGCTATTGTGAGTTGATAGTGGCATGACAAGTTGTACTTTTAACTATTTTACTTTTGATACAGATTAATCTAGTTTGGTTTCCGAAAAGTAACGTGAGTTAGAATTAAATCGGCTTATTTTAATGCAATCAAACACCGGAATAGAATTAAATCCATTCTATTTCGGACATATTTTCCAAAACCAAACACACCGTAATGGAAGTCTTTTTCATTCACTGACAGAACAGATAAAAAGCAATGGCATAAAAAAGCATCCATTCCTCGTCACCTCCCAAAGAAAGAGATGACGCAAAATCCACACAGAGAAAATAAGACAGTCGAGAAAGATAACAAATCCTGCAAGCCCGTTGGAGCATTGGGGAAGTTGATAATTGGGGAATAAGAGAATCATCAATCCTTGCAGTAGTAGGAGGAGTTTACGGGTTGGCCGGGGGTGATGGTAGGGTTTGGATGAAGGATTGGAGGGTGGAAACATCAGCCCTGTAATGGGATTGGGTGAAGTTGAGCAACTGAGACCACTTGAAATCCGGGTACTTCCTCCCGATATGATCGGGGTCGAGGCGGAGGAGGTGAGGCGGCGGCGAGATGAGTTGATCCTCGCTCGGGCACATGAAGAACACCAATGACCTCCTCTCTTTCTCCTTGTTCACCACAGCCCTGTGCAGGCAGCTCTTGTACATCCCGTTCGTCATCGCCTGTACCCCCCGAACAACAAATAATTGATAAAAATGTTTAGTTTCGATTCAACGTGACACGTGATTTGTGGGCCGATAAATAATTCATGAGAAAAAAAATAACGCACACGTGACAATTACTACTACGTCTAGTGGACTGTCTGTCCCTCCCACGCGGACAGGTGAATGATTTGAATCCAAAAATAGTTCAGTCCCTGGTCAGCATGCACTTATTTGAGAACCCAACTCATCCTATGCCCAGATGACGTGTGGTGTCCGTGTCAAGTGTGACAATGACCACAACAAAAACGAAAGCTGTATAATTTGGGTGTGTTAGGGATACAAAGAAGTTTTATTCTAATCACGAAAACATAAGATAGATAGTTTTAACATTTATTAAATAATGTTATGAAATTTGAATTAGAAAACATTTTTTTCTAGTTAAGAAACCAAAATTAGGAAAATTCGATTTCTTTATCGGTGAGACGAAGATGGACTTTTAAATTTCGACTCACATGTGTAATTTGAAAAAATAACGAAAGTTCGAATTTTGTAAGTTTAAATACGATTTCCTTGAAAAATAAAAATTATTTTTTAACTCCGATTTTACCAACGAATTTTGAAATTATCATATTTTGTAACTAACGGTACGGTTTTTTCCGGTGGTTAGGGGCCCTTTCGCGGATGACTAACGAACACCACGGACTTGCCCGTTGACATGTCATTTCTGGCTGTGGAAGTAGTTGTTTCGGAAACAGACATGCGGGGCATGCCAATAAAACATGGGAGACGTTGTGCACGTACCATCAAGGTGTCGCCAACATTGACGACGAACGCATCGCGAGGTGGCATGACAGCCTGCCACTTCCCATCGACGAAGACCTGGAGCCCTCCTACCTGGTCCTGGTGAAGAATAGTGAGGGAGGTTGGGTCGCAGTGCGGACCAGTCCCAAGGGTCAGCTCCTGCCTCTCGCAGGGCGGGTAGTAATTGCACCGCATGATTGAGCTCCCTTTCTCGAATATCCTCCTGTAGTATCCCTTCTCTAGCCCGAGGCTCATCGCAATCAGCTCCATGATTGCCAGCCCGACTTCCTTCATTGCCTCACAATACTTTTGGTACGCCAAGCTGCAGGAAAGAATCGATATTCTAGCAGGCGATATAGTCGGGTTTCCCACGAGCTGAGTAATACTTTCGAAGTAGTAGACATGTCTGCGCAAATAGTCAAAATAGAATCCTCTTTTCTTACCCGACATGTTCGACGTCTGTCCCGACAACATTCGTGAAATAATCGACGACCTCGCGGTTTCCACCTTCCGTCCGTCCGCTCTGCCCGAATCCAAATGAGAACGTCTCTTTCCAAGGGAGGTTCGACGAGTACCTGTCGGAATGAGCAACGGAGTAACCCCAGAAGCTCCCTTGCTTCCTCCTCATTGCCATCTTCCGGCTCATCGGCATCCTAAATATGCAATCAGCCGCATCGTGGGCCACGTCGACCAGGGAACGGTCGACCCCGTGCCCGGTTACAAGGAAGAACCCGTGAGTCATGCATGCGGCCCTCATGAGCTCAATCGCCCTGGACGTTTCCCCCTCGTCCCCACTCAGGAACCCGCCAAGATCAATGAGCGGCTCGTCCAGGGGAGGAACTGGGGCGTGGGGGGGCGCCAGGTCCTTGTGCGGCCAGACGAACTCCTCCGGTAAGCCGCGGGAGTGATTGTTTTGGAACAAAGAAACGTCGAATGGAAGATCAGCAGGGTTGGGACCTCCATTGATCATCATATTTCTTATCGTCGTCGTCGTCGTGCGAACTTTATTACAAAACCATGAGACAAAGAACACAATTTGCTCTCATCGTCCTCGTCTTCATATAAGACGGCGATAAAAAGAATTTAATGTGCTGGAATGGTGACGATATGAAAACAGAGGCAGGGTCATTTCCACTACCGCTAATTATTTGACATGATGTCTGGATATTATTTCATCTCAAAAACATATATATATATATATATCACGGAGTCACTTCCAGTAAGATTTCGATAATAATAAAACCCAAGTTTTTTTTTTAAAAAAAGAGTAATTCTTACATGATAAGATACGAAACGACAACTTGTCGTATGTGTGAAACTCTCCCCCTCGGAATCTTTTCATTTCCTTTTTGTTTTTGCTTATCACATAAAATTAATAATTAAAATTATTCTCCAGGAAAAATATTAAAACTTTGGTGATGGCAACTTTTGTTATATCTAGAGTGAAGGCCTTTAAAAAAAAAGGCTTGTTAATATTTTTTTAATGTAATTGTTTGTACAAAATGATAAACGTGGTCGGGATCAGATCGGAGAGTTCGTGTAATAAGACATTTATGCCGGCTTTTTTTTCCCTTGTATCGACTTACAAAAGAGTTCATGTAATAAAACTTTGCTGCCGAACAATTTGGATAATTATCATTTTTTTGTCCATATAAATTAATGTACACATGTTAAGGGCTATGATCGACAAAAATAAATAAGAGGATTGGCGTGTAAGACAAAAGAAAAGGCATGCATTCCTAGGGAAAATAAAAAAGAATAAGTCAAAATTGGAATTAGTAGATTTTGTCCTTTTTATATATTAAAAAAAAATATGCAATGAATTTTGTGTGGGCTATTTTGATTCCACGTCCTCCATCTTCTTACAAAAGAACAAAAAAAATCATATTGTAAAATCCGAAGGGGGAATTAATTCCCAAAGCAAAGAATCCAAATTTGACTGGTGTAGCAGATTTTTAACTTGTCAGAAGATTCCCGGTGCGGAAGAATAGTAATAATAATAATACTTGTCAGAGATAAGATATGGTTCTTCTCTAGAGGGATACCAGATAGTTCCTCGGAAGGAAAAAAAAAATAGGGTTTTGAAATTCGAATTACGGTCGTGGTCGTGAAATTTTTACGGTGAACCTTTGACAAAAGGACAAGCACGAAATTGTTCTCGTTTGGTCTTTATTTTTGACGAGTCTATTTGTTCCCCTTTGGTCTGTCTCAACTCAATTGCATATTTGTCATTCCTTTCATCTCGACATCCTGATGCTTGCTTGCGCTGTTTAGAATCTGCTCGCCTGTTATCTCTCCCGGCTTGTTTGTTTCCCTTCCTTCGATTGTGGGAATTAAAGCCTTAGGACAACATATCCATGCATCCAAAATCCTGACGACCTCTGTGTTCCTACCCGTGAAGGAAATCGTCGTCTTTGGCTCGGGAGGTTGTTATGTGACGCGGGGAAACGTTCGCCAAAGTAAATCACGCATAAGTCCGAGGCTTAGGAGAGAAATTCATGAATCTAACCTTCCTATAAAAAAAATCTAACAGCGTTATTTATCTAAAAAAATTTTAAATAAAAAATCTTAACAAATAAACATAATAAAATCTATTAAAAATAATTGATACTCCGGAATCGAAAACCCATCGAATCTACACGCCTGCATCATTTCATCTCACCTCGAGTAAACTCGTCCACGAGTTAGCAAGAGCATAGCAGATATGTCATTATATGAACTTCCGGTCGACGACTTTCATGAACAGCCACAACAAACGGTTGGCCATCACGAACAATCATATTGAACGGTTGGCCATGAGCGTACTCTCTCATTGACGCCACTTCAATAAGACTATTCTCTGGTTTGATCGAAATAGAAATCTCGAGCGATTGACCTATTCTCTCTCTGGTGCATCTCAAGTTTACATTCCGATCTTTCCTCTTTTTTGACCGAGATGGGCTTCTCGAGCGGTTAGCCACGGATAGGTGATCTCCGAGGCGCCATCTCTTCGCTTTAATCAAGGTCACGTCGAGAAAGCAAACCACGCGATCGCCATGAACGCTCTGTCCTATGAAATAATTTAACAACCCTATTTATCTAAATTTCTAAACGAAAAATCTTAAAGATTTTATCCTATTATAAAATAAACATGCTAAAATCTATTAAAAAATAATAGTCCTCGGGTGGGTCCGGACTTTTTGCCCCGGATCAGTGTGGGCCATCGAACAAGTACTGCGTAGAATCGTGAAACCCTCTTCGTCGGGTTGAACTTGGGGCCGACTTTTACGTTGTTTTAACACCAGAGTGAAGTTTTTTCCTTCCCCCAGGCGGTTTGAACCAAAGCACGGCAGCCTGAGGCAAAGTGAGATCAGATCGATGGATGAATCCTTGGCTCCGATCTATGATCACACGGGATAATATGGTTGGAGGTCGACAGCGGGAAGTGTGTACCCGGTCCTCCCTACTTCCCCCACGACAACCTCATTCATCTACGTTGGGACGCTATCTGCGTGTATCCCGTGGTTGTTTTGGAAACTTACAAGTCTTGTGTCATGGGGCTGAGGATTGTCCGTGGGGATGCCCATTCGGGTGACAGCGTCGCAGCCTCGATGCGTGGCAGGCATCATAGCCGGGTGATAGAAAGACGGAGAGGACTTCTTCTAGGTCGGTGTCTAATGTCTAATGGGAACAGGGGAAGGCAGGTTCAAGGCAATAGCGGGATTTGTTCTTGACATTCGAATGCGGAGAGATTAGGACCGAAAGAATGTCTCAAATACATTGGTCAAATTGCTGGGCATAAGAAGACGTTGTAAAGAGCTTCGGAATTTTATTCGAGGTCCATCTTTGCTTTTAGCAGATAAATGTGTACAATACAAACCTAAGACAAACCGTAAATGGTGGGTTGAGGTCGGAGTGGGAAGCAGCCACGGTCGCTGAACGACTCCCACTACCGATTCCTCCAGCTTTAAGATGATGGATTATTCCCCTGGTATGCGTTTGTGAAGTGTTTTGATTTGCTGGTTTGGGGAATGGGATTTGGGATCTTTCTTTCCATGTTATCTAGTGCTGGTTGATTTCAAGGGGTTTTGATTTTGTTGTGTTTGTGGTGGATTATTTGGTTTAGAGATGGAAGACAAGGGACTCGTGGCAGGGGTCGACAGAAGTAGCGATGAATGTGTCAGTAACTTCGAATCGAATTGGTTTTGTTGGTGTAGTAGCACTGCGGTGGAGGAGGAGCGTGATGTCGAAGGGTGGTGCATCCTTGATCTCTGATCCATTACACGCCCGTAGCGATCCTGTTGGGGTCATGTCTTTTTAAGATGTTTCTGACCTCTGCTGAATCAGCAGGGCCCATTGGCCTTCAACCCCAAGGTGCTACGGCAGATCTCCCGTAAGAATTTTTTCTATGATGGAGAGTTAGTGAGGACCGGCTTCTTGTGGCATTCCGGTTTCCGACTCTCTGCAACGGACGACCAAATCGCGGGAGCACGTGTCGATGGTATCAAATTTTCGTGTGCTATGTCTCCGTTGCGTTCGACACGACCGCCAAATCACGGTAGACAATTAATTACCTTATTCTATTTGAGGCCTTAGAATAAGGTTTTGGAGTGGGGTATGAAATGGGGGTTGTTGTCGGGTATCGAACCGGATGTCCCCATCCTCTCACAGCTCCCATGATTCTCCTTGCATTTTGTCCGTATCTCAAACCAAACAAAAGTAGTTACATTCGCAAGAATCTCCAACAACTTCACGGGGGGGAGTTTGATTATTGGATTGCAGCAGAACAGTCGGACAATGACTTTTGAAATTCCCACCTCCTTTTTTCTATCTTAAAAACAACATCGGGCTAATGTATCGACTCTCTGTAATAAGATTAATCCAGGTACGGCTTGGTGTAGTAATAACGCCGTTTTATTAATGTTTCAACTTGAGGTGGGAGTTACCAAATTTCAGAGAGAGAGTGAGAGAGAGAGAAAAGAGAGAGTGTATGCTGCTATTAAATTTTTCGAGGAAGTCAGATCGTCCTCCCAATCAATACGTTTGATGACAGTGTAAAATAATTCCTAATTAAAAAGTAGTTTGGGAGAAGTTGGCTGATTATGAGATTTGAAGTACATTAGATTCGGAACTTTATTGGGGAGAATTTTCTTACATTATGGGAATCTTTTCGATCAAGTCTATAAATTCGACAACCAAAGGGATTTCCCCCCACGCACCCACCCCTACATTCACATTGCCTTGTAGATCTCTCTGAGGGAACAGAGAATCATGGCGACTGTGAAGGAAGTCCGCAAGGCTCAAAGGGCTCGTGGTCCGGCCACCGTCATGGCCATCGGCACTTCCACCCCACCCAACTGCGTGGATCAGGCTTCTTACCCGGATTACTACTTCCGTGTCACTAACAGCGAGCATAAGACCGAGCTCAAGGAGAAATTCAAGCGCATGTGTAAGCCGCTGTCTATTCCCAGATAACCCTGTCCCTGATCAGTTCATTGCTTTTCAATGGTAGATCAGGAATGCTTACTGATTATAAATGCAGGCGAGAAGTCGATGATCAAGAAGAGGTACATGTACCTGACCGAGGAGATACTGAGGGACAACCCAAACGTGTGCGCATACATGGCCCCTTCCCTTGACGCCAGGCAGGACATGGTGGTTGCCGAGGTCCCGAAGCTTGGGAAGGATGCTGCCGTCCGCGCCATCAAAGAATGGGGACAACCAAAGTCCAAGATTACCCACCTTGTCTTCTGCACCACCAGCGGCGTCGACATGCCTGGCGCTGACTACCAGCTCACTAGGCTCCTTGGCCTCCGCCCCTCGGTGAAACGCTTCATGATGTACCAGCAGGGCTGCTTCGCTGGCGGCACTGTCCTCCGTCTTGTGAAGGACCTTGCTGAGAACAACAAGGGCGCCCGTGTTCTTGCCGTGTGCTCAGAGATCACGGCTGTAACCTTCCGTGGACCCAGCGAGACCCACCTTGACAGCCTTGTCGGCCAGGCCCTGTTTGGCGACGGTGCGGCCGCCATCATCGTAGGGTCCGACCCCCTCCCGGGGGTCGAGAGGCCCCTGTTCGAGCTCGTCTCTGCAGCCCAGACGATCCTTCCTGACAGCGACGGGGCCATTGACGGCCACCTGAGGGAGGTTGGGCTTACCTTCCACCTGCTAAAGGATGTCCCAGGACTGATCTCGAAGAACATAGAGACGAGCCTCGTGGAGGCATTCGAGCCACTCGGGATATCCGACTGGAACTCGCTCTTCTGGATTGCACACCCAGGTGGGCCAGCCATCCTGGACCAGGTGGAGGGGAAGCTGGGTCTGAAGCCAGAGAAGCTACAGGCAACGAGGCATGTCCTCTCAGAGTATGGGAACATGTCGAGCGCGTGCGTGCTGTTCATCCTGGACGAGATGAGGAGGAGGTCCAAGGAGTCAAACGCGGGAACCACCGGGGAAGGGCTGGAGTGGGGTGTGCTGTTCGGTTTCGGGCCAGGTCTAACAGTGGAGACCGTGGTCCTGCACAGCGTGGCCGTGGACTCCTAAGAACCGGGAAGACTGCGACCCCCAGGAACCTCCTCCCTGTCAATGTGATCAATCCATCCTGCATTGTGATTTTTCTGTGTAAACGTTGTTTTCGCGTTGTATGTTAATGCGTTTAGGAGGGACATGGACAGGCTTGCTTGACTTTTTACATGTTCTTATCATTTATAATAAAGAACTCCATAATTGATTATTAGTCCTTAAAGACAATAAAGACTTATCACGAGCAGCTCTTGTATTGATTTAACAAGCAGGATACAAATACTATGCTTTGCAAGGTTTTCTTTTTCGAGTTGTCTTTTACGCCCGGCTTTCTTTCGGTTAAGTCTCAAAATGTTCGGTAGAACATCTGGAACCAACCGCAACTCCTAAATTGGCTTTAACCGAACTGTTTTCCTAACTAAGGAACCAGGTTCAATCGAATAGTACAACTCAAATGATGCGGCCAAGGGAACGAGAAAGGCGGACATAGAAGATGCCGAAAGATGACGACATCGTCCATCCGTCTCGGCATCATCATCCGCGGCTATGTTGGCCACGGCGCGTGCTGTTGTGGGCACATAACGAAATATCATTTTCCCTCAAACCCCGGAAAAGAGACTTCCGGGAGAGCGACCCCGGTTGATCCGTTCGCACCAAACCATTGATCTCACTCGGATGCCCTTGCCTGGACAACTCCTTCCTCTTTTCTCTAATTATTTCCTTCAGCATCCCACTTCACGGCTTTGATGACTTTGTCGAGCCGGGTATGCAAGATACGTATCGCCCCCGAAACCGCAACGTCTTGCAGGATTATGCTCCAGATGACAAAACGATCCGTTCCCCACGAACAGTCCCGTTTCGCTAATTGCTGTTTAAAAAGAATAAATATATAATGAGCATTAGTTACAATGGCAACATCTGGTGAAAACTAATACTACCCCCAGAAAGAAAAGCAATCATGGACGAACATTGGGAAGTAATTCGATTGGATGGTATATATTATGATAATTTTCAGTGGATTACTAAAGGGAATCAAAGAAGGAAACATAAGCTCCTTGATAAGGAGAGGTCTGCTGTCGGCCTTTTTGCTTGACCTTTCCACAATTTCTTCTTTGGTTTGGGGGGTTTCTTTTTCATCTCCTTTCCCGCAACACGGACAGTCACATCCCCGACTTTGTTTGCCTAAATATTTCGTCAAATGACGCATTAAAAAAAATAATTCGCAAACTAATTCATCGAAGTCGGCCTTACAAAGATCGACTTCGATCTTGGCGAATGAAGGTTGGCCTTACAAAGGCCGACTTCCTCGTGTTAATTTTTTTTTACCTTCGATTTAAAAAAAAAGCCTAAGTGAGCGACCTTGTATTTTTTTTTTGCCTTCGAATTAAAAAAAAAACCTAAGTAGAAGAAGTCGGACTTTGAATGACTATTGAAATTTTTTTTTTACTAAGTGTAGAGACGTCGGCCTTACGAAAATCGGCCTTAGAAATGTCGACTTTGATGAGTCATTAGAGGAATATTTCCTCATTTAGCGAAATATTTCGTCAAATAGTCGAGTAACAAAACTCCCCGTTTCATACTTCAAATATTCTTTCTAATAAAACCTTAAATCCTTTTGTTTAAGAGATTTGACTTTGTCTAGAACAGCCCCCCCCTCTCTCTCTCCTCCCCTCCGATGGTTGCTTGCCCCGCAGATGCGAATCACTCCGGGGCATAAATGCGGCTCCACCGACGAGGCAACAACCCCTCCTAACCCACTCCCCGATGCCAAGTTCTCTCCTTTCCTCTCCCTCCAATTGGTGGTTCCTAGGGAGTTAGGGCTACTGTCTAGTTGAAGTGGTGGGTGGGGGGAAGATGGAAGGCCGTGAGGGCAACTCCAGCAGCGGGGCTGAAGTTTCCGGTCCTGGCCCTGTCCGGAGGGTCGTCCTCATCTCGGCCGGGGCTAGTCATTCCGTGGCTCTTCTCTGTAAGTTCGGTGCCGATCTTGTGGTTCTGATGACTCACCAGGTTGAATGGGGGACAGGGGGTTGGGATTTTGACCCATTTGGTATGTTGTTATTGATCGGGAAAATAGGATGGAAGTTCATGTGATGTTGTTAGCGGGGCTGGTTCTTGGAGATCTCTAATTATATATGTTGTTAGTGCTCGGGGTTTACTTGGTCAAAAGGTTCAATTTTTTAATCTGTTTCGGTTCGATTTTGGCGTTTTGGAGATTGCTGTCTCGATTTTTCTTTATTTATTTTATCTGGTTCCCTGATGGTGCGTTGCCGATGATGTCCAGCTGGACATATTGTTTGCTCCTGGGGTCGAGGTGAGGATGGGCAGTTGGGCCTTGGGGATGCAGAAGATCGCTTATTGCCAACACATTTGAGCTCACTGGATGGGCATGGAGTCGTATCTGTAATCTGTGGAGCCGACCACACTATTGCTCTTTCTGAATCACGTTCTGAAGTGTATAGCTGGGGATGGTATGTATGAATTCTGTGCTCTTCATCATGTTGGAAAGTTGCCCTATTATCATTACTTTTGTTTAAGTAAATAATGACATAATTTTGTGTTATAAACTTTAGCTTGGATCCAAAGGTTCTCTTATCTTGGAAATAGATTAGTGAAAGTTTCAGTCGTCTGGCGTGGTTGAGGAAGTTTTTATGGAAACCTCAGCTCTTGAGAGATTTTTCCAAATGGCTATTTTTCATGTACTTAGCATTCTATAACTGAAAAATGCAAAAAGGGCTTCTCACTTCCGAAGTGGCGGTGTTTTAGTTAGAAGGACCAGAACCTTTGAAGAGCACTCAATTTTACCAGAGAATGGCTCTTATAGGGGCAATGTGAGCTTAAGAGAATATCGTGCCTTTATAATTAGTTGCCGGTAAAGTGAAATTACCCACATGTATCTCCTTGAGTATTAGGTTAAATTTACTTCATTCAGGTTCACCCTTCATAACCGGCCGTTGAGCTATCTTTGATCTTGCAGGGGTGATTTTGGAAGGTTGGGTCACGGAAACTCTAGTGATGTTTTCACTCCCCAGCCTGTTAAGGCATTGCATGGCGTGCAAATAAAGCAGATCGCTTGTGGAGACAGCCACTGTTTAGCTGTGACCATGGACGGAGAAGTTCACAGGTTGCCCCTCGTGTCTTCACTGTTAATATATGTTTATATAGAGCTCGCCTCTTTTCAAAAATCTGAAATGATTTCGAATAATTAAATCTTAAGTAAAAGATCTGCTCAGTTTTCATTTATAAATGTGACACCCGTTTCAGAAGGATACAAATCTGGACTGGTGTTGGCCGTGGGGTCTCTACATTCTGATACTCTGGAATATTATGTGCTTCAAATTGAAGTAAAATGAGATATGAAGGCTCTGTTTGCCAATAGGATGAACCTGTAATTGTGCTTACCTGTTGCTGGACTTCCAGGAGAGGTCATTGTGAAACGCTTCTTTGCTTGTTATTAACTGAGATACCAAGTATCATTTTATGCTTGCAGCATGGGTGTAATTTTAATTACAAGATCTGTTCAACTCTTAATGTCTGTAATTTTCTTTTGTGTTTCTGTAACTGAAGTTGGGGGAGGAACCAAAATGGTCAACTTGGCCTCGGGAGCACGGAGGATTCTCTTCTGCCGCAGAACATAAATGCTTTTAAGGTACCATAAGTTTTCCTTAGAGCTTTTATGAAACTAAGTTTATCTTGTCAGTCGTTAATGACTGATTATATTGAATTTTATGCTCATCAAGAAATAGGAAATTGGAATATTCAGAATTTGCTCTAGTACAGGATTAACATATTTATGATCTGGATACTTGGGCCTTGTGGATGTAATCCTGCTATGTTATATCATTTCTCTGGCAAAATATTTTAGGGACATTGTGCTTTAGGGGCCTACTGTAGGTAGGCTCATGTCATGTCCTCTTCTCTGACATTTTAGGGTGTCCCTGTCAAAATGGTTGCTGCGGGGGCCGAGCATACTGCTGCCGTGACAGAGAATGGGGAGCTTTATGGATGGGGTTGGGGCTGTTATGGAAACTTGGGCCTTGGAGATAGAAATGATCGATTGGTTCCTGAGAAAGTCTCTTCAGTGCATGTATGGGTATCCGTATCCCCCATATTTTTGACCCGGTGATTCTTTTTGAGTATTTATCATACCTCAAGTGACATCTATTTCACTGTGTGGATACTTTTTTCTGGGATTATTTATGGTAACATTTTATCCCAGACAAATTTTGGGTATTTGGCTTACTTTACTGAAGTTGCAGGGAGAAAAAATGGTGATGGTTGCTTGCGGATGGCGGCATACAATATCTGTCTCTGCCTCTGGTGCATTATACACTTTCGGATGGAGCAAATATGGTCAACTTGGACACGGTGATTTCGAGGATCATCTTGTTCCTCACAAATTGGAGGCTTTACAAGGCAGCATCATTTCTCAGGTGACATTTTGTTACTCCACCTGTCAAGAAAAATTGACTGGATGCATCTTAAGTTCACTTTTTTTCCACCTTTAGTAGTATCGTGCACCCGCCTCTGAAATGTTTGTTGTGAATTCAGGTGTCCGGTGGCTGGAGGCATACTATGGCGCTCACATCTGATGGGAAGTTGTATGGATGGGGTTGGAATAAGGTGTGTGGACATATTTCTGATTCATACTCTAATCTCGCTGCCTAACATCCTTCTTGGTTTGTTCGGTGTAACTTATCTTCTCTATCCTGCCCGAGTCATTCAACTGGGTGCAGCTGAATGTGCATCCCCTCTTTTCAGATATTTCCATAATTGGAAGTTTAGTCGTATTTATCCCAAATAAATTACATGTTTCCGTCTTGATAATGTTTGGGTCAGGCATGTTTTGATTTGTGTTAACCCATTGTTCTATTCTTAATATATGTCATTTGTTACGTCTTACATTTCTTCTTTCTGCAGTTTGGACAGGTTGGAGTTGGCGACAATATTGATCACTGCGCCCCTGTGCAAGTCAAATTCCCTGATGACCAGGCAAATTCTTGTAATTTTTGACTGAATATAATGAGATTTTGTACTCTGTTTTGGCCTGAGATTATTACCTACATTGGCATCATTGTTTCGTTTTTCTGCCACTTCCTGGCCTTATTATTATTCCCGGCGGTTCTTTCCTATTTGCTTGGAAACAACAGAAAGTTGTCCTGGTTTCATGTGGATGGAGGCACACTCTGGCGGTTTCTGAACAAGACAATGTATTCTCCTGGGGTAGGGATACTAATGGACAGCTTGGCCACGGAGAATCTGTCGACAGGTAAAACTGTTCATCTGAAGATGAGTTTTAAGCTAGCCGCTTCCGCTTTTCTGAAGGTTCCTGCATTGCTTTCTTGCTTTTCTGTCTAATGTAGCTGACATTGTGCATGTTTTGACTGAAAATGTTATAGAAATGTGCCAAAGATCATAGAGGCTTTGAGTGTTGATGGATCAAGTGGACAACAAATAGAGTCCTCGAATGCCGATGCATCGGGTATTTGATCATAATCTCTTCAGCTTTATTTAACGACTCATTTTCTAACATTTCAACCAAATTTCTTGTCTACGTACTTCTCGACAGGGAAAATTTGGGTCTCACCATCAGAAAGATATGCCATTGTTCCTGATGAAACTGTAAATCCCTACTTCTACCCTGTCAAAGCATTTAAATTCTTCTGAGAACTTCAGCTTTGTTGTCACCTGCAATACCTAATCTATCAGTTTTGACTAACAGGTTCAGTTGGAAGGGGTCGTTCCAGACAACGGTAGAGGCAGTGATGTGAGTGTCCCAGGGAACGACGTAAAGCGGGTGAGGATATGATCCCATCACTTAGGCAAAGTGGGGCCTTTTATAATGCGAATGATTCGGAACTGTGCGGCTTTTTGGTTACACGATTCTCTAAGCACGCCCCCTTGTTGATAGAATATATTTTGGGTGTAGTTTGTTATTAGTATCTGTCGGAAAGAAATAACACCCTGCGACACTACTGTGGTCTGTATTAGCGCCTAAACAGCTCCTTTTGCAGTTGTTTTCTCGGCGATGATCGTTCTCGTGTTTTGGTTAACCTACGGTGCATGATGGTTGATGCCCTGGCGATCCCTTGTTTTAACATTGAATGAGAGATCCTGGGCAGAAATGGCTATCTACTGCGGATCCAGTTCCTGGCGCAGCCGTCTGAATGGCCAGACTTTGCTGCTCCTCTCGACTTGCTGCAGCTCTGTTCCATCTCAGACCTCCGATCTGCCGAAGGGAGAAATTCTAGTGGTAGCGTGCACAGACACAGCACAGAGAAGGCTTAACGTCGTTCAGATTTTCTCATTCTGATTCATTTCGATGGGCGGGACAATGAACTACCTTAGATGGCCTCTTGGCCTCCGAGTTCAGTCTCAAACCAATGATCCCGAACCCCTCTGCAGCCTCAGCCTCACCCTACCCTCCACTTCCTCGTCTTTCGGTATCGTCTCAGTTTACAAGAAACCTCCTGTTTACTATATGAGAATTGGGTATGACTTGTAGAGGGAAAATAAGGACGATGAACGTGCCGGATTGAATTTCAGCTGATGAACGGAGCTGGCCTTGAGTTGTTAAGAAGTTATTATAATACTCCTGCTGGTGTCAAGTGTATATATTCCTTTGTGAATTCAGGAGCTGGCAATCGAGGAAGATGGTCTTCGAGCGACTCTTTGTCAGAAACGGAAGCCGCAACTATCCTAAACAGCTCCCTTGAAATGTGTTCCTGAGCACCCCACAGGAATGACGGATGCCCTCTATGAATGAGCATTCAAACCTTGAGAGAGTGGGTAAAATCTGTTTGAAGATGGGATGAGTTAATGGTTTTCCTTGCAGTCGCTGTTTTGCCGACGCGTGGTGAGGCTTCTCGAGATGCGGCGAAGGGTTAGACGGGAAGAAGGACGAGCTAAGAGGCCGGCTATCGGAGCTCAACCACTAGATAGAGCAGAGACTTCAAGGAAGAAATCCGGTTAATGAAATAAGATTCCATCGAGGGACAAGCGTTCATTGCCGGAGAAGGAAAGAGTCTTGGGACGAGTATATTGGGTGATGGCTAATATCTAATCAAAACTCCCGTCTTCCGGCCCAACTATGGCGTATTTGACGTTCGCATGATTGGTCCGTATGATCCTTTGCGCACGTCATAATGATCGTAAAAGAAAACATTAATACGACGTGATCCCAAGTCGGATGGGGTGGGGTGGATAAACACAAAGAAAACAGAGCATTGAATTTCAATTGAATTCTGGAGTCAAAAAGTGACATGAGTGCGAGTGCATGTGCATTTAACCTTCCCTTTCTCTTTCCCCTTTTTTAGTTTGGAATTCTTGGGAAGCATCGAGGAGGAAGAAGGGGCGGCGCGATTATTACGTCATCCCAAAAATAAATAAAAAAACATATTCTATAATACTTTAAATAATAATAATATCAAAAACTATTTCAAAACTTCTTTTATAAAAAATTTAATTTGTTACACGTAAATGAATGAATATAAATGTCATTGAAAATCACATGGACCAACTCTTCTATTCCCTCCCTTCCTCCTTCCTCTATTTAAGAAACATTAAACGTGTAATAAAACATCAACATGTTTTCATGGTCAACCTTAAATTTTTGAAAAGACAGGGGATTGAATTACTTGAAATTGCTGGCGTGGAAGTAAGTGCGTATCATCTCTGTCGCCATTAAAACTACAACACATGCTGTAAATTAATTCCCATCTTTTTTCCTTCACCACTCGATGAAATTACCAAAATTGTAGACATTATTCTTGGGGGGACGCACTAAAGAAATAACCATTTATCTGATCACGACATTCAACGACAACCGGGAAGAGGGAAAGAAAAAGCAGTCGGTTGCAGACAAAACAGATGACGCAAGCACTTACATCACGGGTCATCCCCCGCCACCAAACCCTCGATGAACCCGAGACACGTGTCGTCCCACTTGTCCCCTCCCTTCGCCAAATAATTCCTTTAAAAAAAAATAAAATGAAATGAAACGAAACTTGTCCGGGTTCGGGAACGGACAGCTCACAATCCTCGCCAAACTAACAGCGATGTGCTGTTCATTTCCCTTTTTGTACTAAAATAAAAGGGAAAGGAAATAATTACATTTTGTTTGTAAATTAAAAAAGGGGGATGATAAGCCCGACCAGTACAGAAACGACCGCCACGGGATATATAATTTGTTAAAACCCAAAAACCACCAGCCCAGTTTGTAAGGAATTTCTGGAGTTGGGTGTTGTTGTGGTGTGGGGGGAGTTGGGTGGGGTGTGGGTTCGAGTCGTGAATGAAGAGGGCTGAATTGGAGTTACCAGCTGGGTTTAGGTTTCATCCAACGGACGATGAGTTGGTGAACCATTACTTGATCAGGAAGTGCGCTGGTCATCAGGTCTCCGCCCCTATCATCGCCGACATCGACTTGTACAAGTTCGATCCATGGCAGCTCCCAGGTTTCTTCCTTCTTTTGATCTTTTTCGATGTTGGGTTTTGATTTCTCTGATGATGTGTTGAGGGTGGTCTTTCGGTGGTTTCTGGAATCTGCAGATATGGCTTTGTATGGTGAAAAGGATTGGTATTTCTTCTCTCCCAGGGATAGGAAGTATCCTAACGGCTCCCGTCCGAACCGCGCGGCCGGGACCGGTTACTGGAAGGCCACCGGAGCCGACAAGCCCATTGGCCGACCCAAGCCTCTCGGGATTAAGAAGGCCCTGGTGTTTTACGCCGGGAAGGCGCCCAAGGGAGTCAAGACCAATTGGATTATGCATGAGTACAGGCTCGCCAACGTCGACAGGTCGGCTGGCAAGAAGAACAACTTGAGGGTAGGCGACGATTTTCTGCGGGACCATCCGGTGGATGGGGATTTGATTGATTCGCCGTTGTTTTTTTGTTGGTTTGCTGAATTTGGGTTTTGTTGATCTTTGCTTCAGCTCGACGAGTGGGTCCTTTGCCGGATATACAACAAGAAGGGCCGCATGGAGAAGCACTACCCGCCCGAGCAGAAGCCTGGGGAGAATGATTTCCCGGAAGTGGAGGAGAAGCCTGCGTCCTGGATGCTCAATCAGAACTACCACGCCGCGCTGCCGCCTCCGCTGCCCCCAGCCCCGAAGATGTCCAACGATACCCTGCACATGGACACGTCGGAGTCCGTGCCGAAGCTGCACACCGAATCCAGCTGCTCGGGACATGTCCTGTCTCCCGATTTCACGGCCGACAAGGAGGTGCAGAGCGTACCCAAGTGGAACGAGTGTGACAACTCGTTCGACGTGCAGTTTGGATCCATGGACAGCTTCTTGGACGGTTCCTTCGCAACCCCTCAGGGGCAGTATCAGTTGGACGGGATCTCGCCGTTCCAGGACATGTTCATGGGTTTGCAGAAGCCCTTCTGATGGCCGGTCTGAGTAATAATCAGTAGCTTTTAAGCTTGGCAGACCAATTCTTGGGAGGTTTAGCCCTTGAAGGACTAGTTTTCTTCTTCTTCTTCTTCTTTCTGGAGATTTCAGTGCTTACAGTTAGAAATGGGGCGGCAGTCTGAATCAAGGGATATGGATAGAAGAATTCGGCGGCGGACCGCACGACCATTAGTGTTGGTTAGTCTTGGTCTACTGGGGGATAGAACTCATTTCTTCCATTCATTTCCTGGTATTTGTTGATGTATGTGGAAGGGCAACATCTTCTTCTTCTAAGATGATGAACCCTACCCGTCCCGGAATTCTTTTCAACACGTCTCGGGGTCGGCTTAGACCGACGACACCACACGGAGCCTTGGGGATAAATGTCCGTGCATCTGCATCCGCACGGGGACAAACCAAACCACAAGTAGAAGATGCGGGTGACTGTCGAAAGGGCCCAACGCCGAAGAATTCACCCCCATGTATCTTGTGGGCTGGATCGAGTGGGCCCCAGCCCATTATGGGGTAGCGTTTCTGTTCGTCGAATGTAGACCCGACCGCTGAATGCTGAACCATTTTTATATACAAGAGGAGGGGGGGCACGCATGTGATGGGGAAGTAGTAGTACTGGAATTTAGTTGGCAATTTGGCATCATTTGTTGAAAATAGGGAGGTAGAGCCATCCATCTTTGTTGTTGTTGTTATCACCATCATAATATTAATAAAAAAAATAACTTATACACTCCCGAGAAATATATTGCAGTCTGGGGAAAAAAATCCTAGTAAAATAAATAATAAAGCAGCAGCAGAACGAAGAGGAAATGTGATTGGACCTCCAAATTTAACGTGGCAATCATTGGACCCATCTTCATCTTCTAGGATCATCATTCACTACACTACAACCCCCATAACTTTGGGAAGCGGCTAACTTCACCTCTTAGGAGACGTTACCCGCATTATATTAAATTTGGGCCTTTTTTAGTACATTTATATAAATAAAATTATTAATTTTTTTTACATTACTAATCTAAGTAGTACAAATATATAAAAAAAAAGCATTGTTATTCCCACTACATGTTAGTATAAATGTATTAATTAGAACGGTAATTATTTAGTATATTTTTGTATATTTCTATGTTTTATACACTACTAATAATTTACTGTTAGAATTAGTACAAAAGAAATCATTGTTATTCCTATTACATATTAGTATAAATGTAGTAATTCGAACAGTAAATTATTTTGTACATTTCGATGTTTTGTACATTACTAATAGATTATTATGTTAATAATAGTTGCAGCATAAGAAATTAGAAAGAAAAAATAGTCCATCTACATCTCCTTGTGGTGGTGGTGATATGTCATCATGACAACGAGAAACGTGAATAAAATCCCATGTCTAGAACTTCAACATTCGACGCACAAATACGCGCAATAACTTGTGATGATGATGGCATAGCGGCATAGAATCAATCACGGAGCCGTAACAGAGTGCTACACCATAAAAAAGGAAGTGATAATAAATGTCAAAGCTATTGAAACTGCATGATCATTCTTCCTAGCATAAGCATTCAATTATCAATAACACCTTAATCGTCATCCTCACATACTACGTGCCGTTTCTCGAAATTTTCTCACTTTATAGTGACGATGTTTCGTGATATGTTCGACCCATGAATCAAAATTTCATTTGTTTGAAAATTCATCGTAACTATCTTTCACTGTTACTTTCAGATTCAATTTGACAAGCCTCATTTTCAAAACTAATGTAGCTATCACATTCACGTTTCACATAAAAAAAAGGAAAGGGTTCTTCTCCCGCCATAAAGCACATCCAATAAAACACATCAACTTAATCCACCTCAAAGTAATTTTGACACAACCCTTAAACCCCCTGTCCTCACTTCCACGAGTGTCTTCAATTGGACAAAATCTTCAAATTTGATTGATTTAACCCATATTTCACATTTCTATAATTAATTAGCTATAATTGAAGCATGAATAAAACAATTAAAGAAACTATAATTTTATAATAAAGAAAACAATAAAAATAGAGAGTTTTTTTTTAGGGAAGAAACAAAAATTTGACCGGAGATGGAGGCGAGTTTTTATTTATGAAAGGCGAGAAAAGGTCGTCACGATCTTTAATGACTTTAGATCGTAAAAAAAAATTAAATTTATATTTCCTTGATTAACTTAAAGAACTCGATTTACAAACATCATCTCTTTTTTTAGAAAAATGAAATTGAAAATACTTATTTCATGTCGTAATGTCATCGAGTTTCATTTTTTTTTTAAATCCGAAACACCGAGTTCATGACATGTTAAGCTATTTATAACACTAAATTCATTGCCTTTAAAGTTTAAAGCTTTCCAGCAAAGGTTGCTGCTTTCGTACGATTCCTCCTCCATTCTTCCTATGTTTCGACGAGGGAGGAGTTTTGTTTTGTTTTGTTTTTTTTTTTCAAAGAAAGGAACTCGGTATTTAATGTGAGAACTCGATGTTAAAAACTTCAATTTAATTTTTCCCATTATACTCGTAAGCATAATTATTTGTAAATTGAATTCAATATTGCAACCATTTAGTTTTTGAGTCATGAATTTAAACGAATTATTTTGCAAAAGCCTCAAATGTCAAAGGGATAAATCCCCGAATGATATTGCCAGCTAGGGGTGAGCAAAATATCCGATATCCGATATCCGAATCCGATATCCAAATTTTTTTTCGGACTCGGGTTCGGATATTTATAATTTCGGACTCGGATTCGGATATATTTGAAATGTACATTTCGGAAACGGATTCGAATTCGGAATTTTAAAACAATATTTCGAATATCCGAATATCCGAAATCTATACAACCCGACCAAACCAGACACATGGGTAATAGGAAAACGAGGACTTAAACGTGAATAAATGTATTATGGAGGACAAAAGTTAAATTTCATAAAATATAAGAAAACCCTTTTGTTATGCCGATTTTCCAAACCCTTACTTCTCCCAACTCCCCTCCTTCCATCACCGTTGCTCGCCGGTTGCCTCCGGTATGTATAAGTGGTTCCTTCTTTCTCAAATCTTTAATCTTGTCTTTGGCTGGATGGTCTGATTGTCTCCGATCTTCAAATCTTTGCCTTCGGTATGTGTAGTGAGATTTGTTTTTCTCATTTTTCGGTTATGTGAATGGGGTTACAATCCAGGGTAGGAGAGGGCCGAGACAGGTATGGGAGGAGGAGGGAAGGGAGGTGACGGAGTACGACGAGGAGGAGCGGAGAATGGATGTCAGGCATTTGATCTGGGAAATGTCAAGGAAGAAAGTGACAATCCATCCATCCATTAAGCCAACTCCGCCAAAAAGAAAGTAGAGAAATGGATGTCTGGCATTTGATCTGGGAGAGGGAATGGATCCTAACCTCAGGGGATCGGAGACAGGAAGGCAAAAGCCAGAATAAATCTAATCATGGATCCTATGAGCGAGCAATTAATGCTCCGAGTAAATCAATCATCACCCCCACCCCCTGCCCCTCTCCCTTGAAACCTTTTGAGTCGTATTTTAAGGAAAGAAAAGAAGGGATTGCAGTGACCATTTGGTGAACAGGAGATCAAAGTTTAATGCATGTTCCCTTGTAATCCTGTTACAATCATTTTTGTTAATTCGCGTCGATGATTTTGGAATGCATGCCCCCTTATAATCTCTATTACAATCATTTTTTCTGGAATACGTTTCTGCTAATGTGTTGCTTGGAAATTTTAATGCCCATGATCTAATGTAAATTTATCAGATTGTTGTGAAAATTTTATTGCCCATGACCAGAATATCTATTAGATTGTTGTGATAGATATTATAATCTAATGAAAATTTATTTTTTATTTTAGGATTTAGCTATGGAGACAACGAATGTTTCTTCACAAAATGATGAGGACAGGATCAACACTCCTATTGAATCAATTGCTTCTGGGAGTTCTGCTACAAAGAAGAGAAAATCAATTCAGCCAAGATCAGTACATTGGAAGCATTTCGACAGATATTTTAAAGATGGTCAAGTCATGGCAAGGTGCCACAATTGTTAAAAGGAAATTCGAGCTGGGTCGCAAAATGGAACTGCCCCATTGAAGAATCATTTGAATAGTTGTCGAGGTAAGGCTTCTTCGGATGATAAGCAACTAGAATTGATTGGTTTGAGCTCTGCAACTAGTGAGAAACTTTTAGGTACTTACAAGTTTCATTCTGAGGCCGTGAGAAAAGCTTTAGTTAAAATGATAATATTGGATGAATTGCCCTTCAAATTTGTTATGGGTTTAGGATTTAAATCGTTCATGGAAGTTGCATGTCCGAAGTTTCGCATTCCATCTCGTTGGACCATTCAGCGAGATTGTTTTCAGATGTTTACCAACGAGAAAGCGAAGTTACAAGCATATTTTAGGAAGTCTTCTCAAATGTATCCGTCACTACTGATACTTGGACTTCAATCCAAAAGATGAACTACATGTGCATGACAGCTCATTATATCTCCAAAAGAAGTTGTTGAGCTTTGTTCCTATTTTTTCTCATAAAGGAAATGATATTGGGGAGGCTTTGGAAATATTTTTACGTGATTGGGGGATTGATAAGTTGTTCGTAGTGACGATGGATAATGCAAGTGCTAATGAAGTTGCTGTGAATTATTTGAGAGATAAGCATAAGAGCAAGCTTATTCTAGAAGGAAAGTACATTCACATGAGATGCGTTGCTCACATATTAAACCTCATTGTTACCAATGGCATGAGTATGCATGGTGTGTTTGATGCCATTTGAAGAGTTCCAACTGTTGTTAAGTACATTAAAAATTCTTGTGGTCGATATGCTTTATTCAAAAAAGCTGTGATTATGGAAAATGTCACTTATAAAGGTTGGTTGAGTTTGGATGTACCCACTAGATGGAACTCCACTTACAAGCTGTTGGATGCAGCTCAAAAGTTACAAAAGGCTTTTGTGAGATATGAACAATTGGATCGTTTGATGAAGTTTGATCTTAAAGATGATAATGGATGTGAAGTGTTGCCTACTCAGGAGGATTGGGAGATTGTGAAAATGTTGGTAAACATTTTGAAGAGATTTTAAAACTTGACTTTGAAGGTTTCCGGATCAAAGTCTGTAAGTGCTCATTCTTTCTTTCATGATATTGCAAATCTTCATGCTCTTTTTAGAAAATGGAAGGAGAGTGGTGATATAGATTTGTCTATGATGGCATCACAAATGACAGCGAAGTATGACAAATATTGAGGTGTATTTGGAAAAATGAACATGTTGTTATACTTTGCAGTAGTTCTTGACCCGAGGCAAAAGTTGAAGTTCTTGAGATTTACTTTGATAGGTATGTATGAAGCTGAAAAAGGTGAGCAACTATTTGAAAATGTGAAGAGTTCACTTTATGAATTGTACAATAATTACAAATACAAGTTTGCACCAGCTCCTTCTCAAGTCGTGACATTAGGAGGCGTTAATGATGTTGATGATGATGATGATGACTCTGATGAGAATATGATGAGACGAAGAAGGAATCGTTTCAAGAAGGCGGAACAAATACATGGTGAAAGTAACAAGTCGGAGTTGGATAAATATTTGGCTGAGGATCTAGAGGATGATATCGAGTCATTTGACATTTTAGCATGGTGGAAAGTGTTGAGTTATAGACTTCCCATTCTCGGCCGAATGGCTCGTGATATTTTATCAATTCCTATATCTACTGTTGCTTCAGAGTCTTCATTTAGTACTGGAGGTCGAGTGCTTGATGCATTTCGAAGTTCATTATCTCCTGGAATTGTGGAATCTCTCTTATGTACTCAGGATTGGCTTCGAGATTCTTATTCACCTATTGATATTGAAGAAGATACAGACGAAATTGAAAAACTCGAAAATGGTAATATTGATATTTTTAGTTATAATTGTTGTGTCAACAAATATAATTTTGAATTTGAATTATAGAGTTTTGGTATTATTTTTGGGACTAACATTACTTAATTTGAATTGTAGATTTTGAAAACATGGGTATGAAAGCGTATTCGAATTTTGAGGACATTTGAAGGATTCAAAAATGAAGACTTATAGAAGATGCTTTCAAGTGGCTTCCCTTGCTTTTTTTTATCTAGCTTTGCAATTATTATCGTTATGAGAATCGTTATTAATCTTACGTGGACATCAAATTTTAGACTAATTTTAATCTTAAGCTTGGAGTATTGTTGCATCTGGATGGACTAGAAATATGAAAATCAGCTTAGGATGTGTCTGCAAGGTGTCCTTTTTCTAATGCAAAATGTGTAGCACTTATTCAAAAATCGAAGTTCGGAAATTTCGGATTATCCGAATTCCGAGTCCGAATTATTTTCGGACTCGGAAGATCGGAATTATATATAATCGGACTCGGACTCGGACTTAAAAAAAAGAATTCGGAAGTTCGGACTTGGGTGAAATTCGGACTCGAATATCCGAGTCCAATCCGGATGCTCACCCCAGTTGCCAGCCCCCTGCTTTGCCCGTTTCTTTCGGCCGGATTCAACAACAACGGAGAAGATTTCTCCTCCTAGTTCCGATCGGGGGAACAGTACAAAGCCTGTAAGAGTTTGAAAAAATATTTTCCCTTTCCTTAATAATAAAGAAATTGAGGGGGCATATAATCCAATCAAGGAGTCCCGCAACTTGCAAAAATTCACATGCCAAGTTGTTCCCCAATTCCCCAGAATGAGAAACAGCCAAACAGAGAAAAAACAAGTCACTCCCCCCCTACATTCCCCTGTTCCCGTATCCAAATCACCTTCCTCTGTTTTTCCCCTGTTTTCCACCCCCCCTCTCTGTTTTATTTATGCGGGGGCCATGGACGCCCATGAGTCGGTCATCCGTATGGGACTGTAGCTTGTCGTAGAGGGCGGAGGTTGGTTTAGCCTCTCCACCATGTCATCGGTTCACGATCCCATCTCCAGCCAAATTCCTCGCAACGACAACCTTGCCTTCCACCAGTTCTTCGACTCCTGGCTCGTCCAGCAGAACCAGGACCTTGAGGAACTAGTCGGCGCCTCCAACGACCCGGAATGTACCCCGTCCTCCATGCACGGCCTCGTCATGCGCGTGCTCGATCACTACGAGCTGTACTACCGAGAGAAGTCCAGGTGCGCCCACGAGAACGTCCTGCCCATGCTAACCCCCCCGTGGCGCAGCTCGTTCGAGGATTCCTTCCTCTGGATTGGGGGGTGGCGTCCTAGCATGGGTTTCCACCTGCTGTACTCCAAGTCCGGGGTACAGCTCGAGGCGAGGTTGGAGGAGGTTTTGAGAGGGTTTAAGATCGGGAACCTCGCTGACCTGACGCCGGACCAGCTGTTGCGGATCAACGAGCTGCAGCTAAGGATCATCGCTGAGGAGAAGGAGGTTTTCTTTTGTTTCTCCCTCTGTTTTTATGATTGTGCTCGAACTTATTGACCCGGTTGATGGATCAATGATCAGGTGACGGAGCTGTATGCAAAGCAGCAGGAGACAATCGCAGGCACCTCGATGGTGGAGCTGTCTCACGAGGCAACTCAGAGGATGAGGATGAGGAACGGAGCAGACATGACCATGCTCGATGTGGAAGTGGAGAGAGTGGTGCGGGAGGAGGAGAAGGGGATGGAGGGGGTGCTGAGGGCTGCCGACGAGCTAAGGCTCAAGACTCTGAAGGAAATAGTGAATATTCTCAACCCTACACAGGCTGTCCATTTCCTGACGGCGGCGGCCGAGCTTCACCTGAGGGTCCATGACTGGGGTATAAAGAAGGACAACGTCGCGGCCGCCATGCAGCAGAGGTATATCCAGCAGCAGCAGCAGCAACAACAACAACCGGAGGAAAATGGTCAAGAGGCCGGCGCTCATCATCGTCTTCATCACAGTCATCATCAACGCGTTGAAAACAGAAGAGAGCACTGATCGAGCTGGTCAATTATCTACGAGTTATATTAATGTTAAGCGTGACATGTAGTCGTATGTGGTCATCTAGTTTTCTCTGCATCTGCATTAGCAGAATCGTCGCACTAATAATAATACATTGCCCTCAAGCATCGCAACGCTAAAACTCATGGGCAGATTACCTCCGATCATGTAGTCGTCTTAGAATGACTAGTAGTTTCGGTGTGTTGGCATATCGCATGTGGTTGTGTGTGTTGTTCAAAAGGATCGGGTTAAGACTAATGCGTCAATAATGCTTGCACCTTTAGTTAGCTTCTATTGCGGGTCTTCTCTGACATGGATAACAAAACTATTCGTCTGTCAAAAGGATATGCTTATTTGTCCATATAATCTAAGGCAATCACAACTCCGGGAACGCCATTTCCACGGACTTCCTTCGAGTTCAGTCGGTCATGCCTTCAGGTAATACTTCCTTCAGATGTCTTGATCCGGTTTTGTGTCTCGAGTTTCAACAGAAGGTAAATCGGCACCCTATAAACTTGATGATGATCTGCATTTATTTACTAGATATAAACAAAAACGCCAACTACAGCTATCTCCCCGTCGACCACTGTTCGACCGCACTCATAAGGGAGGATTAATATTCCTTGGGTCTGCAATATTTCTGCTTGGTTCATCCGCAGCAGTGGCACTTCTCATGCCGGGGGCAAGGGAGCCTGTTGCGTTGCTCCCAATTTTCCAGAACTATCTGGTCATGGTTTCACTTATTCCTTCGAGTTCGGCTTCAGACCCCGGCATTTTCTTCCAGACTCTCTTCTTCTGCGGCTTTGAGTGGGGTCGGCCGAAATGGTTCTAACAGCTTGAATTTGCATATGCTTCACTCATCAACCTTAAATGAAATATGCTAACATCTGAGCAATTTAAATATCGCTTATTCACACCCTAACTTCATTCTCTAATCCCATCTTATAAAAAATCACATCGAGAAAGACTCAGATGCGTTCCCAATATATATGCACGTCGAGCTCTCTCGCTTCCCCATTAGTAAAATACAGGAGATTGAGGATGAGTCCTTCGCACCAGGCTTTCATTTGGTTCCTTGTTGTGTCTCTTCTCTTGTCATCACATACCGATTTAGCCACTCGTTCCACGATGCCTCTGCCAATTATATTAGGATCCATGCGATTTATTCACAGCATTATCGACCCGGCTTACATCCTCATGGTCCACTGTCAATCCAAGGACGATGACGACAGTTCCCATGCCATCCCTACCCGATGGCATGTTCGAGTTCAGCTTCAGCCCCGACGTCTTCATGGGAAAATCTCTCCTTCTGCAGCTTCAGCTGGGCCGTTAGTTCCATTACTTCGACTTGTACATATCCAAGAGGGACATCGATTACAAGTTTCTGCGGTGAGAAGTAAACATTACCGGCCCTTGCACCACTGGTGCTTTTAATCGTTATTTAACCATCTGTACAGGTTGGAATCCCCCCTGCCGAACAACGGCTGTCTTTAGAGTTAAGGTTGCCATTAGGAACAATGTAGTATAATCAATACTACCAGTCATACAACTTCTTCGACGAAATTGTGTCCTTGCCAACAATTCCTTCGTGGATGAAGACTTCCACAAGTTCAAATCAATTCAAATGGTAGAGGAATTTCACCTGCCAGTACTACATATGGCCCTGTATTCGACTATGATACTGCCAGACTTGACATTGCATGGCTCATGGACATGAACACATCACGTATTAAGTGATAGAAGATCTGATGTTTTGCTATTCTCTTATATATCCAACACCGACTCCAGTCACATTCAAACACCTTCCGCGAACTAACAGCAGGGATTGCGGTCCATAATTCTTAGATCACCAATTAGATTCCATACCACCAGAGAAAGAGCAACCATCCCATAACAACAACAATAACAAAGATGGATGGAATCAGAATATGAATATTTTGGCCATGTTCACAAGTCACCCCAAAATAAAAGAAACAAATGACATCATGAAAGAGAAAAGAACACACGAGATACATGATATAACATCAACCTTTTCTTCTTTATTTACTTCCGAGGAACATGGCACCCCCATTCTGCAGGTGATCATCCCCTTCTTATAGTAAAGAAGAAGAAACAACAAATAAAATTAAATAAACAATATGAAAGCAAATTCACAATCGTTGGAATATTTTTACATACCCAACTCGACAACGCAAGTCCAGAAAAGGAGGAGGAGGAGAAGAAGCTGTGATGAAGTTTCACATGACAGGCAATTGACAAACAAAAGTAAAAAAAAAAAAAATGACAAAACTGATTTGAGTAATGGGGAATCGGGAGCAGTAAGGAAATGTTATGAATGAATGCATTTGGTAAAGAATATCGGTTCACATTAACCCCCTGAACTTCCACACTTGGAAAGAGAATTACCAGAGACAGTATTGAATGTAGAAGAAGAAGATGATGATGAAGAACTGGGAGAGTGTTGGGGGGGGGAGATGGTTATTGAGGGGAATGAAGCCTGGTCCGAAGCCTTTCTCGAATCATGCTTAGTGGTGGTGGTGGTAAGAAAGACTTCGAGCCAGCCGACATTCCCCACAACACACACACACACAAAAACCCTCATCTTCATATTTATCATTCCTCAACCTCTCAAGATTTTGGTTTATTATTTATGGATTCCCTCGGAGGTCTTATTATAGGGAGAGAGGAACTGTGTGTAGAGGAAGAATATGCAAAGAGAAATGGGGATGGGATCATGGGAGGATTTAAAAAAAAAGAGAGAAGAAAAATACATAGTGGTATTTAAGAATTGACCTTGATTTCTTTCATTTCCTAGAATTACTGTTTGTTTTGTGTTGGGAGGGTCAAAGTCTTGGCTCAACTTTTTATCGCATTTTACTTTGGCTACAACAAGAAGAAAAAGAGAAAGGGGTAGAGTTGACGATTAACGGTCACTTCCTCGTACCTTTTTGTCTTGAACAGCTCGTATACTTTGAATGATATACCCAGTTCATCGTTATTCTCATCATTATCTTGTTACTTCTTTTTTTTTTTTTGCTGACCCAACTACACAATCCCACCAACCGTACATTTATTATCCTAAAAAACACTTATCAGTAATAAAAGAAAATAATTTGCATATCGAATTTTAAAAAATTTTTAACTAATATTAATAAATTAAAAGAACACGATTTTATTATTTGAAATGATGGAGATCGATGATGACGTATAAAAATCTATCTGATTTCCCTATTATTAAAATTAGAAATCGATATTTTCAATTTCTATAAGGCACAGATGACATTACAAATTAATACCAATTTTTTGGTATTAATTAATACATTTGTTTCGTAAATTATTTTATTTGATTGCATTATCAACCGACAAAAATCCACCATTACCCCAAACATTTCTTTCCTTCACATGGGAAATTGTATCCCTTTTTTTGTCTTAATTTTTACATGTTTCTGACAGTAGAATTGGAGGTGCTGGCAGTCAATTAAATTCTAAGATTAGGCCAAGCAAGCATTAAATGATTTCCACCTTCAAAAACAGAAACAAAAAAGAAAATTCCCTACTTCTCTCATCATCACTTCTCTTTCTCTTATTTCCTCATTCTTTTTAATTCATCCACCCGTCGCCGTATCACTATATTATTCCCCCACTTGGGTTGGGTTCGGTCGACACTTTTTTTTTTTTTTGGTTTAGTGTCTATGTATGCCTCCGCCGATGATTGAGACGGCGTGTGGGGGTGGGGTGTCGCATTTAGACGACAACCCACCCACCCACTCATTCACTGACGATTAGAAATTAATTATGAGGAGTCGGTCGGTCGATGTCCGATTCTGCGCGCTTGGTCGTGTCGGTGGAACTGATCCTGTTTTCTGGGGAGGTGACGGCAGGGGCTCCGGCCGGCGAGTCAAGCTCGAGAACAACCGTGGATAACTTGCTGGAGATCCACTGCAAAGCGAGGGGCAGACGGACTTGGGGTCCGACCCTGTCGGCTTTCGGGAGTACAGGCAAGCGAGGTCCTCGTCCTATTGTCGTGCCTTCATCTGGACGTCCGAGTCACATTATTAGGTCGTACAAGACGCGGAGAGACCCAGCCTCTAACCACTGGAAGATCAAGGACCACGCGGGGATTTGCCTCATAGTCCATGGGGGACTCAACAATGTTTCAGTTGAAGTATAGGCAGTTAATCGAAAAGCCTCATGACTATTTAGCTAGTCTTCACGCCGCGGCCAATCCCGCTATTGGAAACGCCTGTGCGTCTCGACCAAAGCGAACCATCAAACCGAACAAAGACCGAAAGAGAACACACAATGATATAATCTAAGAACTAACTATATCTATGGCGCCATATGTTTAGTTTAGTATCCTTTCTTCAGCAGGAGCGGAAGGACAGGGAACCGTGGAGGTGCTGACCGGGGCCATCGGGGCAGGCGGACTCCTTCTCGATCAGCCAACGCAGGTGGAGGAAGTCGTCGACCGAGCAGGGGAGCCTCAGGGGACCGGCAGCGTTGTACCCGTAGGTTTCGTGGGCCCTGTCCAAGAGGCCCTTGAAGAGGGGGTGGTTGAGGTACGGGATCGGGATCACGAACCGGCTCGTCCCGGCTCCTCCGTCATCCATGCCGATGTGTACAGCGAGCCACCCTCTCTTCACCTTGGTCTTCCTAATGCTGCTGATGCTGCCATCCTCCTCCATGATCTCCTTCCCAAAAGTTCAGTTGATTAAAAAAGTTATGATGCCAGAATTGTTAGGGGATTTGCAATTAGGGGAAGCTGAAAATATTTATAGTTGGGGGGGAAGGACGGATAGATAATTTTAGTGAGGAGGGTACAAAAGTGGTACTATGATACGGAATCCTACTGTGTTTCTTAATCCCAAACTGCAGCAACTACAAAAGTAGCTTCGTTTTAGATGATGCCGATGGGTTGGTTAAGTCTAAATCTAATACTTACTACTTGTTATCTCCATGTGGGTGGGTGCGCTCCCTTCTTTATTAATACCTAGATTTGGAAATAACAGTGGGGCGGTCAGTATGGGACACGACGTCGTAATCCATGGTAAAATATTGCCGTGTGTGCGCGTACGGACGTGTCCTTGTCTCCCTCCCTAAATAAAATTTGCAAGTTGTAGGGCTTTGGCAGGGGTGAGCGGAGGTTACCATCAAACCGGGAATCGGTCGAAATCGGTATCATAGGGTCAGTGTTAGTATAGATTTTCGAATAAATCGGATAGATTTTAGGTTCTAAATTTTTGAAAATCGACAGTACCAAGTACGGTTTCAAGTTCTCATCTCATAATCAACCTAGAGAAATATCTTTATATAATTTTTATTCTTTATTTATATAAATAATTTTTATTTTAAAATTGTAAATATTTCTTATTTATATTTACAATTTTGCGCACAAAGTCTTTCTTTAAGAATACTGGAACACGCCATCCCCTTGCCCACTTCGCAACGCTTGAACAATTCTCTTGAGATTTTTTAGATTGATTGGAGTAATGCTTGAGAATTTTTTAGATTGATTAGAATAATGCGCTGGATTTAATGTAGAAGTGTCCCAAAAGATATGAAACGGGTGGCAAAACAGGCGAGTTGGTTCTTGAGGGGTTCTTAGAGCTACAAGGTAAGTTCTATGTTCAAAAAATAAGAAACCGACTATTACTAAATAGGTTTCAGGTTTCACGTCCGAAATCTACTCACCTAGAACCTGCTCAACCCTAGGTTTTGGCCCGTGACTTTTGTTGCCGTCGTCTTTATAGGATCGTGTTGCAATACATCAACTTCTCGTCATTTTATTCTGGTCACCGGAAAAATCGAGTTTGATTTATTAAAAAAATTGATTTTTATAACATCGTGTTTATCGGAGAAAATTATAAACTATATTCGATATTTTAAACAGCGATTTCATCTTAAGGGGGCTCGCGAAGGGTCTGGTCTCTTGGGAATTAGATATGGCCACGAGGGTAAGAATGATGTGGTTGTTGTTGTATTCTATTGAAAGTGCAGATGCTGGGGGCTGGTGCTTTTTCGTGTGTGTGCGTGGAAATGAGTCAAGTCGCAAAAACAATTGTGGTGGGGTGGTGGCGCACTACTTGTCTTCCCTTTTTGTTTGTCCCACCAGTAAGGCACGATGCATCATGCGCACTCCCCTCGCACCCCCAAAAGAAATAAAAACAAATAAAATAATTTAACTTGCTCACGCTTCGAACATAGTTTTCTTACACGATGATACATACATGTGATTCAAAAGATGTTTGCACGTATGTATGGTGGCTACTTTTGTTTCTTGTCATTCGAGGATAAGTTTTGTATCGTTGGCATTCCTCATTCCCCACCTTTTTCCATTTCCTTTACCAAATTTTATATGCCTAACTAAAGCATGACCCGTGACAGTCGTGCTCGTACACGGCCTCTAAGAGCAGAAGTAAAAGAGCTTCTCATGACAGTTGCTAGTCGAAGGGTCTTTCAATCCGATAGTGCATCTTCCGGGACCAAAAGATAATGCCTATTTATTCAAATCTGAATAAGGTTAATTTTTAAAAAAAATTGTGAAATAATATTTTAGTTTCTTAAATTATCTATTTATAGTCTTTAACTCGTCCTTTTAAATAATAATTTAACCAATTTTATCAATTATTGCGGTTTCAAGAACATTTTAGTGACGGGTATTTAGGTAAATGATAGTGAAATTTTATGATTTAGTATTTGATTTTTTTTAAAACAAAAAAAGAAAAAAGGTCCGTGGTAATTTTTTTTTTTTGATGAATTACTTTTTTTTATCGAGACCGATATAAGTAATACTTATTTAAATGAAATTACGATGAAAAATCACAACGAAATAGATGCAGCGTTTTAAGGCCATAAAAAAAAAACAGACATAGAAGCTGCTCGTGCCACAAGAATAAAAAGAAATAAAAACGTTGACATATAAAAAGTTCTAAAACTATTTAGATCAGATATATTTCTCAAATATTCAAATTTTAAAGAGTATTATTGTAACTAAAAAATTTTAGTCAAAGGAAACAAATTCCGAGTTTGTTTCTCTTTATGTCGCCGGGACCGACCACGAAAAATGAACGTATGATGAGTCAGTCAATTACATATCTCAATCGCCCAGTAGAAAGTCACCTCGAGGGTGGCTCTCTTTCGGAGATCCGGAGACTGTCAAACACTTCCCGGCCACGGTCTTGGAGGCCAGTCGACGCGTGCCGGACTAACTGAATAATCAATAATGAAGATTCCACCCACTTCTGCACTTGAACATGTTATCTACATATTCACCATAGGCAACAACCATCCCTTCTATATGCCTTAGCTCGTTCCCCTCGCTGCTCTTGCTTAAGCCTGTCGTGCTTCTTCAGCCAGGCCTTCAGCGCAAACAAGTCCTGGCTCTTGCTTAGTCCTCTTCCTCACTTTTCTTAGGCATGTCTCGTGGTGTTTCTGAGTCTTCCGCCTCTGAGGTTAGTTGAGGCAATATCAAGGAGGGCGCCGCCCTCTTGGCCTCATTGTTTGACTTCTGGTGAGATGGGCGAACAGGGGATTTCATTGGGGACCTCATACTAGTGCCGTTCATGGAACACTTTGTGACCAAGTAGTGGAGCCACACAAGCTGTTCGAGAACATAGGTCTCCGTTTTTTGTTTGTCTGCGTGATGCAGCGTTTCTATCCGGATAATGTCGAATGGTCCCGTTGGTTTCCTGTTGACCTCGGTACTGCAGATCAGCCGAACCACAAATAACAAAATTATTCAGCCCAATTTTAAAATCGGGGAATGAGATATTTGCCGAACAGAAGTGATCCATAGATGAATAAACTAACCCGGTATTCGCCCATTCACCTACCCATCCGAAGCCATGATGGGCTCTACTCCGAGAATCCATCAGGAGAAAAAACAAAAGCAAAGGGAAAAATACTCAACAACGAGTAAAATGGTAATCAAAGAAGCAGAAAGGCCACAGGATAAAAGAAGGCAGGCGGGCATGGAGGAATTCAGTGACTCACTTGGCTGTGTTGGTTGCGATCGGAACTAGCCATTGCAATGTTTTCTCCATCTCGGCTTTGATGTCTGTGATGGAAAGCTGGACAGCAACAAAGCAAACAAGCTCGAATTGACGAAAAAGAACATGTTGGCACGTTCAATTTGAAACATTCATACTTGTGCGACGATGGTACCTCGTCTTTGACACGAAAAGACTGTATTTTGGAGCGTAATGCCGACTTTATGTTTGGTGGCAAGCTTTGGTAAAGCGTATCCCTCATGTTTGGGGGCATGGAACTTGAACGACCGACCTGGTGAGATTGAAGAGGACTACTCAATGAGTGCATAAAGCATAGAACTGAGCATCAAACAGATTCAGAGACATCAGCAGAACGTTTATGCAACACCATGAAATGTCAGGAACGCTTACAAGAGTATCAATTTGGAGTATTATGTTTGCGTAGTGCAAGGAAAGTCCAGCGGGCCCCAATTTTTGATGGCTCAATGATGCTTTTGACGGTACATAACTCTCTGCAAGGTTAATCGAAAAATAAAAGACATAACTATAACAGCTCAAACACAGATGAAAGCTCATTATATCATACAAACTACAATGTAAATGAAAATAAGCGGTTCTGTGCCCAGACAAAATGAGACAAAGTGAAAGATCTGCCAGATGCGAAACCACAAGTATCATTCCAAGAAAAGGGCAGCATGATATCAAAGTGTTTCCATAGCCCAGAGGAAAAAGATAGACGTGCTACGAGAAAATGCTAATATCTCAGCAAAGAAATGCATTTGCATGTTCATTGGGACCACGAGTCTTACCAGCTGAACCAAAAATGCTGTGTATCTCAAGAAGCAGGAAGTGCATGATATCAACAAGCTTTTCCATCACCTGCAAAATGGGAAGTCTCAGTGCTGATTCACTCATCTAATCAGACTCTGGGATTTTAACACACTATGATATAACTTCAGTGGCGTATGGATTCTGCGCAGCAATATCAGTTTGTTTTAACGAGTTATGCCGGTACTGCAGTCGTGCTAATTGTTTCAACTGATCGAATTATGTCAGCACCTTTTAGGAACTGGCAACTTACCTCTTCTAAGCTTCTGGACCAGAATGACTTCTTCTTCAAGCTTTTGACTTGCCTTCTCTGGCTCTTCAGTTCTCCCCTCAATACATTGAGGCCGTCACCTGAATTTTGCATGGATATAGAGATTAGTTATCCGGACTCCAATTCTACTCTAATGGGATTCGAGATGCCGAATGCAAACTAAGAAGAGGAATTAATGCAAGCCAAATTATTGGAACTTACCTTTTTGCGGAACGCTTGAAATACAGTCCTCTATACGCTTACGGTGGTAATCTTGCTCGAATCTATCCAATGTGTGCTGCTCGTGGTATAGTTCCTGTAAAATTTACAGGAAAGAAATAAGGGCTTCATCTATATGGACACTAGGCCAGTTTATTCATGAAGAGATCGAAAAGAGGACAGCACGTACAGCCGTATACTGAACCATGTTCATGAGCTGATGCATCACTGTCTCCGCCTCTTCTTTTAATTGTTTTTGGGGGGTTAATTCTCGAGAGATCCTAAAACATATCATGAGGACCACTTTGAGACAGATGAACTGAACCGAAAGAATAAGCAAGGAGGGCATAAAAAGCCGTACTTTTCGAAGAATCGGTCCAAATTGTGCCACTGAGGATCTTTGCACCGGTTGCCGAAACGAACCACCTCTCCAGAAAATACTTTTAACTCCTCCCTACAATGGAGGCGTGCTAAGTAAGATAAGTTGATGAAAAACACTGAAGTAGTTCTACATGGTCAAGACCTACCTCTTGTCCGCTTCGACGATCCTCAGGAGCTCGTCCATATCCCTGGATATTAAATTCTGCACCGCTTCCGAAGGAAGCACATCTTCCTTCAAATGTCTAATGCTTCTCTTGGAAAGAGACTGCATAAGACTCGACCCCTTCACAACTGTATTCGCCACCTCAAAAGCAAGTATGCCAAGCTCATTCCCTTTAGTTTCCACTGTGGAAGCAAATCCGCTCCCGGTGTTCAAACTCGACATGCTACTAGAAAGCGTATCGAAGACCTCCACCGCCCCTCTACTCAGACGGGAACTAACTTCCGTAACCTGCCAGGACATCATCGCACAATTAACACGGACAAAGGGAGAAAACCTCAGGCTAATGTTGACGTAGCTCTGAAGTATCCTGGCTAGTCTACCTTGGCAACCGCTGCCTGAGTCCTGACTGATCTCGATTTCTGCATAGGGTACCTAGGAATGCCATCGTAAAAGTCGTCGCTGTCGCTTCCTCGCCGCGGCGCACTATTCTGACGGACCCCAATACTCGGCTCCTGCGGGGGCTTGATTTCCTGAGAACGATTAGCAGCAACTTCCCGCGCAATTGGCTGAGGGACATTGGTCCGCACGGCAGGCCAGGGAACCTCAGAAGCCTTGTAGGCGTTGAAGGAACCATTGGTGTCCGCATACGGGTTGCTCTTCTGAACAGGCTTCGAGCAAAGTCCTCCCATTACGAAGAGGGGAGGCAACCGATCAAACCAACAACACAACAGTCCCTCCCCCTATCAATTCAACATCCGAAAGACAAGCCGCAAGAAAGATCGCAACTACGAATCGACCCTGCCGAAACCATAAAACCCTCGCGGAGGAATCAAATCCTACGACGCCAGTCGGGGGAAAAACATGAGTACGACCTCCAAGAACCCAGAAGGGTGAATTCACAAACACGAAAACGCAAGGACCTGGGTGGGGGATACCTTTTTCGTAGGAAGGAGAAGTGAAAGGTGGGATTTTGAGGAGTGGGTCTTGGTTCCCAGATCAAAGGGTGTCTGGGATTAGGGATTGTAGCGGAGGAGGAAGGTGGGTTGGATTGTGAGTGATGTTTGAGAGATGAGGGAAGTCATTTGGATGGGGCAACTCTGTTGTCTGAAGAAGAAGAAGATGAAGAAGGGGTCAAAGTTCAAACATGTCGTCCGTTGACCTTTTCCTCCCCCAGCCCGCCATCATCCCCCAACTCATCATCTACATGTAATTACCAAATAGGAAATGGATGTAAATTTTTATTTTATATAAATTTATTCAACTTATTATGTATATTGTATTAAGTTTTTTTTACCTTATTGACTATAATTTTAAAAAATCGATTTTTTGGAAATTTAATAAAGTTTTAAAAGGTGGACATTAAATGTGCTGCCTGTTACTCTTCAATTTTTATTTTTTTTATTTATTTGATGTTTTTACCTTATTGACTATAATTTAAAAAAATCGATTTTTTGGAAATTTAATAAAAGTTTTAGGCAAAATATCGGATTTTGGCCCCAATTATCGGGCTATTTTCATTTGCGGCCATAACTTTATTTTTTTGTATTTATGGCCATAACTATGACATTGATTTTGTTTATGGCCTCGACGTAACGCTGTTGGTGGATCTTACCTACGTGGACTAACGGCTGAACTCGTGGCAACAAACGTGGCCATCCTGTCTTTTAGAAAAAAGACAAAATATCGGATTTTGGCCCTAATTATCGGGCTATTTTCATCTGCGACCACGACTTTATTTTTTTTTTAATTTATGGCCATAACTATGACATTGATTTTGTTTATGGCCTCGATGTCCCATATATAAGAGCCGTCGGGGAGAGAGGGGGAATAAATTCACAGAACAGGATGCCCATCACCATCCAAGCGAAGAAATAAATTCACATGCGATGCTGCTGCTGGGGTTGCAAGGCCACGAAAGGTTTGGTTGTGGAGTAGGCAACAGGATTAAGGAGGGTCGTGAACATCTGGGGAGGGGATTTACGGTTTTTATTAATTTGGGTTTTTTTTAAAGACATGATGGCCACGTTTATTGCCACGTTCGCACGAGAGTTCAGCCGTTAATCCACGTAGGTAAGATTCACCAACGGCACTACGTCGATGACATAAACAAAATCAATGTCATAGATATGGCCATAAATTAAAAAAAAATAAAATCGTGGCCGCAAATGAAAATAGCCCGATAATTTGGGCCAAAATCCGATTTTTTGTCTTTTTTCCAAAAGACAGGATGGCCACGTTTGTTGCCACCAGTTCAGCCGTTAGTCCACGTAGGTAAAATCCACCAACGGCGTTACGTCAAGGCCATAAACAAAATCAATGTCATAGTTATGGCCATAAATAAAAAAAATAAAGTTATGGCTACAGATGAAAATAGCCCCATAATTAGGGCCAAAATCCGATATTTTGCCAAAGTTTTAAAAGGTGGACATTAAATGTGCTGCCTGTTACTCTTCAATTTTTATTTTTTTTATTTATTTGATGTGTGGATGGGTGTATTCTTCATTCATGATCCCATACTATATTTTTTTTTCTTTGTTTTTAAAATCAAGTAAATTTTAAAGTGTAGACCTAAATTATCATACGAATTTGTTGGTTGACTTTTCAAATAAGGTAATGATTCTCTCTGGGTTTGGCTTAAATATTAGAATATTGCTAGTTCCATGTTTTTTAATATATAAAAAATGTGGACAATTCCAATCGTCCAACCGCACTTAATATATTTTTTTATGTATAATTATATCCCCGTAGATCAAGTTGTGATTAATTTTGCAAATATTTTAGTTGCCCACTTGCGATATGGCTGCCCATGTATTTATCTGTAACCGAATATATTCATACTCCCACCTCCTTTTTTACAACACCTCCGTTATATTAAAATACATTAATATGGATATGGATGTTTGTTTAAAAATAATTTTAGGCGAGAAAATATTTCGTGAAATAGATCACTAATTTTCGAAATTCGTCAAATAACGTCCTTAATTCGATATCAGAAATACCGAATTTGATTAGTAAAGAATTCGATGCCATAACCCCAAAAATTTCAAGGAATGAAAAGGCTGAATTTGATTTTTCTACGCGAAATTACTTCTGAATGTGCTGAATTAGGTTTTAGAAAACGAATTCTTTACCGATCAAATCCGACGTTTCTAATATCGAATTATAGGCATTATTCGACGAATTTTTAAAAATTATTCCGAACTTTATCTTATAACGTACCTCCATTAACATGCAAATTCTCCTTTTTAGTGTAAGAAAATCAACGCTTTGGTTTCATGTGACATGATAAAAAAAAAATAAACCCAGTTATACGTATATTTGAGAACTTATAATCACATAATTATCAAATTATTATAAAAATGTTTCACTGTCCAATTAATTCCTCCCCTCTAAATGATTTTTTTTTTGTAAAATCATGGATAATTAATATCAAGAAGGAAATTAACCTTATGTGATGAACCCTTTTCATTTTTCATTCATAAAAAAAATAATAATCATGTAAGACTAGGACAAGGCAAATATTTCTTTTTCATTATATTCGAGACAGAATTGGTGTTATTTTCGCCTTCCTCTCTTCCTCTGACACATCCCCCGCCACGCGCCAAATCCTTCGTGATTACGGTCTTAGTTCAACATCATCGGTCAGGACAACTCGGGTGGAGTTCTGGGGGTACCTTCTGTTTCTCCAATTGTTTCTCTTGATGTTGGTTTCGGCCAAATCGTCTTGCGTGCCTGCATGCGTTTGTCTTGCTTTCTGGGTATGTTCTCGTTCGCTCGGACGATTTTGCAAAAGCAGGTCAAACAGCTTGCCAATTATGTATACTATTCCACGTATCAAATTATACCTCACCTCTTGGTCGTGGAGGGATTAGTCCGTTAGTTTATATATAATAGGCCGGACTCAATTTTCGTTCCGACGTGGAATTAGGTTACCCAATTATGGGTTGCAATCCATTTTCAACATGTGCTATGCATTTGATAATGTGATATGTTGCTCATACTGATCCAGACATCCATTGCTTCAACCGATGAAACAGACTGATTACATCATAGGCAAACAAAGTCGCAGTCAAATGATACCAGAGTACAGAGAACAGTTTCCGATTACTGCCATCGGATAACAAGTTGAAGAAGCCAAGCAAGACATGATAAGTGCCATTTCTTAGAGAAACATAGTAGCATATCAAAGCACGTGTTACAAGTTGCTGGCCATCACACTACCCTATGTCTATCTATACACTGATTAATCTGTAGATCTACACTTCAACAACAAGAGTATAATCCCAACAATGGCACAATTCAACAACAAGAAGACCCAGGAAAGCCTACTACTCCTGTAAGAATCTGAGTTCCCCTTCCAACTGAACATATCTACGGTCTCTCCTACGAGTAACTTCAAAGCAGACACGAAGCCACATACCATCGCAAAGAGCACTGCCACGATAGTCTTATTCTCCATGTGCCTCTGATTCGCCAAAATCTCATCCATGTCCGACCTGTAAACAGCTGGTAATGAAAATCATGCCTAAAGATATGCAAACATCAAAACGTTATCAGATCCATCGGTCTATTTGTAAGAGCGAAGTTTAGGGTAAGAAATGATCCCGTCAGACATGAAGCTACGCAATCTCAAAGTTGTGGTGTATGATTATCTCATAATGGTATTATCCCTTCTAAGAAGGTCAATTTGCGAGGTGAACAATGATTTCCTGGAGACTAGTTCCGAAATTTCTTTCGCCTGCAAGCATAAATTAAACCCTGATTAAAGAGGACTTAAACGAAGTGGAGAATCAATAAACTGATGATGGGACATACCAAGGTCTTTTGAGTATCCAGGAGAATTTTCAAATCTGATTTGATCTTCTTGAGAAACTGAGCCTCACGAGCAATGTCTCCATCCAATTCTTTGATCAAATTTCCATATCTCACATTCATTTCTACCAAGTACCTCTCCAAGATAGAAAGATTCATATCCAGTGATCGCACTTTCTGTGTTAGTATCTTCCGAACACTATCACCGGCCAATCTTCCCACACGATTTGGCTTTAGATCGTCAACTGGATCATTACTCTTGATCTTGCTTTTTGACCTGTTTTCATTTTAGAGATCTAAACTGCAGATTCCAAGTTGACTAGGTCATCTTGATGCATCCCGTCACTTTGGGATGATCCACCCTGTGAAAGAGTTGGTTTTCCATCATCCACAGACTCATCTAATGACTTCTGCTCGCCTTGAAGAGAGATCATATCCTCCAACATGCGCTCGTCAGCATCAACTCCAAAGACATTCACAGTACTGAAAGTACAGTAAAACTCAAGGCCATAATGGCTAAGGAAATCAAACTCGAGATATCTCACCCACTTTGGCTCCTTGAGCCTGAACCTCTGAGGCTACTTTACATTCTTCACAGTAAAATTGCCTTGCTTCACCCATGTCTTGGTCGGGTAAACCAGAATACCGACTACTTCGAAATCCTTGACATTGGACGAATGATGCTCAAAATTAGCTATTTCGATAGTGTAGACCAGGGTTTCTGCTGAAAGTTCTATCAAGACAAACTTACTCTCAGCCGAACAAGGATTTCTCTGGTACCTGTCCACATTCTTCCCTAAAATGTTAGAAGCCTCCTTCGATTCCTTGTTGAATGCCAGCACCTTTGCGCCCTTCGAAGCTGATGCATAGTCATATTCCGCTCCACTGGGCTCCACCCTTTGCATCACATTCCCCGACACACGGGTCAGCGGCTTCTCTAGCAGGCTGATGACCTTATGCTTGAACTCGTCGTACTTCAGCGGCTCATCACGGGCAAAGCCTCTAGCTTTTAGGCTCATCCTTCTCCACACTGTTCTCAGGCACAGCAGCATTTGCAACAACCTCATCTTGCTCTAAGATTCTAAAGGGCGATCACTTAACTCGTTGATCGTTCTCCACTATACCCCCCATCCTCATTCCACTCGAAATCAACGCCGGCTATCCGGCAAAGCCGGCACTCGTCTGGGCAAATCCCTCGGCGCAACGGAAAAGAAAGAAAGCCGACCTGGGGAAGAGGGTCTGCGGGAGCAACGCGGAAGAGGAGGAAGGAGAAACAACTCGACCATAAGAATCCCTTCAGGCTGTTATGTGTGGGATGGGGGATTTGGGAAGCTTTCTTTGGCATTGAGTTTGGTCCAAAACTGGAAAAAACAAAATCCTGTTTGAGGGAGATGAGATTATCGCGATCTGCTTCTCCCCCAGAATTTCTGACCGATCATGGCGGTTCTGCGGAAAACTACTAGATACTCGCAAACGAGAGCTTTTTCTGCAATACCCAGATTCTCTAAAATCGCTGCTGTATTAGGCGGCTATGAAATTTGACAGAGATTGAACAAAGGATTTTAATACATATATAGCATACGATACAATACATCTCCTATGTATACTTGATGATCTGTGTAAACAGGGCAGTCCGGAAAGTTTTGCTTGGGTTCATCTGCTGCGGAACTTTGGCCATACAGTTACCACCCCGGGCCGCACTTCTTCGTAGTGGTAGCTGCAGAGGAAAGATTTTGATCTATGTCATGATGATGCCAGGGATTATTTCATAAGAAAGAAGGCGGATGAAAAGGATATGCACACCCGTTTTCGCTGAGGAAGCTCTTCACGACAGCCGGCAATGCGGCTTGTTCCTTGCTGTGCTTACCCACACCTGTAGAGAAAGGAAGTCGATTGAATTGAATAGGGTGAATTGGATCATGAATCCTATTTTGAATTTGGTATGAATAAAAAAAAACAAAGATCTACCATTTCATTTTCAACGAAGAGGAAAGAGGTTTTGTTTTTACCTGTAATGACTTGTAAGGTTGAAGATCTTGGTCTAGACGTGAGGGGCATATCCAGTTTGTGTGCAAGAAGGCACTCGGATGATGAGGACCGGGGAATGACGCTGGTTTGTTGGACCCTGCTTTCCCGGTTCGGAGAAATTGACCTGTTAGATGGGGATTGTAACTCGATTTTTTGCAGTCGTTCGCTCAATGCTTGGAGAGCTTCTGTCTTATGTAGACCATGCAAGTCGAGTGTCCTGATGTCATTTTTATGGTTCCTTAGGAGCATGATCTCTTTGGCCGCATCGTTGTTCAACTTCTCAGCTACAACCCATTGATCTCGAGCCTTGGAAGAATGATGTTGTGCAGCAGAATGATCGCCTCTGAGGAAGGCATTGGAAGCAGCCCGTGAATGCCGAGATGCTGATCTAATCATCAAGAGAGTCACAAAATCACGTGTAGGCAAGCATGATCTAGCGATCAACAGATTGATACAAAATAAATTGAAAATCACATCAAGGTAGCGCTACAGATTCATCCATGGTACCTCATAGCATGCAATGCATTCCTCCTGGATCTCAAGTAAGCATCCTCTTCTTCCCACTCGGGTTCAACAGGCAAAGAAGCCATGCATCCTGCAGTAGACCCTTTTGTATCTCTGGTGTCATGTTTCGGATCCTGTTCACAGGTTCTCACACCAAAGGACACATCTGTTTCATCCTGGTTCCCAGGATTCACATAAATACCCAAAGAAGAAGCTTCATCGGCCACTTGACCATCAGATGAAGCTATCCTAGCATAGTGATTCTTCGACATCTTTTTTTGTTTGTCTTTCTCTGCTTCAAGGGACTGCTCGATCGCCATTCCTTCTAGTAAAGATGTGGTCTTGGAGAAACTACAGCCTAAAGCTTCGTAAATATCGTGTATCAAGTCTTCGTCGGCCCAACTGTGGAGCTCTTTGAGCTTCTCCATTTCAACAGCAATATTCCCTCCGTGAATGCTGCCAGAGGATTCTGGACGCTGACTATGCCTACCCGTATGCGTGTTTCCGCCTCTCTTCCTTTCATTGGCCAGCCTCGGAAATCCATCAGATGGAAGAAGGACCAATGAAAAAGGTTTCCCGGAAATTCTGGAGCGATTATTCAAAGGAAGCGAAGAAGAAGCAGGGGCCCCAGAGATGAGAGGGAAAGGCTCATCTTCAGTCCTCGGCATCGGGGCTCCAGAACGCTGCTTCAGGTCAAAGGCGGCCCAACCGGGAGATTTCCCCCTGGCCCGGCTCTGCCGAGCTCCGGCTGGAAAGTTCATCTTCTCCCGGGTTAGGGCAAAAGAAGGTCCAGTCCTCGAGGGCGCCTCACGGCCAGAAAACCAATCTAGTAGCGCAAAGCTCGCCCCCCAGAAACGCACCAATTCACGTCAGAAACACCACCGTCGAATCAAATCACGTTCCTCTGTTCAATTAACGGCAACACCGAGTCCATCCTAATCAATGACACATGCATTCACGACTCCGAGAAACAGCAAAAGGGTTTTGAAGCCAGTAACTCTTGAATTTGTGACCCAGAAAACATCAGAGGTTGAACAAAAAACGAAACTTGCTGCGAACTTTAGCCCAGATTGGATCGGAAGAACACGAGAAATCATGGGATTTGGGACGATACTTAATGGGGAGACGGGGGTTAGGGCTACGACTAATGAGAAGAGGAATTGGGTCGACCTGATTGACGCAGACTGGGTCGGGAAGGGATCTTACTGGCCGACTCCGCTCTCTTCCCTTTCACCGGCGGAAAGTCTGCCCCGACAACCTCTGACTCGGTCTTAGAATTATCTTTGTCCTGTGTTATCTACTAAAAGTTTTAGGTTAAATGCGATAGATAAGAATGTACCTACGACTCGACTCAGGCTTGGTGAATGGTTAGTCAGGAGGTTTGTTAAAAAAATAATGGTCAAATTTAAAATTTCTCAGTTAAGTTCGACGAGTGGAAGTTTTTAGTTTCGATTTTGATTTAAAAAAAATCGGAGTTTAGGACTCGGATTTGGGCTCTTCGAACCTAAAATCGAAATCACTAAGTCCGAGTTTATGCTATATATGAACCGTCCATTAAGTCGGAGTCGGGGACTCCAATTTTATTTCGCATTATCCAAAATAGGAGTTATGTATTCCGATTTTACAACGGCAGACCAAAATCGAAGCGACAAACTCCGATTTTCGCTCCGAGATTGGCTTGGGCTTAGTTACCAAATGTTTTGATTACTCATGCCCCTCCCATGTAGATATTCGGGCATTAATGGTGAAACTGTACTACTAATGTCGTCTAACTAAGATCTTTTTCTTTTTCTATTTTATTTAGTTTTTGCGTGATTTTTTTTAAATCACTTGTTCTCTTGTCTCTTCTACCATCTTTCAAGGATCCCCGACTGGGGAGTGTGATGCGTGGTGAATCAGGTTAGAAGGGAACACCAATAGATGGAGCGATGGTAGAAGGGAGGATGACGTTGGAAGAGGAGCAGCAAGGTGACGGACTGGGACGCTGGGTGAATGTTGGGCTTCAAACATTTAAGTGTTGTTGGGCTATTAGGTGACACTAATGGGATGGAGGCTTCGGGTTCTCAACCCACCCTGAAGGGAAACGCCACAGGGGAGTTATACTAGTCAGGGGGACAGATGGGAGGTATCAAACTTGCTGTGTGTGGAGGGCATTGGATGTTGTCAAGTGGCGGTGTGTGAGTTGGGGGTGGGTTGGTTATAGGGGGAAGATTCCCTAGAAAAACTAGGGAATCTTGTAATCAGAGGACAAGATGAAGGATAATGAAAAACTAGGAATGGTGCTGGGAAACTGGGTTTTCTTCTGCGTTTCCTGATTTGTACACATCAGTGTGCATGAGATTTTTCCAATTCCACGTACCGATTTTAAACCCCCCAACATCCCTCTTCCTTTGAATGTGGGGGTGGTACGATTAATACCATTCGGGTGATGAATAAAAAGAAACAAAGCTCCTGTTTTTGGTTGTGGAACTTGAGATTGAGTGATGGGTGATAGGGTTCTGCTCTGTTCTCTTTCTTATTTCCTCTTCGGGGATTATCCTTCTCTACGATTTTAAGAATTATCCAAAGTCGGAGTCTTTTGCTCCGATTTTGGTCTGCTGTAGTAAAATCGAAGTACATAACTCCTATTTTGGAGTATGCGAAATAAAATCGGAGTCCCGGACTCCGACTTAGTGGGTGGTTAACATATAGCATAAACTAAGAGTTAGGCACTCCGATTTTAAGTTCAAGAAGCCCAAATCGGAGTATTTGACTACAATTTCTTTGAAAATCAAAATCGGAACTTGAAATTCCGACTTACTTAACATATTTGAGGAATTTTAAGTTTGACGAACCTATTTCGAAAAATATTTTGCGAACTAACATTATTTTGGAACAAAGCTCGAATAGTCAAGTTTTCATCAGGTAAGGCCGTCGTCGTCGCTTGGATCTCGCCCACTGAGGCTTGGTGAATGGATCTTCGGGTTCTCATTTGTTGCAATTTGTCATCATCACTTGTACCTTTCGCTCAAAAGATCATAAGTACATGTCATCGCTCGCTGGATGAAGAAGTACGGTTCCAACGTTCGCTTAATAATCATTCGGACCATATCATTCGCCTCGAATAAAATAATAATTTTCAACTTATTCAAACGAAAGACGTTGGTATTCTATAAGGACACGTGTCATAAGATTAAGAAGACAGTTGGAATATGACTATCAAGAAACAAAGACGATTGGGCACGAGGAGCAATCCAGTATTCCAGGTAGTAGTTGAGATTTACACTATTTCTTATAAATAGTACAGGATATCGTAATAACAATTTAAACAGAAATTGAGTTCGACACTTAACCCTTAATCTTTAGTCATTCTCGTTCTTTGATGCATTCTCACACCGTGCCTTAAGTATTCTTACTGTTTAAGTATTATAGAATATTCCATTCTCGAGTCAAATATCATACGTCATACTTATTTGCCAAACATTCCTGACATGTTTGCGGGTCAACGAACAATTCTCGTTAATTTATCTTACTCATACTCAAACTAGTCTTACCTCGCCTCATGGCATCCGTGGCAGCTTTCTTTGCTGGTGCGGTCGAGATCAGAACGGATTAGTCTTTGGTCATGGGTTGGTGCTGTCTTATGCAATCGATGGAAGGATCAAGCAAAGAGTTTCTGTGTTGCTTTTGGGTTTGCACGATAAGATCATTGAAATCACGGTGTTACAGAGTTACATGATTATGGAGTGGAGAGGGATTCACCACGAGGACTTGTTGTTCCCAATGCAGTCCGAGGATGGTTTCCTGCGATCAAACATGTGTTTTGTGCGATGTATGCGGGATTCTTGTTTGGGAAGGGGAGAAGGATGTGGAAGAAATGAGTTTTGCACAAGCAGTAAAAGCAGGCGAATGTGGTTGGACGATCCGTAAGACTCGGTTTCCAATCTCGCAACCTCGTCGGTGTAGGACCATGTCTTCCCTGTCTGTTGAGACTTGGACGAGTGAAAACACGGAGTCCCTTTTCATCTTCTTTCTATTGGGCTTTCGCTTTATTTTCTCGGCGGAGCCGTAGATGCATCTCCTCAGTTTCTGGTCATGTACGTGTTTGGGGACTCAGCTGGTCGATCATGCCATCATCGACTTCCACGGTAACCGAATTCCGCCGCTCTCATCTCCCTTTTCGAGTCACGCTCGAATTATTTTGCCAGTGATGGAGATGAATGTCACAGGAGAACTGGTGGGTCTACCGCTCAGCCCAGCATTTATAAACGCGTTAAGGCGATGAAAGGAGCATTAGACACGGAAAACTACGTGTCTGCTGCAGGCGGAACTCCTGACGATTCCGGAAGACAGCTGGTAAATCACTTTTATCCCTCTCCCTTTGATCCGATTCCGAACAATGTATGCTAAGACTATATGTGTTTTTGCGCATTCAGGGAGACCATCGCTCGCTGTATCAGCGAGTGCAGCACTTCCAGCGAATGCTGAACCAGCTGGGCGAGACAAGGGATGACATTTGGCGACGTAGTTGGTGGTAATGAACCTCGGCAACCGCAATTATCTTTTGCCTTCCATCTATAATAAAAGCTCTGTGTACAAGCTGCCACAATATGCCGAAATCCTCATCGGCAATTACACCACTCAAATCTTGGTATGCGACCTGAGGACCAGACGATATCCGTTGATAATTTATGGTCCGTCTTTCATTGTTGTTGCTTCCAAACTCTTTTATTTCCTAGGATTTGCATAAACTTGGCATGAGGAAGGTTGTGATAGCCTCCGTTGGGCCGTTTGGTTGCATGCCTAATCAGCTGGTGGCAGGAGAAGCAGCGCCGGGGACCTGTGTAAAAGTTGTGAACGAAATCATTAGCCTCTTCAGTGTGTGGCTGAGGACTTGATTGACAGGCTCGATAATATGCGAATCTCCAGGGACACACCATTTTCGTCTATGGGAACACATACAACGTCTTCTACTACAATCCACAACTCCAACAAGTACGGTCTGCGCCTTCCTTTGTCAATGTCTCTTCTGCCTGAGTTCTTGAGGTCCTGAACGATGAGACATTATTGCAGGGCTGGCCTTAATCGACAGAGGATGGTGCGGCAGGGGGGGGAGGGGGAGATCACATGCCTGCCATTGCAGATCCCGTGCACCAACTGGGACGAGTACATGCTACAGGATGCATACCACCCTACGGAACTCGTCAACGAGATCTTCGCGGAGAGGGCGTACGCAGGCTCCCTGGCTGACTGCTACGCCCATCAACGTTAAGAAAATGGCCGAAACTATGACATGCTGCTGCGAACATCATCTCTTAGTTCGTCCAGGGTTGGAGTGAATCGTTTCTTAGTTTTCCATGGACGAAATAATCTTTGCTCCTGATTGTTCTTGAATTTCATGACCCTTTCTCCAACTAACTTTATTTCGGGAAATAGCTCGTTATTTAAATCGCACGTAATAAATGCGAAACCTAATACACGAACTAATAGTTATTTTTATTAGACGCGACAATGATAATTCCCTCATTTATTTCGTTTCCCCGTTTGGCCAATCAGGAATTGGCGTCATGATCCACGAAAAGCGCCGTATCATCCGGTTCGAGTTGGCCGGATTCGTCTCCGGTTCGAATTGCGTCCCCGTCATTGTGGCCTTTAACCTCCTCGGCCTGCCTCACTACTTACTCCCCCCCCCCCCAAAAAAAAACCCCTCTCAACCATCGATCCACGGCCACCACCTCCCCCACTCCGGTCTCCTCCACGGGCCCTCTCCTCCCTTTGACCTCCATTCCCCTTCCATTTCCGACCTCCATCTATCTCGTCTCCTCTCAAGACTCCATCTCGTTTGTTTGCTTCATCGGTCGCGCGATTATAGGTTTTTGTCTTTTTTTTGCTCGTCTTCTCATCGGCCAAGTCGTGCTTCCGTCTAGATGTGAACTTTCAGTGTGGCTGTCTGCATTTTCTTCTTGCGGAGTTATTCGGTCTTTCGAGTGATCGAAATGTGTAGGACGAAAAACATGGTCGCCTTTTTCTTTTTCCTTTTTTTCTTCACTGTTTGATTTTCTTGTTTGTTTCTTCATAGATCCCGGTCCTGTTAATATTAACCAAGCCTCACCTAATAGCTTAAGCCTTTGGGTCAGTTTCTACGCTGTTAACTATGAGTTAGACTTCAGATGCATCGGATGATGTGCAAAAAATCTTGATTTCGCTCTGCGACTTAATCGCGGTTTATTCTTGTTCGCGTAGTTCCCTTTTTCTGTCATACGATGCTTTAATACGATCCGATCATTCGAGTTGAAGCTGCATAAGAAGAAATGTGATGATTTGTCTGAAGTACTTTTATGTGCTTCTTCTTTTGATGTGTTGTCTGCCTGACGAAGCTATCGCTTGGATCTTTCTGATGTAAAGTTGGTAAAGAATTCTCCATCTGCGGGCCCTTAGATCTTCATAGTTTGAGCGAAACGCCTGATTCTTCTGCCACACTAAGATAAGATCATTTGGAACCCGTGAAATAATGGAATAATCATTGCGAGTATTAAATCATCAATAGGTTCTATGATTTTTATGGGGAAATTTATTTACGTAGTTTGGAGTTGATACAGCAAAAATAATGGAGAAGTGATCTGGCTTGGTTTGGTAAATAGTGATGTTGGTAATTAAGTTTTCCGCTGCTTAATGAATCAAAATATCGCTAGCATCTGACCCAATGCTTTGATTTGGTCCAGAGCTTTTTTTCTGGTTTAGTCTCAAAAGAGAGTTCCCTCGAAGTTTCCTTCGTGTAGTGGCTCCCTTCCATGCCTCATTTCATAGCGAAACACAAAGTTGCTCTATTTCATTATATAACAATTCCATTTATTTTGATATCCCTTTGGGGTCATTGACATAAGAGATGTCGTTTCTAGTCCATGTATGGAAAGTTCAAAAATCATCGTATAATAATCCGGAAAATAGAGATGAAAAAGGGGAGGTTTGTGATGATTTTGAAATCTTTTCCGCTAGGTAATCTAGTATCCTTATGTGTGAAGATAATCAATTCGGTCGTCAGACTCGATTATGGATTTCTGACCACATTCTCCATAGGGCCATAGGGCCGTCTTATCTCTTCCCTCTCCAAGCTCGGGTTATGAAAGAAGGAGAAGGTCATTCATTGGATGTTGGTGACAGGAGATAATAAAATGAATCTCCTACTTAGTAATAGTTACCTTTTAGGACAAACACAGGCTCTCTCTTTGTCTAAGTCTACAAATGCAAGAAATATGTTGTCAGGCAACTAGCTTCAGTTTGGATGGTTGGGGGTTGGAGCGGATTCAGGACCTGTTGCATTCGAAATTCTTAATTTATTCTTCTTCGGAAGGTCATTGTGAAATCTCCTGTCCTTTTTCTTATTGCCTTAAGCTTTTTTATTGTAATTCTGGTTTGGTCTTGCAGGCATAATCGTTACATTGAAGAGTTTTTCAAAAAATGAGCTCGAGGAAAGGAAATGGGAGTTCTTCTAAGGTGGCTGTTGACATCAGTCAGCGTGCTGATGCATTAAGTAAGGGAGTGGCAGACCTTTACTTTGACACCGCGCAGGACAATGGTGGGGAATGGGAAGTTTGTGCTAGAAAATCTAAAAACAAGAACGGAACCAGTGCTGCTAGACCTCTGCTCGGTCAGAGTTCTACTTCAAGAGCCTTGGGACAGCCAGAATTGCCTCAAAGGCCGGGTATGAGGACCAGTGGTGGATCTGGGAGGGCTTTAGGGAATGCCTGGTCTGTACGAGCCGGGGATGTGCGGAACCCAGGTGGTAGGGGAAGAGCAGTGCCTCCAACAGCCAATAAGGTTTTTGAACAAGTGAACATGATGTCTCAACCTGTAATTGGTGCTCCTCTCCAGCATGGATGGAATTGGCAAGGTAAATTTGGATCTTCCCAGGGTAATTTTGTTGATGAAGTTGAAGCTGAGATCGGTAAGGATGTGGAGGTAGAAAATGAAGAAGTTCAAGATGATGATGAAGATGATGATTCTGATATTGGTGATTTTGATGACGATATGATGAGTGATGGCTTTGATTCTGACTCTACTAAAAAAAGCTATGAATCGCGCAAGAACAACCATTGGTTCAAGAAATTCTTTGAGATGCTTGATTCACTGTCTGTGGATGAAATTAATGAACAAGCAAGACAGTGGCATTGTCCTGCCTGCTGTGGTGGGCCTGGGGCGATCGACTGGTACCGAGGTTTGCAGCCCCTGATGACACATGCCAGAACAGTAGGGGCAAAAAGGGTCAGACTCCATCGTGAGCTTGCAGAGTTACTAGATGATGAGTTAAGAAAGAGAGGAACTTCAGTGATCCCTTCTGGTGAAGTGTTTGGTAAATGGAAAGGACTGAAAGAAGAAGAGAAAGACCATGACATCATTTGGCCTCCAATGGTAATGATCATGAACACATGGCTCGAAAAGAATGACAATGAAAAGGTACAGACACTTAAGCACTGAAGCAGGGATGCTTTTAATATCCATACATGAGATGTCTTCTGCGTAGAAATGCATACACTACATTTTTATATCATCGCTAATGTCAGGGTTTGACTTGCTCTATAGAACACTTTATACTACCGTGGTAACAAATAGTGAATGTTGAACTAGCTCTTAACTTATCTTTTCTTTTCTGATAGTGGATTGGAATGGGTAACCAAGAGCTGTTGGACTGCTTTAACAAGTATGCTGCTGTGAAGGCTCGCCATTCATATGGTCCACAGGGCCACCGTGGCATGAGTGTCCTTATCTTCGAGAGCTCCCCAAGGGGTTATCTCGAGGCAGAGCGTCTACATAAACATTTTATCGAGCAGGGTACGGACAGGTATTCTTGGGAGCATCGCCGTGTGTTGTTTCATCCTGGAGGGAAACGGCAGCTCTACGGGTTCATGCCGGGAAAGGAGGAGCTGGAGATTTTCAACAGACATTCTCCAGGTCTCGCTTTCTCTCATTCACTGTCTGTGTTTTGCATTTGATTGTTTGAGCGTTGGTATTTTTCTTTTTGTTTTGGTAAATTCTTTTTAACTTTTCCGGGTTTCAGGGAAAACTAAACTGAAGTATGAGATAAGGTCTTTCCACGAGATGGTTGTTAACCAAATTAGGCAGATGACTGAGGATAATCAGCAGCTCGGTTATCTCAAGGACAAAGTTGTGAAGGAACAGAGGAATGCTAAAGCTCTGGAAGAATCTTTTGGTAAAGTCAGCGAAAAGCTTAGGAAGACAGTGGAGGAGAACCAAATTGTTCGGAAGAGGACTCAAATGCAACATGAGCAGAACAAGGAAGAGGTAAGCATGCAGGATTTCCCTTTCACCGTTCTTTTATCAGAATAAAATTTAGATGGCTGTATTGAAAAGAATGGGTTCACTTCTTATGGGCTTGTTGAGAATGATTCTGATCTTGTTCAGGGCCTAGTAGAATGATTATGATCTTGTTCAGGGCCTATTAGAAGTTCCATTCTTTTTAAGATCCCACGTCATGTCACACTAAACGATGTTTTGGCAGCTATTTCTTGAGCTGTGAATCGTGGTTTTTTTTTCATATCTTTTCAGGAAGATCCTTTTGTAATGCTCGAAAGCAGGGTGTCATTGCCCTCAGATTTGATCTTTTCTCTATCCATGTACACGAGCTCAACCATTAGATTAGAATATCCTTAGCCGCCAGGTGAATGGCTTCCTCTTTCTAGCTAACCACCCATCCGAATCATTCCCGTGTCTTCGCAGTTGGACTTTCAAGAACAATTCTTCAAGGATCAAATGAACTACATGCACGAGGAAATCAAGACGAAGGAAGAGGAGTTCGAGAGGCTGCAGCAGGAGAAGCGAGAGAAGATGAAGCAATCCACTGCGGATTCTTCCACTGTTCGTGACAAGAAATCAAGGTGACTACTCTTTGAAGCGTGCTCCCTTCCATTTTTACTGTTAAAATCGAATCCCGACTCAGTACGCGTTTTGATGATAGATTGGAGGAGATAGTGAAGCAGATCCAGTTACAGGATGAGGAGATGGAGGAATTTGTGGTGGAAAGGGAGAGACTGGTCCAAGTGCACGAGGAGAAGCTGCAAGAAATGAAGAAAAGGCACTGGGATGAGGAACTGGAGCTGGAGAAAGAGTTCAACTCTCAGCTCACCCAACTCATGGGAAAATATTCTCCTTCACAGCCGACTGGGCAATAGGTGAAATGAATCGTGCAAGCAAGCACAGTGTGCAAACCGAGGCTAGACTTTCAAGTCAATAATTGATCAGTTGCTGAAACTCTTTTGGCAGTGGCTGATAGCAGATGAATATCCTACAATCTTTATTATTGGGATTCGACCTTCTGATGGAAGTTTTGGCGGGGTGGGGGGAAGGGGGAGGGTGGGGCTTATTTTAACGAGGAGGTGAAATCTTTCTGTTTCTGGACTTGATAGGCAGCGGTTGTCGCCAACTTCTATTGAATCCAAATCTGTTTGCCTTCTGACTTGTGGTGGTGCCATATCATTGAACTGGTTTCTTATTTTCTAAACCGACGGATGGATTAGTTTTATCAATAATTGCTCCTCTCTCCAAGACTCCTCAGCTTGGACCCATCCTCCAATGCGATGCCGGGGATAGTCTTGTCCTTTGATCCCTATATAGGATGCGCCGCATGGATGAGTACACTTGTGTTTATATTCCAGTCACGGCACCTTCTGTGAAACTTCTGAAATCCCTGTCTATATGGAGAATTATTACATGGGAGTGGCTAAAATTTCTAGTTTTTAGGAGAGGGAGGAGGGGAAGTTTATGAATGGCCAACACAAGCACAAGCAGGAGCAGCGAAGCTTGGACGAAGCTACTGGTCAGTGCTATGCATTGGCGTCTCATACCGGAACTGTGCTCTAGTTATGAATAGATGGACAATGTCTATTTCCAAACAACCATGGGTCATCTCTTAAAAATCAGATACAGGAAAGAACAAGGTTTGCAGCCTAATTCAATTCCCTCAACGACAATCATCGTACATGTCCCTGACAACACACCAGCACAAAGAGAAGCCTCAAATACTACGTCTATGGGGTTGACGGGAACTAGACAGAAATACTGTCACAGCTGGCGGTCCACCCTTCCAGATCCCTATTATAGACAAACACTAAATAAAGAGTCGACCTGCTTGGACGATACCAATTGTCTACTACTGTTCTCCATCTCCACCGGGATGCCTGGTTTGTGTACTCCCATGGCCATCGATGCTAGTGTTTCCTGCATCAGAGCCAGCTTGCTTGCTTGCACTCAGACCTGAAGAAGATGGTGGTGGTGCTCCGCTGCCGCCACTAGCAAGCGACTCCGCACTGAGCGGATGGAGGCCATTACCCGGTCCAACAGGCCTCATGCCCATTTGACTCTGAATTGCTTGTTGCTGATGCAAGGACAGCTGGGGGTCGGGCACCTGATGGGGACTACCAAACTGCATCTGCATCTTGGGAGGGAAATGGCCCTGCTGTTGTGCCATTACAGCAGCCTGAGGATGTTGCATAAAATATGTACCTTGCTGCATTGCAGCAGGATGAGGAGCCACCTGCCAACGTCATGTCGGATGACAACATGCCCGGCAAGAATGGCACGTATTTGCTGGGAACTCCAAAAACATCTTAATCTAACCTGGGCTGGGATGGTAGGCGTTGGCGGCTGAGAATCAGCGATTGCAGCTAAGTACATTAAGTTCTTTTGCAGCTGCGCTTGGTACCTGATGAATGAACTAAGGTAATATCTATTGACAGAGAACTCTGATGCGAGCGCAAGAACATCCATTCCCCATCCCAACATTGTTGATCACATAGAACAATTCAATTGAAAGCTTAAAAAGACGTATTTCTAAGGATACGGTGAAAACCAGAGAGTGGGGAAACTTACTGAGCGCACTCTGAAAGCTTTCCGAGATTTTGATTATCCAATATTGCCAGGATTAACTTCTTGTTTTCATCGAGAAACTAAACCCACGAATAGCGCAAGAAGTAGATATTAGAAAACAATGAAAAAGTTTATATGACAGCATTTTTAATACTTCCAAGCTAGAACTACAATACTCTAAAATAAACCAAAAAGAGTTGGCAGTTCGTAGCATTACTTGATGATTTCCAGGGAGCACAGAATCCCGCGCAACCAAACAACAAAAGAAAAACTTTTTCATTCGCAAGGCATTCAAAAAAAATCCGAAAAATCCGAAAAACAGAACATCAAGCTATGAACATATTGTCTTGAGCTGAGTAAATTTAACATAGACATCTCATGACAATATTGAAAACACCACTTTTCATATAAATCTCGCCAAAGCTCCGAGTAAACCTAAAATGAAATGAATAACTACGGCGGAACCTTCTGAATCTGGAAAGCCGAAGGATGCATACTGCATCTCTGATGCATCTGTGACGTCCCTAAGACTAGCTAATCCATATCAGGTCATCACCGAAAGGAAATGCCAAACCGGTTTGAAGGACCCCTAATGCAGAAGACGCCACGGCAGAGAACCTCCAAATAAATATTCAAGTTCAAAAAATGTAATTCGGGCGGAAGGCAGCAGCATGTTCACTAAAAACCAAAGCCACCCCACCATAGAGGACTTTTCGCTACACTGATCTCCAACATGACAAAAACAGGCCATCTCGGATGAATAGCGCACGGACGCTCACTTCCACAGACTAATTACCCTCTTGATCAACTACCACGAAACGACATCGCCCGATGACACCACTAGGAAGAAGAAACAAAGAAAGAAAGAAACTTGATTCCATTTAACGAATACCCATCTCTCCCTATCCCGACAACCCAAATAAAAGGGGAGGGAGAACTCGCCACTGTCCCCCACATGGGGTCTCTCCATCTAGGCCCGCACCCTAAATCAACCTACCCTACTCATCTCCTACCCACTACTATTATCCACAACTCAACTGGACTCCCGGGTCCCATACAACGAAAGAAAGGGAGGATCTTTCTAGCAGAAACAGAACTAGGGAAAGGTAATGGGTATTGAATCTTTTACCTTTTGAATCTGCTCGGTGGTGATGTTGGTCGGCGGGAAAGAAGGCATCGCGGGGAACATCTGCTGCTGCTGCTGCGGCTGAGGCTGCATCTTCTTCCTTTCTCCTTATTACGGGATCGAAGATAAAACCCTAACCCTAAGGACGACGGTAGGATAGGGATGTTTCGTGTTAACGGGGAGGAGGAGATCAATGGCGTCGGCGGCGGTGGGTGGAGAAGACCTTTTATTACCAGACATCGTCCCTGGTCCTGGTCCGAGGACCAAACAATAACTAATCCCTTGGTCGGAAGCCATCCCAATTTTAGTAAAGTCTTATTAATTTTATCTAATTCTAAGATTTCTTTTAAGTTATTTTTTCATATTTATTGTAACTTTAACAAATATCATCGTATAAAATACTGTCACGTCGTTAAAGTGAGAAGTAGCTAACCAATTTCTCGACCGAATATGTATCTCTTTTGTCGGTTGAGGTTGCGAATGGGCTCTTGCGTCACATCATGACGTCGTCGTAGTGGCGATTAATGCTATTTAAATAATTTTCGGAGATTTATTTTTCAAATTAAATTTCAACTTTTTAAAAAGCTACAAAATTCCTTACACGTAATATTTCGAAAGAAAAAAAATTTAATCAAAATCCCGATGTTTTTCTCTCTATGGACCGGGTTTTAGCTTTCACTTTGATAGCTACCATCTAAGATCTTAGACAACTCTTTCGGCTTACTATTGAAAGGTAACATCATTCAGCGGGTAAGACATCCGGGCTACTTGACAATATCAGGACAATTTTCTGTGAAGTGATGTTGGTGTTAATTTCATCATCTCTGGAACATCGGGAGAATGAATACTGAGCGAGCATCTATTTCTAGTTGGAGACAATTTGTGAGCAACAACAACAACATGGATAACAACATGTGAGTAGCAACAACATGATTTTCCAAGGTTCACAACAAGACCATAATCATAAGACAACACATATCTGTACGCAAGCTAAACAGAATAAGAAACCTTTAACAAACTACACCAATAGCCCGAGACTTACCGATCTAGACTCCAACAGACTTCAACAGTCATACTTCAAACCATACCACAATAAACATAAAACAGTATTAAATTAGAGAATTTTCAGTTGTGGAGACATTCCTTATTATGAATAATGCCATGATTGGACTAGCAACGAATAATTCATTAGTGCCAGATGTTCCTATATTATAGTTACTTTGGGCATGACCGACTCTCTCATCCATCCGTAGTCGAGAAGTCCGACGAAGAAACGAGCATTTTCATTGTGTATTATAGCTCAACCACCTATCATCCCTTTTCTCTTTCATCTTTCCTATAATTGATAAGAACCATATATTCAACGAAATTTGCTTCACATAAAAATGCAACGAAAAAATAATCTCAAGTGTGTACTTACATTAGAAATTTTAGAATAGCCATCATCGGCATTGTCAATAGGAGCAATAACACAACTTGCAACACATGTTTGTACCTCTGTGAGGACCTTACATACCTTCTTATGGCAATATTGCTTGAAAACCAGTACACGTCATCTCCAATCATTTGCTTGAAAGCTTCTTTTGACATTTAGGCTCCTCGGGTGCTCATTTCTTCTTCTTAATCCCAAAATAAAGTGTGAACATAATAAGTTAGTATAAATTTATCAAATACTGATAATGTTATGAGAATACCTTCTATTTCTCACTGATGAACGTTCAATCACTGTCCATCATTAATTGCCAAGTCATGAAATAATAGAGATAGAAACCACAACCATGATAACATATTATCTCTTATAACAACAACTTAGACTACATGAAACATGTGTTTGTTTTTTATAATATCCCGTCAAATCCAATCACCTTTCTATAACTAAGCCTAAGAACTAAATCCAAAATAGAACCTCTTTAAAAAGTATTTAAAAAATCCGACGACATGAATAAACTCTAGCTCTAGGAGATTCGGGTGGCTAAGTTAGTCGTGAATGATTTAAACGTCGTTAGGCGCCACTCCGATGCCACGTCGTTGCCACGTAAGAATCCATTAGTAACCTCGATTGCCAGATATAACTTTCACGAGTATATTTTTTAAACGTCAAAATTAATCGATAATTTGGCCTAAAAAATAAGAATCACTAGTTTAATTAAGTTTTAAACTAAATACTTAAATCATTGTAATCTACAAGATTAGTTACGTGTTAAGGCAGAGGTTTTCAATTAATCACGCTGAAATTGCTGATTGAAGATGCCTGCAACCCTTTCAAAGGTCACGAAACGTCGTGCTTGCCGGGTGGCCCCAGAGTCCGGTCACTCGAGGATGTCCATCGATGACCACCTGGGTCAGGATAAGAGTAGGGGAAACCATCTATACAATAACTTACGAAGGCGAAAACGCAAGATCCCGCTACACTCTGCAAACCAGTTTGATGGGTTCGAAAGAGAATCTACAAAAAATAAAAGCAGCAAATCGAGTAAGCTCAGAAGGAAACCATCTAGCCACACGCGTTTCAGGCGATTGGTTCTTTAGGAGCGTTGGCAGGGGGCAAGAAAGGCTCCCACCAACCGTACTCGTACTTAGGATAGGGGGCCGTCCACACCTCCGGCTTGTCGAACTCCACTTGGGTGGGATTCGATGCCAAGGCTTCTTCCACGCTGTCCGCCTCATAGCTATTGCACAACACCCGGTCCAGCCTCAATTTCATGAACCTGCCATAACAGGAGGTCTTGCATAGTCAGTGCTCTCCCGTATGCATCAGATAAGCAGCGTGCACCTAATTGCAGGCACGGAAGGATATCGGGACTGGCTGCCACCCCTATCTCCATTCCTAAAGCACTGTCGACACTTATCCCCATTCCTAAAGTAACTGAGGGGGGTTAGGGAATTTACGTGATCCAGGTCGCGTCTGTGGAGATGAGTGCAGCTGCAGGCCTGCGAAGCCTGCGCGTGATGTCCGGGAACCCCTCGAGGAACTTCGGCTCGACGACAAGCCAGAAGTCCCGCGTCTTGTTGCGCTCGCCAAAGTTCCTTAGTCGCTCGAAGAGGAGCTCCTTGAAGTGCTCCTCCTCGTCGAGCATGAACTTGGCGCTGGCCACCAAGAAGTGGTACCTGGTCTTCCTCGACTCCGATTCCCCCTGATCGACCACCGAGGACGACGACGACGACGCCGCGAACGGAGCGACGGCGTCCAAGGATACTTCGCCGCCCGTTTTACTGCGACCGAGCAATGGTAGTCGAGGCGGCGGCCTTACGGAGGAAACTGCGGTGGGTTGGCCATGCCTCGGCGACAGTGCCAGGTTCCCAGTCACCGCCAAGCGGCCGCCGGCTACCGTCGCTGCCGCACCAGCCGTTAACAACATCGACATCGGCCCAATTTCGTCTTCCTCCTACACCTTCCCTCTTCCGCTTCCTCACTCTCCGTCAGACCTTATCTCCATGTTCTCGAAACTATGGGCCTAATAACTTCACTCTCAGGCCTTTTAGGCCAGCCCATTTACTGGGAAGCAACTAATATAGACGGAAAGCCCGTATTTGATTATCCGGCCCAATAACACGAATCTTTATTACAATAACGAGGACCCAAATCAAAAAGAAAATATCTAAGTTTTAATAAATAAGTTTCTAAATTTTGGACGCGGTATTTGACTGGCAAGGGGAATGGACCGACCGAAAGACTAATCAAACTGAAGTTGAAAGAGGAAGGCCGGAGGCTTCCCACCAGCCGCCATTCACGACGACCGGGATCCTAAATGATTGCATCTTTTAATATTTAATAAATTCACATCCCTTATTTTAAGGAAATTAAAAATTGATTTGTTTCTTAAAATTGATGCGTTAAGGAGGAAAGGAAGGAGTAGGAGGTCTTCGACAAAGACAAAGGTTGAGGTTTTTGTGGATGTTGTGTCCCAATCCGATGATTTGCTTCTCCGCTTCCCCTGATTTGATTATTAAAACATAAGGCAGGCACATAGTTTTCGACATCAATAATGATTTTTATTTTATTTTATTTTGAAGGATTTTATGATTTTTTTTATAATTGTATATATATATAGATATATAACGAACCCATGTTCTCTTCTTCCTCGTCGTCGTCTTCCCCTTCCTCTAACCTTCCACCCCCCGAATCCCGCCGATTCTGCCCTGATCGGAACACGTCCCCCCCCCCCCGGGCCCCCGAAAACCCTACGTCCTCTTCCACGTGTTCTCGATCCCCGTCGAGGTTTCTTCCTCTTTTGGGGGGGTTTTGTTTCTTTCTCTGTGATTTGTCGTGGGCTGAGGAAGGAGGAGGAAGAGGAGGGAGGAGATCCCCCGCGGGTGCGATCTCTCCGCTTCTCCCTGTCGATTCGATTACTGGGTTTTGGTATTTGGTTTCTTCACGTGGGTGTTCTTCTGAAAGGGGGGAAGGGATAACAAAAGGAGGGCTGGGGGAGATGGATTTGATGGTTTCGGATGAGCTGCTGGGGACGTTTCTTCCCATAGTCGTGTATTGGGTTTACTCCGGCTTGTACGTCTTGTTGGGTTACTTCGAGAATTACAGGTTGCATTCCAAGAAGGATGAGGACGACAAGAATCTCGTCTCCAAGTCCACCGTCGTCAAGGGGGTTATCCTCCAGCAAGCCGTTCAGGCCGTAGTCGCCATCCTCTTGTTCAAGGTATGCGTGCGCTTGGCCGCTGCTCTCGGAGCTAATCTGTGTTGTTCTTAAGCTTTCGTAGATTTTGTTGCTGTCTATGTCGAATGCATCTTGTCACGTTGTTTTGATTTGCTTAGGTTTTTGGTTCGCTTGTGTTTCTTTGTGGCTGATGTTGTGATTCCGGTCTGGGTTTTAGAGCCCCGGATAACTTCCCTTCAGGGTTATGTTGTTTCGGGTTTCTAGTCGTAGATTTAGCTATTCCTTGATTTACTGCCAACTTGAAGCTTTAGCAACTAATTTTCCAAAGAAAAGGAAAGAAAATCTCACTTGGACAAGCATTATTTGAGATCCACCGTGCACTTTCCATGAGAGTTCAGGATTGACGGGTCTTGCTGGCTGTGGCTTGTTTGACAAGCTAACCTGTTCCTTCCTTTGCACTCAGAGTGGGAGCATCCCAAAAAACATAAACCGGTGATTGTTAATTCCAAAATTGGCATATAATGAAGTTGGAACTATTTACTAGTCTATGTCTAAGCTGTGTATATTTTGATATTCCAGTTTCATTAAGTTTGTCTAAACCCTTATTTGCCGATGTCGTCAATTGTGTCTGCCATCCATCCACATGATCCATGTGATGTAACCTGACCTGGTTTTTTGAAGTGTCTTGTTTACCTTATGGTCTGTTTCTTGGAACAGGTCACTGGAAATGGCGATCAAGCCCCTGATAGTTCTAATCCTTCACTGATTGTTTTGGCGAGGCAGTTTATTTCAGCAATGGTAGTCCTGGATACATGGCAATACTTCATGCATAGATTCATGCACCACAACAAATTCCTGTACAAGCACGTCCACTCCCAGCATCACCGCCTTGTTGTACCCTATTCTTTTGGTGCTCTTTACAATCACCCACTGGAAGGCCTCCTCCTCGACACTGTGGGCGGTGCTTTATCCTTCCTCGTCTCTGGGATGTCTCCCAGAGTATCCATCTTCTTCTTCTCCTTTGCAACTATCAAGACTGTAGATGACCACTGTGGGCTGTGGCTTCCTGGGAATCTCTTCCACATATTCTTCAAGAACAACACGGCATATCATGACGTCCACCACCAGCTATACGGCAGCAAGTACAATTTCTCCCAGCCTTTCTTCATCACATGGGATAAAATTCTGGGGACATACATGCCTTACACTTTGGAGAAGAGGGCAGGCGGGGGATTTGAAGCACGGCCGACGAAGGAATGCAAGGTTAGTTAAAAAGGTATGGATTCGCCGGAGGGCTTCGGCGATCTCTGATAATGCTCTGCTTGGTCTACTTGATTTTGCCCGACTGGCGCCACTTCATGTGTACTCTTGTGTATATATAACGGCAGCTATGGGGTTGCGATGATTTGTGTTTACTCTCCTCTTTTTGGATAATAGGGGTAATTAAGCGAGGGACCGTACAACATTTCTGAGTTAGGATTATTGTAATGTTGCGTGGTGAGGGGAAACGAGATCGATTTGTTTCTTCCAGACGGTTTGTTTCACGGGGATCATTTTTATTTAATTTCCAACTCGATATGTTTGCTTCCCTTGGTTGTGGGAAGTAAATCTGTGCAGGGTTGCTCTTTGCTGTTTGGGGTTTGCAGATCACATGTTCCTTGATTAGATTATTATACTTTTGGTTTAGCTACTTGACCTGTGGCTACTTCCTAAAAAAACTGTTCGGGGGATGTGGAAGCGGAAGGAGGAGCTAGCCGACCAGGTCCTGGGTGTTGAAATTAAGTTAATCCCAGATCTGGGAAGTTCAGCTTTTAGCTAAAACACAGCTAGGAATCGATACTCTTTCTGGGAGACTTACCTAATTTATTAGATTCTTGTGGTCTAATTGTTAAATGAACTCATGGTCACTGGGTGAGACAAGCAGGAATTGGAATGGGAGGTTGGTGGGGTTTTGGGATGCTGTCTGATTTGGTTTTCTTCATTTTTTTCCTTTAAGGTTTTTGTTTTTGCATATGCTTTCACGTGCTACAGCCAGCCAGCCTAGATGAGGTGTTGGGATCATTTCATGCTGTTTTTCGTTAGGAGGGTTGTGGGGGAGGAATGATTAAACAAAAACAAAAATTCCCCATAAAGATATTTTCTGTCCTTGAGGGGGAAGAAGAGATTGCCTGCTCATATTTTTGCCTCTTTTTAAAAAAGAAAAAATTATTTATGTGGCGTGGGCTGCCTTACACCGCATCATCTTTGCTGCCACTCCAAAGAAATAAATGGATAACTTTACCCTTCTTTTGGCTTTGTCAATCCAATTAACTGATACAATACATGTTCCGATCAGGGGTGAGCATCTCATAATATATTTTAATATATAATATATTTATATAATCTATTTTTAGGTAGTGGTTTTTTAAGCCACGGGTAAGTTCTAAAAATAAAGAACCAATAGAACAATTTCGCACTTTGATTTTGTATGCGTGTGTAATTCACATTCCTTGGGATGGAAAGTGTCATAAACATAATTATGGGGGTAAGCCCCTCTATTAAGGCCGTTGTAGTTGACTATTGGGCCGATCATGGGCCGTAACCCAACATCCAACTTTAGCCACATGGACCCAAATCAAGCCCGTCGGGCCGTGGTGCTCAAAAACCGTTTTGACCGAGCACTTTTGGATCTGACGCAAAGGCAGTAAGTAGACGGAGGTGTTTTCACGTTCGACCGCCCCAATCTCTCGCTTATTCACCTTCCACCACGCCACAACTGCCATTACTCCCCCGCCCCCCACCAACACAACTCCCAATTCCGTCTCTGCTCCAGTCGCCGTCGCCGCCTCCACCCCAATCCATGCCCTGATCCGCCGCCGCCGAGTGGAGCTTTTTCAAGCGAAGCGATGGAGGCGAACGGTGGAGGCCCCATCAAGATGCCGCCATACAGGAACCTGAGGTGGGAGAATGATGAAGACGACGGTGACGATCGGGAGGTGGAGCTTGTTGCGGTTGGCCGGATCGAGGATTCCTTTAGTCCTCCTCCGTCTTCTCTTCCTTTATCCTCGGATCCTGCTGCTCCAAGGGTTCATCCGGATCGATGTAGTATCTTTACGCTGATCCTGAGCTGTACGGTCGCGGCCGGAGTCCAGTTCGGCTGGGCCTTGCAGCTTTCTCTCCTCACTCCTTACATTCAGGTTTTGGTTTTGCTTTTGTTGGTCTATTGAGGCTTGGTAGTTGCTGGCCCGGGGTTGTTATTGGCTCGTATGATGTTGAGCTAATTGTCGGGTTTTTGTGTGGTTTTTGTTGTCTTCGTGCAGACACTCGGGATTGAACATGCGTTTTCTTCCTTCATATGGCTCTGTGGCCCCATCACTGGTCTTGCGGTACGCCTCCCCTTCGTTTCTGCTGCTTGGACTGATTCTATTATTTGGCTTGGATCGAGGAGACTCTTTTAATCTAATACCTCTTAGCTTTGGGTTGGCTTCATTTGTGAGGATCGGAAGTATGTAGTGCTCATTGCACTGGTCTGTTTACACTTTACCGTTGTTCATCTAAGTTTCTAAATGAAAATATGTTCCTTAAAATGGATGTTGGATCTTTTGCTGCCGCCACTTTTATCTTTTTAAAAATTTAGGCGGCCATCGGAGTGTTCAGAATAATTGTAGACCAAGTAGTTATAACAAGTCATGGTGTTTAAATGTTCGTCGTCATCATTGCCTGCTGAACTGCTTTGGGCTGTCTGAGACTACTTACCTAGTTCCTTGCATAATGGTTCATCAGGTTCAACCCTGTGTAGGAATATGGAGTGATAAATGCAAATCCCGGTATGGGAGAAGACGGCCTTTCATTCTTGTCGGATCTCTCCTAATTTCTGTTTCGGTGAGCATGAAGGACCATTTTCTCCTTCTGCACACTTCTTTACCTACAATGTTATTCACATTCTTATGGCAACCTTTTCTCTGTTTAGGTTGTATTGATAGGATTTTCTGCTGATATCGGCTACTTTCTAGGGGATACAAATGAGGACTGCAGGTTTGCTCTGAAAAACCACTGCTTCTTCCAAATATCGACAAACAAAAGCTAGCAATAGTTTGGAAATGCAGGAATTTTAAGGGTAGACGAACAAGGGCCGCTATTGTCTTTGTAATAGGATTTTGGTTGCTGGATCTTGCAAATAACACTGTCCAGGTACTGTAGCTTGATAACCTTAACTGCATTGTCATTGCCCGAGTAATCCTTTGTCCGCACCAAATCAGAAACTAAAAATGAACTCTTTTATAGGGACCTGCTCGGGCTCTCTTGGCTGACTTAGCAGGTCAGATCACGTAAAGTTTCTTAAAGATTAATGCTGCACCATAGTTGTTTAGTATGATCTATTGCTTACTTCTTCTTGCAACGTATTATGCACCTTTTTATTCCCTTCTCTGGGCTGCTTCTTTATTTATTTATTTTTTCGTGGGATGGGTGGTGAGGGAATTAATTAGCCAGATTCCTCATTGGCATGAAATTGTTTTATTTTATGGCCAAATCGTTCTTCTTTTCCAAATAATTGTCAATGTAATAAAAATATGAAAATAAAAATAAACATTTTTTAAGTATTTTCCTCCCGGAATTAAAACCGCTGTTAGATATGTGCTAAGTTATTCAGATTTAGCTGTTATATGTCTTCTAAATCATTGCCGATTCTCTATAGGACGTTGACTTAATTGTATTCAAATGGCAGGACCCGACCAACGCAATTCGGCCAATGCTGTTTTTTGCTCTTGGATGGCTGTTGGAAACATTCTTGGATTTTCTTCTGGTGCTAGCGGGAATTGGCATAGGTGATCCTTCTTGTTGAAGTTGAAATATGTATCTAGATCTTCTTTATTATTAAAATTGATACTATCATGATTACTGTTGTTGAACCTGAGTGGAATGATTGGATTTCATACATTGAGAAGTACCTAACATCAGTACGTTAATGAATCAGGCATCGTCCTGCCTAATGTGCAACTGTGGAAAAAGATGAGCTGTAAAACTGCAAGTCTATTTCCCATCAAAATTTTAGTGATGGTGATGATCAAATGGTTACCAGTTTGCTTCCAAACAAGTGATTCCGCGTTTTACAGAGAAATGCTCTAGGAAGAGGTTTCTTGATATTGTGTGGTGGGATGTGGCAGGGCCAACTACTAACCATATTTAGGGAGAATGTGAGGATCGTCTTAGCTTGGACAATTGTATTGAGTTACCTTTGTGTTTCGTTTGAACCTATTGAGTTTTTATTTTGGCACATTTTCTGACATATATCTTTGAACCAGATGGTTTCCTTTCCTGACCAATAAAGCTTGTTGTGAGGCCTGCGGCAATCTCAAAGCTGCTTTTCTTGTTGCTGTGGTATGATGACCCATTACATTTTGAATTTACCACTTAGATTGGGCCTTGTAACTGTTATTGGTTAAGTTGCTTTGGGGTTGCATTTTTCCAAGGCCAGACACTGTTATTTATTATGTTTTTTCATATTCGTCATGTAAGCATCTGTGTGACATGAAGTATTGGGTACTACACGAGATAGTTAGACTGAGATATAGTTCCTAAGGTACAAACATTTGTTATCTGGTTCTAGTGCTCATCCATTTATCTTGTTCTAGGTATTATTTGGTTACCATGCTTAAGAATCATACTATGAGGTTGGACTGCCTGCATATTTCATATTTGTTGCCCCTGGGGCACTCATAATGTCAGTTTTGAAATGATCGTGCAGATGTTAGCCTTCTTCATGATTGATGAGGTAGTCAATGAATATAAGCATTTTAATGGTTTGTTTTCATAAAATGCAGATTTTCCTAATTTTATGCACATCTGTGACTCTGTACTTTGGTAAGGAAGTTCCCCTTAGTGGGGATCAACATCAGCATGTATCGGATGTTGCTCCTTTGCTTGATGACTCGATGGGAAATGGTCATGAATTTTCAAAAAGGGGTTCGGATTTCCTGGTTAAAGATGGAGCTAATGAAAGGGTCACAAATGAGATGCATTCAAAGTCAGATGTTTCGGCCGATCCTAATGAGAGTTTAGGTGATGGGCCTGGTGCAGTACTAGTGAAGCTATTGACTAGTTTGAGGCACTTAACACCTGAGATGCATTCTGTTCTACTCGTTATGGCTCTGACTTGGGTAAGATCATATCAAACACAAGAATGATTTTATTGCATCGAGCGGACTCGTATTTTTTCTTTTACTATACTTCTCATTAAAGCTTCTCCTCCCACCTCATCAGTTTCCTATTTCTTTTGGAGCTGCAGTTCTCTTGGTTCCCCTTCTTTCTTTTCGACACTGATTGGATGGGCCGAGAAGTCTATCACGGGGATCCGAAAGGAGGTCCTTCCGAAGTTGAATTTTACAACCAAGGAGTGAGAGAAGGTGCATTTGGTTTGCTATTGAATTCAGTAAGAACTCAAATTGAAACATCTTCTCATAATCTAATCTCGTGGCAATGTTTGGAATGATATACGGGTTTTATTAGACCAAGAGTTAGAAGCTATAATTTAGACGCATCTTATATACATGATGCATTTTCTTAGAACTATTTTTCTAATGTTTCTTACCCACCTCCAATTTGTTTTCCACTAGGTGGTTCTTGGTATCAGTTCCTTTGGCATTGAACCGATGTGTAAGAAGATTGGATCGCGGCTCGTGTGGGCACTGAGCAACTTCATTGTGTTTGGCTGCATGGTCGTTACTGCCATGATCAGTTTAGTAGCTTATTTACAACACTCTTCTGAAAGCAATCCGACTGGCGGGAGCAGGGGCATAGAAGTGGCATCCCTTATTGTGTTTGCACTCCTTGGCTTTCCTCTTGCTGTAAGTATCTGCATGACTATCCCCTCTCCGCCGTGTTGCTATATCCTTGATTTCATTTGACTATTTAAAATGGGTGGTTGCAGATCACGTATAGCGTCCCGTTTTCCGTCACGGCAGAACTGACCGCCGATTCAGGCGGCGGGCAAGGTCAGGCTAAATCATGGCTTTGGGATGTTCTTCTTCCTATTCGTGTGGGGGCTTTTCTCATCCGATTTTAATTTTCTTCCCTCCAGGTTTGGCAATTGGAGTTCTTAATCTTGCAATCGTTATTCCTCAGGTGGTGCCCTTACCTTAAATTTCTACTTTGAGCGCGGGTCATCTCCCTGATGACTAATAATTCTTTGTTAAAACCCGTCCTTGTGCATCAGATGATCGTGTCTATAGCCGCGGGTCCATGGGATGCGCTTTTTGGCGGGGGAAACACCCCGGCGTTTCTCCTGGCTTCCGCCGCTTCCTTCGCTGCCGGCATCATCGCCATGAGGAAACTGCCGAACTTGTCAAGTAACAGCTACCAGTCTTCGGGTTTCCATTTTGGCTGAGGCTGCTGGGAGAACCGAGGTTGCCAGGACGCACTCTTATGGACCGTCCCGTGACCCATCGAGAGCAGCAGCAGGGTTCGCGGTGGAGATGGTGTGCATTAGAATTTGTTCATTTTTTAACATCCCCATCATTTCTCGGGAGGATTTACGGTCTCTCTCTATATATAAATTTGTAAAAAGCTTATTACCACATACGTACAAGGGAATTACGAATTGAGGTCGTATACAAAGCACAAATGATAAAAAAGGCCAGCGGAACAACGTCCTTATCACACTAAATTCTTCCTGAGAATACCTCGGCCTCTGGAAACGACTACTCTGAAAAACACTAGAAAAGAAGCTTTCGATGCGACCGACTATGAACATGACGAGGAATGGCGATCATCCCCGATGCACCTCTGGTAAGCATCCCTGGTCTCACTATTTACACCCTCCGACAACCTCCCCACATCCCGTACGACGGGGCAAACCCTGAGCCACTCCATCATCTTGGCGACTGCGGCCACATCCTCTGGCCCCTGGATCTCTACCGGCCTCGAAGATGTCATCGCCCCGACCATCTTCTCCATCATCTTTGCCTTGGCCTCCTCCCTCCTGGAGAAGGCCCTATCCCTGGCCTTGTACAGGGCCTGAAGGGATGCCCGTGAGAGCGCCAGGCGGTGCTCGAGCTCTCTGATGGCTGTCTTCCCATCGGCCTTGGCGAGCTTCCTGTCGGCCTGCGTCGTCATCGGCTCGAGGCGCTCGAGGTGTTCCCTTGCCTCCTTGAGCTGCCTCTTGAGTTGCCTCTTGGTTTCCTTGAGCGACTCCGTGTCTCGGCATATCTGGGAGTAAATCGACCCTAACTGATCCACCTCAGCCGAGAGACGAAGTATCTTGTGGAGAGCCATGGCATCACACACCGTAACCCCCCACGGGCTCTTATATACATCGCATGGGGTCTCTCAGCAATGGCGGTGGGAAGAACAGATTAGATGGCAGCCATGCGAGATGACACGTGTTCCCCCCCCCCCCCCCCCCCCCCTCGGGGGGAAATGGTACGACAGCTTAAGAGAGGAAGACTCCCGGGTAAAAGGTATAATCAACGTCAATCAATGAAGAGAATGCTGATTTCCTATTCGTAAGAGGACGGCTGCTTGTGAGGGAGCCGAAGATTGCTGCAACCTTCTATTTGCGGGCACCGAGCCATTGCTCAGGTAAAACGCTTAAATTTATATAGGTCAAAATTTTATCAAACCCAGGGTTAAATATTTTAGACAAAATATCAATTTATGGTCTCAAGTTTGAGCCAATTTTCTATTTTGTCATTAACTTATTATATAATTTTGTCCCCAACTTTTGTTTTTATTTTGATTTTGGCCAATCTTGAATTTTATCGTGCGTAAGCCAAAGCGACCTTAATAGACAATTTTCATTTATCGACTAAAAAGGAAAAAAATTTCAAAAAATAGGAAATAATATTGAAACCTTTCATTTGTATTTTTTTTTATAAAATTTTGATGGACAAATCAAGTGAATTGGAAGCAGAAGTTAACGATAGTTGCTGATGTTGTCAAAAAATATGAAAAATCGATGAAGGTCGGATGATGTTCTATTAGGGGGTGACTACTACGGATAAAGTAGATTATGTGACGAACGAATGAGAGGTCGAAACTCAACTATTATAAGACACGGGTCAGACTATATTAAGGCCTTGTTTGACTTTCGCTAAAAGAAATTCATGATTGGCCAAAATAAAAATAAAAATAAAAGTTGGTGACAAAATTATATAATAAACTAAGTTAATGACAAAACAGAAAGTTGACTCAAAATTGAGGCCATAAACATATATTTTGCCTATATTTTATTTCAAACCTATCTCGTAGCCCGATTCACAAAGTTACTTTTGGGAAAATTAGCTCCCTATTATAGATTGATCCTAAAGTCCTGTAAATAGAGTCATTCGTATGCCGTTTAGAGATTCTCACACACGGGAATCTTTTCTTCTCTCGTATCATGATATTCTAGTTATTTTTTTTAATGCCCCTCTATGGTGGGTGGTGCGGCAATAAAGGCCCTTCCGGCGGGTTCTCCGAAGGCCCTCTGCGGATGGTGCGACGAAGGCTCTTCTAGCGGGTTCTCCAAAGACCCATCTGCGGGTGGTGCCCCTCGGCGGGTGTCCGAGTTCTCCGAAGGCCCATAATGAGTATATCTTCGAAGTCCCCTTCTTGTGGGTTTATCCCCGAAGGCCTTAGGTATATTCCCCTAATGGTTATATTCTCCCAGCAGTCTTATTCTACAAATAGCGATATTCTTCTCGAGCGATATTTTGGGATATTATATTCTTCAACGACGTTTATATGCTTCTGTCAATACAACAACAGACATTATACGCATAGGAGCTCTTGAAGATTCTTGCCGCCTCCCGTTCGTCGAAGCTCTACCGACGTCCATCGTCCCCGTGTTCTTCTGCAACTCAGTCCCAAAGGCGACGAAAATTTGTGTTGGTTCATATCAGGATAACATTTGTAAGAAACTTTTTTTTACATCAATTTCTAAGAAACTTTAAAATATTTGAAACCAATAAAATTATTATTTTCCGACTTCAAACATGAAAGTAAAACGATCAATTGGCAGGAGCGGGTGTTCCTAATCGAAATCTTACCTCGTCGTGAATTCTTGGTCATATAATTCCAATAAGATCCCTAAAGATTGATTCTGACTCGGCTAAAGTGAATGTCATGAATAGAAAGGGAAATACCAATTTTTATAAAACTAGAAGAAAAGAAAAAAGAAAGAATGGGAGGGTATTTACAGGGAACACGGCACGGGACGGGATATGGGATATTGGCATACATCAGCTTTTATCTCCTCGTTTTATTCTCTAGTGAACAAAAAAACCACTGAGCCCCCTCCAACCCCCCTGCCCGTCAGCGCAACATTTTGAATGAACGAATTCAATTGACGATCCTCTCAAATTGATACAGTGGATCCTCCCGTAATGGTGCCGCGGTAGCCTCTCGCCAGGGCTCCACCGATGGATTATGTCCTCTCGTCAGAATGATACTGCACGGCCATAAATAATTGCAGAAAGCTAAGGAGACAACCCAGGTTGAAGGGTAAAAGAGTTCCGAAAATAGGATGTATCGTACCATATTAGAAGTACTTCTGCGATCAAAGAATCACTTTAAAAACTCAGAACTGGACCTGCGGTTGGGCGATGATTTCCTGAAAATACCCTTCCTTTTCTTCTTCTTGGTTCGGAACAAAAGATCCTCGGTATCCAGGACGTATGAGACCTGCTACAGACAACATTAACGGCCGTCAATTTGAATCCAAATGCCCGCATGCCATGGATACTTGTAAGACAATTCAAAGAGTCCAACCTTCGAAGAGCTGCAGGCAATCTTACATTCCAGACCGTTAACCACGCTAACTCCTTCCATGAGGAGATTGTCATTGTAAAGTCCAGCTTTGCGTACATTTCTGCATGCATATAATTTTGAGCTATCATCATCAAGGAAGGAGTCAGTTCCCATTAATTTATATTCAAACTTGGAAACTTACCTCCATAAAATCACATCATTCTTTTTTCTGCTGGGTACTGTAGATAGGTATTCATTTTGAAGATAGGCAGAGAAAGCCGGATCGATGGACACTGCAGTTACTTCAGGCTTATCGCGCCCATTGTCCATAAATTGTACAGACAGATTTGCAAGTGAGGATGACTGCATGGATGAATGATCATTGAGATTTTCCCATGCCAAAAATGAAAATAAAATCATGAAACCTGGTGACCTACGCATTCAAAACGGTATATGTTTTCCTCTGGGAGAAGGACCCGAGCATTGTCATAGTAAACCACATCCTTCAGTCTTCCACCTCTTGTAGCTTCATAACTGTAGAGCTGGAGTAACTTGTTATCCATCTCATCCGACGCCACTGCTTGGAGCTGAGGAATTCGCCGTCAACAAAAATACATCAGGTAGGGCGAGAGCAATCCTCCATCACTAACAAGAAAATCCCATAAAACTTGCCTGTTTGACGAGCTTGTATATCAACTTGTCCAATGTGAACAGCAAATATGACTGTGTCCCAATGATAACACGACAATCATCCTCAAATTTTGCATTGTCAGAACAACCATCAACCAGGTTATAGAGAGCGCTAATGAACCTGCAATAAAATGAGAAAATATCCGGTCCTTATAGCACAAGTACTGGATTCTCTTACTGATCAAAAATTCAAAACAGCCGGAAAAAGAATGAGGTAACAAGATTGCAGACCTCGCATAAGAATCATCTGGCCGGGTCTCATTTGAGGCCCTCCATTTCCCCTCACTGGATGATGAATTAACTTTGGCAGACCGCATTCGCTCGTAGAGTGTCTGCAACAAGAAACAATTGGCATTTTCTGAGGTCATAACGTGAAAAACAGAAATGAACAATGAATATAAATGAATATATGCATACAGAATGCAAGAAAAGGGTAACCTGATGGAGCCTGAAAAGGATATAAAAGGAATCATTTCCATAGAAAACACGGGAATCGTTTTCTTTGTGAGACTGCGCTGACCGTGCATACTTCGCAAGAGGCTTTGAAGTTCGAAGAAAATGTTCTGAACAAGGTAATATAGCCGCATCTCCTTCAACATCATGTGCACCTGCCTCACCTTCACTCTCAGCTTTGTTGTCACCATCTTCATCCTGGTCTTCAGGAGAGCCCTCCTCAGCATCAGCGGATTCACTTCCATAGAGCACTCCATTTTCAGAAGCATTTCCACTTTCATCGGATAACATGTGAGCACTTTCTTCCCCATCATCATCAGCATCACCATAATTTTCTCCCCGGCCCTTGCCACGGAAACTCCTCTGTGTTCCATTCATGCCCTGGTATTGCCTGCCAGTTGCACTATCCTCGACTTTATGCTCCGCTTCTAAAGCAGTCTGACCATAAACAGTGAAATTATCTTCCTCCACATCCCCCACGGGCGATAATTCACCCTCTTCTCTTTCGACTTCGGGACCAACAGTGTCTTCCGCATATTTATGAATCCCGCTATTATTGATCATGACATCGGTGGACGGATGATGTCTCGCATGATCATTAACCTGACCAGAGCACAATTGTTGATCAACAGCCACTTATCCAGAAAAGAGGGAAAAATTATCAGAACAAGAACACGTGAACAGTAACTGCAATAACATTTTGAGGAAACATTAATGAAGGAATTAATACACGAAGCAATAAAACCTGGGAACGCAGATTAGAACATGTCAGTAAGAAGATTCTCAAAAGTGGCATTCTGGTTAACAATTCAATCAGTTAATAATCACCAGATTAGAACAAAGAAGAAGAAATATCAGCAAGGAAAATCATTATTACCTCAAATGCAGGCACAATATCATTTTCAGACGCGATCTTCACTGCAACCTCAGGAGAAATGCTTCTGGGTCTTGAAGGGGCAGAGCCAAGACCTAACATAATTAAATAGAAAGGAAGAGCTGTCACCACACAGTATACATCGTTTGAAGGGAGATTCAGCGAGTTTATTCAGTTAGCCTTGCATATGCATCAAATATCTTAGCTAAAGGTGGACCTGATGAGTTGTCCATGCTGACTCTCCCGTTACTGTGTCCCAGGCCAGTCAACATTTCCTCAAAACTAGTTGCTCTGCTCACAGAGGACATTTCATCAGCAACGGTAGAGATCTTCTGTACATCTCCTGGGTGAGAACTATTAGTTTTACAAGTGGAATCAGCAGCATCTCCTCCATGACGTAAATGGACTTGAACTCCGGGTGTCAATAATTTTTCAGTCGGAACAACCAGAGCTGCATCTTTCGATGAACTGTTCTGCATAGAGCTCATAACCAGTGAACCACCATCAGGGCTTCCATCACTACGTTCCACACTTTCTGTTCCGCCTTTTGCTTCTCCATCCAATACCTTCACAGCATCTTCTCTGTCTTCGGCGCCCTGAGGCCGAGATGGGACACCCAAAATTGGCTCCAAAAAGGTGGTCCAAATCTTCATGACTTTATCAATTTGTTCAGTCGTACAGACTTCTCCACTGGAATACTTTATTAGCTGGTATAAGTCTTCATGAATATCAGGATCGGGGTAACTGAATACCAAATCTGGAAGGCCAATTCCTCTATTTTCAGCAGCAATAGCTAAAGATGCATCATCTTCTCTGTGCTTTTGCTCGCTAATTTCTTTAATCTCAGCCAGTAAAGCTGAAAATGAAAAAAAAATGGATAAATGTCCACACATGCAAGTGTAGATACTGAAGTGCAGATCTCGAGGATTTCGCAATCGCACACGTCGGGAGGGGACAAAACAAGGTTGCAGATAAGCTGGCCAAAGAAGCACTCAACCTTGAGGAGATCCCTACCACCTTTGTTTTTCCCCCAGATTTTATTTTGGACACCCTACACGGGGACATTCCATGTGCTAGGACTTCTGTAACCTAAACCCCAAATGTTGATTCTAATGCTACCTTCTTTGCTTACCAAAAAAAAAGAAGCAGCTTGAACATCAAACATACGCACACGTCTTATATTTATGAAACAAAACAGTGCTCTGAACTATCAATGCTAGCTGACAGGTTATAGCTATTTATGGTCAGCAATGAGTAAACCTTTCTATTGTAACCAGCGGGCCGTAGATGGCTTCTCAAACAGCAAACGTGCTTTTACATAAATGTTCGCATTCTAACAGATGGATCTCAAATCCGTCAACAGAGTCTAATCGATGAAAATAACAGGCAATAAATCAGGACTTAACCGAAGGTAATATCAGATAAATCAGAGCACTTAAACAAGCATGCAGCATATATAAACTCATCAAGCCAACCATCAAATTCCTTAAGGCACTATGATGAGTAAGAATAGACGAAAGTTATGAGAGATGAACCATGATGAAGGTCACTTTACTTGAGGCCACTACCAAGACCAGTACTAACTTTCAGATAAAAACTCAAAAAACGGAAAAATACGACATCCAAAACGACCCAGATCATCATGCAGCAGGAACAGATTGATAAGATTAAGCTGAATAAGGAAAATTACTTTTTGTGCTCAAACTCTTCGTATCCTGCTGCTTGAAGTAGAAACTACGATGATCAAGTGACTTTTGATAGTTCTTCGCATATATTTCTGCCCAAACTTTATTGAAGTCATAACGACATCTCGCCCATTCTTCCTGCTTTTGTTTTAGGCGAATTAAAATGACAGGCAAAGCAAGGGCAGCATTTTTCCTCAGTACTTCCATCACGTCAAGTCCATGATCTCCGTACAGCCGTTCAATGCATCTCAGATGTAAGGCTAAAAAAGAGAACAAGAGATATTTGCGAAATAAGAAGATAATATTCACCGCATGGTAAAAAGAAATGCACCATCGGATTGGAAAAAAAGGCTTAAGACCTGTAAAGTGTTGCTCAATTTGAACCGCACTGTCAGACTCAATTTTATTGCTGTTGATCTCATCCAACAGTTCTTCCACACGCTTTGTCGTCACATTAATGGATTCCAGTAACATATCTAGTTCAAACCTGAAATAATTAACAGATGACACAAGCAACAACAGAAACAAATATAATTATGTTTTCTACCAAAAACAGTAGTCAGGCAATAGAAACGACACAAAGGAAAAAGCTAGGACACTGTATTATAATATGTTGATATGATTATGACTATAAAAAGCACTCAAGCTTCACCACTGCCTAAATTTATGAAGTAATCCAAAGGGTGAGGGATCCGATAGCCATTGGATAAATGTTAAATTGTATGCATCCTTCCACATTGGATTTTCATATTATCCACAACATGGTAGAGTAAAATTTGCAGATTCAGCTGCTAAATAGATTGTGAGAAACTTAATATGCAGCAACATACCGATCATCTTCACATCGGAACAAACTTTCTTCGTACTGGTTCTTTCGCATATGCTTGAATGAGTAATCCTCACTTCCAGAGGTGACAGACACCCAACTGTCATTCAACACTCGAGATCCAATTTCAGTTCTCTGACTTGGTTGAGGAATCAGATACTGCACGACAATAGATAGATGATATCTATCAATCTTTCTATTTACCATGTGTTTACCAAAAGAGAAAAAACAAACATATTTCCGTACATTCTTAGGTAGTAGACGATAACTGGGAGTGCAGCGCTCACAGTTGGAAAGGTCAAGCTCATTGATTGGTTTTGCTAAATACTTATCCTTGGAAGAGAAAAGCATCATCTTCTGGGCATCTCTAGACTTATCTAGGCTAACTTGTTCATGAATTTCGCGATCTATATCCCTGACCTGTCCATCTTTCCCATGATTTTGTTCCCTATCTTTCTCCTCGTACTTCATTGACTGTAGAACATCTCCTCCTTTGAAAAACATCAAGAAAAATATTTTGTAATTAGAGAGAACCCAAAATTCTTGGAGAGTCACAAATTATACTTCAATACAGTTCTACTGCACCTGACCAACCTGAAACGACTGCACAATTCACTGAGCACATACTTGTGAAAGCAGCTAATAAAAAAAGCAAGTAAAACTTCACCAGTACCACAGCTTTAAACATGAAAGTTCCGGATTGTCACTCTGAAACTTACCATCCTTGTCACAGTGTGCTAGAAATTCACTTAGCCCATCCATAAGTTCGGGATATTTACCAATCAAATCAATCGCCTGAACAAGGATAGTACATCATTAGGAAAGCTCAGACAACATATAAATCATAGAGTGCAGTCTTTTCATTGTAATGCATAAATTTTATCAGAAACTCAAGCCAAAACAGGATAATGAAATTCAATATGTGACTAATAACCCTGAAACAAGTCAAAGAGCAAATCGCCCCACATTTTCTATCTTGAATTGCCAAAACTGGACAGCAATTATTAGTGATCACTCTTACGAGCACATTAGCATTCTAAATTCTAATAATATTTTGCAACTAAATTGACAATACTCAAGGAAAAAAACTCCTGGTCAGAAGATGATGACAAAAGCATGCTCTTGGTAAAGTAGGATATCTGTGATCACCGTGACCTACACAGAGTTAGCTCAAGCAGCCAATTGCAATTATTGTAGTTTAAATAACTTAACATCCCCTGTATTCTACTTTTACTAGCAGTGAAGCAGAAAATATTATGCTGGTGTATTGCTGCCTCCAGCAAAATGTTTCCCGACAAACAAATACACCCACAAATAATTCTCGTACCAGTGTCTGCAGCTCTGAGCGCGAGATGATTCCTTCCCGGAATATATGAAGGCATCTCATAAGTTCCTGGAAATCATCTGGACTGCTCAACTTTTCTTTAACTTTGTCAAAGAAAGCCACTTCTTTGTTGTAGGTGTCTGCCACGCCGCAAAAGCACGGTAGTTAGTGCAATCAGTGGTTTGTAGATTACACTTGACCGGAAAAAGACCTTTCATGTTAAGGCCGATATTTTCTTATTTTAAAATAGGTGCACTTCCCAAAAGAAAAGGTTTACTTTAACTTCAACAAAACACAATCTGTGAATTCATCATAGAGACACATTCCACTCCACTGTAAAGAAACAACAAAGTGCAATCCTTTTTACCAAAATATATAACACCTTTTAAAACATATGCCTCCTACAGCAGTTCTATTGACAAATGACCTTTTCTTCTATTAAAACAAGTTTGTTCCCCATATACAGGTCAAACTTTGACAGCATAACACCAAAGTATTATTGCTCATACAGGCATGTACCATGGTAAAAGAAATACACCAAGTACAATCTGATTTACTAAACAAATACTATAATTGGTGAAAACCCTATGTGACTGATTCAACGATGCCTATTCTTTACCCTTTGCAAGTTTCTCTCTCCAAAAATTTTTTAATTGGAATACTTTTTTTTTCCAAAGGATTGCTATTTTCTTTTCCGAAAACCAACCCAACATTCTTTTTGTAGCTCCAAAATGTCTCAGTTTATTCTCCAATCTAGTTCAGTATATATCGAGAAAGATGTACTGTCTAGTGAGGCAGCAACTATGAACGATTTACTCATGGGCACTCCCCCCCACAACACATTGACTATTGGAAGACTTGTTACTTACCTTTTCTGGAAGCTTTATCGTGAAATGTAGATGAACCAAAAAGAACATGGGCCTTTTCTTCTCCTTCATTGTTGCGATACATATGGTCACTGGGTAGATGAAACGTTTTCCGCTTGTTAAGATAATGTTGCAAGTTGATATTCCTAGAGCTAACATCATCATGGTTGTGATTTTCACACTCCTGTTCTCTCCTAACTCTATCAACTCTGTAATCTCTTTCTCTCTCCACACTCTTTTGGAGATCTCTTTCAGCTCTTAACAAAGGCTTATCATGGTCAGTATCACGCCAGTCGTCATTATGGTCTTGGTCAATCCTATCTCTCTGAAAAAAGAAGGAAAAGCACATTGTCGGGTGTGCTTCTGAGAAAAAAATTGGAACTTCTGTCTTAAAAGGGTGGTAACCTTGTCCATGGGGTTCAGCCGATCATAGGGCATTGTTGAGGCCCTCTCGCGTACGAAAGAACTTCTCCATGACAGGGGGATTACAGTTGATGTAGCCAAAGAATTATCAGGCAAAAAATGGGCGAATTCGTCCAGGAGGTCCGTATGTTCTCTGAATAGAACTGCAACCTGTAAAAGACAAGATGCCACAGATCACAATATCAAATTAAAGACCGACAACGCTTGCTTGCCCTTAGAAGATGTGGTATGTGTAAATGGAGTGACGGTGAAGAAAAGCAAAAATGTACCTCCTGATAAACCTCACGAATGGATTTATTTTCCTTCCGATACATATTCAAAACATCTAAGAATGACTTATAAACATGATCATCACCTTGAAAACGAGTCTGCAGATAAATGTAAAATCTCTAAGTCAGCACCAGAAGAAACTCGCAAGCACGTCTGCATCAAGATATGAGTCCAAACCTTAATTTTGTTAACAAAGTTGATGGCTTCTTCAAACTCGATGGGCTTCTTGGGTGGAGGCCGCTTTTCGGTTTCAGGAGGAAGAGTTATCTCATATCCCTTTGGTAGGAACGCATTGAACCCTAAAATCAGTTCCCTGTGTCCCTTGAATAACTCCTTAACCCTTCCTATGACACCTGCTGTATCAACTCTGCACCCGAGAAATTAAAAGGAAAGTTGGGATCAGTTCGAAATCGAACCATTGCTTTTCCGAAAGACCAGGCGGCTGGTGATTGAGAATGTCCTTATTAACACACCTTTGTGCCTTAAAATCTTTCATTACTTCCAGGAAGTCGTCATACTTTTCTCGCCTATCTTCAAAAATTTCCTTGACTGCTTTCAGGTATGCCAAGGCATCATTCGTCGTCAACTTCTGCGCCCCGCCTTCCAAGGCCTGGGATTGTCCAGACCTTCAGGAAGATCAACACAATAGAACAGTTCAGCCATTTACAATAGAGGAAAAGATAGTTTTCCCGTGTCAATTCCCACAGGTGAACACATTTGCAGCGACAGGAAAGAAAATTAGAACCAGTCGACCGAACGCAAGCAAACAGAAAGACAAATTTAGGATGGAACTCACGCATCCCCTCGGGAGGAGATCATAGGGCGCTTCACCGGGGACGTCATGTAAACATCGTCTCGAGACCGCTTCATCTTTGAGCGCTTCGAGGTCAATAATCACAAACGACGAAACCGCAGACGCAGAAGCAGCCGCAACCACATCCGCTTCAAAAAAGCAGGGACAGAAACGAAGAAGTAGATCTAACCGCAGCCAGGAGTCCGCTTGGGGGTGGGGGGGGGGGGTAGGGAGAGAGAAGAGGAATGACAGCACCACAACAACCGGTCCCCTCCCTCACGGTGCCTGGCGAGGACGCCGTCGAGGAATCCGCATGTGTTAGAACAGTGGTTCTGGCGTTGCAACCGGTGGGGGAGGGAAGGTTGGGATGAGGAGTGGCGGAGGAGGAGACGATGAGGGAAAAGGGGGAGGAGTCGACGAGGAAAGAAAGAAAGAAAGGAAGGGAAGAAGACTTGCGAGTGGGGGTGGGGGGAGGGAGTTGAGACGATGAGACTTGGGAGAGAGGGAGGGCTTTGGGTCGGGGTCTGGTCCAATTCCTAAAACGTCTTCCATTGGCCCATTCTCTCATTCTCTCTCTTTGAGCTGTCATGAGCGTGCCCAATAGAGCCGGAGGTGTTTTAACTTTTAACTATTTATCCCCCCCCCCCTCAATTTTTTTGCCCTTCTATTTCTACGAGTTATGCTAGAAAATGAAAAACTAGGTTATTCGGAAAAATATTTATAAATAAAACAAATAATTTTGAAAATTTTAGAATACGATTTTTTAAAACCGAATTTTAGAAGTTCTATTAATCGAATTTTATAAGTTGGATTTTTTTTTTTACAAAATTTAACTGGTCCGAATTTTGAAACTGTATTTGGAAAATTTTAAAGTTATTTATTTTATTTTGTGATTTTTTTTTTATTAACAGGCCTCTAATCGTAAAGTAACCCCCAACATTTTAATAAAAAAATAGGTATAAAATATATTAATGTAAAACAAACACACATGCCGACGGCTGCGCCCACCAACATCGCTTTCTCGCATTCGCTGGACGTGCCCCGGCCGTTATCGATGGGAACAACTTTGTATAAATCACGCTACACGGAATCACTCCGCTGTGTTTTTTTTTTTTGTTTTTGGTGGGAGATAATTTATTGTTAAATTAAATATTATTATTAATATTATTATCTTGAATTACTAAAAAGTCAAAAGATAGATTAGACTGACTACTCGGAGTTTTAAGCTTGGGGCGGTGGTGTGTTTTAGTTAGGGAGGGAGGCATCCGGGGTTGGGGTCTGGACTGAACCATCTTCCTTCGTTTTTGGTTGGTTCCTTCCTTCCTTCCTTCCCAAAGAGTCTTATTTTGCTGTTTACTTGAAGAACACACAGCTCAGCAATTGGCCGCCGCGGTGGAGCTGGGAAGGAGGCTCCAGATCTACCCACTCGAGGCTCCACCGACTGACTCCCATTCCCCACACTCACTGTTTCCTCCCTCATGGATTCCGACCACCACCGCCGCAAGCGTAGCCCCATTCTCAGCCGCCGCAAGCTTCTCCTCCCCTGCCTCTCCTTCTTCGCCTTCCTAGTCTTCGTCTCCCCCGACTGTTCCTTCCCTCTCCCTCCCGTCCCCTCCTCCTCCTTACCCTCCTCCTTCTCCACTTCCCGCTCTTTGCTTCAACGTCTCGGCCGCCCCGACCGTTCGATCCGTCCCCCGCGTCTCCTCGTCCGGGATCGAGTCCTCTTCCCTGACCACGTCCTCCTCCTGGTCGACTCCCCGCTCTGTCCCTCCCATCTATTGGACTGTGTCTACTCCGGGTTGACTTTCGCCAACTCCTCTGAGGACGAGCGCCGGCGAGATTTGGTGCTTGTGGAGGCTGCGTTGTCAGTGGATGGGTATGGCGAGACGGGGTCGGTTGTGCGGTGCCCTCTACCCGTGCCTAACTCCAGCTTCTCCCCTGCGGCCGACCTGCGGTGGCGTGGGGGCCGTGACCAGGACAGCAGGCCATCTGGGGTTGCTGATGCTGTCCTCCACAATTGGGAAAAGTTGGTTTATGAGGCTGTTGTGGATGGGGATACTGCCGTGGTGTTTGTCAAGGGGCTGAATCTGCGGCCGCACAGGCGGTCCGACCCCTCGCCATTCACTTGCCATTTCGGATTGAAGGGCGAGATGACAAAGGCGGTCTCTGCTGCCCAGGAGGTGATTCGGTGTCTGCTGCCACGGAGTGTCAGGGAGGCTGACCCTGCCGAGACTCTCGGCAATCGCGTCATGATTGGAGTGTCACACGGCAGCGGCCGCAGGGCGCCTGTTCGTGATCTCATTCCTTCGGTTGCAAGACTGGTAGTCTCAAACCGTTACAGCCAAGAAAGAATCTTGCGGAGGAAGAATCGGCTCTGTGCTTGTACGATGGTGTGGAATCAGGCTCAGTTTCTGCGAGAGTGGATCTTGTACCATGCCTGGCTAGGGATCGAGCGTTGGTTCATCTATGACAACAACAGCGACGATTCCACCGGGGAGGTGATCGAAGAGCTCGACTCTCGGGGATACAACATCACGAGGCACAGTTGGCCATGGATAAAGACGCAGGAGGCCGGGTTCTCTCACTGCTCCTTACGGGCAAGGGAAGAATGCGAATGGGTCGGATTCTTCGACGTGGACGAGTTCTTCTACCTCCCGTATCCGATCCGGAACCACAAGACCCTGGGGATCCCTGGACGGGGGTCGCTCAAATCAATGGTGGCGAACATCTCCTCATCCAGGAAAGTCGCCGAGATCAGGACGAGTTGCCACAGCTTCGGGCCGTCAGGGCTGACCGCCAGACCTCCCGAGGGGGTGACGGTTGGGTACACCTGCCGAATGCAGCAGCCAGAGAGGCACAAATCCATAGTAAGGACTGACGCGGTCGACCTGAGCCTTCTGAACGAGGTGCACCATTTCCGGCTGAGGGACGGGTACAGGTACATGAACGTGCCGGAATCGGTGGCGCTGGTGAACCACTACAAGTACCAGGCGTGGGAGACATTCAGGTCAAAGTTCTTCAGGAGGGTGTCGACGTACGTGGCGGACTGGAGGGAACATCAGAACGCGGGGTCGAAGGACAGGGCGCCGGGGCTGGGGACGGAGGCGATAGAGCCGGCAGATTGGCGGTTGAGGTTCTGCGAGGTGTGGGATACACAGCTGAGGGACTTCGTCATGGATAACTTGGCAGAGCCTTCCACCCGAACCCTTCCCTGGCAGATGATCCCTCCTCCTCCTCCTCCTCCTCCTCCTCCTCCTCCTGTTGTTGTATAGAGAGACTGAGGAATTACAACCAAAACCAAACACCACCATATTCTTTATTGAATTTTCCTCTTTTTTGTCCTGTCAATTTCTTTTTGTGAATTCTTTCTGTCTGACAGATTTATGCAACTGAATTCTTCATTTATTTCTCCTTGTAAATTTAAAATATAGAGACTTAACTAAATGGCATGCGGGGTCTTTGCTATAGTTCGATTCTCAACTAATGTGAAAATTCAATATTAAATATTGTTAACATTACATTAAGACAAAATTTTGATTAAAAAACTTTATTTTGTGTTATTAAATTTCTTTTGATAAAATATAAATAATAAGTCAAATATTTGATTTAAGTATAGACAAAACATTATGACCTTAAATTTTCACATTTTTGAGTTTTTTCTAATTTGAGATTGAAAATTGATATTTTGTTACTTATGTTGAATAAAAATTAAACTTTGGACAAAACAACATTACGTTAAGTAACTAATGGCGTTATAATTAAAGTTAAAGTAAGTTTTAATATATGGTTAGTCGTAAAAATATTTCACGATAGGAGGTTTTAGGAGGTTTTAAATTAACTAATACAAAAAAAAAATGAATGTTTTATATTCCAATTATATCTTAAAAGTTAAAAAGAAATCGATATTTAAAATACGACAGTAACCTCTCGAAAAAATAGATAAAGTCAAATTTTTCTAACGAACAACTATTAATAATTTTTACGTTGAAATAGGTATTACCGATTTTATCCTAAAATATTTTAAAAAATTATTATTTAAAATACCAATTTCAATTAATGAAATTTAGCTTGAAGGGTGACCACTTATCAGTAATTTTTACTGAATGAGTTGAAACGTTGTTTTAGGACTTCTTTTTTAACATATTGGACGGACGGCGTGGATTTGGTGTTCCCCGTCGTCGGGGGTAAAATGAAGGAGATGCTGAATTCCTGCGGGGGAGGAGACGCGGGCCGACGATCGGCTCCGATGAAGTTTATGCGAATCTGTTTTGTCGTTACCTTGATCCTATCTCTGACCTTACGCGCCTCATCCGCATCGTCCGAGTAAGCCCTAACCGCGCCCCTTGACTCCTCCTCTTCTGTCGGGTGAGATGATCGCAGTGACCATGGATGGATCCTTCCCATTCGCAGGTCGGCAGGAGGTCTACGAGCCCTGAGGAGCTTCAAGGAGGTCGAAAAGGGAAGTAACGCTACTTACGAGTGCTCGCCTTCTGGCGCCTGCGTTCCCTGCGATTACCACGAGAAGGTCTTCTGTTTGTTGGTCTTGAGATTAGATTTCGTTTGCTTCCTGTGGCTAACTTCCATGTTGATCCGTGATTATATATTATTCCCGGCCCTAATAATCCTGCTTCTCTAATTAATCTTGGTTTCGCTTCTGAGGAGTCTATTTTTGTTCGTTTTTCTTATTGGATTTTTTTTATAGAAGGATATGAATTACCGTTGCAGTGAAACTGGCTACCGTATCCCTTTGAAATGTGTTGGAAAGGCGGAAGCTGCATCAGGCAGTGCTGATGGGAATTCTCAAACCCAGCATTTGCTAGGCAGTAAATCGAATTCCGATAGCAAGATGATGGAATATGTTACTTACAGAAGCTGTATTCCCGCCATAAACGAGGATAAGATGACAGTAATTGGTTTCGAGGTATGTTGCCACCTTTTGCCCGAATTTGTCCGTTCGTGTTGGATGAGTTATTCTGCTCGGGCATATTACTCTTCGCCCAATTGCAGTTGTGGGTTTTGCAATTTGACCAATCGAAGTCTAAAGAGTGCTTGATATTGAAAATATTTTTGAGAGATGAGTAATAAAGTAATAAAGGTTGTTCGAGATTCGGAAAGGGATGGCCCAAGCTTATTCCCTGAAATGCTTACTGGCTATTGTATGCTATAGTTGGCCTGCTTGCTTGACAGTTGGTTTTTTCGGACATTGTCTGGTTTCTAATCTTGTGTAATTTATCACTTGTGAGTTGTTTGGTGCAAATTTCATCCAGTCGAGTGGGATTCTTATCTTGGGTTTATTATAACCACTAGAGAGAAGAGAGCACTTGAGGATTTTGGATTGTGTCTGGTGAGAAACTTGTATTGTAAAGGAATTCTGCTGACTCGCCCACTTACTGACACTGATTGAATAAACTAAACATGGTAAATGTCTATTTGCAGGTGTTCCTATTGTGCTTGTTGGTTGCCAGTGGCTCTTTTGTGTACTTTAGGCGAAAATCATCCATCAACATGCCTGGAATTGGCACCGCGAGATCAACAAATACAAGATTTTCAGCCATGGAGACCTAAGAAAATCGAGCGTGCTGACATCTTCCCGTTCCTCTTCACCGACTCTGTTTTTTTACTTATTTGATTAGGTCTATGGTACAGCATAGATTGACAAAGTCGGGCCTATGGTAGGTAGGAAAACGCATACCGGTTGAACTGGTATTGTATTCAAATCATCCTAAAGCACTTCTGCTGATGAATCTGCTGCAAGGTGTCCTGGTGTGTGCTGATGGTTTCTTCACTTTCAAATAATCTTGTTCATTAGCCGAAGTTCCCCTTCGCCAAAGGCCGTATCCACAAACTTCTGCCTAAAAGCCAGTGGAGAGTACCTACAACACCGTCACTAACAGCCAGAACATTGAAAGGAGGCCAGTATCTGCCGCCAGAGACGTCGGCCGATCTTGTTTCAGATAGCCATACACCCCTCAGAATCTGATAATCCTAACCAAGGGGTGATTACAAACACAAGCACGAGAAACAACTAAAGCTGAGGGCAGAAACTAATAATCGTGTTGACGAACAATGACCGGGACAAAAGCAACAAAAGATTTAAGAAAGAGCCATCCTCGCATCCTGCCTTCAATAAAATGCACAAAGGAACGAAAACAACAAAGGAGGCAAGTCGTATGCCTTTGGTTGGGACAGTTTGTTTCTTTCCGCAGAATTCTTTTCTTTGATCACATCAACAAGGAAGACCCGACTGACTGCAAATCATCCTCAAAATAGGAATTAAGGATAAAAAGGAAACAAGAATAAGAATTTAAAGCTGGAAATCACCCTCAACTTAATAGCAGAAGTCCCTTTTCTTTTCTCTCTTTTAGGACACATCTACAATGATACGGGGGCATTCTAATTAAAGCTTACTACAAACATGGAGACTTTCCACTTTTCCCTGTTGGCAAATTACAAAAAATAATCAGGGGTCTTGCGCGTGGTATCCGGTTCGATCTGACGGGGAGCCGGGTCGAATTGCAGGAAGTTCTGGTCCATGTTCTCCCCGATCTCAAGGATCGCAGCCATGTTACCACAACGGTAACAGTAATTTGGGGCACTAAATACCGTCACCACGTTCTTTTCCTGCGTATTGGCGGTTTTTAAAGAAAAAAAAAAACAATCCAGTCATAAATAACTATCCTTCACTAGCGCCAGCCGTAAAGCAGACATTTTGCTTTACTGCAAGATGCATACCTGACACCAGTTGTATCCCTCCATAACAAGCTGGTGGGCTCTTGAAATCAGTGTCAGGCCATTGGTGTGATTAAATTGTGCAGCTATGTCTTGCCCGAACGTATAGCCAGCACCTCGTGGAGAAATACCCCATCCACAACGGTCATCCGGGTCTGACCAAAGGAGATCGCACATCGGTCCTTCATGAGGAACCTGCACACATGCAAACAAGTCCAGAAACACAATAGATTTAATGAAAGGCCATGCTCATATATCTTCCACTCAGCTCAACATCAAAGCCAAAGGTACGGCATAACTAAGATTACAGGAGAGCATTCACCCAGGAGAGAAGGGCAAATATCCTTGGTCTAGCAGTTATTTGGATAACAGGGCATCTCTATGCATATATATAGCCCACCCCTGGTTATTACTGGTAAAGAATCATCCAGACAATAAAGAAGGAAATGACATGTTGATTATATTTCCCAAAGAGTAAACGAGAGAAGAAATGAAAGAAAATTCGTAAATTTCAATTCAAGTTTCTTCAGAGAAACCATGCAAAAATGTGACAAGGGATTCGAAGCAGCAACGTCATTGGTATATATAGCGGCACAAGACACTGCTCAAACAGAATTCAACCTAGCAGTTAGCAATCGTACCTCTTGTATCCGGTCCAAATCCCTTATGTTATCAAGCGTGTCCAAAGATGGTGATAACCCTCCATGAAGGCAGAAAATCTACAAACCAAGAGTCAGAGAAATCAGATATGTGAACATCAACCGATATGCAGTTCTGTTGAGGCAAAATAACATACCTGACTCTCAATGAGGGCAGTGAGGGGTAGATAGTCAAATAAGTCAGTGAAATACTTCCAAACATTTGCATTCCCATACTTGCGCAGACACTCGTCATAGAAGCCATACCTGTACCCAGAACAACTTATCAGCCAACAGAGGACATGAAAGAGGCAAATAGCCCATGCATAAATGATCTGAGAAACCAAATTTCTGAGCAAGAGCAGCAATCGTTTCATTGTTCATTCAGGGTAAAACTTTTAGAACATTCTTACGGGTAATAAAAAACCATCCTTCTCGTAAGGAATCGATGGATTCTACTTTTTCGGGTTGCACATGAAAATAAATTGAATGATGCATAAACTAAAACAAAATGGTTATCAAGCTTGGCTCAATTTTTCTCAAACAACTCTAAATTAGGCACCAAAGACAAGCTCAAGCTGAAGCTCCAAACCCACCCACCCACCCCCCAAAAAAGAAAAACTGCCCATAAAGGGGGCTCTTTAAGGTTTCAAAATCCGGGCTTGTGGTGAGAGACGAAGAGATGTTTCAGATCTCAGGTTCCCTCCTTCATCATTAAAACCAAAAGGAAAATAAGAAAAGGTCCCAATATACGTCAGCCTCGGCTTCAGCAAATGATCTAAATACCACAAGCCAATCCGACAAAGGACAAACAAGAACAGGTGGAAAACGTCAGAGAGGAAGAGAACGGTTCTTACACTTGAGTGATCTGCCGACTCTCGTGGTTCCCTCGGAGGATGGTGATTCTATCCCTGTAGCGAACCTTGAGGGCAACTAATAGCGTAACAGTCTCCACGGAGTAATAACCCCTATCTGCATCCACAACAAACGACAACAAACATCAAGAACACGGATAATCCAACCACACAAAACCCAACCCAGAAGCACCCGGAAGCCAGCCCTATCATCATCGGGTTCAGCACATCCATCGAATCTAGGAATCAGAAAATCCGACCACGGGGAGTCCGATCTAAGACCCGGTACAAGGCAGGAAAAAGTCAAAGCTACAGAAATCAGCCAACACCAAAATAAGAAGATCTAGAAAAGGAAAAGAGAAAAACCAAAAAAGGGGAAGGCAAGGTAGGGAGATCTAGGGGAGGTGTGGGGGAACGAACCGACGTAATCGCCCATGAAGAGGTAATTGGTGTCGGGGGACTGGCCGCCGATGCGAAAGAGCTCGAGGAGGTCGTAGAACTGGCCGTGGATGTCGCCGCAGACGGTGACGGGGCACTTGACGGGCTGTACGTTCCACTCCTCGACGAGGATAGCCCTCGCCTGATCGCAGAGGGTCTTGACCTCCGATTCGGTAAGGGCCTTGCACTCCATGAGCTGCTCGATCTGCCTCTCCAGATCCCCCTGCGACGGCATCCTCCCCCCTCCTCCGATTCCCCACCCCTGCGTCTCCGATTCACCTTCCCTTTGCCCTTCCCCTTCCCCAGCCCACCCTCGATTGCTGCTGCGTCCCTTCCCTCCCTCCCCTCTGTCGTCGTTCTTCCCTTCCCTTTTTCCTCCTCTTGCTTTTCTTATTTTATTACATTATATTTTTCTGCTTCTTCTCCTTTAGACGAAGTTTGTTTGAGATAATTTCCTTAAAAATATTTTATCATATTATTATTACGCTCCAAAGTATTCCAAATAAATTACATAAATTATTTGCATTGCCCTGGTGGTAGTTGAGATGAGTGTTTATATTTATTTGGGGGGGGAGGCTTCAATTTTTTTTTTCTTTTTTACAAAAATTTACAGAAAACGCAACATAAAAACATTAATCATTGATTAACTGGAGAAAAATTAAGACGGTTCGAATGTGAAAAACTTTGAATTGAATTCCTCGGACTGGTCGTAAAAGAGAGAGCAGGCCATCTTTGACATTACGTCCATCCCCAAAAAATATTTGCTCAAAACAAAACACCATCGTTCAAAAATCAAACCTTGGAATAACGTCGTAAAACAAAGAATCTACAAGAAGAGTCCAGAAAATTAATGTACACCAAATAATTTGTATATTTTTTTATATATAAAACCCCAGAAGAAAAGAGGGGACAAAAACAAAAAGAGAGAAATGCTACGTTCATCTAAAGACTTCTATACAAGAATAATGTTGTAATGATTGATAATAATCTGTGTGTGTGTGGGGGGCTGGCTATCATCTACTGAAGAAAGGGAGGAGGGAGATGGGGGATTTAACCGGGAGAACCCCCACTCGCTCACTTCTTGCTGCTGCTTACCTTTTGTTTCGACCTCATGCTCGCCCGGCGGACCACGTCCCATGGCTTCTGGGCAGCAAACACCCCCTGCTGCGACGCGAAGAAGGACTCGAACCCGGGGGAGTCGAACGCGAACCCCCTGTGCCTCGACGTCTCTCGAGGGAGCTGGGTGATTGCGAAGGTCCGGGCTTCCTCCTCCGTCAGCCTGTTCACTATGTGCAGGGCTCCCTCCCTGGTGAAATCGTACTGCTCGTCCCTGTGGATTTCCTGGACGATCTGATAGTCGTAGGGGAAGAACCATCTCTGTATCCTGGAATAACGGGGTAAAACGAGAGTTAAAAAAAGAAGACTCGAGCCTGACCTGCATTGGGAAGAAAACTTTGATACAGAAAAACACAACCATATAGAAAAGAAAAGAAATTGCAGAGATCTAACCCTTGGTAAATGAAGTCCCCAATAAGCGCGGAGACAGGAATGAGGATCAGATTTAGATAGAAGTAGAAGGTACTCATTATCACATATATCACGTATGAAAGGTTTTCCTGCATGACAGTACGCAGATGTTGTCGTCGGGCAGATAAGGGCAAAAGTTCAAAGATTAGAAACTCATCTTCACAAGACAGGAGAGACTCACCCTAATCAGTGAATAAACAAAAATGAAAAGAAACCACCCAAGGATGCTTCCCCCGACAGCAATATGGTGCCACCTCGTAATTGAATTGCACATCATAAGAAGCCGCAAGTTCACAGTGATGACGACACAAGTGAACGCCATGGTGCTAATGTCCCAAAGGCCAAATATCTTCCCGTGTGAATTCTGGCCGTTCAAACTAGGGGCAGTCACAAAGTTATAGAAGATGAGAGACTGATAAAAAGCGGAAAGAGCCCAGTTCGCCACAACTCTCCACTTGAAGAAAGAATTTCTGATTCCCTCCCTGTATAGCTCCGGATACTTCTTGGAAAGTGGTGCACTCACATCCTATAAGAAAGTGAAGTGGTTTTAGGTTTTTCAGGGAAGAACAAGCAAACTTCCACTCCACCGGATGAGATGAGTATGAGAAAGCAAGGAGTGCGGCGCACCTTATCAAAAAGCCCAAAGATGATCACGGGAAGAGAAGTGAACATGACATTATACAATGACTGGAACCAATCGTCATAAAATCTCTGGCCAGAAAATCCAGCTTGAAAGGTGAACCAAAATTGTGTCAGCGTGAAGGTCAAATTCTTGTAGAAAAAGTACGTAACCACCTGCTGACAAAAAATTTCAATTGGTACGCCAACTTTGATTCCAATAGATAATAAAGATGAGAAAATGTTATGACCTTGCATATTCTTATATAAGACCACCGCCCGTGTACAAGCAGTAAGTCGGATAGAAAACGGAACTGCGCTATCGCAAAGTCACTCGCCATTACAGCTTGCATTCCCTCCAGGCCACTAATTCCCACACCAACATGTGCAGCTTGAATCATACTAACATCATTGGCACCATCTCCAATACTTAGTGTTATTTTCCGTGCGCCTTTCCTTACAAGACTTGTCACCTGAAAGAACAATAGAAACCGGGAGATGTTTTGCCTCAAAATTTCATTCTGTGCTGAAAGAAATAACGAAGATTCCGGGACACACCATTTAGGGATCTCACCACAATTACACTGTCGTGCGTATATTGATTTGTGCATTTAACAGTTCACAAGTCAAAGAAATGTATATGCATGAGTGATGAGTGTTAAAAAAAATTCCTTCAGCAAAAGGCTTGCATTAAAGGTCCAGCTTCCAGTTCATATATTTTTATGCTCATCAAACATTAAATGGACTTGCAGTATGTGCTGTTTGAAGATGCCCATAATTTAGGGAAAACGAACATAAGAAAGAGTGAATATGAAACTTGAATCTCAACAAAACAATTAGACATGCAAGGTATTAATTATTAGCCGACTAGGAAAGACAATATATAAACAGTACATCAAATGAGAGCTTAGTTGTTGTAGAGGGAGCAATAGAGTGCACATATTTCTGGTCAAGCTTACAAAATAACACGGAATAGACAAACACTTCTCATAAAAAGGGCATTATGGTTAAAAGAAAGAAGTTCATCACGCATGATCATAATAAAGGTATGTTATAGCTCAAGCTATATTACACAGAAATAAGACCGAAATGGCTTAGAATCAACATCTCAAACAAAAAAGTAAACTACTGTAAAAGTCAATGCAACAAGCAAGTATTCCATTACAGCTGGAATAGACCATAGACTCAGAAACCGGGATTTCCAAGCATTCAAATGAGATTAATAAATAACTTACCTGTGCTTTCTGCAGTGGAGAGACCCTGCAGCAGACAACTGAAGTACAGTTCAAACTAATGTTCAAAAGCATGGCTCGTAGTGCTGGATCCAGTGCATACATCAGGCACTTCCCATCAATCACAAGAGCAAGCTTTGGACCATTAACAGTTCGGAAATAATGTTGTGCTTCTTCAAGGCATTTCTGAAGCTCTCTTTTAACTTCTTCTTTCATGACACGTGCAAGTTCGACTGGGTCACCCTGCCAACATCTGAGAGCGTTAACATTGAGAATTAGATGCATCACCACCATAAAGGCAAAAGCAAAAGCTATTTACCCTCTCTTCAACCTCTCTAATAACATCTGTCTCTGAGCTAATGATGAATTGCTTCATGTCATTATCTATCAGCTTGCACGCTACAGGCAAATGATATCAATATTAAGGCATGCAATGTTAGAGATACGAAAAATAAACAGCCCCAGAAGAGTTCAGGCACCGTAGGCTATGTTGATTGCCGTTTCCAGCTTATCCCCTGTGAGTACCCAAATTTTAATCCCAGCTCTGGAAAGAGTCTCTATACAATGGGGCACACCTTCCTGTAGCTTGTCTTCTATAGCAGTGCAACCGATCATTATCAAATCCTTTTCAATAAGTTCTGCCACCTACACAAAAAGGGAAACTCATGTAATAGGTTAAGAATTTGTCTGCTGCCAGTATAATACATGAGCATAAACTACAGCCAGAAAAATTAATAGGGCTAACCTCATCTAACTTCTTCTCACGGTCCCGAAGTGAGGACTTGGCCTGTATGAACTTCTCATTCCAGCCTTCATACACATCAGGACTTAAATCTCTATATGCTAAGCAAAGGGTACGAAGTCCAGCAGCTCCAAATTGTTCCAAGTGCTCCCTTGTTACCTTTTTCAAGTCATCATTTCCGCGAGCCAATCTCTCATAGATCACAGTGTCGGCTCCCTGCCATAATGTTTCTGGAGAAGTCAAGAGTGCATTTCCTATTACATTTTGTGACTCAAAATAAAAGTCAAAACCTGAACGTTCAGTACCTTACAGTACAAAACAAGCCTGCCATCTGGATAACGACACACAACAGACTGACGTTTCCTTGTACTGCCCACTCAAAATAACAACAATTATCAGCTTATAAGTATGTGGAAAGACCATAATATCAATTGACAAGAAGTTTCCTCACCTATTAAATTCCAAAACATTAAGAATCTCATAAGCAACATCATCAATTTTACCCATCTTCTCGACATGAGATTCTCTGACATAGATCATTGTTGGAGTCCGCCTGCAAAATCAAATACATTAAGTGAAAACTGACCAATTTAAAAGATGCTGTGACTAATAATAATGATACTAGCACTTCAGACTATGAAGTTGGAGAGATAAATAAAATATTTGTTCTGGTCCCAAAAGATATTTAAAGCATTCAAATAAATAATTGATTTATAGCTTTAAAGTGAGTATAAGGCCAGATATGTTGAATTATTTTGTATCAATAAGCTTCAAGAAATCTAGAAATACTAACCTGAAGAAAAAGAAGCCGAAATTCTTTGCAGCAATAACTAGCGCAGCTTCATCAGGTGATGCAGCTTGATATGTTACTTTCTCAGGAGTACCATCACCTTCAGGTAATACAGTGTGACATATAGCGAGACATCTGAAGAATTCCTGCAGATACATTACACATGAGAATCAAAACGATTTGTTGATGGAGCATATCGGCCTTCTTGAACATGTTCCTTAACTGAAGTATACTCAAGTAAGGAGCAGTAAGTTGCATAATGAGCCACAAAGAATAAGCAATGAATGAAAAGGATGCTGTAATTATCACCTTGCAAGAATCAGGATTAGGTTCATTTCTCCATGCTCCACGCATAAGTCTAGAATCATCAAAGTTGAAACCCTTTTCATGGACAGCACTTGCTGATTTGCTCATCTGCAAGTCGAAATGACAAGATTAAAATCGTTTCAATAATGCAGCGATTTCACTTGCATAAAATTATGACATACATCCACTTTCACGCCATTCCGCTGAATCCCATCCATCTCGATTTCAGTCATCCCAGTTCCATATACTTCCCCTCCAATTGAACATTTGAAGAACTCCATCATATTTCTGGTTAGAGTACCGGTTTTGTCAGAAAAAATGTACTCCACCTGTCAAGCAGAAGTTTACCCAAGCTCATAATCGAAAAGCTAAAAGAAATTATGACCAGAAATATTTTTCCTATAGATAAGCTGATTGCTGGTATTATTTATCTCCATTGCAGATAGTAGGTGTTCGCTGAAGGAGTGATTTTACTTTTACCTGTCCCAGTTCCTCATTCAGATTAGATGTCCTGGCTAGCGCAGGAGTGTCCGTCTCAGGATGGTACATGTTCAAGTCCTTGTTAATAAATTGAGTGGTCTGGAAAACCTTGATCATCTGACAAGATAACTAGAGCATTAGGACTTGCAGAAATTATAAACAAACATCACAGTGAAAATGAGTATTCTGTAGTACTAACTAAGAGAAGGAGAAAGCCTAACCTCAATGGACACATACAGTGATATTGGAATTATGGTAGAGAACAGAGTAATGAGTGTTAGAATTGTGGCAGAAAACACCTGCAAACCAAGAAATATATGACCACAAGACACATCGATGGATAGCATAATGCATCTGGCTTTATTAAAAATTATGAGTACCACTATTCTTCTGTCAGGGTTGAATTGAGCTTCCACTCCTCTCGTGAGTCCCAAGTAGTAGTACTTTTTATTGATGAAAACAGCACTTACATACACAAAATTCCTCTAATCAGACTATTAACTAGAAGAAGAAAGCAGGAGAACAACACAAATTAAATGCCTACAGCAACAATGCAACAGCCTGCAAGCAAAAATAACAACGAGAGTCACACCTGCCAATTGCTCCAATGAGACACATCATGAATAGAGTGCCCAGTAGAGTGAGAATAAGTTTGTCGAGTTTTCTCTCCAAGGTACTTCTCTTAGAAGGAACATTCATGGCATTCATCATAACCTGCGTGCGTATGACAATGTAACCCATAAATCATGTGCCTAAGGGATAGAAATAACACCATAGCATCTAAGAAGGGAAAGCTGTTTTGATGGTAGAAGAAGAGAAAGCCTTGAATCCAGTCACTGAAACAAAAGTGAAAATGATGAAGTCGCCATACAGATGAAGCATACCTTTGTCTCATGACCAGTAAAAACAACAGAACCAACAATGTATTCCGTGTTCCTAAGGCGGCATCCCTGGAGATGGGTAACACTCTCTTTAAGAGAAGTTGGACAAATAAGCACATGAACACATGCATGAGATTCTATTTAAGGATTATAAGGCTTCAGTTCTCACAATTGACTAGACACTTTTGTAGCATTAAGAAGGCGGAAGTGAGACATTATCCAAAACCATTATTACATGAGCAGGCAACACATACCCAGCTAATAAAGATCTGCCTATGAACAAGTCTGTGACGCTCAGAAGACAAGCATAGCTGATGTATAATAATCACCGATCCACCAAATACCATATATGGACATCCACAAATTCAATGCATGATGCAAGCAACGAGGGAAGAGTTTTACTCTTAATAAAATTTGGTTGGGAGTGATGGGCAGGGTTTGCTTTTGAAACAAAAGATTTCCAGTGAAAGTGTACAAGGAATTATTGGGTTGCTCACACTGCACTTCACCTACAGATGATCCAATGATGAGAGAAAATGAGGTTATTAGATACAGGAGGTAAAACGAATCAATCGTACAAGCACCAAAATCACAAAAACAAGTGCCCTCGAAGGATAGACCAAATTACATTTTAAGGTCTAGAAACACCACTTTGAAGAGTAACATTGTTTACAGATATGTCAATCCTCTCCTATCATCACTACTAGGGGAACACACAATAGGAGATGCTACGCAAATGCAATTTTATTTTCTTTTATCTTTTGCTATTATTATAAATATTTTCACGATCAAACAAAGTATGGATCTTTTCTTCCCCTTATAAGCCCCAATGAAAAAACCTTAACCAACACTATATGCCCTCCTTCATCCAAACCATCCTTTAGAACATTTGGAAATTCAAGAATGAGGTTTTTTGGGAAAGAAGAGCTGCATTCACCAAGAAATGTCGTACGAAGTACATGAAAGAGAATTGCCAAAAGGAAGAAAGGTATATCACCTTCGAATTCAGAGGCCTTTTCAGCCGTTACATAATCCCATGTCCTCTCCAAAGCCTTCCTGATCTTCAAATTGGTTTCACCATCCAAGTTTGCAGTCTAAAGTAGCAAGCTCTTTTCATTAATGATGAAGTCCAACTTTTAGGATTTCCCAAAAGCATCACGAAATACCTCAATATAACAAACTCCATCAGGATTCGTGCTGGCAAGAAATAGCAGATCTGCAGGAAAAGCACCATCCTTATTAACCTGCAGCAACGAATACAATTAAGACTGCAGTCAGACAAAAACTAAAAGCCAGGAGAACAACCACTAGTTCAGAGCACTTGATATAACATCAAAAACAACTTGCAGACCACCAGGATAGACAAGGGCAGAGGCTGCATATTGCAACCAACAGTAAACTGTATATGGTAGAATATAGAAGTCTGAAGAGAAAGTGCAGGCACATTCCTTTCAAGAATCCAATTTAACTGATGAACTGTAAGTTGACTTTTAATACATGAGCTTACCAGAAATAATGACAACAACAGCAAACGTATTCACATGAAAACTAATGTAAATGAAATATTAAACTCACTTTAACAATATCTCCTACTTGCAATCTTTTCCAAGGGAGAAGTTCCCACCGCTGACCTTGCAGTACATCCACAGGGGTATTATTTATCGCCATATCGTTCTGGAAACGTTTCTGCCGAGCAATTGTATTGTCAGAAAGTAGATAGTTGATAACAAGTAATGCATATGGCTATACCAATGCAACATCTGAGAAAAATAACTGGAGACAACTTAAACCAGACAGAGCTTATAAATAGTGGCGAAGCTTACCCAGTCTTCGTATGCCTCTTTACAAAGGGAAACAAGAAGAACCAAACTTAGGGGGACCATGTTGGTTATCGGGCTCACAGGACTGCAAGCTCGGAACAATTAATTAGAAGAGGAGGACAGGACTTACAGTACTATGCACCACTTCAAGAAAAGCAAAACCCAGTCGCATAAACAAATTGCTTCAATATGTAAAATGCATGATAATTTCGAGCCATTCATTAGATTGCTAACAAAAATATCCGTTACGTAGAATTTCCAAATGATGTGATACACCGTCTGCTACTTTGATCAATAAGATACAACTTCTTTCTGAAATTTTATGCTCTGGATAAATTTCAGAAAGAAGTTGTATCTTATTGATCAAAGTAGAGGATGGTGTATCACATCATTTCTCCTCGAACATAGTTGGAGTCAGATAATAAGATTTGCAGTAGTACCTGAAAGGTGTAGCTGACAGGATCGATATCATGAGAAAATACAAATTCGCAACCCGCCTGAACTGTCAGTCGATTGATTTAAATTATATCATTAGTTTAGACAAAAAGAACAGAGTGGGCAGTTGAAAGGGGATTACTATAAGCCGAAGAACGCTAAGAAGATATCAACAATTATAGTTTACCTGCTCAAATAATCCCTTAGGTAGAAAGGTGAAGAAGTTGTATTTGGTCGTCGATATAGAGTTCCCCTGCAAAATACGAAACTAACATTATTTGAATCTTATACTATACATTATTTGAAGCATACATTTAATAAACCAACAGTGATTATGCTCAAATTTAACCAAATATCCCAAAACTATCTGAGCATGCAGAATAAATACGAACATTTTTTATGAACTAAATGATGCAAAACAACCAGCAAATTTAACTTTATTTGAACTGTACAGCCCTTATGATTTTTGTGGCATGCTATAGCACATAATTGACTAAATTCAAAAGAATCCCTGGAATATGGCACTTGCCCATGAAAGAACCCCTAAGGTACAGGATAAAAGCTTACTGCTATTCTGAACAAGTCACGTGACAGCTTTCCGGAGGCAAAAATCTATCCTTCATTTTCAACTGCATCCACTCTCGCTCACTCGCACACTGTTCTCCACATATTTCTGATGAATAGCTTGTCTCTCAGAATCAATCAAGAATACCTCACCAGCACAACCAAAGGTAATTAAATTTCCCCAAAGGAAATCACTGCCTGTTTTGACCAACCGTTCCCAATCTAACCAATATAACCAGCAGTTACCCAGGGAGGGCATCTGGTACCGTCCTTCAAACCTCTTACCACCGGGAAGAAAACATCTTGGGAGAGATTTAAGCCACAACTAGAATCCCGCCTCTTAAAGAAAAAACACTATTCTAGACGTAGCACGGGATTACTAACCTAATCCCCAAATTTACCAACTCAAACGGAGGGACATTTAACTCGCAAGACTAAACCCAATTACCCAGGAGCGCCCATATTCCCCGGGGTACCGCAGATCAATATTCAAACATTACTACACAGAACTCCCAAAAATAAAAGACACCATCTTGCAGAGGAGTCAACTGCCATGGGGGGGAGGGGGGGGGGAAGGGACTTCCAAAAACTCAATCGGAAACCCAAGCTAGAACCATCAATATCCCAACCTTGAAACCGACAGGGAGGTTGGAATCGCGATCGTTGCAGTGGATGGTGCGGTAAGTGGGGGCCTGGGGCTGGACGTGGCCGAGGCGGACGGTGCGGGAGGAAGGGGGGCGGTCGTCACTGCTGATTCCGGAACGAGACCGGCCCCCGAGCCTCGTCTTGGAAGACGTCGAAGAGGAGGACGAATCCACCCTCTGCCATCCGCTCATCTTCTTTATCCTCCTCCTACTTGGACCCCACCCTGCCCTGCCCTAACCCCTCGCTCCGTCCGATCTCAACGAAGAGGATGACGAGATCGACCAACAGAAAAAACCGAGAAAGGGTCGAAGAAGAAGAAAGTGATGGGAAGGTGGGGGTGATGGTGGGGTGGGGGGAGAAACAGAGGAAGGAACGGTTAACGATGATGTCTCCTCAATCTTGTCTTTCCTTCTTCTTCTCCTTCTTCTTCTTCTTCTGTTTTCCTTTTTCTTTTGTTTATCTTAATTTTAGTTTTTACCTGGACCTCCCTGAAAATGACGTCCCTTTTCTTTTACTATTACAGAGCCATTGTTTGCTTTCTCCACTCTCCACCCTTTTACCAACCAAATAAGAGAAAAGATTTTTATTATGTATGAATCACTTATGGGGAAAAATTTCGGTTTAACTTTCCTAACTAAAAAACATTTCCAAATCTTTAATATATTTTAGATTACATTATTATTATTATTATTATTATTATTATTTTCATCCTGAAACTTGGACGCACTTGCTCTCTGCCATTCTGTACGCGTCTTATGCGTTAATATCAGGTCATATTTGGAATGATCATGAGCTGTTCGTCTCTTCTTCTGGCTGGCCATGTACTGACTGACAGCATAACAATTTTGGGAAAGACACGGGATTTTGGTACACACCCAGATAAGGGAAAAACTAAAATCAAAAGGATCATCCCATGACACATGGTGACGTCATCGCGTCATGTCACATTCCACCTCCCGCTTCAGCCTCATCACCACCGCCATCAGCTCCTGACTCCAAAGATTAAGACAGTCCTAAATAAGATCACACGACTTCCGTTCACCGGGAGTAAACTCCGATCTCCACAAACCACTTGTACATCTCTTCATCTGGGACAGGAATGTCCAAGGTCATCAGCCCATTGTTGGGATCGTACTCGAACCCCGTCTCCTCGCCATCCAATGTGCAGTTGACTGGTTGGCGGGAGCAGTATGCTCCGAACCTCCCGCATCCCCTCACCTTGAGGGCAACTGTTGCAGTGGTTGGTTCCTTGGTCTCGCTGACTGTGGTGTCGGGTGCGGTCAGGACCTGGAAAGACTCCACCGCGCCGCCAGCATTGAACATGTCGAGCAGGCCGATAGGGGCAAAAGAGATCCCTGGCATGATTTCCTGCAACGAAAAAGAATGACAGCATTTTGTTTTAGGGCGTGGTTTCTTTCAAAGAGAGACGAGAGGGAGACGGCAGGAGAGAGATCGTGTACCTTAAGAGGGCAGAAGTGGAAGACTTCGTACTGCAGAACTTTGAGGGTCACCGGGACAGAAGCGCCACTTGGTAACCGAACCACCTCCCCTGGAATCGCAAGAACAGGGGATATTTTACGAGAGGTTTTTCCAATAGCAAATCTTAAAATATCAATTCTAACAACACCCATGAATGCCATAATGAAAAGCTAGAAGCACAGAGTACCTGATCTATGACCATAAACAATAGCTTCACCATTCCAGTCCGCACCAGCAACCTGAGAGATGCAGTCGACATCATTAATGGTAACAGAACCGGTGAGTGTTCCAGGCGAGGCGTCATGGATGCGAGTCTTCTTGGCAATCTTGCACCAACCAGCGCCTTGGCAATTGAATACGCCAACAACACCAGAGCACTTGTTCAAGTTCCATATCTTGAGTAGACTGCAAAACATTTGCACCCATTAGAAACGGTGATGAGATTAGAGAACTAAGCCGTTCCATGATATCGGAGAACAAGAACAGCTTCAAACCTTGTTCCGTCTCTCGCTGGGTCGGCAAACAAACAGTCACGGGTAGGCCTTCCTGGCAGCTGGGCGCGAAGAATTGATCCATCGGGTAGGACAAGCTTTCTCAAAAGTTCAAAGTTGTGATTTCCAGGCTTGTCACTGATGAAAGAGATTTGACGTTAAGAAAAACAAAACATTGTTATTACAGTCACAATGACTTAACAAAGTTAGAGAAGACAAGTATCCCGGTTGCTGCATGTACCTCACATATATGGCACAGCCTCCAACAGCACGAGCAGCACCATGATACTCCGCTGCTGGATGAAGACTCTGAAGAACAAAAAGAATGCATCAAAAGTCAGTATAAATGGTCTGAATTGTCAATCAGTCAGGATCAACTGCAGTTAGATGCCACGGCTCAGTGAGATTCTGTACTTACATGAAACATATCCCAATCAGGCTGCATGAACTCCCCTAGGAATAAGGTGTTGTACGCCACCGCAGATATGTGTATGGTATGAGAAGCAGGGTCCCTGGGGTAGAAATCATCAGAAGCTCTCACAACGGCCGTCTGCTTGGCACTGTATATCCCATCAGTATTATGGCACATGCAAGCAATACAGCCATTATCCGGGAAGTTTCGAGCAATTGAAGCTTCAAGGGCCTGGTGATAGCTGCGTGTGAGTGACACCCGGCCACCATGGCCAGCACCTAATGTCTCGATGATGTTTTGCACATCGACCTTTACTCCGTCAACTCCACAGGAAGCTAGGTAAGCATGAAGCTCGTTGTAGAAGTTGAATACTTTCTTCGGATGGACCAACCCCAAGCCATGGACAGATAAGCTGTCCATGACTATGTCTGGTTGGTTGCCAAGTACTCCAGGGGACTGAACAGGGTAGGCAAGGGCAGTTTCATAGTGTTCCATGCCAGCCACAGCAGGCTTTACTCCACCCCAATAACCCGCAAGGGCATGCCATACATAAACAAACCTGTTCCCAGAACATCAACAAGCAGAGAAAACGAGGATCGATGGAGTTATTAAAATAGGCAACGCCAGACATTTAGAAAACAAGGAAAATGAGTTAGTTCAGTCACACACTTGACACCATGTCGTTGCTTTGCATCGTCCACAACTTGTTTTAACCCCGAGACCTGTTCGTTACTCTGCTGGTTCTTCTTGAATTTTGAGTTTTCCTTGATACCGGTCAGCCTACTCGCAAACCTACGGGAGATAGTGAGAAAGAACAGTATAAAGAATTGATAGCGAATCAGCTTCTGGGAAAAAGATGAAAAGCAACAGTAAGTCGATACGAAGAGGGAAGGTATCTTACTGCGCCCCTTCTTGCACAAGGCTACTACTCTCCTCCTTGGATTTACTTTCTATCTGTTGCCAGCCATCATCTATGATCAGGAATTTTGGAGGAGTCCCACCGTCGCGAAGACTGCAGAAGGGAACATGAGAAACAATCATTTTAGCCTGACACGCAATGCTTTTCAAAGGACAACTTGCAAAATTCTGAAAGTAAGTTTGATCTGCAATGTCGTCTCTACACACCTCCTGAGACCTTCCTCAACTCCTTCTGCCGTGACATCAGTGTAAAATGCATCCCAGGTGCACCAACCAAACCAATCAAGAAAAGAAGGCAACTGCAGCAACATACACTTATCGTCAGGATATAATTTGAACATGCTATTGAAATTTCAAGATGCATTAGCAGAGCCCTGACCTTTTTCTTCTCTCGGTGAAGAAAAGTTTGCATATGCTTTTCCACAATCCTGTTACAGGGGAAAAAAAATGTTGCTGAATCATACTGAACCTCCAATCAATGGGAAATGAGATGAAAATGCGTATAATTATAGACAAGGACTCACTTAACAGCATGGTTCGTGACTTCGAAAGGATTTGTCCCAGCATGCATGTAGACAAGGTGGAGGCCTTGGTTGGTCTCAACAGAACTATCTCCTGCAAAACCAATCATAGGACAAAAAGAAACACGTCGTTTCTGTTCTTTCCGCACTTGATCCTTCTACTTTTCTACCCATACACTTTGGATGTCAAGAAATAGATAAGGAGGCATCATCAGATGGCATAAGTCCTCCTTAAAGGCTATATAAGCCACATTAGTTTCGCCCCATGCAGATAATATGACGGCACGGAGCAGTCCTCATCATCAGCGAGAGCTCCATCCTTGGTTCATTTCATCGGGCGTGTCGTTGGCCGGTCGGATAAACAGATGCAATGGCCCCAGTAAACCAAGAATGGGCCAGTTCTTGCAGTACATCATAATATTTTGCATGACCATGATGTACTCACCGCTCTCTAGGCAGATCTCTAGCTCATTCTTATCATTCCCTTGTAGAACCGCGCGGAATTGGCCTTCCAGAAGAGGCAGGAAGACTGCGTAGATGGTGGATGCGTCATTTGACTCTCCACATTCTGCGGTGTCGTTGATCTCCACGAGCAAGAATTGGGTTTCAAGAGGTATGTCTCTGCCGCAAGTACCCATTCTCTGGGTCATCCACCAGAGTTTAAATCGGAACAAGCACATGAACCGAATGCCCCTGTATGAGCATGAAGCTCAGTGAAAAAGCATCATGTGCTCCATCAAGGCAAGCTCAGAACACCACTCACAAGTCACTACTGACTCGAACTCAAACTCATGCCGCCTAAATAAAGTAGATGCAGCAAGATATTAAACAAAAAAAAAGAGAACCATGGACAACAGACAACAACCGGTGGACTACGCCTTGAAAAAATGTGGGACAAGTACTCACTCTAATGCACCAACAGGGAAAACATGGAGGCTCTTGCTGTTAGAGGCTGTGGCACCGATAAAAGCACCCGAGACGAGCCCGTTCCCAGAAGCGGGAGTCAATACAATGTTCTCTGGCACTCCTTTTAAGAGGGTTTTCCCATGAACGACAAGGTCGCCATCATTGATGGAAATCTTCGGCTTGATCGTCATCTTCGAGCAGTACCTAACAACTGTCCGCTTCAATGATCCTAGATCTAGAAATAACGCCAGACAGGAGACGGATATCAGCACTTTAACCGGTACAAGAAATTCAATGGTCCATGCCACAAATTTCGGCCATAATAAAATGCAAAGAAAACAAGAGACGGGCACTAGTAAGAATCATTAGCAGCATATACGGAACACCCTCTAACATACAAAACACAAGCACTAAATACACGCCTTTGTTTCTCTTTAAGAGTTTTAGCTTAGCGTCAGGTAAGAGGACAAATCCCTCCTTTCCCTCCTTTGTAGGAATCAGTCAAACCTTTTTTTTAAACTGGGTACCCCCGCAATCTGAATTAAAGTAATCACAATCAAAACCAGGCTTACGTTTCCCGAAACCCAGAAGCCAGGTAAACCACAGCTCAGATGAAAACGGAACATCGAGCTAGGAGGAAAAGAAAAAAAAAACCGAAATCTTCGTCTAAGCGACCCAATTACGGTTCGATTCATCCCCAAAAAAATGCAGAAACGCTCTCTCTTACAGTTTCTTCGTAAAAAGATCGGAAAAAGGAAAACATAAAAAGAGAAAAATCGTCGCATCGCAACCTGATGGTCCCCTGCTATTTCGACTTTTGGCACAAAAACAAAAAGAAAAAGAAAAAGAAAAAAAAGAAGCAGGAGCTGCAGCTAAATCCTTTTCGGCACATGGCGAGTTCAAAAACCGGAACAGCTTCCGATTCACGTGCAAAAAGAGAGACAAACACCAGACAGAGAGGTCGAGTGGCGGTTAAAAAGGGACGGGTTGTACGTTCGCAACCTCTCGTTCCGCCGCCGCTAAACCGTGAACAACGACCGGAGCACAAATTCCTCCGACAACGGAGCAAGGAACCCTCGGATTTCCCGGCATTCGGACACGAGATCGACGGACACCCGACGGGAAGTGGAATCGGGACGGTATTCGGGAAGCAGACGCACGGGGAAGATCGCGAAATACTTACGGAGAGTAGAGACAGAAGAGTCTAGAAGCGTGGAGAAGAGCTCTCGCTGTTTCTTCCTTCTCACGTCGACACCGTCGAGCTGATGATCTGAGGTGTAAGGAGGAAACGGAAAGACTAGCGGGATTTTATAGGGCGAGGTTGGGTGAATGATTGATTCACCTCTCCCGTTAGGATTGAGCCACGTGTCCTCCTGTCCTCGGATCATCTACAGATACACGTCCAGTGACCGAACTGAGGGCATGTTTGGTTCCCGGAAATTTAGCAGCTATCAGTTTTCTGAAAATTGAGTTGCCGCGATAAATAGTAATGATATAGTTATTATAATCATTAAATACGTTTTCATTTAATACGTTCCAAGAAAAAGAATATACACGTGAACGTGTGAAATGAGTCCAATCAAACACCTAGAAAATAGTCGTTACAAAAAATAAGATAATTTGTTGTCCGACTAAATTGTAATATTTATTACAGGGCATCCTTTGCAATAGGTCGGCGGAACGCCTTCTTTTTAAGACAATAAAAAAAGTTATCATCTCCTCGGTTCGATGTATTGGAAAATATCAGCTCGCAACCATTCCCGGTTCCAGTAAGAAGAGTCCAGAGCCGGAAATCCAGACAACGCCAGTAGCTGCATCTCTCTCACATGCGTCTGCGTCTAAGTCCGAGAGATGCCGTCGAAAAATCTCGAGACGCGGGCTGCTTCGGCGCTGTCGGCATTTTTAGTTTCTAGTTACCTCGGGAATGGGAATAGGCGCTGCCATCGTCGTCTTCCCCCGGGCGTGTCGGATTCAGAGGATCATCCGAACAGGATGAACGTGCGGCCAACAGAGAAAAACTAAACTGATCCCGGGAACCTCACTCTTCTTCGAGTTTGGGGTCGGGAAGAGGGACAACGGTATGCGCCACCTCGGTTTTCAATCATTGATCCCCAAACTCATTTAATTTGCAAAAACAAACACGGCAACCTCCGATTACTTACCAATGTCGTGTGTCGTGTACTAAATTAAAATCATGGTACGTGTCCCCCCCCCCCCCAATTAAAAATTCGATTACGTAACACTGGACGAGATCACGTTCACGCTGACCCTCGTGATGTATACGAGTGCATAATGATCGAGGTGTGTTGTGTCCATCGCCTTGTCCTCCTCTCCCTATCCAACCATTCATTATCGTTGTTGCCAGCATTTTTTTTTGGGGGGGGGGGGGGACTGATACTAATCACTAGATGCATGACGTGGCGTGGGACACGTGTCGGTGTCGGGATGGGCATCATGTCGGGACGAGTAAAGAAGACACTAAAAAATCACGGGGCAAGGTCGTGTTTGGTTTTTCTTCTCTTTCCAGTAGGAATAAAACAAAAAGTTTTCAATTTTTTCATTTTTAGTTTTTAAAAATTGAAAATGTGTTTAGTGAGGTTTGAGGACGTGGGTGAGTGGCTCCTGGACTGAGGGGGGACCTAGGGCATGGGGAAAGAGCGGTTGGGCTGAGGGGCTCTAAGGGCGTGGGAGAAGGAAAGACGAGCCTGAGGGTGCTCGAAGGGCACGGCACGGGGGCTGCCCACTCCATGTTGCGATCTCAAACTGAAGTTGCGACAGCCTTTAGGAGCAGGGGGCGTGAGGGGTGGCGGCTGGATTGCGATGGTGCGGAGAAACAATCACGTTTTCACAAAACAAACGAGCTCTAAGCATCTGGTAAAACTAAAAACAATCACGCAAGGCCATGGTGTTCGACGTGGAGACACGTATGACATTTCCCCCAAAAAGAATTTAAAATTGGAAAAAGAAGAATCGAAACCTCCAAAAGTAAAACAGGAAACGAGGGACGGAACATGGGGCCGGGGGATTTTGAATAAGGACGTCATGGGAGGCGGTCGTATCCAAGGGTCGAACACGAACAATTTCATAAGCAAGATCGTTGAATAATAATAAAACAAAAAAAAAAAGAAGAAGAGGTTTGGTTTGGTAGATATTTTAAGTACGAGCTTTGATTTGGAATTGGAGATATGCAATTTATGTGGGTGGATGGATGTGATCACGACGACGACATTAAAGTGGTGAGATGGTTCATGATTTTCTTCTCAAGGTTCGTGTCTTCCTTTTTATATACGTTTCTACAGTCTTTCCTTGTCATGACATTAATCAAACGTAACTTCAATCTGGTCAACTACTACGTTCAATTCAAAGATACTACTAATTATGCCTGTGGCAGTCCGTTCATTCTTGCCAGGGGAATTTTAAGTATTTATTCGATTTTGGATTACATCAATTATTTGCAAATCGGGAGCAGAGGTTTACGTGGGGCTCGGAATTAATTTGAATAACCAAAAAAAAAAAAAAAAAAACAGAGAACATTTGGGTCCAGATGGAGATGGGGAGCTTTCGGCCATAAGGGTTTTTTTTTTTTCGATTTTATGGCCCATTGCGCCTTGGGCAAGCAATGGTGCCCGACCCAGGCGAGCGCGCTTTTTAACAACGCTTAAGAAATTCGATTCCAGTAATATTTTGTTTGGTTGGCAAAATATTTTAACTTATTATTATACGCAGTAGATTTAAGTACCGGGTCCGTACGAGTTCTGGTCGTTGGTGGCAAATGGTTTTCACATCGTAAGCTTGAAAAAAAAAGTCATATTTTAATCTTATTGAAAAAAATAATGTTTTTATCTTATTTGAAAAAAAAATTCTCTTCTAGATTATTTGAAATACTTCTACCGAAATTAAAATTTCGATAGATGATTCTAATTATAATCCAATTGCAATTCTAATGTTGCTATTTTTAGAGAATTTGTTTGAAATAATTTTGGGATATAAAGAATTTTTTAGCTAAGTTTATGATTTTAGAAATTTATTAGGAGGTATTTAACAGCCAAACAAAGTGGCAAAATATCAAGGATGTTGTGGAAATACGCTTAATTTTAAAAAATGGTGAAATATCAATTATAATATCACATTTAAAACAACTTTCTGTTTTGTGATTAACATAGTTTATTATATAATTTTGTGGCCAATTTTTATTTTTATTTTTATTTTAATTTTGACCAATCTTAAATACAATTTTCATTTATCGACTAAAAAAGAAAAGCAAAATATACATTTATAGCCCTAAGTATGGTCGAACTTTCTTTTGTATCTATATTTTTCTTTGCTATATAAAAACGTCCACAACTTTATATTGTACCTTTTTTCTAGCCAATTCGTGACGGCGTTAACCTGGAGTCTGACGTGACTTTGACAGCGTCCTATGTGGGTGTTGAGGTGGAAATGCTACGTGGAAGAAAAAGAACCATGTCGGACAAATTTGCGGCATGCCACAACACCAACGAGTGGGTGGCTGGGTCTCCGACGTGGCAATTTGTTCATATTTTTTTTAATTGTCAATTTTAAAAAAGAAAAACGAAGGTCGGGGCCAACATTTTTTTTCCCAAATCGATATCCTAAAATCGTAGCCCTAATTGTTTCTTCCTCAAATCTCAGTCAGAACGATTAGGGTTTAGTGATTTTCACAAAATCATTGAACTCCACGACATAGAGCGACGACCATCAAGAGTACAGGATATATGACGAAAGTTTCAAGCGTCCCATCTGTCAATCCCTTGAATCATCTTCGACGGTCATCTATGAGTTGAAGGTAAGGCATAGGACCTTGTTCGCTGCTTGTTTTCGGCATTGGTTGTGTAGGTGAGTAGTCCATTGATTGATGTTGTTGTACATTGGTTATTGTTCTTTTTTCCCTCATCGCATAGATGCCTCGGGTTAACATCCATTTGCATATCGGGGGCACAATGTCGTTCGCTAGATTGTGTTCATACAATGGTGGAAGTGTGATTAAGTTTGGAGCCGTAGATATAGACCTTCTAGGGTTCTTTACTTTAGTTGTTTTGGCCAAAGACTCCAGGTTGTCTAAGGTACATATGATGTGGTTTGGGTTTCCCGGTCAGACTTTGTCTAGAGTGAGGGAAATTATTGGAGATGTTGAGGTAATGAAAATGGTTGAAGAATGTGATATGGCGGGAGAGTTGATGTTTACTGTGAATGAGAGGAAATGAGTGGTAGTGATGAGTTAGATGAGGATGCTGGAGATAATGATGAGCAGGAGGAGATGAAACAGGATGAGAACCAAGAAGAAATCCAAGATAATGATGAACAAGAGCAGATGCAACTGGAGGAGGAATAAGAAGAGATCCAAGAGGATGAGAAACAAGAGGACATGCAAGAGGATGAGATACAAGAACAAATGGTCAGGGATGAGGTTCATGAGACTGTAGATGAAGATCCAGATGTAAAGATGACAGGATAAGAAGAGGGCGTAGATGATATAGGTGTTGATGTGGAATCTGAGTATGAAAGATCCGAAGTTGAAAGTATGGATGATGATGGGGTTTCGACCATAGGGGAAAAACGGAAGAACTTGCAGGAATTTGACTGAATACAACCCCAACTGTGATCATAAATCAATGGAGTGGAAGATAGGAATGTGTTTTGAAACCCCAAAGCAGATGCACGAAGTTGTCCAATTCTATGCCATTGCAAATGTGTATAATGTGTTATAGAAAAGGAGTACGGAAGAGAGGCAGGAAGCCGTCCGTATGAAGGGGTGTCCTTGGAGGGTACGGGATTCTTGGATGAAGAAGGAGAACACCTTTGTTGTTAGGTTTGTATCCAATGAGCATAAGTGTAGTCTAGTTTGAGTAACCGGCAAGATACGACTACTTGATTAGCAAAACAAATCATGGAAGGTGTTATTCTGTAAGGCCTATTTCAACACTTCAAGTAAATGTGGCACGGTCACAAATAATATGTGCGATACATTTAATTCGTACATAGTTGCCGCAACATGTTAGAGAGAATTATACGATTGTTAGTTGTGCATCAATGTGAGAAGAAGAGGATGGGGGATCGCTGCCATGATCGTTTGTGTCCCAACGTTAGGAAGGAAGTGGAGTTGACCAAAGAGAATGTCGAAGGTATGTTGTCAAACATTCTTTATCTCAGAGATTTGAGGTGTCGCTGGCTTTCAATGAAAATGATAGATATTTGGTGGATTTCAATAGCCATTCTTGTAGTTGCCGTTTTTGGGATTTGCATGCTATCCCCTGCACACATGCCATAGCTTGTATAAATTATATGAAGAGGGATGTCGAAGATTATGTAGATGACTGTTTCAAGATCCAACAATTCAAATTGGCTTATGGCCATGTTTTGGAGCCCATGGAGGGTGTCAAGTTTTGGCCTAGGGATGACTCAGAACCAATCAGACCACCGCCTTATAAGAAGCTTCCCGGGAGGGCAAAAAAACACAACAAGAGAGTGAGTAAAGAAGAGGATCCAAAGGCATCGTCGTAGACCACAGGACCAGTGAAGATGTCGAAGAAAGGTACCAGAATGAAGCGTTCCATTTGTGGAGTTTTTGGACACAACAAGAGAACTTGCAAAGGGGAAGGATCGTCTCAGCAACCCCCATCTTCTCAACCAGAATCCAGTTCTGGGACTCAACAAGGTATATACTCAACAAAATCTGTGGAATTGAAGGTATATAATATAATGGTATACATTGTCATTTATGTTGTTGTTTGTCTCATTTCAGACAGAGTAATGCGGTTGACATGTAGAATCTGTGGAATTCAAGGCCATAATAGGAGGACATGTAAGAGTGGGAACATCCCAGCACCAGAGGATCCAGCTACCAGCCAACTGTTGAATCTGTCTCCAAGAACGAGGCAAGCTATTCGGATGAGCTGGAGAGCGATGAATAGAATGCAGGGAAGGGATGAGCAGGGGATGGATGATTATAAGGCTGTGTAGGGACCATTAGCATGACTAAACTCATCTTCTGGTTTGATTGTATGATGGTTAATATCTGTTGGTTTTTGGTACAATGGTGAACATCTGTAGATTTTTGGTATGATGTGAATTGTTTTGTTGTTTTTGTTTATGCCACCTGTGTAAATTTGGAATCTGTAATATAGTATGATGGCAGAAATCAGTTGTTTTTGTTTATACCCCCTGTTGTTTTTGTTTATGCCATTTGTCCTGTTGTTTTTGTATTTGGTATGATGGCAGAAAAGTGGAATCTGTGTAATTTGTGGTCGTAAGTACAGATCCAAAAAAGTACATAAATATGAGTACAAATCTGGAATCTGGAATCGAACATTTCTTTCTGCAAATTTGAGTACAAATATGACTGAACCAAAAAAGTATAGAAATAACCTACTGCTGAAGACATAAACCTAACTAAACAAAAAATAACCGAAATTGAAGGCCATAAACATCACCACTAACAATCGCAAAACTTGTATTTCGAGCTTTAATTTCTGAACTGCCAATTTCTTATATTCATCAACTTTTTCCAACTTTTCAATCTTCCCTTCCATCTTACAAATATGCTCCTCATTAGCTTGACATTTCTTTTGGAGAAAATCAATCTTTTCCTTCATAAGATTCTTCGAATCCAAAAGTTGAACCATCACTTCCTTTTGTCGATTTGGAAAATCCTCATCAATCCATTCAAAGAAACCAAAATCATCATCCTGATATTAATTACAAACAAGATCAACAATGACCACAGAAAATAAGCTACGAAAACCGCATCTGACAGATAATTACCTTCTAGTATACACACCTACAGAAACGTCGGCTTGGATTTCTCTTACTCCATGATGTGTACAAGGCGACCCTTCTCCTGTGGTTACACAAACGTCCACCCACAGTGGAGATCAAGTAGACAGACCCGGCCGAGCATCCACCTTCACTCATTTTCCAAATGGACGGAGATGAGGGGAAACGTATACTTACCACATGTCGTGCTGCGATGCTGCTGCTATTTCAAGGCCGCCTGCGATGCTGCTGCTGTGTCGATTAGGGTTAGGTTGTGGGGAAAACAATTTGGGAAAGAAATAAAGGCGCCATCGTTCACCTTTTTTAAGTTCTTCGTGAACAAATTGCCACGTTGGAGACCCATTCACCCACTCGTTGGTGTTGTGGCATGTGGCAAATTTGTCCGACGTGGTCGTTTTTCTTCCACGTAGCATTGCCACCTCAATACCCATGTATGACGCCGTCAAAGCCATGTCAGACTTCGGGGTAATGCCGTCACGAATTAGCTTTAAAAAGGTACAATACAAAGTTGCGGACGTTTTTATATAGCAAAAAAAAAAATATGGACACAAAAGAAAGTTTGATCATACTTAGGGCTAGAAACGTATATTTTGCTAAAAAGAAAAAAATACAAAAAATGAGAAATAATATTAAAACCTCTCATATGTTTTTTTTTTTAATTTTTAAATTTTGATGGACAAATCAAGTGAATTGGAAGCATAAGTTAGACGATAATTACTGATGCTGTCAAAAAATACGTAAAATCGATGAAAGTCGAATAATGTTCTATTAGGGGTTGCTACTACGGGTAAAGTGAATTATGAGGCGAATGAATGAGAGGTTGAAAATCCACTATTGTATGACACGGGTTAGACTATATTAAGGTCTTGTTTGACTTTCGTTAGAAGAAATTTAAGATTTGCCAAAATCAAAATAAAGCAAAAGTCTGTGACAAAATTATATAAAAAAAAGTTAATGAAAAAACAGAAAGTTGACTAAAAGTTGAAACCATAAATATATATTTTGCTAAAAAGAAAAAAATACAAAAAATGAGAAATAATATTAAAACCTCTCATATGTTTTTTTTTTTAATTTTTAAATTTTGATGGACAAATCAAGTGAATTGGAAGCATAAGTTAGACGATAATTACTGATGCTGTCAAAAAATACGTAAAATCGATGAAAGTCGAATAATGTTCTATTAGGGGTTGCTACTACGGGTAAAGTGAATTATGAGGCGAATGAATGAGAGGTTGAAAATCCACTATTGTATGACACGGGTTAGACTATATTAAGGTCTTGTTTGACTTTCGTTAGAAGAAATTTAAGATTTGCCAAAATCAAAATAAAGCAAAAGTCTGTGACAAAATTATATAAAAAAAAGTTAATGAAAAAACAGAAAGTTGACTAAAAGTTGAAACCATAAATATATATTTTGTCTAAATATTATTTTATGAGATACTCAAAATAACAAAAGGATCGCGATCCAAGTTCGCAATAGTCAATAAATCGATCATTGTCGTGGTACCATATCGATGACATTATGAAAATTGATTCACGTTACGTCGCGATATACGGTCGAATTTATCAAGAATCACGCCATATATTAAAAAGGTTACATCGTCAAGTTGGCTTGACTAGCTTGGTTCGAGCGTTGGAGGGGATCGACAGGGACTGGGTAAAACGAGAAAATCAGTCATCCTGTCTCGTCCCCAACACTGAGTTTTTATCGTCATGTACAATCGCCTTTGCACCATCCCCGGTCACGACCTTGCTATGCCAGTCTACCAATTAATGATTCCAAATATTTTGCAGGGAGGAAATTGCTTTGAGAGGATAGATCTGGACATGCATAGATTCAAAGCTTTATGTCTAGAAAAGGTTTCGAAAGCCATTCATGGACAAGCTAAAGTCCTGTGTCCTGGGATGTTGGCTTCACGAAGCAAGTGCTAAAATGTTGTTATAACACCCATTTTCAGCTCTCGGTATGGACCGCCTAATTTTCTCTGATTCTGGGGACAAACATGGGAACAAGACCGAGGAGTTGCCGGAGCAGATCTTGTGTGCTGCGTAAGACTGAACGGCATCAACTACCTGCACTATCAGCAGCCGGGGCCAGGCCAAGATACCTCCTAAGTGTTACAGAATTGAAATGATGCAAGCCCAGATTAGTCTCCACCCCAGTTGAATCCATGTTCTTGTTCCGCGCTCTTCGTGGTCGAGGTTCACTCACATCTTACTAAATCATATTCTAAGAAGCCGTTCCCACCCCCAGTTGCATTTGACAAAAACACGGAATGAATCGAAGTTCTCTCGGCGAGTTTCGATTAGGCGTTACTGCCTACTGTCATTATTGGAACAGAAGTGCAGGTCATACACGCAATACGAGCATGGACATTCAGTAGTCATCTCCGTTCAAATGGAGAGAGCCGGAGCTATCTTGCAGTCGAGATCCCAAAGCTCGAAACTGCCCGTCACGAAGTCATAGTGGGCACCCTTGAGCGCCAGTGTCTTATTCACCACCCTCTCCCTCACGAACGGATACGTCAGCAGATTCCCCAACGACACGTTCACCGCCTCCTGCAAAGTCATTCGGGTTCAAAAGACGTACAAAGTCGGACGAAACTCGTACAAGGGAGGTTCGCGGATCACCTTCTCGCAGTTAGCACACTGCTCTGCGAAGCTCAGCTTGCTGTGTTCCGTTTTCACCTTGGTCTTCGCGGGAGAGCAGATGTTCACCCAGTGTTCAATAAAGTCACTGCAAGTTTCATCCCGGCACCCTCAAATCATTGGCGCGAAACTTCGCTCCGATCACGTTAAAATGCCTCGGAGTAGCAACGAAAGAGCTTGTTACCTAGAAGTGGTCCCATCATCTGGGAAGGACATGAGGCCCTTGATTCCTCCACAGCAGCTGTGTCCTATCACCACTATGTTCTCCACCTAACAAAAGCAATTCAATAGTCCTCCATCTGTAACAGTGGATTCCATTCAAAAGATACCCTCTTACCAACCTTCAGGTGCAGGACTGCATATTCGATGGCCGCCCCGGCTCCAGAGTACTTCGTCTGCCGAAAAAAGATAGATTCTTAACCAGAGAGACAAGACAACCAAAATCCCGAGCAGTCCATGTGCTCGAACGCCTCCCCTCGGTTACCTTGTCGAAAGGGGGTACCATGCTGGCGATGTTCCTGACCACGAATGCCTCCCCCGGCTGGAAATCCAGTATGTGAGACGGGCACACCCTCGAATCCGAGCACGCGAACACCATGAACTGTAACGTTTCGTTAGGCACTGTTCCGTATCGCGAAAGCAGTTTACGAGCACTTTCGTGTTCGTCGTGAGTGGCATCGTTACCTTTGGACTCTGTCCCTTTGCCAGCTCTCCATACAAGGCCGGATTCTTCCTGTAAGAACGACAACCGAAGCGTGCGGACAATCAATCATATGGACTCAACGAAAAAGGAAAAGCTGAAAGGACATCGCTTTCAGCGCCTCCTTTTAAGGGAAAAAGGAGATCAATCAGGCATATTCCGATTCCCCGAGGGGGATAAGGAATGATGAAATCAAAAGGGGGAGCAGCGGATCGACGTACTGGTACTTCTCCTTCTTGAAGTGATCGAAGCCGGTCTTGATCCTATCGGCCGGGTCGAACCCGTTGCCGGCAGCCGCCAGCTCGGCCGTTATCTGCTTCACCTTGACGGCCGCCACGCTCTGCAGCTCGCTCTTCTCACTGCGTGATCGAAAACCAACGACAACCGGAGTCGGAACGACAATTCGGATCGCATGCAGAAAAAAAAAAAAACAGATCCGATCATAACGCCCCGTTTCCAATCCTGCCGACGTGAAATCGATGGATCAAGAGTGAGAAACACACGCACGCACGCACCTGAGAAGCTTGGAGAGGCCAGCGATGGCTTCCTCGTACTTGTCTGTCGCCGCCATGTCCGCCATTTCTTCCCGCTGCATAAAGCAAAAAAAAAAAAAAAAGGACACGATCTTATTCTCCTCCTCACAGGATCACGTAACGGCCGGTCATTGGAAATGGGGGAACCGCCTGATGTCGGAAGAGAGAAAAGGACAAACAGGAGGATCAGGAGATGGGATGGATTCAGACAAAGGACCTTTTCCTTTCTCTCCCTTCCCTAGAAACAGAAAAGCAAGCGCTACTGTCCTTCAGACAAGAAGGAGGCTGGCTGTTCAGGGCAAAACTTAAAGCCCCCCAGATCACACGGGCTAATCTTGTCCCCTGTAAACTAACTATAAACTCCCTTCCCGGGTTGCAGACCAATGGGAACAATGGACTCGGTCATCTTTATCCTCCTGATCCCGACGCGTGGAAGAAGAAGAGGACAAAGTCAACCCAAACATTTTTCTTATGCGTCGCCCGAGTCTCACGCATTTTCACGTGAATTGGAAAACTCCCATCCATAAATAATACTAATAATAATAGATTGGACCCTTGTTCTAAAAACTAGCGTCGAATTTTCACACCCCACCAAGTCACATATCTTAAATTATATATTTCATTTATCTCCCACCAATAATGGAATGAGAACAAATGGTAAGTGGGCCAGTTGGCCGATGCTGACGTCCATCCCCATCACCATCCCCTATCCCCTATCCCCTATCGCCTTGTGTGGTTGCAATGCAGGGGAAAAAGAAAGCGCTCGAAGAAGATTGTCCACATATTTAATATGAACCAACGATGACTGACTACATGTGGTATTCACATATAAATATTCGGACAGGCTGGCCGGATGAAACCGTATTGGAAATCGTCGGTCTCCCTCCCACTCCCACTCCCACTCCCACCCCCACCCATGTGGTATATGCTAAGCGTTCACGGTCGTAGGATTGGATCACCGTCACCACCGAGGCTACTCCTTTATTTGACAGCGTAACCTAACCGGAAGCCGGCGTAAAAATATTCGCGAAATAACATGCCTCGTTGAAAAGAATCCCAAGAACATAATTCATTGAACGGATCCTTGGTATCAGTTATATTGGCCCTTTGTTTCTACCAAGGGGCTAGAAAGAAGGAAGAGGAGATTGATTACAACTAAGTTTGAAGCTGACTTTGAAAAGGTGATATTCTATTATTATCAACAATAGTCATTTGGGGGGGTCGTCATCCGGCAAATAATTGATTTATTTTGTATTGGGGTTTCCTTATTTGTCCATTGAGTGGACACACATTTCTATTATATATATTTTATCCTTTTCGCATTATTTGCATTTGACATGACTAACAAAAAGAAGAATCCCTAAGCAATCTGTCATTCAGTCGTACTTTTCAATAAACTAATTCCTTTGTTAATCCAAGCTTTCTTACCGTCATTCCATAAAATATTTTATCATTTCCCAAATAAATTCGATAATTAATCGCTACATTTATAAAGAATTTGTCGTTTTTAACGGTCTTTAAAAGAAATTTACATATAAATTTACTGTTTGTAATAACTATATTAAATTTTGAAATTAGTTGTTCTAATTTGTATTTTATAACTCGTTGTACCAAACTTGCAAACTTTTCGTAACTTGGGTGTTCCAAATAGCAAATTCATGGATCCGTTTGAAATCTTCTTTTTGTAAGGGAGGATAACTCGCCGATTTGAAACTTTTATCCCTAAACGATAAAATATTTTACTAGTATTTTATAAAAGCCTCGTCTCTGTACCAAAAAAAAAAAGAAAGAAAAACAAGAAGAAGAAAAAGATATAGTTTGGTAGAATTCGCAGCAGCATTAGAATTGAGTGAGGACGTTTGATTTATTTTTATTCATGTTACCGTGAGATAAATACTTGGTGGGGGGTTTCATGTTGGAAATTACTCAAATCTTATATGCACTCAACTGGTAAAATAGTACCCGAAAGCAGCCTATACTAGTTCCTCAATCACAGCGAAATCAGACCCGCGGAAGGAGTCCGCCGTTCACATGGCGTAATACCCGTTCTTTCGAGCATATAACGTGAAGGGCGTCACCCAGAGAGCACATAAAAGCAAAGGAGAGGATCTTACCGGCAGGCTCTTTGTGCAGCAGAGGCAAGAGGATAACTTGCTGCTGAGATTCCTGGCCATGGTGCTTCCTCACTTGTCGGGAGGTAGCCGTGCCGGTCTTCCCGTTCACAATGTGCTAGATTTTAGACTAGGCTTTGTTCTGGATAACTGTTTTGGGGACGGGGGGGATTTCTCGATCCTCGGCATCAAGAAGCCTTATCTGGTTCGATACGAGGCGGAGGCAAAGAGAGGTAAAAGAGAGGATAGCTTTGCTGGTTGCACAGCATTGTCCTGGGGAACGAGACAAAAGAAGGATTAAGGAAGAATTAAGCTGCGATGGTCCGGTCCACAGATTTTTCCCTTCATCCGTGATGGAGACACGGGATTCAGACAAAGAAGATAAAACGGGGGAAAGGAAGACGAGGCAACCTCGGTCTTCTCCTACCTTAGCCGCACGAGCAGCCGTGTTCGTCCTACCACGTATTAGGGCGAGGGAATCACCACCGTCTTATCGTTTTCTTTCGATAGTCCGACATTAGATCAGCACACGTGGGAGTAGATCGATCCTTTGTAACTGAAGCAGCTTCAAACTTACAGTTTGATGCGTGGGCGACGAGCAAAGTGACAAAATAAATTTTCACCATAAAATATTTTACGAAATACCAACTTTTTAAAAGACTGTGTAACGAATTTTGAAATTTATTTTGAAACAAATTCGGATATTGCTTGGTATATTTTGACAATCCAAATTATAACTAGAAGGGAGGAACACGTTGGAAACCCAAATTTAATGTAAGATTATGTTGGGTTTCATTTTTCCTCTCATGCCCAAAATAAGCAAGAGACGAACAGCTCTTTTTAAAAAAAAAAATAAATAAAAAGAATAATAATTAAAAAGAAACAATTTGGGGGGCAGAGGATTTATTTGGCTGCTCTGTCCATTTTTTTTTTCTTTCGTTTTTCCTCGCCACCTTTGCCTTCCCCTGTTTTCTCGCCAATAGGAAAAATCTCTCTCCGGAGATCTCTCTCTTCCCCTGTTTGGGTTCCCTCCGCCCGGTGTCGCCGGGACTCTGTCCGATTCCGATCGCGTTGGTGTTGTTCGCCGGCCTATTGGAGGCAGAGCCAAAAGGGACCATTCCATTCCATTCCATGTCCTGGTCGAGAGAGATGCTCAGGTAGAACCCCGACGATGCAACGCCGCTGAAACAGGGCACTTACCATGTCCCCCAATGACCTTCCCGACCAGGCAAAGACCTCGGGATCGCCTTCTCCATCTCCTTCATTGTCGCCTTCGTCCACGATATTGCAGTTGCCGGTGAAAGCCTCCCCGTTGGCCCCCGACTCTGGCGATGACTTGCCAGTAGCGGGCACCGCCCATGTTTCAGACTCTCCTCCGTCGACAAAGGGCTTGGATTCGCTGACCACGTCCCCTCCCTTGAATTCTTCCTCCCCCATCATCGGTCAGTCGTTGGCATCCCCCTTGCCATCCCCTCCCGCACCTGATCCTAAACCACGGAAATTCAAACCAGATTCATTGACCCAACCTCCGTTGCCGCAACCCCGTCCCCCTCCATCGCCTTCCTCCCCACCATTGGCCCCTCCGTCACCACCACCGCCTGTCGTGCCAGAAAATCCTCCTCCTCCGCCACCAACGAAACGATCACCGCCTCTGCTCCCTCCTCCTCAGCCATCTGCTCCCCCACCATCCGTAGGAGCAATCTTCCCAAGCTCCATTTCTCCATCACCTCCTCGTGCACTTCTTGCGCCCCCGCCTCATCATGCAGTTTCCGAGCCACCTCCTCCTTCAGAAGGAGATTCCGCTCCATCACATTCTTCACCTTCGAAGACCACAGGTAGCCCTAGTTTTTTGACTTTCTCCTTCTCATCATCAGGGAACGGAACTGATTTCATCCACTCTTCAGCCGCATTAGTACCTCCTCCATCCCATCCATCCAACAAAAGTCCGAGCTCCTCTTCTTCCTCAACCAGTTCAACTTCTCCATCAGCAGAAAGAACGTCCTTGACGCCGTCATCACTGTCGCCAATGGAAACAGCCATGCTTGCGGGTGCCCTGCTTGCAGGTGTTGTTATCATAGCATTGGTCGCGACGGTTGTCGTGCTTTCTAGGAAGAAGAGCAAAAGGCCTGAGTTTTATCCCACCCCGTATGCCCCACCGCCCAACTTCACCGTGCAGTCGGGTAACGCCCGATGTCAATTGGTTTTATCAGTTTCTCTGGGCCTTACTGCGGACGAACCTTTGCATACATAATGTTTTTTGTCGTCGTTTTATAGATGGGTATTACTATGGACAGACTTCATCGGTAATGGCAGCTCCCGGGCAGTCGGACGGCTTCTTTCCATCGCAAGTACCGTACTCAGGAAGCAGCCTTGGAAGTCAAAGGGGGAAACCATATCACGGAGGCGGGCCGGAATCAGAACTGTTGGCAAGTACGAAGAGCTTCTATAGTTACGAGGAGGTGATGGAGATGACGGGCGGATTCGCCCATCTGAACATAATCGGGCAGGGTGGTTTTGGAAGTGTTTACAAGGGTCAGCTGCCAGATGGGAGGGTGGTGGCCGTCAAGCAACTTAAGGCGGGAAGCGGGCAGGGGGACAGGGAATTTAGGGCAGAAGTCGAGATAATAAGCCGCGTCCATCACCGGCATTTGGTCTCGTTGGTAGGATATTGCATACAGGACAACCAAAGGTTACTCATCTACGAATTCCTCCCGAACAAGACCCTTGACTATCATTTGCACGGTCGGCACGATTCACTCCTCTCGATACAAAAATATCCCTGTTTATGTCGCGACCTTTGCGATTAACTTCCATTTCCGGTGGACAGGTGGAGGACTGCCTGTTTTGGAATGGAGAAAGAGAGTCAAGATCGCCCTCGGTGCTGCAAAGGGTCTGGCATATCTTCACGAAGACTGTAAGTCTAGATGTCAAAAAATTGTCATTCGCGAGTAGTTGAATCAATGTTTAACCAGTTGTGTTTATTATCTCGTGTTCTCTAGGTCATCCAAAGATCATCCATAGAGATATCAAGTCGTCTAACATCCTCTTGGACGATGCATTTGAGGCGCAGGCAAGTCCATTCAAATCTTAGCTTAGCTTAGATCAGTTTGTGTGCGGATTGCTGCAACTGTTTCAATTTTTCCCGAACTGAGAACATCACTTCCACGCTGAAATACGTACAGGTTTCGGATTTTGGACTTGCCAAGCTCACGAATGACACAAATACTCATGTATCGACTCGAGTCATGGGTACATTCGGGTAGTTTTCATGTATCCGAGAATGTTCTAATATTTCGTTGGTATAGACTGATTTGACTAGCTCTTATTATGGCTTAAACAGGTACTTGGCACCCGAATATGCTTCGAGTGGGAAGTTGACGGACAGATCAGATGTCTTCTCTTTTGGGGTTGTGCTTCTTGAGCTTATAACTGGCCGTAAACCGGTCGATCCAACTCAGCCTCTCGGTGACGAAAGCTTGGTCGAATGGGTAAGCACTATATGATGCCTCATTTGCCACAGCGTTCGATTAATTCTGGGAATTTCTTCGTTATTCGCAAATGATACGCTGTAAAGAACTTGTTTAAGCCTCGGTGTTGCAATACTTACAGTCTCGTCCGGTGTTGATCCGAGCACTTGAGACGGGAGATGTCAGCGAAGTAGTGGATCCGCGGTTAGAGAAGCATTATGTCGAGACTGAATTGCTGAGAATGATCGAGGCAGCTGCCGCTTGTATCCGCCACTCTGCTACGAAAAGACCACGCATGGCTCAGGTACTTCAGTCGTAAGTTGTATATGGCATTTATCGACCCAGGTGTTCAATGTGGGTAAACCTGTCCACTGCAGGTGATTAGAGCATTGGATACCGATGCTGAGATGTCTGACTTGACCAATGGCGTGAAATACGGCCAGAGTACCATTTACGATTCCGGTCAGTACAGCGAAGATATTATGAAATTCAGAAGAATGGCACATGGAAGCAACAGTAGCCTAGATCTGGGGTTGTCGAGCAGGGAGCTTACCTCGTCGGGAATTCCGAGTGCCGGGTGGAAATCTAAGGACAGTTCAAGCGATTTCACGAGTTGTGAATCCGAAACTAGAGCATTCACGGGGAATTCTCGCCGAGTACATTGATTTCTTTTGTGCTCTAGAGCATCCACCGAGTGCCGGTTCTATGAAATCCCCTTCTTGGATAGTTCCTATTCCTTCCGACTGAACTTTGTGGTGAGAGTGCCTGAGCACAACGAGCGAGCTGTCCCTCGATGATATTAGGCAGGAAGACCCGATGAAGACGCTTCTCGAAGTTAAGCGAGAATACGAGTATAGAAGAGTGACTTGATGAGGCTTTCTTTTGTGGTCATTTTTGTATGTAATTGAATCACCCGGATGTTCAAGGGAGTCTTCACTTTTAACTTCGACTAAAGGAACTCTGCAAAGCAAACTTCACCTCTTCGATAGATCCTTTAAGTTATCTATCATCTGCAGAATCGTTTATACTTAGGTTATTCGAACGCCTACACTTGTTCGCTATTGTTTACCTTTTCCTCAAATCATCATACAGATTTCTATCCACCGTTAAGAACAACGATCAGGGAACTGCAGCACAAGCTATGTTTCGTTGAGTTTCTGCAAAATGCGCATGACCTAAGCAATCACGTGACTGAGAAAGTAATGGCAGGGCCTCTATCAAAGTTCCTTCTGTTTCCTTGGTTGAGGCCACTGCCGCCATTAGGCACTGGCTTGTGCCCTCCGAGATCTCCATACGTCACCGGCCTGTTAGCCAAACTTGATATCGCTCTCTTTCTCCCGGGGAACGACGGTGGTCTTCTTCTGGGCCATAGATTTGGGCTTCTCAAAGCGGTGGCCGTAAAAGCACCCGAAGTAGCTAGCAATGGAGCAGAGGAGGATTATGACCTCCACGATGACGGAGGCTTTCGTGTAGGATCCGCCGTCGGGGTTGTTGTTACTGTACGATGATGGAGAGCTGTTGCTGGTGCTGCTGCGGTGGGGGAGCAACGACATCGCCGTGGAAGGGATTCTACGAACTGGGGAATTGACGGGTTGGGATGTGTTTTTCTTTCTTAAGGTTGTCTTTTATTGTTCTTTCTTAAGGATGATGAGTGGAGGAGGCGAAGGATGAATGGATGTAAGGAGCCAAAAAGGCATGACGTATAAGAACGATTCGGACATGATAAGATTCGAAGATTAGAAGGAAATGAAATGCATGCGCAGGGAGGCGCCTAGAAAGGAGAGAGCTTGAGATTCTTGGGTGATGGATTTTCGACCAACTGTTGGTCGCAGTCGTTGAATGAGATTGCAGCATGAAGAAGCATATGCTGTTCCGGGCCTCGGTTTGCATAACACGATCGGTGAAACGGGACGGGGACATTAGTATGAACGGCGAGAGGAGGTTGATGTGCCGCAGTTCGCTCAGGTTCTTCGACACAATGGCACAAAAGAAGCGAGCAAAGCAGGGGGAGACAAAAAACCCGACCAGAAAGTAGGAGGAATTATCGGTCCGCGAAATATTTTACGGGTTGTTAAGTTTCAAAATTTCCTTACTAATGCCTTTAAGAGGAATGACCTTATTTGTTGTATCCTTCTTATTCTTGTTTAAAACAACCATTTCGGTACTTAAGAAAATCGACGTTTCACTTATTTTTCTTAGAAAAACATCGATTTCCCTCGTAGAGTTTCAAATCGATGTTTTCAAACACCGATTTCGTTAAAAATTTAATTCGCTATTTCAAACATTAATTTAGAAATATTAATTAAGGAATTTTATAACTTACAATCTTATTTTACAAATATTTTGATGACAGAAAAAAACTCCACAAAACTCATTCAATCCTAAAACAATGAGAAATAATTTATATTCTTAATAACTTTGAGATTAATATATACTAAATGTAAAACCTTTGCGTTAATATGCCATGGAGTTATTCCGAGTCCATAAATTTTAAAATTTTGTAAAATGAAATAAAATTTTGATGACAATGTTTTTTATTTCAGACTGGTACACTAAGAGGGAGTGAATTCGTGTTAAATTCCAATTGAGGATTTTAACTCTTTTTCGATTAGCCCCGCAGCGAAAGGAAACTTCTGTAAAACAGAACCGTAGATATAGGTTTTTGTAAGACAGAACGTACGAAAGTGATTGCATGATTTGTTTGATGCACACAAGACTTTTTACAGTGGTTCAGCAACTTCTTACGCCCACTCTTCACCCAGAATTTGGATGGTATTCACTCAGACTTATCTTCATAACAATTACATAAGGTGATCAACAATAGATCTTTTTATAGCACATACCAGAAGGTTCTATACAACAGAAGACTGAGTGGCAAAGCACAGACTAGAAAGTTCTGTACTAGAGTGAGTAAGTTGCACAGCACAGATCAGAGGGTTCTGTATCAAATGTGTCAACCCTCTATAGCACAGATCAAAAGATTTTGTACCAAATGTGTCAACCCTTTATAGCACAGACCTAAAAGGTTCTGTACCAGAGATGACTTAGTTTCAAAGCACAGACCGTAAGATTCAGTACCAAAGATGTCAATCTTCTACAGATCAAAAGGTTCTGTATCAGAAATGACTAATTTCATAGCACATACCTAAAAGGTTTTGTACTAAAGATGTCGACCCTCTACTGCACAGATCGTAAGGTTCTGTAGCAAAGGTGACTGGATTTCAAAGCACAGACCGTAAGGTTCTGTATTATAGTGACTAACAAGGTAACCAATGTCGGATATTTTGAAATCTTTTCCGAGTTATATCCGACAAATCAAATACAAGATTTGAAAATAAGTTTTGTTCCATCTCTCAGGCTGTGTCCTCTCCTGCATAGTGACCTGCCATGACTTCCTCCGAGACTTTTCACTCTGGCGGCGTCTCCACCTGTACAGCACCCAGCTGTGACTTCCCTTGCGCGATCCCTCGAGATCTCGACTGAGCAAACACCAAGCCCTTGCCCAAGGATTTCCTGTGTGGTCCCTCGAGACTGCGGCTAAGCAAACGCAAAACCCTTGCCCAAGGCTAACCTGCCCACAGAACGCTACACCACAGAAGCTGGTTAGTCCCTCACCTTCTGCTCTTTTCTCCGACTCACTGCACGTTGGCCACATCTGTCTCCAGCTGCGCTTCCCACCAACATCTCTGCAGCTTCCAACCGAGTCCTTCGTGGCTCCCGAGTCACTCTCCCAAAAATTTCACCAATGATGCAGCCTTCCGCAGCTAACGCTCCTCGTATGACTAACTCAAACTCGAACGAACAAGATACAAGCTCTCAGCACACGCTCTTAGAAATAATGAAAAAGTTACACTTGGATTCGTGGCTGAGTGCCTTTATTTATATAAGAATTGTCTAAGTGAAAGAATAAAGAATTGCACGATCATCCTTCTGCAAAACAAGGAAACCGAGCAATCAGATAAAATAAAATAATTAATTAACAAAAACGTCATTCCCATGCATATATACGTTTAGGTAATTAAATCATATCAATTAAGATTAAGATATGATATAATTCCCATGCATACATCGCTACAGAAGGTTGTGGCTGAATCTGGTCAGCAACCTTCTATAAATGGAAATAATCAAAGATTAACTTCCATATGAGTTGAAACCGAAACCATTCTGTTCAGCACATTCAAATGAATGTATCTAGACATATGGTAATGATTGACATCCCAAATAACGGTCATATGGGGTCGTACAACACCACATAAGGTTAACCTTACAGAAACTTTCCATATATAGAAGATTATATTCCTTTTATGAAAAATATTATCCCTAATGGGGTTATTTGTAAAAGTAATCTGTTTAATTCGATCATACTAATATCTTGACCAAATCATTTTCATTTCGTAATTAAACAATCATTTAATTACAAAAATATTGCTTACAACAAGTCATGAGAAGATGCTTGACTTCTGTTATATAAAAGGTAAGGCTCATTATCAAAACCTATATTCAACACAGACCATTCTTATTTCTTACGTTGAACACATATTGAAGGGAAAGATGAATCCCTGCTTGGCCGGCATCCCAATCTGTCGTGTTCACCATCGGCATCCGTTTCGGCTCATAATCAAATTTTCTTGTCCTGACTTTTGTCTGCCTTCGGGCCACCAGCATTAGAAAGAAAGGCCAGCACTTACTCATCAAATTTATCGCAAGATTTGGTTCAATCGGGTTGTCTTGCCGCGTTGACATGTGTTACGGCCACGACGGGGCCATCGATGGACAGACCACAGATGGATACAACGAGCTGAGTGCTATATAATCCCCTCCCCAGCCGTGGAGAATGCTGAGGAAACTGCACGAGAACTTCGAGAAGGAAATGGCCTTCGTGAACTCACGATGCGCTCTAAAGGATATCCCGAGCCTTCTTTCTTCCGGGGATCGGGATTTCCTTATCCGAAGCAATGGCAACCAGGTTCCATCGACTTCATCTGTATTGGACATGGATCAGACGAGCTATAGCTTATGTTTCTTCCCCATGTTTTTCCAGGTCCAGATCCAATACTTGGCCGGGAAGATTATCTGCCTGTACTTTTCTGATTCACTGGACGGTCCATGCTCCCGATTCACCCCTGTATTATGTGAAGTTTATGAGGCCCTTTCCCCTGGAGGCGACTTTGAGGTTATCATCGTCCCCTCCGACGAAACAGAGGAGTCTTTCAACAAGTTTTTATCCACAGTGCCATGGCTTACGATTCCGTCCTCTGACGAGACCACAGTTAAGCACCTTAAGGACATGTTCGGTGTGAAGACAATCCCTCACATCACAATCCTCGACCAGATGGGTAATGTATTGACAAGGCAAGGACTCTCGCTCATCCGAGACTATGGGGCTGATGCCTACCCATTTACTGCGGAAAGGATAGATTCCCTCACACAAGAAGAGGAAGATGCTAAGGCAAATCAGTCCTTGATCCCCATGCTTGTTTCGAAATCTCGTGATTATTTGGTAACAAACAAAGGAAACAAGGTAAAGTCCCTGCCCTTTCAACATCGTCAATCTTGGTCCAATCCGGAGTTGAAATATCAAGTCGAAAATGACAGGTTCCAGTATCAGAACTTGTTGGGAAGACCATCGGCATCTACTTCTCGGTTCACGGTCACAGGGTGAGCAAAGAGTTCACACTAAAGTTGATAGACTACCATGCCAGACTTCAGGAGACGGTAGATGATTTCGAGATTGTCTTGGTACCTCTTGACAACCAAGAGGAGGACTTCAGACAAGGATTCAAAACCATCCCTTGGCCAGCCGTGCCGTTTGGCGATAAGACCTGTACGAGGCTCTCCAATTATTTTGAAATCAGGACTCTTCCAACACTAACCATCATCGGACGTGATGGCAAAACCTTAAACCAAAACGTCGCCGAGCTTATTGAAGAACATGGTATCGAGGCATATCCTTTCACAACTGGCAAGCTCCTCGAACTGGGTGCTGTTACAAAGGCTAGGATGGCTGCGGAGACATTAGAGTCGGTGTTGACCTTAAGTGAACATGATTTCGTCATCAACCGAACAGGATCCAAGGTATAGCTTTTGTCATCTGGATTTCTTTCCTAACACCCCCCCTGATTTCTGCCTTTCTACCAGATACCGATTTCTCAACTAGCTGGGAAGAACATACTGCTATATTTCTCAGCACATTGGTGCCTTCCATGCCGAGCTTTCCTGCCAAAACTCACAGAAGCGTACAACGACATTAAGAACAAGGACGATACATTTGAAATCATCTTCATCTCGAGAGACCATGACCAAGCGTCATTCGATGATTACTTCTCGACCATGCCCTGGCTGGCATTCCCATTTGGGGATCCAAGACATCCATTCTTGCTCAAGAAATTTAGAATAAGCGGCATTCCTTCTGCTGTGGTCATCAACCCCAACGGCCAGACAGTCACTAAAGAAGCTCGAGCACTTCTAACCATTTATGGTGCAGTTGCGTATCCCTTCACAGAAGATCATCTGAAGCCCCTGGACGAGGAACTCGAGGGGAAGGCAAAGAGTTGGCCTGAGAAGCTAAGGCATGAGATTCATGGTCAACACGAGCTTGTCAGGACTCGACGCTATGCATTTATGTGCGGTGAGTGCAGGGAAGCAGGATTTCGCTGGTCGTTTCGCTGTAAACCATGCAATTTCGATCTCCACCCCAGCTGCTGCCTTAAGATGGATGAAGAAGCGTCAGAAAATGGAGGTACAAGAAATGATCCTAAACAAGGATGGACATGTGAAGGCGATACCTGCCGCAAAGACCCAAGTTCCAGCTAAGAGGTCATCATCACCATCGTTGTGGCCGACTTGTCTTGAAAAGAGATCCTTTTTTTGAGTAAGAACGAACCAGATGAGCCAAAACTGTTTTCTAATAAAGCCAGGCTCTTAAGAAAGGCTTCTCAGTATGTTCTTGATCCTTTATTACAGTAACTATCAGTCAAGGGTTGAACATTTTCGGTCGGGGAATACTCTCTATCCAAACAACTTGTGAATCTCAGTCCACTCTGTATCAAACAGATGTATCCAGGGTAAACAGTCATTCATGACGACATCTTCCCGCAGACCACGACTTATATGTTCGTAACTTTTCCTATACCACCATCATCAAAATCATTATCTAAGAGTAGATGCACAAGTTAAAGAGAATAATGTTTCGGGATAGAAGCCAGAGCCACCAACCACAAACCCAAGCAAAAGCTGCTAATGTGACTGCCGGAACATGCACCAGGAACACAGCTGACTGAACACGAACTTTCAGGAAATCTGACCTTGGAGTAAACTGCTTTTATCTATATTGTAAATCAATGCACCTAACGCGCCAAGAAAACCCTCATGTCGCAAAAACAATGCTTCTGCTTCACCTTTTGACCTGTGGAAGAAGAACTGACGTCTATAGAAGCATCTCATTGTGACAAACTAGGGAATAACCAGGCAGAACTCAAAGAATAGGTTACATATTCATGACCACAATGCATTTGCCAGAAGGCCAAGAATCACATACCAACTTGTCAAAAAGCAGAAACCAAAAGACACGTCGATCAAGTAGGGTACGGCCCAATAACTTAGAAAAAAGCTGCAGGTAAGTTACCAATAATGGACAGCGACGGAGATTGTGTCCATGGTGTAAGCATGACCACAAATGAAAAATCCACCGAAGAAGATCCTCTTTAGTCCATATCTCAATGCATTCAAGTAAGAGATCTGAAAATAAGAAGATGAACATGAATATCAAATAATTCCATCTTGATGAACTGATAGGAACCACATAACACAATCTGACAGGAATCACGGGGCAATTAAGGGGCTATATTTTTATGCACACTGATAATCAAGAAAATGAAAAAGGAAACAAAGCTGCTCAGAAACCTGTTCGATATTATTAGAGATCATTCTTAAAAGAGAACGGGAGATATCCTCAGGCTGGTATTCATGGAGCTCTTTATTATCCGAAATCGCTTTCCCAAAGCTAGAGGCAATATTGGTAGATGCAAGACCGATCTATGACAATAGAAATCAACCGTGTCAGTGAGCAGCTTATCCGTTTCCCCGACTAATATGTTACATTGTCGTTTGAAGGAGAGAGCCCATGCTATTTGAGAATTGAGAGTCAATATAAAGGGTAGTGAGATTATAACCATTTTCAGGAGAAAAGCCTCACGAAAATGTAATACCTGATGACAGTCATTTCCACCATAAATGTCACCAACCAGCATATCAGCTACTCTGTTATTCCCTCTGTGGCTCAACTCCAGCAACTCATCGAAACTGGAAATTCGGATTTTACGTTAGCATCCAAATAATACTAGATAAAATAAGTGAAGGAACTTATCAAAAAAATAAGTGAAGGAGAAGAAGAAAACCTTTTCGGTTGTGTCAAAAGTTTACCCAAACCCAAAAAAGTGCTGCCGCCCACACTTGTCCCACTAACGCATTCAAATTTGCCAATACCTTCCACCGTCATGCACAATGGCGAAAGAATTTCATTTAGCAAGGAGCAGGGTAGAGATGGCTTAGAGAAAATAGTAATGGAGACTAACCTTAATCATGCTAACACCAGAACCAATATTCACAAGAAGATAAAGAAATAAATTCTTCTCATTGATCTGGACAAAGTCTTTCACACCATCCCTTTAGGTGAAAGCTTCACGATGGACAGCCTACCAAACCATTAACAAATAAAAGAAGGTTTCAATAAGAGATTCTTCGTAGCCGCATTAAGTTCAGAAATATTGTATGAATGGTGCATTCACAGAAGAGATCTCTTCGAGTCAATAACCCAATGAAACAACAAAGTATCTCTGATGCATAGTAAAAGATATTATAACAACCACCGTGCAGGCATAGACATTGGTTTCCGGTAATTTCTCCAGACTATAAAGCACATCAATGGGGAAAGAGGGACCTAAGTATTTCAACAAAAAAGTGGTCAAATATGCAACTGTTCAGCAGTAACGACCTTCAGCAGAAAATTTGCTCCAGCCACAAGACAGTCCATTTCATCTTGTTTATCAAGTACGATGTCAAGCTGCTCTTTAAAAGGATCTGCGAATTTGTAGGCTCCACCTCCAGTTGCCTACTTGCAAAGGATCATGGGGTCAGTAACATTCTAGCCCACGAGCCTTAAGATCTTCTACAGTAATTGTCCGACTACAATATAACATATACCTTGATAAAATTCTTCTCTTTAGAACCCTCGAGATGCCAGCCGCCTAAAGTAATTTAAAAAACACGATGCCCTCAAAGTCAGAAGCGACTGATATTCGACATGGTTTTAGAAAATGCTGGTCAGATGAAGAAACCCCTAAACCCGAAACCATATAGAACTGACAACTACTTGTAAACAGCAAAAGTCATTACTAGAATAAATATGGAAAAAAGAGGAAGGAATTCCTAACCTCCGAAATCAGTTTTCTTGGAACGAATAAACTCCATACAGTCAGCTACTTTGCTAGTCTCGAACATCTCAAAGCGAAGCTTCCCACCTTGAAGAGAATGAAAACTGATGCCATTGGATATCCTCGCGCTCTGTGTTGAAGAACAACAATTTTCATCCGCGGCCGACTCGCCACCACCCCTCGAACAGTACACTAATTTGATCAAAGAACCTGCCAAAAAATAAATCCCCCTCCCCCCGGGCATAAGTTCAGATACACGGAGAATCATCTCGCAGCCGGTACAGGAAAAGCATTGCCAGGTAACAACAGCGGAAGCCGTCCATACGTCCAAAGAATGAAGCGAAACAAGATGCGTCGATGGAAGAACGCCAGAGAGAGAGAGAGAGAGAGATGACGGGAAACCCACCTCCGATATCGATGGCCAAATGGGAAGAACTGGGTGAATCTGGGTCTGACCCAGTTTTGCTCCCGCAATCCATTGGCGAATTCCCACCACCCTCTGTTTCCTTTCCTCGGGTTTCGATATGATCTCGTCAAACTTTCACTCCTGGCAGTATTATCTCATTGCCTGACGACCCCCACCCCTCCCTCACCCCCAACTTCTTCCTCCCTTTTGTCCGTTTTGCACATTCCGTCGCCAGCCATGTGTTGAATATTTTGGGCGTGGGGACGGGAGTGAAAACACCGTTGTATGTATGTGTTTTCGGGATAGGAAACAACCACTCTCTCTAATTTTATTAAACGAGAAAAATTCTAATTTAAAAATTTCACATGTTAAATTTCAAATTATACACTTTTGTAACTCTCACATATTGAGATACCCCTAATAACCAATGGCAAGTGCTTTTCTTTAGGTGGATTCGATTTTAATGAAAAACTTATTGAGTTTATCTGCCTACACGTCTCTCTTGATATTAAATTTTAAAAAAATTAAATAATTATAATGAGATATCTCCTCCCAAGTCTTTTCATATGAACCTCTTCAGGTCTCACGGTTTATTATCACCCCTCACTGCTTGGATTGTCGGGCTCACTCTCTACCATTCATCCTTCTCTTACCCCCGTCAATTTCATTCAACTCAGTGCGCCATCGCCCACCCCACCCCCTCCAATTCATTCCTCTATATATTATATATATATATATATATATATATTGTCTGTGGTTTATTTATTTTTTAATTCTTACTTTGTGAGTGAATGAATGCCAATAATAAAGGAAATAATTCGATATGTTCATATAACATAGCACGAGGGAAAAAAAAACTAAGGCAAGAAGATATTCGCATGATGTCTATCTGTATAAATGCCTAGGCAAGAAGCCAGAGGAGTACCACCGTATGTATATAAGTAACACTTGTATGTCTCAGCATAAATCCAGTCTGCAACGACTACTGGACGGTTTACCGATCCTCAAGCAATCAATGGGCGGCTGGTTCTGGGCGTTGGGCACTCCGTAAGTTTGCCAGCAGAAGGGGTCGTAGAGATGGGACCTTTCCTGCCGCGGCTCCAGCTCTCTCTGTCTGTCAGGGTCATGTCCACGCATGGGAGGGAGTCTGCTGCACGCGAAGTTCATGGCCTACACGGTGTACGTTCCCCTGATCCTCTCATAGGTGATCCTGGACAAAGCCACGGACGACGATTGGTTCTTGTAGGAGGACTTGTCGCAGTAGAACTGGTCGATCATCATTGGGAACTGGACCTCGGAGACTTGGATGTTGGAGAACATCACTCCCTGCATGAACCCTGACGCGTCTTGATTCGGATGCCCGTCATGGTGTTGTGGATGTTGACGTCCCGGAAGGTGATGGTGGACACGCAGGTTTTCGTGTTGTCCCTTCGTTGCCCTCCGATGCTGATGTCGTGGCCCGGACTGCAGTTCACATTGTGCATGTACACGTTGGAGCACCCTGTCTGGATCGAGATGCAATCGCCCCCTGCACACGTCAGGTGAACATATCATCGGATGCCTCTTCCTTTGCTCTATGTTAAATTGAAATGTGAATCTTACCACAGGTGAGGTCAGAAAAACGGATGAGGACATCCTTGGAGTTCTGGAGGTGAATGCCTTCGGTTTTGGGGTTGTCGCCGGTAGAGGAGATGGTGATGTCATGGATGGAGACCCCCATGCAGCTGTCGAACTCGAGGTGGTACTGCGGGCTGTTCTGGATGGTTATCCCCGTTTACAGTCATGTTAAAGCTCCCATAGAATCTCAAGGCCTATAGCCAACGCATCGAACAGAAATCAATTTTGGAATTAACATTCGGGAACACTAGGAGTGACGATGTCAGCAAGGTAGAGAAATTTTTCTGGGTTCAACTTGTCCCTGTGACAGTTGGTATCACTTTCTGTAGGTCTAGTTGCTTACTTTTCTCGAGCCTCTAGATTATCTGATCGTATCATTCTTCCCAGGCATCAGTGAGGTATCGGTGATCTTAAATAGTTTATGATAGTTGAACATTTCATACTGAATGGGGACCAGAGAAATTATTTTCATTTTGGGTCCAGGAAATCCTGTCTCACTGTGCCTTGCTGCCGATATTCGGAATGAATTGGGCAAGCATCATGGGGGTAGCTGCCTTGTTCGGAGTTTTGCATCTGGGCAACAGCCGCAACTACTCCTTCGCAATCTGGTAATCGGTGTTCTCACTGAACAGATTTGAACTCTCACTGTCAAATCTCTTAATTTTTTGGTTGTTCTTGCTTTGCTTCCAGGGTAACATTCGTCCGCTTGGCATATGGTTATGCGACCATGATCTCGCCGAACAATCTAGCCAGCGGGATCTGTTGGCGGTTAAAACCGGAACCATCCTTGAAGTAGATAACTCTAATTCATGTCGCGAGACAATACTTCACCATAGCCATTGACGTTAGAGGATCTCTTCGCAATTCTCAATTGATTATTATTATTATTACACTGACAGCTATACTCAGAAAATCGTGTAATAAGAACAGTTTTGTTTTTTGGTTCTTTCGCCTTAGGAGGAAGAAAAACAGACAACTGTGAAAGGCAAAGACGCGGGTTTTGGTTAAATCCTATAATTAGGAATCGCCATAAAACGAGAGATCCATTAAAAGTGGAGACAGGGAATAAAAGGAACAGTTAGCGCGTTGCCGACGAGTGCAGCTCGTGGAGGCGAAGTTTAAACCAAATTATATTCTATTGCTGCCCTTTCTTTCCTCCTCTACATATACGACATGACCTGCACTGCTCGATCTTCGCTATGATCATCTTTTCCGACAACAACTTCTACGTGCTTCCATATATCCCTTCATGGCATCGGTAATTTACTCAAATAATTTTTCCGTTGGAAGAATGCGTCACGATCCTCTTCCTGTCCTGGCTTTGGCGTTGACATTGCCTGTCTCTTTTGTGAATGACTCCAGGACGAAGAGAGAAGGCCGCTGCCGAAGTTCGGTGACTGGGACGTGAATGACCCGGCATCCGCCGAAGGGTTCTCTGTGATTTTCAACAAGGCTAGGAATGATAAGGTGGCCGGGACCACCTCCTCTGGGACTGCGAGGTCAATGAAGAGGCAGGACAAAAAAGCCAAAAAGCCGAGGCTGGCCATGGTACGTCGAAACGAGATCCCTTCTCTATCCACATTAACTAATCTCCTTAAGCAAATCTGAACTGGGAAAGTTTTCCCGTCATCTTTCGTTGCAGAGAAAATGGTTTTGCTGTGGTTGAGACTTATGGAAGAGTAAAACAAGCATCACCATCGGACGGGGTGATACTTAGGTTTTCATCGAAAGCCTATTGCTTCCTTAGGATGTTTTGTTAGACAGAGATATCCACTTTGGATGCAAATTTTTGCGAGTTTTGACAGATGAATGAGATGCTGGAAAAAAATCCTAGAATCGCGAGTTTACTCGTATCTCTTCAAAACAATATCCATCAGAAACTCAGCAAGTACGAGGTTGTTTATCTGCAGAATTGAACATATAACAGTTGGGATATAACTGTGCTGTCCTGACCTTAATTTGATTAAACCCCTAATCCTGTCAAAGTTGAACATCCCCATTTTCCACCTTAAGTGCATGGCACATGCCTGGCAAGAAAGTCCCAATACCAAACTTTGGTTGGACAAAACTCGAGAACAATTTCTAGTACTTTACCATCTTCGCCTCCAATCCTGTCAGAAATCATGAATCCCACCTGTTATCTCCCCATCTAACATCTCCTCCTGATGAAAAGACTACCTTCGCCGGCCACCCTCTGATTGGTTTGGTCTGAATGGAGCAGTCCTGTTTCTCGGAAACCTTAAAGGCGCAACCTCTGTGGGTTATCCTACTTTTCTCGATCGGTTCCTACACGGCCCTCAAGTCCTCCATTGTACTGGGTCTACGTCAATTTCCTCCTGCCTGATGAGGACCTCGGCAGGTATGGATCTTGGGTGGTCAGCACAAGCTGCACCAACGGCATCCTCAAGGGATTCACCTTCCATTTCTCCCACAAGGGTCTAAACCTTGTCCTTGTGGGTAGGAATCCCAGCAAGTTGAAGGAGGTTTCCTATGAGATCTTCGTGTTGTTTAGTACGGTCGTGGTTAGGATCTTCGTGGTCGACTTCTCTGGGGACTTGGAATTGGCTCTTGGAAAGTTGAGGAAGGTCATTGAAGGGCTGTATGTCCGGATTTTTGCCGACACATCTTGGTTTCGTTCCCATCTGCCCTGTTCTTCAACAAGATCGATGACAATCTGCTTATGAACTTGATTGAGGTTAAGTTTGAAGGGATTGCCTGGGTCACTCAGGCTGTGTTGCCCAGATTGCTGATGAGGAAGAAGAGCACGATTATGAAATCATTATTCCTTCCGATCCACTTTGCACGGTTTATGCGACCGCCAAAGCATGCATATAGCCATGGAGTTTACTCAGTATCTGACGCGGCGCGGAAGTGTTACGAACAACAGGAATCGATAACTACGATCGGATTCTAAGATAAACGATAGCGCTCAAAGTGTCTGAATATCTTTGAAAAATAATCAATTCCTCTTCCCCTAATGCCTTACAAAACTATTTATAACCGATTATTCTAAATGAAAATTCTAACAAATAATCGAAAGATATATTATCGTCCTGAATATTATTTCCTTTCAAATGAGGCATGGTAGACTCTGCCTCGTAGACCTGGACTCATCCTCGTAGACCCTAGGCTGGTAGACTCATCTTCCTAGACCAGACTCATACTCGTAGACCCTGTGCTGATAGACTCGTCCTCGTAGACTCAACCATGAGCCCTCGTATACTCAACTTTCCTCATAGACTTAACCTTAAGCTCTCGTAGACTTAATCTTGTAGACTCGACCTTCAGGTAGTCTCCCGATAGGCCTGACCTTCAAGCGGCCTCTCTTCTTTAGTATTACGCCTTGGTTGCCTGTGTCCTGGTCGACTTGATATGCTTGACCTTCAGCTGACAGTTTTTCTTCCTTCGCCTTGATTGCTTCACGTAAGTCTAATTTGTCCATATATTTCATTGTCACCTCGTCTACTTCGGTATCCCTAGAATGATTTTGTTACCCATGATGACCTTGAGTCTTGCTATGTTCCACGCGCTTTCAGGCACATCAATCAGTTCTAGGAGCCTTTACGTAGAATATAAGAAGAGCGGGATTGATATTCAGTGTCGGGTACCATTAATTGATATTGTTGGTGTTGGTTCAAGGCCGATGATAATGGAGATTAAATGCTGGTGTTAGTGGAGAGTAAATGAGTTAAATGGTGGCAATGAATAAATAAGATTTAGTGGATTAGAGTTAATGGGTGCTACTTAATAGGGTAGTTGAAGGATTTTTCTTTAGTCTATTTATGTAATCTGATGCATCACGCATAAAAAAAGGATCAATCTATCTATCAAAAATCCAGAAAAGAGCTTTTGCTCAAAGTGTTATTTGTGTTGTGAGAGTTTCATTTCGAGCTTCATCTGCAGAAGCATTTACGCTACAAAAGCTAGCGTCTGTAGAAGGTTCCTGTTCTCTGTTTTGCTTCTGTTGTAGTTTATGCTATTGATGCAGGTTTGTTTCCGCAACGTTAGAACCTACAATTGGTATCAGAGCCTTTAGTGATCTTTCGGGAGCTGTGAAAGTCTTGTGAAATTTTTGAAAGGTTGTTTCTGTCCAACAGAAGGAGATGGAAGCAAGCGGAAGCGGTTTTTCTTCTAAAGCTTGGGCGGTGAAGATGAACGCTTTCTTGGAAGGTAGTGACTTGTGGGAAGCAGTGGAGGATGATTATAAAGTGGCCCCACTCCCTGACAATCCTACAATCAACCAAATCCGATTTCACAAGGAAAGAGTCGCAAGGAAGGCGAAGGTGAAGTCGTGCCTCTATGCTGCAGTGTCACCCTTTATATTCAACAGGATCATGAAGTTTCCAACCGCGAAGGATATTTGAGATTTTCTAAAGATTGAGTACGAAGGTGATGAGAAGATAAGAAGCATGAAGGCTTTGAATTTGATGCGGGAGTTCGAGAGACAATAAATGAAGGAGAATGAGGCTGTGAAGGATTTTTCGGATAGATTGATCAATATGGCCGACAGAATCAGAGTTCTGGGCACAGATATGAAGGACAACCGGATCGTGCAAAAGATTTTGGTGTCGTTGCCAGAAAGGTTTGAAGCTATGATTGCCTCTCTGGAAAATACCAAAGATCTGTCTGACATAAGGCTGGCGGAGTTGTTGAGTGCATTAGAAGCTCAAGAACAAAGAAGGTTGATGAGAAGGGAAGTTCCCGTAGAAGCCATGGAAGGAGCTTTACCAGCGAGGTCGTAGATAAGAGCTTCTGGAAGAGAAAAGAAGCCATGGAACCAACAGAAAGTGTATGCAGAAGGTTCAGGCAGTAACAGAGGTCCTGCTGAACAGAGGCTTCTGAGAGTGGTTCTGCTTATCAGAGAAAAAGGTTTAATCCTTGCAAATACTATGGAGGAAAAAATCATCCACATATCAAGTGTTGGAAGAGGCCTAATGTGAAGTGCAATAGTTGTCAGAAGTTCGGGCATATTGCAAGATTTTGTCAAGAGAAGGATTCTCAGCAAAATGAGACAGAAGGTGCTGCAAATAACGAGGTAGAGTTGATGTTTACAGCATCATGTTTTCCTACATGTATGACTCGTAGAAGTTGGTTGGTGAATAGCGGATGTACCCACCACATGTCGTACGATGAGAAGTCATTTGCAAGTTTAGATAGAAGCTTCTGTGCTAAAGTGAAGATCGGAAATGGTGATTACATCGATGTTGAAGGAAGAGGAAATGTAGTCGTTGATGGTCCAAAAGGTAGAAAGTTGATAAGTGATGTATTGTATGTACCTAAGATTGATCAGAATCTTTTGAGTGTTGGACAACTTATGCAGAAGGGGTACAAGGTAATGTTCGAAGTAGGGTTCTGTTCCATAACTGATTCTTTTGGGAAGGAGATACTTAAGATTCAGATGAAAGAAAGGTATTTTTCATTTGATCCTATGTCACAGAGTCAGCAAACTATGGCGGCTCAAGTTAATGAAGCAGAAGTTTGTCGCAGAAGGTTGGGGCAATTCCATAACAAAGGTATGGAGTTTGTGCAGGAGAATGAAAAGGTAGCTGAAAGCAGAGATGTCAAGTTTTTTGAAGAAGATAAATGGAGTTGGGCGAGTAGAAGGTCGGATTCTGAGCAAACTTGGCCTACGTCATAGAAGCCTGTTCTGAGGGAATAGAATGTTAAGGAACAGAATGTTGAGGGATAAAACGTCGAGCTGCAACTAAATTTCGACAAAAAGGTTGATGATCCACCGATAAGAGGTACAAGATCATTAACTGATGTTTCTGAAAGATGTAATGTTGCAGTATTAGAATATGCTAGTTTTAAGGATGCAAAGGAAGATAGAAGGTGGCTAGCTGCAATGCAGGAGAAGCTAGCTATGATTGAGAAGAATGAAACTTGAGAACTTGTGGATAGACCACACGACAGAAAGGTCATTGGAGTGAAATGGATTTACAGAACGAAGCCTAACCCAGATGATTCTGTGAACAAACATAAGGTTAGACTTATCGTAAAGGGCTACTCTCAGGAGAAGATTTCTGTAGAGAAGAAGGGAGGTTTCTGCAATGCAAAACTTGAACATAAGGTGAAGTACTACTATCTTAGAGGCGTGAAATAGATGGATGAAGTAGAGCTGGTCTAATATACCACAGAAGAGTAGTTGGCCGATATATTTACAAAATCATTTCAAGTGGGAAAATTTGAATGGCTAAAGGAGAAGATTTGAGTGTCTATCAGCGCTTGATCCAAGGAGGAGTTTGTTGGTGTTGGTTCAAGACTGATGATAATGGAGATTAAATGCTTGTGTTAGTGGAGAGTAAATGAGTTAAATGGTGGCAAGGAATAAATAAGATTTAGTAGATTAGAGTTAATGGTGCTACTTAAGAGAGCAGTTGAAGGGTTTTTCTTTAGTCTATTTATGTAATCTGATGCATCACGCATAAAAAAAGATCAATCTATCTATCAAAAATCCAGAAAAGAGCTTCTGCTCAAAGTGTTGTTTGTGTTGTGAGAGTTTCATTTCGGGCTTCATCTGCAGAACCATCTGCGCTACAGAAGCTAGCGTCTGCAGAAGGTTCTGTTTTGCTTCTGTTGTAGTTTCTGATATTGATGCAGGTTTGTTTCCGCAACATTAGAACCTATAGATATGCTGCTAGATTGCGACCACTCTAACACTACTCGACTTACATCTCTGCTGGTCAGATTTGTCGCCTTTCCTGCTCATTTTAACCAGTAGCCTCAGCAAGTTTCATCCTTGCCTAGCTCGTGGTGTCTCTTCACAGAAGCATGTCGCATGTTTGTTGTCTGTGGTTACCAAGGGATTACTCTGTATACCTTGCTTGTGCCGTTACCAGCATTGAACTCTTAGGTTTCTCATTGAATTGATAGATCTGCAGTATGTTGCTGCCAAAACTGCATCAATCAAGAGATTGCCTTTCTTCATGCCATCAGCAGACGGGTACGCCAGGACAGCTCTCAGGTGGATGCTATGAGCCTCGCCGCACCCCGTACTGGACCCAGTGCCTTCTCTGGGCTGTGGCTTGGTTATTGCCCGAGTCCGCCATTGATTCATGCATACTGGGTTTCTGCTAGGCATCCAAAGGAAAGGGTAACACAAGGACTCCAGGAAGAAGGAACAGAAATGTTTCCTGCATACTGCAACTCCTTTTTTCCACACCTCAAATTTGGCTAGTTTTATCATTGAATCCCTGCTTTCGGCGGCAGATTCGACTTGCTCAGAACTATCTACTCATGGAAGTTTAGCTCGAATTCATCGGATTTGGCTAAAATGAAAAGGCGAATTCTTGGATTGATATTGGATTTATGTTCATGCTTAATAGTTACACATCCAAACTAAAGGAAGCAAATCTCACTCAGACCTCATCCTCTCGAGCTGGTTAAGTGCGGGTCTCAAGATATTATATGCGACCCACAGCAACGCCGGTGTCACAACAATGAGCAGCAGCTGCCCCCTGTTGTCGCTCTGGGGCGCATCCGCCGCGATGGCCCCGAAGACCTCCGAAACAGCCGCGTGCGCCCGTTCAGCTGCTGCGAACGCCCCTATCCCACCAAGCCCGAGCCCCACGATGACTCCCTTTGTCTCGCGCATCCGGTTGAGCTGGTTAAGCGCTGGCTGGAGGATGTTGTACAGGACCCACACAAGGGCCGGGATGATGGGTAGCAACAGTGCAGTCCCCCGGCTGTCGCCATCGGCGATCTCCGCTATCTGCTGAACCGCGAGGGCAGGCTCCGAGGCAGCAAAGGTCGCGAACATGGCTCCCGCGAGGGCCGAGCTGGCAGAGAGCCCTTGCTTGGCAGCCTCGAGGGGGAGGACCCTCTGGGGTGCGGCGGAGGCAGGTTTGGCTGCCGCAGGGAGCTTGTTGTTCTTGATGGTGGGGAGTGGCTTGGCGTTGAGTATAGCCATGGAGGCCATGGAGGCTGCCATTTCTTGGGACTGAGGTGGAAGCGTTTGCGTTGGGACACACGAGATGATTGATTATAGGAACTGGGATTTGGACAAGAAGGTGAATGGGACGAGGAGGGAATCATCCAATGGGAGCAGAGAGTGATGATCTCCGGATGCCTCTTTCCTTATCCAAATAGATTTCGGACAGGCTGATTCCCTGCCTTACGTTTGTGCTTCGGTGTCCCCACCTCTCCCTACTTCCCTTATCACTTCACTCCCCACTTCAAAATCATTTTGTAGCTTTTAAATCCCAGATATGTATCTTCACTTGATCTAAAATAATTTATTTTACATCTTACCTAAACCTATGTTCGAGTCCTAGAAGAAATGTCCTGTAATAAGGTTCCTAAATCTATCCTACGTCATTGGAGTCCACGATCTGCAGCTTGTTGTCGAGCTCCTCGATGAACTCCAGGCATGGTTGAACATCGCCGTTCCTTAGGCCTCGGACTTTCCAGCAAGAGCTCACGGCTTCCCATCCCCACAACCAATGCAGGTTGACGTCCTTGAGGATGATGTCTGTGCACGGTTGCGTCATGCTGCAAGCAAGCTCGATTGCCTTAATGAAAGTCGAGGTCCCCCTTATGTTGCTGAAGGTCGCGTTACTTGCTTGAACCGCGGATGGCTGCAGGATGATGTGCAGTTTCGTCAATATGGGTCTTGGAGGAATTAGAGGACAATTGCAGGTTCCACCTATTCGAATCCTGCATAGCCCATGGGCACTGTAGAATTGGTCGATGATTTTTACGCGGTGGCAAGCAACTCCTCGAAGATTGTTCTTCACGTGGCCTCTTTGATTCTGGCCCCGTTAGTCATGCCCCGGGAGTGGACGTTCTTGACGTGAATGTTCTCGGCGTGATCTTCGGAGCCGTCCTTACCTAAACCTCCGATCCTGCAATCAGATACTGTATAACAAGCCTTGTTCAGAAAATTTCAACCGCGAGGGATTTCAGCGTGCTATGTTGTTTCATACCTAATACCATGACGAGGTCTGCAATGGATTCCCTCCGAAGTAAATGTCACACATACCTTCACCAATGGATATGCAATTGTTACCTGTTCCGATGTCGGGGAGGTGCTCGATGATTGTGGCATGAGTGGGCTGTTGAGGGCAGGGAAGAGCTCAACGAAGGTGCCAGGGACAGGCTTGCCGAGGGGATTTGAACAATACTAATCGGGCTCGAATGTTAACAATAATAATCAGACTCAAATGCTAACAGTAGTGATCCCTTCGATTAGATGTTTGATTTGAACAAAGGAAAATGATACAACGAGGTTGCGGGTCAAGATCGAGAGATCAAACATTTATACTGGCGCCAGCTGCGACGACATCGAAGAAGCCTCCAGAACGCTGCCCTCTGGCCTCCGGAGGAATTTCTGGTCTTTGATGTACGACTGTATCTCGGCAATGACCTGATGCAGCACCAAGTCTTCTCGGCCCTTCAGTGCAGTTAGGTAATCCTCAGCAATGACTTTCAGCATCTTCCTGAACTGAGATTTATATTTCCGATGGAGCGCGAACCCCGCCGTCTGCAAAACACCAACAAAAATCTTCATTTAAAGCTATGAACCTCAAAACTACGGTATTTTCATTCCCATACATTCACATTGAGTGATTCACCTGCAAGAAGGCGTTCAAGGCTATGGTCGTGTACTTGTTGGCAGGAAGAGCATTCAGGAACCTAGCGAGCCAAGACCATCCTTCCGCCAGGCCATGACTGTTATAATGTCCCTCGACTTCAGTCTATTCAAAAAAGTAACTGAAATAAGTTTACTCGTCATCGGGGTGGAGGGACCAAAAAAGCAGCTTAATAATCTTTACAATTTCCTATTCGACTCCTTATAGAAAATCAGGTAACCATACGACAAACCTGCACGATGGCGCCATAGAGTTTCATATAAGATTCTATTCCTTTCATAAAGTCTTGTTCTTTCTCAATCTTCCCACCATCTTCTTGAAAACCAAGAGCTTTATAATATGCTGCTTCTGACTCGTACTGGGACTGCAAGAAGAGGTAAAGACTAAATAACGCACGTGATGCGAGGTGGACAGAAAGCAATCCTCTCAAATGTAAATGCACAAAAAAAGAGATGCTGAAGAAGATACCTTTGACGCGGTGCTCTTTGGAACTGTAAATATACAAGCTTGGTGGAACTCCGCAAGCAGTATATCCATGCTCAGAGTCACCTGTAAATCATCCCAACCATGTTTTGGTATCACAGCTCATTTAATAATGACCATCTACTCTTTTGGTGCTGGGTATCATCTTAAGAGAACAGAAATAAAATGTGCAAGATATAGAGTTCTCTGAGACTGAAGCAAAAAAATGTCCGGATGTATCCTTTACTCTTAGGGTTCACTTTCATGGGTGACTTATGGGCCACCGATTGTTTTTCAATGGCAAAGAAGCAAAATAACTAAATATATACTGTGTTCTTACCTTAGAAGTGACAACCACTATTAGGTGAGCGCATCCAAACACAACAGCGATATTATAGCTTTTACAGTGCAAAAGGACCTACAAAACAGAAGATACTGCGATAATCAATGCACTTAAAAGAGGACTTTGTGCAATACTGCAATTAAAACTCTGGTTGTTGACGCCATCAATTTCAAGAGGTTTGTACCTAATTACGGTTAGTTGAAAAAAAAATTTGCAAAATATGATTCGAGTTTCTAAAATTACCTGAATACCGCCCCTAAGTCACCAATTCAAACCGTGACTTTGAATTTACAAAGAAATCGCCGTTTGAAAGAAATTGGCAAAGTCGCTATCCCAAACAATGACTTTGGACGACTTGGGAATTTTTTAGACTTTTTTTATGTTTGGGGCAAAGTCGTTGTTTGAAACATCATTTTTTATTGAAAGACGCTGTTTGAAACGACGACTTTCCTTAAAAGACGCAGTTTCAAACCGCAACTTTACCCCAAACACCAAAAAATCCCAAACAGCGACTTTACCAATTTTAACTAAAGTCACTGTTTCAAACCACGACTTCTTTGTAAATTCAAAGTCGCCGTTTGAAATGGCGATTTAGGGACGCTATTCAGGTAATTTTGAAAACTCAAACCCTATTTCACAAATTTTTTTCTCAACTAACCTTATTAGGTACAATCCTCTCAATTTCAATCCATTCGAATTCCTAAAAGTGTGACTTGTACCAAGGATAAATAAACAACAAGAGCAACGGACAAATAATTGTTCCATCAGAGCATTTACCTACTTTCACGCCATTACTAAGCAAAATAGCGTCTCCCAATACCTTTTTGCAAAACGTGACAATGCTAATAGGCTTGGGAAAGGCCGGATCACTCATAAGTTTAATCAGCTCACTCGCTCTTGTTCTGCACCAGAAAACGAGAATTCAGAACCACATGTTTCATTCTCACAGAAAGCCCACATTCACGAGAACATTTCCTCTCGTACTTCATTTCACATGACTCGACAAATCTAATGCAAGTGTCCCAGAAGACTGGATCACACTTTAATACTTTAATAGCAAAAGAATTGCCTCATATACCCTATCCAACTAACAACAGTTTTTCGTCCATTCCCTCATAAGAATGATATTGTCTATCTTAGTAATTACTAATGCCTGAACGTTCTCAAGATGTTTATCATACAGAACTTGTAACGGGAAGAAAGATTAGCCAACCTAACATTGTCCTTTGTCCCACTTATTGTTCGTATTAGCCTAGCCATATGCCTCTCATGGCTGCTGAAGTCCTGTCAAAAATAGATGACAACAAAAAGGTTAGAGGTTGCAGACCTTCTCGAATAAAAATTGACATATTAATCTGCAGAATGAAAAAATGAGCAAATGTAAAGAAATTTTCTTAAGACAATCACTTGTAACCTTAGAAAAGAAATGCAACAGGTACAATGTCTACAACACAAATCATCTTTTAGACTAAGTTTATCGAAATTGAATTCATAAGCCGACAAGCTTAATACAATCTCATTAAGAAGCTGAATGGTTTGATAGAACAGTTTAAATTTATTGGTAATATCGTAATACATCCAAAGCTTTGACAGTGCCTTAGAGTACAAGACTACCTGTTTGGATTTCAGTATTTGAATCATTTCATCAAATTCTTTTAACTTCAGCATTCTATTCTGCTCTGCTTCAAGGGCACTTTTCGAAGCCTTAACTGCATGAAAAAATAAAATACTCAAAAAATTCCAAGGATCAATCTAGAACTGTGGCACTAAAAACAGAGGGTACTGGGAAAGTTCTATATATAGAATATAGTTCTTCGATAAGTCAATTAAAATCAGGGTGGAGTATAGACAGTTCACAGAGGAGAGCAAATTGCCAATACACAACCTATTGGTGTCATAATTGCTTTTACCAATGTATATACAGCTCCTACATAATTTGCAAGAACAATGGAGTGATCACAGTTACATGTCACTAGAAGAGAGCTCAGAATATACAAATAATGAACTAAGAATAACAAGCAAAAACCTATGCATGATGGATAAACTTTAAACCAGAAGTTGCCAATCTCCAGGTTATCCAATTAGATTGTAGGAAAAAAGATATAGATAATGCAACTCATACAGGCATCAGACTTCTTCGCTGCACTGCCGCTATCTGGATGGGAACCTGAAACAGATTCTTGAGCCAATCTAGCAGCCGCTTCTTGTGCAATTGCAGCAGCTAGCTTGTCCGCTGTTTCCTTTTCTTTTCTTTCAGCCTCCAGAGCGCGTCTTTTTGCTTCCTCTTCTTTAAGTTTTGCCTAAAAGCATGAAAAATGAACACATTGAGATTCACAATACAGAAAATATACAGGATTTTGTTTTCATTAGATAAAGATGGGATTTTATATATTGAGCCAATAAAAAATATGCATGCACCCTTCACGAGGTAAATGGAAAAAATTACCAATATAGGCAACTATATTTCCTCAGACTTTAAACAAGTCAGACACGCATCTCCATCAACAACACCCCTTTTCCTTTAAGTTTATATAATAAAGATACTTCATTAAGCCACATATCAAACAAGAAAGTGATTTCCATTGGATTCTTGGTCTTTCATATGTACCAAAATGCTTTGGAAATATCACAGGTGAAAGCCGAGAACATTTTAAGTCTTAAGAAGTTCAGCTGATATGTATAGATCACTACATTATCAACAATAAAATTGGACACATTTTATTTTATTTTATTGGTAGAAATAAAATTGGACACATTTGCTAGTAAGTTGTCCATTAAATGTAAACCACTGAGGCAAAAACAACAGCAATTATTATATGTCGCTGATTAAATTTCAGAAGAAATTCATCACAAATCATACCTCTGCCTCAGCTTTGGCTTTCTCTTGACGAAGTTTCTCCTCATGGAGTGCTTTCTCCTTTCTTTTAGCTTCTTCTGCTGCATCATTCATTAATTTTCTCTCTTCTACTTGTGATTTCACTTCATGATCACGCCGTATTGCTGTTAAATGATTATCAACTGTTTCTGCGCTGTAAGGGATACACGGACATTACAACACGTATTCCAACAAGAATTCATCACATTCTCACTCATTTCTGTGGTGATAGCTAAAACAATGTTGCTAGTAAATGTTGATTCTTTGCATGCTCAAAAAACTAAAGCATATTTGAAGCAGGAGAAGAATCAGAGCCAACATGAATATATAACAAACTCACAAATTCGGATTAATTACAGTAGAATCAACTATAACAACTAGAATTAACTATTAAGAAACAGATTAACAATTGCTGATGAAAGAGCAGGAGAACTATCGGGTCACTGAAGAAACATGAATTAATCAGAGGACAAAAACGCGATACGGGATCCCATAAGAATTACTTACAGCATGCGACGAAACTCAGTATCAACTTTTCTGTCCAAGTCTCTCCTTGATTCTAGAAATTTAGCAATTTTTTCCAGAGAAGATTTCAACTTTTGATTATTGCCCGCTAACTTGTGCTTCATGGCAGAACTTTGGCTCCGAATTTCTTCCTGTCAAGAATCGAATAGCACTCTGAAACATGCTTAAAACATCACAAGGAAAAAATATTTCAAAATCAATCCTTCAAGACAATTGTACGATGCTGCTAAAGGAGGTTGACTCGCAAAATTCACTCTATTAGCAGATAAGTTTAAAATTTTGCTTAGCACAGTAGCAAGGAAATCTTAAGATACCGAATCCTGCTTAGATCATTACTCTGAAAGAAATCCATAGAAATGCTTCCTTTTTCTCCCTAAAGAAAACATCCGATAGCTGTGGAATGGCATGTCTTGACCAACCACTAAGAAAACTAACCAAGAGTGCCAAACTCAGTTTGCGACTCACCAAAAAGAAAAGAAGAAGCTCAGTTTGTGACCCTAACAAATTACAAATTCCCGCGTTATCGAAGGTAAGGTCAACCTTTCAAGTATAATGGCAACCAAATATAATCATTAAAAAAATATTTAATGAAACAAGAAACAAAACACAAGCATGATAAGCACCTGAACACTAAGCTGAAATTCATTAATCATCTCACTCAAGGAAGCTTCTATCAAGTTGCCTTTGTTATTGTCCAAGCCATCATCATCACTATCCAAGTAACCATCATCGCTATCCAAGCCACCATCGTCATCAGACACGTGCATTACGAATCGTTTCCTGCTGCAACCAACAAGAAGAGCCAGCATACCAAGCTTAAGCTTACATGCGTCATCCTCAATTCATAATAACAACAGAGGAGACACTAACTCATTTTTAAACAGCATACATAGCATGATCCCCAGGAGCAGACTGTTTCCTATTAACTAAACCATGTCTATTGCTGTTGTCGTCGTCATCCTTGTCCACATCATCTTCATGCTCGGATGCATTGCCATCCGGCAACCGCATCACAAAGGGCCGTATGCCCCTTTTATCTGCCGTCTTTGAAGATCCAACGTGTCTCTTGCTACAACCAAAGCCAAACGCAACACCCAATAACTGAGCTCCACTAAACAATAAACAAATTGTATAGAACTTTCATCAACCAGCTGGAAGCACACACCTTTCTTGATGTTTATTGAAACTGATAATGTCGCCGGAACCGTAAAGCCGCTCCTCCAACATCTTGATCTCTGATAACAAGGAACCCACGTCCCATTCCCGTTCAGGGTCAAAACTAAGACCCTGAACCCGGCTTGGCCCCGGAAACGCCAAATTTTGCAGGACCCTAGAGTAAGCGACCAAATTTCGCTCAACACATAATCAAAACGACAATATCAATTACAAAACAAAAGGCGGGGGTACGAAAAGCAATCACGCTACCTCATCCTCAAACCCCTACTTTTGGGCTTATCTTGCTTCACCTCATTCACGCCGGACGCCGGACGCCGAACCCTAATCAAATCGAGCCTTTCTTATAAAATAAATTGAGTCGGCTGATAAAGATCAAAGCGCGCCCAAAGTACGAGGTTCCCGGATTAGGGTTCAGTCGTCGTACACCGAGCCAAGATGGGAAATCGGGTTTCAATTCTTTAGTTGGGATGCAATTCACGAAGCTGATTGCTATTTTCCAGAATCAGAAACCGAGGGCGAGGAAGAACCGTCGACTTAGGAGTCGTTGGTCGCAAAATTATTTTTCTAAATAAGTTCGCAAATTTGTAAACTAAGATTACGAAATCGGCTTAACGAAAGCTGACTTCGATTACGAAGAAAATTAATCAGCCCGATTTTATGCGGCTCGAAGCGAAGTCGGTCGTACAAAGGTCAGCTTCATATCATCCATATCATTCGTATTATCCGCACGAACTCGACTTTTATAAGAACGATTTCGTTTCATTTAGGAACAAAACTCGTAGAACGAGTGTGTTTTTTTTTCTAATAGCCAGAGCCAATGGGTATACATTTTAAGGATGGCAAGAAGTATCTAGTATAAGAACCCAAATTATTTTTTAAATGTATTGAAAAAAAATATTATTTATTCTATTAGCTTCAGTCGAATCGATTATTACTTCGTAACAAATTAAAGAAAAACCAACGTATAACTTTGCAATGACCGCCGGACCTGTGAATTTGAATTTAGATTAAAAATGGACCCCACTTCCCATTTGATACGAGGAAATTTGAATTCCGATTACCTAATTATTTTCATGTTCCAAACATCCCTCAGTCGCCAAATATATAACTAGAAATCAATTATATAAATTAGGATATATAAGATTTTACAAAACTGGCTTAAGAAAAAAGCTGATAGAGTATAGACCGGTTATTGATCTCTGGGCCTGGAAGCGTCGCTCAACCCGTCCCGACCCGGCCCAAACAGGTGATGTTGAAACTAGTTGCAACAAAACAATTGTCAGTACCGGATCCTCCATAGTACAGAGGAATTCGATCTATCCACTGCATAGGCCAGTGCCGGCGATATTTCTCCAGATACCCTGTGCTTGAAGAACCTCGACTTCAAGAGAGACAACAGCGGCCGATGGCGCGTTTGCTTTCGCTCCAACGCCTGGATATAAGCAACTAACCCAAGCCACTCTACTTCGCGTTCCAATCCAGGGACGAGCTTCGGTAATGAATAGCCGTCCATGAATTGCATCCTCTTCAGCAGCATGAGCATGTACCTGTCCAAAGAAATGTTTATGATAGGGAGAAATATGTCTAGTTGTCACCATTACTTGAAGGACCAACATACCCGAAAGAATTCTCAATCATATGCAGTTGAGATCCTGCGGGGATCTTGCAAATGTACGATAATTCAGTGATGTAGCAGTGGAATTTCATGGCGCATAGGAGAAAATTCTGGTAGATATTGAGTCTAATGATGGCTCCTCTATTGATTTTGGGATCGAAGAATATAGGGAAGCACTTGGGTCTCAAATAGGCGCACAGCTTTTTCTTAAGGTGGGAAGACGGCTTTCCTTGCCAAAGGACGCACAAGGTTGAGCGAAGGTGGTTGTTTAAGTACCTGCATAACAAAAGCCGAATGCATGAAGTTTCAACATGCTATAAATCTCGGAAACAAATAAATTCACGCACCCATAGCCACATGCACAATAAACAAGAAAAAAATCAAACAATAACTTATCATCGTTACAGCTTATCGGAATGCAACCTTGTGTAATCTGCCTGAAACTCAAGACTGCGGCAGTTGATTAGCATGCCGCTCCATTGAATGAATTCCTCATCACCAACATGAACCGTACTAGACTGAGTTCTAGTCGTGGCTCCAACATCAAAATTGAGACGGAACTTTTCCTCCTTCATGAAGCAGTTATAATCCCTGAATCCTCTTTTAAGTCGTGAAAAGAAATTAGTAGCCTGACTCTTAGAAGTTGATATGAAAAGGAAGTCGTCAACAAACCGAAGAAGAATATATTTCGGAGTGAGAACATTGTAATGCTCCCTGATAGCCCGAATATCAGAACGAGAGAAGTGTTGATAGGTGCCGTTAAGTGGCATCTCTGAGGTAACAGGCACCTGAGCCTTTCTGAGAAAAGGAAAAATCAGATTGCGTTCCAGATGAGCAAAGTAGAATGAGCAAAGAAGGGTTGACAAAACACTCCCTTGAGGAATGCCAACAACTTGCAAGTAAAAACTCTTGTCAAACTGCACAACGTTTCTCTTCACAAGCTCAATCAGATTTGAGAAGAGCTCATCTCTGCTGATGATCTTGCCACGCTCCTGGGACAACAAACGGTAGCAGGGTTTCCGTCACGCTAGTTTCTTTACTCTGGACAGAGCCAGTCTAAATAAACGGCATCATATACCACCAAGAAAAGGCTGAGATATCAAAGGCACTTTGCAAAAACAAAAAAATGGCAGAATCGAGCTTATAAAAAAGGAAAAATGTGGAGGCATGATAATATGCTTTCCAAGGGAAAAGTCACCATACCTGCTTGATAAAGACACCATGTGATGATCGGTTGCAGCATACAAGTCTAGTAGGAATAGAGGCTTTTTTGTTTTCTACTGAGACAGTATTATCTTGTACCCATAATGATTTTCCCTGGCAGATGATTTCGCGAAATTTTTCCAAATGATATCTTGGTTCCGTGATCACTTCTTGCATAACATTCAACAGCTTGTCTTGACCGATAGAATCAAATGCCTTGCTCACATCTGACACTATCAAATATATCTCAGGCATCCCTGTCCCATTCTTCAGATCAAACAGAAAGGGACTTAGTCTTCTGTAGATGTCATGGTAGTCAAAAACCGATGACCCCAATTTCTCTGGCTCTTTAAGCTTAACATTCTTCAAAACAGCATGTGTCTCATGAAGAACACTATTCACAGAATTAAAGCGGCGAACTTCAACAAAATTTTGAGCAAGGCGAAACCTTGGATTTCTATCAGAGTTTCCATTAAAATAGGATACCCGGATAGGAACACGAGATGAAGCTTTTAGATTCATGACCATCCTCAAACCATTTTTCTTTGGAAAAAATCTGAGTTTTGAAGAACCAAAAGACCTTCGGGTTAAGATATTTCTCAAATTCGAATAATTCAGGCATGTCAAACTCTTACTGATTTTTCTGCTCATTTCTCCATGGCACAGCCTTTCCCATATGGACTTGCGATAATAGAGAATATCCTGTCTTCCATGTTCACTTTCGGTTACATAAAAATGAGTTTGCACCAATGGTGCCACAAGAGACGAGAAGAGCCAATATATCCATCTATCCAGAAGTATGTGCCTAATGTCTGATATATGTCGACTCAGGCCTTTGGAAATGCCACTTGTCCCAAGGTCTCCAAGCATTCCCGATGGTGGCCAAAACTGATTCATACAGCTGGGTGCAATATCGTGACTAGAAAGAAATGGAAACTCATTCAACTTCAACTTGTGCATACATTGCTTCAAGGAAAACTTCTCAAACCTACGTAGCTGAATGAATTTGTAGATGTTTCTCCTCAAGATTCTCTGATTACGACAGCTACCAATCAACTCTTTGGGAACTATGTTTCTGCAAACGGCCCATATAAAGGAAACCACCTGACTTTTTGAACTGCACAATTGTACCTTCTCCATCTCCTGATCAACTGTTTTGACATCATTTGTCAACTGTTTTGACCCATTAATCTGACAGCTTGGTTTCCCAGAATCATCCCGAGTACCCTACAGACATAAAAACGTGTCGACATATCACATTTAAGAGGAAAAATCCTCTGCTCATTTTAGGACTAGTTAATGCCTGGTTGCCAAATATTAGCTTCCGGAAGTATTACAAGCAGCGCACTCATCCTATTTCTCAAAAGCAAAGCCTTCTAAATTTCATAGAATTATTCTGGCAGAATTTGAGATGCTTAAAATGGAGGATCCATAGTTCACCTCAGTGTCAGCCTCTTAGGCATCTCTAGCGGTGCCAAAATATAGCCATTCAACAATACTCTGATGCAAATTGCAAATGGTTCATCACATCAAATTATATCATAAATATGACAATCAGGTCATACTTCAACCAGATAAGTTGCAAAAGAAAAATCTAAACATATCTTTGCACTCCAATCATAAGGTTGCGAACTTTAGAAGAATTGAATGCAGATTAGGTTGCGAACTTACAAGTAGACCAGACATTTTCCAAATACCTTCAACAGATGAAGGGACTATACAGTGCTTGTCCAATAATCTCAGATATTGGCAACTTCGAGTTCTCTTAATTAAGCTTCTCAGCAGCTTATTAAGGGAATGATACCTGGAAAAGGAATTTTGCTCACGTAATGAACAAAATTGCAGGATCACTACTCCAATAAGACAAGGAAGTGTAGCCAGCACAGATTCCAAGTTTCTAAGTAACAAAACTCTCTTAACGCTATTGAGAACCTTGACCATTTCTGATTTCTGTGGAGTTTTATGCATTGAAAGGAGTTTTTGTATGCATAAACATCATGTGCATCCTGCACTGGATGCTACCAGCAGGAAATATTATTTTTCCTAAGATAATTGTTGTCATCATTTTTCGCTTGTGATTCCAGGTCAGGCATAGTAGGTGCTATAACAGAATGTAGAAGAGCTAAACCATGTTCGGCGACATCAATGTAAAGATAAACATGAATCTCCATGTTCAAGCAAAATGACCCAAAAGTCAGAATATTGAATACAAAATTAGCTCCACGTACAGGCATAACTCTCTCATCGGACATGAGCCATTGTAGTGGGAGCACGTGCTAAAATCAGGAGATAAGTATAAATTTGGCAATTCAAAAATCTCCTTGCTAAGCAGGATTGAACTTGAGGCATCAGGCTTCAACGATATGAGTGAGTCTGCATAATATGAGAAAGTGGCTGCTTTAAGCAGATCATAAAGACACAGATTGTGCAAGTAAAGTCTCAATGTCCTTCCAAATGCTGTTTCAAGTGAGAGTCGGCAGAAAAGTAACTATAATATCACAGGTGTAGCCTACTAATATCATTTCTAAATGGTCTAGTGGCAAGATTCTGTATATTCAAGGAACTAGTTCAGCTGTGATCTCATCTATATATCTAAAGCAATAAGAAATTGATCAGGACTTTAGAAGTACATAAATTCCTTTTTAGTACATGTCAGTGTCACCACTCTATATTCTATCCAGAGTTTCCCAAACAAAATGAAAACGCATACTAGTACTACTTTTAATAGCCACCCATGAAGGGCTTAAAGTCAGAGTAAAGAAGGAACAAGGAATATATTTGGTGATATGGACTTAAGTCACATTGCAAGGGATTAAAGATGAGGATTTGATTGTTTTGCTGGGTATGGTTGAATGCATCCTAAAACAAATAAAGTAGACATAAAGCATACGCTTTCGAGGGAGAACTGCTAAAGGTGATTCCAAATTGTAGAACATTCGTTTCTTTTGCACATGAGCTCCCTTAGGAAGTCTTCTGGCTGATTTCACCATTAAACAGCAGGGACAGAGCAAAGGCTTCTACAAAACCAATTGTTAGAGAATGTACATTCACAGATAGTGAGAATCTGAACCAGACATTGTTGTGCCAACCACATCAGAAAACAATGGAAAGTGGGAAGAAATCAATAGCAAAAGGTTGAATCTACATGTAATCTAAGCTACTCCAGGTTCAAAATTAGGCAAGAATATGGCAAATTTGACCAAATAACAAGAAAAAAACTTCTAACATCTGGCAGAATGTTCATATTAGTTCTTTGTGTTCAAATGAGAATGAGTAGGTGTTCTCCACAATACACTCATTTCAACCAGTAATTTGGTATCAACACCTCATGGTAAATCAAAGGTGAGACAATAAAAACATACAGGAGACATCCATGTGATGCTATGCTGAATACGCAAGTTAAGCTATCAAATTTGCATCTCATTTCTGCTCTTAAATTTTTGTGAATCCTAAGATGAAGATCTTTGTGAAATCCTTTGATGAAGAACCATGTGAATCCAAATAAAGCAATCCCATTTCATAAGTCCACCATTAGACAGGTTTCTTACAATTACTTCTCCGTGTAAACTAATCTCAGTTGACTGGTTGATTTAAGCTAAAGTTAGATAATGATAGAGAGACAATCTAAATAACATACATGATTAGCAATGCCTAAATATTTTGATAAAAACCAGAGTAAGACTACATACTTGGGAATTTCCGTTCGAACAGCCTTCAACAACATCAAGAATCTGGGATGAACAGGCTGGACCACTATTAATTTGCCTCCGCTTTCTTTTCCTGTTCTGTTTTAGAGTCTTCAGTTGCTTGCCAATATTTTCTGTAATAGGATTTGCAACTCTCCCTTGTACCACTTGGGGCTCTTGAGTTGTAAATGTAGAACGGTTAGTTATTGATTGAGCTACTCTCTGATTGCTTGAGCCCACTTGATGGACCTCACAGGTGCTGCACCAATCAGTAGACTTACAGCAGGTTTTGAGATTATTACCATGGACAGAATTATCACATTCGAATCTCGCTGATGAAAAGTTAACATCACCAGATATTTTTATCTTCTTTTGAACTCCTGAAAAGACATTGCATCATGGTTATTTCCAGTGGAAAGGCATTAATCAATCTTTCAAAATTGAAAATTGGGAAGATGTTATCCATTTTATCTAAACAGTTGTCCACCACCATTAGCTTTAGTGGCGTGGTTTGTTAATAGCCTGTTATTAGTGTGGCAAAAATAATAATAATAATAATAGTAACAATAACAATAACAATAATAATAACTTGACAATGGAAAAGGTTAATTGCCAAGAAGGCATCCTAAAACTAGGATTATTGTCTGGATGGGTGTAGTGTAAAGATGTGTCATACACATTTCTATTTTCAGTCCTCGCAGATGATAAATACCTGATTGTACACTAGTATCAGAACTCTGATATGTTCGCTTCAGTTTAGATAGAGAATACTTTGATATTGCTGCAGGGGGTCCAGCCACTTGATAGTGCTTTTTGCCAGGTAATGGAAGGAAGATTGATGAGCCCTTCAGCAGATAACTCATTAAGCTTGTACCTATCTGCAGATCATCCGGCAAAAATTCCAAAAAACAATTCAAAATGGAATCTAGTCAACTATCAGATTCAAGGGAACACTGAACAGAATGTTCCCAGGAATGTACCCTTTCGAGGAGGAGACACCAAGCAGGAGTGGACAGAATATCAAAAGAAGCACTCCATTTGTCATTCTGCCGCCAGAAGAAGGGATCTCATTAGCATCTTTCCCGTTCACAACAGAGCAAACCCAAACTCAAGAAGGAAAGAACAACACCAACAAGTCTGACCCCAGCATCATAGTAATGTCAAAGAAAGACCAGGGGCCATCTTCCACGACATCCTTCGTTTTTCCGCCCATCTAAGTTAGGGAGTAGGGACTCTCTTCCAGTTCAAGACGTATTTGACATAAAAGACAGAAAAGGTATCGTACCAGCAATAAAAAATCAAATCCAGTAACTGGCCACAGTAACTAACCAATTTGTAGTCATTGCAGAGGACATTATTGGCCCTTGGTCTTTCAGCCGCCATCGTCTCGACAATCCTCATAACAATCTGAACAACCACGAATCCTGAGACTACCTCACCAAATGAAATCTATCCCTTCGCATAATCCATCACCCTACCTGACGTTGAGAACGGATGATAAGTGTAGAGAACCGTGACCACGGCAGAGCAGCCTCCTCATGCACCACAACAAAGCACCGCGTCATCAACTTCCTGTATTCGCCAGGATCCTCCGGCCTCAGAAGGAACGACTTCACCACATCCTCGCCACGGGACGCAGCACAGCCAAGGCAATGGATCCCCCTGCACCAACGGCACTTCTCCTCTGGCGCCGAGGTGGCGGGAGATAGAAGGGAGGAGGCAACAGCGTCGAGCAGGGGTTGGGCGCGGCCTCGGAAGACGCGCCACAGGACCTCCGGGACTCGTCGGCCTTTGCGGCGTCTCGGTCGCGGCATCGTCACCGCCGCGGCGTCGGGAGGTGATCGCATTGGAAATAGACAGGAGGAAATCTCTCATTTAATTTGAACTTGGCGGTTCACATTCTTTTCCCGCGGGATTGCCAGGTATGACGGAGGATGTGATTGACGTAATCGGGGATTTCCAACTAGGAACGGAAATAGACCGTGTTTGGAACCCCAAAAAACTCGAGTTTCAAAATTGAGATCGAGCGTATAATTTAAATAGTAATTTTATCTTATCACATTTAAAGTCCATACTTAAAGCAACGACTTTAACGAAAAAATTTAAAGGTAATAATATTATTCAATTTCAAATTTTATTTTTTTCCAAAGTATTGATAGCCTGTACTTCAAGAAGCAACTTAGAACAGGGGTACCCCACCGGCTTGAAATTTTTTTTCCGAGTTTGGAAGTCGTTCAATCTCCGTGTTAGGGAAGAAGTGCGTGGTGCTACTTATCTCTGATGCAGATACACTGAGCAGTTAACTTTTCGTCCCCGAGCAAATGTTTGCCAAGGCAAAAGAAGCTCCCACGATGACAGAGAGCCAGTACGAGATTAGTTTGGATGCCAATGGCCAACAGGCCGATCCCATGGAACGAGGAGAGGCAAAGGTGGTTCGAGAGCCAGCAGTATGATGTCCTGGTTCATGGTTCTGCATCGCTTGCTGATAAATCTCACGACGATAAAGTGCATAACATGGAGGTTCGACAAGAAGGTGATGCTGGTCATTTTGGATCGTCAAGGGAAAGTGACGAATGCAAACACGATCCGGTGATGTGGATATGGGGAACCCGCACATACCTTCAGGAGGACAAGGGAGGAAGCCCTCTGGAAGGAAGAGACCCGGAGGATCGAGCTACACACTGATTCGATCGAGCCATCGCTATTCACCTGAGTCAGTACCTCTCTCCCGCTACGTTCCCTTCCCTAGCTTTCTGTGTTTGGCCACTATGACCTGTTGTCACAAGAACAGATGGCGGAGGGCAAGCACATCTGCTTGTAGGGAAGAGGACATAGACTGGATCCACATATTCACAAAGATGGCAGCGGTAGTCGCTCGAACTGCTCGCATCTCCCTCGAGATGCCTTTACCTGGGGAGATGCAACCCCAAGGAGAAGGTTCAGATGAACAATGACACGATCGCTGTGGAGAGGCTGAGCCACACCCACCTTATCTGGTTCTTCTGGGTGAGGCTCAAGAGCATGTGGCAGTCAAAGTTCAGCATGGGATGATGGTCGACAACGACCTGATCATGCAGGAAGTCATGACAATGCTGACCTACGACGGCACAGAAGGGATAGGTCGTCGTCACAGCATGCAGGAGGGGAGGAGGCCGCTAAATCCAAAGGTGACGCAATGTTGAAGGGGCTAATGGAGTCCGATTGCAGCATCCACCACTGCAACAGTACGATCTTGCCAAGCGCCAGAGGAAACATCCCCGTGACGGTGGTCTGCGCCTAGTGCGACCGCACCATGGACAGGTATATCATGTATGAGAATAATTAGGTTAGATTAACACTGCCCTGGGATCCTACGAGCGCCTCCGCCTACCCACCGGCCCCAAGGAGAGGTCCCTTGACGACGATGACCACCGCAACTTCGGCGGCCGACTCGGTGGCGGGTTCTCTTCCTATGGCGACTGCTCGGATGGTCCCTCGAGGTATGATGGCGGAGGACGCAGGGGCGGTTTTGATGATGATCGCCGTGGCCCCCCACCGTCTAGGGTTTCGGATTTCGAGCCCTCAAGGGCGGACGAGGCTGATAACTGGGCTGCCACCAAGAAGCCCATGGCTTCCTTTAACAACACCCTGTCTCGCCCGGGTGGCGGTAATGCGAGATATGAGTCTCTAGGAGGAGGGGGGTCGAGGTCCGATGATGTGGACAATTGGACGATGGGGAAGAGAGCCCAAGCTCCTCCTATGTCTGCCCCTGGCCACTCCCTGGTTTCGGCTCGGGGTTCCGGGATTTTCGAGATCAGGTTATGGAGTCTGATAGATGGACTAGGGGAGGGGGAGGGTTTGGAGATGGTGGAGGAATGAGTGAACGGCCAAGACTGATCCTAGACGGTAAATAGTAGCTCGGGTGATTATTAACCTTGTACTGTTCTGTTATATATAATAGTTATCGAAATAGTTTTACTTAATAATATAATCATTTTCTCCGATTCCGTTTACCTCCGGCTTCTTCTCTCCTATTCTTCTCTCCTCTTTTTTTTCTCTCTGTTCTACTTATGGATACGTAGAATTCATAGCATGTGATCAGAGCGCAACGCGATGGATGGGACGGCAACGATAAAGGAAGAGTCACCGTACCTGTTGCCGCAAGACGATAATTCAGGTTTCATCATTTCCCCACACTTTGATGGGACAAATTACGTTACGTGGTCTAGGTCTTTTGTGTTAGTTTTGACTGTGAAGAACAAGATTGGATTTGTGGATGACACAATTTTGAAACCGTCCGCAGATGATTCATTATTTCCTATTTGGAATCTTTACAATAGTTTGGTTGTTGCTTGGCTGATTAGGTCTATATCTCGATCGTTTCAGAACTCATTTACATATTCTGTGCATGAGATTTGGGAGCTTTTGAAGAGTCGTTTTGCTCAGCCGGATCTTGTCAGGATTTGTCATTTGCAATAAAAGTTACATTCTACTTTTTAAGACAATAGACTAATTCAAACCTGCTTCTAGCAGTTGAATTCTATTTTGAGGGAATTGAGATCGCTTAGACCATTTCCTAACTACAAATGTGGGGTTTGTAATTTGTAATTCTGGTTATTTCAAAGATTAGTGATTATGTATTTGTGTTCTTGAATGGTCTTGATAGTTGTTATCAGACTTTAAGGTCTCAGGTCTTGATGATGGAACCGCTGCCTAGTATAAACCATATATACAACATGGTGCTGAGAGATGAATCCCAAAAGCTGCTGCATGACAAATCACATTTGTTGGGGCAAAGCTCAATGTTGGTTGCTGCTGTAAAGGCAGATTTTAAAGGGAAAGGAAAGTTGGAAATGTTTTGTTCACATTGTAGAAATAGGGGTCATCAAAGGAGAATTGTTATAGACTCATCGGCTTTCCTGGTGGTTATAAATTTAGTAGAGGAACGTATTCATTCTAGGAAGAAATCAGATATCAAAGTTATCATCTTCTGGTTATAATGGTCAAGTTCAACACAAAAGGTAAATTGTACGGTTGTTCTAGACCCGATGCAACAGTTTTCTCCAGAACATCCTCTTTTCAGCATGACAAAGGATCAGGTTCAAAAGCTGTTCTCTAGGCTGAGTGCTCAAGATTGTTAGTCGGATGGTAAAATGGCATCTCTTTCAGCCTCGAAATCAGAATCTCCTCCAATTGGTATTGTTTCTCCTGATGTTTCAGCTTTTTCAAATGTTGTTCAGAACTTTACTCCAGCATCTTGGGTCATTGACACATGTGCTTTTGATCACATTGTTTGTTCTTTGAAACAAATGCATAGTTTTCAAAACCTTGATCAAGTTTTAGTGCAACTGCCTAATGGTTCCAGAGTTTTAGCAACTCATGTTGGTTCTGTTCAATTACTTCCAGGATTAATTCTAGAAAATGTTCTTTGTGTTCCTTCCTTTTGTGTCGATTTGCTTTCTGTTAGTAAACTCTCATCCAGTTTTGCTATTGCTTGTATTTTTGCTAAGGATTTCTGTTTGATTCAGGACATCCTGTCATGGCAAACGATTGGCATTGCTAAATCACAAAGCGGACTTCACATTTTACAACAAGATCAAGGCAACAGTCTAGCTTATAGTACAGTTTCTGTGTCTAAATCGCATCTTGTACATGATAAATCTCTTGTATCACAATTGTGGCATTGTCGTTTAGGCTATGTTTCCAATAAAAGACTTCTAGCTATTCCCAGCATATTCGATCATGTAAAACCATCTTTTCATGCCTGTGATGTTTGTCACTTGGCAAAACAAAAAAGAATTCATTTTCCTCAACATATTGAGAGTTCTGTATCTCCTTTTCAGTTAATACATCTTGATGTTGGGAACCATTTCATACAGACACACATCATGGCTACAGTTTCTTTCTTACAGTGGTTGATGATTTTACAAGGGTACCTTAGGTTCATTTGTTGAAATTCAAGTCACAATTTTTTTTTTCAATAATTTCATCATCTTGTATCAAATCAGTTTGAGTGTTCTATAAAGAGAATTAGAACTGATAATGGAACTGAATTTTTTAAGCTTTCAGAGTTTTGTACTTCAAAGGGAATTGTTCATGAAAAGTCCTGTGTTAAATCTCCTCAGCAAAACGGAGTTGTTGAAAGAAAGCATCAAGATTTACTTTGTGTTGCTCGAGCTTTAATGTTTCATTCGGTTTGCCTTTGAAATATTGGGGAGAGGCTGTTTTAACAGCTTGTCGTATCATAAACAGACTTCCTTCTTTAGTTTTAGCAAACAAAACTCCATTTGAAATACTTTACAATGCAGTTCGAAATCTTAGTCATGTTCGGGTTTTTGGTTGCTTATGTTTTAGTTCCACGCTTCTGGCACAACGAACAAAATTTGATCCAAGGGCAAAGAAGTGTGTCTTCTTGGGATATCCTTCAGGAGTTAAAGGTTACAAGTTATTGGACATTTCCTCTAATCAAATTTTTATTTCTAGAGATGTTATCTTTTATGAAACACAGTTTCCTTTTCAAAGAAATAAAACATTCTTGTCAATCAGATTTTCCTGTTCCATCTGTTGATCAACCATGTTTTGAATTTGCACATCATAACCTCAATTTCCCCAACATCATTCTTGAAGTTTCTGTTGTACATAATAATTCTGATGTTGGTCCTTTCACAACTGATCATTCTGATGTTTCTCTGTCTGATATTCCTGCACATGATGTTTCTAACAATCAGATTTCTTTAAAGCGTAGTACTCGAGCTAGACAGTTGCCAAGGTACTTGGATGATTACCACCATAGTCTTGATGTGCATTCATTAGAGTCTTCAATACCTTATCCTATTCAAAACTATTTGTCTTATGATAATTTGTCTCAGATTCACAAAATATTTGTTGTTTCCTTATCCAATACGTATGAACCTCTTTTTTATCATCAAGCTGTCAAGATTGAACATTGGCAGAAAGCAATGGTGGATGAACTTGAGGCTTTGGCTGCCAACAATACATGGATTTTGACTGATTTACCACCTAGGAAGAAGCCTATTGGATGTAAATGGGTGTATAAAGTGAAAATGAAGTCTGATGGTTCAGTGGAATGTTATAAGGCTAGACTTGTTGCCAAAGTCTATAATCAGCGTGAATGTTTTGATTATACAAATACCTTTAGTCCTGTTGTTAAATGGGCCACAGTGCGCATGTTCCTTTCCTTGGCAGTAATCAAAGGCTGGTTCTTACGTCCGATTGATGTTAATAATGCTTTTTTGAATGTAGATTTGCAAGAAGAAGTCTATATGACTATGCCTCAAGGCTTGGAGTTAGTTTCTGGTTTTAAAAAACAGAACAAGTATTTGATTTGCAAGTTACAGAAGTCGTTATATGGACTGAAACAAGCGTCTCGTCAATGAAATTGTAAGCTTACTTCTTGTTTATTAGATGCTGGTTTTACATAGTCGAAGTGAGATTATTCCTTGTTCACAAAGCAAACCGAAAATGTTTTTGTGGCTATTTTAGTATATGTTGATGATATGGCCATTGCAAGTGATAGTCAAGCTGCGATATCTGAGCTAATTGCTTTTATGGCTGGATATTTCAAATTGAAGGATTTGGGCAGTCTCAAATACTTCTTAGGCTTTAAGATAGCAAGATCAGATTCTGGAATCTTTATGTCTCAAAGAAAATATGCCTTAGATCTCTTACAAGACGCTGGTTTTCTAGCAGCAAAATCAAGTTCTATTCCTATCTTTTCAAACCATAAGTTGTCATTATAGGACAATGACCTATTGAGTGATCCAGGTTCTCAATGACAACTTGTTGGTCGTTTGTTGTTTCTTACTCACACGCGGCCGGATATCACGTATATTATTCATATTTTGACTCAATTTATGAGTAAGCCAGCAAAGATTCATGTGGAAGTTGCATCTAAAGTTCTTAGAAATATTAAAGCAACTCCAGGTCATGGTATTTTCTTTTCTGCAACATCAGAAACTCAACTGCGAGCTTTTTCGGATAGTGATTGTGCTGGATGTCCTGACACAAGGAAGTCTTTAACTGGGTTTTGTGTTTTTCTGGGACATTCCTTGTTGAGTTGAAAATCTAAAAGACAGTCCCCGGTGTCGAGGAGTTCAACCGAAGCAGAGTATCGTACTATGGCTGCTACATACTGTGAGTTGGTTTGGCTTCGGATGTTGCTTTAAGATTTTCGTGTTGATCATGCGCAGCCTGCTTTGTTGGTTTGTGACAACCAATCTGCTCTGAATATTGCGAAGAATTCGGTTTTGCATGAGCGGACAAAGCACATGGAAGTTGATTGTCATTTCATTCATGATAAGGTTCAAAAAGGGTCTATGCCCCTTCATATGTCTCAACAACTGAGCATGCTGCAGACTTGTTTACCAAGGCTTTACATCCTACTCAATTTCAACAAAGACGTTCATCTTGAGGGGTGTAAAGATAGTAAATAGTAGCTCGGGTGGCTATCAAGCTTATTTTGTTGTTCTGTTATGTATAAACAGTTATGGAAACAGTTTTGCTTAATAGCAGAATCATTTTCTCCAATTCTATTTTCCTACGTCTTCTTCTCTTCTTTCTCTCAGCTACATAAGAAGGTTGATTTGGAGGTTGCTGAAAAAAGATTGTAGGAGTTACTTCTGGTGGTAGTAGGCCCTCAAGTGCTCAGTCCAATTGGTCTGAGAGTCAGGGTGATGAGGGTGGGGTTAAGCCAAGGCCCAGGGTAAATCCATTTGGTGATGCCAAGCCAAGGGAGGTTTTGCTGGAGGAGAAGGTATTGGATTGGCGTAAGATTGATTCTGAGTTGGACCGACGTGCCGATAGGTCGGTCTTCTTTGATTTCCACTTTTTTCATATATTGTTTGAGCTCTCTCTATATATGGCATATTTGTTGGTATTTTTGTGAATGTTTCTTTTCATTTTTTGTTATCTGGTTTGCTGAATCTATTTTCGCGGGCTTGTTTTTTTTTCTGTTTTCGGACATTGCTTTGCTTTTTCAATTTGCTACGCTAAGTAAGTGCTTACCTGACTATGTGCTGGATGGTTGCTTTATACCATTGCCAGTAGCTGTGGTTTATCTTCTCTGTAAGAGGTGCTTTATAATGTACTCGCTGTTGGTCAGCGTTCGTGGATTTTGTTTTTTCACCTTCGTATTCTTGTTGCCTGTTTAATTTCATATTTGTAGAATATGTCAATAAACGCCATCACTAGGGTCTGAAAATACTTAGCCAATTCCCGTCATAGTAATGCTGTTGCCTGCAGCATCTGGAATTAGAATGGAGAAACATAAATTTGAAATGCAAAAAGTATCTTTAGGTTCTGCAGAGGAAGTTACTTTTTAGATTGAATAACTCTCCAATAATCGACGAACTCATTATTTAGTCATCGTTGTTTGACAACTCCATATGCCAATAGTTCTCGGGGTTCTCATTTTCAGGATGGAAATTGTGAATGCAAGTTTATAGTCTTTATCACACAGGGTTCCCATGCACTTAGCCTGGAATCTTTTGCTTACACCACTTTGAAGCAATTGACGAATATTTGGTGGAATGGCATTGATGACTTTGATGGTCTTGTTTCTCTTAGAAGTTCCCTGAGGTCTTTTTGGTAATGAATAACCGTGTGTTGTTTTGAGAATTTCTTGGTAAGCAAGCATGAGCTTCTGTTGAAAGAGCACTTACTCAGTGCGTGAATGATGTCTGAGTGGTGATGAAGTTCGCTGTGGAGTAGCATATTGACAGTAACAGAGGTTGCGAACTTCCTGTTGCCAGTTGACACTTGACTTTGGCTTATGGGTTCGAAAATATAATAACATTTGGGGATGCCAAGCCTATCTAGAACCACAGAACATATGTTGAAGTGGATGAGGGAATATGATAGAAGAAGGGTTGCTAGATTGACAGAAGAGTACTCCGTGGTTGTATAACTGACGACTTTGTCACTCTTACCCCTTTGTTGTTATATAATTATTTTCAAAAAGGAAGTCTGTTTCTTGAACAATGCTTCTATTTTTCTGTTATTATCTGTTTGGTGCTAATCAAAACGGATCGTTTTGAATTGGACATCCTGTGCATATAATAGAAACAATTTTTCAGGACTTTGCCTTTGTCAGAGGAGGAGAAGATGCTGAAGGATGAAATGGAGAACTCAAGGAAAGAGATGGAAAGGCAGGTTTCCCTGAAAGACGGCAAGGAATCTGCTGGAAAATGGTATTGACATAGGCATTGTACTTGCTGAGAAGGAGAGAGTGCTGGAAGCGTTTGACTCGTGATTTGGATGATAAAGCCCGAGTTGGCCAAAAGGGCATTCGACCGACCTGGTTCTAGGTCCGGAAGGGTGGGCAGCTTCTCTGATTGGCCTTCTTCAAGGTCCGGATCCATAGATGACTCCCGTTGGGTGGACTACAATGATCGTCCACTGTCTCGTGTGTCCGGAGATGCCTGGGCAAGGACAGGGAATCAAGGGCATCAGAAGAGACGGGATCCTCCTCCTGATATAATTGGATTAAATTTGTCTTTCCTTTTCTTTTTCCAAAAAAGTCTCTTGATTAGGATTAGGACTGACATTGTTTGCTCTTTGGGTTGATTTATTTTGAAATGTCACGATGAATGGCCCTCATAAGAAGTCAAAGTCCAAGGTCATATTCGCCATTCAATTGACAAACAAAATACAGAAGATATCTCGAATAGCGAGCGACTTAGAGGACTTCCCAAAAAACAATTTGCAATCAACATAGTTGTCCTAGAAAATGAACTATGTATGTAAGTGTTAGTGTATTAGCTATGTAAATATATTCGGTATGTCCTAAATTTATTAAGTTTCAAGATATGCATCTAGTACCGCGATTCATAGATGTTTTGATGGGACGAGATGAGCATCATTCCACTAAAGTATGGAAAGAAGGTTATAAGTTGTTGCGTTGTATAATTTTGTGACGCTCATTTTCAAATATCATTTCCGCATTAACCAAGAAAAAGGTTCTTTTTTAATCGTAGAACAATGTTCTTACCAGTCGCTGGTTTGGAAAAATTTCGTGAAGTCCAGCATGACAACACATGAATGTTCATTTGCGTCAGGATTTGGCATTTATTACATTGAGAAATGGAGACGCATGCTTCACATAATTCATGGTGAAATATCAATAACCTTGGACTATGTTCAAATTCAGCTAGGGCTACTAGTAGACGGCCACCAGGGCTGTAATTACAAGCCGACATTTAGAAAAAATTACAAATAAAATGTATAAAAATAAAACCGTATTCGTAAATATTTTTTAAACCAACCTGTTACCCAATTTGAATTTTCAATCATCATCTATCTTTATCTTGGATTTATTTGCCCTTTTATCTATATTTATTTAGAGACTTTCATTCAGAATAAAAGACAACGCTAAGTTGATCCCAAAAGAACAGGACATGAAATTACACCAATTAACATGAGGATTTTCTGGTGCCCAATCCGCTACCCGGGTCATACTAACTAGCGGGTTAATAACCTGATTACCCACATTCTACAACTTAAACTTACTATGTGTATATATATATATATATATAGTAGTTAATCACATAGATATCCCATATTGAACTAGGCATTCCATGGCCAAGCGGCGGATGCGCTCGCCACATCCGAGTAGTCTCGGAGAACACTCTCAGTTGCCCTCGTCATGGTGTGGCTCGCCGGCCAAACCCCATGAGACAAATTGTCGTGGGAACAACCGGGGGTCCTAGCAGCAGAGTCGCCGTTGTCCTTGGTGTGCTGAGCGGCCTTCTTGGGGAAGAAACCCTGGATGACTTCCTGAAGCAACCCTGAAGAATCCGAAGGCTCCTGGGGGAAGAAATCCATGTCGCCTGCCCGGGGGGGTTCGCTTTCGGCAGCTCCTGCTGATATTTTCTCCGTGTATGGAAACTCCTCCGTGGCAGGTGCAAGTGATAGATTGACGGAAGGAGCTGCATCAGTGTTGTATCCACCCAATGGCAGCTGACTGCAGAGGAAGTGCGAGCAAGATGGGTTGGCGACGGGGGAATTCCCGCTAATGAAGTCACGCAGGAAAATCATGTCCGGCAGTGGTTGTGACAAAGGGTTCCCGCAACTAATAACACCACTCCCCATCGTCGTCACGGGCAGGCTGTGAAACCCCATGTAGCGCTGCGGGGGGGAGTAATTGCCGCTGTAAGGCTGAGGAAGGAGATGGTGCGAGTAGTGACGCTGCGGCGAACTAGGGTAGACGAAGTTAGTCCGGGCCTTGATCCCGCGCATGGCGCGGGCAGCACAATCATACGCACAGGCAGCCTCCTCGGCTGTATCAAACGTTCCGAGCCAGCGCCTCTCCTTAGACTGGGGGTCCCTAATCTCGGCCGCATACCTACCCCAGGGACGACGCCTCACGCCACGGTACCTCGTGACGGAGCTACCGGCACCAGCAGGGACCCCACGCTTGGATGACGACGAGGAAGGGGCATTCGGCAACAGGTGACGGAGGATGTTGGGCTGGGCTGAGGACCGGGGGATGGGGAAATCGTGAAGGCGGTGGCGGTGAGGGTCATCGTCCTCCATTTGAGCTTAAAAAGCTAACATGCCAAAATCCCGACCGGAAGAACGAATGATGGATGATACTATACGTCTCCTTTTTGGTCCTATTTATATATAAAAATAAAATAAAAAGGGAAAGAATTCTCGGACAAAAGGCTAAGAAAAGGTCACACACAACATATGTCGATGAACATGGGAGAGATCACGTTACTGTACTACTACTTCTACTACTAGTAATGTTATAACTGATATTAGTGAGGGGGCGGGGGGGACAAAGAGGCAGGTGGGGAGGACTTTGACAAGTTAAACACAAACACGTACTGAGCAAAACATTTAATTGTTACTCTCTTTTGTTTTGAATCTTCCTTTTGCATTCAATTTGTGATGGAACATGTAAAGACACACACAGAAGTTGGGGGGGATCCAGATTTTTCTGTTTCGGGGAAGATAGGGATCTTTATCCCCCAATGGCCCGGTTCTTGTCTTAAATGTGGGTCTCTCTCGCATTTGGGTTTTATATATTGCTCGAAACGAGTTTTACAAAGTATTCCATGAGATGACAAGTACAGAAAAACTTCCTACATTCAATGAAAGACATTCTCAGGCAGGTGGAAATTTGGGGGCCCCAGAAAATAATTTTTAATCGAAATAGAGGGGAGAATAAGACAGTGTAAGTGTTTGTTTCATTGAAATTTTTGGTGGGTAAGAATTTATGGATGTGTGTCTGGTGGGGGAACTATTGATTACATCCCGACGGCGTCTCAGGACAAGTTTCTTTTTGGGTTAATATCAGAGACAACACTCCTGTCCGAACTGATGAACATAAAAACATCACATCCCACCGTCTCCCCCCTCCTTACATTTATTTATTTTCTCATTTCTTTTTTTATATTTTTTCAATACCACATCATCGAGACTTAAAACTTTGATAATATCATTTTGAAAATGCAAAAATAAAAACTTTACGTCAATTTGTATGGATAAGGATTGAATATTAAAAGATGTTTTTGTGTGCACCATATGAGTTTGGTTTGCAACAGAAAAGACAGAAAGGGAAAACTCTTTAAATGGAAAGGAGACAGTAGTAGTAGTAGGAGGATGTGTGTTTTATATCTATCGTTTTCTTTTTTCTTTTTTTTTTCTCCTCGAAATCCATTACAAACAACAAACATAAGACTGACGACTTGGCCAAAGCTACTTGTCCTTTTCTCTTTTCTTCGGTGTAATTTACTACTACTTCTACTCATGCCAAATCTGGGCAATCCTATCCCCTCCCTCCCTCACTACCCGCCGACCTCTTCTTCTCTCAGTTATTTCCCCGAAAGTTTTCCTTCAGGTCGACGATGATGGCTTGCTTGCCGGCAGAACATTCATCATCACCGACTGCTTGGTTGCACCCAGGAGTAACACCCCCGAGTCTGATCATTTGGTACTTTTGCCGATGCATCATTCATTGTGTTGATCCCCCGGTTTTCTGCAATCTCTCTCTTCCCTCTCCCTGGATCTTGACCCGAGGAGGATCGACAAGGTACTAAATTTTTGGGGAGGGCCTTTCGGACAGAGGCCCAACTTCGGACAGACCCAACAGTCCACTCCATTCCCACGTCCGCCCCCCCCCCCCCCCAAATCCCTCTTTCCTTTTACCAGCCAAAGAGCAACGGGGCAGAGAAGCTTCTTGTGCTTGTGGGGTCACCTCCCCAAATTCTTGTTATATTGGAAGAGTGTAGATACCCCAAATCGGCCACGACCCTTAAGCATTTCTTTTCTCTTCATTTAGCTTAATTCTGATTTTGGATGAGATCGAAAATAACTTTAAAATCGAATGACGAATTTGTGATTTTCCAAACTTTCATTTAAGTGTGGGCCGATTTGAATAGCCCAACCAAATCTAGGGACTTAATCTGTAATTTTTTCAATCATCTCAATTTGACAAAACTTCCACCGTAGATAAAATCAATTGGACAAACAATCACAATGAAGAAACCCCGTAAAGACCCTTTTTAGAAGGCGACAAATTAAACTTTTGGAGCCACCCCCAAGTCCCCAAATAATATAGCAAGATCGGATAAAAATTCAATGGGTCTTTGATGGTAGCATGACACCGATTATCCAACGGGTTATTTACACACCTCGACACATGGATTCCAAGGATGATGGCTACCATCTATAATCCAACATGCATTTTTATTCTCAAGGGGGGGCTCCTTAAAAAATAATAAGAGACAGAAGGGTTGTTTTGAAGATACACGCAAAACGCAAAAAAAAAACAACTACATACAAGCACACATACACACTCACAAGTACGAGACATCCTCCCACCGAGCATCCTTCGAAAAACCTCTCCCTTTCTTCCCAGCGAGCTTCTCAACCAAGGTAAGCTCACGGAGTTAATGGAGACCCCCTCCCGACCAGCCTAGCAGCGGAGAACATGCTATGGTTGCACAAGTTGACGGCCGCAGCAAGACGGAGGCAGCCGCGAACGACTTCCGGCGTCCTTTCCACACCGCCTCCACGCGCGAGGCCCCCTCTCCCCGGCACCTAGGACATGTCTTGCCTCGTCCACAGACAAGGGAGACTCGGCTACCCCCTCCCGCAGCCTCATGGCTTCGTGGGAACGCTCCATTTGCTTTGACAACTCCTCGTTTGCGCAGGTGCAAGGTTGGGACAGCCGAGAGCCAACTTTCGCAGCATGTTGGGACGTGTTGCAGCACCCAACCGAGCCGAAACAACTCGCTTCAAGTATGTGTACATCACTGTTTCCTTCCCATTTTTCTATCCCGATGTTTTCGCATGTGAAAACACAAATCCATCAACCCGGGTGACGTTCGGGATATTCGAGGTCAACGGGCTCAAACGCCTCACATAAGTCGCTCTTTCGAATTTCATTGCTTCATGAAGTTTTGATGCTTTTTTACCTAGAACATGTCTAAGCACGTTCATCCTTTTTACGCATAAATCACATGAGGAATGCGCATACAAGCAAAACTTCGATGACTGACGAGGAACGGATGGATTGTGCGCTTCCATCTCCAGCTTCAAGATAACGTATGGGGGACCGTAGTGGAAACGCTCCAGACGACCCCAACCGACAAACCAGAGGTACGAAAGGGGAGGTGTGGGCCTCCCTGAGTTACTAATTTCCATGTGTAACGGGCTGCGGGCCCAAGTGTATAGGCCGCAGTCACCACCTTTCCCCGTCCTCTTTGATCTAAATTATTGTTTGTGAGTATTGATGTGCATGTTGTTAGGCTCTTAGGATTTTTGTCGCATGTGATTGTTAAACAAATACACATGAATTCGGGTCCAACGCCTGAATCGGGTCCAACGCCCGTTAACCAAAAGCAATTTTTTTGGAGAAAACGCTACCTCTTCGCATGTCTAAAGTGTAGGATCTAGTAAATAGGAATCCCCGAACCAAACTGTTTTTCCGACTTAAACAGTTTTAAAAATAAGTCGGTGGCGATTCCGTATAGTTTACCTAGGTTAAACAACAACACTTTTTACGGAGCCATTTTGGATGGGTAACGGCGACGCGAGCCGCTTCCTGGATCCTCCCGGAATTTCCCAAGCGAGGACTCACGCAACCTTTCGCCCGTCGCCTTCAAGGACTGGAGACGGTCGGCGAAAAGCCCCGCAGATCCGCTCGGGAACCAAGGGAGGATTCAACCCGGTGCCCTTCCGCAGCGTCCGACGCTCGAGTCGCCGGAGCCACAGCGCGCGTGCTAGGCCGGAGGGCGCGCGTTCAGAGAGCAAGAGTGGTACTTGAGCTTCTGGTGCTTTCCCTGTCCGCTTAGTTGGTCTTATTCGTGGATCCGGGAAGCCGGTTGGCGTGGAAACAGCGAATCTTGGCAAGTTCCCCATCTCCATCGCCATCTCCAATCAACATTGATTTCCAGGAACTGGGATTGGGATGATGCCCCCCCACTTCGGCTCAGACCCGGTGTAGGCAACAACCTCTGTTGTTTTGGGACGAGCAAACGAGAGGAAGTCATATCGTATCATGAACCACTGAATGATAGATAGTTCTGTTCGCGTTGGAAAACGGACCACGTCGAAAATATTTGGCAATTGGACTCACAGAGAAATGAATGTGGTCGCCAGAAAGATGAATTTCAATGATAAAAGATACGACTGTACAAATTCAGAGTTTCGAAAGAGAACTTAGAATCTTACAGCCCCAAAAATGAACGAAAAAGGGGTGATACGGCTGACGTAGGCGTTGTAGACTCGCTGCTGATGTCGTAGACTCGCTACAGTGCGCTGCGCTGTAGACTTGTGTGACGGTAGAAGTGCTGGCGGAGGGTTGTTGCCTCGGTTACGGTTGCTCGCCGGGACGGTGGAAGTGCTGGCGGAGGGTTGTTGCCTCAGTTACGGTTGCTCGCCGGGACGGTGGAAGTGCTGGCGGAGGGTTGTTGCCTCAGTTACGGTTGTTCGCCAGGACGGTGGAAGTGCTAGCGGAAGGTTGTTGCCCCGGTTTCGGTTGCTCGCCGGGACGGTGAAAGTGCTGGCGGAAGGTGAGCACCAAAGCTACGGTTGCTCACCTGGTGTTGAAGGTAGTGACCAAATAACCCAGGCCGAGGTATCTACTAAAGTCTAAGGGTGACGAGCAATGCAAATATGTGTTTGGCTGATTGATCGTGATTTTTCCTAAGGAGAATCTGTTCCCCTTTTATACTGAATCTTGCAAGGCTTGAGTGCTGAACACGTTTGACACGTTCTTAGGATATTTTGAAGGTCGTGGCCCTCTCAATCAATTCCCTAAAATCTTGGTACGTGGCTTTTATCCAACTTAACCACTTCTCTTTCTTAAATTAATTATATTAAATCAAATCTTCAGATTTTCCTCTATCTGAAGATCTTTCCAAATGGGAACGTGGCCCCATAATCTTCTTCCCGAAAATCTTGGAGTCAAGATCTTTTCTGACCCTTGTAGACACGGACCCCCGTAGACACGGACCCTCGTAGACTTAGACCCCGTAGACTTGATCCCGATAGTCCTTTGTAGACTTAGTACTTCCCTGGCGGATTCACACAAAAGTGGGTTTGGACTTATGATTTCTTATAATTAAGCCCAAGATTTTTGCCATTTCAACATAAGCCCCCCTCTTAGGGTGAGACGATTTTAGTTGAGAGTCTAACTCAGCATTGTGAAGTGGTTTGGATTACGAATAAAGAAACTTAAAACGAAAAGAACTTTGGGGATTTAAAACCTAACGCCAAATTGAGTGATCCCATGGTATTTGCCAAACTCTATAAGCCCATGTAGGTTGGATCACTATGTCTATGTATTTATTTTGTTGTGCAAGACATTGTCTTAAATCGTGTTGCATCAAAGGGCAAAAGTGGCACCATAATAATGGGTTGGCCATTATTGTTTCTCCAGGTGCCCATAGTTCATGCTCGGGAATTTCATGGTTTTCTACGAAGTTAACCTCTGGTTGGAAAGTATGAATTGTAATTTCATTTTTTAATGGTTGGACGTCGATTACACGCACATAATTTGGCATAACTTGTTCTACCACTTGTACCCCAACATCTTTAAGGGTTGACATCTACATCAATAGGAGATGTTGTTATGGGCACGTACTCTTCCGTGGGTGTTTTTGGTACGAATGAATAATTTGTTACGGGAGGTTCGGGAGTGGGGATATAACCCTCAACGGAAGGTTCCGTATGAAAACTCTCTCTTCGTCGATATAAATGAGCATTGTTCGCATACTCATTTATTTTGAAGCCCCCCATAAGTAAAGTTTTCGAAAACTTGTGCCGGGATGAAAGAGCTGGGCTGCCTGGCTCTATTGGCTTTATGAGTATACTCGTCCCAATCTACATCGTCGTTGTCGTAGACATGGTCAGGACTGATCATTTTCGTAGACTCGTCACGAGTCCTTTCCCAGTTTTTTGGCTTTGCAGCGGCGCTTGGCCGGTTTAAGGCACTGATTTGCTCCAGTATCTGAATTATATTGTCTTGTAGCCTAGTGAAACGCCTGTCCATCAAGTTTTTCGTATCATTAAATTCTTTATAGAACTCAAGCCTAGTGGGTTGAGTATGTGCCCCGAAAGAGTGTTGAGTTGCAGCCACTTGGCTTCCTAGAGCCGTGGTCTCCTCCTTTGCGTATCCTGCTATATTCTGACCGTCTCCATCTAATGGAGGTGGAGGGTCGCGATTAACCCAACTCCTGGTATTCTTTGCCATGTGAGTATTAATTCGGCTCCCACTGTGGTCGCCAAAGACGTGTTCGCATAGAAAACGGACCACGTCGGAAATATTTGGCAATTGGACTCACAGGGAAATGTATGTGGTCGCCAGAAAGATGAATTTCAATGATAAAAGATACGACTGTACAAATTCAGAGTTTCGAAAGAGAACTTAGAATCTTACAGCCATAAAAATGAACGAAAAAGGGGTGATACGGCTGACGTAGGCGTCGTAGACTCGCTGCTGACGTCGTAGACTCGCTACAGTGCGCTGCGCTGTAGACTTGTGTGACGGTAGAAGTGCTGGCGGAGGGTTGTTGCCTCGGTTACGGTTGCTCGCCGGGACGGTGGAAGTGCTGGCGGAGGGTTGTTGCCCCGGTTACGGTTGCTCGCCGGGACGGTGGAAGTGCTGGCGGAGGGTTGTTGCCCCGGTTACGGTTGCTCGCCGGGACGGTGGAAGTGCTGGCGGAAGGTGATCACCAAAGCTACGGTTGCTCACTCTGGTGTTGAAGGTAGTGACCAAATAACCCAGGCCGAGGTATCTACTAAAGTCTAAGGGTGACGAGCAATATTAATTTTTGTTTGGCTGATTGATCGTGTCCTTTTCTAAGAAGAGTCTGTTCCCCTTTTATACTGAATCTTGCAAGGCTTGAGTGTTGAACACGTTTGACACGTTCTTAGGATATTTTGAAGCTCGTGGCCCTCTCAATCAATTCCCTAGAATCTTGGTAACAACTTGACTGGTATACGTGGCTTTTATCCAACTTAACCACTTCTCTTTCTTAATTTAATTATATTAAATCAAATCTTCAGATTTTCCTCTATCTGAAGATCTTTCCAAATGGGAACGTGGCCCCATAATCTTCTTCCCGAAAATCTTGGAGTAAAGATCTTTTCTGACCCTTGTAGACACGGACCCTCGTAGACACGGACCCTCGTAGACTTAGACCCCGTAGACTTGATCCCGATAGTCCTTTGTAGACTTAGTACTTCCCTGGCGGATTCACACAAAAGTCTTATAATTAAGCCCAAGATTTTTGCCATGTCAACAAGTTCATGACTAGATGAAAAGAAAAACGACAAAGAATCAACAAGGAAGCCAGCAGTAGGATTTTCTGAGCGATGGAACCTGATTTGACAAATATTAACCGATCTTACACGGATTCAGAACTCTCACAGCTAACGTAATGTATCTCAGAGAGTCACAGATCTAATGCCAATAACGTGCAGAAACCATTGTTCATCCATGATTAACCTACAACCAAAACAAACAGAGAACGAAATCAAAACAAGAGGGGAAAAAAACAAAAAACAAAGAGAAAATCCCACGGAAAACCACCATTCTGATGGAATAAACAGAGGCCACAAGGCTAAAACAACAGGACGGTACAAGAGAAAACAAAGGCACGGAATCACAGCACGGGCGAAAGGAAATCCCATGTACAATTGGCACTGAATATCAACATCAACCGGATGAATTGTGGAGTGGAAGAAGCTGTTCATGGTTTATGAAACAGTGAATACATTTATCCAGAATGGATGCACAAACTCACCGCCAACAGCTCTAATCCAAAAGGGAAGTGGACTGTCATTCATTCAATGGCAGAGATAAAAAAAAGGAGTCCTTCCGGGCTTTACAGTCCATCAGATTACATGGCATATCCATATGTTGCTTTTCTCTTTGTTTGAAGCACAGCGACAGAAATGGAATTTGAGATAAAGCATCGGGCATTGCAGAATCAGCCCCGCATTCCACAAAGGTTATTGTGAGGGATTCCCGTGCCAAATGATGCGAAGATTCCCAGGGTTTCCATGGAAATAATTACTATACACATGAAGCTGGTGATTAGGCGTCTTCCAAGCAGCCTTTCCCAAGCAGGGAACTGGAGATGCGATCGGCAGTTTTGGACTGCCAGACATGAACTGGGGGAGACTCTGGTCAGCGACTGCAGGCCTACCAAACACATGGGACGGCAAGGAGTCAACATTGCCCCCTCCGGACGACCAGGACGAAGCAAGCGATGACGGTGGACTTAATTTGGGCAAGGAAAGGAAGGCTCGAATCTTTGGGACAGCCGTGCGGTCGTACTCCTCAATGAGGTAAGCGAGATCCTCGTCGCAGGTAATGGAAAGTTCAAACCTCCCGAGTCCTGTCCCAATCCAGTAAACGATAAAATGGCGACAAACTCCACCCAATTTTTCCTCCTGTCCCAATCCAGTCATTTCATTTGAAATCACCACAAATTTTACTTCCGGACAATTGAAATTGTATTTAAAAAATTTTTTCGTGAACTAATATTAAATCCGTACACAACTCCTATTTTAGGGTAGCCTTCATGTTTTTAATTAATAAATCAATTCTTCGTTAATATTCTGATCTAAGAATCGTTAAGATCTCAAATACGCCAAAATCAATAAAATAAAATAAAATTCAGTAATAAAGGCGAAAGGGCGAAAACCGGATATTTTAGAATTTTTGTGTTACGAAGTAGGGATGGCCCAAATGGTCTCTGTCCAATGGGCCTACTTTATAAAGCCCATATACCAACATCCGATCGGCCCACTAACACCCCCCCAAAAAAAAAGACAAGAAAAAGAATGAGGAATCTCGCCATCAATTCCTCACCTCTAAATTTCTTATTTTATTTTTCTTTTCAAATGAAATTAATATTCTGGGCCTCTCAAGTTTTGGGAGTCTGGGAAATGGATACTTCACAAATTTTTATTCCCACACCCCATGAATATTCTTGATATTTGACATGCTATGGGCCACAAAAATGAAATTAGAAAAGGTAGTGGTGGTGGGAATATACGGCTAACTAAGACACCACTCGTTCCTCCCCCTCCAAACCAATCAAACCAAAATATTCTCCTAATCAAGTGAATCCTTTCATTTCAACTCAATTGCCTCCTTCCATCGTCCCCGATACCAATCAACTACAAACACAACCCAATGACTTCCTCCTACTGCCTTTCCTCCACCAGGAACGTCGCCAGTTCCGAATCCCTGCTTCGCCACAGGTACCGCTCCTCTTACACTGCCAAGCCCTGCGACGACAAGCCCCTGTTCTTGAAACCCCGTCCCCACAAGGCCGTCCTTCCCCTGTCGACGCCGAGGACTACCCAGGGTGGCTGTCTCCTTTTCACTTTTGCTGCTACAGTACCTGCTTTTGCCGATGGCAAGGATGAGTACGAGCAAGGGGAGGTTCGCGGCGATGAGGAGTCGCAGGGGATGGCACACGCTTTCGGCATTTCTTCGAGCGCGGCCTCGGGGATCTCGATATGCATAGCCTTCGCGGCTCTTTCGTTTCCCCTGTTCATGAAGTCCTTAGGACAGGGACTGGCACTGAAGACGAGGGCGGTGTCTTATGCGACCCTCCTTTTTGGGTTCTACATGGCGTGGAATATTGGGGCGAACGATGTGGCGAATGCCATGGGGACCTCGGTGGGCTCAGGCGCCTTGACGCTGCGGCAGGCAGTGCTGATGGCTGCCGTGTTGGAGTTCTCGGGCGCCCTGCTGATGGGAACACATGTGAGTAGCACGATGCAGAATGGGATCCTCATCGCCGACGTTTTCAAGGGGAAGGACGGTCTTCTCTTCGCAGGGCTACTTTCTTCTTTGGCCGCAGCCGGCTTCTGGTTGCAGGTAATTTCGGATTCTCGTCTCAGCGACGATTTCTCGGTCATTAAACGACAACTCATCAGGTCGCGTCATATTTCGGATGGCCCGTTTCAACAACTCACTGCATCGTCGGGTCAATGGTTGGATTCGGCCTCGTCTATGGTGGAACCGGTGCTGTCTTCTGGAGCTCGTTAGTGAGGGTGATGTCCTCGTGGTTGATCTCGCCTGTGATAGGCGCGCTAGTTTCCTTCTTCGTCTACAAATGTATCAGAACTGTAAGTTTCCACCTCTTCCTAAGATCCTTTACTTGATTTCGCAAGGAGTCTGATGTATGCATCTGCTCACAGTTTGTGTACAGCGCTCCAAATCCAGGACAAGCAGCCGTCACAGCCGCACCGGTAGCGGTTTTTGTTGGGATAACCTGCATCACCTTTGCAGCTTTCCCACTAAGCCAGTCTCTCCCTATAGCTCTTCTACAAGCACTGGCTTGTGGCGTGGCAGCCGCCTTCGCTGTCCACCGAATCATTGGGAAACAGCTTGGCCATCTTCTCGTGCAACCCCAGTTGGAATTCTTGAACTCTGAGGAGGCTAGAGAAGGACCTGGGCCTAATAAGAGCAGCATCGGGTTCCTCTCAACGGTATCGGGGCCTAAAGGCACGCAGCTGGAACTAGTCTACGGCGTGTTCGGGTATATGCAAGTTCTCTCTGCCTGTTTCATGTCGTTTGCGCATGGCGGCAATGACGTGTCCAATGCCATCGGACCACTAGCGGCTGCGCTGTCCATCCTCCACGGGAGGGGCACGAGCGGGGCAGAGATAGTGATCCCAACCGACGTCCTCGCTTGGGGGGGATTCGGGATCGTGGCCGGTCTCACAATGTGGGGTTACAGGGTGATCTCAACGATCGGGAAGAAGATTACTGAGCTCACTCCCACGAGAGGGTTCGCAGCAGAGTTCGCTGCCGCTTCCGTGGTCCTCTTCGCTTCGAAGCTGGGGTTACCCATCTCCGCTACTCACACACTCGTGGGAGCAGTCATGGGAGTAGGGTTCGCCAGGGGGATGAAAAGCGTTAGGACAGAGACGGTGAAGGAGATTGTCGCTTCCTGGGCAGTGACCATACCCGTCGGCGCGGTCCTCTCGGTCTTCTTCACCTGGGTCTTGACAAAGCTCTTAAGCCAAATACTATGATGTGCATATGTATGTACAACTCAAGCACCATTAACCGATCAAAAAAGACATCCTAAAAAATCAACATATGCATACGCAACCTTAATCTGCAGGATCGTCTTAGTATCTACTGATCTCGTAAAACGTCTTCATGTTGTATTGAACCAAAAAGCAGGTACAATAGAAAGTACAATTTCATGCGGTGGATTCTCCCCATTTTGTTCTAGACAAGCACCGAGGGAAACATCACGCATCCATGAAGATTGGGTGGAGCATAGGAGAGCAGATTATGAAATGTAACGAGGGGAATTCAAGGGGAGAGCTCTTGTACGGACGATAAACTTGGTTCCCATGTGAGCTGCCCCAGCATCCTCCTCCTCCTCCTCCTCGGTATTGGAGGCACGAACTGATGGGTTTCCACCGGACGCAGCGGAAGCTCGTTTCGAAAATACTGTTCGAAACACAGTCCCGGATCTATGTGATACGTATAAATCGAATAGTAACGTTAAATAAAACATACCTCGTTATTGCGAATGCGAGCTTCAAGAGTCCCAAAACGTGACTCCTCTAGAAGTATCCACGCACACGAGACACAAACAACTTCGAACTCCTTTTGGTGCTAGCCCTCGGAGTTCTTCACTCAATTTTTCTTTCGGAAGCGTCGGCTGCTTCTGTGGCCAAATAGTTTTTCCTTTTCTTTCTTGGCCACAGAAACACTTCCCGGTCGATCTTCTCCCTTTTTTTTAATTCAATCACACGGTTAAACTTATATAGCGTGGGTTTTCTTATCCCAAGAGGTACCGCCATTGTCAAATCAATTATAATAAACATTTATATTTTAATTTTGTAATAGCACGTACCTAAGCTAATTCACCCACGTAGCAATTGTTTCAATTTGCCACATAGCCTTAACTCACGTGGACTTGTAAATAATAATATAATATTATAATAATATAATAATAAATAATTAATTATTATAATTATATTATTATAGCCTACAACTTAGACATATTTGATCAACTTAAATCCAACACTAGGATTTATTGCTTCCGAATATTTCAGAATAAATTTGTAACGTAACAAATTCTAATTCTGGAAATTTATAATTCTAATATCCATTAGAATTAAATAACAATGTCCGTGTCTACGTGCTTTTGCGTGCGACCCTCTAGGTTCTATATACGAAGGCAATGTACATCCATACATAGACTGAGGTAACCGTCTAGCAACAGTTTTCAGCCACCCAACGTAATAGAATATTGGTCATGAACCAAAACCGCTATGAACCGATTACTGTGTAATTCAATCTCTTCATCTCACCGACATCCTGATTAATTCAGTGCATCATATGTCATCACTGAATTAATCATTTTACTTGATTTCTGAGATATAATAGATCTTAACTTGAATGATAAACATTCCTCCACGGCCGTGTGTTTAAAATCACTAATATCTCAATCAAGAGGCCAGGATATCAACTCTCTAATCCAAGAGAGCGATGAATCCTATATTGACTCAACACTATCCTCTCTACGCTTCGCTGCACACCCAATAACCGTATTACTCACAATCCGATTAAAGACTGCTTTTAACGGCATCAAAGTGAACAACTCCACGCATAGAATAAATGGAGGTCTCAAGTCAGGAGATCAGTTACACTCGTTCAACAAGAGAAGTGACCAATGACGCTTAATATGTGGTATTCTCTATAAACGGGTCGTGTCCAGTGTACCCTAAACTTAGGCACCCCCGAGTACAACTTGAATATCCATCCCTTGGTCTAACTCGACCTAAGTTATACTCGGCGTTGATCTAGATGTTTATGTCCCATCTAAACATCTATCCGATCAAGGACAATGCTAGATTGACAAATAATCAATCTATGGGACTTTACCGTAAAGTTAATTACGAGCAGAAAAGTAATTAATAAACAGTAAATACTTGCCTTTATTAACAACTATTCACATATATTACAAAGTGTCTTGGCACATACGTGCACACACTAACAATCTCCCACTTGCACTATTGCCAAGCACTATGAACTCTCAGTCCTAGGCCCCTCACATGGGACTCATGTTTCTGCTGAGGTAAGGCCTTAGTGAGTGGATCTGCGATATTCTCGCTAGTGTCTACTTTACTTACCAACACATCACCCCTCTGAACTATTTCTCTGAGGATGTGATATTTCCGTAGTACATGCTTAGATCGCTGGTGAGACCTTGGTTCCTTTGCCTGTGCTATGGCAGCATTGTTGTCACAGTATAGCAGAACTGGACCGTGACTACTAGGAACCACTTCAAGTTCTGTCATAAAATTCTTGATCCAAACAGCTTCTTTTGCCGCTTCTGAAGCTGCTATGTACTCGGACTCTGCTGTAGAATCCGCAACTGTTTCTTGCTTTGAACTTTTCCAGCAAACAGCTGCTCCATTTAGACAAAATACGTAACCCAGCTGCGATTTCAGATCGTCACGATCTGTCTGGAAACTGGCGTCAGTATATCCTCTGACAACCAATTCCTCATCTCCTCCATAGACCAAGAACATATCTTTTGTTCTTCTTAGATACTTGAGGATAGTTTTGACTGCTGTCCAATGACCCTCTCCAGGATCACCCTGATATCTACTTGTCATGCTCAAAGCATACGATACATCAGGTCTTGTACATATCATAGCATACATGATGGATCCAATAGCCGAAGCATATGGTATCTTACCCATTCTATTTCTCTCCTCTAGTGTCCGTGGACACATCGCCTTGGAGAGTTGTATACCATGTGACAGTGGCAAGAATCCTCTCTTGGAATCTTGCATATTGAATCTCTTTAGTACCTTGTCAATATATGTACTTTGACTTAGCCCTAGCAGTCTTCTTTGTCGATCTCGGTATATTCTAATACCTAAGATATAAGTTGCTTCCCCAAGATCCTTCATTGCAAAACACTTATTCAGCCAATCTTTAGTAGATTCTAGGCTGAACTTATCATTTCCAACAAGAAGTATATCGTCAACATACAACACTAGGAAGACAATACTGCTCCCACTAACCCTTTTGTAAACGCAAGGTTCATCTGGATTCTTGATGAAGCCAAAATCTTTAACCGCTTCATCAAATCTTATGTTCCAGCTCCGAGAAGCTTGCTTTAATCCATAAATGGATCTCTTCAGCTTACATACTTTATCTGTATTCTCGGACATTATAAAACCAGGAGGTTGTACCATGTACACTTCCTCCTCTAGCCTTCCATTTAAGAAAGCAGTTTTAACATCCATTTGCCAGATCTCGTAATCCTTGTAAGCTGCAATAGCAAGTAAAATCCTAATAGACTTCAGCATTGCAACTGGCGAAAATGTTTCCTCATAGTCGATCCCTTGACGTTGAGTGAAACCTTTTGCCACTAGCCTTGCTTTATAGGTATTAACATTCCCATCCATGTCAATCTTCTTCTTGAAGACCCACTTGCATCCAATAGGTTTTACCCCAATTGGTGCATCTACTAACTCCCAAACTTGGTTGGTATACATGGAGTCCATTTCGGAATTCATGGCATCTAGCCATTTCTCGGAATCTATTGAAGCAACTGCTTCCTCATAAGTCAACGGTTCGTCATTCTCGACGAGTAGTACATCCTCATGTTGTGTTATAATCCACCCATATCTCTTGGGTTCTCGATGTGCTCTCGTAGACTTACGTATATCTTGCGTTTCTTGAACAGGTTCTGGTAATGGAGTCACTTGTACTTGTGGTACTATCTCCATATCCAACTGTTCATTTTCCAATCCATCTGTAGTGTCTGAAACTTCTTCCAGACTTATTTTACTCCCACTACGTCTTTTAGAAATAAATTCTCTTTCTAAGAAAGTAGCATATCGAGCCACAATAACTTTGTGCTCGCTTGGAAGATGAAAATAGTATCCCTTTGTTTCTTTGGGATAACCTACAAACATACACTTGATGGATCTTGCTGCAAGCTTATCAGAACTATCGTTCTTCACATAAGCATCGCAACCCCACACTTTGAGATAAGACAGGTTTGGTTTCTTCCCAAACCACAACTCATATGGTGTCTTATCTACAACTTTGGTTGGAACTCGGTTAAGCATGTATGCTGCTGTTTCTAAAGCATAACCCCAAAATGATAATGGAAGACTTGCATGACTCATCATTGATCTAACCATATCCATAAGTGTGCGATTTCTCCTTTCTGAAACACCATTCCATTCTGGCGTTCGAGGAGGTGTGAGTTGTGAAATTATGCCACACTCCTTGAGGTAATCAATGAATTCTTGACTAAGATACTCGCCCCCTCGATCACTTCGAAGGATCTTAATCTTCTTGTCAAGTTGGTTTTCTACTTCATTCTTAAACTCCTTAAACTTTTCAAGAGTTTCTGACTTTTGCCGCATTAAATAGATATATCCATATCTGCTAAAATCATCAGTAAAAGTCACGAAGTAGATATAAGCTCCTCTGGCCTGAACTGACAATGGTCCACACACATCACTATGTATGAGTTCTAGTAGTTCATTCGCTCTTTCTCCAATCTTGGAAAAAGGTTTCTTGGTCATCTTTCCTTGTAAACAAGCTTCGCATGTATTTATGGATTCTAATTCAAACGAATCCAAATACCCATCATTTAGTAACTTAGCAATGCGCTTCTCGTTTATATGACCAAGTCTACAATGCCAAAGGTAAGTTGGGTTTGAGTCACACGATTTCTGTTTCTTATTCTCGATGCAATGTACCGGCTCATGTAAGTTTAAAACATACAAACCATTGTTTAAAGATCCATATCCATAGAAAACATCATCTAGATAAAAGGAACACTTCTTGTCCTTAAATTCAAAAACAAAACCCTTGGTGTCTAAACTGGACACCGAGACGATGTTCTTAGAAAAACTTGGAACATAACAACAGTTTTCTAGTTTCAAAACAAGTCCACTGGGCAAACTTATTTTATAAGTCCCTACAGCTAATACAGCTACTCTTGCTCCATTAGCCACTCGTAGGTCCATCTCGCCTTTGGACAACCGTCTGCATTCACTTAATCCCTGTAGGTCCACACAGATATGAGAACTACATCCTGAATCTAGGACCCATGAGGATGAAACAGAAAAATTGCATTCAATCATAAAAATACCTGAAGCATCTGCCCCACTAGTATTTTTCTTTTGAAAGAGGTAGCAATTCTTCTTCCAGTGGCCTTTCTTGCCACAGTGAAAGCATATAGCTTCCTTCTCATCAGATTGGGGAATCTGTTGGCCTTTCTTCAGTTTGGGCTTTTGGCCCGGGTAAGCAGACATCTTTGATTTCTTGACCTTGGGGTTGAACTTCCCCTTGCTCATTCTCTTGTTGGTATTTCTCACCAACATTGCATTTGAAACAGTCTTCTGTTTCATGTCTTTCTCTGCTGTCTTGAGCATGGTCAACAGATCGGCAAGACTCTTCTCCATGTTGTTCATATTAAAGTTCATCACGAACGGAGCGAACGATGGAGGCAGGGAACACAAAATGGCATCAACAGCCAAATGAGTATCCATCTTGGAGCCCAAACTTGCGAGCTTCTCTATGTACCCTATCATCTTGAGTACATGAGGCCCGACAGGGTTCCCTTCCTGCAATTTCATCCCGAAAAACGCTCGAGAGATTTCAAATCTCTCAGTCCGTGCACTTTCTTGGAAGAGCTCGCGCAAATGGATATCAATATCCCTAGCGCTCATATTCTCATGCTGCTTCTGCAACTCTGGAGACATTGCAGATAGCATGAGACATTGCACGTCAATAGCATCTTCCACATATTGATCATAAATGATCCGATCTGCTTCTGAAGTGTCTGCATTTGGCACTGCTGGTGGCTCAGTATCTAGTACATGAAACTTTCTCTCTTGTTTCAGTACAATCTTGAGCTTCCGATACCAGTCCAGGTAGTTTGGTCCTTGGAGGATATTTTCTTTCTCCAAAATACTTCGCAGCGATAGGTTTGTCGACATCTACAGCAAATAAAATTTTAAATCATTATTTGTGAATAGTTATATAAAGGATTTTTATAAACTCCCACTATTTTATTCAAACCTAATAGCCCCCACTATTAAGCTCGAGAATTAGTTGGTAATAATTCCTAGCGGGACCGAATACTCAAATCCTATAGTACGCACACAACTGAGCTGTACCTACACACCATAGTCGTTAAGTAGGCACTACTCGCCAGTCACAAATCCATGTGACCCTCGGTGTTCTTAACTTGGGTTAATATTTTCTTAAACCCCTTGCCCATCAAATCAATTGACCTTAGCTGAGCTAACAAATCAATTAATCTGAGTTAAGTCGACCCATCAATAAATTATGAAAAACTACAACTGTACTAACGCAAGCCCACAACTGAGCTGTACCGACTCACGAAGTACGTCGACTACTTTCATTATTATTGATGGAGGGCAAATAAAACTTGACTTAATATTTAGGGGATTTTAATTAATTGTCTCACCAATATATAATGTTGAATGGGCTTATTAATTTAAACCCATTTCATAACTCAATTGGCTTGTATCTTTCACGGTCAATTTTAAATTGACCCATTTTAAAATTACAGGCCAATTCTTATTTGGGCTTGTTCTATTATATTTGAACCTGACTAGCCCATCAAATTGTTTTATTTCTCTCGGTCATATTACTATGATAATATTATTGTATTCTATCATTACCAATGACCGTAACAGTGTGGGTAAATAGTTTTCTTTTGTTTGAGTAATTTTCACGATTGCATTAACACTGCAAATCAATTTCTTGCTCGCATATCATTCTTGCCCTCTGTGTTACAGCTTTGCAACACATGTTTAGTGATTAAATTTCAATATCACTAATATAGCATATTTAATTCTTACTTGAATTTCATCACACTAAACTCATCAACACACGTATACTTTGAGTCTTGAAGTTAAAATGCTTTTATTGGCTTAAACCCACTATTGGAAATATAATAAAGTGGGTAGGCCGTAATTCTCTTAGTTATAAGAGAAACCATTCAAAATCAAATAAAATTGTTAAAATAACACATCGATTTATACGATACGATCACAAATAAGCTCGGATACCACTGATGGGTTTCCACCGGACGCAGCGGAAGCTCGTTTCGAAAATACTGTTCGAAACACAGTCCCGGATCTATGTGATACGTATAAATCGAATAGTAACGTTAAATAAAACATACCTCGTTATTGCGAATGCGAGCTTCAAGAGTCCCAAAACGTGACTCCTCTAGAAGTATCCACGCACACGAGACACAAACAACTTCGAACTCCTTTTGGTGCTAGCCCTCGGAGTTCTTCACTCAATTTTTCTTTCGGAAGCGTCGGCTGCTTCTGTGGCCAAATAGTTTTTCCTTTTCTTTCTTGGCCACAGAAACACTTCCCGGTCGATCTTCTCCCCTTTTTTTTTAATTCAATCACACGGTTAAACTTATATAGCGTGGGTTTTCTTATCCCAAGAGGTACCGCCATTGTCAAATCAATTATAATAAACATTTATATTTTAATTTTGTAATAGCACGTACCTAAGCTAATTCACCCACGTAGCAATTGTTTCAATTTGCCACATAGCCTTAACTCACGTGGACTTGTAAATAATAATATAATATTATAATAATATAATAATAAATAATTAATTATTATAATTATATTATTATAGCCTACAACTTAGACATATTTGATCAACTTAAATCCAACACTAGGATTTATTGCTTCCGAATATTTCAGAATAAATTTGTAACGTAACAAATTCTAATTCTGGAAATTTATAATTCTAATATCCATTAGAATTAATAACAATGTCCGTGTCTACGTGCTTTTGCGTGCGACCCTCTAGGTTCTATATACGAAGGCAATGTACATCCATACATAGACTGAGGTAACCGTCTAGCAACAGTTTTCAGCCACCCAACGTAATAGAATATTGGTCATGAACCAAAACCGCTATGAACCGATTACTGTGTAATTCAATCTCTTCATCTCACCGACATCCTGATTAATTCAGTGCATCATATGTCATCACTGAATTAATCATTTTACTTGATTTCTGAGATATAATAGATCTTAACTTGAATGATAAACATTCCTCCACGGCCGTGTGTTTAAAATCACTAATATCTCAATCAAGAGGCCAGGATATCAACTCTCTAATCCAAGAGAGCGATGAATCCTATATTGACTCAACACTATCCTCTCTACGCTTCGCTGCACACCCAATAACCGTATTACTCACAATCCGATTAAAGACTGCTTTTAACGGCATCAAAGTGAACAACTCCACGCATAGAATAAATGGAGGTCTCAAGTCAGGAGATCAGTTACACTCGTTCAACAAGAGAAGTGACCAATGACGCTTAATATGTGGTATTCTCTATAAACGGATCGTGTCCAGTGTACCCTAAACTTAGGCACCCCCGAGTACAACTTGAATATCCATCCCTTGGTCTAACTCGACCTAAGTTATACTCGGCGTTGATCTAGATGTTTATGTCCCATCTAAACATCTATCTGATCAAGGACAATGCTAGATTGACAAATAATCAATCTATGGGACTTTACCGTAAAGTTAATTACTAGCAGAAAAGTAATTAATAAACAGTAAATACTTGCCTTTATTAACAACTATTCACATATATTACAAAGTGTCTTGGCATATACGTGCACACACTAACACGAACGGCTTCCTCTTCGACAGTTTCCTTCTAGGGGAATGCCCTGGTGACCTTTCGTTGGAGACGAAAAAGCCCTTTGCTGCACCAGGTGTGCTCTCGCCGGTCTGATACCCCTCATCAACAACAGCCTTAATGTCCCCCTCGAATTCGACTTCAGCCTCGACCTTCTTTTCTGGCAGTTTTTCTCTGCCCTGGACTGCTTCTTTTTTGGGTTCTGCCTTCCCTTGGTGCTTGTGCTTCAACTTTTTTGGGGTCGAGCAAGGAAGGAGGAAGTATTTGTGACGGGGCAGCAACATTTCGTTTGCGGACAGTATGCATTCATGAGGTCTCCGGAAAACATCGGGACGAGCTACACACTTTCCTGGATATTTCTCCATAATTATCGATGCAGGGAACGAGGTCACATACCGCTCTACTTGTCCACCCGCATGGATGATCTTCATGTAAGCACTGCCAGATTGAGAACTGATGGAGAATTCCTTGAGCTGCGAGCTTATATCCATCGAAAGCGAAATAGAAGCCGAGGATCTTCCTCCAATGGCTTTTCTCCTTGCTGACTCCTGGTTGGAGGTTGCGCCCCACAAATCAACGCACCTCATTTCTAATTGCAGAAGCTCCTCAACAGATCTCGTATCGCCTGCAGCACCAGAAAAGCTGCAGTCTCGATTTCCTCTTCAAATACATTCAGGGAGGCATTTTATTCAACTACTCTTAATATAAACAAAGATAGCTGATTTCAAGGGTTATCCTCTAAGTTTGCCATAGAAACATCCAAAAGAAGAATGAATTTGCATGCCTTACCTCGCCCCGTCGAAACCAAGGCACAATGTGCTCTGAGAGTAACGACCACAAGGAGTAATCTGCTCCGAGAGTAACGGAAGGTAGGGGCAATATGCTCCGAGAATTACAACGACCAGGCGCAAAAGACAACCTAACCTCGAGAAAGAAGATGTTCTCGGAGCATATAGTGCCTGGTCGTCGCGAGAGATGAGCTGTACCCCAGCGATGAGATTGACCTATGCACGCGATTAGATGTACCCCAGCAGCGAGTTCCCGAACGCATTGGGGAAGGGCTAGCCACTTGGGTCAAGCAAAACCGACCCCTGGAAGAAGACGACATAGTTCTCTGGTTAGTTTGTATCCCTAGTCCACCGGACTTACAGTGTATCCCAAAAATGGCATTGAGCCTTTTCCTGCGCTCGCCTACGCCCGAGAGATAAGATTAATGTTTCGCTGCAGGTATGTTTTCAGGCTCACGCACATTCCTCGACTGGAAGACTGGCCTGTCATGCCTGTAGGCTGCCTCGGCTTCATGCTAATGGTAATCCCATCCCTTCTTCGCCAGCCATGCGACGTTCTGTTCTGATTCCCTGATGAACATAGGATTTAACCATAACACCTTTTCTTCTTATGGCCACAGCCTCACACCTCCCAGGCCATGGACTTGCTGCATGCCGTTAAATTATATAATATAAATAAATTTTACTTAACAACTTAAACTTTTAAGTTAAATAAAATTTAGGTCAGATTATATTGGTGCTGGGTTCAAACCTTATACACGTAAAATCTCTCGTATAAAGCAAAAATGAACCAATAAACCCGACTCATTTTAAACCAAGGGCAAAAAAACAAAAATTTCAGCCCGGCACAACTCCCTAGCCATTCGCAGCAGCCTCGTCAGGTAGCTGAGGAAGATCGAGACTACATCGCGCCACTGCCGCGCATTGTTGACTCGTTGGAATTCAAAGTCACCTCAGGAACATTACTGCACTTTTACTATAAAAAGACAGGTCGTATTTAACAAATATATAATTGTAAGTTATCATGAGACATGGAAAGCGGCTAATGATAGTGTACGTACGTAGTTTACTAATTTCACTTAAGAAATTTTAGTAAATTTTACTAAAAATGGACTGTTCTTAGTAAAAAGACGTCAAAATTTGTAAAAAAAGTAGTAAATTTTACTAAGAAGTTCAGGTTTTTTTGTAAAAATGCGTCAAAATTAGTAAAAAAAAATATAAAAAATTTACTAATTTTGTACTGTTCAATTGTATGCAATTTTACTAAATTTACATTGACTTTACTGAAAACCACTATTTTAGTAACATCAACGAGAAATTAGTAAAAAAAGTAGTAAAAATACATAAATTTAGTAAAATTACATACAATTCAACAGTACAAAATTAGTAAATTTTCCATATTTTTTTACTAATTTTGACGCATTTTTACCAAAAAAAAAATGAACTTTTAAGTAAAATTTACTACTTTTTTAACTAATTTTGACGTCTTTTTACTAAAAACAGTCAATTTTTAGTAAAATTCACTAAAATTTCTTAGGCGAAATTAGTAAACTAAGTAACCGTTACGTGCACGTATCGTTAGCCGCTTCCGGAGACATGACATATTATTCCAAGAACGAGACAAATCGTATGAAAACCAATAAATCAAAGAAAAAGAGAAATAACAAGTGGGTTTGTGGGTGAGATGACGCTGTTTCCAAATGCTTTGTCTCCAATAATGGGCGCATAATGACATGAACCAATTTTTTAATTCAAAGGGAAAGAAAAGACAGCATCATATGACCCACAACACCCCACCATTGATTACTTAATTAATTTTTAAGATTGTCCTCCAATTACCAATTAATCCCATTAGTTAAAAATGGCACAAACTCTTTGTGGGTCATCCGAAATGGATAAATAAAATAGTCAAATAAGGCGGCCGAATTGGTAGAAGCTTGGCAGCACATGTAACTTGTCCTTTTGTTTCTTGTAAACACTTCAACCCCAATCATCATTTTTATGACTTACTCAATCACAACTAGTAGTGTTGTGTCGTGTTTGTGGAATCATACTTCCCTTTTGTGGGACCTTGTAAGAAGACCAACCCACAGAAAGAAAAGAAAAGAAAAAATAACTATTCTGAAGCCGTATTTTGCACGACTCCATTGATTGGCCTTTTCTTTCCTACCACATGACCAAAATCATATGTATTTTGGATCTACGGTATTAGGTAATAATAATAATAGCTCTACGAAAAATGCCCACCATTTTATTTTTCTCCAACACGAGAGAAGTGGAGGGTTTTTGGCATTTCTGAGTATTTTTTCAGAAGGAAATAAAGGAGTGGAGTGGAGGCAATGAATTATTGAAGCCCATGACATGATAACTGTACACGACAATAGAGAGAAGTGGAAACGTCTATTACATCCTAAGATTAAGCTAAGGTTTGCCAGTAGTTAAAGGAAAGACACCACACCCACGCAGCCCCTACCGGCTGGCTGATCTCCTAATGAAGACGGCCTCCAAGTCCGGTGGAGCGGCGAAGAACTCCCTGCCGCCGTACCTATACTTGAGTGCGGGCGTCCGCTTCCTCGGGGCAGGAGGCGGGCATATGAAGCTCGTGGGAATCCTCGACTCTTCGCTGGTTGGGGTCGTAGTGGACTCGTCGGTGGACCGTTCCTCGTCGGAGGAGGGACTTACCACGGGGCCGGTGAAGATGGGCCTTAGGGAGGCCGGTCGTAAGGTTATGGAGGCGATGACCCACGACTTGTTTGGTTCGGACATGGTTTGATCTTAGAGAAAAGGAGTATTGTTGAATGGTGTATGAATCAATGGGTGAGTGTAAGGGTTAAGGCTAGAGGGGGAAGGGAAGGAGGAGAGGCTTGTTATAGAAGAGGAAGAAGAGAAAAGGTGTGTAAGAGAATATAAGAATAAAGTTGAGGTTGTCTTTATGGATTTGCCTTTGTTTGTTGTTTCTTGTTGTGATTGGGTGGGAAAGCCGAGGGAGAAAGAAAGAGGGGAGGAAGAAAAGTTTGATGCCCAAAGGGTTGTCATGGAAAGTGTCTTTGTATGTTTTGGAGAAATCGGGCATGTGCTCTTTTTTTTTCAAAGAAATTAAGAGGGCTATATTCAAAAGACACCTTCAATCGTAAGGTTCAAATAGTAACCTAAAGTTTGGAAAATTTTAATTATCTTTAAGTCACGAAATTTTCATAGCGATTAAACTTAGAATTGTAAAAGAAAAATTCGATTTTCAATTTATTAAAATAACGTGTTTGTCGACGCTAACATTGAATCCTTTTAATTTTTTTAAGTCTCCCAAAGTCGCGTTTTCGAGACACAACTTTAATTAATTATTGCATCTCCTGATTACCATACGAGAAGACTCATTATTGCTATTCTTTTTAAGTCTTTCCATGCCTAGTTACGAAAACGCGACAATTAAAGGAAATTAAGCTACGAAAACACGACGATTAAACAAGTTAAGGTTTCAAAAATTCAATTGAAACACTTAAAAAAATTAAAATGTGTGATATGTTCAGCGTTTGCTTAGTAAATCGAACGTTGGTTTATGAATAGCGAAAAGGAAATTCTCGAAACTACGATCATAGACCAGTTTTTTTTTTTTACCAAACTAATTCAGATCTGGTACGATGGTGCAGGTGGGGACTTCACATATAGCCATAGCCCTTACTTCGAGAATGATCATGTTCAATACACAATCACCTAACATTTCCTATATATGGTTATATAAAAGGGTCCCATCTTTTTATTTGGGAACTTTCTCTTAAGCCGCCCTTCTCTTTTTAATTCCTTTGCGTCTAATTTTTTTTTTCCCATATTATTTCTGGGTTTTGGGTCTGTCGGACTGTCCGAAGCATCTTATCTTTTACATGTTCCCCACTTCTCCAACCATAAAATCCATCATTAAACCTTTCGAGGGAAAAAAGAATGCAAAATATCGATTTATGGTCTCATCTTTGAGCATTCTGTTTTGTCATTAATTTAGTTTGTTATATAATTTTGTCAACAATTTTTGTTTCTATTTTGACCAATCTTGAATTTTGTCGTGCGAAAGCCAAATAGGCCTTAAGGCACAATTTTCATTTATTGACTAAAAAAGAAAAAAAAATTAAAAAAATGATAAATAATATTGAAACCTCTCGCATGTTATTTTATTTTAAAATTTCGATGGCCAAATCAAGTGAGTTGGAAACCGGAGTTGGACGATAGTTGGTGATGCAGTAAAAAATACACAAAATTGATGAAGGTCGGATGATTGCTCTATTGGGAGGTCATTGCTACAGGTAAAGTAAATTATTAGGCGAATGAACGAGAGGTTGGAACTCCGCTATTATAAAACACGGGTCAGGTTATATTAAGGCATTGTTTGTCTTTCGCTAGAAGAAATTCAAGATTGGGCAAAATTAATATGAAAGCGAAAATTGATGACAAAATTATATAACAAACTAAAATATCGACAAAACAGAAAGTTCGCTCAAAATTGATGTCATAAATATATATTTTGCCAAAAAAAAAACATTTTTTGAAAAAAGTGTTGTGCCACTTTCTGGACCCAAAAAATGTGGGGCTTCCATCGAATTACCCAAATTCAGCCCAAAACAAGGACAAGGAAAGGAAAAAAAGAGTTGGGACTTTTTCTATGGGATGATTTGGAATGTAACCCATAAAACTATGTATGACATTACTCGAAATGGAAATTTGAGTTTGAAGTGGGCCGAAAAGGAGACTTTGAAGCCTGGTATGCCTAAAAAAATGAAATTTACAATCGAGATTGTATGTTTGTGGTAATTATCCCAAACATCTTATCTTATTACCTCCAAGTACCGCCATCCAATCACTAAGGATTTGGATCCTCACGGTCAAGATCGTCCAATCTTTAATTATGCTTTTTATTTCCTTACTTAATATAAAAGGTTAATAGTATTGTACGTAGAAACATTAACTAAGAGATACTCATTATATTAGCCGGTTTCTTCTTAAATACTCTGTCAAATCCCAGTGAGTTGAAAGAGATATGCTGTCTCTCAATAATTGTTTTTTTCCTGTTAGTTTTGTTTTTATAACTTGGAAAAGATGCTGGGAAATATGAGGTGAGTTGAGGTCAGCAAGGAGAGCTGAGATTATATGGATTTCAAGTCTCGAGATGGCCAGTGTAGTGTCTTTAAATTTCACTTCAAAAAACGTGCTCCTTTTCGCATTTACTTGCCCTTTTTTAAGGATTCTATACTGAGGTTGTTCATCCACTGCAGTAGCATGCCTGAATGCAAGCTTGGTCTGAATGATAGAGTCCTATTAGAGGCACAAGGACGATCTACCAAGGGGAAGGCCATTGATTTGGATGACATAAATTTCATCAGTATGTGGGCTCGTTTCCATCTGAAGCTAACTTTTCTTTTGCATTCTGTGCATTTTCTCCTGGTCCTTTCTCTGTTCTTTATTCCATGCTTCCTTCAAAAGAGCTGCTAATGTGGAATAATCATGTTTATTTGTTCCAGGCGTGTTAGGTTGGCCCGATTTGAAAATGACAGAACAATATCCTTCTTACCGCCTGTGGTGCTTTTGACCTCATGACCTATAGGCTGAGTACCCAGGTTTGAATTTTTGGGCCACATCAGTTCTTAGCACTTTAGGGGACTGTTGCTCAGTTGTCCTGGTTTTAGGTGAAACCTCTAATTTGGGTGGAAGCTCAAGTCGAGAGGCATTCAAGAAGCCGCATAGAAATTATGGTAAAAGCAAGGAGCCAATTCAAAGACCGCAGGTTTTTTTTTTTTGTCATTTCATTTTGTTGTTTGATTGAACAATGGGATTATATCATGTCCGTGTTATCATGTTGAAGTACTATTTTCCTCCAGGACTGCCACAAATGTTGAAATTGAGTTGCCTGTTCCTTCTGTTTCTACGAATCCAAATGTGAGAACCTCAATGGGGTCTGCATCTTATGTGCCAGAAAATGATGCACTTTTGTGGAAAATCAAATCCTTCCCAGGTGGCAAGGTGTGATTTTATCTTTATCCAGTTCATTTTGAGTGGCTAATTGGGATCATTGAGATTATGTGGCGTCGTTCTAGTGCTGTAATAGAAGCCACATCCATTGACCCTGTTTTTGTGTTACAAAATTTGAGCGATCAGGAGTACATGATGAGGGCGGAGTTCAGTCTTCCTAGTATTACGGCAGAAGAAGTAACACCAGAAAGGAAGGCCGCAATGCGTGTGAAGTTTGAGATACCGTACTTCACCTGGTCTGGAATTCAGGTAAATCCCATGAAAGCAACTGTCACATTCTCTTTACAAAGATTTCACATCACTGATATTCCGAAGCTCTCGTCCGATTTTGAGGACATGATGGTAGTGTCTGTTCTTCAATAGACATCAATGATATTCCAATTCTATTGGAGGACCTCATTGTTCGTGTTAGACTGTGTTTAAAACTCTGCAGGTGAGGTACCTGAAGATTATTGAGAAAAGCGGTTACCAAGCGCTTCCGTGGGTAAGATACATTACAATGGCTGGCGAGTATGAACTCCGCCTTATATGAACACAGATCACTGAAAAAAGGAAATGAAGATCACCACGGATGCCAAATGACCAGGTGCCAGTTGAGTCAGTACTTTGTTTTGGATGGTTTTGAGAATGCTGTTCTTGTAATCTTTGCCCTGGATGTGCAAAATTGCCCTGGCCCCTTCAGATATTGTAATATCAGCTATTTTCTTTTCTTTTCTCTAGTGAAAATGTTGAAAGGATTCATCTTTTTGTCTTGCTCATCTCTTGTGAGCTGCTTTACCGTTTGCAAACTTGACGCATGATTTAATTTAATATAATTGAGGCACAGACCTCGTCAACCACTGTCATGATCTTACCATTCTTCATTTACAGATGCAAAACTTTTAAGAGAGAAACTGTGCCACACTACACAGCAGCAGCCAGGGATATTGATATTGATCACATGCTGGCCTGTCTGATGTCAATGAAAGCTTTTCTGGAGGGTTCTCTACCAAGGAAGTCGGTCAGTATACTGATGGGGTCCTTGGATCCTCCTGGAGCCAAAACCATTCACATAATGGAAGTGCAAAAGCATTATCACAGTTAGGCAAGAGTTGAACGTCTGTGAGTTCACTCAATCGGAAAGGTCCTATTACTGAGTTTCAAGACTGAAATAAGATAACCGACATAAGATGTGTGGTCCGAGCAGGATGTACCTTATTCCGAAACTCCATTCCTCCGAGAATTCAAGAACCTGCAAAGGTGATAGGTAGAGTGATATGACAACTGACTGAAATTTTATCTGAGGTCCCACATTTTTCACTCATGTGGAATGCTTATGTGGTCTGCATAATTATCAAAATCATTTCTAAATTCCACATCTGTTGAATGCCAGGTTGCCATCTGTACAAGATTATTTCCCCTTTCCCAACACTATTTCCCTTGCTGCAAACAGTCATGCTGTCAAACCAAATTTATATTACTTTTGTGAAAAAAAATTACATTCACATAATAATATTCAGTCCACCAGTACAGCATTCAAATGTAGCGCCAAAACCGAAGAAATGAAACAAAAGAAAGATCAAGATTAAACATAGAAAACCTTAGGTGATGTTTTAGCCATCCGACCCTCAAGAGCATACTCCGCATAGCTTGAGTAACCCAACAACTTAGCCAGTTTGTGGCCCTGGACAAAATTTCTCATAAGTAATGCCACATTAACCAATAAAAGTGGAAAAGACAGAACCGTTATCGGACCTGTAAATATCACTTACCAATTTCTTCAAAAGTGGAAAGATTCACTTCCCCACACCTCTTACCATATGCCACTGCCACTGAGCGCCTTGTTTTTGCAATCTGCTTGGGGAAAAGGTATGGTTGTTTGATACAAGGAAGGAATTGAGTTAAAACCCACAAATAAATTAGCCACTTCAGTGAGAAATTCCTAAGAGAACACGTAAATGCGCATGGGAGATCAACGCCCTTGAATAAACAAAACATGCCACTTTTTATTTGGTAGAATAAGGAGCAGTAATAAGGGACATGAGGAAAAAAATGTCTAGAAGTTATCTCATGCCAGAATCTAAAACCAAAATGGTGTTTAGAGTTTAGACAGAAAATAACAAGAAGCAGCTTTTATTACACAAGGTGGGCATTTAGATAGAGAAGTTGTGAAATAATGCGAAAGTGAAATCATAGCTTCAATGTAAGAATGTCCTGTAGTGAACCATGTCAGTTAATACCTTCACAGTGAAGAGGTAAGGGCAGCATAGCAGCGTTAGGAATTTAGTTGATTATCACAAGTCATTAATTACCTTACAGTGCTCCAATAGTGCTCCAACGTGATGCTTTCTTAATTTTACTTTGTATTTACCACTTTGAGTTTTTTCCATAATCTGCATAAGAAAAATCATTAGAAACGGACAACCGTGAAAGGATCAGGCCAATGACATCTATTGGTTACACCTTCAGCTAAATCATCACTTTCAGACCATTTCTACATCCATTAGATTAGTAGGTGGATTAATTCAATTAATAAACCAAAAGATCAGGACAAGTTCATCAGACCCCCTTTAATGCTTGCTGAGCCCTTAGAGTTAGAACTTTGTGTCTTTGTAAATGCAAATGCCATATGAAAAAAATAATTAACATTAGCATGTTAGATAAGTTTAACACCACAAACTTACTGTCTCTGGTTGGACTAATATACCCACACGGGAACATCGCTAGTTGAATTTGACATGGTTGGTGTTGCCAATAGCATCCATCTAGTGACTGTAAACAGGGTTGTGAATGAATTTCACACAGATGTAAAGGTTCAAATAAAGGTGAACAGTTAACCTTACCTCAAGGAATTCGGCTGGTATTCCAACAACTTCATCCCCACTAAACAAAAGGAAACTACGATCATCATTCAAATTCTGAACATAATGGAGACTCAATTCATATCAACTGATTGTGACTCCCACTGATTTCTTAAGCACATGAAAGACATCTCCTTACCAAGCATTTCACAAAACAATTAGCTGCAGGGCTTGTCCATTCCTCTCAAAATCCTTGACCCGTCACTGATAGCAAACTTGGCGCTGGATGCCGTGGACTTGTGAATTTGGGCCGTGACGTCGTAGACTTGATAACAGAACGCCGTAGACTTGCGACTCTGGATGACAAAAACCGGTTGCTGGGACTTGGTGGACGGAGTGTGGCTGAGAGTAGTGGCGGATGTGGATACCAAAGCTACGGTTGCTCACCCTGGTGGCGGAATCGAAGGCGGAATTGTGTGCCGGGACTACGGTGGCTCGTCCTGGCGGTGGAATGCTGGCGGGGATTGGCTACCAGAGCTACGGTTGCTCACTCTGGTGGTGGAAGTGAAGGCGGAGTTTGGCTGTCAGAGCTACGGTTGCTCACTCTGACGGTGGAAGTGAAAGCGGAGTTTGGCTGTCGGAGCTACGGTTGCTCACTCTGACGGTGTACATGAAGATCAATGAAACCTCAAGAGTTTCGCCCATGTCGGGAAATCCTAACAACTAAGGGGTGACGAGCAAATAAAGCTTCTGTTGGCTGAATTGATCGTGATTTTTCCAACGAAGATCTCATTCCTTTTATACCCGGTCTGTTACGACCTCTGAAGATCCTCTAATCTAAACCACCCACCGTGGATCTCGGAGTCAACAAACCGTCCTCTAAAACGTATAACCCGTGCGAACGTGGGTTGTAGACTCTACTGATTTCGGAATTAATAAACTGTCCTTTAAGACGTGCCACCCGTGCGGACGTGGGTTGTAGACTCCACTGATTTCGGAGTAAATAATCCGTCCTAACATGTGACCTGTGCAGACGTGGGCAGTAGACTCCACTTATCTCGGAGTCACTAAATCGTCATATAGTTTGTGTAGATTAGGGCTATAGACCTGGCGTGAACGCCGCGTCTTTTCTCACACTCTACTCCTATTGTGGACTTTGTCAGAGAGTAGATCCAAGATAATCTATCATATCAACAACACCGTGATGATCGACGAACAAGTCATTAAAACGGAGCCAGAAAGTACCAACAACAAACCACCTGAGCCAGGTTTTAACAAATAGCTTTATGCGAGGTTGCACGTTATTCGTGAAAAAGGATTTCATTTAATGTGTAAATCGAAGGTTTCACATTGGATAGTTAGGAGATTCATGCCTTATATATAAGCGTAAGTGGGCTACTCATCTACAGTCAAGTGAATCCTACTTAATTTGTATGTTAGACTCGGTACATGAGCCGATTCGATATTATAACATGATAGTCCTATTAAGTCCAAACAAATCTATTAATGTAAAATCTCTTCTGAATTTCCAAGAAAAGGAAAAGAAAATTCAAGCAACCCCTTTTTCTTACAAAATGCTGTATGATTCATAATTCAGTCCACATTTATGCATACTGCAAATGTCATCATAGCGCGGAGGTACGTGGCGTGGCGAAGCGGGTCATCATTGCACCGACGGAGCAGTAACAGCTAGGGGTGACAATAAAATTTGATAATCCGATAATTCAAACCGAATCGAATCGAACCAAACCGATAATTTCGGATTTTTTGTTTTTTGATTTTATTGGTTTGGTTTTAATATTTTAACTTCGGTTCGGTTTTTTTTTTCGGTTTTTCTCATTATAGTTTAATGGGTTTGATTTGACTCGAAAAACCCAATAACATGGGTTATTTTTGTCATTTGTGTGTTAAACTGGGCTGAAATTTCAAAGTTACATGAAATTAGACTTTTTGTAATTATCATTCTTTATTTTTAAATCTGGGAACTATTATACGTCAAAAATTTTGACTAATTTTGAACTTCAGAATTGTAAGTCAAAATTTTTATAAAGTGATTTATGTTTTATGATTTTATCGGGTCCCGAACCGAACCTAACAAAAAAAATCGGTTCGGTTTTGAAAAAATTATTTTGGTTCGAGTTAACGGTTTGGGTCGAAAGTTATGAACCCGATAACAATGGTTCGGATACAAAATATACACAACCCGATCCGAACCGGATCATTTACAGTCCTAAGTAACACCGATCAAATCGATAATTTGTTCATCGAATTTTAAAAAATCAACTTTTAGAGCTACACGTACACCACTCAAACTGAGATTCATACACGCAAGTGAAAATATCATCCGGGGGACCGACCAAATAACTTGTGTATGCACGGGACCACCGACGAAGATACGAAAATAATTACGCAATCACGGGAAGTCATCGCCATCATATCTGAATCCCTCCTATCTTCTTCCGCCGACCTCAATAACTTCGTGTTTCAGTCTCACCAATTTCTTTTACCTCATGGTGCAAAGAAGAAAGAAATGAGAATAAACATAGAACAGGCCATCAGGCTTCGGTGGATTCAATCCACCGAGTAATATCACAACTCCACCCTTCCATAAACTTAGCTTCCCTAATTCCATGATTCTTCCTAAACCAAAACATAAAATCGGAGAACAAAAATTCCGAGAGACTAATCAGTTTGTATTATTCATACGAGATTTTTGTCCTTGGTTTACCCGGCACCCATCTTGGCTTCGATAAAATATGACAGTGCTTCCTCGAGAAGAAGTGATGTATTATGTTAGGAGACTCAGGGGAGCATCTCTACATTACCATCCCTCCATCAATCGTCAACACCTGTGAGGCAAAGAAACTGGATACTTGAGACCGCGCTACCGGGTTTTCGGGTAACACGGAACATGTTACTCCACTGTATAGAAATAGTCGGCCGAGGATTGCTGATTACCTGTCCGGTGATGTAGCTGGCTGCAGGATTGACCGCAAGGAATTCGACGAGTCCGGCGACTTCTTCTGGCTGCCCATATCTCCCTGTATTCACGGTTCGACGAGTAAACTTCTAGTTTGACAGTAACGGGTAAAAATAGAAGCCTGGACATGAAACAGGCATCTAACCTAAGGGGATCTGCTCCAAGATTTTCTTCTCGAATGTTTCTCCAAGCTTGGCGGTCATGTCAGATGCGATGAAACCGGGCGCAACAGCGTTAACCTGAAGAGAAAACAAATTGTGTTTACAAATCTACAAGAAAGATCACAGCCCACATGTTGTTCAACAGTTGGAAGGAAACTAACATTGATGTTTCTGCTGGCATATTCTCTAGCCACAGCTTTTGTGAGACCAATAACCCCCGCCTTTGCGGCACTATAATTGGCCTGTCCAGCATTACCAATGAGACCGACCACTGATGCTATATTGACAATCCTTCCCTGCAAGACATGGTATATTTAACACATCTCCAAACCAAGATGAGAATCTCCATTAAAACCATGCGATGCACCTTCTTCTTCTTCATCATGATCTTTGCAGCTGCCTGCAAGGAAGCCAATAAGTTTAGGATTTCACAAAATGCGAAAGACTAAAAAACAGATAGATATAAGCTCCCTCCCACCTGTATACAGAGAAATACGCCGGTAAGATTGAGATCAATAACATCTTGCCACTGGGACTTGGACATTCTCATCATTAGACCGTCCTTTGTGATCCCTACGAGCACAGCACATTAAAAAAGAACATCCTGCAATTTATATTCACCCGAAAAAATAAGACAACACATCTGATCTGAAATCATCCAATTACCTGCATTATTTATCAACACATCAATGGTTCCCCATGTATCAACAGCCTACAAGAAATACAATCACAAGCTTGTCCAACTGAGAAACAAGAACAATCAATTGACAAGTGAAAAGAGTTAGCACTAACAGCTTTCATCATTGCATCCACATCCTCCTGCTTTGAAACATCGCCGCCAAATGCAAGGGCTTTGCCACCATGAGCCTCTATCTGACGAAGGCATTTGACTGGTCTCATTATAGATGAAAGCATCATCTTATTGTACCGTATCATGCTAAGAAATATAGAAAAGATATTGAATGACAACTAGCCCCTTTTTTCCATTGCTAATAGATTCGTGAAGAGTACAAAGACCAGTGAATATTTGCTCAAAATGAAAATTTATTAATTTAAATGTAGATAATCTAGCTCTCCTAATAAGACAAGTCCTTTACTTTTAACATGAGAAATTCTAAGAGGTTCGCCCTGAAAAACCTGAAATCTACAGCAGAAATTGACAGAAATTGGCCATGACCTCACAGAGCAAACTAACTCAGGATTGAGGCAATGTTTACCTCAGTGCAAACCTCTTCAGCTTCCTTAGATGACCTAGCATAATTGACCAGTACCTGCCCATGAGAAGAGCGATATTACATTGTGTGATCAAATTTCCAGCAAGAAGATCCCAGTCACATCTAACAAGCAAGCTAATAAATGGAACAAATTTCCAGCGTCTATCAACCTTGCAGCCCGATTTTCCCAGCGACAATGCAATTGCTTTACCAATGCCTCTGGAAGCTCCGGTCACGACAACGACAGGGGATTCAACGGCTAGTTGTTCCTTAGTTACCGGTTTCTCAACAGTCGCAACTTGAGCCCTGACTCCTGCAGCACATAGTCGCACGGACTGATAAGATACTCCAAAAAAAAAAGGCATCGCCAGGCCTGCTCAAATTGTTAGGCTTTGGACGACAAAGTCACTTCTCCAGTAAACATCACACTGCTTAATAAACACTCCGAATGAACACGGCCATGATGCATAACCAAACTCGGAGTAATCACAAGCGGTACACAAAAGGCATTCATAGCAGGCTCGTTCAGGAAAAAAAATTCCAGAACGATCACGAGCCTCTCTCATAGGAAAACTCGGATCCAATTGCGGTATCGCCATCCCACACGACAACAGAAAAATAAGCCGACGTAGCCATTCTCCCAGACAGAAGAAAAAAATAGCTAAAACGGAAGACGTATTCCCGAACCGGAAGGAGAGAAGGATCGGCGGAGCTGAAAGGCGAGGGACGAATTAGGAAGGGGAGACGAAACTCCGATCAGGCGAGGAGCGGCGCCTAGGGAGGGGGAGGGGGAGACCCTACGGGAGACGAGGCCAGAATGGAAGGAGGCGGCGGCCATGGCAAGGGATCGGAGGAGTCTTCCGGAGGAAGTGAATGGGGAGGGAGGTGCCAGAGATGGTAGGCTTTGGATAAATAAGAGTGGGAAGAGAAAAGAAAAAAGAGAGAGAGCTTCGTAAGGTCCGCCCGCCGGTTAGGGGAGGAGGGGGTTTTGGTTAGTGTTAATGCCTGTTTGGTTTGTAGCTGCTGTAGGGTATGCGGTGACTTTCCTTCTTCTGACGACGGCGAAGAGAATGAGAGGAAGTCTCGTTCGCTTTCTTACAAGATTTAACTTTTCTTAGAGAAAAAAAAAATGTTTTTTAAATTATTTTTACTATTATTTTATAAAATAGTAGAATGTCACGTATTCGAAAAGGGTTTGTCTCATCATAAAATCTCGAAAGTGGGACACTCCACTCCTTCAAACTTCTAGCTAGACCATATACATTTTAGTCTTAAAAGCATCCATCCTTTCGGGGTTTTGTTCCAACTGATCCCACAAAAATATTCGCTTTTTTAACCGTTGTTGGAAATATATTCCGAAAACACTGCTCTTTACCCGATTCTTACACCTTTCTATTTTCTTTTTTCCAAACTTTTTACTTTCAAGACACCAAGTCTTTCAATTTAGTCCTTCGGGACAATTAAATGAAAAAATAATCATAAGCGGGCTCTGATACCAATAAAACACTGAGATAAATAAGCAAAACAATTTAACTCAAATAAGAGTTAGATATCATCATGCTAGATATTTCTTAGTATTGACAGGAATCGAGAACTTAAGATGTTTTTCCTAATTATCTTTGGCGTCGGCGTTCCACCAACCTCAAATACTCGTTTGAGTATTTTTGAATTTGCCGCAAATCGAGATTGGACTTGCCTTCAAGGAAGTATTCCTCGAATTCACTCTGTACTAGAGTCAGTTCTTCTAATTTCTTAGAATAACTTTCTATCTGCTTCGATATTTGTGATATCTGTGCCGATAGATGTTCAAGACGATCTAATATGGTATTAAGAAGACCAAGTAGTAGAATCCTTGCCAACCCCGTAATCCAGATGCAGAAGATCTGGGTTAGGACAATCAGTCATAGAAACGAACTCGTGCACTAACACCACCTTAATAAAGTTGCCTTAATCAAGATCTTCTTTCAGAACTGAAAAAACAGCATAAACAACTTTAAACTTATAAAAATTATTTATCATACCTTAATCGAATCGCTCAGAAGGTCCACCAAGCTTCTGCACCAAGAGAACTCAGAAAACTAAGTTTCAAGAGTCTTCTTCTCAAAAACTTAGAGAAGGCAATGGAGAGGCTCTTCTGTGTCATCCAAATGCCCATAACATGAGGGACTTATATAGACACTCCTCATTCCGAGGTTTCAGCCTGATGGCTTAGCCTTACAAGGTTTAGTCGTAATGACTTATCATTCAAGGTGTCGATCCGGCATATCTAACTTTAGTCAGACTTAATCAATTTTGATTAAATTCTAACGTTCTTGGTTTCTTAAGGTATTTTTTGAAGAACAATCAGAGAAAACTTCAACTCTAATTTGAGATCGAAGTTTTTTTGTTTTAGATTTTTTCTCTGGAGGACAATCAAAGATTTCTTACTCAAAGTTTTGGGAGAGAAAATTCTCTATTCAGATTGCCCTCCCCAAAATGAGGTAGAGGGCTTGTGAATATATATACAAAAGAGCTGGTGCCTATGCACTGTTTGCCAGCTCAAAAGTAAAAGGAATCTAAACTGTTACAAAAATTAATGGGGTCCTAATGACCGACAGAAATGTCTAGTCTAACTTTATACAGTTGTCTTCTCCCGTCTGCATTGGTTCTCTATCTTGGGAGATTCTTTCTTCATTGTTGTTGGCATTTGAAGACTTGCCAACTCCTTCTTTTTCTGAGAGTCCCGGTGGTTCTTGGACCGCATTAATAATTTGTTGGGTTCTCTCATCATATTCAATTTGCTGATTCAGGGTCTTGTCTGTGAAATCAACAATTTTACTCCAAACCTCGAAGGTGTCGGTTCGGAGGTGCAACTCAGAGTTCTCTGCCTCCAGAAACTATCTAGAAGTTCGAGCATTCTCTGCCATCCTCGATCTCCTGCTTGTTCGTCAATCAGCTCCTCCGAGTACTTAACCACCTGAATTTTTTCTCCGAGTCCAGAGACAATCTTTTCCTCACTCAGAAGTAATTCACAGGCCTTTTGCGCTACTTCCGGCCAGGGTTCTGGAAGTTTTGCAAAAAAGGTTCCTGATATGAACTGTTGAGATACTACATCCAAATTGTAATAATATTCTGGAATTCACATACGTAGCTATCAAACCAGCACATATCACAGATATGTAGTTTAACTAGAGCGGTTAATGACTGCTCTTTTTTTCCACCGACTCAGTGCATAATGAAAAAATCACAGAACTCCCGTTTTAATGCATCAGCGATGATTGCTAAACACACCATCAACGGTCAGCGCCTGATCTATTTTCTCTTTGATGTCGGTATGAGTCACCAAAGATTTCTAATATTTTTGTGCCGTTCCCATGAGGGCTGCCACACATAATTCATAACTGATCCAAGGGATACCATCCGTGCGGACGCCGTCATTCGAATTAGTGATAACCACTCATCTATCTTTTCAGATACGTGCTTCTCACAATCAATGTCAGAAAAGCACCAGGGGTAATTATTGGCATTAATACATTATCCCTTGAACAAACTCTTGTTTAGTTCGATGAGGATAATCGGGCCTGTAAATTTCCCTTTTCGCAGTTACCAGTTCGTTAAAACGTTCGATTGTCTAAATGAACTGGAGTATCTTCTGCCAGACCTAAGGCTTTTCTTAAGTCTTTCGCCAACTCTCCCACTTTGAGAGTTCAAGTTCGCACTTTCGCTTTTGTGAGTCTAAAATGTAAGGGGCCACTGACTCCTTATACATCTCATCCACACTCTTGCCTTGATCCTGTTTGGAATTTTCTTCCTCCCAGATTCAACCTTTCGACTGGTTTTCCTGTCGTACTCTCCAGTCCAGAAGTCGCCTCGGCTTCAGGCCTTTTTAAACCTCTTTCCTTTTCCAGAGCGTCTAACATTGTGTTTTACAATTGGAGCCTACTTCTCTTGCCATTTGGTTTCGGCTTTCTAGACTTTCATTGCTCCCCTGAATAGTCAGCTGAGTTAAAAATCATTTATACTCTTGCTGATTCCAAAAGGAGACATCCTAGACTCTGGAACGAACTCCAATCTTGACGGAGTTCCAGAAGGATTTCCTGAAGATTTTCCTTCTCCAGCCATCTCAAGGACCTAATTGCAAAGTTTTTCAAATTTTTTGGATTTTTTTTTAAATTGTAAAAGTGACGGGAAACAGGTTTTTGGGAATTTTAAAACTTCCGACGGTAAACCCAAATTCTTTTATTTTCACACCGTCCTTTGGAACTATCCTCCATCCTTTGGAACCTACTATAATAAGACGGATCGGTATGAACTTTGAAAACTAATAGAGTCTATTTTAGAGCCTATTACTCTCCCTCGTATCATCATCATCAACCGCGCGTATGCCTAAATTATTAATTTTTTCTTCAATTTAAAAATTTATGACAATTGAAGATACATCGTGGTGTGGGCCCATGTTCCCTCGTAAGAATTATCCAAGGCCCAATAGAGTCGAGGCTCTTTTACCAATTGGGCTTGGAAGTATGGGGCCCATTTTCCTCGGTCGAGAGACCCGTCGGCAAACCGGGAAGGGACGAACGGTCGACGTCGAAGGGGGTGGGGGACCGGTCGGAGTACATTCTTATGGGGTCCCCCAAGAATGGGGAATGGGGTCGGTCATCATCAATCACATATTTTATCTTCTGCTAAAGAAAGAAACAGCACCTGGAGTATCTAATAAATCGATGGGGTCGTTCTTTTACAGGCCATTTCACCTTGCTTCATCTTTTAACAGTCAGTTGCCCACATACATACAATCATCTATATACTAAACTCACATTATCTTTTATCATTATAAAATTTTGAAACTTTGGTCGCCCGCCCCCCCCCTCCCCCCACCACCACCACGTGTTGTGCTGTCTGAAATCAACCAAAAAATCTCATCCTATCATCATCATCGCCCCCTCTTCTACTTCTGTCTGCCCCCAAGATGCTGACAAATGGGAATTTAATTGAATTGGATGAGATCCAATCTAACCCAATTCAATCCAACAAACAATTAGAAAAAAAGAAGAAGAAAAAGGCAAACTCTTTTTATGGGCACAAGTCTACTTTAACACACACAACCAACACATGTATTGTAAGTTGCATATACTTAATTGGGTTGGGACCCAATTCTAACATCTCTCATCTCAATAAATCCTCTTAAAACGCATTGTCAAAACATAAAAAAAAAATGAATAAATATATAAATTATTGCATTTGTCAGATGTGAGTTGTCAGTCAAACTTTGGTGCAGGCCCTGTTATTCTCCATGTGAGTAAGTCCCCATAAAAATACATCATAAAACTCATGTCACGAGCCTCGTTTTCTCAAACACATCTGCGTCATCGCTCCAATATTATAATAGTCGGATCCGATCTAACCCTATTACTAATCACTAGTTCTTCCCATAACCCACTTGTAATAATACTACAAAAGCAAGACATTTGTCATTCTCTATTCCTTTTAGCCAAAAAGACTGATTTTTTTGCTTTACGTGGGGAGATATTTCTTTTGGGTAAATGATAAGAAAGATTGGTCCCCCAGTTTTTCCATGGTAACATAAAGTCCAACCAATTTCATTATATTTTTACTTAGTGTTTCTGAGTGAAGGAGATTTACAGAGGAAGATGATGAATTCTCCTAATTCATTGGAGGAGAAGGTGTTCTGTCACAATGGGGTGGAGATTCAGGCCATTGGCTCCCCCGGAGGAGGAGGAGGGGCAGCCCGTCGGTCGTCGAGGAACGGCAAGAGGAGCGCGTTGGGCAAGCCCGCGCCGTCGAAATGGGACGATGCGCAGAAGTGGCTCGTGGGGATCTCGGGCGATAAGTCCCAGTCCAAGCCTAGGGACTCCAATGCCGATGACAGGAGGCTCATAGCCCCCACGCCGCAGGAGCATGACTGCTGGAGCGACGTGATCGAAGACAAGGAGACGGAGAAGGTGGAATGCATCGACCCGGTCTGGCGAGTCGAGAAGGCTCCGTATGGGAGCGCTGCCGTGGTCAGGTCGATATGCGTGAGGGACATGGGGACGGAGATGACACCGGCCGTGAGCCAGGAGCCTTCGAGGACGGCTACTCCGATAAGGGCCAGGACGCCTGTGGGGAGAAGTCCGGTCAGTTCTGGATCCATGACCCCAGTAAGGGGCCTGGAGTGCAGTTCGAGGGTACCCGATGCGAGGACGGTGAGCCTGCTGGAATCTCGGGCGATGGCTTGGGTTGAGGCAGAGCGTGCCAAGTACATGGCGAGGTTAGAACCTACCGCCTAAACCAGAAACTTGAAGATCATGTCCTCAGGGAAAACGGACTCCTCACGGAATTGTCGTGAAATGCAGGTATAAGAGGGAGGAGGTGAAGATACAAGCGTGGGAGAATCGCCAGATGAGGAAAGCGGAGTTGAAGATGAAGAAGACGGAGGCAAAGGCAGAGAGGATGAAGGCGAGGGTAGAGGAGCAGATGACTATGGACATTGCGGCCACACGAAGGGCCGCGGAGGAGAAGAGGGCGAACGAGGAGGCCAAACTTAACGAGAAGGGGATAAGGACGTCAGAACGTGCAGACTACATTCGTCGGACCGGCAACTTGCCGTCTTCCTTCACTTTCAAGCTTCCTTATTTTTGCCGGTAAAAAGGAGTGGAATTTATTTCCGGTGGAAAATGTTAGAAATGATGATTGTCATTTCGCTGTAAATCTGCCAACTGATGATTATCATTTTCATTTGAATGGAAAAATTACAGAAAAAAATAGTAAAAACTGATTTCTAGAAATAGATTGAGTCAACAAAAGCAAAAGCACAAAAAAAAATGATTTAAACATAATCAACAAATGAAATTTAATCTTTTTTTAATATAAGAAGGATAAGGATATGGCTATATATTTAGTTCAAAACTTTTTTCCAAAAATTTTTTACCTTAAAAAAGTTTTTGGAATTGTTAAATTTAAGGTTCGGAAAAGCAATATTCTTTTTATATTTTTCCTACCACGGAAATTATAAAGCAATAGATTTTCTTATTTTTTATACAGTGCCTAACTAACTGTATTATTTTACAGATAATTTAAAAAAAACGTACATAATGAATGCTACTATTTTAAACAATTAAAAGAGAAGATTTGTCTCCTGTAACTGACCTAGTTTGATTTTTATACTTAAACGTTTGACTCAAAGAAGTTACACTAATATTTTTATGAGGTTTAAATTATATTTATTAAAAGAATTAAAGATCATAATATATTCAAACTAATTTTTGTAACTAGTCATACGAGATTTATTTTTGGAACTTCGTACTAAATTAACATTATCTGACAAAATATTTATTAAGACAAAGTAAATAGTTTTAAAATTCATGAAATAATGTCCCGAAATTAAAGAAGTGACTTTATAAATAAGTTTAAAAAAGCCGATTTATTTACTGGACGATTTTAGTAGTAAAATCGATTTACTTATAAAAGTGATTTTACGACGAATTTTGAAACTAACTATTGTATTTTAAAAAAATATTTTTTTAACAAAAGTCGATATTCTTGTATCACTGTTTGGATTTATATTCCATTCAAATCCAAAAAAAAAAATCGTTGGCCATATAAAATGGGGTGGACCGTCCCACACCATAACGGAGCCCCGATATTCCCCAATCGACTCGGTTCCTTATATGTTTCTTTTCATCGCCCCCGTATCTCTTCGATTCGTGGCCGCCCCTCGAATCGACGAACATATATATATACCCCTTCGTCTCCCGTTCGTTCCCTCCTCCAGCCCTGGCCCTTTAGGGTTTGTTTCGCGTCCGTCGTTGTCAATCATTGCATCGGCGCTCTGCTTTGATTGCGCTTCCTATTGGCTAATAGGGTTTCCGTGTTCCTTCCGATCCCCCTTTTTTTGATTCCGTGGGTGTGTTTATTGGCTCCTTGGCTAGGGTTTGATTGGATATTCCGTGCGTGGGCCCGGTCGCCGTGTGAGGATTAGTCTTACTTGAGTTGTCTTTTCCGCTTAGTTTTGGCGTGTATGGCTGCCGGAAGGCACGGGGGATACCGCGAGAATGAGTTTAGGGAGCGCGAGGCCAATTCGGCTTCCTCTAGGAGGGAATTGGGGTACCGTGGACGGGTTCGGGAGGGTGGGGATAGGGCTAGGGTTAGGCTGAGGGATGTCAGGGAGAGGGAGATGGAGAACGGCGGTAGTGGGTACGGCTCTTATTCTAGCGGGAGTGATTCTGGCAGTAAGGGTGCTAACAATCCCGGTAATAGGCACAGACCGGATTCTGTGAGGAATTCTGACAGGGAACCTGGGGAGTTGTCGAGTGAGAGTGGTTCAGAGGATGCCATGGAGTTGGATCAGGGTAAGGAGGGTGCGAAGCTGGAGAATGGGGTTAATTCCTCCCCGGTAGTTGAGAAGAAGAGGAAGTTTTCGCCCATTGTTTGGGACAGAGATGATGAGGAAGCGAGTGCCATTTCAAAGAGGAGAACCTCCACTATTGTGGCCATAACTAAGCTGCCTCCTCCTCCTCCGCTGCCCAAGTCGTTCGTGGAAGTACCAAAGTCTGATAATGGTGGGGTGGAAATTTCTTCAATTCAAACTGATGTTGACCAGGTAGTGTGCTCTGTTGTGGACAAGGTGGATTCTGATTTGATTGGAAACTCTCGCGATTCTCCAGCTGTGGATAATGCTGTGGCCGCCTCACCTTCCGGTGATGATAGATGGGGTGCTGATCAGGAAGCTCAACCTTTGGAAGATGAGGATTATGTGCCATTGCGGAACATATCATCATCCAGATGGGCTGCAGGCGATAGTTCTCCTATTGATGAGGGTGAAATCGTCGACCACGAGGCTGTCTATACAAGTTTACGAGGCTCAAAAGTGCGAGGAAAATCTGTAAGTCCTGAGGCTGGCAACTTGAAGAAAGATGGATCGGAAGATGTTAGGCTTAGGTCCATTGAATCGGGTGGCCAGAGTCGCCGTGCTGGTTCATCGAGCGAGGAGGGATATTCTGGTCATGGTTTAGACGGAAACGATGATATGGAAATTGATAAGGACAGAGATAACTATACGAGAGGCGATGGTGCATTGGATACTGATTCTGAGGAAGATAGAACTTCCGAGAGGACGCCAGAACCTGCTAGTCCACCAAGAAGAAGTGTAAATATGCTTCAAGGGTGTAGGAGCGTGGATGAATTTGAACGGCTTAACAAGATAGATGAAGGCACTTATGGTGTAGTGTTTAGAGCTAGGGATAAGAAGACAGGAGAAGTAGTGGCACTGAAAAAGGTCAAAATGGAGAAGGAAAGGGAAGGGTTTCCTTTGACTTCTCTGAGAGAGATTAATATTCTTCTCTCGTTTCATCACCCATCAATTGTTGACGTCAAGGAAGTAGTTGTTGGGAGTAATCTTGACAGCATTTATATGGTAATGGAGTACATGGAACATGACCTGAAAGGGTTGATGGAGGCTATGAAGCAACCATTTAGCCAGAGTGAAGTTAAGTGTCTGATGTTGCAGTTGTTAGAGGGTGTCAAGTATCTCCATGATAACTGGGTACTACACCGTGATTTGAAAACTTCGAATTTGCTGCTAAACAACAGAGGTGAGTTGAAGATTTGTGACTTTGGCTTGGCTCGACAGTATGGTAGTCCCTTGAAACCATATACTCAGCTAGTGGTTACACTTTGGTACAGGTAAGCTGAATCACTTTGCAGATCTCTTTGTCCAGTGGATTCATGGAAGTATTTACTGTTGTCTCTGATTTGCGATCAAAGCCTTAAAAGTGTTCTCTGTTGTCGGAATACTTGCAGGGCCCCTGAACTCTTACTGGGCGCAAAACAATATTCTACTGCCATTGATTTGTGGTCTCTGGGCTGTATCATGGCTGAATTGCTATCAAAAGAGCCACTTTTCAATGGGAAAACTGAATTTGAGCAACTCGACAAGGTATTGGAAATCTTATGTTTGTTTGTCATGTCATTATGTTTTGTCTTTGGATTGTTTTATGTTGATTGTTTTGGCTACTTTGCAGATTTTTAGGATTCTTGGTACTCCCAACGAGACTATCTGGCCCGGTTTCTCCAAGCTGCCTGGGGTAAAGGTCAACTTCGTCAAGCACCAGTGAGTTTCTTTACCTGGCTATTTATTCTATACTGTTAGCTGAAATTAAGATGTTCTCATCATTGATGTCCATTTTCCCAGGCTTCCAGCTTTGGGTGATCTGGTCTGGGTTTCCAATCTCGTGGTGACATTCAGTTCAGAGTATATAACTCCCATTTTATTGATTGACTACCATCTTTCTGTTTTTCAGGTATAATCTGTTGCGTAAGAAATTTCCACCCACGTCGTTTACGGGATCTCCTGTTCTTTCCGATGCTGGGTTTGACTTGTTGAATAAGCTCCTAACTTATGATCCCGAGAAGGTAGTCAAGGACAGCTTTGGTTGTAATAATTTTTTTTTCATATTTTTTTGAATGTTGTCTCATTTTTTGCTTCCCATCTTGGCAGAGAATAACTGCAGATGATGCTCTTAACCATGAATGGTTCCGTGAGGTCCCTCATCCCAAATCAAAGGACTTCATGCCTACTTTCCCTGCTCAACATGATAAAGACAGGTAACTTGTTTTTCTGTACTTTACTTAATCTGTGGACAGAATTACCAAGTGGACTGAGTTTTCTTTGGAATGATTTTCCTTTCTTATCAGGCGCACCAGGAGGCTTCTTAAAAGTCCTGATCCTTTAGAAGAGCAGAGAAGGAAAGAGTTGCAGCAAGGAGAGCTTGGTGGTGGTGGCCTGTTTGGCTAAGACTTTACCTCTCAGGTTCAGTTTTAGTAGCAAATTCATTCGACACCACGAATGCCTGATTACTGCTGCTTCCATCTCAAGGTGTGGAATGGAGGCCTCTTAAGATTACTTTACCATCTCTTCTTCAATCACTTGTTTGTAACATATGACACAGCTGTACTCTGTAATTTCTTCATAGTTCCATTTTTTATTTTGTTTTGATACAGAATTAGTTTGGTTTTTAGCCATTTCTTCTTTTCACCCTCTTGACCTCATATTCTGTTTGCAAGCATCGGTGATGTGAAGTCGAGGCGGTGTTCTTATCTTTCACATACTTGAAGAAAATTTCAGTAATCTTTTTATTTGTAAGGTAACTGCCAATTCTTAATTCCGGGATGTGGTTTTATTAATCCAACAGAGCTCTCTGTGCATTCCAGTTTGTTTCATTTTCACTTTTTATGTTTGTCAATCTAAACATGCATAATTTGAGAAATGCGTTTAAATAAAACTTGGCATCATTGGGCAACATGGAAAGGGATAGGTATTCCATGGGCATGGAATAGCTTGGAAATCATTTTTTTTTATCTATTTTTGATTGCGACCTTTGTGATTTGGTTGGGATGTCCATGATAATGCTTTATCCACTGGTTTTGATTTCTTTCTGAGGCTTTTTTTTCCCTTTTAGGCATGTTAAGCAGATATTTGAGTCTATCACTACACTGAATATGGAATTCTTGATTGGCAAAGAATTAAACCTTCAAGTACTTAGTGGAGAGTATAATTTGTTTGTTGAAGTGTACTAGTTGGGAATAATAAAACAATGCATCTTGCTGTGTTGTCATTTCGAAATTACAGGTTGGCATGTCGCTCTTTCATGCTGGTAATCATGTGTTCTGAGATTTCTGCATATTTTAGTTTGACTCTTCTGTGCTAACAACTTTCACCAAGTATAACTGGGCTTCATTCTCCCCTATCATAAATTGGCTCGGCTTGATTGGCGAATTGTTGGTTGCCATAGTTTAGGTCTTGCACTTGCAAATGATCAATCGTACGTGTTTTGGCCTTACTAGCGGATCAAAATGGCAGTTTGGAAACCTCTTCTTCATGATCTTAGGGAAACAGATTTTAGAGGCTGTTGTTGTTATGGGATTTTTCAGTTATATCTGGTAGGGAGGAAACTTACTTGGAAATCTGTCCTTCCCTTGATCTTTCCAAGAGGTTATGCTCCTGACATTTGTCTGCAGCTGTCACTGCAGTACCAAAGATGCGAGCAGGTTATGGATGTTACCTGCCTATCTGCAGTTCTTCACTGTAGGCTTCGGTTAGTTGTTGGAACAGGCTCATTAGAGGTACTCATTTTTCTTCCTTGTTTTTGGTTATGCAGTTCTTCCTGTTGATGTCACATTCTTGTTTGAGATGGGAACTTTCACATTTTTAGAAAGGGCTCTGCTCTATTAACAATAATTTCTCTAATCATTATCTCCCCTTCTCAATCGTGGATAAACCATACTGATTTTTCATGGAGCTTCTCTTTTCAGTTTTATGTGAGAGCTGCTGACTTGGAACCGTTTCACCTGTTCTATCTAATAAAGAATTAACTATTGCCTGAACTTAAAGGTAGAATACGTGGCCATTCCCGAGTGGTTACTTTTCATGTAAATTGCATGGCTAATGTTGTGGCTGTGGCTGTCATGCTTTTCCTAGGACTGCATACACCTGGGGTCTTATTGCCTTCACTCAATATCTTTGTCCTCTTGGTAGTTGTGTGGTTGTTTTGATCTTTTCTCTAAGTTGACATCCATAGTGATTTCTCTCGAATCGCGTGCTCTTAAGTTGACTTCCTTACTATTCCTTGGAGGGATTTACCCGTAAGTTTAGTATTTGATGTACTTAACTTCGGAAGTAGTATGTTGTGTGTTCCCTTTCTTCCTGGTCATCTTCTTCTTCCCCCGATCATTTTTTAGCCTTCCGGGAAGGCGCCTCTCCTGTAACAGGTGTTCCCCAAAGGCTCTCCTGAGAGGGAAATCTGGAGGATATTGTCCTTAGTGCGGATAGAAATCTTTTGGAGAAAGTGCTTCAAAGCATATTTTGGCCCAGGAGTTTCATCCTGCACCGTGTAGATATGGTGACTAAAAACATTAAGATCCAACTCTTGCCCGGAGGGCAATTTTGTCTTCAAATCCTTGAAATTGTGGGGGATCCAACTCTTGCTCGGAGGGCAATTTTGTCTTCAAATTCTTGAAATTGTTCGCAGCTATGGCTATTTCCCAGCAGTCTGAGGCATTATTTTGGCATGGTGATCTTCTGGAGTGCTAAGGAGTGTGATTGATCTTGGGATGTCAACCTCGAAATTGTGCCGTATGTTTTGTATTGTAAAAGGGAGGGTGGGATGTTGTCTGAAAGTTTGTATCATGGCTTGAAAAGTTGCACTCTGCTGAAATGGAGAAGGGGAGTTCATTAGGAACGGATCTGTTTCGGCAAGAAGACTATATATCACCCTATGTTCTTTTTTTCTTTGAGAGAGCGTTGGCCCTTTGATGAAATAATGGGACGATCGTACAGGTTTAGTGTGTCTATAAACAAATTTACTAAATAGTGTTTCAATTTTAGAGGTTGTCTGTTCATCCTAGATTTTCTCAATAGTATAGTAAATATTGTTGTCTATTGATTGCAAATACGGCTTGTGATCGATACTCTCTTAATATAAAAATAATATGTATAATAAATATTTTTCTTTTATTTTATTTCTTTTATTCAATCTTCCCTACAAAATAAATAAAAATCAATTTTACTATTATTTAAAAATCAAAATCTAACGTCATTTTCAAAACATTACCAATGTTAGGGAATGTACGGTCCTGATTCGGCTCCCATGTACTACTAGTGTACAGAAACATCACTGCAGATGATCTAGTTCTTCATACAATCCCGTCTCTTTGGGACAATATCCATGCGAGTGGGCTGATTCCGAGTCTTTTCGCCCCGCTGCCCCTGGTGATTTCGCCGCGTTCTAATGTCGTCCTCCGTCTTGTATGTTCAGCTGAGCCTTTTCCTACAAGCCAAAATTTCTAGTCGGTTTCCTCCGGAAGATGTGAGGGGGGGACGATGGGCGTACTCTCAAGCCAGTAGAGAAAAATGGAGAATGTCCGAATGAGATTTTTAATTTCCACTCTTGGCTTACGGTAAGCTTCCTCACTCTCAACACAAGAATGATCGAAGGGCCAAGATTCTTTTAAGAGTAAAATGTTCATCTTTAGTTTCAATTGTGGGGATTTGGTCAAATAGTCATCCCTCATCCCGAAAGTAACGTTCAATGAAAATCAAAAGATAGTCCAATAGTTTATGAATGCTTATCAAGGCTTATAATACAAGGTATTCATTTCACACTATTTTCTATTCATAATACACACTTATCATCACATTCACTGAATTCGATACTACAAAGAAAATTTGGATTGTTATAACTAGCCTTGTCGACAAAACAACGCAAACCAAGAAAAGACGCGCGCCTTTGCTCGAAGGCTTCGTCTTGCAACAAAATTTTTTGGCAAGGCTCCGTATGCATTTGCTTTTCATCGAATCCTGGGAAGGCAACACAGGAGAGGATGCTTCTTACGGGATGATTGGAGGAGATTGGTGTTCTTCACGGACTCGTGGTTGGAATCAACAAAAGCCTTCGCCCCGGTTCGTTTTTCTTCCTCGTCCTTCATCTTTTCATCGTGCATCTTCTTCATGACGTAGACTTCAGCTATATCGTGGCCGACAGAGGCCATCTCTCGCTATCAGAACAAAGATTCCCGCAAAGCTAATGCACGGTTGAAACGGGTTGAGCCGAGGACGCTTGAGTCTCTGGGTGAGGAGGAATGATATTATTATAGTTGGTTTCAGTGGTCGGTCCATTCCTTGGAGCCCAAGAGAGGCCCCCACCTCTCCAACGAATATATTTTATAGTTGGATGGAAGAGGGTGGGTGTGCCATCTTGCTTTGCCGCTTTGCTTGCAGGGTACGGCAACGATACGCAGCTTGGTGTCTCATTTACTTTATGCATTATTTAGTATTCTAACTAATCAGAGATCAATATAAAGCTTTGTGTCTCATTTACTTTATGCACTATTTTGTCTTCTGACTGTTAATAGGAGGGGAACAACTAGATACTGTAACTCATCTAGGTGAAAACCTTCGGGTTATGTACCAAACTTTTACTAGTACTGATACGAGGTTTCATAATATATCTTGCATATCACACGTCGGTTGATCAGACTTGCAAAGACTTAAGTGTAGAAACTCTAAGATTCTCTTCGACCTTTTACTGCTGCTGCAAAAATATCTCAAGAGTGCGGTTGACATTACAGATTTGTTGTAGAGAGTCCAACATAGGCAGCAATGGTAATTCGACCCCTTTTAGTTGCCACTGTTACATCAACAGATTTCAAAGGAAGGACCATGGTATAAGCGTGTACTTAGACCAATTTTCGATGAATTGAACTGCAAGATGAGGGAGATCGTTCTCGAATCCACTTGCTTCTTCTGGGGCAAGAAATTGAGTAACAGAGGAAAGGTCTCAAAGGCCCTCTGGGAATGCAGATCACTATCGAGAGGTATTGGCCAACTTGTCCGCCGGAAAAAGGCATATGTTTCGGACACGCGAGGCTGCCGGGGCCCCTGGCTTGTATGCGTGTCGGCACTCGGGAGGCTTTTGTTATTTCTCCAATGGATTGATTTGGCCACAGTCGGATGCGGAACCATTAAAGTATTTGTACCTGGGCGGCTGCTCCAAATTGGAAAAATGTTTTGAACTTATCAGCTGTGCCAGAATTTGGAGGTTGACGAATTGGTCCGCTTATTATTATTATGCCTCACAACCAGGCATTACAACTCTTTAGGAGACATGCTTTTCTCGAGAATGACAGGGCCAGTATTGCAACGGACCTTGTAGATAGATGCTTGGCATACTGCGATGGTCTTCCTTTGGGTCTAGTTGTTTTTGGTTCTTTGCTCCGAAATCGGGAGGAACATCACTAGAGAAGCATGTTGAAGTTGCTCGAACGACAGGGTCTATGTAAGGAGATTGACAAGTTGTTCAAGATAAGCTTAGATGAGTTGGATCATAATGCGGGGGAGATTTTCCTTGCAATCGCTTTCTCCTTCAAGGGTAAGAGCAGAAGGGAGATAGAAAATGCTATGGATGCTCATGGTTTCCAAACTTCCCTTGGGATAGAAATGCTTCTCGCGAGATCTTTGATAACTATTGTCGAGGATACTACTTTCGGTTTGGGTGTTGAGAGAGTAGGAATGCATCCCTTGCTTCAGCTGATGGGTCAAAACATTGTTAACCACGAATGTCAAGATGAACCTGGCAAGAAGCATAACAGGCCATGGGTCTGTATCGATGCGTACAGCAGGCCGTCAAGAAGAATGGTAAGAGCTGCTTTTCCAATTATTTTGCTATCCTGAGACGACAGCTAATACGAGTTTTTCCATGCAATGCTACTGTGGGCTGACATTCTTCAAGTTTTGAAGCTGGTTTTGATATGGGAATAATTGTCTGCAGGGCACCAACACTGTAAAACAATTAGCGACCCGATCACATCGTGGTTTATGTTGGAATACAGTGTCTGGATATTCCACACCAAAGACACCATTCATCCAGCCCAGAAAGTTAAAGGCGAGTGTTTCCACAGCCCACTGAGTAATTTTCTGCCCTATTCTACGAGTTTGTCTGGATGATTTCTCACGGCACAGTGCCAAACTAACTTGATCAGTAGTCGATGCTGACTTTGGTTTCCCCAGAAGGTAGGTGGCATTTCACTTACAGAAATGTAACTTCCCTGGCATCATTCAATTCCATTACCTGACAGATATGTCTGAGAACCTGGTTGGGATCCTTCGAAGAAATAAGAAATGGTGTCTGCACTTTCCTGGCAACAATGTAAACACGGTCATCAAATAATCAATGAAGAAAGTTGTTGACATAGTAAATAATTTTGGGCCTGGGCTTAGAGCCCAGGAATCATCACACTGCCTAAGAACGAAGTCGCCCAGGCCGACTCATGACAACGTCGACTGGGCTAACTCAGAACGATGTCGCCCAGGTCGACTCATAATGAAGTCGACTGGGTTAACTCATGACGAAGTCATCCAGGTCGACTCATGACGAGGTCGGTTGGGATAACTCACGATGAAGTCGACCCACAATGGAGTTACTAAAGACGATTTATGTATAGAGTCGACTAGGTCAACTCACCACTAAGATATGACTACCAATATGACCCAATAGTAGCTAGGTCTACTTATAGGGTCAAGTCGACATTATCCTGAACAAAGGCAAGCAGCCAAAGCCCGTGCAAACAAAGCAAGTCGACGAGATGGGAATAAATTTATTTATTCCTAAAGTCACGATTGTTAAGAATCGTAACCGATTCTAATTTTCAGGAAACGTGATCCCGTATCTCATGGGGAGTTGTTGGGATACTCCCACGATACTAGGAATCACGATCCATGACACGATCTGTAACAAGATCCACTCGTTACGTGTTAGACACGTACGAGCTCTCTATAAATAGCAAAGGAGTTTCCAAAGACAAAACACGACCATACACAGCCAAAACTCTGAAGTTTGTTCGTCAACCTTAGGAAATTAGATACCCTGACCCGGTTTATAGGTCAACTCCTTTTCCACCGACAGAGTGAGCTCGTAGGGCCTTTGTTGTCAACCCCCGCCAGCGACACCACCGACGGAGTGAGCTCGTAGGGCCTTCGTCACAACTCTCCGCCAGCGACCACTACCGACGGAGCGAGCTTCCAAGGCCTTCGTCACGACCTTCCGCCAGCAACCACCACAGACGGAGCGAGCTTCCAAGGCCTTCGTCACGTGTTCTCCGCCGCTACAAGATCCTACATCGTCACCATCGTGTCCCTTTTTCCCTTTTAATGGCTGTAAGCCCTTTTCTTTTAATTCTCTAAAGATTGTAAGACTTGCATTATTTCTGTATAAAGTTAGTGCATCTTCTTACTGGCGACCACAATACAACTACTGTGAGTCCATTGCCAAATATTTCCGACGTGATCCGTTCCGTGCGCGAACACGTTTTTGGCGACCACAGTGGGAGACATGCCGAGAAATACTCGAAGTACTACTCAGAATCCCTTAGATGGGGAAAACCAGGAGCTTCCTCCGGGAATGAACTTGGAAGCGCCAGCCCTAGGAGGCCAGGCAGCTACGAACCAGTCCGCTTTTGATTCACATGCCCAAGTGCCAGCCCTAGGAGGCCAAGCAGCTACAAACCAGTCCGCTTTTGATTCACATGCCCCGTCCGAATTTATTTCGAGACTGGAGTTCCACAAGGAATTGGGGAGTGTGCGTCAGGATTTGACCGATATGAAGGGCATCCTAATGGATGTCCAAACTCTAATAGGGCGTCTTTCTGGCCCGAGAGACGAGGAAAGAGTAAGACCTCGTATGAGAGAGGCCCCATTTAGGGAGTCTACGTTCATGGCAGACGCTCGTCGGACTACTCAAGGGCCACGTAACGTGACTTTTGAGCGATCCGACATAAGGACAAATACTCTATTCGAACCTGGGAATTTGGTTCCCCCTAGTCGACCCTCTTCTTCACGTAATCAACCGACGAATACGTATTGGAATGAGGCAGAGGACTTTCAAGAGGAAACGGATCTAGGGGAGGATTTTATTCCGTCTCATCGCCCTGGAAAAGAACCTGTAATCGACGCAACTGGAGACCCCTATGGGCTTGGATCCCGAGGTGGAAACTTTCGGGAAGAGCCTTCTTCCTACACGAGGAATCCAGCGAGTCAGACAGTGGGGGAAAGATCTCCGTACAGCCCGATAAGGTCGACTCGTCCTACAGCGCAGGCCCCAGTAGGCGGTGTACCCCCAGACCTGAGGGAGGCCATAACTCAGGTTATAGAGCAAGTCGTCCCCGGAATAGCTCGGCGAGACGACGCCTGTTTGTACAGGTCTCCCTATCCTACGTATGTCGACAGGGATTTCCCTTTACCTAGAGGTTATAAGGTGCCCGACTTTACACGTTTTTCGGGTGAAGATGAAATGACCCCACTCGAGCATGTCGCTCGCTTCACTCACCAACTTGGTGAGGCGGCTGGGAACGACTTTTGGAAACTGAAGCTCTTCCCTAACTCGTTAACAGGGGATGCCTTTACGTGGTATGTGAGTTTGCCGCCAGGGTCAATAGCCTCGTGGACTCAGATGCAATCTATGTTCGTTAAGACCTTTGCTCGACTGGACACCCCCATGTCGATGTTTGAGGTAATGCGCCTTAAGCAGGCTAACGGAGAACACCCAGGGCAGTTCCTAATGAAACTCAGGAAGGCCCTACTACGGTGTAGCCCCCCCATACCGGAGAAGGATCAATTACTTCTCGCATTAAATGCGTTGACTATTCCGTTCCGGAAAAAGCTGCAGGGCGAGCGCGCTTTGCTGACCTGTATGACTTAGCAAGGAGGGCCGCAGAGTATTATCAGCTCCTTACAGAGGAAGCCCAGTTGACTCGAGCCTACTAAGTCGACACTTATGAAGTCGACGTAGCGGAATTTGTCAAGGGGGAGTCGACTATATGCGACCCCCTGGCTAAGAAGAATTCCAAAGCTAAGGCATCCCAAAAGAATGCCGAAGAAAGAAAATATTCTTTCGACACAGATAAAGTCGACGCTATATTCGACTGGCTTCATCAAAGGAAAAGGATTAGGCTTAAGCCCGGCCATCGAGTTCCCCAGACGGAGAGGGAAAAGAATAGGAATTACTGCAAGTGGCATGGGTCTTTCACCCATGCTACCAAGGACTGTTTGTCCTTTAGAAATATCATACAGGATTTAATAGAGTCCAAAGAGCTCCATTTTCCCGAAGTTGACGAAGTCGCCGTGGTGGATAATAATCCATTCGGGGATGAAGTCGCTATTCATACGTTTGACATATTTGACACTGAGGTTAATCTCTTAGAAATTATTGACGACTCTGTCGTACCCTCGCAGGACGTACAAGCAACTGGCGAGACTTTGGTGGCTAATGCCCTCATGAAGCGACTAGCTGAGCGTGGGGTCTTCATTCTGCCCAAAGGAAGGGAGAAGTGGCTATGCCACTGGCACTTGAACGACACTCACACTACGGATCGGTGCCACACGTTCAAGAAGTATCTACTGGACAGCAAAACGGAGGAGTGGTACGACTTGACCCCGTTCGAAGAAGCAGCAATGTCGCTCAATACTCCCCAAGGATCTTCTCACGCCTTCAGAAGCCCTCCTAGCGCAGATCGCCGAGTAGCCTCGCGAGGTGGAAGAGGAGGCCCCCAGGGTCACAAGGGCAATGGAGAGGCAGTCGCCCGGGGAACAGAACGCCCGGCACGGCGACTGGAGTTCATAGACTCGTCTGGCCAAAGGGTCATCAAACAGGGGTACACTAGAACTACCCCTGTCAAGGAGATCAAGCCGGTAGCAGAACATAAGGGAGAGGACCAACCTCAGCAGGCCATGAATCGCAGACCCCGTTATGCGTCGCAGACGGTCGATCCTCAGGAACTACGGAGGGGGCCACCCATCGCCCAATTCCTAGACGAAAAGCTGCTGTGCCAAAAGTGCAAGCTGATCGCTCACAACCGCATACTCATTACCCAGCTCTGCACAGCATGCTGCGTTAGCTACTTCTTGCGGCTCGTCGACTTATCCGCAAAAGGGGAGATGCTCGTGAAGGCAGCCCGTCCTGAGGGCTCAGGTAACTCGAACCTTAACAAGCCCTCGAATAGGCCAGCAGATAACCCTGTGCAGGTAGGATATGACCCAGCCGACGGAAGGTTTGTGGAGGTGAGTCGACTTCCCTTTGGTTCTAAGAAACCGAGATTTGTCAAAGCGCTTAACCCTTCGTCTCAATGGCAGAAGGCGGAAAGAAAGATTACGCTTCCCGTGAGGGCTCAAAAGAGAAAAGAAAGGCGTCTAAGTCACGCCCAGAAAAACCAAGAATGACCCCTGTGATGCCATTCTTTGGCGGGAACCACGCCACAGGGAAACAAGTCGCAGAGCCCGAGCGGGTCGAGTCTACTGATTACTCGGAAGACCCAGGCTCGAGTTTCGACTACACTCCTCTACGAGGAGATAAGCCCTGCGACTTTGATGCAGAGCAACGGCCCCTTGTGGGCTGTAACGTTCTTACCCTCCCTGCGGAGTTCGCCTGCAACAACAAGTCGGAGGCACCGGAAGGTAAAACTCTCGACTCTAAAGTCACTACATTTCCTCCTGGCTTCCCTCTGCACTGGTTGAGGAAACCATCAGATCGTATGAAACAGCATATGCATTCGCTGTATATCTCAGCCACCTTTGATGGTGTCTTAGTGGGTCGAGTCTTAATAGACAATGGCGCCACTGTCAATGTTCTTCCCCTCGCCAAGTTTAGATTACTTGGGTACAAGCCTAGCGAGTTGGTGCAAACCGACGTAGCTGTAAGTGGCTTCAATGGGAGAAAATCCGAGTGCCTGGGTATACGCTCCGTGCGCCTAGGCGTCGGGAGACACGAGCAGGAAACTGCTTTCTTTGTAATCGATATAGCCCCTTCATTTAATGCGCTTTTAGGACGCGATTGGCTTCATAAGGCCGCCGCGATTCCATCTACTTTGCATAGGGAGTTAATCCTATGGCTTGACTCCGAAATATAAATCGTAAAGGCTGATGAATACTCCTGTTGTGACAAGGGTATTTTGCATGCAGAGACGTGTAAGACAGTCAAGGACCTTACTCTGGACCAGCGCTACAAGCTGGGAGACCCCACAGTCGGACCCTTAGGTGAACCTTCAGGGAAGTTCGACTTCATCGTGAGCTATGGCACCTCTCACCCCAAGCCTGACGAAGGACCGATTGTGCCAACAGGATGGGGGCCCGACTTCACAGACAAAGACATAGACGAGGTCCTGCAGAAGGTAGTCACGACTAAAGATGGAGGCGAAACGAACAACAGCCCAAGCGACGACCAGGGAGAAGCGCCTAAGAGCCAAGAGAGCACTGCGACGGAGTTGGAGCCCGATAGACTCCTACATGAAGGGATGTATGGACAGTGAGGAGAAAGGTCATGCAGTCGCTGATATCCTACAGCGACTTCAGAAGCATGTTAGGATGACTAGGAAAGTAGGATGCCAGATAGGCAACATCGATTTCGAAATTAGGCCATGTAATAACGTGGACACCAATTTAGGTGGTGTCCAGAGTCGTGAGTCACTGATGATGCCATGTGACTCACTCGTAGGCGTCAATTTAGGCGAGGCATCGAGCCCTCGAATTGTTTTTATCAGTTCCTCGATGAATAAAGAACTTTTCCATTCTATCAAAGCTACTCTAGAAGAGTTTAAAGATTGTTTCGCTTGGGATTACACTGAGATGCCTGGCCTAGATCGCCGACTTGTGGAACACAAGTTACCAATCAAAACAGGATTTAAACCAGTCCAACAGGCGCCAAGGAGAATGACTCATGAAGTCACTCAAGCAGTATTTGAGGAAGTCAAAAAGCTCTTTAAAGCCGGATATATAAGGACATCGAGGTACACCGAATGGATATCCAGTATAGTTCCTGTCATTAAAAAGAATGGTAAGATTAGGGTTTGCATCGACTTTAGAGACTTGAATCGTGCCACTCCAAAAGATGAGTACCCTATGCCCATCGCAGACGATTTAGTCGACAAGACTGCAGGGCACCAAATTATGTCCTTCATGGATGGTTTCTCAGGATATAACCAAATCTTCCTAGCCGAAGAGGATATCCATAAAACTGCGTTCAGATGTCCCTTAGGCATTTTCGAATGGGTAGTCATGCCATTCGGACTCAAAAACGTTGGGGCAACCTACCAACGGGCCATGAACGCTATATTTGATGCCTTAATTAGCAAAACGGTCGAAGTATACATAGACGATATAGTAGTCAAGTCACGAGATGAGAAGTCACATGTTAATGACCTTAGAAATGCTTTCATTCAAATGAGAAAGCATCAGCTCAAACTAAACCCTCTCAAATGTGCCTTCGGAGTCAGAGCAGGACATTTCCTAGGGTTCCTAGTTCATCAACGTGGTATAGAAGTCGACCAGAACAAAGTGAACGCCATTCAAAGATTGAACCCTCCGAGTAATAAGAAGCAGTTACAGGCTTTCTTAGGAAGGGTCAATTATCTAAGGCGATTTATTGGTAACGTCGCTGGACGGACATAAGTTTTCTTGACCTTACTAAAGGCAAAGGGAAATTTTGTGTGGAGCGACAAACACCAAAAGGCATTTGAAGGCTTAAAGGAGTACTTAATGAAACCGCCTGTGCTTGCCCCTCCTCGGATAGGAGAGCCTTATCTGCTTTACGTGGCAGCGACTGAATCAGTCATCGGTGCCATGTTAGCCCAAGAGACAGAGGACAAAACTGAGAGAGCAGTCTACTATTTGTCAAGACAACTAACTGCTACAGAAAAGCGCTATACAATTAAGGAGAAGTTATGCCTGTCAATCTTTTATGCTGTTAAGAAGCTGAGACATTATATCGGATCCCAAGAGGTTCATGTTATTGCCAAGTCCCCAGTCATAAAATACTTTTTCGAAAGTCCCCTATTGACCGGAAGAATTAGTAAATGGAGCTTGGTCCTATCCGCATACGATCTGCGTTTCAAACCTCAACAGTCGGTGAAAGGGCAGGCCTTAGCCGATTTCTTAGTGAACCACGATCCATCTACATCAATCGATCAAGAGGAATTCCTTGAGGATGTCTGGCAAGCTTGGTTTGATGGATCTTCGGCGAAATCCGGCGTAGGCATAGGCCTCCACGTACTTTCGCCACTAGGAAAGGACGTTCGCCTAGCATATCGTCTGTCGGCAACTCATACAAACAATGCGACTGAGTACGAAGCGTTGATCACGCTCTTGAAGGAGTTATTAGCCTTGGGAGCCAGGAAAGCCAGAGTAATGGGAGACTCTCAACTGGTTATTAACCAGATGAACGGCGACTCTCTATGTCAAGAGAAACTCGCACCCTATCATCAAGTCGCTCGAAGGCTAGTCGAGCGGTTCGAAGTAATTACTTTCCTTTTTGTAGGCCGGGAGGAAAACACAATCGCTAACGACCTAGCCCAAAAGGCTTCAGGATACAAGGCCAAAAGGGGAAGCGATTGTATCCCAGAAATAGCTTCCCACTTAGCTCCCCAAGGCGACGCGTTCACCCTGAATATAATGACAAGCGATAAAGATTGGAGGAGACCAATCACCGACTTCCTTTCCGACCCAACACAAAAGGCGAGCCAAAAAATCAAGACTCAGGCTTTGTCGTACACTCTTATAGATGGGGTACTTTACAGAAAGACCAAAGAAGGAGTCCTACTAAGATGCGTCGACTTAGACGAAGCGACCCCAATTATGTTGGAGACTCACCAAGGTTTATGCGGGTCTCACCAATCTGGCACCAAAATGTCTTGGACTATCCAAAGACATGGTTTTTACTGGCCATCAATGCTAAAGAATTGCATAGAAATGGCTAGGGGGTGCCAAGAGTGTCAAAAACATGGTCCGGTGACAAGGGCCCCAGCGTCCGATTTAGTCTCAGTCATCAAGCCTTGGCCGTTTAGGTCTTGGGCTTTAGATATAATCGGGGAGATTCACCCACACTCGAGTAAAGGCGATGCCTACATTCTAGTCGCTACTGACTACTTTACCAAGTGGGTCGAGGCTCAAGTATACCAGAAAATTGATCACAAAGAGGTGATCGATTTTCTCAGATCCTCCATCATTTATAGATTTGGGATTCCCCAGAATATCGTAGTAGATAATGGCACCGTTTTCAATAATGAGAAGGTGCGTGAATTCGCTGCTGAATTTAGCTTTTCAATCACTAATTCGACACCTTATTACCCCCAGTCGAATGGACAAGCTGAAGCTACTAATAAGCTCATAAAGAATAACATTCAGAAAATGGTTGGTGCAAATCCAAGAAAATGGCACGAACTATTACAGGACACCTTGTGGGCTCTAAGAGTCACCAAGAGAGACAGCACAGGAGAAGCCCCTTTTTCGCTGGTATATGGGCAAGATGCTGTCCTACCTATTGAGATTCGATACAAGTCGCTCAGGGTAGCTCATCCTGACTTGCAAGACGAGGCAATGCACCTCGCTTTAGAAGAATTGGAGAAGAAGCGACTCGACGTAATAGACCGACTTGAGGTACATAAGCAAAGAATTGCTAGATACTATAATAAAAAGGTTGTCCATAAGCGCTTCAAAGTGGGCGACTTGGTATGGAAGATGATCCTACCCCTTAAATCAAAAGACCAAGTCTTGGGTAAGTGGTCTCCTAATTGGGAGGGTCCATATGAAGTGTGCGAGACATACTCATCTAATACGTATCGACTTATGACCAGAGAAGGGGATAAACATCCATTGAAGGTCAATGGTAAATATCTTAAGTCCTACCGCGAGACCATTTGGGAAGCTCACCGTGGAATCCTAAAACAAAGGACTCCATTGATTTGGGAAGCGCTTAACTCCTAAGGGGTCGCGCTAAACTTCGCCCAAGTGATATTCTCCAGAAGAATAATTATGCGCAGAGATTAGCTTGAGAAACGACATGCTCAATCGATTAAAGTGAAAGCAATGTGATTATATTGTCGTTCTAATTACAAATCATCTAATCAAACCCGCCAGCCTTTCTGAAATCGAAGATAAGGGACTCGCGAGCTCGGCGCTTCGCGTTCACCCTATTCCGCTGGGCATAGAGGTCAACGACCTTTTCTTTATCTTCTCTAGCCCTGGCCTCCAGCTCCTCGATTTCCTGAGTGTTGATCGACGCGAGCTGCCGAGTCAGGTCATTCTTGAGGTTAGTATAAAACTCTATCTGCCTCTCTGCCTCGGTCAGCTTCTCTTGCACGTCGACCAAACGCTGGCGGGCGTCCTGTGCAGCTTTAGAGGTCTGCTTTCGAGCTTGATTGATCAACTGAATCTTCGAGTCAGTCGATTCCAAGATAAGCAAGTCGGCGTCATAATCCCTCCAACGGGTCCAGTACGTCGACTTAAAACTCTTGCAGGCCCCCAACAGTTCATCCGTGACCCAAGGGGAAGCCTCGATTCTTTTAACCAGCTTCTGCATCCTCTTAAATGAGTCGATCTCTAACGGATCGATATGCAGAAGCTGGCACAACTCTTCAACATCTTCGTGAAGCTTCATCCATGAGTCGCTAGTCGAGGTCGCTGCAGCAGGATCCTGCAGAATAAGAAATGAAATGTTGCTAAAACACAGAATCTTGAAAAGTCGACACTCTCATGCAATCGAATACTTACCTCCGAAGGTAGTAAATCCTCAGAGCTTTCACCCGAAGAAGTGGGAGGAGTAGGAGCCTTCTTGCGACCAGCAGTCGTCTTCACTCTCTTCGGACGAGCCTGTCAAGTGTCGCGGTTAGAGTCGCGATAACAACGCCATGCTTTGTGTGAAAGAAGAACACATACCATTGGTGGTGCAGGAGTGTGGATTGAAGAAGAAGGAACGTCTTGTTCTTCCTCCTCTCGCATCGACTGAGGTGGTGCCTCCTCTCGCGTCGACCAAGTTAAAGGATCGAGTAAAACCATAGCGGTTCCTTCTTCTTGTAACAAGACTTCAGGAGCCTGCTCTTCCTAGAATAGAGTATAATAAAACCAAAGTTCATATATGAACTAGAGTAATATATCTTAGCAGGGAGTCGGGCTCATCTCGGCGATTGAAGCCGTTGGACCTGTCTCGAACACAGAGGGAGTAGGTTGGCCACCATCTCCGGTTGAAGCTTCGCCCTAGGCAATATAGTGCGAGTTAGATACAGGAGCTCAAGATGAATTAGAATCAGTAGAGTCATACCTCTGTAGTCGCTCCTCGAGCGATATCGACCGTCGCTAAGGTCGCAGGCGCCGCAGCAGATGATGAACTCACTACTGGCGATCTGAGTAGGGCCACCGCTGCTGGCGACCTGGAAGAAGAAGTCGCCGCTACGGTAGTCGGCGACTTGGGAAGAGGAGCCGTCACTAGAGATGGTACTCTCACCAGCTTCCTCCTCTTTGATAGAGGCATCTCATCGGGGTCTTCCTCCTCTTCCTCTTCGATTTCCTTGCGTTTTGAGGCGACGTTGGCCTTAGAAGAGTCGCCTCTAGTCGTTCCTGCGACTTTGGCCTTCCCCCTGTCGATCGGCTTGGGCTTGGAGGGACCAGGGGCAAGGGGGGCTTTGAGCTTCGCTTTGCTGGGGCCCCGAGGAAGTAATGATCCTAAAAGGAAAAGAAGAAGAGAAAACTTAGGTCTAATATTAAGAACTCCATGCTGTTTAGACAAAGCTAAGTAAGTCCTTACCTCTCGCTTTGAGTTGAGCATCATCAAGATAGAAATCAGGTTCGTCGGAGACCTCGAGGAAGTGCATCAAGGATCGCAGCTCCTCATACATGGATGACCACAGCACAGTGAAGAACTGTGTGGCGAAGCAAGAGGAGGAACTGGATGGGAACTCCATCCTGAGGAGTTGCGCCTTTCTGCTAAGCAACTCCAGAACCTTGTCGTCACCCGACTTGCACGGGATCTTCGTCGCCCTTCCAAGTAGGCCACCAGTGGCATCAACAAAAGGGACCGCCGCGCTCTGGATGAACCCGAACTGTCTTGCGCACAGCTGAGGGTTATAGACTTCAAAGGACAGGTAGTTGTCGAAGACTACAGCCAAATCCCTGCTGGTGAGAGCCCCGTTCCAAAAGCCTGGAGCGATCTGGGGGTCGACCTTTTGCGCAATTGTTTTTTGACCTGGGAGAGGCGCCCAGTCGCGTCGATCTGCTCTCGCGAAATCAGCTATATGCTTCATATGGCCAGTAACTGAAGTTGGGAGCCACTGGTCTCTGCGCTGGCAGCATCGATTCAAGATGCTCTCCCCATAGTATAAAGCCTCAGGGGGCGTCGCGGGGACCTTGAATCTAGTCAACCCTAGCATCCACATGGCTGACCATAGATGGACCAACCAAAGCATGCCTCCTGCTGGATGCTTTGGGAATGGCTTGAATTGAGAAGTCGCCCTCTCCAGATCATGGTAAAGCAGACCAAGGATGAAGGGACCCCAGGCGACTTCTTCAGTAGTCTCCCTCAAAAAGTTCGCCACTGCGTAAGACGTATGGCCAACCTTCTTCCCAGGGAAACAATAGACAAATTTGCTCAGCCAGGTGCTGAGAAATTCGATCTCTTCCTGGGCGCCGAACCCTGCGGTCGTACGCTTCTCCCCCTTTTTCTTGCCCCTGAGGCCATCTGCAAGTGTCTGTTTACCACTTCCATATATTGAAGGGCTCCCTTTGGACTAATGTCTCCTGCCTGGGCATATTGACGCACTGGGCAGCCATTAATCTTGCTCCGGGTCAAAAACTTCAAATCTGCCAAAGTGATGGACATAGGGCCTTCTGGGAAATAGAAGCAGTTCACTGTGGAGTTCCAGAAAGGCAGAATAGCCGTACAAACCCTAGGATCACAGCTCTTACTAGCTATTGACATCCTAAAAAATCTGAGAATCTTCTGGTCCCTGAATCGATTTTCAAAATGATCCTCCCACATCTCTAACCACTCTATCATCTCGGCCTTAGTAGCAGAAGGGAAGCACAAAAAGGTCCCCTGCTTTTCCCAGTTGAGGGGATTAACAAAGTTGGGATGACAAACCGGGATGGGCTTCTCTGTGATGAGGTAGTCGAGTGGCACCACTTCTGGAAACAGATGCTCCGGCAAGATGGGTCCAAGAGCGACACCCGATCCTTGGTCTTCCGCGACCGGAATAGGTCCGGCCGGCCCCGCACGAGCATTGTGGAGTTCGAAGGATTTGAAAGTTGCCATCTTTTTGAAGATCGGAGAGATTTTGGTGAAAGAGATGGAAGGGACGGAGAGTTTCAAGAACGAGGGTTTTCTGGGTTTCTTGAGGAGGAAGGTGAAGGAGTGTCGAGCAAGTAAGGAGATGGGCGGGAAAAGGACGCTCACTCTCCCTTATATAGGGTATAATTTTTTGCTAAGTCAGCGTAGCTAACCCAGCATAAAAGGGGGGCTTATGTTGACATAGTAAATAATTTTGGGCCTGGGCTTAGAGCCCAGGAATCATCACACTGCCTAAGAACGAAGTCGCCCAGGCCGACTCATGACAACGTCGACTGGGCTAACTCAGAACGATGTCGCCCAGGTCGACTCATAATGAAGTCGACTGGGTTAACTCATGACGAAGTCATCCAGGTCGACTCATGACGAGGTCGGTTGGGATAACTCACGATGAAGTCGACCCACAATGGAGTTACTAAAGACGATTTATGTATAGAGTCGACTAGGTCAACTCACCACTAAGATATGACTACCAATATGACCCAATAGTAGCTAGGTCTACTTATAGGGTCAAGTCGACATTATCCTGAACAAAGGCAAGCAGCCAAAGCCCGTGCAAACAAAGCAAGTCGACGAGATGGGAATAAATTTATTTATTCCTAAAGTCACGATTGTTAAGAATCGTAACCGATTCTAATTTTCAGGAAACGTGATCCCGTATCTCATGGGGAGTTGTTGGGATACTCCCACGATACTAGGAATCACGATCCATGACACGATCTGTAACAAGATCCACTCGTTACGTGTTAGACACGTACGAGCTCTCTATAAATAGCAAAGGAGTTTCCAAAGACAAAACACGACCATACACAGCCAAAACTCTGAAGTTTGTTCGTCAACCTTAGGAAATTAGATACCCTGACCCGGTTTATAGGTCAACTCCTTTTCCACCGACAGAGTGAGCTCGTAGGGCCTTTGTTGTCAACCCCCGCCAGCGACACCACCGACGGAGTGAGCTCGTAGGGCCTTCGTCACAACTCTCCGCCAGCGACCACTACCGACGGAGCGAGCTTCCAAGGCCTTCGTCACGACCTTCCGCCAGCAACCACCACAGACGGAGCGAGCTTCCAAGGCCTTCGTCACGTGTTCTCCGCCGCTACAAGATCCTACATCGTCACCATCGTGTCCCTTTTTCCCTTTTAATGGCTGTAAGCCCTTTTCTTTTAATTCTCTAAAGATTGTAAGACTTGCATTATTTCTGTATAAAGTTAGTGCATCTTCTTACTGGCGACCACAATACAACTACTGTGAGTCCATTGCCAAATATTTCCGACGTGATCCGTTCCGTGCGCGAACACGTTTTTGGCGACCACAGTGGGAGACATGCCGAGAAATACTCGAAGTACTACTCAGAATCCCTTAGATGGGGAAAACCAGGAGCTTCCTCCGGGAATGAACTTGGAAGCGCCAGCCCTAGGAGGCCAGGCAGCTACGAACCAGTCCGCTTTTGATTCACATGCCCAAGTGCCAGCCCTAGGAGGCCAAGCAGCTACAAACCAGTCCGCTTTTGATTCACATGCCCCGTCCGAATTTATTTCGAGACTGGAGTTCCACAAGGAATTGGGGAGTGTGCGTCAGGATTTGACCGATATGAAGGGCATCCTAATGGATGTCCAAACTCTAATAGGGCGTCTTTCTGGCCCGAGAGACGAGGAAAGAGTAAGACCTCGTATGAGAGAGGCCCCATTTAGGGAGTCTACGTTCATGGCAGACGCTCGTCGGACTACTCAAGGGCCACGTAACGTGACTTTTGAGCGATCCGACATAAGGACAAATACTCTATTCGAACCTGGGAATTTGGTTCCCCCTAGTCGACCCTCTTCTTCACGTAATCAACCGACGAATACGTATTGGAATGAGGCAGAGGACTTTCAAGAGGAAACGGATCTAGGGGAGGATTTTATTCCGTCTCATCGCCCTGGAAAAGAACCTGTAATCGACGCAACTGGAGACCCCTATGGGCTTGGATCCCGAGGTGGAAACTTTCGGGAAGAGCCTTCTTCCTACACGAGGAATCCAGCGAGTCAGACAGTGGGGGAAAGATCTCCGTACAGCCCGATAAGGTCGACTCGTCCTACAGCGCAGGCCCCAGTAGGCGGTGTACCCCCAGACCTGAGGGAGGCCATAACTCAGGTTATAGAGCAAGTCGTCCCCGGAATAGCTCGGCGAGACGACGCCTGTTTGTACAGGTCTCCCTATCCTACGTATGTCGACAGGGATTTCCCTTTACCTAGAGGTTATAAGGTGCCCGACTTTACACGTTTTTCGGGTGAAGATGAAATGACCCCACTCGAGCATGTCGCTCGCTTCACTCACCAACTTGGTGAGGCGGCTGGGAACGACTTTTGGAAACTGAAGCTCTTCCCTAACTCGTTAACAGGGGATGCCTTTACGTGGTATGCGAGTTTGCCGCCAGGGTCAATAGCCTCGTGGACTCAGATGCAATCTATGTTCGTTAAGACCTTTGCTCGACTGGACACCCCCATGTCGATGTTTGAGGTAATGCGCCTTAAGCAGGCTAACGGAGAACACCCAGGGCAGTTCCTAATGAAACTCAGGAAGGCCCTACTACGGTGTAGCCCCCCCATACCGGAGAAGGATCAATTACTTCTCGCATTAAATGCGTTGACTATTCCGTTCCGGAAAAAGCTGCAGGGCGAGCGCTTTGCTGACCTGTATGACTTAGCAAGGAGGGCCGCAGAGTATTATCAGCTCCTTACAGAGGAAGCCCAGTTGACTCGAGCCTACTAAGTCGACACTTATGAAGTCGACGTGGCGGAATTTGTCAAGGGGGAGTCGACTATATGCGACCCCCTGGCTAAGAAGAATTCCAAAGCTAAGGCATCCCAAAAGAATGCCGAAGAAAGAAAATATTCTTTCGACACAGATAAAGTCGACGCTATATTCGACTGGCTTCATCAAAGGAAAAGGATTAGGCTTAAGCCCGGCCATCGAGTTCCCCAGACGGAGAGGGAAAAGAATAGGAATTACTGCAAGTGGCATGGGTCTTTCACCCATGCTACCAAGGACTGTTTGTCCTTTAGAAATATCATACAGGATTTAATAGAGTCCAAAGAGCTCCATTTTCCCGAAGTTGACGAAGTCGCCGTGGTGGATAATAATCCATTCGGGGATGAAGTCGCTATTCATACGTTTGACATATTTGACACTGAGGTTAATCTCTTAGAAATTATTGACGACTCTGTCGTACCCTCGCAGGACGTACAAGCAACTGGCGAGACTTTGGTGGCTAATGCCCTCATGAAGCGACTAGCTGAGCGTGGGGTCTTCATTCTGCCCAAAGGAAGGGAGAAGTGGCTATGCCACTGGCACTTGAACGACACTCACACTACGGATCGGTGCCACACGTTCAAGAAGTATCTACTGGACAGCAAAACGGAGGAGTGGTACGACTTGACCCCGTTCGAAGAAGCAGCAATGTCGCTCAATACTCCCCAAGGATCTTCTCACGCCTTCAGAAGCCCTCCTAGCGCAGATCGCCGAGTAGCCTCGCGAGGTGGAAGAGGAGGCCCCCAGGGTCACAAGGGCAATGGAGAGGCAGTCGCCCGGGGAACAGAACGCCCGGCACGGCGACTGGAGTTCATAGACTCGTCTGGCCAAAGGGTCATCAAACAGGGGTACACTAGAACTACCCCTGTCAAGGAGATCAAGCCGGTAGCAGAACATAAGGGAGAGGACCAACCTCAGCAGGCCATGAATCGCAGACCCCGTTATGCGTCGCAGACGGTCGATCCTCAGGAACTACGGAGGGGGCCACCCATCGCCCAATTCCTAGACGAAAAGCTGCTGTGCCAAAAGTGCAAGCTGATCGCTCACAACCGCATACTCATTACCCAGCTCTGCACAGCATGCTGCGTTAGCTACTTCTTGCGGCTCGTCGACTTATCCGCAAAAGGGGAGATGCTCGTGAAGGCAGCCCGTCCTGAGGGCTCAGGTAACTCGAACCTTAACAAGCCCTCGAATAGGCCAGCAGATAACCCTGTGCAGGTAGGATATGACCCAGCCGACGGAAGGTTTGTGGAGGTGAGTCGACTTCCCTTTGGTTCTAAGAAACCGAGATTTGTCAAAGCGCTTAACCCTTCGTCTCAATGGCAGAAGGCGGAAAGAAAGATTACGCTTCCCGTGAGGGCTCAAAAGAGAAAAGAAAGGCGTCTAAGTCACGCCCAGAAAAACCAAGAATGACCCCTGTGATGCCATTCTTTGGCGGGAACCACGCCACAGGGAAACAAGTCGCAGAGCCCGAGCGGGTCGAGTCTACTGATTACTCGGAAGACCCAGGCTCGAGTTTCGACTACACTCCTCTACGAGGAGATAAGCCCTGCGACTTTGATGCAGAGCAACGGCCCCTTGTGGGCTGTAACGTTCTTACCCTCCCTGCGGAGTTCGCCTGCAACAACAAGTCGGAGGCACCGGAAGGTAAAACTCTCGACTCTAAAGTCACTACATTTCCTTCTGGCTTCCCTCTGCACTGGTTGAGGAAACCATCAGATCGTATGAAACAGCATATGCATTCGCTGTATATCTCAGCCACCTTTGATGGTGTCTTAGTGGGTCGAGTCTTAATAGACAATGGCGCCACTGTCAATGTTCTTCCCCTCGCCAAGTTTAGATTACTTGGGTACAAGCCTAGCGAGTTGGTGCAAACCGACGTAGCTGTAAGTGGCTTCAATGGGAGAAAATCCGAGTGCCTGGGTATACGCTCCGTGCGCCTAGGCGTCGGGAGACACGAGCAGGAAACTGCTTTCTTTGTAATCGATATAGCCCCTTCATTTAATGCGCTTTTAGGACGCGATTGGCTTCATAAGGCCGCCGCGATTCCATCTACTTTGCATAGGGAGTTAATCCTATGGCTTGACTCCGAAATATAAATCGTTAAGGCTGATGAATACTCCTGTTGTGACAAGGGTATTTTGCATGCAGAGACGTGTAAGACAGTCAAGGACCTTACTCTGGACCAGCGCTACAAGCTGGGAGACCCCACAGTCGGACCCTTAGGTGAACCTTCAGGGAAGTTCGACTTCATCGTGAGCTATGGCACCTCTCACCCCAAGCCTGACGAAGGACCGATTGTGCCAACAGGATGGGGGCCCGACTTCACAGACAAAGACATAGACGAGGTCCTGCAGAAGGTAGTCACGACTAAAGATGGAGGCGAAACGAACAACAGCCCAAGCGACGACCAGGGAGAAGCGCCTAAGAGCCAAGAGAGCACTGCGACGGAGTTGGAGCCCGATAGACTCCTACATGAAGGGATGTATGGACAGTGAGGAGAAAGGTCATGCAGTCGCTGATATCCTACAGCGACTTCAGAAGCATGTTAGGATGACTAGGAAAGTAGGATGCCAGATAGGCAACATCGATTTCGAAATTAGGCCATGTAATAACGTGGACACCAATTTAGGTGGTGTCCAGAGTCGTGAGTCACTGATGATGCCATGTGACTCACTCGTAGGCGTCAATTTAGGCGAGGCATCGAGCCCTCGAATTGTTTTTATCAGTTCCTCGATGAATAAAGAACTTTTCCATTCTATCAAAGCTACTCTAGAAGAGTTTAAAGATTGTTTCGCTTGGGATTACACTGAGATGCCTGGCCTAGATCGCCGACTTGTGGAACACAAGTTACCAATCAAAACAGGATTTAAACCAGTCCAACAGGCGCCAAGGAGAATGACTCATGAAGTCACTCAAGCAGTATTTGAGGAAGTCAAAAAGCTCTTTAAAGCCGGATATATAAGGACATCGAGGTACACCGAATGGATATCCAGTATAGTTCCTGTCATTAAAAAGAATGGTAAGATTAGGGTTTGCATCGACTTTAGAGACTTGAATCGTGCCACTCCAAAAGATGAGTACCCTATGCCCATCGCAGACGATTTAGTCGACAAGACTGCAGGGCACCAAATTATGTCCTTCATGGATGGTTTCTCAGGATATAACCAAATCTTCCTAGCTGAAGAGGATATCCATAAAACTGCGTTCAGATGTCCCTTAGGCATTTTCGAATGGGTAGTCATGCCATTCGGACTCAAAAACCAACGGGCCATGAACGCTATATTTGATGCCTTAATTAGCAAAACGGTCGAAGTATACATAGACGATATAGTAGTCAAGTCACGAGATGAGAAGTCACATGTTAATGACCTTAGAAATGCTTTCATTCAAATGAGAAAGCATCAGCTCAAACTAAACCCTCTCAAATGTGCCTTCGGAGTCAGAGCAGGACATTTCCTAGGGTTCCTAGTTCATCAACGTGGTATAGAAGTCGACCAGAACAAAGTGAACGCCATTCAAAGATTGAACCCTCCGAGTAATAAGAAGCAGTTACAGGCTTTCTTAGGAAGGGTCAATTATCTAAGGCGATTTATTGGTAACGTCGCTGGACGGACAGAAGTTTTCTCGACCTTACTAAAGGCAAAGGGAAATTTTGTGTGGAGCGACAAACACCAAAAAGCATTTGAAGGCTTAAAGGAGTACTTAATGAAACCGCCTGTGCTTGCCCCTCCTCGGATAGGAAAGCCTTATCTGCTTTACGTGGCAGCGACTGAATCAGTCATCGGTGCCGTGTTAGCCCAAGAGACAGAGGACAAAACTGAGAGAGCAGTCTACTATTTGTCAAGACAACTAACTGCTACAGAAAAGCGCTATACAATTAAGGAGAAGTTATGCCTGTCAATCTTTTATGCTGTTAAGAAGCTGAGACATTATATCGGATCCCAAGAGGTTCATGTTATTGCCAAGTCCCCAGTCATAAAATACTTTTTCGAAAGTCCCCTATTGACCGGAAGAATTAGTAAATGGAGCTTGGTCCTATCCGCATACGATCTGCGTTTCAAACCTCAACAGTCGGTGAAAGGGCAGGCCTTAGCCGATTTCTTAGTGAACCACGATCCATCTACATCAATCGATCAAGAGGAATTCCTTGAGGATGTCTGGCAAGCTTGGTTTGATGGATCTTCGGCGAAATCCGGCGTAGGCATAGGCCTCCACGTACTTTCGCCACTAGGAAAGGACGTTCGCCTAGCATATCGTCTGTCGGCAACTCATACAAACAATGCGACTGAGTACGAAGCGTTGATCACGCTCTTGAAGGAGTTATTAGCCTTGGGAGCCAGGAAAGCCAGAGTAATGGGAGACTCTCAACTGGTTATTAACCAGATGAACGGCGACTCTCTATGTCAAGAGAAACTCGCACCCTATCATCAAGTCGCTCGAAGGCTAGTCGAGCGGTTCGAAGTAATTACTTTCCTTTTTGTAGGCCGGGAGGAAAACACAATCGCTAACGACCTAGCCCAAAAGGCTTCAGGATACAAGGCCAAAAGGGGAAGCGATTGTATCCCAGAAATAGCTTCCCACTTAGCTCCCCAAGGCGACGCGTTCACCCTGAATATAATGACAAGCGATAAAGATTGGAGGAGACCAATCACCGACTTCCTTTCCGACCCAACACAAAAGGCGAGCCAAAAAATCAAGACTCAGGCTTTGTCGTACACTCTTATAGATGGGGTACTTTACAGAAAGACCAAAGAAGGAGTCCTACTAAGATGCGTCGACTTAGACGAAGCGACCCCAATTATGTTGGAGACTCACCAAGGTTTATGCGGGTCTCACCAATCTGGCACCAAAATGTCTTGGACTATCCAAAGACATGGTTTTTACTGGCCATCAATGTTAAAGAATTGCATAGAAATGGCTAGGGGGTGCCAAGAGTGTCAAAAACATGGTCCGGTGACAAGGGCCCCAGCGTCCGATTTAGTCTCAATCATCAAGCCTTGGCCGTTTAGGTCTTGGGCTTTAGATATAATCGGGGAGATTCACCCACACTCGAGTAAAGGCGATGCCTACATTCTAGTCGCTACTGACTACTTTACCAAGTGGGTCGAGGCTCAAGTATACCAGAAAATTGATCACAAAGAGGTGATCGATTTTCTCAGATCCTCCATCATTTATAGATTTGGGATTCCCCAGAATATCGTAGTAGATAATGGCACCGTTTTCAATAATGAGAAGGTGCGTGAATTCGCTGCTGAATTTAGCTTTTCAATCACTAATTCGACACCTTATTACCCCCAGTCGAATGGACAAGCTGAAGCTACTAATAAGCTCATAAAGAATAACATTCAGAAAATGGTTGGTGCAAATCCAAGAAAATGGCACGAACTATTACAGGACACCTTGTGGGCTCTAAGAGTCACCAAGAGAGACAGCACAGGAGAAGCCCCTTTTTCGCTGGTATATGGGCAAGATGCTGTCCTACCTATTGAGATTCGATACAAGTCGCTCAGGGTAGCTCATCCTGACTTGCAAGACGAGGCAATGCACCTCGCTTTAGAAGAATTGGAGAAGAAGCGACTCGACGTAATAGACCGACTTGAGGTACATAAGCAAAGAATTGCTAGATACTATAATAAAAAGGTTGTCCATAAGCGCTTCAAAGTGGGCGACTTGGTATGGAAGATGATCCTACCCCTTAAATCAAAAGACCAAGTCTTGGGTAAGTGGTCTCCTAATTGGGAGGGTCCATATGAAGTGTGCGAGACATACTCATCTAATACGTATCGACTTATGACCAGAGAAGGGGATAAACATCCATTGAAGGTCAATGGTAAATATCTTAAGTCCTACCGCGAGACCATTTGGGAAGCTCACCGTGGAATCCTAAAACAAAGGACTCCATTGATTTGGGAAGCGCTTAACTCCTAAGGGGTCGCGCTAAACTTCGCCCAAGTGATATTCTCCAGAAGAATAATTATGCGCAGAGATTAGCTTGAGAAACGACATGCTCAATCGATTAAAGTGAAAGCAATGTGATTATATTGTCGTTCTAATTACAAATCATCTAATCAAACCCGCCAGCCTTTCTGAAATCGAAGATAAGGGACTCGCGAGCTCGGCGCTTCGCGTTCACCCTATTCCGCTGGGCATAGAGGTCAACGACCTTTTCTTTATCTTCTCTAGCCCTGGCCTCCAGCTCCTCGATTTCCTGAGTGTTGATCGACGCGAGCTGCCGAGTCAGGTCATTCTTGAGGTTAGTATAAAACTCTATCTGCCTCTCTGCCTCGGTCAGCTTCTCTTGCACGTCGACCAAACGCTGGCGGGCGTCCTGTGCAGCTTTAGAGGTCTGCTTTCGAGCTTGATTGATCAACTGAATCTTCGAGTCAGTCGATTCCAAGATAAGCAAGTCGGCGTCATAATCCCTCCAACGGGTCCAGTACGTCGACTTAAAACTCTTGCAGGCCCCCAACAGTTCATCCGTGACCCAAGGGGAAGCCTCGATTCTTTTAACCAGCTTCTGCATCCTCTTAAATGAGTCGATCTCTAACGGATCGATATGCAGAAGCTGGCACAACTCTTCAACATCTTCGTGAAGCTTCATCCATGAGTCGCTAGTCGAGGTCGCTGCAGCAGGATCCTGCAGAATAAGAAATGAAATGTTGCTAAAACACAGAATCTTGAAAAGTCGACACTCTCATGCAATCGAATACTTACCTCCGAAGGTAGTAAATCCTCAGAGCTTTCACCCGAAGAAGTGGGAGGAGTAGGAGCCTTCTTGCGACCAGCAGTCGTCTTCACTCTCTTCGGACGAGCCTGTCAAGTGTCGCGGTTAGAGTCGCGATAACAACGCCATGCTTTGTGTGAAAGAAGAACACATACCATTGGTGGTGCAGGAGTGTGGATTGAAGAAGAAGGAACGTCTTGTTCTTCCTCCTCTCGCATCGACTGAGGTGGTGCCTCCTCTCGCGTCGACCAAGTTAAAGGATCGAGTAAAACCATAGCGGTTCCTTCTTCTTGTAACAAGACTTCAGGAGCCTGCTCTTCCTAGAATAGAGTATAATAAAACCAAAGTTCATATATGAACTAGAGTAATATATCTTAGCAGGGAGTCGGGCTCATCTCGGCGATTGAAGCCGTTGGACCTGTCTCGAACACAGAGGGAGTAGGTTGGCCACCATCTCCGGTTGAAGCTTCGCCCTAGGCAATATAGTGCGAGTTAGATACAGGAGCTCAAGATGAATTAGAATCAGTAGAGTCATACCTCTGTAGTCGCTCCTCGAGCGATATCGACCGTCGCTAAGGTCGCAGGCGCCGCAGCAGATGATGAACTCACTACTGGCGATCTGAGTAGGGCCACCGCTGCTGGCGACCTGGAAGAAGAAGTCGCCGCTACGGTAGTCGGCGACTTGGGAAGAGGAGCCGTCACTAGAGATGGTACTCTCACCAGCTTCCTCCTCTTTGATAGAGGCATCTCATCGGGGTCTTCCTCCTCTTCCTCTTCGATTTCCTTGCGTTTTGAGGCGACGTTGGCCTTAGAAGAGTCGCCTCTAGTCGTTCCTGCGACTTTGGCCTTCCCCTTGTCGATCGGCTTGGGCTTGGAGGGACCAGGGGCAAGGGGGGTTTTGAGCTTCGCTTTGCTGGGGCCCCGAGGAAGTAATGATCCTAAAAGGAAAAGAAGAAGAGAAAACTTAGGTCTAATATTAAGAACTCCATGCTGTTTAGACAAAGCTAAGTAAGTCCTTACCTCTCGCTTTGAGTTGAGCATCATCAAGATAGAAATCAGGTTCGTCGGAGACCTCGAGGAAGTGCATCAAGGATCGCAGCTCCTCATACATGGATGACCACAGCACAGTGAAGAACTGTGTGGCGAAGCAAGAGGAGGAACTGGATGGGAACTCCATCCTGAGGAGTTGCGCCTTTCTGCTAAGCAACTCCAGAACCTTGTCGTCACCCGACTTGCACGGGATCTTCGTCGCCCTTCCAAGTAGGCCACCAGTGGCATCAACAAAAGGGACCGCCGCGCTCTGGATGAACCCGAACTGTCTTGCGCACAGCTGAGGGTTATAGACTTCAAAGGACAGGTAGTTGTCGAAGACTACAGGCAAATCCCTGCTGGTGAGAGCCCCGTTCCAAAAGCCTGGAGCGATCTGGGGGTCGACCTTTTGGGCAATTGTTTTGTGACCTGGGAGAGGCGCCCAGTCGCGTCGATCTGCTCTCGCGAAATCAGCTATATGCTTCATATGGCCAGTAACTGAAGTCGGGAGCCACTGGTCTCTGCGCTGGCAGCATCGATTCAAGATGCTCTCCCCATAGTACAAAGCCTCAGGGGGCGTCGTGGGGACCTTGAATCCAGTCAACCCTGGCATCCACATGGCTGACCATAGATGGACCAACCAAAGCATGCCTCCTGCTGGATGCTTTGGGAATGGCTTGATTTGAGAAGTCGCCCTCTCCAGATCATGGTAAAGCAGACCAAGGATGAAGGGACCCCAGGCGACTTCTTCAGTAGTCTCCCTCAAAAAGTTTGCCACTGCGTAAGACGTATGGCCAACCTTCTTCCCAGGGAAACAATAGACAAATTTGCTCAGCCAGGTGCTGAGAAATTCGATCTCTTCCTGGGCGCCGAACCCTGCGGTCGTACGCTTCTCCCCCTTCTTCTTGCCCACTGAGGCCATCTGCAAGTGTCTGTTTACCACTTCCATATATTGAAGGGCTCCCTTTGGACTAATGTCTCCTGCCTGGGCATATTGACGCACTGGGCAGCCATTAATCTTGCTCCGGGTCAAAAACTTCAAATCTGCCAAAGTGATGGACATAGGGCCTTCTGGGAAATAGAAGCAGTTCACTGTGGAGTTCCAGAAAGGCAGAATAGCCGTACAAACCCTAGGATCACAGCTCTTACTAGCTATTGACATCCTAAAAAATCTGAGAATCTTCTGGTCCCTGAATCGATTTTCAAAATGATCCTCCCACATCTCTAACCACTCTATCATCTCGGCCTTAGTAGCAGAAGGGAAGCACAAAAAGGTCCCCTGCCTTTCCCAGTTGAGGGGATTAACAAAGTTGGGATGACAAACCGGGATGGGCTTCTCTGTGATGAGGTAGTCGAGTGGCACCACTTCTGGAAACAGATGCTCCGGCAAGATGGGTCCAAGAGCGACACCCGATCCTTGGTCTTCCGCGACCGGAATAGGTCCGGCCGACCCCGCACGAGCATTGTGGAGTTCAAAGGATTTGAAAGTTGCCATCTTTTTGAAGATCGGAGAGATTTTGGTGAAAGAGATGGAAGGGACGGAGAGTTTCAAGAACGAGGGTTTTCTGGGTTTCTTGAGGAGGAAGGTGAAGGAGTGTCGAGCAAGTAAGGAGATGGGCGGGAAAAGGACGCTCACTCTCCCTTATATAGGGTATAATTTTTTGCTAAGTCAGCGTAGCTAACCCAGCATAAAAGGGGGGCTTATGTTGACATAGTAAATAATTTTGGGCCTGGGCTTAGAGCCCAGGAATCATCACACTGCCTAAGAACGAAGTCGCCCAGGCCGACTCATGACAACGTCGACTGGGCTAACTCAGAACGATGTCGCCCAGGTCGACTCATAATGAAGTCGACTGGGTTAACTCATGACGAAGTCATCCAGGTCGACTCATGACGAGGTCGGTTGGGATAACTCACGATGAAGTCGACCCACAATGGAGTTACTAAAGACGATTTATGTATAGAGTCGACTAGGTCAACTCACCACTAAGATATGACTACCAATATGACCCAATAGTAGCTAGGTCTACTTATAGGGTCAAGTCGACATTATCCTGAACAAAGGCAAGCAGCCAAAGCCCGTGCAAACAAAGCAAGTCGACGAGATGGGAATAAATTTATTTATTCCTAAAGTCACGATTGTTAAGAATCGTAACCGATTCTAATTTTCAGGAAACGTGATCCCGTATCTCATGGGGAGTTGTTGGGATACTCCCACGATACTAGGAATCACGATCCATGACACGATCTGTAACAAGATCCACTCGTTACGTGTTAGACACGTACGAGCTCTCTATAAATAGCAAAGGAGTTTCCAAAGACAAAACACGACCATACACAGCCAAAACTCTGAAGTTTGTTCGTCAACCTTAGGAAATTAGATACCCTGACCCGGTTTATAGGTCAACTCCTTTTCCACCGACAGAGTGAGCTCGTAGGGCCTTTGTTGTCAACCCCCGCCAGCGACACCACCGACGGAGTGAGCTCGTAGGGCCTTCGTCACAACTCTCCGCCAGCGACCACTACCGACGGAGCGAGCTTCCAAGGCCTTCGTCACGACCTTCCGCCAGCAACCACCACAGACGGAGCGAGCTTCCAAGGCCTTCGTCACGTGTTCTCCGCCGCTACAAGATCCTACATCGTCACCATCGTGTCCCTTTTTCCCTTTTAATGGCTGTAAGCCCTTTTCTTTTAATTCTCTAAAGATTGTAAGACTTGCATTATTTCTGTATAAAGTTAGTGCATCTTCTTACTGGCGACCACAATACAACTACTGTGAGTCCATTGCCAAATATTTCCGACGTGATCCGTTCCGTGCGCGAACAAAAGTACACCTTCCTGATTTATCAGTTTGATTTTCTCTGGCCGATTTTCCGGCAAGCTTTGCAAACAGGAAGTTGCTGCTAACGTCCAGCGATTTTTGCAGCATCCCTGTTTATATATATGGTGCCTCTATACATGGGAAGCTTTAACTTTTTTTTTAAAGTCTTTGCTGATCAAGTCAAACTTTCCCACGGCAGGAAGAAAGCAACTCACTGTTTCCTTTCCCCACCTCGTCCGACCAATCCTCATCTGTCCTTACCAGCCAGCCCGACGGAATCAACCCCAAACCTCAGTGAAACTGCAACATTCGCCCGACCCTGTTCTAACCTGGGAGCAAGCTTTGCTGCAAACTGAACTCCCAGGCATCTGGACCTTGGGTATCAACTGCTCTCTGCCATCGAACTGTGTCGGACATAACTGAGAAATAGGTAATTTCACAAGATAATGGCGACAAAGCTCACACATATCCATTACTCCCTGTCCTATTAATTGAAGCATTTTGCAGGACAGGGAGGCCGCAAAATGCTTTGAGCTGAGCTGAGGCCGCTGCTTCCTGTTCTGTTTTTGTCAATCGTTGTTTCTTTTAAGATTTGCCCGGAGGAGAATTAATCGCCATATATGTAGATTGACTCGGGACAATGTCATAAGTAGATTGGATTTAGATGGAAGAACAGAAGTTCAACGGGACAAGCGCAACCCCTGGCACTTGCCCATTTCCTTCTAGGGCCGCGGCCTTGCTTCTGTGCGCGGGGGTCAGTAGAGCGCGTTTGTGTATTCATTCCTAAGCTCCATGATGTTCTCTTGCCAATCAGTGAGCCGGGGGCTGGCTTCGTACATACCCTACCCGAGTAAAAAATTATGATTTATTTAGTCTTGTCCACCACGCTTAAGCCCGGCTGAACTGCTTGAACTCGTGCTTGAGTCTCCCCCTTTATCTTCTTCGTGTCAAAATATAAGGATCACGTCTCGGTTAAGGTTTTTAGGATTTGATTTATTTTCTAAAATATTCTAGGAATTAGATTTGATTTAGCAAATCTCATTGAGAGATTTAGGAGATCTATTTAGATTCTCTTTTAGTTTTTAGTTTTTGATTTTTTGCTATTTAAGATACTCTTGTAAACATAATATCTATAAGCTTTTTGCCGATCAATAATTTTCTACAATTTTTATCCTCGAATCAAGTTTGACATGGTATCAGAGCTCGCAATCTTGAGGGACTGTGAGTGAATACACGCTTGAAAAATTTCCTTTCCTTTCATACCCAAATCATCCGTTTGATTTTGTCATCATGTCTTCCTCCAGTGGTTTTTCTGTGCAACCTCCACGGCCGTTTGATGGTGAAAACTATCAAATTTGGGCGGTCAAGATGACGGTTTTTTTGAAATCTCAGGATCTCTGGAGCACTATTGAGCGGGACGTTGAAGCTCGAGCCCTTCCTGAAAATCCCACATTAAATCAGTTGAGGCTACACAGTGAGGAGTCCACCAAGCCGTTCAAGGCCCTTGCTGCTATTCATGCCTTTGTTTCTGAAGGAGTACTTGCAAGAATTCTTACTTGTGAGACGGGAAAGGAAGCATGGGATCGACTAAAGGAGATGTTCGAAGGTAGTGGTCGAAATCAGAGAATAAGAGTTTCAAATTTATGGAGAGAATTTGATTTGCTCAGAATGAAGGACTCGGAGAGTATAAAAGAATATGTTGACAAGCTGATGAGGATTGTCAATCAGATCAGATTGTTACAGGTTGAGTTGCTAGACAGTAGAATTGTTGAAAAGATTCTTGTGACTATTCCAGAGAGATTTGAGTCGAAGATTTCTGCATTAGAAGAATCTCGCGATCTCACTAAGTTGACAGTCGAGGAATTGGTCGGTTCTCTTCAAGCACAAGAACAAAGGAGAGCAATAAGACAGGAGGAGCAACCTGAAGGCGCACTTTTAATGAATGCAAAGAGGAAGGAGAAATATGCCCGTAGAAACGAGACGAGAAAAAGTGCCTTCGAAAAAAAATTCAAGAACAAAAAGTTTAGCGGAAAACATCAAAAAGAATTTCCTCCATGCTCTCATTGTAGTAAAACTTCTCATACGGAAGATTTCTGTTGGTTTAGACCCGGTTACAAGTGCAAGCATTGTAATGTTCCTGGTCATGGTGAAAAATTCTGTAGGAAGAAGAAGGCTGTTTCTGAAGAGCAAGCACAGGTCGCGGAGAATAAGTCGGTGCAGGAAGATCAACTCTTTGCGGCAACCTTTTCTGCAGCAAGTTATGGAGCTGATGCATGGCTCATCGACAGCGGATGCACGCATCATATGTCTCCTAATGAGAAATTATTTGTAGACTTGGATAAGTCTTTCTCGACCAGCATTAAAATCGGGAACGGGCAACTTCTGAAGGCGCTTGGCAAGGGATCGACTATTATTAAAAATTCTTCGGGTACTAACCGAATTTCAGAAGTTCTTTTTGTACCAGCGTGTCAAAACCTTTTGAGTTTGGGATAGTTGTTGGAGCAAAAATATATTTTGCACTTCGAGGATTTGCATTGTTCGGTGGCTGGCCATGACGGAAAGGAGTTTATGAAAGTGAAGATGCAGGATCGGTGTTTTCCGGTTAAATTTAAATCAGATTCTTTGGCCTTGTCGGCCAATGTAGACGAATCTCAGTTATGGCATAGAAGAATGGGGCATATAAGCCTTTCTACTTTGAAGAAGATGCATTCAGATGAGTTGATTATCGATCTTCCAGTTATTTATACGCGCTCAGATGTTTGTGCCGTTTGTGAATATGGCAAGCAATCCAGACTTCCCTTTGAAGAAACGAAGTGGAAATCGACGGAGAAACTTCAATTGGTTCATTCAGATGTTTGTGGTCCAATGAGTGTGCCTTCTTTAAATGGAAGTAGGTACTTTTTGATCTTCATCGATGATTTTACTCGTTTTTGTTGGATTGTTTTTCTCAAGACAAAAAGTGTAGTTTTCGGCGAGTTTGTCAAGTTTAAACAGCTGGCCGAAAATCAATGTGGTTGTAAAATTAAAGCCTTGAGATCGGACAACGGAAGTGAATATACTTCTGGGGAGTTTAAAAAATTTTGTGCGCAAGCCGGAATCATTCAACAGTTCACGGTGCCGTATTGTCCGCAGCAAAACGGGGTTAGTGAACGGAAGAATAGATCTATAATGGATATGTCAAGGTGTTTGATGTTTGAAAAAGGATTGCCGAAGGAGTTTTGGGCCGAAGCGGCGAACACTTCGGTTTATTTGCTAAATTTGCTACCAACCAAAGCTTTGAAAAATTCTACTCCGTATGAAGCTTGGTTTAGAAAAAAATGCTCGGTGGATCATTTACGAGTTTTCGGATGTATTTGCTATGCTCATATTCCGGAACAAAAAAGAGACAAACTTGATTATCGAGCTGAAAAATCTATTTTTATCGGATATGGATCGAATACCAAGGGTTACAGGATCTATAATCCCATGAATAAAAAATTTTCGGTGAGTAGAAGTTTATCGTTTGATGAGGACGCGAAGTGGGATTGGTGTGTTGAAAAACCAGCCACGACTCTTGGTGAACTTGGACAATCTTCTCTTGATGTTGCAGAATTTGACGACGAACCAGTGAGGGGATTAAGAACTTTGCAAAATGTCTATCAGAGATGTAATATGACCATGCAAGATCCTGATTCTTATGAAGTTGCTTCTATGGATGTCAACTGGATGGCAGCCATGCAAGAAGAAATTGATTTGATTAATAAAAATCATACTTGGGATCTTGTTGATAGACCATCCGATAGAAAGGTAATCGGAGTAAAGTGGGTTTATAGAACGAAGTTAAATGCCGATGGTTCCGTAAATAAACTCAAAGCACGGCTGGTTGTGAAGGGATATTCTCAGGAAGCCGGAGTTGATTTCTGTGAAACCTTCGCCCCAGTGGCTCGGCATGACACAATAAGGATGTTAATCGCACTTGCAGCGAAGATGGGCTGGAAAATCTTTCATCTCGATGTTAAGTCGGCGTTCTTAAATGGTTATCTCGATGAGGAAATTTTTGTAGAGCAGCCCGATGGATTTTCCGTGGATGGATGTGAAGAGAAAGTTTCTTTGCTTCGCAAGGCACTTTACGGTTTGAAACAAGCCCCTCGTTCGTGGTACAGCAGGATTGATTCCTATCTCTTAGAGAAGGATTTTTCTAGAAGTGAGACGGAAGCAACACTTTACATAAAAAAGTCACGGGGTAAGGTGTTACTTATCGTGTCGTTATATGTGGATGATTTGCTTATCACAGGGGGAGATGAAACGAAAGTAAATCAGTTCAAGCTCAACATAGCCGAAGAGTTCGAAATGTCAGATTTAGGGCTGATGCATTATTTTTTGGGGTTTGAGATACATCAAGAAGATGACGGCGTCTTTTTTAATCAAAAAAAATATGCCACGGACTTGCTGAAAAAATTCAGAATGAATGAAGCTAAGTCCGTACCGACTCCTCTCGTTGCTAATTTAAAGTTGGTGAAAGATGATGGAAGTGATGAGGCCGATGCGACATTGTTTAGAAGTATTATTGGAAGTTTGTTGTATTTATCAGCATCGCGCCCGGATATAATGTTTGCAGCCAGTTATTTGTCCAGATTTATGCAATCTCCGAGCCAAATCCATCTTTGTGCAGCGAAAAGAGTGTTGAGGTATGTTAAAGGCATAGTTGATTTTGGTATTTGGTTGAGAAAAGTTCTTGAGGACATGGGCTGGAAACAAGTGGTTCCTACGGTGATATATGTTGACAACAAGTCTGCAATTGCAATAGCTCAAAATCCGGTTCAACATGGTAGGACAAAACATATTTCGGTCAAGTATCATGCGATTCGAGAAGCGGTGAAGAACGGTGAAGTCAAGCTCGAATATTGTCCATCTCGAGATCAAGTCGCGGATATTCTGACTAAGTCTTTACCGAAAGATCAGTTCCAGCATCTTAGACAAAAACTTGGAGTGTTTCCTAAACAACCTTAAGGAGGAGTGTCAGCGGTTAAGGTTTTTAGGATTTGATTTATTTTCTAAATGTTACACTAAGAGGGGGGGTGAATTAGTGTTAATCTCCAAAATTGGATTTTAACCCTTTTTCGTTTTACCCCGCAGCGGAATGAAAAGCTTCTGTTAAACAGAGCCTGTAAGTTTCTGTAAGACAGAATGTTTGATTGTGTACGCAAATTTGTTTAATGGACACAAGGATTTTTATAGTGGTTCAGCAAATTGCTTACGTCCACTCTTCACCCAGATATTTGGATGGTTTCCACTCAAATGTATCTCAGTACAAATGACACAAGTGATAGCAACCAAAAGCAAACCCGTAGGGTTCTGTACAATAGAGGCTTGAGTGGCAGAACACAGACCAGAAGGTTCTGTGCCGTAGAGGCTCGTTATGTAGCACAAACCCGAAGGTTCTGTACTATAGTAACTTAGGCTCAATACAGACCAGGAGGTTCTGTATCGTAGAGAGTAAGGCACAACACAGACCAGAGGGTTCTGTGTCGAAGAGACTTAGGCACAACACAGACCAGAGGGTTCTGTGTCGAAGAGACTTAGGCACAACACAGACCAGAGGGTTCTGTGTCGAAGAGACTTAGGCACAACACAGACCAGAGGGTTCTGTGTCGAAGAGACTTAGGCACAACACAGACCAGAGGGTTCTGTGTCGAAGAGACTTAGGCACAACACAGACCAGAGGGTTCTGTGTCGAAGAGACTTAGGCACAACACAGACCAGAGGGTTCTGTGTCAAAGTGACCAGGAAAATGTATGCACAGACCCGTAGGGTTCTGTACTACAGCGGGTTGTACAGACCGTAAGGTTCTGCACTAAAGTAGATTCAGACCTGAAGGTTATGCTCTACAGAGGGTTGTACAGATCCGAAGATTCTGCACTACAGGAGGTTGCACGCGTTAACGTGACTAACAAGGTAGCAAATGCGCAATCCTCTTAAGGAAAACGACTTCGTGGCGTACCCCACGCGAGCACGTAGCGGACCCTACGCAAGCGAACAGCAACCCCTGTTCAAGGATGGATTTTCCCTCCGGCGGCTCCACACGACCTGCACGATCTCCTCGAGATAGCGACTATGTGGCGTACCCCACACAAGCACGTAGCATACCCTACGCAAGCACGCAGCAGACCCTGCGCAAGCACGTGGAAAACCCCACGCAAGCAGACGGCAGCCTCCGTCCTAGGTTCCTGCACACAGAGTTCTACACAACAGAAGCTGGTCAGTCCCTCACCTTCTGTGCTCCCGAGGTTCAGCCCTTCTCTCCGGCCCACTGCACGTTGCCCACGTACACACGCTTCCAACAACGTATCCTGCAGCTTCCAGCCGAGTCCCTCGAGCCCCCGAGTCACTCTCCCAAAAGGCTTCACCAACGATGCAACTTCCGCCGGTAGTACTCCTCGTGTGACTAACTCGAACGAATGAAAGAACTAAAGCAAGCTCAAGCACACGCTCTCTCTGGACAGAATGGGATGGGAGAAAAGAATTGTTTGATTCGTTGTATTTACATAGGAGAGAGGCCGTGGCTATTTATACATAAAAGCTAAGAAGAAAGTATAAATGGGAAAAGATAAAAACGAAATCTGCAAAATAAGAAATTAAAAGTTAGTTTACAAAATAGATAAAATGATATACACGTGCAAGCATTCAGAAAATAAATCAGAATAAGATTATGATATATTTTCCATGAATAGTGCACCACAGAAGGTATCGCAGAAGGTTCTGCTCGATAACCTTCTACAAATGGAAACAATCGTTGATTTGTTTCCAAATGACTTGAAGTCAATTCCATCCTGATAAAAACACACGTGAGAGTGTATCTGGACAGGTGGTGGTGATTTGCAATCAAATAATGTTCGTATGTTGATCAAGTAAGCTTACAGAAGCCTGTAGACCAAATAATAGAACATTTCCATATATAGAAGATACATTTCCTTCTACAAGAAATATTATCTTCAATATGATTATTTGAAAATCAAATCAGGGTAATCTGATCAGATAATTATCATAATCAGAGAATGTGTATTTCGTAATTAAATAATTGATAACTAATCATTTAATTACAAAAATAATTCTTACAAGAAGTCCTTAACAAGAGAAGCTTCTGTAGAATAGAATGTTCGACCTTCTGTAGTACAGAGGGTCAGGCTCATCATCAAAACCAAGAATGTTCGACCTTCTGTGGCACAGAGGTCTGGCTCATCATCAAAACCTTTTCCAACAATCTCCCCCTTTTTGATGATGACAAAACATTCATCGTTGAGGGAAATATGTTTGCAAGAACTCCCCCTAACTCCCCCTAAATAGATGAGAGTAAGAGTCTCGCGTTTGTACAGAACCATAAGGTTTCTGTGAAACAGAGCATAGAAGCTTCTGTTATGAAGAAGGTTGTACAGAGCACAAAGGCTTCTGTGATTAATACAGAGCGTGGAGCTTCTGTATGTAGCCCGACAAAAATGATGGTATTTCATTTCTGCACTCCCAGCAATAGTGACTTTAAAAAGATCACGAATCGCATTCCCAGCAGAAGGTTGCGATTATGAGCTGTATCAGTCTCATAGGCTTCTATACCATAGATGGTATAGCCTTCTACGACCCATTGAGTTATAGAAAATCAAGGATTTTTCTATAACCAATACAGAGCTAGGTACTCCCCCTCAACACAATTTTCTCCCCCTTTTTGTCACATCAAAAAGAAGATGAATGTAGGTTGAAAAAGAAGAGTAAGCTTCTTGCAGAAGGTATGACATAAAATTCATGACCAACATGCAGAGGGTAGTTTTAATTCTTGCAGAGGGTAGAACAGAGGGTTCAAAAACCATCATGCAGAATGTGGTGCAGAAGGTATGACAGAAACTTCAAATACCATTCATGCAAAGGAGTTGTGTCCAACAAATTGGCACTTATTACAATCTAGAAGACCACAGAAATCAGTTTTTGGTCTAGCTAGAAATGCATAAAAGAGAGAACATCAAGAGAGTTCATTTTTCCTCTTCCTCCTCAGAAGGGACTGCATCAAGATTATCACGGATAACCTTTGCTTGGCGTTCCAGCTCGCGAGTCAGGTTCACTACCATTTCGCGTAGGATGCGCATATCTTCCTCATTGGCCACAGCCTTCTGCTGGAGGTCCTTGAGGAGAGCAGTTTGTTCCAGGAGGATGGTCATCTCAGTAGAGGACTTGGGCTGTCGCTGTGCTGAAGGAGCCTTAGCTGCAGAGGCAGAAGCAGAAGGTGCAGCAGCAGCCTTTCTGGTCATTCTGGCAGACAGAGGCTTATCCTCATCATCCTCAGTGGTGTCCTGTGACTTCAATTTGAGAGTCCAGGAGGAGCCCTTCCTTACATAATGCATGCTAGCTATGATCTGGTGCCCAAAGGTACCAACCTTCCATTTCTCTTGGAAAGTAGATGCATCAGTAGAAACACGGGCAAGCTTAAGAAGGCCGGCAATTACCTGGCCATAAGGCAGAGCCTTTCCTGTGGTATTGCAGCAACGTTTCATGTGCGAGAACACCAGCAAGCCAAGGTTGAAAGGGATTCCCTTCATGATGTGAGCCATCAGTGACGCATCAATTGAGGTGATGGTGTCGATGCTCCCGGTCCTTGGTAAGAGGCAGAATAGCACAACTCGATGCAATACACGAGTCTTGAGTTCCAGCTTTGTGGACTCCAGGTATTTGTCCGACTGGACTCTTTCTCCCATGATGATGCTGTAGGATTCCTCCTTTCCAAGATCTGACAGTGGGTCATATTCCTCACAGCCAAACAATTGGTTAACATCATGTGCAGAGAAGACAAGCGGAACCCCTTCAATCACTGTTTTGATGAACTTGACATGAGGTCCTTGTTCATGGAACGTAATGTTACCATAGAACTCTCTCAGGCGAGAAACGGCCACCTCTGCATATGTCTCACAGAAGTTTTTCAAACCAACTTTCTCAAGCAGTGGAGCAATGTCAAGATCATTTGCCTTAAACCAATTAAAATCAATGCGCTTGAAGGCAGCGAACTGTCGACCAGCAGCATCACATTTGGGCAATTTGGTGTCGGCAAGCACAATTTCTATCTCTGTTTTAAAGACTAGAGGGTTTACCGGAAATATGAAGGTATCCAGCCCCTCAGTGAAGGTGTCCACAGATTTCTCCGGGGACTTGGTTTTCTTTGCAGCCGCTTTGACAAGAGAGGTGCTGACAGTCTCGGGCTCTTTCCGTTTCAGCCTAGTCCGTGAGGATACACCTCCTGACTTGATGGCATCATGGAGAAGCTTTGTTCCAGAGGGTGCTGCAGGCTTCTGGGTAGCCTTCTGTGCAGCAGAGGCAACGCCTTTCTGCTTGAGGTCAGGGGAGACAGAGATGACAGGAGCAGGAGCTTCCTCATCTGGTTCCTCTGGTGCGTCATCGACAAGGGGCACTTCCACCTCCTTATCAGACTCAGCATTCTCCTCAGGAGTGGCGACCTTTGATGCATCAATGTCATCAGCCGCAGTAGAACCCTTGGCAGAGGGTTCAGGGTCAGGGAGTTCCTTTGTCGCAGCGACCAGGGATCCCTCATGTGCTTTCTCTTCCACTTGGATTTGGGCTTTTTCAAGTCCCTTGTCCTTGGAGAGTGGTTGCATGTCATCGTGGGTCTCGACAACAGCAGGAATGGTCTGTTCCTTTGCAGGAGAGATGGGTTTCTCCGGCGAGGAAGGGGATGGAGTCCTGCTCGCAGATGATGCAGGCTTCTCCGATCCAGAGGCGCGAGCCTTCTTTCTTCCGGCCTTAGCCTTTTTCCTCAAGGATTTTGCCTTGGGTGCCATGGGTGATGAAGAACGAAGGTCTGGGAGTTTTAGGGCAAAATGAGAGAGAAGGAGAAAGGGGATACGATGATCTGAGGGTGGTGTGAAGAAGGATGACGGTTGTGGGTTTTAAAGGCGGTTTATGGGAATAAAATATTTTTCCCGCTCAAGTGATCTATTTGAGATGTCATGTCAAACTGACATGCATCAGAAACACGGGGGAAAGGAAATTTTATTTCCTTGATTCGATTGTGTGAGGCGAATGGCTTTTCAAGGCAAGAAAGACATCGTCACCTTCTGTTAAAGCTTCTTCCATACCGAAGAGCTAAATATAATGGATATTTGTATCCAAGTATAACTTATTAGGATTTTAATATTCCTAACAAAGAAAATTTTGATCAGAATAAATATTTTATTCATCAAAATCTTTTATTGGATGATATATTATATCTCCAGATTTAGTTTGAAAGTTACCTAAATTAAAGTTTAGGTAAGCATTTCGTAAGACCTTCTATAAGGTAGAAAGTGTAATCAACTCTCTGTAATGAAGTGTACAAACAATTGTACCTTCTGTTTAATAGAGGGTGAAATTCAACCTTCTATTATATAGAAAGTTTAATATTCTTCCTTCTATAGTGAGGTGTACGAATGTGTACCCTCTGTAGTGTAGAAACAGAGGTTTGCACCTTCTGTAATAGAGTGTACACTTATGTACCTTCTGTAGTAAGTTTCTGAAGTACTTACTTAACTTTTCGTTGTCTTATGAAAGACATTATATAGGATGGCATATTCCTAACTCGCTTCTGAAAAAGAAAAATTTTTCTTTATCCAGAGGTTTAGTAAAGATATCAGCCAATTGGTGTTCGGTGTTAATGTATTCTACATTAACAGAACCCTGTTGTACATTATCTCTCAGAAAGTGATGTCTGAGTTCGATATGCTTCGATCTCGAGTGATATACTGGATTCTTAGCTAGGCTAATAGCACTAGTATTATCACATTTGATCGGTATCTTTGTAAATGAGTGACCATAGTCCTCAAGTTGTTGTTTCATCCACAGGAGTTGTGCACAGCAGCTTGCGGCTGCTATATACTCAGCTTCTGCAGTGGAGAGGGCAACAGAAGTCTGCTTCTTGGAAAACCATGAAATCAACATGTTTCCCATGAGCTGACAAGTACCACTTGTACTCTTTCTGTCCACCTTACTTCCTGCGAAGTCTGCATCGGAGTATCCAGTGAGATCAAAGTTTGATTTCTTAGAATACCAGATGCCAAGGTTTACAGAACCCTGTAGATATCTAAAGATCCTCTTGACCGCAGTCATGTGAGATTCTTTAGGTGCTGATTGAAATCTAGCACAGAGACATACACTAAACAGTATGTCAGGTCTAGAAGCTGTAAGATACAGAAGAGAACCTATCATGCTTCTGTAGAGCTTACTATCCACTTCTTTACCGTTTTCGTCTTTGTCCAATTGAGTATTTGTGCCCATTGGAGTAGACAAAGGTTTCGTGCCTTCTAGGCCGAATTTCTTCAGAAGCTGCTTAGTGTACTTTTCTTGATGTAAGAATGTACCTTCTGCAGATTGCTGAATTTGCAAACCAAGGAAGAACGTGAGTTCTCCCATCATACTCATCTCAAACTCACTTGTCATGAGTTTGGAGAATTCTGCACAGAGCGTTTCATCAGTTGATCCAAAGATAATGTCATCGACATAGATCTGGACAACAATGAGATGATTGCTTCTGTGTTTGAGAAAGAGAGTGGTATCTACTCTTCCTCTGTTATAGCCCTTTTCGACAAGGAAGGAGCTAAGCTTCTCATACCATGCTCTAGGAGCCTGTTTAAGGCCATATAGAGCTTTGGAGAGTTTATAGACGTAGTCTCTGTGTTGCAGATCCTCGAAACCAGGAGGTTGACTTACGTAGACCTCTTCCTTGATTTCTCCATTGAGGAATGCACTTTTTACGTCCATTTGATACAACTTAAAGTTGTTAAAGCAAGCATAGGCTAATAACATTCGTATTGCCTCTAGACGAGCTACAGGAGCAAACGTCTCATCAAAGTCGATACCCTCTTGTTGAGAGTATCCTTTTGCAACGAGCCGAGCCTTGTTCCTCACAACAATGCCTGACTCATTTAGTTTGTTCCTGAAAACCCATTTAGTCCCAATGATGGAACGGTTACCAGGTTTAGGAACAAGTGACCACACTTTGCTCCGTTCAAATTGTTCAAGCTCCTCTTGCATAGCAAGTATCCAATCTGGATCGTTGAGAGCTTCATCAATATTCTCTGGCTCTTTCTGTGATAGAAAAGCCGAGTGTTCATAGAAGGCATTTACAGAACTTCTAGTCTGTATGCCTCTGTTAAGATCTCCTATAACTTGGTCTATAGGATGACTTCTTTGATAAAAAGCAGGTGCTCTAATATCACTTTGTTGATCATTATGAGAATGTTCTTCATAATTATCATTTGTTTGTTCAAGATCATTTTTAGATTCATGAACAGAAGGTTCACCCTTCTCTTTCGTAGAGGGTAGAGGTTCTACAGCATCTTCTGTAGGTTCTTGAGATATAACATCTCTTGTAATAATAGTAGGAAGGTCATTAATTTTTACATTAATAGACTCCTCTATAGTAGAAGTTCTTTTGTTTAGAACTCTATAAGCTTTGCTAGACAAAGAGTATCCGAGAAAGATGCCCTCATCTGTCTTAGCTTCGAATTTTCCTAAATTGTCCTTAGAAGGTCTCAAGATAAAACAAGGACTTCCAAAGGAGTAGAAATAGGAGATGTTCGGTTTTCTCCCCCTATATAGTTGATAGGGAGTTTTCTCAAGTATGGGTCTAAGTAGAACCCTGTTTGATATGTAGCAGGCTGTATTAACAGCTTCTGCCCATAGGTTCTGTGGAGCAGAGCTCTCACACATCATGGTTCTAGCCATGTCTATCAGAGTTCTATTTTTCCGTTCTGCTACTCCATTCTGTTGAGGAGTATAAGGAGCAGAAAAATTGTGATCGATACCTTGTTCGTCACAGAAAGTAGCGAAGTCATGGTTTTCAAACTCAGTACCATGATCCGTTCTTATAGCCTTTACAGAAGATCCAGTTTCATTCTGTAATTTCTTAGCTAGCTTAATGAAAGTTTCAAAAGCATCGCTTTTGTGAGTTAGAAATTTAACCCACGTGTATCTAGAGTAGTCATCGACCACAACTAGACAGTACCTTCTACCGCCGACACTCTGAACTCTAGTAGGTCCGAATAGATCCATATGTAGAAGTTCAAGAGGTTGAGAAGTAGAGACTTCATTCTTAGATTTGAATGAAGACTTAGTTTGTTTTCCAAGAGAACATGCTTCACAGAAGCTGTCATGCTCAAAACGGATATTGGGTAATCCCTTAACCAAATCCTTTTTCACAAGCTTGGATAACAATTTGAAGTTGGAGTGTCCCAACCTTCTATGCCATAGTAGGCTTTCATCTTTGACTGTCAGAAGGCAACTTTCTGTTGTACAGAAGCTATTCTGAGTCAAGGTATAGATATTCCTCTTACGAGTCCCAATGAAGCGAACTTCATTGTTCAGGATTCCGGAACACTTGTCTTGATCAAAAGTTATTTTATAACCTTTGTCACAAAGCTGGCTAATGCTCAGCAAATTATGTTTGAGTTCTGTAACCAACAGAACCTCATCGATGACCATGGAGTCAGAACTTCCAATGGTACCTTTGCCGATGACAGAGCCTTTGCTATTGTCACCGAATTTAACCGACCCTCCACATTGGTCAGTTGGGAAAATTTGGATGGGTCTCCGGTCATGTGCCTGGAGCATCCACTATCCAGATACCATTCGCTTTCAACAGTTTCTGTTTGAAAGCAGGTATGAAGTTCATTTTGAGTTTCTGTGTGAGTTGTGAGGCACACTTGTGCTTCCTCATCATCAGAATCATCAAGTTCTGCCCAAGAAGCTATTGCTTTCTTGAACTTGTGTTTAGGAGAAAGTTTCTCCTTTTCTTTAAGTAAAGGACATTCTGTTTTGTAGTGTCCTTTCTTTTTGCATTCAAAGCATGTGACCAACTTTGGATCCATGTGTTTTTGGCTTTTCTTATTGAAGCGCTTTTTGGAGGCGAACCGCAAAAGTCGTTTAGCTATCATTGCGAGTTCATCATCCGAATCAGCTTCTGCTTCATCATCCGAACCTTCTGTAGGTTCTTCTGATGCTCTGAAAGCAACGGGTGCTCTCTTTATATCTGGTTGAGAGGATCTTTCCATCTCATACGAGATTAAGGAGCTCATCAACTGATCTAGTCGAAGAATAGAGAGGTCTTTAGCTTCCTCTATAGCCGTTTTCTTGGCTTCCCAAGGTTTGGGTAGAGTACGTAAAACCTTTCGAACTAGTTCAGAATTTTGATAGGTTTTGCCCAAATGAGTTAGGGCATCAACTAGAAGGTTGAGTCTCTGGAACATTTGTTCTACAGATTCATCAGCCTTCATAGTGAAGTTTTCGTATTGGTGAATTAAAAAATTCACCTTAGTTTCTTTTATCTGGTCTGTCCCAATATACATGGTGACAAGTTTATCCCAGATTTCCTTGCCCGAAGTGCAAGTTGAAACTTTGACGAATTCACCTTCTGACATAGCATTGAACATCAAATACTTTGCCGTTTTAGTGAGTCGTCTGATCTTAAGGTATTCCCGTGTAGGATGACCTTCTCGATCAAATTGTTGGTTCTCTGGTATAGAAGGAGGACCATCTTCTATATAAGACCATAAGTCTTCGTCAATTGCATCAACAAATGCGCTCATACGAATTTTCCAGTAGGAAAAATTCTTACCATCGAAAATGGGAGGATTCCCAACATGTGGTTTAGGCACATTATAGTTTTCAGCCATATGTTCGATTCGTATAGAGTATTACGCTTCTATAGAACAGAACGTTGACGAATAGAACCTCAACAAAGAAGCAAGCTTCTGTTGGGTAGGAGTCAGTCGTCAAGTCAACAATCAGGCCTCTGTTAAACAGAGCACGAGTGTCAATATGACAGAACTGAGAATTTCTTTCAGGTGGCAGTTGTTGAATTCTCGCAGAGCAGCAAGCTTCTGCAGAATAGAAACAAAATGCCAAATGTGATATTCACAGAGCGTACGCTTCTGTTGAATAGATTCTGATAGAATGCAGAGTTCTACAGAGTATTACAATTTAATACTCACAGAGCTTGAAGCTTCTGGAGGATGGAAAAGTTTAGTTCAGTCTCTGTTGAGTAGAACACTTATTCCAGATGTTGTTTTCAAACAGAGCGCAAGCTTCTGTTGAATAGAAGGTAGCTTCTGATAGAGCTAAAGCTTCTACAGAGAGGACACAAATAGTTTCTCATAGAAAAAGGTGCTTTTGTGGAACAGAGGTTAAATTCTGATAGAGCGTAAGCTTCTACAGAATAGAACCAAGTTGATTTTCACAGAGCTTAAAGCTTCTGTGCAGTAGCGGGTTGATTCTGATAGAGCGTAGGCTTCTACAGAATAGAACCAAGTAGATTTTCACAGAGCTTAAAGCTTCTGTGCAGTAGCGGGTTGATTATGATAGAGCGTAGGCTTCTACAGAATAGAACCAAGTAGATTTTCACAGAGCTTAAAGCTTCTGTGCAGTAGCGGGTTGATTCTGATAGAGCGTAGGCTTCTACAGAATAGAACCAAGTAGATTTTCACAGAGCTTAAAGCTTCTGTGCAGTAGCGGGTTGATTCTGATAGAGCATAGGCTTCTACAGAATAGAACCAGTCACAGAGCTAAGAGCTTCTGTGGAGATGAGTGTGTAGTTGGAAAGAGCTTTTCAAGGATCTAACAACAAGCTGTTAAGCCTCTGTTGAACCCGCTCTGATACCAATTGTTACACTAAGAGGGGGGGGGGGGGTGAATTAGTGTTAATTTCCAAAATTGGATTTTAACTCTTTTTCGTTTTACCCCGCAGCGGAATGAAAAGCTTCTGTTAAACAGAGCCTGTAAGTTTCTGTAAGACAGAATGTTTGATTGTGTACGCAAATTTGTTTAATGGACACAAGGATTTTTATAGTGGTTCAGCAAATTGCTTACGTCCACTCTTCACCCAGATATTTGGATGGTTTCCACTCAAATGTATCTCAGTACAAATTACACAAGTGATAGCAACCAAAAGCAAACCCGTAGGGTTCTGTACAATAGAGGCTTGAGTGGCAGAACACAGGCCAGAAGGTTCTGTGCCGTAGAGTCTCGTTATGTAGCACAAACCCGAAGGTTCTGTACTATAGTAACTTAGGCTCAATACAGACCAGGAGGTTCTGTATCGTAGAGAGTAAGGCACAACACAGACCAGAGGGTTCTGTGTCGAAGAGACTTAGGCACAACACAGACCAGAGGGTTCTGTGTCGAAGAGACTTAGGCACAACACAGACCAGAGGGTTCTGTGTCGAAGAGACTTAGGCACAACACAGACCAGAGGGTTCTGTGTCAAAGAGACCAGGAAAATGTATGCACAGACCCGTAGGGTTCTGTACTACAGAGGGTTGTACAGACCGTAAGGTTCTGCACTAAAGTAGATTCAGACCTGAAGGTTCTGTTCTACAGAGGGTTGTACAGAACCGAAGATTCTGCACTACAGGAGGTTGCACGCGTTAACGTGACTAACAAGGTAGCAAATGCGCAATCCTCTTAAGGAAAACGACTTCGTGGCGTACCCCACGCGAGCACGTAGCGGACCCTACGCAAGCGAACAGCAACCCCTGTTCAAGGATGGATTTTCCCTCCGGCGGCTCCACACGACCTGCACGATCTCCTCGAGATAGCGACTATGTGGCGTACCCCACACAAGCACGTAGCATACCCTACGCAAGCACGCAGCAGACCCTGCGCAAGCACGTGGCAAACCCCACGCAAGCAGACGGCAGCCTCCGTCCTAGGTTCATGCACACAGAGTTCTACACAACAGAAGCTGGTCAGTCCCTCACCTTCTGTGCTCCCGAGGTTCAGCCCTTCTCTCCGGTCCACTGCACGTTGCCCACGTACACACGCTTCCAACAACGTATCCTGCAGCTTCCAACCGAGTCCCTCGAGCCCCCGAGTCACTCTCCCAAAAGGCTTCACCAACGATGCAACTTCCGCCGGTAGTACTCCTCGTGTGACTAACTCGAACGAATGAAAGAACTAAAGCAAGCTCAAGCACACGCTCTCTCTGGACAGAATGGGATGGGAGAAAAGAATTGTCTGATATGATTGTTTATTACATGGGAGAGAGGGCGTGGCTATTTATACATAAAAGCTAAGAAGAAAACTTAAATGGGAAAAGATAAAAACGAAATCTGCAAAACAAGAAATTAAAAGTTAGTTTACAAAATAAACAAAATGATATACACGTGCAAGCATTCAGAAAATAAATCAGAATAAGATCATGATATATTTTCCATGAATAGTGCACCACAGAAGGTATCGCAGAAGGTTCTGCTTGATAACCTTCTACAGGTGGAAACAATCGTTGATTTGTTTCCAAATGACTTGAAGTCAATTCCATCCTGATAAAAACACACGTGAGAGTGTATCTAGACAGGTGGTGGTGATTTGCAATCAAATAATGTTCGTATGTTGATCAAGTAAGCTTACAGAAGCCTGTAGATCAAATAATAGAACATTTCCTTATATAGAAGATACATTTCCTTTTACAAGAAATATTATCTCCAATATGATTATTTGAAAATCAAATCAGGGTAATCTGATCAGATAATTATCATAATCAGAGAATGTGTATTTCGTAATTAAATAATTGATAACTAATCATTTAATTACAAAAATAATTCTTACAAGAAGTCCTTAACAAGAGAAGCTTCTGTAGAATAGAATGTTCAACCTTCTGTAGTACAGAGGGTCAGGCTCATCATCAAAGCCAAGAATGTTCGACCTTCTGTGGCACAGAGGTCTGGCTCATCATCAAAACCTTTTCCAACACTAAAATATTCTAGGAATAAGATTTAATTTAGCAAATCTCATTGAGAGATTTAGGAGATCTATTTAGATTCTCTTTTAGTTTTTAGTTTTTGATTTTTTGCTATTTAAGATACTCTTGTAAACATAATATCTATAAGCTTTTTGCCGATAAATAATTTTCTACAATTTTTATCCTCGAATCAAGTTTGACATAGACTTAGAGCTCGCCGAAGATAGTTCGGGCCATGAGAAGAAGAACTGTACCGGATAGTTGGCAAACCGGCCCTACTCATTTAACTGTCAAGCACCATGTGGTGCATGTCTCTCGCTCATTCCTATGCCCAAGATAATGTCGTGTTCTTTTGTCATCCAAGTTATTTGCCTTTGTAAGAACGTTTGATAGTACACTGAATTATTTCGGACTCTCGTGGTCCTCAGGATTTCGTACGTCCTTTTATCGATAGTTACACTCTTCTTGTTCTGTCCGTCTCATGTGTAGTAAAGTTGATCAGGGTGGTCAGGATTATTAACTTTTGCCTTGGGACCGCATAGAGGGAGGGGGTCTACACCCTAAAGACGATTAAAAGGATTCCCTCTACTTCTGAACAGATTCGAACGAAGGAAGCCCGCAAAAGTGTTGTTCTCTCTAATTTAATACGTTCGTTTCTAAAATTTTTGAAATAATTTCTCGAAACCATCTACATAAAAATAGAATTTATTTTAAAAAATTCGACTTTTATAAAGTCGAGTTTGCCTTTCTTGGATATTTCTTACATTAAGGAACTTGATTTTTTAAAAGTCGAGTTTGGATCACTTACAAATTTTTAAAGTATTTCTTTTATCGAATTCGACTTTTTTAAAAGAAAGTTTAGTTCTTTAACCCTATTAGGATTTAGAAAGATAAATTTGACTTTGTAAAAATCGAGTTCCTTTTGAACACGGCTTTATAAAGTCGAATTTAGGATATTATTTTACGAAAATTGATTCTTAAAACACGAAATATTTTTACTACTAACGTTATTTAGAAACCAAAAAAAAGAAAAAAACATAAAAGAATCGACAGCACATGTGATTTTGCCACCTGAACCTCGACCATTTGGAAAAGAGAAACATCGAAGGATAAAATTTAGGGTTACATTTCAAATGAATTCTAAAATCTCGAGGTGGGATAATCTGATCCCTGAGATATACGCATGTTGAATTCAATTCTTCAACCACCATGCGTCATCAGTTATTTTAGTTCCAAACGGATTTGTTAATAATTGTGACACGTATCTCCAAAACAATATTCAATTCCTCTATTCGAATAAGCTTGAGTCAGTGGGTGGGCGACCCTTGTAAATAAATCAATTGCTTTTATATGAGCAAATATCCATTACTAGGGGAAAAGTCGCGGAAAACATCTAGCGAACGAAACAGACAGTATTGAGCTATGTGTAGTCTGATTTCATCCGATGGGTACAATAGGGCTCAAATCACGCCGGAGGATTATAACAACATGTTTGATTTACGTAATGAAATAGAAATTAAGAAAACAAATATATATATAGTAACCAAAAAGAGAATTATTACAAAAAAAATGATAAGTTTTGTTAGTTCACGATGAAGAAGAGGAAAAAACGAGGGAGAATGAAATTAATAAAGAAATGAATATTTTATGATTGGATGTCCAATCATTTATTGATTTCATTTCACTTCCCCTTTCTCTTCTTCCTCTTTAAACTAAACACATCTTTTTTTAAAATATTTTTTCTGTTATTTTTTTCCCATCTTATCTCATTTCCTCCGGATTCCATTATGAAAACTAAATGGACTCTACGATTAATTAAATGTTTCACGAGTTATGTTATAAAATAATATTCGTCGAAAAAATATTACTCATAAAGATTGATATTAAAAATAAAGAAACTCCAAGTAGTAAAATTAGATACCTCATTTTTCAAACATCAAGTTTCCTATTGGTGGTTGGTGGTTTGAACGAGTTTGCTGAAAAACAAAGAGTTCTTCGTTTTTTTTTTTTTCGATGTTTTTAATACCCGCGTATACGCGCGTTAAACGAAATACTTTTAGATGCATTTATTTAAAAAAAAAAAATCGTTGTTTCATGGTTAGATTGGCAATTTATTACAAGCATATCCTCCGAGCCTCCATATGTGTATATATTATCAGTCAGAGTAATCAAATCCCGCCAGAGCACCGATGAACACAGTTGAACTAGTTTTCGTCCCTGCTCCAGGGATGGGCCACCTACCACCCACCCTCGAGATTGCCAGCCGCCTCGTCGCCCGGGAACCCTCCATCTCCGTCAACGTACTCGTCATGAGGCTCCCCTCCGACACGAAAATCGACCTCTATGCCCAGTCGATGGCCTCCACTTTACACCCGCGTGTGAAGATCTCGTACCTGCCACGGCATGACGATGTCGTCGGGAACAATGCCTTTGAATCCCTCATTAAGTTGATCGAGAGCCACAAGCCCGACGTGGCGAATGCTGTCCAGGACCTGAAGCATGTCTCCGCTTTCGTGGTTGACATCACTTGCACGGCCATGATGGATGTCGCGACCTCGATTGGCGTCCCTTCCTATGTGTTCTCCCCCAGTAGTGCCTCTCTTCTTGGCTTCATTTGTTACATGGTGGAGTTGCGGGACCAACACGGGGTGGATGTGACCAATTATGGAGATTCTGATGACAAGCTGGATTTCCCGGCTTTTCTGAACCCGCTTCCTGTGACGGCGGTGCCTCAGGTGTTTCTCACGAGGGAGACGACCGATATGGGGCTTGAGACTTCAAGGAAGTGTAGGGATGCCAAGGGCTTGCTCATTAACACGTTCTGGGAGCTTGAACGAGTCCCTTTGAAGTACTTGTCAGATCTCAAACTGCCTCCGGTATACCCTGTCGGACCTATCGTGAGATTGAATGGTGCCACATCAAGTACAATTTCCAGCAATTCCAGTAATACTGAGATTCTAGAGTGGTTGGACAACCAGCCGAGATTGTCAGTGGTATTCGTTTGCTTCGGGAGCATAGGAAGCTTTGGCGAGGACCAGGTGAAAGAGATCGCAGCCGCGCTGGAGAGTGCTGGATATCGTTTCCTGTGGTCCTTAAAACCGCTTCCAGACGAGGCCAGCTTTCGGGTGAGGGATGATTATGCAACCTTTGAAGGGATACTCCCGGAAGGTTTCCTAGGAAGGACCGCCGAGGTTGGGCGGGTGATGGGGTGGGTTCCACAGGCGGAAATCCTTTCGCACCCCTCCGTGGGCGGGTTTGTGTCACACTGTGGGTGGAACTCGATCCTGGAGAGCATTTGGTCAGGGGTGCCGATTGCGGCATGGCCGCTGTTTGCGGAGCAGCAGCTGAACGCGTTCCACATGGTGGCAGAACTAGGCCTTGCCACGGAGATCAAACTGGACTACCGGGCGGATTTCGAGGTAGGCGGAAGGCGGATGCTCATACGAGCCAACGAAATTGAGAAGGCCATAAGGGAGCTAATGAAGGAGGACAGTGAACAGAGGAAGAAGGTGAAGGAAATGAGCGAAATTGGGAAGGAGGCATTGAAGGAAGGGGTAGGAACGTCCTACCTCTCACTGGGACAATTCATCCATGACATTCTCCAATAATTCGCATTGCGGATAGGATCAATTGCACTCATGAAAAAGGATGATCCCCCTTTTCCTCCATCAGCTAAATGCATCATCGGTTGCTTCTTGCTCTTACTTTTGTCATTCCCTCGGCTCTGCAGAGCATCGTCATTTTCATTTCCATCATCCTCAGCATCCACAACAACATATTCGACTCGTCCAAGTTATCAAAACCATCGCCCTCCCACTCTTTCTACTAGATAAAAATTAGTCCCAAGAACTACCCCTACGCAGAGCCATTACGTGTAGATTCCATGTTCGAATCTCAACCATCGCGTCCCGGTGCTAAGACGAACTCGAAGAAAAATATCAGATCCCAATCCTTTGGTAACTTCCTCCTCACAACATTTGCTCTAGGACAATTTGGCTGTAATCCAGTTGAGTTTTGTGATTCACAATTTGATTCATCGTACCAAGTCAGAGCACATCATAATGCAAAGCACAAATCAAAATTTAAAATGTCAAAATATGTATATTGACAAATTATTATATTCGGTAATGTATGTTAAGTCATGCTAAAGTTAGTAATAATTTAAGGGCCACGGACCAATATTTCGTCAATAAATAATACCATATTCGAAAAAGTAGCTACAAACATATTTTTCAAAAGCCATTCCATGGAATCAATATATTTACATTCTTTCCTTGTATCAATTTAACTGCATGACTCACAATCCCAAGATTCAATTTCGGAAATGCCCCTTTCACAGTTTTCATCAGCGAGGTGCCCAGTCGTCCTAGTTAAGAATAACTACAGACTGCAGAGCTTCGCTTAGGATCCATTGCTCGAACTAAGTGTTCTTCTCGCTTTCTCTCTTTATTTGAAGGGCGGCCCTCACGACATTTCCTCTGGTTATGATCCCGACTGGTGGAACGAATCCCACTGTGAAGAATGCCCTCTTAAACAAGGTACACAGATGGTCGAAACGATAAAATAATGGGATTATAATCTCTAACCAGCTTGCCGTTGGCATCCACAACCGGAAGGCGCCGATATTTGGTTTCGAGCAATATTCTGAAATCATGTGCACACACAATATACCAGTAGTTGGTAAGCGGGAGGAGTGACTCAGGACATACATTTACTAAGAGATTTAAACAACTTCAAACCTTCCATCAGAAAAAATGTTCGAGCATTAAAGCCCTAAGATTGCCTTATCAGTTAAACGATTTTCAACCTCCTGATGAAATCAACAGCTGTGAGATGTGGCACCATTCATACATGAGCCGAATCATCTGTCCACAGTAAAAGTTTAGCCATAGCATTTGCCTACCATGAGTCTGAAAATATGGGACTAATATGACTCTCAAAGGTGACATGACTGGTCTCATGAGCACTATGGAGATTTTCGACTTCTCCTCTAGTCTGAGGACACAGGCCATTCCTTCTTTGGAGTCTAGAATAGACCAGATACAGAAAACTTCTATATCATACGCGGATTCGATATTTTCACCCTTTGAAGATATAATGCAACGACAGTTTATTAGAGCAGCACAAAGCACAATAAGTACTACTGTATTTACAGAATACCTGGCAGCATCCTCAAGGTTTGTAGTTTCACGAACGACAACTGGAGCTGGAGTCATAACATCTCCAACCACCTGGCCATTGGTCTTGCTAAGCAGCTTCTGAACCTCATTGAATGTCTGCATAGTTGATAAATGTTAATTATGGAATCCCACAGACGTTCTGCTCTAAATATAAAGAATAGAATGTTGAAAGGAGGAAACGGAAAGATCATTTTGAAACATTCCCTCACAATATGAAAATTTTTCTCTCTATTATCCATCATCCATTTCCGAAGGAAGAGCATAAAGTAATAATTATAATAGTTTTTGAAATACAGAACACCATCAAAACTGTATACGATATTAAAATATGCTGAATTCCCATTATCACGTTGAATGTGGTTTTCTTTCCAAGAAAATAAAAGAGCTATCGTAATAATGAAAGGAAAAAACATCGATGAACAACATTTTTATTGACTCACCTTCCATGTACTGTCAACCTCAGGAAACATGCTGTTGTCAGATTGTCCACCTCCTATACGAATTATTGAGAAGATAATCAGATAAGATTGTTAAAAAGTTAAAACGCAATAGTATGAAAAAGCATGTGTTGATAAGAATCACGATGAAAGCATAACGTAATTCAATTGATCAAAGAAAGCCTCCAGGAATGCTTAAGAAAACGGGTTCAAAGGACACCTGAGATAGAGTCTAGGGCCAGTAAACCACAACAAAATGGAAGGGTCGAAAGGAAAAATAGGCATATTGTAGAAGTGGGTCTCTCTCTATTACAACACTCCGCAGTCCCACTAACATTCTGGCCATATGCATTCACTGCAGCAGTAGCATTGATTAATCTTCTTCCGTCCAGAGTCTTAGCTTTCAAATCCCCAATTGAGTTGCTGTTCAGTGAAGCTCCTGATTACTCTGCCCTTCGCGTTTTTGGGTGTAAGTGTTTTCCATTACTCCGTCCTTATAATTCTCATAAACTACTACCTCGATCCAAACCTTGTGTGTTCTTAGGAAAGGGTTCCTTTCATAAAGGTTTTATTTGCTTTGATAGAGCACTCAGCAAAATCTACATCTCTCGTGATGTCCAGTTTGTTGAAACAGATTTCCCTTTCAGAGAAGGTCCCTCCTCATACACTTCCACCACTAGTTCATCCTTTGTATTAAACCCAATCTTGCCTATTCCACTATCCAGTACTCAGTCCAACGCACATCCACCTCTTCAACAGGCAACACTCTCTTCAGCTAACTCACCCTCTTGTGTACTTCCTTCAGCCTCCTCATCATCTGATATACACACTTCTGCTGAGCATATTAGTCCTGTTCATTCCTCTGTTCCCGACATGACAGAACATTCCCCAGGTATTACTGCAGCCGGTCAGTCTAATATCCATCCAATGGTTACCAGGTCAAAGGCACGGGTGTTCAAACCTAAAACCTACTTTACAACCGTTTCACCTACATTACCTATATCCTCTGTATCCTCTCTGCCCCCAAAACACATACCCTCAGAACCTCTGAATGTGGCTGAGGCACTCTTGGTACCTGTTTGGAAAGAAGCAATTGAGGCTGAACTTGCAGCACTCAAAAGAAATGGAACCTGGGAGCTCGTTCCTTTCACAGGCGAGGAAAAGGTAATAGGCTGCAAATGGGTGTTTAAAGTCAAATTAAAATCTGACGGTGAGCTGGAGAGATGCAAGGCCCGGTTGGTTGCCAAAGGATTTCACCAGACTGCAGGATTAGATTATAAAGAGACATTCAGCCCTGTTGTTAAGCATCAAACAATAAAGGTGGTCCTGTGCTTAGCTGTCTCGAGTGGCTGGCGGCTTAAACAGCTAGATGTTCACAATGCTTTCCTAAATGGGGAGCTACAGGAGACTGTTTTCATGCAACAGCCACCGGGGTGCTTGGATTCCAATTATCTTCATCATGTTTGCAGATTGAAGAAGGCGTTATATGGTCTGAAGCAGAGTCCACGCGCATGGTACCTTAAATTGAGCAGTTGTCTTCTCACGTGGGGCTATTCTAATGCAGAGTCGGATGCATCCTTGTTTTACAAACATTCACCTTCAGGTGTGGTCATGTTGATGATATTATTGTTACTGGTTCGGATATCTGTGAGATTGACAGTTTACTCCCTCGGCTCAATAACAAGTTCGCACTGAAAGATCTGGGAGAATTGAGTATTTTCTTGGTTTTCAAGTAGTGCGACAAGGTACAAGCTTACACTTGACCCAAGAAAAGTACATCAATGATCTGCTTCACAGAGCAGGAATGGATGATTGTAAGCCAGTTCAGTCTCCAATGTCCTCTGCTGGTGTTCTGTCAAAATTTGATGGAGAGCCTCTGGAGGATCCTGCGGAATACAGAAGCTTGGTTGGTGCTCTGCAATACTGCACAAACTCTAGGCCTGATATCTGTTTTGCGGTAAACAAGGCTTGTCAATACTTACAACATCCAACGACCACACATCTTCAGGCTGTTAAGCGTATTTTGAAGTGCCTAAAGGGCACAAGTAAGTATGGTCTTTCTATGACAGCAAGTAAGGATTTTAATGTCACTTGTTTCACGGATGCTGATTGGGACAGCTGTCCTGATGATCGGAAAAGCACAGGCGCATACTGTGCATTTGTCGGTTCGTGTTTGGTGTCATGGTCCTCACAGAAGTAGAGGGTTGTTTTGCGGTCGAGCACTGAAGCAGAATATCGTGCTCTCACTAATGGGGCAGCAGAAGTTCTATGGCTTCAGAAATTGCTGTACGAACTGCAGGTGAAATTTGAACAACCCTCAGTCATCTATTGTGACAATCTAAGTACAATACATCTGGCGGCCAATCCTGTTTTTCATGCGAGGACAAAACATGTGGAAATTGACTACCACTTTGTCAGATAGAGGATACTTGGAGGGACTTTACTAGTTCAGCATATCTCGTCTGAATTCCAACTGGCTGATCCCCTTGCTAAGCTTCTCCCGGTTCATCGCTTCACGTCGCTGCGGAGCAAACTAACTGTATGTAGCAGTCAGTCATTCATCAGCTTAACTCCAGCTACAATGCAGCACCCAAGAGGAACACAGGTGCAGAATCAAATGAGTAGTGAGGATGGTGTTGCATCTTGGATGGACGTTGATCCTTGTTAGGAGTTTGCTGATGGGAATTTAGATGATGGGGATATAACAAGTGAGCATATGAAGAGGACGTATCTTTTGCCAGGAAGTGTGGCTCTGTCTGATATTCAGAATGAGAAGGGGAGATTGGAGGACAAGGAAGACAAACTTGGAGAGAAGCTAAGTTTGACGGGAAGTGTTGGAATAAATGAGGATGTGGAGTCTCTGGCCCACAGCCCGGCCGAAGTTCAGTCCACAGCCCACAGCCCACCAGAATAATAAGACAAAGGCAGTCGAGAAGGTGGTTGTGGGGTTTGTTTGTTATTCGTTCGTCTGCAGCAAAACAGACAGAGGAATTGGGATTGCAGCTGCTGTAACAAATACCAACCTCGGGATTGTGATTATTGTTACAAGCTACGAACTATATATATAGATTGTAACCGAGCGTTTTGTCCTTATCAAGAAATTAGAAAATATTCCCTTCTTCTTCTTTCTTCTTCCTTTCTTCATTGGTTCTTCTCCGCCACCTCCTGCTCTCACTTCTGTTTTCTGCCTACACCTCTATTTCTGAATTCCTTCAGAAAGCAACCACTTAAAAACACATGAGACGTCGTGGGTTTGACAAATATGGCACAAACGATAGGTACCCTGTACTGTACCCATCCCATCCCATCCAACCCAATCGGTAAAAATAAAGTAAACTCAATTCCAATTCCATTGCATTCGTCCAGCAACTCGTGCTTTTTTAAAAATTACAGGAAAAATTTATCCCATTTGCATATCCTTCTTTAGTCGTCGACATTCAAAGACCACTCAAATTAATTATAAATATATTCATGTCGACAGGGCATTAACTTAAAACAATCATTAACTTCTTTCAGCACCCGAAGCTAACAGGAAATTCCCATTATAGCAGCAACTTGGCCTTGTATTTATAAATATTTTTTATGTGGTTGCGGTGGGTGGGATTAAATATTAATTACAATCCAATGGGAAATGGTCCTAATCAATCAGATTTGGCTGGCAAATAATGTCTAAAGGGACGATCTTCTTTTGGTGATAGGAGAGGAGCCACCCCCGTGTTTCTCGTGTCTTATCTGTATGTTCATTATTAAGGAAGCTAATCGTGATCATTGGATAAAACGTTTCCCCCCATCACCATGTTATCATGGCTAAGGTTTTGGGCATTACTCTCGACACACAAATCCATCATATAAAAATCCACAAACCCCCCATGTGTGCAAATAACAAAGTGATTATTAATCTTAATATTCTTACTAATATCATTAGTGCATATATAAGGCAAATTATTCATCATCACTGTTATATAATTTCGGACTCTTGTGGTCCGCTGGATTTCGTTTATCGATAATTACACTCGCTTGTTCAGTGAGTATCGTGTGTGGTAAAGTTGATCTGGATTTCTACGGTCAGGATTATAAACTTTGCCTTGGGGGCGCAAAGTGGGGTTCTACACCCTAAAGACGATTAAAAGGATTCCCGCTACTTCTGAACAGATTCGAACGAAGGAAGCCCGTAAAAGTGTTGTTCCCTGATTCAAATTACATAGTTTATTCTAAATCAGGGTTAGTCGCGAAAGCATTATGTAATTTAAGATGCTCACTTTTAAAATTTTTGAAAAAGTTTTTCGAACTCAGCTTTATAAAAGCAGAATTTATTTTTAAAAAACTCGGGTTTGCCGTCCTTGAATCTTTGTTACATTAAGAAACTTGACTTATTAAAAGTTGAGTTCGAATCACTTAAAAATTTTTAAAGTTTTTTTTATGCTTTTCAAAAGCTGAGATCTTTAACGCTATAAGGATTTAGGAAAGACAAATTCGACTTTGTAAAAACAGAGTTCCTTAAAGAGTAAACTCGTCGTTTACAAAGCGGAGTTTCTTCCACCACCATGCGTCATGAGTTATTTTAGTTCCAAACGGATTTGTTAACATTGTGATACGTATCTGTAAAACAATATTCACGTCCTCTATTCGAATAAGCTTGAGTCAGTGGGCGACCCTTGTAAATAAATCAATTGCTTTTATATGAGTAAAAAATCGAGCGAACGAAACAGACAGTATGGAGCTATGCGTAGTCTGATTTCATCCGATGGGTACAATAGGGCTCAAATCACGCCGGAGGATTGTAACAACATGTTTGATTTACGTAATGAAATAGAAATTAAGAAAACAAATATATATAGTAACTAAAAAGAGAATTATTAAAAAAATGATATGTTAGTTAATAATTAAGAGGAGAAGCGAGGGAGAATGAAATTAATAAAGAAATGAATATTTTATGATAAGGGATGTGCAATCATTTATTGATTTTATTTCTCTTCCCTTTCTCTTCTTCGTCCTTAAATTAAACACACCAGCATGTTATAATAATATTCATCGATATTTTGAAAAATAACATTCAAAATTCATGCTCCTAAATTGATATTAGAAATAAAGAAACACCAAGTAGTAAAATTAGATACCTCATTTTTCAAACATCAAGTTTCCTATTGGTGGTTGGTGGTGTGGTGTTTGAACAAGTTTGCTGAAAAACAAAGAGTTCTTCGTTTTTTTTTTTTGATATTTCTAATACCCACGTATACGCGCGTTAAACGAAATACTTTTAGTTTGACAATGTATCATCAAACATTTCCTCCGAGCCTCCGTATGTGTAAATGTACATATATATCATCAGTCAGAGTAATCAAATCCCGCCAGAGCACCGATGAACACAGTTGAACTAGTTTTCGTCCCTGCTCCAGGGATGGGCCACCTACCACCCACCCTCGAGATGGCCAGCCGCCTCACCGCCCGGGAACCCTCCATCTCCGTCAACGTACTCGTCATGAGGCTCCCCTCCGACACAAAAATCGACCTCTATGCCCAGTCGATGGCCTCCACTTTACACCCGCGTGTGAAGATCTCGTACCTGCCACGGCATGACGATGTCGTCGGGAACAATGCCTTTGAATCCCTCATTAAGTTGATCGAGAGCCACAAGCCCGACGTGGCGAATGCTGTCCAGGACCTGAAGCATGTCTCCGCTTTCGTGGTTGACATCACTTGCACGGCCATGATGGATGTCGCGACCTCGATTGGCGTCCCTTCCTATGTGTTCTCCCCCAGTAGTGCCTCTCTTCTTGGCTTCATTTGTTACATGGTGGAGTTGCGGGACCGACACGGGGTGGATGTGACCAATTATGGAGATTCTGATGACAAGCTGGATTTCCCGGCTTTTCTGAACCCGCTTCCTGTGACGGCGGTGCCTCAGGTGTTTCTCACGAGGGAGACGACCGATATGGGGCTTGAGACTTCAAGGAAGTGTAGGGATGCCAAGGGCTTGCTCATTAACACGTTCTGGGAGCTTGAACGAGTCCCTTTGAAGTACTTGTCAGATCTCAAACTGCCTCCGGTATACCCTGTCGGACCTATCGTGAGATTGAATGGTGCCACATCAAGTACAATTTCCAGCAATTCCAGCAATACTGAGATTCTAGAGTGGTTGGACAACCAGCCGAGATTGTCAGTGGTATTCGTTTGCTTCGGGAGCATAGGAAGCTTCGGCGAGGACCAGGTGAAAGAGATCGCAGCCGCGCTGGAGAGTGCTGGATATCGTTTCCTGTGGTCCTTAAAACCGCTTCCAGACGAGGCCAGCTTTCGGGTGAGGGATGATTATGCAACCTTTGAAGGGATACTCCCGGAAGGTTTCCTAGGAAGGACCGCCGAGGTTGGGCGGGTGATGGGGTGGGTTCCACAGGCGGAAATCCTTTCGTACCCCTCCGTGGGCGGGTTTGTGTCACACTGTGGGTGGAACTCGATCCTGGAGAGCATTTGGTCAGGGGTGCCGATTGCGGCATGGCCACTGTTTGCGGAGCAGCAGCTGAACGCGTTCCACATGGTGGCAGAACTAGGCCTTGCCACGGAGATCAAACTGGACTACCGGGCGGATTTTGAGGTAGGCGGAAGGCAGATGCTCATACGAGCCAACGAAATTGAGAAGGCCATAAGGGAGCTAATGAAGGAGGACAGTGAACAGAGGAAGAAGGTGAAGGAAATGAGCGAAATTGGGAAGGAGGCATTGAAGGAAGGGGTTGGATCGTCCTACCTCTCACTGGGACAATTCATCCATGACATTCTCCAATAATTCGCATTGCGGATAGGATCAAAAGGATGATCCCCCTTTCCCTCCATTAGCTAAATGCATCATCGGTTGCTCCATCATCCTCAGCATCCACAACAACATATTCGACTCGTCCAAGTTATCAAAACCATCGCCCTCCCTCTCTTTCTACTAGATAAAAATTAGTCCCAAGAACTACCCCTACGCAGGGCCATTGCGTGGAGATTCCATGTTCGAATCTCAACCACCGCGTCCCGGTGCCAAGACGAACTCGAAGAAAAATATCAGATCTGAATCCTTTTGGTAACTTCCTCCTCACAACATTTGCTCTAGGACAATTTGGCTGTAATCCAGTTGAATTTTGTGATTCACAATTTGATTCATCGTACCAAGTCAGAGCACATCATAATGCAAAGCACAAATCAAAATTTAAAATGTAATTATGTATATTGACAAATTATTATATTCGGTAATGTATGTTAAGTCATGCTAAAGTTAGTAATAATTTAAGGGCCACGGACCAATATTTCGTCAATAAATAATACCATATTCGAAAAAGTAGCTACAAACATATTTTTCAAAAGCCATTCCATGGAATCAATATATTTACATTCTTTCCTTGTATCAATTTAACTGCATGACTCACAATCCCAAGATTCAATTTCGGAAATGCCCCTTTCACAGTTTTCATCAGCGAGGTGCCCAGTCGTCCTAGTTAAGAATAACTACAGACTGCAGAGCTTCGCTTAGGATCCATTGCTCGAACTAAGTGTTCTTCTCGCTTTCTCTCTTTATTTGAAGGGCGGCCCTCACGACATTTCCTCTGGTTATGATCCCGACCTGTGGAATGAATCCCACTGTGAAGAATGCCCTCTTAAACAAGGTACACAGATGGTCGAAATAATAATATAATGGGATTATAATCTCTAACCAGCTTGCCGTTGGCATCCACAACCGGAAGGCGCCGATATTTGGTTTCGAGCAATATTCTGAAATCATGTGCACACACAATATACCAGTAGTTGGTAAGCGGGAGGAGTGACTCAGGACATACATTTACTAAGAGATTTAAACAACTTCAAACCTTCCATCAGAAAAAATGTTCGAGCATTAAAGCCCTAAGATTGCCTTATCAGTTAAACGATTTTCAACCTCCTGATGACATCAACAGCTGTGATGTGGCACCATTCATACATGAGCCGAATCATCTGTCCACAGTAAAAGTTTAGCCATAGCATTTGCCTACCATGAGTCTGAAAATATGGGACTAATATGACTCTCAAAGGTGACATGACTGGTCTCATGAGCACAATGTGGATTTTCGACTTCTCCTCTAGTCTGAGGACACACGCCATTCCTTCTTTGAAGTCTAGACTAGACCAGATACAGAAAACTTCTATATCATACGCGGATTCGATATTTTCACCCTTTGAAGATACAATGCAGCGACAGTTTATTAGAGCAGCACAAAGCACAATAAGTACTACTGTATTTACAGAATACCTGGCAGCATCCTCAAGGTTTGTAGTTTCACGAACGACAACTGGAGCTGGAGTCATAACATCTCCAACCACCTGGCCATTGGTCTTGCTAAGCAGCTTCTGAACCTCATTGAATGTCTGCATAGTTGATAAATGTTAATTATGGAATTCCACAGAAGTTCTGCTCTAAATATAAGAATAGAATGTTGAAAGGAGGAAACGGAAAGATCATTTTGAAACATTCCCTCACAATATGAAAATTTTTCTCTCTATTATCCATCATCCATTTCCGAAGGAAGAGCATAAAGTAATAATTATAATAGTTTTTGAAATAAAGAACACCATCAAAACTGTATACGATATTAAAATATGCTGAATTCCCATTATCACGTTGAATGTGGTTTTCTTTTCAAGAAAATAAAAGAGCTATCGTAATAATGAAAGGAAAAAACATCGATGAACAACATTTTTATTGACTCACCTTCCATGTACTGTCAACCTCAGGAAACATGCTGTTGTCAGATTGTCCACCTCCTATACGAATTATTGAGAAGATAATCAGATAAGATTGTTAAAAAGTTAAAACGCAATAGTATGAAAAAGCATGTGGTACATGACAGAAGCATATGTTGATAAGAATCATGATGAAAGCATAACGTAATTCAATTTGATCAAAGAAAGCCTCCAGGAATGCTTAAGAAAACGGGTTCAAAGGACACCTGAGATAGAGTCTAGGGCCAGTAAATCATAATCTGAGACTAGCCCAACCTGCAGAACAAGCCCCGTCATAAGCAATCTCTCAGGTGTAGATTACATCATGTTGTAAAAACATCAAGTTGTAAATACAGTAAGGAGAATCAACGTAAGGATGTGATGAGAGGCTTAAGGCATAATGCAATGCTTTAAATCAGCCGAGCTTATGTAAATCCATTAACTTAACTTCTACTTTTATCATGACTTGTGGTTGTTTCCAAAAGAAAAGCATATCAGCCTGCTCTAAATGGATACAATTTTTGTTTTATGTCTACTTCTAACAGCCACAACACATGGGGGCCTTTAAAACATGGGGCATCCCAAGTTTAGTTAAATGAAACAGGTTTAAGCAACCAAAGGAACCACATACAACCAAGAAAATTAATACTAGCATACCAATTTCCAATCGTCATCAACTACTGGAAACCCAGTTATCCTGTTTTCCACAAGCATCTCAAGTGCTGCCAAAAAAAAAAGAAGAAAAAGTAGTCAATAAAATATGTTCCAGAAACTACAGATAAAATAACATGCATAAAAAAAGATAAATGGAAGTACCTTTGTCGACAGTAGTATTGGGCTTTACAATATGCAAGTCCTCTTTTCTAGTCATGAAATCACCAACAGTATATGCATTGTTTTTCGACTGTGAATAATCAACAGTGTGAGTTCACTAATATACGTTGATAATGTCAGATCCAAGAAAGGCCATAATCACCTGTACTGATTCTTCATCAATATGAAAAGAAAATAGAATAAAGAAACAGATGAATCCAATCTACCATAAAGGACATTTCTGTCAATCAATTGACTGATTAAAACACGAATAATGTAACAGCATCACTCATGTGATGTCAGATTTAAGAAAAGTGTTACTTTCACATCACCAAATTTCACCCCAAAACATAGCTAGCTCATAGCCTCTTACTCCTTGATCTTTCATCTTAGGATTACCAAAGATACCATAACAGATTTCTTGTCTTCCTCATGTACGCCTAGAAAATTTACTTACAAGGCATATGTGACTAACCATGCTCAGGCGACAAAACCATATGAGTAACCCTTATGTCATACCTTTTTTTGACATTTCATACAGAGGTTTTGCCCTTGCTAAACAAATCTGAGATGGAATCATTATGTTACCTCACTTTCAGTGACATCCAGCTGAAATGATCAAACTGAAATCTGGAAAAGAAGAGATGCCTTGTCTACTTAAGCATGAAACTCATAAAAAAAATTGAGAATCCTACTAGGGATGCCTAGCCATCAGACTGAACTCGAACAGCGACAGCATAAATCAAACTTCACCAAAAGCCAAAACGCAAAATCTAAAGCAAGACAGTCAAAAAGCAACTGCCACGGGAGACAGACAACCCCCTCCCTCCCCCGGCCCAAGTAACAAAGAAACGCACGGAACCCAGGGCTCAAATAGAGAGAGTAACCATGATGAGAGTGCTGCCTCCGCCCGAGGGGGCAGCGAGTAGATGGCCGCCGCGGGTGCGCTGGGAGGCGATCGGATGAGAATCGGAGAAGGAGGAGGAGGAGGGGGAAGGGAGCGGGATCCGGAGCGGCAACGAGAGGACACACGGCGGCGGCGGTCGGGCGGGATTAGCCAGCCAGGAAAGGGAGAGTACCGGCGGCGGAGACGAACGCGGGACCCCCGCGTACATCATCGACGGCGGCGGCGGAGACAATCAAAGGTCGGAGAAACCGGAGATGGAGAGTAGGAACAAGATTTACATGTCAAACAATAATTAACAGGGGAAAAAGGAAATATCTCATGGTAGGGAACAAAAATTCGGCCGTAAAAAACAAACTAATATATATTTTTTTTTCAAATTATCGATATTTTGCATCACAAACATGCCAACTTTACGTTTTAGCATATCGTTTAAAAAGTTTTGAATTTATTCTTATTTCGATTTTACTTTTGGATTTGGTCCTATTCGTAACGGCCGTTACCCATAGTTGATGTGTCTGTGACGGTTCTTTTGGTTGTCTTAGGCGGTCTGACGTGTCATTAACGTCACCCTTTTTTTTTGCATACGTGGACAATAATAAACAAAAATAAATAAATAAATAAGGGGTTATGGTTTGGGTTGTTGTACTCAGGTGATCTGGGACAGAGAAATTATTCCTCTTTTCCTAGGTTTGAGCTTGTTCCTTCTTTCCTTGAATTTTTGTTCCTTTTCATCAATTTTTTCATTGTTTTTCGTTCCTTTCGTTGGTGTTTTTTGTTCCTTCCTGTTCCTCGATTCCTTCCTTAGGTTGTTTCTTAATTATGTATGGGTTCCTAGGTCAGATTTTCTGAATGGGATGTTTGTATGGTATTGGGTTTATGATTCCGAATTGTTTTTCATTTTTTTTAAATGTACAGGTTGATAATTGTTAGTAGTAGCGAGAGCTTTGAAACAGGTGTGGTATCTGCAAATTCCTGCTCTGTTTCTAGTGAAAGAAGGTGCAAACATGGGATGCGAGCTGTACTGTACGCCTCCTGGAGTAGAAGTAATCCGGGGAGACATTTCTTTTGTTGTCCAGTGTGGAAGGTTGTCTGTACTTGTTGTTTATGTGTCTGTATATGATTGTCTATACCTGATGTTCTGATTTATGTGTCTGTGCTTTTTTTTGTTTGCAATAGGATGATGATTGTGGCTTTTTGAGCTGGTATAACGAAATGATACCCCCTCACCAAAAAGAAATAATATCGCACTTTGTTGAGATTAAAAAGTTGTTAGAAGGTAAGGTCGAGATGATGTAGAAGAGGGAATTTGTAATGGAAGATGTAATCAAGCATCTTGAGGTTGAGGTGATGAAGTATAAGATGTTCTAGTCATCCCATCAGCTAGAACAAAGTGTAAATCAAGTGATGATGAAAAAACTAGATAGAGATTTCAAGTTGATGACCTTTTTTGTATTGGTTTTAATAAGTGTTGTTGTATATGTAGCCCTTACATAGTTGTTGTGCATGTAACCTTGACTGGTTTTAATCAATGTAGTTGTTTATGTAAGTTTCCATACTTTAATCAGTACTGTCTAACTTAAAAGGATCATCCATACATAAGTTCAGACATACACCTCCATACATTAATTCAAAAGATTAGCCCTCTAGCCATACATGTCCATACAAACATAATATATTATCAAAATAAGGGCTGTCCAATCTCATTTATTCAGCTTTGTCCAAGCTCAGGGGTCATGTCTCCAGTTTCAGCTGCTATACTCGAACCTTCACCCCTTCTCTTGATGCAAGTCCTCCTATTTTGCCCTTCTTTACCACACAACTTACACTTTACTCTCCAGTGATGTCCAGAACCTATAATGCAAAGTATATTCAATGTTTAGAAAAATGTAAAATCATATAATAAGGGCTGTTATTTCATACCAAAATCCTGATAGATGAGTGTTGCTTCTGTGGCTTCTGCAGCTTCTACAGCTTCTGTAGTTTGCGAATTGCCTGGCTGTGATGATGGTTGAGATGATGATGGTTGTCTTCTGCAGGTTCTTCTGGTGTCCGCAGTTGCCACACAGTTTACATGTCATACTTAGTTCCTTCCTACTCAACTGACCTGAACCTGTTTTTGGGTCCTCCTCTTTGCTTTTCATTCTATTTTGTTTCTTAAGTCTTTCAGATAATTTCTTATAAGGAGGTGGCCTAATTAGATCACCCTCTACCTCTGGCCAAAATTTACTGCCTTCTAGTGGTTCCAGAATATGCATGTATGCTTGTCGATATGTTTCCATCTTGAAGTAGGGATCAACATAATCCTCTACCCTTCTCTTCATGTACAAAATACAAGACAATGCATCTGTACATGGAATGCCATGTAATTCCCAAAATCTACAACTACAACTTCTAGCCTTTAGGTCAACTAATAACCTATCTGATTCGGCTGAAGTCATTGACACTTCAAATTTTTCAGTGATGGATGGTTTCACCACATGTCTTGCTCCATATTCATTCATGCTCTCTATGTCTTCCTTGACATGTGTGACTAAATCAGCTCTCTTAGCAGCAGTCTTCTTCTTCTTCTCTACTTGCCTCACCATTAAAGACATCTAATGCGCTCTAACATAAGAATTAAAGGTTGTCTTCTAGCGGCAACAATATAAGAGTTGAATGTTTCACACATGTTGTTACTATGTGTACCACGCTTGCTGAAAATATTGAAAAAAGCCTTACAGAAATGATGGGGACCTTATAAATGTTGAAAAAAGCCTTACAAATGACTCATACTTCTTCAACCAAGATCCATAAACTCTCCTGGGACAGCCAGGTTCACATACAGCCTCCTGCTTCACTTTGGAACTTTGCCTCCACCGTAAATTGAATCCATTAGCAATGACATACCTCTGTATAGCATTATGCATCTGGCTTGGTGTCTCAAAACACGTTCCAGGTTTAAACTTTATCTGCTTATGATCACAATGTGGATCATATTTACTCAGTTGAGATTTCAAGTGCTTCATCTTGGATCCTATTGTGGTTGTACCGTCGTCTGGAAGTATATCCTAATCTGACTTCTCATATTCAGATTCTTCTACCTCATCAGGTTCAACCACATTACTAACAGAACCTTCTATGTCCACATTAACAGCACCACTAACCTCTGTAATTTCAGGATAAAGTCTAGTCATCCTGTCTTGGACATCCACATCATGCATATTTAAGTCCTGTTGTGGCTTTGAGCTATCCACATATCCTTCATCATTGTCATAAAGCCTAATACTGATATGCTCATCACTGTTAGAAAGACTTACAGAAATATTAAGACTGATGTCCTAATCCAATAGTTCATTGTCAGATCTATTCTCTATCATCGTCCCTTAACAATAAATACTCACAGTTGAACCATCAGTCCAACCATCACACATCTCTACAACTTTCTTGTCACTTAAAATTTTCTTCACACTATGTCATCTGGAAAAGCATGTCACATCTTCCTCACACTGCAACCAGAATCGCCGGCTACCAAGGTGAAATAGCCCATCAGATCCCAATCTATGTTACCATATTTGAACACCCTACCACCAACGTACTCAAATATGCTCCCCTATGACACTATACCACCTACATGCATTTCCATCGAAAGGCACTTCATTCTAACATGTCCACGATCAAGAACAGTTAGGTATGCGCAACAATCCCTTACATCAACCCAAGCAAACCCAGTTAAGAACCACTCTGGGAGGAAGCACAACGAAGGAATAAACAAACACAATCAACTTACTGGGAGGAAGCACAACGAAGGAATCGAGGAATGACAACCCACTCCGCCTAGAATCGCAGAAGAATCGATTACTCCCAAATCACCAGTGTAGAAGAACCCTAACCCTTAACCCTCTTTCTTGGTTTATTTCGTCCCCGATAGCATGATAGTCCACGTAAGAATAATAAAACAAAAATTAAGGACACGTCAGATAATCTATGGTTTAACGTCGACAGGGTAACGACCATTACGAATAGGGCTAAATCCAAAAGTAAAATCGAAATAAGGTCAAATTCAAAACTTTTTAAACGATATGTCAAAACGTGTGAAGCCAAATATTGATAATTTGCCTTTTTTTTTTAATTAACGATTACGTGTCGATGGAGGTGGTGATAATTGTTTCTATCTTACCCCCGTCCCCACACATATTTAACTCTTAAGCTCATACGGACCAAATAAAACATTGTCCCCCATTTAACTTTTTGTCTACGAACCATTTGCCCCCTTAATTTGATATTGGGCCTCGGCTTTTTGCTTTCCAAAACATGAGACTTGTTTTAAGCCCACTCAAGTATTTCACCCTTCTGTCAAGGCCCGGCCCATTTGGAACCGAGGCCCTTAAAACTACTACATCCCGATTTTACCCTTTTATGTTATTTGGATTATCTCTTTACAATTCTACTCGCGATATTAGAAGGCGCAGTTTCCACCCCACAGACTGAACCATCCACGAGAAGTTTGCAAGACAATTCTAATATGTTTTGATGATACACTTATGTTCCAAATGTTTAGAACAGCGGTTCGGAGCAGCCACTGCTAGGAGTTGCTGTCGGTGTCCCCCAACACAACACCGTTTGGTGTTGTGTTGGTTCGGTACTGTAGGGGCTGGCATCTTTTTGTTGGTCATCAAGGCCCAGGGAGGTCTCTTATGGTCGGCATGATGGCAGGGAAGTCCTTCCAAGAGTCAAAACTCTCCCCTGACCCCACACCGCAATTCCTGGGGGGTTGCTGTCAGTTTAAGAGTCGCCATTAAATTGAAGCAAGTCGGGATGTTGATCATCTGCTCGTCGGCGAGATCAGCTGGGGGCGATCAATACCACAGCTTGGGTAATGTTTGAATTACTCACTGGTTTCTTATATATATATATATATATGAAACATTAACCATTGTTTTTTACCAGATCCCTCATTTTCAGAACAATAAAAAAAAAGGTTGGGATTTGTACTCCCGGAGATGTTTGTGAAGGCCGCAGCGCAGGTCATCATCATGGATGTGGATCAGACAAGCAGAGACTCGGAATGAAGCGGTGCCAGGGGAGTGATATTGGTGGAATAGACCCGTGAGGGATCGAACTTTGCCGCGGCGCCAACAGTCGTCATCTACAGAGGAGCTCGTGGACCGTGGCCGGTGATTCTCTTGCACCACACAGAATCGTGAACATTGAACTCTTGGGGTTTGCTAAAGGAAGTATTTGGTGCGGAATATGCACACCCTTCGTTCACATGTAACTTATGACCTGAACACGTGGGATCTCCATGGTCTTGTGCATTCCCAGGTATAAGTGGTACTGGCTTCTCCCAGTTTGCTAGCACTTCTTCTTTAGAACGAGGTGATAGTACTCCAATGCCTTTTTCAGTGTTGGTTCCCTACAAGTAGATACTTCTATTCTCAAAATTTGCTTCCTTGTATATATATATATATATTGTTTGCGCCTGCTACCAAGTGCCCACTACACCGGAAAAAGAGAAAAAATCAGAAAGGTAGATCTTACCATTCCATTCGACAGCACGTGGCATGTGCACATACAGACCGGCCATTGCCTGACATGCTTCCCGTATTCATTCTTAGGATTTCCATGACGAGCAATGTTACGACCCATCAACTGAAGCAAGGGATGTATCTCCACTCTCTCAACGATGAAACCGCAAGTAGTATCCTCAACGATGGTTATGAGGGATTTCTCAATAAGCATGTCTATTCCGAGTGATGCCACGAAACCACAAGCATTTATAGCTTTTTCTATTTCCCATCTGGTCTCCCCTGCGAAGAAGTAAGCTATCACCAGGAAAACCTCTTGAGCATTCTGGTCCAACTCATCGAAGCCGACTCGGAGTACTTTTTCAATCTCTTGACATGGACCCTGTTGTTCGAGCAACTTCAACCTGCTTTTCCAATATTGTTCCTCCCGATTACGGAGCTGAGAACCCAAACCCACCAAGGCCAAAGGAAGTCCGCTGCAGTAAGTCAGGAATCTATCTACAAGATACTTTGAGATGTCGGGACTATCATTCTCTCCGAAAGCATGCTTGCTAAAGAGTTTTAATGCTTGCATGTAAGGTAATCCCTCTACCGCATGAACGACATGAACGTTATGTGCCCTTAGTATGGACCTGTCCCTAGTCGTAACAAGAATCCTACTCCCATTCCCAAACCAGTCCAGTCCTGCTGCCAATGCTTCCAGTTGCTCCCCACTATTAACGTCGTCGAGTAACAGGAGGACCTTTCTTTGACAGAGCCTATCCTTTATGCGACTAATTCCACTGGCAATGCTCTGCACATTCACCTCATTTCGCCCCAACACCTGCGACAGAAGCTTTTCCTGCAACTTAGCCAGGCCAACACTTGGATTGGCCGTGTCCTGCCTTACATCAGGCAAAAAGGCACATCCATCAAAACCATCTGCTACTATATTAAACAGGGCTTTGGCAAGAGTCGTCTTTCCAGCACCCCCCATTCCCCATATTCCAACCAAGTGGACCTCATTCGACTCCAAATTCAGCAGATTCTTGATCTGTGTAACTTGGGATTCGATTCCAACGGGATATTTGGTGACATCCAAATGCGTCCTGTCTAATACCACATTCACGTCCTTAACAATCTCCTCGATGAGTTCTGATTCATTTCTATCGGAGCCATTATAAGAAAAAAAGTGAAAAATATTTCGAGTTACAGCGTACACCATGACAATCAGCAAAGTAAATTTTTATGACATTCCCATTATCAAAGATTGAAACGGGGAAGAAGGTGCATGCATACCTGTTCTCATCCAGATGCCAACCAGACAAGTTACCGGCTTCATGCAGTGCTTCCCTCCATCTCCTCACTACGTGGGAGTGCTTCCCAAGCTTCAGCTCATGTGCAGCGAGGGCCTTCGCATAGCTATCCCTCGGCATCCTCACCTCCCGTGGTTCAACCCTGTAGAATACAGGCTTCACGACGAGCTTGCCCTGTTTCCTACGATCCATTATCTGGGCTAGCTCATCTAGGCACCAGCGGGAGGAGGCGTAGTTGACGGAGAAGATGATGATGGCGATCCTCGTGCTCCATATGGCCTTCTTGAGCGAGGGGGTGATGGCATCTCCACTTTGGAGGTCCTGACCATCGACATAAGCTCGGATACCCTCTCGTATGAGAGCACGGTGGAGGTGGCTAAGGTAAGTGTTCCGGACGTCACGCCCTCGGAAGCTGAGGAAGACGTGGAAGTTTTCCGGGGAGTGGCAGCTGGACCTAGTAGGAGGAGCATACGATGAATCTGTCCCTGAGCCTTATGGAGGGGCTGCTTTCCTTCCAAATGAGCAATTAGTCGCATCATTTGTTGGCTAGTTTATACCGAGAAACACTCGGTCCTAAATGCCCCCTTATTTAACTTTTGCCGTATATTTTTAATAATCACGCCCACGTCATCTTGACGACATCAGTGTCACTTTCCAAACCGTTTCTTGCTGGGAACACCCTTTTCGTTCTTGCTGGGACACCCCAAATAGTCAAAGTAACCATCATTAAATTTAGTCAATTTTGTTGGTTCTGGATAAAATTTGCAAAAACTTTTTAAACATCTTTATTTCGTTAAGAAATACCGAGTTCCGTTCGTGACATGCTATGGGTGATAAAATAGAATCTTTGGTCGCGAACAGTTATTCGATTGATGATAAAGAGAGAGAATTCTTGAGTATAGGGGTTGTTATGAGTTAAAAAGAATTAAAAATCGATTTTCGGTAAAATCGTTGTGGAATTGTGAAATCGGAGGTGGGATCGTGGGAGTGAAATCTTTTTTACGATCATACTTTCTACATTTATGACAACGCCCGCTTCCCAATCCAAACCTAAATATTTTCCCTTTTTTAACTAAGCCTTAAATCCCATCAGCCATTTGTCTCCCCATTGCTTGTCACCAAAAGAACCTGGAGTGAAGTGAATTGAAGTGGCAGAAGAGCCTCCTCCGCGTCGCCGACCCTCCTCCTCAACAAGGTTGTCTCCGTGTCGCCAAAACCCATTTCCTCGGCGGCGGGAGAGAGAGGGCAGCTGCCGGTTAATAGGGAAGGAGAGCGAAGGAGGAGGAGGAGTCGAGTGGATTGGTAGAAGAGAACAGAATCCCTACCTCATCTCTTTCTCCCTTCAATCCAATCCCTCCTCTGCCTTGGCATCCTTAAGAAGAAACACGCCGGTGATTTTAGTCTTTTATTATTATTATTACAAATCTATTTTACTAAAACACTATAGTTAAGTAAAATATTCGACTACAAATTTAGTATAGGTAAAACTTTATTAAAAAAAAGAGTATGAGAAGGAATTATTCAACAGCTTAAATTTACTCATACAAAAATTCATTTCAAATAAAATAAATTTTGTATGATGAGTTTTTGAAACCAAAATTAATATTTTTAAAAAAATGTTAGATTTTTTAATAAAATAATTAATAAATTTTTTATTTTTACATAGTTTTGTTAAAATCAAAGTAAGTCAAAATAAATTTTTACTACATATTTTAATAACAATATATTTAAATTCTCATAATATAATTATTACACATACACATGTTGTTGGGACGGTTTTGATGATGAACCGGACCCTCTGTACTACAGAAGGTCGAACATTCTATTCTACAGAAGCTTCTCATAATGAGGATCTTTTTGTAAGAATCATTGTTGTAATTAAATAATTAGTTATCAATTATTTAATTACGAAATATATATTATCTGATTAAGATATTCGTCTAATCAGATTACCATGATTTGATTTTCAAATAATCATATTGGAGATAATATTTCTTGTAGAAGGAAATGTATCTTCTATATATGGAAAGGTTCTATTATTTGGTCTACAGGCTTCTGTAAGCTTACTTGATCAACATACGAACATTATTTGATTGCAAATCACCACCACCTGTCCAGATACACTCTCACGTGTGTTTTTATCAGGATGGAATTGACTTCAAGTCATTTGGAAACAAATCAACGATTGTTTCCATCTGTAGAAGGTTATCAAGCAGAACCTTCTGCGATACCTTCTGTGGTGCACTATTCATGGAAAATATATCATAATCTTATTCTAATTTATTTTCTATCTGAAAGCTTGCAAGTGTATGATATTATTGCAGATTACTAACCTTTAATTTCTTATTTTACAGATTACGTTTTTATCTTTATCCTTTTGTATTTTCTTGTTAGAATTTTGTGTATAAATAGCCACGCCCTCTCCCATTACAAATATAACGAAAATATTAATCCATCCATCCCATTATGTCCAGAGAGAGCGCGTGCTTGAGCTTGAGTTCTTTCATTCTTTCATTCATTTGAGTTAGTCACACGAGGAGCACTAGCGACGGACGGCTGCATCGTTGGTGAAGCCTTCTGGGAGAGTGACTCAGGGGCTCGAGGGACTCTGCTGGAAGCTGCAGGAGACGTTGTTTGAAGCGTGTGTACGTGGGCAACGTGCAGCGGGCCGGAGAGAAGGGCTGAACCTCGGGAGCACAGAAGGTGAGGGACAAACTAGCTTCTGTTGTGTAGAGCTCTGTGTGCAAGAACCTAGGACGGAGGGTGCCGTCTGCTTGCGTGGGGTTTGCCGCGTGCTTGCGCAGGGTCTGCTGCGTGCTTGCGTAGGGTATGCTACGTGCTTGTGTGGGGTACGCCACATAGTCGCTATCTCGAGGAGATCGTGCAGGTCGTGTGGAGCCGCCGGAGGGAAAATCCATCCTTGAACAGAGGTCGCTGTTCGCTTGCGTAGGGTTCGCTACGTGCTCGCGTGGGGTACGCCACGAAGTCGTTATCCTTGAGGGATTACGCAGTTGCTACCTTGTTAGTCACGTTAACGTGTGCAACCTCCTGTAGTGCAGAATCTTCGGATCTGTACAACCTCCTGTAGTGCAGAATCTTCGGATCTGTACAACCTCCTGTAGAGCAGAACCTTAAGGTCTGAATCTACTTTAGTGCAGAACCTTACGGTCTGTACATAACTCAAGTCATTTCTAATACGAACCATTTTGGTTTGTTAAAGATTGACACATTCTTGGTACAGAACCTTACGGTCTGTGCTATACCTTCTGTGATACAGAATCCTTGGATCTGTTCTATAGAAGGTTGACGTTTACAGTACAGAATCTCTTGATCTGTGCTATAGAAGGTTAACACGTCTGACACAGAACCTTCTGGTCAGTATTGTGCCTTACCTTCTTCGACACAGAACCTTCGGTCTGTGTTGTGCCTAAGTTTCTTCGACACAGAACCGTCTGGTCTGTGTTGTGCCTACCTTCTTCGACACAGAACCCTCTGGTCTGTGTTGTGCCTTACCTTCTTCGACACAGAACCTTCTAGTCTGTGTTGTGCCTTACCTTCTTCGACACAGAACCTTCTGGTCTGTGTTGTGCCTTACTCTCTACGATACAGAACCTTCTGGTCTGTATTGAGCCTAAGTTACTATAGTACAGAACCTTCGGGTTTGTGCTACATAACGAGCCTCTACGGCACAGAACCTTCTGGTCTGTGTTCTGCCACTCAAGCCTCTATTGAACAGAACCTTTGGATCTGATTTCAGTTGCAATCATTTGTGTAATTTGTACAGAGATACATTTGAGTGGAAACCATCCAGTATTTTGGGTGAAGAGTGGAGTAGGCAATTTGCCGAACCACTATAAAAAGCCTTGTGTCCAATCAAACATTTTGGGAACACAAAATCAAACGTTCTGTCTTACAAAAACCTATTTAAGGTTCTGTGTTACAGAAGCTTTCATTCCGCTGCGGGGTAAAACGAAAAAGCGTTAAAATCCGAATTTGGAGATTAACACTAATTCACCCTCCTCTTAGTGTAACAATTGGTATCAGAGCGGGTTTCAACAGAGGCTTAACAGCTTGTTGTAGATCCTTGAAAAGCTCTTACCAGCTACACGTTCTTCTTCACAGAAGCTTTTTAGCTCTGTGACTGTTGCTATTCTGTAGAAGCCTACGCTTTATCAGAATCAACCCGCTACTCCACAGAAGCATTAAGCTTTGTGAATATCTATCTAGTTGCTATTCTGTAGAAGCTTACGCTCTATCAGAATTAACCCGCTACCCCACAGGAGCTTTAAGCTCTGTGTAAATCTACCTGGTTCTATTATGTAGAAGCTAGCGCTCTATCAGAATATAACCTCTGTTCCACAGAAGCACCTTGTTATGTGAGAAACTCTACTTTGTAGAAGCCAATGATACATTCTACAGAAGCATATTTTCTGTAAACATCACGGTTGGCATTTTCTGCAGAAGCTTGCTGCTATGCGAATCCAACATCAGTTACCTGTTAGTTGAATCTCATTTTGTCATATTAACACTCGTGCTCTGTTTACAGAGGCTTGTTTGTTAACTTGACAACTGATTTCTACCCAACAGAAGCTTGCTTCTTTGTTGAGGTGCTATTCTCTTTTCGTCAACGTTCTACTCTATAGAAGTGTAACACTCTATACGAATCGAACACATGGCTGAAAACTATAATGTGCCTAAACCACATGTTGGGAATCCTCCCATTTTCGATGGTAAGAATTTTGCCTATTGGAAAATTCGAATGAGCGCATTTGTTGATGCTATTGACGAAGACTTATGGTCTTATATAGAAGATGGTCCACCTTCTATACCAGAGAACCAACGATTTGATCGAGAAGGTCATCCTACACGGGAACACCTTAAGATCAGACGACTCACTAAAACGGCAAAGTATTTGATGTTCAATGCTATGTCAGAAGGTGAATTCGTCAAAGTTTCAACTTGCACTTCGGGCAAGGAAATCTGGGATAAACTTGTCACCATGTACATTGGGACAGACCAGATAAGAGAAACTAAGGTGAATTTTTTAATTCACCAATACGAAAATTTCACTATGAAGGCTGATGAATCTGTAGAACAGATGTTCCAGAGACTCAACCTTCTAGTTGATGCCCTAACTCATTTGGGCAAAACCTATCAAAACTCTGAACTAGTTCGAAAGGTTCTGCGCACTCTACCCAAATCATGGGAAGCCAAGAAAACGGCTATAGAGGAAGCTAAAGACCTCTCTACTCTTCGACTAGATCAGTTGATGAGCTCCTTAATCTCGTATGAGATGGAAAGATCCTCTCAACCAGATATAAAGAGAGCACCCGTTGCTTTCAGAGCATCAGAAGAACCTACAGAAGGTTCGGATGATGAAGCAGAAGCTGATTCGGATGATGAACTCGCAATGATAGCTAAACGCCTTTTGCGGTTCGCCTCCAAAAAGCGCTTCAATAAGAAAAGCCAAAATCACATGGATCCAAAGTCGGTCACATGCTTTGAATGCAAAAAGAAAGGACACTTCAAAACAGAATGTCCTTTACTTAAAGAAAAGGAGAAACCTTCTCCAAAATACAAGTCCAAGAAAGCAATGGCTACTTGGGCAGAACTTGATGATTCTGATGATGAGGAAGCACAAATGTGCCTCACAACTCACACAGAAACTCAAAATGAACTTCATACCTGCTTTCAAACAGAAACTGTTGAAAGTGAATGGTATCTGGATAGTGGATGCTCCAGGCACATGACCGGAGACCCATCCAAATTTTCTCAACTGACTCTACAATGTGGAGGGTCAGTTAAATTCGGTGACAATAGCAAAGGCTCTGTCATTGGCAAAGGTACCATTGGAAGTTCTGACTCCATGGTCATCGATGAGGTTCTGTTGGTTACAGAACTCAAACATAATTTGCTGAGCATTAGCCAGCTTTGTGACAAAGGTTATAAAATAACTTTTGATCAAGACAAGTGTTCCGGAATCCTGAACAATGAAGTTCGCTTCATTGGGACCCGTAAGAGGAACATCTATACCTTGACTCAGAATAGCTTCTGTACTACAGAAAATTGCCTTCTAACAGTCAAAGATGAAAGCCTACAATGGCATAGAAGGTTGGGACACTCCAACTTTAAATTGTAATCCAAGCTTGTGAAAAAGGATTTGGTTAAGGGATTACCCAATATTTTGTGAAGCATGTTCACTTGGAAAACAAACTAAATCTTCATTCAAAGCCAAGAATGAAGTTTATACTTCTCAACCTCTCGAACTTCTACATATGGATCTATTTGGACCTACTAGAGTTCAGAGTATCGGTGGTAGAAAGTACTGTCTAGTTGTAGTTGATGACTACTCTACATACACGTGGGTTAAATTTCTAACTCACAAGAGCGATGCTTTTGAAACTTTCATTAAGCTAGCTGAGAAATTACAGAATGAAACTGGATCTTCTGTAAAAGCTATAAGAACGGATCATGGTACTGAGTTTGAAAACCATGACTTCGCTACTTTCTGTGACGAACATGGTATCGATCACAATTTTTCTGCTCCTTATACTCCTCAACAAAATGGAGTAGCAGAACGGAAAAATAGAACTCTGATAGACATGGCTAGAACCATGATGTGTGAGAGCTCTGCTCCACAGAACCTATGGGCAGAAGCTGTTAATACAGCCTGCTACATATCAAACAGGGTTCTACTTAGACCCATACTTGAAAAAACTCCCTATCAACTATACAGGGGGAGAAAACCGAACATCTCCTATTTCTACTCCTTTGGAAGTCCTTGTTTTATCTCGAGACCTTCTAAGGACAATTTAGGAAAGTTCGAAGCTAAGACAGATGAGGGTATCTTTCTCGGATACTCTTTGTCTAGCAAAGCTTATAGAGTTCTAAACAAAAGAACTTCTACTATAGAGGAGTCTATTAATGTAAAAATTAATTACATTCCTACTATCAATACAAGAAATGTTATATCTCTAGAACCTACAGAAGATGCTGTAGAGCCTCTACCCTCTACGAAAGAGAAGGGTGAACCTTCTGCTCATGAATCTAAAAATGATCTTGAACAAACAAATGATAATTATGAAGAACATTCTCATAATAATCAACGAAGTGATATTAGAGCACCTGCTCTTTATCAAAGACGTCATCCTATAGACCAAGTCATAGGAGATCTTAACAGAGGCATACAGACAAAAAGTTATGTAAATGCCTTCTATGAACACTCGACTTTTCTATCACAGAAAGAGCCAGAGAATATTGATGAAGCTATTAGTGATCCAGATTGGATACTTGCTATGCAAGATGAGCTTAATCAATTTGAAAGGAGCAAAGTGTGGTCACTTGTTCCTAAACCTGACAACCGTTCCATCATTGGAACTAAATGGGTTTTCAGGAACAAACTAAACGAGTCTGGCATTGTTGTAAGGAACAAGGCCCGACTCGTTACAAAAGGGTACTCTCAACAAGAGGGCATCGACTTTGATGAGACACTTGCTCCTGTAGCTCGTCTCGAGGCAATACGAATGTTATTAGCCTAGGCTTGCTTTAACAACTTTAAGTTGTATCAAATGGACGTAAAAAGTGCATTCCTCAATGGAGAAATCAAAGAAGAGGTCTATGTAAGTCAACCTCCTGGTTTCGAGGATCTGCAACACAGAAACTACGTCTATAAACTCTCCAAAGCTCTATATGGTCTTAAACAGGCTCCTAGAGCATGGTATGAGAAACTTAGCTCCTTCCTTGTCGAAAAGGGCTACAATAGAGGAAGAGTAGATACTACTCTCTTTCTCAAACACAGAAGCAATCATCTCATTGTTGTCCAGATCTATGTCGATGACATCATCTTTGGATCAACTGATGAAATGCTCTGTGATGAATTCTCCAAACTCATGACAAGTGAGTTTGAGATGAGTATGATGGGAGAACTCACATTCTTCCTTGGTTTACAAATTCAGCAGACTGCAGAAGGTACATTCTTACACCAAGAAAAGTACACTAAGCAGCTTCTGAAGAAATTCGGCCTAGAAGGCACGAAACCTTTGTCTACACCAATGGGTACTAATACTCAATTGGACAAAGACGAAAATGGTAAAGAAGTGGATAGTAAGCTCCACAGAAGCATGATAGGCTCTCTTCTGTACCTTACAGCTTCTAGACCTGACATACTATTTAGTGTGTGCCTCTGTGCTAGATTTCAATCAGCACCTAAAGAATCTCACATGACTGCGGTCAAGAGGATCTTTAGATATCTACAGGGTTCTGTAAACCTTGGCATCTGGTATTCTAAGAAATCAAACTTTGATCTCACTGGATATTCCGATGAAGACTTCGAAGGAAGTAAGGTGGACAGAAAGAGTACAAGTGGTACTTGTCAGCTCATGGGAAACATGTTGATTTCATGGTTTTCCTAGAAGCAAACTTTTGTTGCCCTCTCCACTGCAGAAGCTGAGTATATAGCAGCTGCAAGCTGCTGTGCACAACTCCTGTGGATGAAACAACAACTTGAGGACTATGGTCACTCATTTACAAAGATACCGATCAAATGTGATAATACTAGTGCCATTAGCCTAGCTAAGAACCCAGTATATCACTCTACATCGAAGCACATTGAACTCAAACATCATTTTATGAGAGATAATGTATAACAAGGTTCTGTTAGTGTCGAATACATTAACACTGAACACCAATTGGCTGATATTTTCACCAAGCCTCTAGATAAAGAAAAATTTTTCTTTTTCAAAAGCGAGTTAGGAATCTGCCATCCTATATAATGTCTCTCATAAGACAAAGAAAAGTTAAGTAAGTACTTCAGAAACTTACTACAGAAGGTACATAAGTGTACACTTTATTACAGAAGGTGCAAACCTCTGTTTCTACACTACAGAGGGTACACAAAGGAAGGATATAAACCTTTCTATATAATAGAAGGTTGAATTTCATCCTCTATTAAACAGAAGGTACAATCGCCTGTACACTTCATTACAGAGAGTTGAATTAAACTCTCTACCTTATAAAAGGTATTATGAAATGTTTACCTCAACTCTAAATTAGGTAACTTTTAAACTAAATCTGGAGATATGATATATCATCCAATAAAATATTTTGATGATATTTTCTGCTTGAAATCAACCTTATTAGGAATATTAAAATCCTAATAAATTATATTTGGATATAATTATCCATTATATTAGCTCTTCGATGTAGAAGAAGCTTCAACAGAAGGTGACGAAGGATTTACTTGCCTTGAAAAAGCCAACCGCCTCACACGATCAAATCAAGGGAATGAAATTTTCTTTTTCCCTTGTCTCTGATACATGTCAGTTTGATATGACATCTCAAAAGATCCCTTGAGCGGGAAAAATATTTTATTCCCATAAACTGCCATTATGAGCCAATTTTAAAAACCCATAACCGTCACCCTTTCTTCTTCACACCATCCTCAAATCATCGCATCCCCTTTCTCTCTCTCGTTTTGCCCTAAAACTCCCAGACCTTCGTCCTTCACCATCCATGGCACCCAAGGCAAAATCGCTCAGGAAAAAGGCTAAGGCCGCAAAGAGAAAGGCACGTCCTTCTTCTTCGGAGAAGCCTGCTTCATCTTCGAACAGGTCTCCACCCCCTTTCTCGTTGGAGAAACCCATTTCTCTTGTGAAGGAACAAACCATTCCTGCTGTTGTCGAGACCCACGATGACATGCAACCGCTCTCCAAGGACAAGGGACTTGAAAAAGCCCAAATCCAAGTGGAAGAGAAAGCACATGAGGGATCCCTGGTCGCTGCGACAAAGGAGCTCCCTGTCCCTGAACCCTCTGCCAAGGGTTCTTCTGCGGCTGATGACACTGATGCATCAAAGGTCGCTACTCCTGAGAACGCTACGTCTGATGAGGAGGTGGAAGTGCCCCTTGTCGATGAAGCACCAGAGGAACCAGATGAGGAAGCTCTTGCTCCTGTTATCTCGGTCTCCCCTGATCTCAAGCAGAAGGGCGTTGCTTCTGCGTCTAAGAAGGCTACCCAGAAGCCTGCAGCACCCTCTAGAACAAAGCTTCTTCATGATGCCATCAAGTCAGGAGGTGTAGCCTCACGGACTAGGCTGAAACGGAAAGAGCCTGAGACTGTCAGCACCTCTCTTGTCAAAGCGGCTGCAAAGAAAACCAAGTCCCCGGAGAAATCTGTTTCCGTGGACACCTTCGCTGAGGGGCTGGATACCTTCATATTTCCGGTAAACCTCTAGTCTCTAGAACGGAGATAGAAACTGTGCTTGCCGATACCAAATTGCCCAAATGTGATGCTGCTGGTCGACAGTTCGCTGCCTTCAAGCGCATTGATTTTAATTTGTTTAAGGCAAATGATCTTGACATTGCTTCATTGCTTGAGAAAGTTGGTCTGAAAACCTTCTGTGAGACATATGCAGAGGTGGCCGTTTCTCGCCTGAGAGAGTTCTATGGTAACATTACGTTCCATGAACAAGGACCTCATGTCAAGTTCATCAAAACAGTGATCGAAGGGGTTCCGCTTGTCTTCTCTGCACATGATGTTAACCAATTGTTTGGCTGTGAGGAATATGACCCACTGTCAGATCTTGGTAAGGATGAATCCTACAGCATCATCATGGGGGAAAGGGTCGAGTCGGACAAATACCTGGAGTCCACAAAGCTGGAACTCAAGACTCGTGTATTGCATCGAGTTGTGCTATTCTGCCTCTTACCAAGGACCGGGAGCATTGACACCATCACCTCAATTGATGCGTCGCTGATGGCTCACATCATGAAGGGAATCCCTTTCAACCTTGGTTTGCCGGTATTCTCGCACATGAAACGTTGCTGCAATACCACAGGAAAGGCTCTCCCTTATGGCCAGGTAATTGCCGGCCTTCTTAAGCTTGCCCGTGTTTCTACTGATGCGTCTGCTTTCTAAGAGAAATGGAAGGTTGGTACCTTTGGGCACCAGATCATAGCTAGCAAGCATTATGTAAGGAAGGGCTCCTCCTGGACTCGCAAATGGAAGTCGCATGACACCACTGAGGATGATGAGGATAAGCCTCTGTCTGCCAGAATGTCCAGAAAGGCTGCTGCTGCACCTTCTGCTTCTGCCTCTGTAGCTAAGGCTCCTTCAGCACAGAGACAGCCAGCCCAAGTCCTCTGCTGAGATGACCATCCTCCTGGAACAAACTGCTCTCCTCAAGGACCTTCAGCAGAAGGCTGTGGCCAATGAGGAAGATATGCGCGTCCTACGTGAAATGGTAGTGAACCTGACTCGCGAGCTGGAACGCCAAGCAAAGGTTATCCGTGATAATCTTGATGCAGTCCCTTCTGAGGAGGAAGAGGAAAAATGAACTCTCTTGATGTTCTCTCTTTTCCGCATTTCTAGCTAGACCAAAAATTGATTTCTGTGGTCTACTAGATTGTAATAAGTGCCACCTGGTGGACACATTTTCTTTCAGCAGTATGGTATTGAACTTTCTGTCACACCTTCTGCACCACATTCTGCATGATGGTTTTTGAACTCTCTGTTCTACCCTCTGCAAGAATTAAAACTACCCTCTGCACGTTGGTCATGAACACTATGTCATACCTTCTGCAAGAAACTTACTCTTCTTTTTCAACCTACATTCATCTTCTTTTTGATGTGACAAAAAGGGGGAGAAAATTGTGTTGAGGGGGAGTACCTAGCTCTGTATTGGTTATAGAAAAATCCTTGATTTTCTATAACTCAATGGGTCGTAGAAGGCTTTGCCATCTACGGTGTAGAAGCCTATGAGACTGATACAGCTCATAATCGCAACCTTCTACAGGGAATGCGATTCGCGATCTTTTAAAGTCACTATTGCTGGGAGTGCAAAAATGAAATACCAACATTTTTTGTCGGGCTAAATACAGAAGCTCCTCGCTCTGTATAAATCACAGAAGCCTTTGTGCTATGTAAATAACCTTCTTTATAACAGTAGCTTTTATGCTCTGTTTCACAGAAACCTTATGGTTCTGTACAAACGCGAGACTCTTACTCTCATCTATTTAGGGGGAGTTAGGGGGAGTTCTTGCGAAAACATTTCCCTCAACGATGAATGTTTTGTCATCATCAAAAAGGGGGAGATTGTTGGGACGGTTTTGATGATGAACCGGACCCTCTGTACTACAGAAGGTCGAACATTCTATTCTACAGAAGCTTCTCATAATGAGGATCTTTTTGTAAGAAACATTGTTGTAATTAAATAATTAGTTATCAATTATTTAATTACGAAATATATATTATATGATTAAGATATTCGTCTAATCAGATTACCATGATTTGATTTTTAAATAATCATATTGGAGATAATATTTCTTGTAGAAGGAAATGTATCTTCTATATATGGAAAGGTTCTATTATTTGGTCTACAGGCTTCTGTAAGCTTACTTGATCAACATACGAACATTATTTGATTGCAAATCACCACCACCTGTCCAGATACACTCTCACGTGTGTTTTTATCAGGATGGAATTGACTTCAAGTCATTTGGAAACAAATCAACTATTGTTTCCATCTGTAGAAGGTTATCAAGTAGAACCTTCTGCGATACCTTCTGTGGAGCACTATTCATGGAAAATATATCATAATCTTATTTAGATTTATTTTCTATCTGAATGCTTGCACGTGTATGATATTATTGCAGATTAATTATTTTGTGAACTAACTTTTAATTTCTTATTTTACAGATTATGTTTTTATCTTTTTCCTTTTGCATTTTCTTCCTTGAACCTTGTGTATAAATAGCCACGCACTCTCCATTAACTCAAACAACATTTTTCCATCCATTCCATTCTGTCCAGAGAGAGCGTGAGCTTTAGTCTTTTCATTCTTTCATTCGTTCGAGTTAGTCACACGAGGAGCACTAGCAACGGACGACTGCATCATTGGTGAAGCCCTCTAGGAAAGTGACTCGGGGGCTCGAGGGACTCGGCTGGAAGCTGCAGGAGACGTTGTTAGAAGCATGTGTACGGGGGCAACGTGCAGCGGGCCAGAGAGAAGGGCTGAACCTCGGGAGCACAGAAGGTGAGGGACTAACCAGCTTCTGTTGTGTCGAGCTCTGTGTGCAGGAACCTAGGATGGAGGTTGCCATCTACTTGCGTGGGGTTTGCCGCATGCTTGTGCAGGGTCTACTGCGTGCTTGCGTAGGGTATGCTACGTGCTTGTGTGGGGTACGCCACATAGTCGCTATCTCGAGGAGATCGTGCAGGTCGTGTGGAGCCGCCGGAGGGAAAATCCATCCTTGAACAGAGGTCGCTGTTCGCCTGCGTAGAGTCCGCTACGTGCTCACGTGGGGTACGCCATGAAGTCATTATCCTTAAGAGATTGCGCATTTGCTACCTTGTTAGTCACGTTAACGCGTGCAACCTGCTGTAGTGCAGAATTTTCGGATCTGTATAACCCCCTGTAGAGCAGAACCTTTAGGTCTGAATCTACTTCACTGCAGAACCATACGGTCTGTACATATCTCAAGTCATTTCTAATATGAACCATTTTGGTTTGTTAAAGATTGACACAATCTTGGGACAGAACCTTACGGTCTGTGCTATACCTTCTGTGATACAGAATCCTTGGATATGTTCTATAGAAGGTTGACGTTTACAGTACAGAATCTCTTGATCTGTTCTATAGAAGGTTAACACGTCTGACACAGAACCTCTGTTCAGTATTGTGACTTACCTTCTTCGACACAGAACCTTCGGTCTGTGTTGTGCCTAAGCTTCTTCGACACAGAACCCTCTGGTCTGTGTTGTGCCAAACTTTCTTCGACACAGAACCTTCTAGTCTGTGTTGTGCCTTACCTTCTTCGACACAGAACCTTCTAGTCTGTGTTGTGCCTTACCTTCTTCGACACAGAACCTTCTGGTCTGTGTTGTGCCTTACTCTCTACGATACAGAACCTTCTGGTCTGTATTGAGCCTAAGTTACTATAGTATAGAACCTTCGGGTTTGTGCTACATAACGAGCCTCTACGGCACAGAACCTTCTGGTCTGTGTTCTGCCACTCAAGCCTCTATTGAACAGAACCTTTGGATCTGATTTCAGTTGCAATCATTTGTGTAATTTGTACAGAGATACATTTGAGTGGAAACCATCCAGTATTTTGGGTGAAGAGTGGAGTAGGCAATTTGCCGAACCACTATAAAAAGCTTTGTGTCCAATCAAACATTTTGCGAACACAATCAAACGTTCTGTTGTACAGAAACCTATCTAAGGTTCTGTGTTACAGAAACTTCCTTCCGCTGCGGGGTAGAACGAAAAAGCGTTAAAATCCGAATTTGGAGATTAACACTAATTCACCCCCCTCTTAGTGTAACAAATGTATGTCAAATATAATTTTATAAAATCTTCTGATTTCACGTACGATATTGCGAGTTACGATTTTACGGACTCCTTCCGATCGACGTAAGATGTTGATTTTGACAACCTTCATAGTAATGATTAGGGAATGGGGCCTTTAATATATCTATATATATATATTGTATAATTTTTTATTTACTTTTATTTATAAATAATACCAGAGATGCGCGATCGGTTAACGGCTCATTAAGATTAGATAATAAGATACACAAGACAATGAGTCGTACAAGATCGGAAATACATGATCAAACTTAAACAAGACTTTAAACAGGGAATTTGACAACAAATCTAAACAAAACATAGAGAATTATGCGGAGCGGAGGGTCTTAAATAGAGTTTAAATATAAGCAGGTTTTGAGGTACCAACGAAGATAAGTTCTGTACTGACTATATTCCTTAAGCTTTTTCCAACTATGACGTACTTGATAAGGATAAGGATCTAGATACCAATTATTTTCGAGATCAGTCTCTAATTCATAAGTGATAAAAGCATCAACCTGGTTGATGATAGACTTAGTAGCCTTATACTCTAAGTAAATATCAAGCTGACGGATACGAGACTGGATGAGTATGATAAACGATGGGCAGTTTCAGGCTCGTATTTCCATTTCTCTAACGACAAACTCTTGGATAAAATCATGGCGTATTCTTCAATTCTCTGGAAAAGTTGGTTTGCGAAATTGTCTCCTCAAAGGGGGTCTTATGCTTTTACCTACAACCAATATCAAGCCTTGACCGTGCCTGACAGCCCTCCTGACTTATGCGGCGATTTGGTCTCCTACGGCGAAGCTGGTAGCTTTACGATGCAACAGAGATTCCACAATCAAGAAAACAATACTTTAAACAGCCTTTAACCTAGAACGGGGATTTGGCCAAGCATATTACCAATGATGCAATAAAGCTCTTTAGAGAATAGGATGAAAGATTGTGATGACAACAAAGATAATAGAAACATAACATAAGGATAATGATAATAAGACTTAGAATAAAAACATGAAGACAATATGAAGATAATATGAACACAATAGGATCTGGTTTTCTGAATGTTTTTCGGTTTTTAGTTTTTTGAATATTTTTGGGTTTATCGAAGGTAGAGAGGATATCGAAAGATTGAGAACTAAGACGCCACTGCCGCGATTATTGCCCTTAAGAGAAACTTTAGAAACTCATGGATGAGAGAAGTTTTCAAAGTGTTTTCTATTTTTCTCCTCTTTTTCTCATTCCTCTGATCGAGGGGGTATTTATAGTACAAGCTGGAAAGGAAAACTAGGCTATGGTTAAGTCACGTTGCCTGTACTAAGTTTTTAAAAAAAGCAACTAAAGCTATCTTATCTTATCTTATCGTCCTTAGTTGTCCTTATCTCCAAAGCATCTTTGTACAACCTTATCTCCAAAGCATCTTTGTACAACCTTATCTTCAAAGCATCTTCGTATGTGCGTGCCGGCTTGTCTTTAGTCAATTTTGGGCCGTTTCCCATGTGGGCCTGGATTGTCTGGATCATGATCTTGCCTCTTAAATCTTGAGGATGGTCTTGGGCCTTCTTCTTGTAGATCAACTAAACTTAAAAATTCATTGGCCAACTCATCACAATTAGTGTTGTTGTGTGTATAATAATGGAGTGCACATTGGAATTCATAGACACGATCTGGGATAATGTCTTGGATTCCATATTGAATAATTTCTTCATGTGTCAAATAAGGGAACCCATTCTCGCTGCATAATATTTACTTCAAAAGTTCTTTGTTTGCAAGAGAGTCCTTCCAATCTGAAAAACTATCTTCTGCACATATAGTCAAAGAATGTGGAAGTTGTGCAACTATTGCTTGGAGTCCCTGATCATAGTGCCAAATGTCAGCGAAACAAATAAGTTGAATAGACAGTAATGCCAGGGTATTTTGTAAATTTGTCCATGTGGAACTCAAACCAATTTCTCCACTGTAGTAGTGGTGCAAACCAATATAATACTTCTGCAATATGTACATGAGGCCTTCTGTGAGGAGTATATGTCTAAAGATTTCCAAGGGAATTCAAATATTCTAGCAAATATGTGGTTGTACGCGCGCCTTCCGGACTAGCACGCTCATGGCGGTTCGAACGACCCGAGGATCCGGGTCCGCTACCCAAGGCCCAACCGGTCGATCACGACTCGAGTGTCGGACGCTGCTGAATGGAATTGGGTGATCCCTCCCTGGGTTCCTAACTGGGCCTGCTCGGGCCCTCGCCGACCGTCCCTGTTTTCCTAAGAGGCGACGGGCGAAAGGCGGAGCATGATCCGAAGAAGGAACTTTCGGGAGAAATCGGGAGCGGCTCGTGTCGTCCGTTCCTCATCCAAAATGGCTCCGTAAAAAGGTTGTTGTTGTTTAACCTAGGTAAACTATACGGAGTCGCCACCGACTTTATTTATAAAAGCTGTTTAAGTCGGAAAAAACAGTTGGTTCGGGGATTACTAATTACTAACTCTTACATTCTAACATGCAGAAAAAGGGAGGTGGTGTTTGCTCCAAAGGGTTTGCTTTTGTTTAACGGGCATTGGACCCGATCCGGGCATGACTCCGGACTCATGTCAATGTTTTACGGGCGTTAGACCCGATTCAGGCTTTGGACCGGAACTTATGTTTGTTGATGGCAAACAGCATGCGACGATAAACCTACAGGCCTAAAGCATGCGGACAAGCACAAACAATTATTGAGGGGGACGGGGAAGGATGGTGACCGTGGGCCTATGCACTTGGGCCCACGGCCCGTTACAAGTGGATTTTCTATTTTTCCGGGGAGGTCCGCACCTCCCTTTTTACCTCATGTGGCGGTTGGAGCCGCTTGATGGTCTTGACACCGCGTTTTTATGCTCGGAAAGATTCACGTGCCTTCAACAATCCTTCGAGAGGCTTGGTTCGGGACTTCGAAATTTGTGCGTCTGTTGTACATGCATAGACAAAAAAAATAGAGTGTAAGTTATGCGAGATAGTAAAGTATAAGTTATGCAAGACATCACATGTAATCATATTAGAACAACGAACACAGATTGCGTACTGTTCAGAAAACGGATTATAACTTTGGCTAGGATTGTCCGATTTAATCGAAATTTAAATCAAAAGATCCAAACTTAATTACGAGTATGCATGTAAAATTTTATGAAAATCTAACGGTGTAATATCTCAAGATCAAGGAACAAATGTGGCTGTCCAGAAAAGCAGAACCGTTTGCGTAGACGGTGTTGTTCCTATCATATCTTGGTCTTCGAATGTCCGATCGGAGTGGAAAAGAACTTCAAAGAAAGGTAAAACTATGAAGAATGTGTGTGAAAACTTTCACATAGATCCAACGGTTGGATCGTAAGATATATAGGTGCAAATGTCATACTGTTCTGTAGACTCGATCTGACCCCGGTCGGGTAAAGTTCCAGAAAGAAAACTAGAAAACTTGACATCCACAAAACGAAAAAATGTGGATATATGTCAAAATCACCAGGATAAAATGAAGAACACATATATAAAATTTGACAACGATTCAATGGTGGGATCTGCTGTTATTGAATAAAGAATATGACAGCAACACTCAGGAAATCTTACGGAGTATACAGTCTGTTCATAAGATTGTTTCATATTATGCTAGAATCTTCAACAATTGGTATACATATGTATAGAACCGTCTTGAAGTCTAGTTTAGAGCTCAAAATTTGAGCAAGATCCAACGGTTAGATCTCACGAAACTTCCCCGAAAGCGATAATGCAGCAGGCTGTCCTGCTGCGGCCAATGAAAGTGGCGACCGTTTCAGGGAAAATAACTCGATCCTCGATCAATCAAAAATTAAAACAAAAATATTCCCAAGATCACCACTCATTGTAGATTATTTGACATTTTTGGAATCGAGGTTCGAAAACGTCCGTAACCTCATCGAAAAAAATCAATCTCTGGAGGCATTGCCGCAGAAAATAACTGAACAGAAGGTCGGGAGATGTCCCGACACTTCGGTGCCACAAATGAATGCAAAATCGACCCCCAAAGCTACTGTTAAGGCTTTGAGGGCTATAAGATGTACGAAAATGTGTTTCGAGAGGAGTTTAAATGTGACGACCTTTTTCCATCGTGATCTAAAATCGAAGGAGGGTGGCGCTCCAGTTGTCCCTTGTCTGTAACTTCGGTTGTTACGACCTCGTCCGGAGGCTTGTTCCTCACCCCATGGTGTGTATGGTAGGCCAAAAAAGAAAGGGAACGACGGAGTCAGCATATCGAACATGGTAGGAGCATGCTTGAGTTAGCAAAGTGAGAGGAAGTCTCACCGAGGGGTTACCTCGCCCCGGGGTGGCCCGAGGAGGATGAACGATGCAGGGAGGGTGTCGGCTGGTAGGCTAGTCGGGAGGCTTTGGCTCGTCAGCACTGGAGAGGGGGAGTCCTTGACTCCGGTTTCTGTGTGTACATCAGGGAGGAGTTGGCCTCCGGTTGTATATGATGGAGGAGGAGTTGGCCTCCGGTTGTATGTGATGGAGGAGGAGTTGGCCTCCGGTTGTATGTAGAGGGAGGAGGAGTTGGCCTCCGATTCTCGGAGGGGTGGAGCCTCCGGTTCCCCAGAGGAGAGGATGAACGTCTCGGAGAATTCTCTGAAGGGGTTGTCCTCTGATTTCTCAGAGGGTGGAACGTCTGGAGGTGAGGGACGTCTCTCTGATTGGAGATTTTCTATTTTCCTTTTTTTCGAATTTTATTTGGGGTATTATAGTGGTAGTAAAACTCTCAAGCAACAGTGTGAGCATGAAAGAAATACCTTAAAAACCATTTTAGCTCTATAGGAAAGATGTCAAGCGGATGGATTGGAATGACTTGTAAGAAAGGATATCTGGGATGCATTCCATCCGTCGGAAAGAACATTTGTCCATGTTTATGAAAAATCTGAACCAAGTATTTGTGCATCATCTCAGAAGTTCTGGATAATAAATCTTCTATCTGATCATACTGATGGACTTCTGGAGGGAGTGAAGTGTACTCCTGTGGCTTATATACTTTGGTTGTGAACATAGCCTGTAGTTTAGGATGTTCCAGCAGAGTAGGATGGGTAATATCAAAAGTTCTAGACAGGAAGTCTGCTACTACATTAGAAGTACCTTTGATATGTCTGACCGTGAAGGAGTATTGTGAAAACCATTCTGCTAATCGTAGCAGTTGTGCATTCGGTATCTTCTTCTTTCTGAAGTTGAGCATTGAACTGAATGAAGAGAGGTCGCTCTCTACAATGAAGTGATATCCAACCAAGTGAAATTCAAACTTCTTTATTCCTTATTTTACTGCAAGTATTTCCTTGATGGTAGAATGGTAATGTTGTTCTGCTTGGTTGAACTTCACTGATTTGTAAGCACAGATGTGTTTTTTACCTTCCTTTTCTTCTAATAAGATGGCTGCCCAATAAAGGTCACTGGCGTCTGTCTGTAACACTCTAGTTCCATCGGAAAGAATCTGTAGTGGTGGAAGGAGCTGTAATTGTGTTTTCAAGTATTGGATTGCTTCTGTCTGTGCTTGTCCCCATGGCTAAGCATCTTTCTTTAGTTGCGCCTCAAGTGGACTAGTATATCTGCTGATTTTAGGCACGAAATCTCGTAAATAATTCACAATTCCCAAAAATTGTTGAACCTGTTTTATGGTCAGATGAGTATCTGGGAATTTCGGCAGTTATTGGGCAATGTGTGGTCCAGGGTGATATTTGCCATCTGAAAGTCTCATTCCAAGAAATTCAATTGAAGTTTCAAATAATTTCACCTTTTTCTCAGAAAGCATAATACCATATTTTTGGAGTATCTCGGCAAACTGTCTCAGCAAACTTTCATGGGATTCTTTATCAGGACTGAATAATATAATATCATCAATGTCGATTAATGCTGAGGATTGTATAGGCCAGAAAATACGAGTCATTGCCTTTTGAAATAATAAAGGTGCAGTTTTCAATCCAAATGGTAAGACTGTCCATTGGAAATGTCCATTGGGAATACATAATTTCGTCTTCCATCTGTCATCTGGTTGTATACCTATCTGCCAAAATCCACTTTTGAGAGTAAACTTAGAAAATATCTTGGCTTTCGCTAGAGATGAGAACAAGGCTGACTTGTTAGGTAATGGGAACTTGTTATCCTGTAAGAAGTAATTCAAAGGCTGATAATTTATGACTAGTTTCTTTTTACCTCTGGCCTGTTCTGATCGTTTGTTGACATAAAATGCTTCACATGCCCATTGTGAGTTTGAATGCTCAATTAGTCCTTGCTGCAATAAAGCCATGCACTCTTTTTTTGCTAAATAGGAGTCAGTAGGATTCATACCAGGGTGACTCACTTTGGTGGGATTGATATCCTCATTTTGTTTGAATGGTAATTTGATGAAAAAATCTAGGTTTTGCCACAAGGGATTTGGGCATTTATGTAGGAATTCAGCATGATTCTCTACAAAGGATGGTTGGAACAATCTACGTACTTGTTCAACTGGTTCAACAGAGTACATCCTTGTGATTCTGGTGAAAGGCTTGAAATTTCCTTTGAATCTGATTCATGTAGGCAAAATCCTGATATTGGGCATTAGTTGTAAAAGATCCCAACCTAAAACTAAATCTCTCCCTGGAAGGTCGGTAGCAATCAGCGAACTTTTGACAGAGCATGTAGGAAATATCATAACCTTCAAGGGTTTAGTTTTAAGGTGAGTGTAGAATGGTTCACTAGATGCGGCCATGAAAGCCCTTTCCTCTGGGTCTAGAAATTCCGTAGGTACTATCCTTGGATTGATCATACTTTCTGATGCTCCTGTATCAATAAATGCTATCGCTGGTATAGGCCTGTGATATGGTGAAAAATATACTTGTACCTTTGCGTGTGGGGAGACTTCTAAGGTAGCTATGAAAGGGAATGTCTTTCTGGTCTCCTCAAAATTTTCCCGGAATCCTGTGATTAACCCACTAGATGGTATTCTTCTAGGGTAGGATGCTATGTACGGGAATACTTCATGAGACTTTGTGGGGCTCGGATAAGCGCTGATAGTACATATTCTTCGAGTAATCTCTTCTCCTGATGTGAATGAAGTATAAGACTCGTCTTCAGAACTTGATTCTTCTGAATCTATGTTTCCTTCAAGACAACAAACTGTTTGTGACGACGGCTTATCATCAATAGAGAAAACTGATTCAATATCATCATCATCTAATGAGATGCCAGAGAACTTCTCGATTTGAGCAATTAGCTTCTTCTGTTGCTTTGGACAGCTCTTTACAAAATGATCAGACTTATTGCAAATGAAGCATTCGGAGGACTTCCTTCCAGGGGTCCACTTTTTCCTTAAATAGCGTTTCCATCTCTTCGAAGGAGTCTTGTATTGTTTAGACCTTTGACTGATCCATAGCTCTGTTGCTTCAATCTCCTTTGAATGAGCTTAGCTTTGTTGGTTTAGAGCCTGTAATTCTTGAACAATCACATAAGTCTCGTTGTGTACATTTAATTTTGTACCTTGTCGACTTGTTTTGGCAAATTGTATCCCGTCTTTTGTCTTGTTTGAGGAATCCTCGAATGATCTCTCTCCTTTGACATAATTCGTTAAGAGCTAGATGAATCTCTTGTTGTATCTGTCCGATTGTAAGATCAGCTATCTTCAAATTTTTGTTAGTCAAGCCTTTCTCAACCATTGAAGATATCGGAGAGGGTATTGAAGATAAAAATACCGGCTTTAAAGAATCATCACCTCCGAGGCTTATAAACAAGTGTAAGAGCTTCAGGTAGTGTCTGTCAAGATCTTTCAGTTTGTATGAACAACACTTTCTATGAAAAAATTCTATTTTTTTTCTTCTAAGATGTTAGTGGAACTTCCAATAAAATGTGTATAAAGATTACCTATAAAATCCTGAAGGGGAAGGCTCATCATTTGTAATTGAGTTGCTTCTGGAAACAATCTCCACCAAATTAGGAATGTTCCTGTAAACCTGGATGTTAGGTCTGCAAGGATGTCAGATGTAGAAAACACTGTCAATCTCTTATGTAAACACCAAGCATAAAAGTCTTGGATTCGCTGGGGCCATTTTGTAAAAGGAATGTCATCAAAGGTAAACTTAAGGTTAAGAGTTCCTTCATCAGATCTTTTACGGGACCGCTGTCTTTCTGCAGATTGATCTGAAAAGCTTTCATCTATAGGTTCATCAATTATAGGACCTTATTCACCTCTATCTGCCATCAAAACCTGAGGTGAATCTTCTGATTCTTCTGATAGACTTTCATCGTCTATTCTGGGTTTATCTGCCATTAAAATATGTGGAGAATTTTCAAAGTAATGTCTAATAGCAGAGTCCTTGTCATCTGCTGAATTCTGAGAAACAATGTCATTGGATTCTGGTTCTGAATAATTCTCAGAGGGTGTAGAAGCTGATGAATCATCAAGTGAAACTGAAGCAAGGGATGATGTTACCCATTTTGGTACTGACACCTTCGGGTTTTCTTTGAGCTGAATCTCCCTTTCTTTTATCATGAGTTGAGGAGTCGGAGGGGTTGGACTTGGAGATCTGTATTGTGATGATCTATATTCTGACGAGGGTCTTCTCTCGGAAGAGCTATCCTGTTTCTTCTTTCCTTCTCGTATTTCTTCACGTCTCCGGTTTTTTCGCTGTTGTTCTCGTATGAGATTTCTTAATTCAGCTACATCCTTTTTTCCTGGTTCTCCAAAAAGATTATGTCTTGTGGCCTGTACTTGTGAAAGAGGCTGCACTATTGGTCTTCCAAAATTTAAGAAGTCTGGATCGTTAGACTTTGGTCTTCCAAAATTCAAGAAGTTCGAAACATTTGGCTTTTTGGGAATCTCCACTTCCTTAGCCTCTATCATCTTAATCTGTCTTTTAAGCTTAGCTATCTCAGCATCTGGGTCAGATCTGAAATATGAAGGATATCTTCCCTTTTCAAAATTATCTAACTTTTTCTGGAGGGATTGTAATACCTCATGAGTTTTATTGAGCTGATCTGCTAGCTTTTCATGTAAGTGCTTTTCTGTTCCCTGTAAATGCTCCTGCACAGAGTTTATCTTATGACAAATGGTATTCAAGGCTGAGTTCTGTACCATTGCGTTCTGGCTTTGCCAGTTGAGGACTGTTTCAGCTATACTGTTGCGTACTGGATGATCATTTCTGTCAAGTTCTGTAGGAATGGGAAGCTATGCAGAATAGCGAACATTATCAATAGTATGTTCATCAACAAGAGGAAAGTTAAAACCTGTGTGACCCATCATCATTATATTGGGTATTGGTGTTATAGGCAGCTGTTCCATTCTAAGAGCTTCATGAGTGCAAGAGGTTATTGAGCGCTGTATTCCGAGTGCTGGAACTGGTGGCGTTGCTGGAGTAACTACTTGCGTGCTTTGTGAACTAGGAATTACCCGTTGAGATGGATTTTTCTTTTGCCACTTAAGAACATTTTGAAAGCAGGGAAATACCTTTGACGGTTCCTTTAGTGGTCTCTTCTTTGTAGCCATGTCCATCAAGAACTTTCAATCACTGTACTTTCTTGGTATGGTGTGACTTTAATAACAGGCGTCTGGCCTGGTTCATCCTCATTGTCACTGTCACTGCCTGTCTCGGGAAGGTTATGTGATCGATTGGCTGATTTTTTCCTTTTTGAAGCATAATCATCTTCTTCCGGTTCCTCATAGCAACCGCAATTACAATCGTCCCAATAACAGTGGTTCGTATGAGGATCTTTGAGGAAATAGATTTCTTTTCCATGTCCATCAAAAGAGTGAATAATCTTATTCAGGGAGTCAGGCTTCTTACTTCTTGGTACGGGTTGGACCATGAACATCGTTGGGAAGATGGATGGTGTAGTTTCGTCCTTTTCATGAGACTTGTCAAACTTGATCGTAACATATCCATCTTTTTCTCTGATGAATCTTGATTCTGTAGACTGGATTTGTCTAACATGTTGCTGCAGCTGTTCGTAATTCGTCACCTATTTTTCTGGAAGGAGCTTGAGCAACTCATTCTTCGAGATCTGTCTGGATATATGCAGACAAGTAGGAGTGCTAGGGTGGTGATAATCAGCTGTAATCATCAAAGCATCGTTAGACTCATCAGGGACTTTAAGATCCAGAGCATGATTTTGTACCTTGTAGGACATCTGATAATGCAAGGTAGTCTCTATCGAGTTTGGATCCTGTTGAGGTCCACAAATCTGCAACTGTACTTGCAAGGCGCTTAATAATTTAGGATTTTGTAGAGAAATGCAGAAATTAGGATATAACGTAACAAATATTGTTCTTGCATTCAAAGGCATATTGGTAATCAACAAACCCTGTGTTCAGTAAAGCCATTCTTGCTGTTACTGGCAAACATTTCCTACATGATAGGTCAAGGCCAGTCTGATGGCTCCGAAATGGAGATGGGTGTAGCCTTTTTGGGACTATTGCCTTGAAAAATCTGTAGGCAATTGGAGATATACAAATTGCTCTCTCTGTGTGGTCAATATATGAGGTTGATTAACTTTGCCGGCCTGGATATATTCGAGCACTGATGAGCCAGGTCGGCGGATGAGCGATCTTATGCGTCTAATGGAGCTTGTTGAAGGCTGTCTGAAGGCTGTATACGGATTGAGCAAATGAATGGTGGTGTCGGTGATTTGATTGTTATTTGAAATATTCTGGTGAGAAATTTCATATAAACAATCTAATCTAGAGGCTATGGATTTGCAAAACGAGGGGCTAGAATCTAGAGTAACAGGTGCACTGACAACTACTACTGGCTTATCCATGGGTGGCAATGCAGGCAATAATCTTTAGTAGGGTACTTGGTTGTCCTTATCTCCGGAGCATCTTACCTATATTTATTTCCATGTAAATTATCGCCTTAACTTCAATAAAAGCAATAACACAAATCTGATATATATATATATACTAAACAATTTTTGTGTTCCTTAAAGACAAGACTTTACGAACGATAGTAATTAGTAAGAAATGTGAGAGTCTGAGGCAGGCAGGAATTGTAAGCCTGACACATCTTTGTCGGACTCTGACTCGACCTCTAATAAATCCAACTCTAGTAAAAATCCTTTCAAAGGCTTTAGCAATATCTTGTAATTCACGATCAGATAAAATTGGCAATACCAAAGGTTATCTCGAGACACGCGGCTGGTAATGTTCAAACCGGGTAATTTTGGACTTGAAGTTTTGTTTGTCAACCAGTCTTTACAAGTAAACTCGCACAATTTCATTTCACGAGAGAACATTTTCTTCTAAATAAGTGTTCATTTCGAAATGATAAACGCCCGTCACTGAACATAAGCAACATAAGAGAGAGCCAATTTACCTGTAATGCCTCATAAAAAATTATCAACATCCAGAGCCATACACGGGCAACCAACATTGGTCTGAGCTGCTACTGGAATTCGAGACAGGCTCTATCAGTTGCAGCAGTCGACATCGGTTATTTTTTTTTTTGGGGGGGGGGGGGGCATCGACTGATACTCCAATAACAACACTGAATATTAGAGATATCTTGGCAAACAACAATAATTCAACATAGCTCCCATCGCTAGCGCAGGAATCGTGATTTCCTTCAACCAACAACGTCCCACAAGGAAAGCATTTTGTCTTAACCAACTAACTTCGCCTCTTCAAATCATGGAGAACCAACTGAGCGGCATTACGTCCTGGTGCTCCCATCACGCCGCCACCAGGATGTGCCCCACTCCCGCACAGATACAATCCTGGGACAGGCGTACGATAGTTGGACCTGCATCCACCACACAAAAATGAGTCATTACCTGTAAATGGCCACAAATGGGGGACTTGCTCACAATTTCCTCATAGACGTGAATACTTACCATCCTTTCACTGGGCGCATCAGAAAGAGAGCATCCAGACCCATGGCACCATGGAAAATATTACCTCCTATGAATAGGTTGGCCAATTTAGAGAGAGTGATAGCAAGAATCCCTCAATCATCAACCAGAACCAACAAAGATGAGAGGAACAACTAGCGACTTTGGGTCTGTTATTTCTAGTGACCTATTATAATTGCAGTTCGATTTTCGTATAGGAGATCAAGACAGACAACATACCTGTTAGACCAATTTCTCGCTCCAGGTTTGGTGGAGTCAACATATCAGAGCCAATGATGGAAGAGCTAAATCCAGGGGTATATTCATCAATCAGGGAAAAACATCTGTTGGCAAATGAGTTCTGCGGTGAATTTGTTATTTCAGAGATCAGATTACTAAGGACATTGGAAACCGCATGCATATTGGAAATGTCTTGTGCATGTGAATTTTGAACAGTGTCCTCAAGTTTGGGAACTACCCGAGTCACCCTACAAGCAGGATCAGTCCAGCGGCCATCTGAGGGATTATAAGGTGTGTACTGAATGAACAGGTTGATAACGTGCTTGCCCATTATCAAAGATTGAAACGGGGAAGAAGGTGCATGCATACCCGTTCTCATCAAGATGCAAACCAGACAAGTTACCGGCTTCACGCAGTGCTTCCCTCCATCTCCTCACTACGTGGGAGTACTTCCCAAGCTTCAGCTCATGTGCAGCGAGGGCCTTCGCAAAGCTATCCCTCAGCATCCTCACCTCCCGTGGTTCAACCCTGTAGAATACCAGCTTCACGACGAGCTTGCCCTGTTTCCTACGATCCATTATCTGGGCTAGCTCATCTAGGCACCAGCGGGAGGAGGCGTAGTTGACGGAGAAGATGATGATGGTGATCCTCAAGCTCCATATGGCCTTCTTGAGCGAGGGGGTGATGGCATCTCCACTTTGGAGGTCCTGACCATCGACATAAGCTCGGATACCCTCTCGTTTGAGAGCACGGTGGAGGTGGCTAAGGTAAGTGTTCCGGACGTCACGCCCTCGGAAGCTGAGGAAGACGTGGAAGTTATCCGGGGAGGGGCAGCTGGACGTAGTAGGAGGAGCATACGATGAATCTGTCGCTGAGCCTTATGGAGGGGCTGCATTCCTTCCAAATGAGCAAATAGTCGCATCATTTGTTGGCTAGTTTATACCGAGAAACACTCGGTCCTAAATGCCCCTTTATTTAACTTTGGCCTTATATTTTTAATAATCACGCCCACGTCATCTTGACGACGTCAGTGTCACTTTCGAATTCCTTTATTGCTGGGAACACCCTTTTCGTTCTTGCTGGGACACCCCAAATAGTCAAAGTAACCATCCTTAAATTTAGTCAATTTTGTTGGTTCTGGATAAAATTTGCAAAAACTTTTTAAACACCTTTATTTCGTTAAGAAATACCGAGTTCCGTTTGTGACATGCTAGGGGCGGTGGTCCCGCTTATGGGGTCAAATTAATATTTTCTAAGAAGAATATCAATCTCAAAGATATCCCGTGGGTATCATATCAAATCCCATTCACCAAATCACTTTTTCGAAAAATACGAGACATTTAAGTCATACAAGTAAAGAGATCTTTTCATTGATAAGAAAAAAAATGTAAATGTTAATAGAATCGGTGATAAAATAGAATCTTGGGTCGCAAACAGTTATTCGATTGATGATAAAGAGAGAGAATTCTTGAGTACAGGGGTTGTTACGAGTTAAAAAGAATTAAAAATCATTTTTCGGTAAAATCGAAGGTGAGATGTGGGAGTGAAATCTTTTTTACGAACCTACTTTCTACATTTATGACAACGCCCGTTTCCCAATCCAAGCCCTAAATTTTAATTTTTTTAAATTTATTTTATATAGTTTTTAATTATTTATAAAATTTATTGAGCAAGGCCGAACAACTTATCGAAACGGGAAGTCTGCCCGAGCCCGACTTAACTATAAAAAGTAAAGCCTGAGCCTGGTCTTAAGCCATACTAATGTTTGACTTTTGTCAAACTAGGCTCGGGCCCAGTAGACAAGTCGGCCGAATAGTTTGCGAGCCGGCCCGGCTCATTAACATCCTAAGTCTGCCTAGGTTTTAAACTTTACCCTCTTTCTCCTTTTCTCATTTGAATTGGAGCTGTGATTTGCGAATCCCATCTTTTGCGTGGTCGGTAGGGTTTTCGTGGTTTCGTGATGCGATGTTTATTCCGGAGTCGCGTTTCGCCAGCTACGATTTCATCCCCTCAGATTTGGTCTCGTGTCTTGGATGATAATGAGACCGGTGGGAGTGTTCGATTAGGTGTTTTTATGAGCTTTGTTGGCAGTGTTTTGTCTGTGAGGACTTGGGTTTGGTTGTATCAAGGGAATCCCAGTCCCTACTTTTCACGGACTAAATTCCTGGCCAACGTCGTCAAGCAGAGATAATCGTTAGCTTTTTCTGGTCTTTTTGTAGAGGAAAGGCGTGTTGTTAGAGTTTAGGAATGATGCGTTATTGATGAAGTGGTGATAAACTCGCTTATAGGAATTGAAATGAGGTATTCGTATGATCTTTACAGATTTGGATCATTCCACCTAGAGGTGAGCAAAAAGTTTGGAATTCCAAATACCGAATCGAAGTTTTGACATTTCGATATTTGAAATTCGGTATTCCATATTCTGTTTTTGGTTCGATGTTAAGTTTTTTAAAATTTCGATTTTTAGTTCGGTTTCGATATTTTACTTTAATTATTTCGATATTCCAAATAAACCAAATTTTTTTAGGCTCATTTCACGTATGGATCTCACCCATGATCCATGTTTATGGCAAAAAATATGAAATGTTAGGATTGAAGGGCTTGTCCACCCTTTCCTGAAAGATCCCCTCCTCAGAACCCTAGGCCCCTTTCACCTCCTCTGCATCTCTCCACCTCACCCTCCCCAAGCCCCCCGACCTACGACTTCTCCAAGCTCCGATCCTCCATTAATAACTTCCTCCTCAAGCCTTACTCGTCCTCCCCTTCAACCTGGCACTCCCTCCGCGTCCCTAAAGGCTGGCGGAGATTCTTCCTCTTCTGCCTCTATCGTCGCTGCCTTGATAGGGGAGGCCACCTCTATCCCTAACCTCTTCGCCGTCTCCGAGATCATGTCTGTCCCAAACTTCCTCCTCCAGGCATGTCCCTCGTAATCCTATGCGTTTACTCGTTGCTGTGTGGAGTAAGGGTAGGAAGAACTGAAAGAAACAATGTTATATAGGTAATGATGCCCGTCTTCCACAGCTGGCAACCTATCAAGTCCTTAAATTGAAGCAATTGATTGTTTTCACTCTCGCTGAGACTAAGGATTGATCTTTTGAAAAATTTGGATCTCTATATATTATTGGAATGATCCAAATCTGTAAAGATCATATGAATACCTCATTTCAACTCCTATAAGCATCGCTTAATTCGAAGAGATAAGTCTAACAACACACCTTTCCCCTGCAAAAAGACCAGATAAAAGTTATCGGTTATCGCTGCCTGACGAAGTCAGCTAGGAATTTAGTCTGTGAAAAGTAGGGATTGGATTCCCTTAGTACAACCAAACTCACGTCCTCACATACCACTGCCAACAAAAGCTAGTAGAATCACCCAATCGACCACTCCCACAGGTCTCAGTATCATCCAAGACACGAGACCAAATCTGAGGAGACGAAATCGTAACAGGCAAAACGCGACTCCGGAATAAACATCGCATCACGAAACCACGAAAACCCTACCGACTACGCAAAAGATGGGATTCGCAAATCACAGCTCCAGTTCAAATGACAAAAGGAGAAGACGGTGAAGATTAAAACATAGGCAGACCTATGGTGTTAATGAGTCGGGCCGGTCAGCGAACTATCCAGCTCGGCTTGTCATCTGGCCCAAGCCCGACTTGACAAAAGTCAAACGTTAGTCGGGCTAGAGTCCAGGCAAACAAACCTCATGGCTAACAAACCTCGTGGCCGCCATTACTGACGGACTGTATTCAACTCTGTTGTCATCACAATGCTCGTGAATCGTGAATCGCTCAACAGCTTGTCGTGCTTCCTCCTGGAGTTGGTTAGTCCACCAAACTGAAGGACACATAGTCCAGTTCATGGGATGATTTTATCGATTCTTTGGAACTTCTTCAGAAGAGATGATGCATGCTATACATGAGTTGATCACCGGAAGCAAAACGAGCAACATTAGAGATCGGAATACTTTTGGAGTGCTTACACTGGGACTGTCTTCTCGAGGGTCATCATCCTCGAGCAACATCAAGTAATATTCACGTTGCTTGACTATTTATGCCGATTTGATCAGAAACTAAATCGATTCTTAAAAAATCAATTAAAAATAAAAAAGGAAAATGGGGTCCAGTGAGGAAAAATAAACATGTTCATTAAAGCATCAATAACTAATTTCCAGCTGAAACGGAAGCTGCCTGCCGAATGAGGCAAAAAGTGCTGCTACAGAAGGTAATATCAATTGGGGCAGTACAAAGCAAGCTAACAAGTACTGCTAACTCTCAGTCATCCATTTCGGCCTGTCCTAAATTATACTATAAACTTATTGGCAGCTCACTTTGACTCCTTTCCTTGCTTCTTCTTGATGACTTCCTCAATGTACATTATCCCTTTCCTTTTGTAGACTTCAAGAGGCTTGCAACTTCGAACGGAGGCGGCGAACTGGTGAACCCTCTACTTATCTATTCCCGTGCAGCAAACCACATTGTTCTTGAAACAAAACACGCGAACAGTTGGAGGGACGGTTAGATCAACCTCGTGATTGTATCCCAACTTGAGGAACAACAGCCTTCCTTCTGCTTCTGCCCTGGCCTTGAACCCAACCCAACAAATCTTAAGGAAAAACATCATGTTGTAAAAACATCGAGTTGTAAATACAGTAAGGAGAATCTAATTTGAAAGAGAAAAAGACTGAAATCAACGTAAGGATGTGATGAGAGGCTCAAGGCATAATGCAATGCTTTAAATCAGCCGAGATTATGTAAATCCATTAACTTAACTTCTACTTTTATCATGACTTGTGGTTGTTTCCAAAAGAAAAGCATATCAGCCTGCTCTAAATGGATACAATTTTTGTTTTATGTCTACTTCTAACAGCCACAACACATGGGGGCCTTTAAAACATGGGGCATCCCAAGTTTAGTTAAATGAAACAGGTTTAAGCAACCAAAGGAACCACATACAACCAAGAAAATTAATACTAGCATACCAATTTCCAATCGTCATCAACTACTGGAAACCCAGTTATCCTGTTTTCCACAAACATCTCAAGTGCTGCCCAAAGAAAAAGAAGAAAAAGTAGTCAATAAAATATGTTCCAGAAACTACAGATAAAATAACATGCATAAAAAAAGATAAATGGAAGTACCTTTGTCGACAGTAGTATTGGGCTTTACAATATGCAAGTCCTCTTTTCTAGTCATGAAATCACCAACAGTATATGCATTGTTTTTCGACTGTGAATAATCAACAGTGTGAGTTCACTAATATACGTTGATAATGTCAGATCCAAGAAAGGCCATAATCACCTGTACTGATTCTTCATCAATATGAAAAGAAAATAGAATAAAGAAACAGATGAATCCAATCTACCATAAAGGACATTTCTGTCAATCAATTGACTGATTAAAACACGAATAATGTAACAGCATCACTCATGTGATGTCAGATTTAAGAAAAGTGTTACTTTCACATCACCAAATTTCACCCCAAAACATAGCTAGCTCATAGCCTCTTACTCCTTGATCTTTCATCTTAGGATTACCAAAGATACCATAACAGATTTCTTGTCTTCCTCATGTACGCCTAGAAAATTTACTTACAAGGCATATGTGACTAACCATGCTCAGGCGATAAAACCATATGAGGAACCCTTATGTCATACCTTTTTTTTTTGACATTTCATACAGAGGTTTTGCCCTTGCTAAACAAATCTGAGATGGAATCATTATGTTACCTCACTTTCAGTGACATCCAGCTGAAATGATCAAACTGAAATCTGGAAAAGAAGAGATGCCTTGTCTACTTAAGCATGAAACTCATAAAAAAAATTGAGAATCCTACTAGGGATGCCTAGCCATCAGACTGAACTCGAACAGCGACAGCATAAATCAAACTTCACCAAAAGCCAAAACGCAAAATCTAAAGCAAGACAGTCAAAAAGCAACTGCCACGGGAGACTGTATACGTTACCTTATTTGAACACCCTATCACCAACGTACTCAAATCTGTTCCCCTATGACACTACACCACCTACATGCATGTCCATCGAAAGGCACTTTATTCTGACCTATCCACGATCAAGAACAGTTAGGTATGCGCAACAATCCCTTACATCAACCCAAGCAAACCCAGTTAAGAACCACTCTGGGAGAAAGCACAACGAAGGAATAAACAAACATAATCAACTTACTGGAAGGAAGCACAACGAAGGAATCGAGGAATGACAATCCACTCGGCCTAGAATCGCAGAAGAATCGATTAATCCCAAATCACCAGCGTAGTAGAACCCTAACCCTAAACCCTCTTTCTTGGTTTATTTCGTACCCGATAGCATGATAGTCCACGTCAGAATAAAAAAAAAATTAATGATACGTCAGATAATGTATAGTTTAACGTCGACAAGGTAACGGCCGTTACGAATAGGGCTAAATCCAAAAGTAAAATCGAAATAAGACCAAATTTAAAATTTTTAAAATGATACGCCAAAACATAAAGTTGGCCTATTGGTGGGGCTAAATATCGATAATTTGCCTTTTTTTTTAATTAACGATTACGTGTTGGTGGAGGTGGTGATAGTTCTTTCTATCTTATCCCCATCCCCACACATATTTAACTCTTAAGCTACGGACCAAATAAAACATTGTCTCCCGTTTAACTTTTTGTCTACGAACCATTTGCCCCCTTAATTTGATATTGGGCCTCGGCTTTTTGCTTTCCAAAACATGAGACTTGTTTTAAGCCCACTCAAGTATTTCACCCTTCTGTCAAGGCCCGGCCCATTTGGAACCGAGGCCCTTAAAACTACTACATCCCGATTTTACCCTTTTATGTTATTTGGATTATCTCTTTACAATTCTACTCGCGATATTAGAAGGCGCAGTTTCCACCCCACAGACTGAACCATCCACGAGAAGTTTGCAAGACAATTCTAATATGTTTTGATGATACACTTATGTTCCAAATGTTTAGAACAGCGGTTCGGAGCAGCCACTGCTAGGAGTTGCTGTCGGTGTCCCCCAACACAACACCGTTTGGTGTTGTGTTGGTTCGGTACTGTAGGGGCTGGCATCTTTTTGTTGGTCATCAAGGCCCAGGGAGGTCTCTTATGGTCGGCATGATGGCAGGGAAGTCCTTCCAAGAGTCAAAACTCTCCCCTGACCCCACACCGCAATTCCTGGGGGGTTGCTGTCAGTTTAAGAGTCGCCATTAAATTGAAGCAAGTCGGGATGTTGATCATCTGCTCGTCGGCGAGATCAGCTGGGGGCGATCAATACCACAGCTTGGGTAATGTTTGAATTACTCACTGGTTTCTTCATTAATACCCCTTCACACGTCTGTCTATATATATATATGAAACATTAACCATTGTTTTTTACCAGATCCCTCATTTTCAGAACAATAAAAAAAAAGGTTGGGATTTGTACTCCCGGAGATGTTTGTGAAGGCCGCAGCGCAGGTCATCATCATGGATGTGGATCAGACAAGCAGAGACTCGGAATGAATCGGTGCCAGGGGAGTGATATTGGTGGAATAGACCCGTGAGGGATCGAACTTTGCCGCGGCGCCAACAGTCGTCATCTACAGAGGAGCTCGTGGACCGTGGCCGGTGATTCTCTTGCACCACACAGAATCGTGAACATTGAACTCTTGGGGTTTGCTAAAGGAAGTATTTGGTGCGGAATATGCACACCCTTCGTTCACATGTAACTTATGACCTGAACACGTGGGATCTCCATGGTCTTGTGCATTCCCAGGTATAAGTGGTACTGGCTTCTCCCAGTTTGCTAGCACTTCTTCTTTAGAACGAGGTGATAGTACTCCAATGCCTTTTTCAGTGTTGGTTCCCTACAAGTAGATACTTCTATTCTCAAAATTTGCTTCCTTGTATATTATATTGTTTGCGCCTGCTACCAAGTGCCCACTACACCGGAAAAAGAGAAAAAATCAGAAAGGTAGATCTTACCATTCCATTCGACAGCACGTGGCATGTGCACATACAGACCGGCCATTGCCTGACATGCTTCCCGTATTCATTCTTAGGATTTCCATGACGAGCAATGTTACGACCCATCAACTGAAGCAAGGGATGTATCTCCACTCTCTCAACGATGAAACCGCAAGTAGTATCCTCAACGATGGTTATGAGGGATTTCTCAATAAGCATGTCTATTCCGAGTGATGCCACGAAACCACAAGCATTTATAGCTTTTTCTATTTCCCATCTGGTCTCCCCTGCGAAGAAGTAAGCTATCACCAGGAAAACCTCTTGAGCATTCTGGTCCAACTCATCGAAGCCGACTCGGAGTACTTTTTCAATCTTTTGACACGGACCCTGTTGTTCGAGCAACTTCAACCTGCTTTCCCAATATTGTTCCTCCCGATTACGGAGCAGAGAACCCAAACCCACCAAGGCCAAGGGAAGTCCGCTGCAGTAAGTCAGGAATCTATCTACGAGATACTTTGAGATGTTGGGACTATCATTCTCTCCGAAAGCATGCTTGCTAAAGAGTTTTAATGCTTGCATGTAAGGTAATCCCTCTACCGCATGAACGACATGAACGTTATGTGCCCTTAGTATGGACCTGTCCCTAGTCGTAACAAGAATCCTACTCCCATTCCCAAACCAGTCCAGTCCTCCTGCCAATGCTTCCAGTTGCTCTCCACTATTAACGTCGTCGAGTAACAGGAGGACCTTTCTTTGACAGAGCCTATCCTTTATGCGACTAATTCCACTGGCAATGCTCTGCACATTCACCTCATTTCGCCCCAACACCTGCGACAGAAGCTTTTCCTGCAACTTAGCCAGGCCAACACTTGGATTGGCCGTGTCCTGCCTTACATCAGGCAAAAAGGCACATCCATCAAAACCATCTGCTACTATATTAAACAGGGCTTTGGCAAGAGTCGTCTTTCCAGCACCCCCCATTCCCCATATTCCAACCAAGTGGACCTCATTCGACTCCAAATTCAGCAGATTCTTGATCTGTGTAACTTGGGATTCGATTCCAACGGGATATTTGGTGACATCCAAATGCGTCCTGTCTAATACCACATTCACGTCCTTAACAATCTCCTCGATGAGTTCTGATTCATTTCTATCGGAGCCATTATAAGAAAAAAAGTGAAAAATATTTCGAGTTACAGCGTACACCATGACAATCAGCAAAGTAAATTTTTATGACATTCCCATTATCAAAGATTGAAACGGGGAAGAAGGTGCATGCATACCTGTTCTCATCCAGATGCCAACCAGACAAGTTACCGGCTTCATGCAGTGCTTCCCTCCATCTCCTCACTACGTGGGAGTGCTTCCCAAGCTTCAGCTCATGTGCAGCGAGGGCCTTCGCATAGCTATCCCTCGGCATCCTCACCTCCCGTGGTTCAACCCTGTAGAATACAGGCTTCACGACGAGCTTGCCCTGTTTCCTACGATCCATTATCTGGGCTAGCTCATCTAGGCACCAGCGGGAGGAGGCGTAGTTGACGGAGAAGATGATGATGGCGATCCTCGTGCTCCATATGGCCTTCTTGAGCGAGGGGGTGATGGCATCTCCACTTTGGAGGTCCTGACCATCGACATAAGCTCGGATACCCTCTCGTATGAGAGCACGGTGGAGGTGGCTAAGATAAGTGTTCCGGACGTCACGCCCTCGGAAGCTGAGGAAGACGTGGAAGTTATCCAGGGAGGGGCAGCTGGACAGAGTAGGAGGAGCATCCGATGAATCTGTCCCTGCAGCCTTATGCAGGGGCTGCATTCCTTCCAAATGAGCAAATATCACTCCACACCGCATCATTTGTTGGCGAGTTTACACGGAGAAACACTCGGTCTTAAATGTATATCACACCCTTTTTTATTAAGAGTGTCTTTTTCTTAATACATCCGCCCTTTTTTATTAAGAGTGTCTTTTTCTTAATACATCCACCCTTTTTTATTAAGAGTGTCTTTTTCTTAATACATCCCTCCAGTGGTGTAATGTCTTTTTCTTTCTTGCTGGAGACGCCCCAAAGAGTCAAAGTACCCACGACTAAATTTTTAGCCAATTTCGTGGGTTCTGGTTAAAATTGCAGAAACAAACAAAATATATTTATCCGTTGAAAATGAAAATGAAAATACAATAATGATTTCGGAACTAAGTCGAGGTTTGGTTTCGGAACTAAGTCGAGAATGGTTTCGGAACTAAGTCGAGGGTTCCCACCTACACTACTCAGTCTTTTTATTAAGACACCTACTTTTTCTTGACTTGACCACTTTATTAAGATATCATTTTTTTGTCTTTTTTTATTAAGACATCCCTAAGAGTGTCTCCTTCTTAAATGTCTTTTTTCTTGATTTGACGTCCTTATTAAGATATCATTTTTTATCTTTTTTAATGAAGACATCCCTGAGAGTGTCTTTTTCTTAATATCTTTTTATTAAGACATCCCTCCAGTGGTGTAATGTCTTTTTCTTTCTGGCTGGAGACACCCCTAAGAGTCAAAGTAACCACCACTAAATTTAGTCAATTTCGTGGGTTCTGGATAAATTGCCAAAACAAACAAAATATTTTTATCCGATGGTAATTATAGTATGTAAAATCGTTTTTTAAACACCTGCGATTTTACACGGAGATAGAAATTGATTTATTTCGTTAAGAAATACCTGCTTTTGGCGGTGACTATGGGATGGTGGTCCCGCTTATGGGTCAAATTAATACGATATCCCCGTGGGTATTATACAAAATCCCATTCATCAAATCACTTTTTAAAAAATTACGACACATTTAAGTCATACAAGTAAAGAGATCTATTCATTGATAAGAAAAAAAATGCCAACATCAATTGGATTGGTGATAAAATAGAATCCTGGGTCGCGAACAGTTATTCGATTGATGATAAAGAGAGAGAATTCTTGAGTTCAGGGGTTGTTACGAGTTAAAAAGAATTAAAAATCGTTTTTCGGTAAAATTGTCGTGGGATCGTGAAATCGGAGGTGGAATCGTGGGAGTGAAATCCTTTTTATGATACTACTTTCTACATTTATGAAAACGCCCGTTTTCCAATCCAAAACCAAATCTTCTCCCTCCCCTTCAATCACCCTCGGCTTTTTTAACCAAACCCTAAATCCCATCAGCCCTTTGTCCCCCCATTACTTGTCACCGAAAGAACCTGGAGTGAAGTGAATTGAAGTGGCAGAAGAACCTCCTCCGCGTCGCCGACCCTCCTCCTCAACAAGGTTGTCTCCGTGTCGCCAAAACCCATTTCCTCGGCGGCGGGAGAGGGGCTAGTTGCCGATTAATGGGGAAGGAGAGGGAAGGAGGAGAAGAAGTGGGTTGATAGAAGAGATCGAAGTCCTGTCGCATCTCTTTCTCTCTTCAATCCAATCCCTCATGCAGTCTGCTCTTTCCTTGGCATCCTCTGGAACAAACGTGCTGGTGATTTTAGTCTTTTATTATTATTATTATTACAAATCTATTTTACTAAAGCACTATAGTTAAGTAAAATATTCGACTACAAGTTTAGTAAAGGTAAAACTTTATTAAAAAAAAAAAGAGAGTATGAGAAGGAATTATTCAACAGCGTAAATTTACTTATACAAAAATTCATCTCAAATAAAATAAATTTTGTATGATGAGTTTTTGAAACCAAGATCAATTTTTTTAGTAATTTTTTATGTAAAAAATTGCTGGATTTTTTACTAAAATAATCAATAAATTTTTTATTTTTGCACAGTTTTGTTAAAATCGACGTAAGTCAATAACAAGTCATATTTTGATAATAATATATTTGAATTCTCGTAATGTAATTATTACACATACACATGTACGTCAAATTATAATTCTGTGTTTTCAAATTATAATTTTATAAAATCTTCTGATTTCACGTACGATATTGCGAGTTACGATTTTACGGACTCCTTCCGATCGACGTAAGATGTTGATTTTGACAACCTTCATGGTAATGATTAGAGAATGGGGCCTTTAATATATCTATATATATATATTGTATAATTTTTTATTTACTTTTATTTATAAATAATACCAGAGATATGTGATCGGCTAACAACTCATTAAGATTAGATAATAAGATACACAAGAGAATGAGTCGTACAAGATCGGAAATACATGATCAAACTTAAACAAGACTTTAAACATGGAATAGGACAACAAGCCTAAACAGAGCATAGAGAATTATGCGGAGCGGAGGGTCTTAAACAGAGTTTAAATATAAGCAGGTTTTGAGGTACCAGCGAAGATAAGTTCTGTACTGGCTATATTCCTTAAGCTTTTTCCAACTACGACGTACTTGATAAGGATAAGGATCTAGATACCAATTCTTTTCGAGATCCGTCTCTAATTCATAAGTGATAAAAGCATCAACCTGGTTGATGATAAACTTAATAGCTTTATACTCTAAGTAAATACCAAGCTGATAGATACGGAACTGGATGAGTCTGATAAACGATGGGCAGTTCCAGGCTCGTATTTCTATTTCTCTAACGACAAACTCTTGGATATAATGATGGCATATTCTCCAATACTGTGGGAAATGAGGTCTGCAGAACTGTCTCCTCAAAGGGGGTCTCATGCTTTTACTTACTACCAATATCAAGCCTTGACCGGTGCCTGACAGCCCTCCTAAGCGGCAAATTGGTCTTCTTGGGCGAAGCTAGTAGCTTTACGATGCAGCAGAGATTCCACAATAAAGAAAACAATACTTTAAACAGCCTTTAACCTAGACGGGGATTCGGCCAAGCAAATTACTAGTGAGGCAGTAAAGCTCTTTAAAGAATATGATGAAAGATTGTAATGACAACAAAGATCATAGAAACATAACATAAGGATAATGATAATAAGACTTAGAATAAAAACATGAAGACAATATGAAGATAGTATGAACACAATAGGATTTGGGTTTTCTGGTTTTCTGAATGTTTTTCGGTTTTTAGTTTTTTGAATATTTTTGGGTTTATCGAAGGTAGAGAGGTTTCTGAGAGGTTGAGAAATAGAATGCCGCTGCCGCTACTATTGCCCTTGGGAGAAAATTTAGAAACTTATGGATGAGAGAAGTTTTCAAAGTGTTGTCTATTTTTCTCCTCTTTTTCTCCTTCCTCTGATCGAGGGGGTATTTATATTACAAGATGAGAAGGAAAATTAGGCTGTGGTTAAGCCACGTTGCCTGTACTAAGTTTTTACAGAAAGCAACCAAAGCTATCTTGTCTTATCGTCCTTGGTCTCCAGAGCATCTTTGTACAACCTTATCTCCAGAGCTTCTTTGTACAACCTTATCTCCAGAGCATCTTTGTACAACCTTATCTTCAAAACATCTTTGTACAATCTTATCTTCAAAGAATCTTCGTATGTGCGTACATGCTTGTCTTTAATCAATTTTGGGCCGGTTCCCATGTGGGTCTGGATTGTCTGGATCATGATCTTGCCTCTTAAATCTTGAGGATGGTCCTGGGCCTTCTTCTTGTAGATCAACCAAACTTAAAAATTCATTGGCCAACTCATCCCAATTAGTGTTGTGGTGCATATGATAATGGAGTGCACATTGGAGTTCATAAACACGATCTGGGATAGTGTCTCGGATTCGTGACTGAATAATTTCATCTTGTGTCAAATAAGGGAACCCATTTTCTCTGCGTAATCTTCGTTTCAAAAGTTCTTTGTTTGCAAGATAGTCCTCCCAGTCTGAAAAGATGTCTTCTGCACATAGAGTCAAAGAATGTAGAAGTTGTGCAAAATCATCAATTGTATAAATTGCAACTATTGCTTGGAGTCCCTGATCATAGTGCCAATGTCTGTGAACAAATAAGTTGAATAGGCAGTAAGGTCGGGGTATTTTGTAAATTTGTCCATGTGGAACTCAAACCAATTTCTCCACTGTAGTAGTGGTGCAAACCAATATAATACTTCTGCAATATGTACATGAGGCCTTCTGTGAGGAGTATATGTCTAAAGATTTCCAAGGGAATTCAAATATTCTAGCATATCTGCAGTTGTAAATTCTAGAGCAACCATGTGAGCATGAAAGAAATACCATAAAAACCATTTCATTAGGAAAGATGTCAAGTGGATGGATTGGAATGGCTTGTAGGAAAGGATATCTGGGATGCATTCCATCTTTCGGGAAGAACATTTGTCCATGTTTTCTAAAAATCTGAACCAAGTATTTGTGCATCATCTCAGAAGTTCTGGATAATAAATCTTATATCTGAGCATACTGATGGACTTCTGGAGGGAGTGAAGTGTACTCATATGGCTTATATACTTTGGTTGTGAACATAGCCTGTAGTTTAGGATGTTCCAGCAGAGTAGGATGGGTAATATCAAAAGTTCTAGACAGGAAGTCTGCTACTACATTAGAAGTACCTTTGATATGTCTGACCGTGAAGGAGTATTGTGAAAACCATTCTGCTAATCGTAGCAGTTGTGCATTCGGTATCTTCTTCTTTCTGAAGTTGAGCATTGAACTGAATGAAGAGAGGTCGCTCTCTACAATGAAGTGATATCCAACCAAGTGAACCTCAAACTTCTTTATTCCATATTTTACTGCAAGTATCTCTTTGATGGTAGAATGATAATGATGTTCTGGCTAGTTGAACTTCCCTGATTTGTAAGCATAGATGTGCTTCTTACCTTCCTTTTTAGATAAGATGGCTTCCCAACAAAGGTCACTGGCGTCTGTCTGTAACACTCTAGTTCCATCGGAAAGAATCTGTAGTGGTGGAAGGAGCTGTAATTGTGTTTTCAAGTATTGGATTGCTTCTGTCTGTGCTTGTCCCCATGGCTAAGCATTTTTCTTTAGCTGTGCCTCAAGGGGCTAGTATATCTGCTAATTTTAGGCATAAAATCTCTTAAATAATTAACAATTCCCAAAAATTGTTGAACCTGTTTGACAATTAGATGAGTATATGGAAATTTTAGCAGTTCTTGGGCAATGTGTGGTCCAGGGTGATATTTGCCATCTGAAAGTCTCATTCCAAGAAATTCAATTGAAGTTTCAAATAATTTCACCTTTTTCTCAGAAAGCATAATACCATATTTTTGGAGTATCTCGGCAAACTGTCTCAGCAAACTTTCATGGGATTCTTTATCAGGACTGAATAATATAATATCATCAATGTCGATTAATGCTGAGGATTGTATAGGCCAGAAAATACGAGTCATTGCCTTTTGAAATAATAAAGGTGCAGTTTTCAATCCAAATGGTAAGACTGTCCATTGGAAATGTCCATTGGGAATACATAATTTCGTCTTCCATCTGTCATCTGGTTGTATACCTATCTGCCAAAATCTACTTTTGAGATCAAACTTAGAAAATATCTTGGCTTTTGCTAGAGATGAGAACAAGGCCGTCTTGTTAGGTAGTGGGAACTTGTCATTCCGTAAGAAGTGATTCAGAAGCTGACAATTTATGGTTAGTCTCTTTTTACCTCTAGCTTGTTCTGACCATTTATTGACATAAAATGCTTCACATGCCCATTGTGAGTTTGAATGCTCAATTAATCCCTTTTGCAATAAAGCCATGCACTCTTCTTTTGCCAAATAGGAGTCAGTAGGATTCATGCCGGGGTGACTCGCTTCGGTAGGATTGATATCCTCATTTTATTCGAATGGCAATCTGATGAGGAAATCTGGGTTTTGCCACAAGGGATTTGGACATTTCTGTAGGAATTCAGTATAATTATCTGCAAAGGATGGTTGGAACAATCTACATACTTGTTAAATTTGTTCAATAGAGTATATCCTTGTGATTATGGTGAAAGGTTTGAAATTTCCTTTGAATTTCATTCCTGAAGGCAAAATCCTGATATTGGGCATTAGTTGTAAAAGATCCCAACCTAAAACTAAATCTCTCCCTGGAAGGTCGGTAGCAATCAGCGAACTTTTGACAGAGCATGTAGGAAATATCATAACCTTCAAGGGTTTAGTTTTAAGGTGAGTGTAGAATGGTTCACTAGATGCGGCCATGAAAGCCCTTTCCTCTGGGTCTAGAAATTCCGTAGGTACTATCCTTGGATTGATCATACTTTCTGATGCTCCTGTATCAATAAATGCTATTTTCGGAATAAGCCTGTGATATGGTGAAAAATATACTTGTACCTTTGCGTGTGGGGAGACTTCTAAGGTAGCTATGAAAGGGAATGTCTTTCTGGTCTCCTCAAAATTTTCCCGGAATCCTGTGATTAACCCACTAGATGGTATTCTTCTAGGGTAGGATGCTATGTACGGGAATACTTCATGAGACTTTGTGGGGCTCGGATAAGCGCTGATAGTACATATTCTTCGAGTAATCTCTTCTCCTGATGTGAATGAAGTATAAGACTCGTCTTCAGAACTTGATTCTTCTGAATCTATGTTTCCTTCAAGACAACAAACTGTTTGTGACGACGGCTTATCATCAATAGAGAAAACTGATTCAATATCATCATCATCTAATGAGATGCCAGAGAACTTCTCGATTTGAGCAATTAGCTTCTTCTGTTGCTTTGGACAGCTCTTTACAAAATGATCAGACTTATTGCAAATGAAGCATTCGGAGGACTTCCTTCCAGGGGTCCACTTTTTCCTTAAATAGCGTTTCCATCTCTTCGAAGGAGTCTTGTATTGTTTAGACCTTTGACTGATCCGTGGGTTATGTCGTTTCGGTCTCCTTTGAATGAGCTTAGCTTTGTTGGTTTAGAGCCTGTAATTCTTGAACAATCACATAAGTCTCGTTGTGTACATTTAATTTTGTACCTTGTCGACTTGTTTTGGCAAATTGTATCCCGTCTTTTGTCTTGTTTGAGGAATCCTCGAATGATCTCTCTCCTTTGACATAATTCGTTAAGAGCTAGATGAATCTCTTGTTGTATCTGTCCGATTGTAAGATCAGCTATCTTCAAATTTTTGTTAGTCAAGCCTTTCTCAACCATTGAAGATATCGGAGAGGGTATTGAAGATAAAAATACCGGCTTTAAAGAATCATCACCTCCGAGGCTTATAAACAAGTGTAAGAGCTTCAGGTAGTGTCTGTCAAGATCTTTCAGTTTGTATGAACAACACTTTCTATGAAAAAATTCTATTTTTTTTCTTCTAAGATGTTAGTGGAACTTCCAATAAAATGTGTATAAAGATTACCTATAAAATCCTGAAGGGGAAGGCTCATCATTTGTAATTGAGTTGCTTCTGGAAACAATCTCCACCAAATTAGGAATGTTCCTGTAAACCTGGATGTTAGGTCTGCAAGGATGTCAGATGTAGAAAACACTGTCAATCTCTTATGTAAACACCAAGCGTAAAAGTCCTGAATTCGCTGGGGCCATTTTGTATGAGGAATATCATCAAATGTAAACTTAAGGTTAAGAGTTCCTTCATCTGATCTTTTATGGGACTATTGTCTTTCTACAGGCTGATCTGAAAAACTTTCCTCTATGGGTTCATCAATTATAGGACCGTGTTCACCTCTCTCTGCCATCAAAATATGAGGTGAATCTTCTGATTCCTTTGATAGACTTTCATAGTCTATTCTATGTTTATCTGCCATTAAAATATGTGGAGAATTTTCAAAGTAATGTCTAATAGCAGAGTCCTTGTCATCTGCTGAATTCTGAGAAACAATGTCATTGGATTCTGGTTCTGAATAATTCTCAGAGGGTGTAGAAGCTGATGAATCATCAAGTGAAACTGAAGCAAGGGATGATGTTACCCATTTTGGTACTGACACCTTTGGGTTTTCTGTGAGTTGGATCTCCCTTTTTTCTATCATGAGTTGAGGAGTAGGAGAGGTTGGGCTTAGAGATCTGTACTGTGAAGATCTATACTCTAACGAGGGTCTTCCCTCGGAAGAGCTATCCTGTTTCTTCTTTCCTTCTCGTATTTCTTCACGTCTCCAGTCTTTTCGTTGTTGTTCTCGTATGAGATTTCGTATTCAGCTACATCCTTTTTTCCTAGTTCTCCAAAAAGATTGTGTCCCGTGACCGGTACTTGTGAAGGAGGCTGCACCATTGGTCATCCAAAATTTAAGAAGTCCGGATCGTTAGACTTTGGTCTTCCAAAATCCAAGAAGTCCAAAACATTTGGTTTTTTTGGGAATCTGCACTTCCCTATCCTCTATAATCTTAATCCGTCTTTTAAGCTTAGCTATCTCAGCATCTAGGTCAGATATGAAATATGAGGGAAATCTTCCCTTTGCAAAATTATCTAACCTTTTCTGGAGGGATTGTAATACCTCATGAGTTTTATTGTGCTGATCCGCTAGCTTTTCATGTAAGTGCTTTTCTGTTCCCTGTAAATGATCCTGCACAGAGTTTATCTTATGAAAAATGGTATTTAACGCTGAATTCTGCGCCAATACGTTCTTGCTTTACCAGTTGAGAACTGTTTCAGCTATACTGTTGCGTACTGGATGATCATTTCTGTCAAGTTCGTAGGAATGGGAATCTTTGCAGAATAGCGGACATTATCAATAGTATGTTCATCAACAGGAAGAAAGTTAAAACCTGTGTGACCCATCATTATTATATTGGGTATTGGTGTTATAGGCAGTTGTTCCATTCTTTGAGTGTTGTATTCTGAGTTATGGAACTGGTGTCGTTGCTGGAGTAACTACTTGCGTGCCTTGTGAACTAGGAATTACCTATTGAGATGGATTTTTCTTTTGCCACTTAAGAACATTTTGATAGCAGGGCAATACATTTGACGGTTCCTTTAGTGGTCTCTTCTTTGTAGCCATGTCCATCTAGAACTGCCAATCACCGTAACTTTCTTGGTATGGTGTGACTTTAATAACAGTCGTCTGGCCTGGTTCATCCTCATCGTCACTGTCACTGTCTGTCTCGAGAAGGTTACGTGATCGATGGGCTGATTTTTTCCTTTTTGAAGCATAATCATCTTCTTCCGGTTCCTCATAGCAACCGCAATTACAATCGTCCCAATAACGGTGGTTCGTATGAGGATCCTTGAAGAAGTAGGCTGCTTTTCCCTGTCCATCAAAAGAGTGAATGATTTTATTCAGGGAGTCAGGCTTCTTACCTCTTGGTATTTGTTGGACCATGAACATTGTGGGGAAGATGGATGGCGTAGTTTTGTCATTTTCATGAGACTTGTCAAACTTGATCGGAACATATCCATCTTTTTCTCTGATGAATCTTGATTCTGTAGACTGGATTGGTCTAACATGTCGCTGCAGCTGTTCGTAATACTTTGGATAGGTAAATCAATCATTTGTCGATAAATCAAATCATACATAAATGATCGAATCCTCGACCTATTGATTCTAACAACTGATTGCTTGGTTCCAATTCAAAATTAAACAAGTCCATGACCATCCCTGATTGGCTGTCCGCGAAGTCACCGGTATTCGCTGCCATGACGAGGAGGAGTGCTAGGGTGGTGATAATCAACTATAATCATCCAAGCATCGTTAGACTCATCAGGGACTTTAAGATCCAGAGCATGATTTTGTATCCTGTAGGACATCTGATAATGCAGGGCAGCCTCTATCGAGTTTGGATCCTGTTGAGGTCCACAAATCTGCAACTGTACTTGCAAGGCGCTTAATAATTTAGTTACTTGTGGAGACATGTAGAAGTTAGGATATAACGTAGCAAATATTGTTCTTGCATTCAAAGTGGTCTCAATAGTTCCTATACAAGCATATTGGTACTCAACAAAACTTATGTCCAGTAAAACCATTCTTGCTGTTACTAGCAAACATTTCCTGCCATGATATGTCAATGCTAGTCTGATGGCTCCAAAATGGAGATGGCGGATGAGCGATCTTATACGCCTAATGGGGCCTGCTGAAGGCTGTCTGAAGCCTGTATACGGATTGAGTAAGGGGAAGGTGGTGTCGGTGATCTGATTGTTATCTGAAATATTCCAGTGAGAAATTTCATATAAACTGGAGGATGTGCATTTGCGAAACGAGAGGCTATAATCTAGAGTAACATGTGCACTGAGAACTACTGGGTTATTCACGAGTGACAAGACAGGGAAATAATCTTTGGTAGATCGTGGTTGTCCTTATCTCCAGAGCATCTTACCTATATTAATTTCCATGTAAATTATCGCCTTAATACAATAAAAGCAATAACACAAATCTGTATATATATCTATATATATATATACTAAACAATTTTTGTGTTCCTTAAAGACAAGTCTTTACGAACGATAGTAATTAGTAAGAAAGGTGAGAGAGTCTGAGGCAGGCAGGAATTGTAAGGCTTACACATCTTTGTCTGACTCGAACTCTAATCAATCCAACTCTAGTAAAAATCCTTTCAAAGGCTTTAGCAATATCTTGTAATGCACGATCAGATAAAATTGGCGATACCAAAGGTTTTCTGGAGACACGCGACTGGTAATGTTCAAACATGAAATCTCCCTCATGACCAAACCGGGTAGTTTTGACTTGAAGTTTTGTTTGTCAACCAGTCTTTAGAAGTAAACTCGCACAATTTCATTTCAGGGGAGAACATTTTCTTCTAAATAAGTGTTCATTTCGAAATGATAAACGCCCGTCACTGAACATAAGCAACATAAGAGAGAGCCAATTTACCTGTAATGCCTCATAAAAAATTATCAACATCCAGAGCCATACACGGGCAACCAACATTGGTCTGAGCTGCTACTGGAATTCGAGACAGGCTCTATCAGTTGCAGCAGTCGACATCGGTTATTTTTTTTTGGGGGGGGGGGGGGGGGGCATCGACTGATACTCCAATAACAAAACTGAATATTAGAGATATCTTGGCAAACAACAATAATTCAACATAGCTCCCATCGCTAGCGCAGGAATCGTGATTTCCTTCAACCAACAACGTCCCACAAGGAAAGCATTTTGTCTTAACCAACTAACTTCGCCTCTTCAAATCATGGAGAACCAACTGAGCGGCATTACGTCCTGGTGCTCCCATCACGCCGCCACCAGGATGTGCCCCACTCCCGCACAGATACAATCCTGGGACAGGCGTACGATAGTTGGACCTGCATCCACCACACAAAAATGAGTCATTACCTGTAAATGGCCACAAATGGGGGACTTGCCCACAATTTCCTCATAGACGTGAATACTTACCATCCGTTCACTGGGCGCATCAGAAAGAGAGCATCCAGACCCATGGCACCATGGAAAATATTACCTCCTACGAATAGGTTGGCCAATTTAGAGGGAATGATAGCAAGAATCCCTCAATCATCGACCAGAACCAACAAAGATGTGAGGAACAACTAGCGACTTTGGGTCTGTTATTTCTAGTGACCTATTATAATTGCAGTTCGATTTTCGTATAGGAGATCAAGACAGTCAACATACCTGTCAGACCAATTTCTCGCTCCAGGTCTGGTGGAGTCAACATGTCATAGCCAATGATGGAAGAGCTAAATCCAGGGGTATATTCATCAATCAGGGGGAAAACCAATCTTAGAAATCTCCTAAAACAACCCCGAATCACATATTACACCTGACAACATATTTCTAAAGAGGCAGTTTGTTGCTTAGAGCAAAACCTCAGCATTAGTTAAAATGTCAGCTCCTGCCCCTTGAGCAGATTTACAGATCGACATGGAAACAGAACCCATCCCGCCTTCAACGTACCTGAAAGCAAATGAATAAAGGAAGGCCAACGTATTCAAATAATCAATATGTTTCTTGCAAGGCCCAGACTGGACATACTTAGAACAGGATAAAATGAAGAAAAGGTAGTAATGGAGGCACAAATAAATACATGAGGGTCAACAAATTTTCCAGACAATGATACATACGACCAGATACCCCGATCACCATCTGTTTCCCCCATCACATGGTGCAGAAGAACATAACCACTTCCAGGTGTATTGACACTCCCCTACAAAAAATAGTTGATCACGGTGAAGAAGATATGACACAATTCGAATGCTAATTCCAAACAACTTTTGCCTCTGGCCACGATCCATCAATACAATTCCTAAGAGCGAGACCCTACCGTTGTCCCTATAACAGCATCGGTTGCCAGGGTTGCCTTGAGAACATCCGACTGCATTATTTAGAAGAGAAAAGTAGGCATATAAGCAGGATATATTGTTACAGAATAATTCTGCTTAATAAGATATGATGAATCCCAACATGGAACATTTGTTGTGGAAGTGATCCTGGCCAATACGTGTCTACTTTTCACTTTCACATATTATATGCAACTGCAGTAAAAGATTAATCCTAAATCTAGCATAACCGCTCCTATATAGATCTGGAAAATGTGTAAAAACGTATGAGTTTCATGATGAGATGGTCACCCTTGCACTATGCCCGACAAAACAGCAAACAAGGGAGCTCAAGGTACAAAAATCACAAAATTTCTCAAACAAGAATAGTAAAGTGTGAAGATTACATGGATTTACAACCTCAAACCACTTATTCAGAACTTTTGAAGCGGGAGATAGTAACAGTTCCATAAAATCCCTGACAAAGGCAGTAATTATGCATCAGACAGCTAGCATATCACAATTTTGTTTAAGAAAGAACGGCAACATATACCGCTGTAGTCAAAACAATTTTAATCCGGCTAAAGCAATGAGCATCTATCTAATCAGAAAGCTGAAAAAGCACAATCAATAGATGGAAACTACTAGATCATCATGGCTTACACCATATCCTTCTGTCCCATGGAAAGTGCTCGCTTCAAGCAGCGAGTCCAGAAGTCGGATCTATTCAACTTATCCTTGAGTCGTTCACTGAAGGATGAGACACCTTGTGAGATCTCAGGGGTGGGTGAATCTAGGAGTGGATCCATAAACTTACAGAAACACTCAAGTTGATCCTCGTATCTGAAGAAAGTGCAATACTTCAGTAACAAAAGAATGATTGAGATTGTAAACTAGGAAAAAAGCAAAGCTATATACTCTCTCTGTTTCAAGTTTCTGACAAAATCTCCTTAGATGTGTAAGGTAATTAACATTGAAACACTTTTCTGAGACATTGTCCTCATCCAATAGTTCATTGTTAGATCTATTCTCTATCATCGTCCCTTCACAATAAATACGCACAGTTGACCCATCAATCCAACCATCGCACATCTCTGCAACTTCCTTGTTACTTAAAATTTTCTTCACACTATCATCTGGAAGAGCATATCACATCTTCCTCACACTGCAACTAAAATCGCTAGCGAAGGCTACCAAGGTGACATAGCCCATCAGATCGCAGTCTATCTTACCATATTTGAACACCCTTCCACCAACGCTGTTCCCCTACGACACTATACCACCTACATGCATGTCCATCGAAAGGCACTTCATTCTGACCTGTCCACGATCAAGAACTTTAGGTATGCGCAACAATCCCTTACATCAACCCAAGCAAACCCACTTAAGAACCACTCCGGGAGGAAGCACAATGAAGGAATAAACAAACACAATCAACTTACCGGGAGGAAGCACAACGAAGGAATCGAGAAATGACAACCCACTCCGTCTAGAATTGCAGAAGAATTGATTACTCCCAAATCACCGGCGTAGAAGAACCCTAACCCTAAAACCCCTTTCTTGGTTTATTTCGTCCCCAATGGAATGATAGTCCACGTAAGAATAATAAAAAAAAAATAATGACACATCAGATAATAAAATGGTTTAACGTAGGGTAACGGTCATTACGAATAGGGCTAAATAAAAAAGTACTCAAAATAAAGGAAAATTCAAAAATTTTTAAACGATATGCCAAAACGTAAAATTGGCCCATTCGTAGGGCCAAATATCGATAATTTGCCTTTTTTTAATTAACAATTACGTGTTGGTGGAGGTGGTTGTAATTCTTTCTATCTTATCCCCATCCCAACACATATTTAACTCATAAGCTCATACCGAGAATAAAACATTGTCCCCCATTTAACTTTTTGTCTACGAACCATTTGCCCCCTTAATTTGATATTGGGCCTCGGCTTTTTGCTTTCCAAAACACGAGAGACATATTTTAAGCCCACTCAAGTATTTCACCCTTCTGTCAAGGCCCAGCCCATTTGGAACCGAGGCCCTTAAAACTACTACATCCCGATTTTACCCTTTTATGTTATTGGGATTACCTCTTTACAATTTTACTCGCGATATCAGAAGGCGCAGTTTCCACCCCACAACCTGAACCATCCACGAGAAGTTTGCAAGAGAATTCTTGTAAGACCCGAAAATTTTATCTGTAATAATTGTATACGAGTCAAACTTGAACTTAGTCAGAATTCCACGTGGACATGATAATTTAATATCCTCGTGGTCAGTTAATATTATTAGCGGGACATTTCGGTAACTTAGATTCGATTACGTATGATTACGTCATACGGGAAAGAGGACGCCCCGATATAAACGTGATTTGATTTGAGTAACGATCTTGTTCGAATACTACTTCGACTACATTGACAAGAATTAAATTTCATAATAGTAAATTTATAAAGAGAATTCAAGTAACATGATATAGAGAAGAGATTGACCATTGACTCATAAATGATCACTCTTCTGATTATTGATCGAAAACTCGACTCGAAATGAGTCGTAATCTTCGGGTTAAAAGAATCTTCCCAAGCAAGCTTCATTTGGGGGAAAACGATGGGGAACGGGAACATTAGATGGGACACCCCACTTGCCCCATTGTGGGTCTTCCTTCTTTGGAGAGAGGCAGGATGTTCACTATCTCCCGGGGAATGAGGAATCGACCGGAGAAAAGATCACCTTCCGTTTTCCCCGTTTCACCGCCTTGGTCGCAAGCTCACTGATTCTCGTTGTCGCTGCGGGAAGGACAGCCAAAAGCACCCAGAAGAGAGGCTCAAAGGAAGATGGGAGAGATCCGAGGAGAAGACCAAAACCCTGAGTTCAAAGGGCTCGAAACTGCAGTACGTCCTCACCCACCTCCCCTCGTGTCTTGCGTGTTATTCCCTTCTGTTTCATTCTGGTTAATTTTGAGGGTGCGAACGGTTCGGGTAGAACGACGGGGAGGCGGGTAGGTCGGGAGGTCGTCCTCGTGTGCTTTCTCTGAGGTGAGTCTGCTCATGTGATCTCGTGGGTTCAATCAGGTTCGGATCTTGTCGACCTGGAACCCGGAAGCTGCAGCCGAAATGTAAAAAGGGCCAAGCGAGGTATGAACGTGGAAGAGGTCTGCGCATAAGCGCCCAACTCCTGTATTCCTGCGTGTTCTGTATGGTGTGTGGGAAGTTGTGGAACGTAACTGCCTCGTCTTGTTGCTCGGGGCGTACAGCCCCTAGACGCGGCTGCAAGTGCAGGGCGTGGCTCTCCAGCACCGATATAGCTATTGTAACGAATCTGAAAAGGGAAGTCGTGAAACCACGGGCCCTGTTTTGCCATCTCCCGGATGCCTGTACTCTTGGCATGGGTAGCGCGACTGCCCTGTAAATAGCATTACATCGTGATGGGTAGTCGGGTATGCAAGCTAAGGGGTCGAACTTGAATGATTCGCGATTTGTCGTATGGAGAGTAATTGATCTTAATGATGAATGTTCTGACCCGCTTGCTCTAAATGTCAAAAGATTGAATCCAGCGAATGGTCAAGAGATTTGGAAATGTTCCGTTATAAAAGACTAATATGAGTGGGAAATGGCCTGCTAGAATTCAAGTCTAATATGAGTGGAATTTATGAGCATTTTCGAGTGCAGAGGCTATGAAAGACTACAACAGTGGTCGGGGGTCAAATGACATGCGTTGCGGCTGATCCACAAATTTTATGGTAGATTCACAGATTGGACCAACCACGTTCAACCTTGGTCAACGGTGGTTGGGTTCCGTAGAACTGCAAGGGATCAGCGAGACGGAAATGACGCTGCCGCTGTCTATGATCTGGACCGATCACGTCCCTATGAAAATTGGTTGGCAACTTGATTTAGTCTTTCTACTGAGCCTTGGAAATACTGGTGATTACTGATTGAGGAAATTGTTACCCGGCATGCGTGTCGGAGGAGTACGGAGGGGCGACAACCACACGCGGTTGTGCCCGCTGGCCGTCACCCGGCGCTCCCGGAGGAGATGGTGAGGACGCACTACGGTGGTTCTGGCACCTTGAGAAGGGTTAATATGTGATGAGGGCGTTGATTCATGAGAGTCGCTTTTATATTTAGTTACCGTATAGTTACTGCTCATGGTGATGTTTGTCGAATGATTTATATGAGCCGTCTTGGATTAATACTATCCATTTACCGAGTACTATGCTGTTTACTCTTAAGCCGCATGATGCATAAAAGGTTTTTAGAAATTCACGCTTAGGGTGTTATTCGTAGTCTCATGTTTCGCATGCGCATGAGTGAGGCGTACTCAGCGAATTATCGCTGACCCCAATTGAGAAATTATTTTTAGTGTGAAGCAGGGTTATTATGATAAAGAGGACACGTGACACAGATTCGAGAAACAAGACGGTAGATATTGTCACGGTGGAGGTATAGTTTTGTCGTTTCCGCTATTTGACCGTGAAATGACGGAAAACTACTCTGATAAAATGTGAAAAATTTTGTATGTCGTTTCAATTCTAATATGTTTTGATGATACACTTATGTTCCAAATGTTTAGAACAGCGGTTCGGAGCAGCCACTGCTAGGAGTTGCTGTCGGTGTCCCCCAACACAACACCGTTTGGTGTTGTGTTGGTTCGGTACTGTAGGGGCTGGCATCTTTTTGTTGGTCATCAAGGCCCAGGGAGGTCTCTTATGGTCGGCATGATGGCAGGGAAGTCCTTCCAAGAGTCAAAACTCTCCCCTGACCCCACACCGCAATTCCTGGGGGGTTGCTGTCAGTTTAAGAGTCGCCATTAAATTGAAGCAAGTCGGGATGTTGATCATCTGCTCGTCGGCGAGATCAGCTGGGGGCGATCAATACCACAGCTTGGGTAATGTTTGAATTACTCACTGGTTTCTTATATATATATATATATATGAAACATTAACCATTGTTTTTTACCAGATCCCTCATTTTCAGAACAATAAAAAAAAAGGTTGGGATTTGTACTCCCGGAGATGTTTGTGAAGGCCGCAGCGCAGGTCATCATCATGGATGTGGATCAGACAAGCAGAGACTCGGAATGAAGCGGTGCCAGGGGAGTGATATTGGTGGAATAGACCCGTGAGGGATCGAACTTTGCCGCGGCGCCAACAGTCGTCATCTACAGAGGAGCTCGTGGACCGTGGCCGGTGATTCTCTTGCACCACACAGAATCGTGAACATTGAACTCTTGGGGTTTGCTAAAGGAAGTATTTGGTGCGGAATATGCACACCCTTCGTTCACATGTAACTTATGACCTGAACACGTGGGATCTCCATGGTCTTGTGCATTCCCAGGTATAAGTGGTACTGGCTTCTCCCAGTTTGCTAGCACTTCTTCTTTAGAACGAGGTGATCGTACTCCAATGCCTTTTTCAGTGTTGGTTCCCTACAAGTAGATACTTCTATTCTCAAAATTTGCTTCCTTGTATATTATATTGTTTGCGCCTGCTACCAAGTGCCCACTACACCGGAAAAAGAGAAAAAATCAGAAAGGTAGATCTTACCATTCCATTCGACAGCACGTGGCATGTGCACATACAGACCGGCCATTGCCTGACATGCTTCCCGTATTCATTCTTAGGATTTCCATGACGAGCAATGTTACGACCCATCAACTGAAGCAAGGGATGTATCTCCACTCTCTCAACGATGAAACCGCAAGTAGTATCCTCAACGATGGTTATGAGGGATTTCTCAATAAGCATGTCTATTCCGAGTGATGTCACGAAACCACAAGCATTTATAGCTTTTTCTATTTCCCATCTGGTCTCCCCTGCGAAGAAGTAAGCTATCACCAGGAAAACCTCTTGAGCATTCTGGTCCAACTCATCGAAGCCGACTCGGAGTACTTTTTCAATCTTTTGACACGGACCCTGTTGTTCGAGCAACTTCAACCTGCTTTCCCAATATTGTTCCTCCCGATTACGGAGCAGAGAACCCAAACCCACCAAGGCCAAGGGAAGTCCGCTGCAGTAAGTCAGGAATCTATCTACGAGATACTTTGAGATGTTGGGACTATCATTCTCTCCGAAAGCATGCTTGCTAAAGAGTTTTAATGCTTGCATGTAAGGTAATCCCTCTACCGCATGAACGACATGAACGTTATGTGCCCTTAGTATGGACCTGTCCCTAGTCGTAACAAGAATCCTACTCCCATTCCCAAACCAGTCCAGTCCTCCTGCCAATGCTTCCAGTTGCTCTCCACTATTAACGTCGTCGAGTAACAGGAGGACCTTTCTTTGACAGAGCCTATCCTTTATGCGACTAATTCCACTGGCAATGCTCTGCACATTCACCTCATTTCGCCCCAACACCTGCGACAGAAGCTTTTCCTGCAACTTAGCCAGGCCAACACTTGGATTGGCCGTGTCCTGCCTTACATCAGGCAAAAAGGCACATCCATCAAAACCATCTGCTACTATATTAAACAGGGCTTTGGCAAGAGTCGTCTTTCCAGCACCCCCCATTCCCCATATTCCAACCAAGTGGACCTCATTCGACTCCAAATTCAGCAGATTCTTGATCCGTGTAACTTGGGATTCGATTCCAACGGGGTATTTGGCGACATCCAAACGCGTCCTGTCTAATACCACATTCACGTCCTTAACAATCTCCTCGATGAGTTCTGATTCATTTCTATCGGAGCCATTATAAGAAAAAAAGTGAAAAATATTTCGAGTTACAGCGTACACCATGACAATCAGCAAAGTAAATTTTTATGACATTCCCATTATCAAAGATTGAAACGGGGAAGAAGGTGCATGCATACCTGTTCTCATCCAGATGCCAACCAGACAAGTTACCGGCTTCATGCAGTGCTTCCCTCCATCTCCTCACTACGTGGGAGTGCTTCCCAAGCTTCAGCTCATGTGCAGCGAGGGCCTTCGCATAGCTATCCCTCGGCATCCTCACCTCCCGTGGTTCAACCCTGTAGAATACAGGCTTCACGACGAGCTTGCCCTGTTTCCTACGATCCATTATCTGGGCTAGCTCATCTAGGCACCAGCGGGAGGAGGCGTAGTTGACGGAGAAGATGATGATGGCGATCCTCGTGCTCCATATGGCCTTCTTGAGCGAGGGGGTGATGGCATCTCCACTTTGGAGGTCCTGACCATCGACATAAGCTCGGATACCCTCTCGTATGAGAGCACGGTGGAGGTGGCTAAGGTAAGTGTTCCGGACGTCACGCCCTCGGAAGCTGAGGAAGACGTGGAAGTTATCCAGGGAGGGGCAGCTGGACAGAGTAGGAGGAGCATACGATGAATCTGTCCCTGCAGCCTTATGCAGGGGCTGCATTCCTTCCAAATGAGCAAATATCACTCCACACCGCATCATTTGTTGGCGAGTTTACACGGAGAAACACTCGGTCTTAAATGTATATCACACCCCTCGTATTTTTTTAATAGAATAAAAATTATCACTATATTTAAAAGTAAAACCCGAAAGGTGATTTACATTGAAAATGAAGCTTTTATTTAATAATTTGAGTGTTTTGGCCAGTAGAGTTGTGTACGCTACGAAAAGACTGGTATACACGATAGGAAAGTAAAATACTATACTTTATACTATAACTTCAAATTGAATTCGATATAGCTAAATTTAATAGCGTTTTAATTCGTTCTTCCACTTAAATTTGTAAAATAAATATTAAATTTTATTTAATATATCATTTCAATTAAGAAGAGTTGGTTGAATAAAAACAAAAAGAAAACAAAGGCAGAGTGTCGCACTCCCCACCCCCCAAAAGTTCGTTGAATACACTTTTCCAATCGCTGCGCACTGACGCATCCCCCCCCCCCACCCCCCACCACCCCACCCCCGCGCTCTGAAATCCAATTCCCTTATATCAAATTATAATTATATATTTTTAATTTATAATTTTATAAACTCTTTTGATTTCGTGTACCATGACGTGAGTTAGACCGAAGTCAAGAAACCGACAATTGACGAATCCATAAAAAACACATCACTGGCACTTTCCAATCCCTGCCTTTCATCTTTTCCGTTCATACAAAAGAGATCTATTCAATGTAAACGTGATTGAACCGGTGATAAAATAGAATTCCTGTCTCGTCTCTTTCTTCTTTCAATCCAATTCTTCTTGTGAGTTATTTATTCTCTGGCATCCTCCGAAACAAATACTCCGGTGATTTTAATTTTTTACTATTATTATTACAAATTTATTTTACTAAAGTACTATAATTAAGTAAAATATTTAACTAAAAATTTTAGTACAAGTAAAACTTTATCGAAAAACGAGAGTATGAGAAGGAATTATTTAACGGCTTGAATTTACTCATACAAAAATTCATCTCAAATAAAATAAATTTTGTCTGATGTGTTTTTGAAATCAAAATTAATTTTTTATAATTTTTTATGTAAAAATTTGCTGGATTTTTTAATAAAATAATCAATAATTTTTTTATTTTTGCATAGTTTTGTTAAAATCGACGTAAGTCAATAACAAGTCATATTTTGATAATAATATATTTGAATTCTCGTAATGTAATTATTACACATACATGATGTTGATTTTGACAACCTTCATAGTAATGATTAGGGAATGGGGCCTTTAATATATCTATATATATATATTGTATAATTTTTTATTTACTTTTATTTATAAATAATACCGTGAAACTTACCTATATTTATTTCCATGTAAATTACCACCTTAACTTCAATAAAAGCAATAACACAAGTCTATATATATACACTAAACAATTTTTGTGTTCCTTAAAGACAAGTCTTTACGAACGATAGTAATCAGTAAGAAGTCTGAGGCAGGCAGGAATTGTAAGGCTTACACATCTTTGTCGGACTCTGACTCGACCTCTAATAAATCCAACTCTAGTAAAAATCCTTTCAAAGGCTTTAGCAATATCTTGTAATTCACGATCAGATAAAATTGGCAATACCAAAGGTTATCTCGAGACACGCGGCTGGTAATGTTCAAACCGGGTAATTTTGGACTTGAAGTTTTGTTTGTCAACCAGTCTTTACAAGTAAACTCGCACAATTTCATTTCACGAGAGAACATTTTCTTCTAAATAAGTGTTCATTTCGAAATGATAAACGCCCGTCACTGAACATAAGCAACATAAGAGAGAGCCAATTTACCTGTAATGCCTCATAAAAAATTATCAACATCCAGAGCCATACACGGGCAACCAACATTGGTCTGAGCTGCTACTGGAATTCGAGACAGGCTCTATCAGTTGCAGCAGTTGACATCGGTTATTGGGGGGGGGGGGGGGGGGGGGGGGTGGGGGGATCGACTAACATTCCAATAACAACACTGAATATTAGAGATATCTTGGCAAACAACAATAATTCAACATAGCTCCCATCGCTAGCGCAGGAATCGTGATTTCCTTCAACCAACAACGTCCCACAAGGAAAGCATTTTGTCTTAACCAACTAACTTCGCCTCTTCAAATCATGGAGAACCAACTGAGCGGCATTACGTCCTGGTGCTCCCATCACGCCGCCACCAGGATGTGCCCCACTCCCGCACAGATACAATCCTGGGACAGGCGTACGATAGTTGGACCTGCATCCACCACACAAAAATGAGTCATTACCTGTAAATGGCCACAAATGGGGGACTTGCTCACAATTTCCTCATAGACGTGAATACTTACCATCCTTTCACTGGGCGCATCAGAAAGAGAGCATCCAGACCCATGGCACCATGGAAAATATTACCTCCTATGAATAGGTTGGCCAATTTAGAGAGAGTGATAGCAAGAATCCCTCAATCATCAACCAGAACCAACAAAGATGAGAGGAACAACTAGCGACTTTGGGTCTGTTATTTCTAGTGACCTATTATAATTGCAGTTCGATTTTCGTATAGGAGATCAAGACAGTCAACATACCTGTCAGACCAATTTCTCGCTCCAGGTCTGGTGGAGTCAACATATCATAGCCAATGATGGAAGAGCTAAATCCAGGGGTATATTCATCAATCAGGGAAAAACATCTGTTGGCAAATGAGTTCTGCGGTGAATTTGTTATTTCAGAGATCAGATTACTAAGGACATTGGAAACCGCATGCATATTGGAAATGTCTTGTGCATGTGAATTTTGAACAGTGTCCTCAAGTTTGGGAACTACCCGACTCACCCTATAAGCAGGATCAGTCCAGCTGCCATCTGAGGGATTATAAGGTGTGTACTGAATGAACAGGTTGATAACGTGCTTGCCTGCAAAGGATACACCAATTATGGGAGTCAGCTAACAACATGTTTTTAGCAAATCAGAAGAATAAAAACCAGGCAGGCCTTCATAAAACTGAAAAGCAAGCATTCGTTTGAATACCTGGTGGGCATAAAGTCTGGTCTAAAACAGATGGAATTGTCATCTCAATGATTGGTCTGCTGGATGGAAATCCATTTACAGATTCTTGGCAAGCTATATCAATTTCATCCATTCTTCAAAAGATAAATAGCAGAACAGACATCAAGGAAATGGTAGCAGGTCACATATATACCATATATTTCTATCAACAAAAGTCCATAAATGGATCATCTCCATCACTGTACCCTACTTTGAGTCATTTTTGTTTATTACATTTTTACTCCACGTCTTTTGGTCTAACCTATCCCTATCTCGCGAGTTTAATATAAAAGGTCTCCCAAGTTAATGGGTGTCTTTGTTACCCTGTTCAAACCATCTAAACCATGTTTCTTCTCTAATTTCTTGAAAAGGATGTTCCATTCATCTTTTATATTCATTCATTCCGGTGTGTCCATACATCCACCTAAGTGAAGTCTGAAAAGCTAAGCAACCCACATCATTCCTCGTTTGGACTTTGAGCGGTGATTGGCTGGTTTTTATTAACAAAAGGAGATTGTTCATTTTTCTTTTCCATGCATATGCAATATTCTTACTTCTATGAACTGAGGGGCAGAAAGAAACAAAATGTGATTTGATGACCCTTAACAATATACGAACCATTTCAATGCCCAGAAGCCTGTTCAAGAAAACTATAACAAGACTCGGATGATAAACATGAAAATACCTTTCAGAACCTATATGGATTGTTCCCCTATGCTGAGGACCAGAATCAGGATAATTTAACTTGCAAGATACAAAATGTGGCAATTTGTCGACCGCGAGATTGATTTTTGTGGTAGCCTGTGTGATCAGCAATGTCGAAAAGTCATATGTTTGGACCATTTATTCAGTCATAAAGAATCAGTGCATCAAACAACTGACTCTCGGTGAAAAATGTCTCCATAAAGTTAAAGAAAGTTCATTGACTTCCAGGAAACTGCTACATTTTACATTGAATATTAAATCCTAAGTATAACTTGATTTCACATACCAGATGCTTTTACGACAATCTAATAACTTTTAGGTAGCAAGGCTCTATTGTTAAAATCATCTCCCAGGAATGGAAAAAAGCATACATATGGGGACGAGGAATATAAACTGCATATGGAACTTACAGAAGAATAGTCGACATTCTTGACTGATCTTACAAATTCTTCCGGAAGGATATTATTGGGTACCAATTCCTGATATGTCCCCACAAAAGAATATATGCATACATCAGTATAGAGTCCATGATTGCTACAGAACACTGATAGACAGGCAGGAATATTACCATGAAGGTCCGGTATGGAGTAGCATTTGACAATACAACCGAAGATCGTAACTCTACCCCATCAGCTAGCACTACCTTATCAAAAAAATGGTACAGAATTTGTCTAACATGGATGACAACTAGCTTTTTGCATACATATGGAATAAAAACTTACCCCATTAGCCTTCCCATTCTCATCAATCATCAGTTGTGAGACCTACATAATGTAACTGATATGGCTTAGAGCCATGCACTTGGCGAGTTACATTTCCACAGACAGAAATGAAAAGCACCGCTTAATTGCTAAAGTTGAAGGACAGTGCAACTGCCAGGTGTTGGAAGTTACATTTCCACTGACAATCCAAACTTATATTACATATTTCTCCATGTTTTAAAATGCTTACTGGTGCCACTGTTGAAACTAGAAATTACCATGACATATCATCACATCTCAAAGCATAAGTTTTTTATTCTATTATGATGTATTCATTTAGTTAGCACACAACGACGGAGAAAAGTAGCACGCCTACATATTCTTCAATGGAACATTATGTGCAAGTATTTACAAGAAAACAATGAAATTATTTTTGTGGGAATCCAGAAAAGGGGGAAAACCAATCTCAGAAATCTCCTAAAACAACCCCCAATCACATATTACACCTGACAACATATTTCTAAAGAGGCAGTTTGTTGCTTAGAGTAAAACCTCAGTATTAGTTAAAATGTCAGCTCCTGCCCCTTGTGCAGATTTACAGATCGACACGGAAACAGAACCCATCCCGCCTTCAACGTACCTGAAAGCAAATTAATAAAGGAAGGCCAACGTATTCAAATCATCAATATGTTTCTTGCAAGGCCCAGACCGGACATACTTAGAACGAGATAAAGTGAAGAAAAGGTAGTAATGGAGGCACAAATAAATACATGAGGGTCAACAAATTTTCCAGACAATGATACATACGACCAGATACCCCGATCACCATCTGTTTCCCCCATCACATGGTGCAGAAGAACATAACCACTTCCAGGTGTATTGACACTCCCCTACAAAAAATAGTTGATCACGGTGAAGAAGATATGACACAATTCGAATGCTAATTCCAAACAACTTTTGCCTCTGGCCACGATCCATCAATACAATTCCTAAGAGCGAGACCCTACCGTTGTCCCTATAACAGCATCGGTTGCCAGGGTTGCCTTGAGAACATCCGACTGCATTATTTAGAAGAGAAAAGTAGGCATATAAGCAGGATATATTGTTACAGAATAATTCTGCTTAATAAGATATGATGAATCCCAACATGGAACATTTGTTGTGGAAGTGATCCTGGCCAATACGTGTCTACTTTTCACTTTCACATATTATATGCAACTGCAGTAAAAGATTAATCCTAAATCTAGCATAACCGCTCCTATATAGATCTGGAAAATGTGTAAAAACGTATGAGTTTCATGATGAGATGGTCACCCTTGCACTATGCCCGACAAAACAGCAAACAAGGGAGCTCAAGGTACAAAAATCACAAAATTTCTCAAACAAGAATAGTAAAGTGTGAAGATTACATGGATTTACAACCTCAAACCACTTATTCAGAACTTTTGAAGCGGGAGATAGTAACAGTTCCATAAAATCCCTGACAAAGGCAGTAATTATGCATCAGACAGCTAGCATATCACAATTTTGTTTAAGAAAGAACGGCAACATATACCGCTGTAGTCAAAACAATTTTAATCCGGCTAAAGCAATGAGCATCTATCTAATCAGAAAGCTGAAAAAGCACAATCAATAGATGGAAACTACTAGATCATCATGGCTTACACCATATCCTTCTGTCCCATGGAAAGTGCTCGCTTCAAGCAGCGAGTCCAGAAGTCGGATCTATTCAACTTATCCTTGAGTCGTTCACTGAAGGATGAGACACCTTGTGAGATCTCAGGGGTGGGTGAATCTAGGAGTGGATCCATAAACTTACAGAAACACTCAAGTTGATCCTCGTATCTGAAGAAAGTGCAATACTTCAGTAACAAAAGAATGATTGAGATTGTAAACTAGGAAAAAAGCAAAGCTATATACTCTCTCTGTTTCAAGTTTCTGACAAAATCTCCTTAGATGTGTAAGGTAATTAACATTGAAACACTTTTCTGAGACATCAAGATGGTTCTTTCAAACATTGAACAATCCCTAAAACTTTTGACGAGATGGCCACGATTTCGACGCTGCATGGAGTGCAGGTTGTCATATCCAAATTTCACGATACATTGCCTCATTCATCCCATCATATGTCTATACTTTGCCTTGGCCTAGAGCTGCCAGTAAAATGTGATGGGACATAAAACCAACAAACAGCTTCATTTAGTTGAGATGGTTATAATCTCACAATTTCTCTAGTAAACGTTTGGAGAATATATTACATCCAACTTTACCTACTGACCTGCAGAATTAAGATCCCTAAAAAAACGTATATCAAAATTAGATAAAGCAAAATATGTAAAAAATAGATCCAAAAAAGCACATTAAGTCCAACCACTCTAGGCTTGACATCTCAGCAGACATATGAGAGGACAAGCACACAAATAAAATAGGCGAAAAGGTAAAGAAAATCCACTCATGAATGCATTTATGCAGCTGACACATGAAGTAAAGATGTTTCCATCCATGTACCTTGGATAAGCAGCTGCATCATGAGTTGAGAACTTTGAGATCTCTCCATGATTAAGCTTCTTGTCCGGCCCCAACAAAAGATATTGACCATCAAGACACGGCGTGAAAGATGAGGGACTTCTCTTCAGAAGCTTTAGTCCATGCCTGCCTAACTCCAACTCCCTGAGGTGGAATAACAGATAGAAATTTCACTGACATGAACTGCATTTTGGATGCAATTACACAAAATAAAAGAGAACTGTTGTTGTAATGCGAGCACCTGCTTCCTGATTTGGCTATCTGTCTTTGTCATTATTGAGTATAAATAGGATAAAAATCCGTTCTTTCGCACACTATTCAAAGAGAAAGATTTAGTTTTTTATTATTAAATCAAGCCCTTTCTTATAGAGTTTAGTGCGCAAGAAATTCAACTACATGAATGAGTCTTCGGCAAATCCCCCATAAATCTACACATGCCAACTTGAACTTTGCAGCAATTGGCGAGGAATCCAATTCTGGGCAAGATTCAGCTACAGATGCAACTTATCGGTGAACTCTGGACACAATGAATGATCTCTCATATTCCAGAGCTCCTCATTCACAAAGTCAAACCATCTCCTGGACTGATCAGTCGAACAATCTGCACTCAACAGGTTTACCAGCACTACATTTACAAACATGAGACTGCTCGCCCAGCTGACACTCTAGTATGCGCCAACAAACAATAAGAAGCGTAACTTTGAAAATCACGCCTTCATTCAAACATTGTGCGCATCCTCTAATTTGCAGTAGAAGCCAAACAGTAGACTACAATTCCTGTCGATTCAACGGCGTGCTTAAACATATGCATTGTTCCACATCTAAATGTTCAATGTTGAACATCTACCGAAGCAGGACGGGACAAAAGCAAACCGCCAACACGGCTGCCGAGTCACTGAAGCAAGGACTTCTCGAAACGCACTTGATTACGGTGGGCCGGAGGAGGCTCTGCAGGTAGCTGCAGCGAGAGAACTTGAACCCAGGGACGATCTCCTCGGTCACGGCGGCCCCGCCGATGACGTGACGGCGCTCGAGGACGGCGACGGAAAGGCCGGAGCGGGCCAGGTAGGCAGCAGCCGTGAGGCCGTTGTGGCCAGCACCGATGACGATGGCGTCGTAGGTCTTGCCGGACACGGCGGTGGAGGTGGAGAAGGGCTTCCTCCACATGGCCGGAGTCAGACAGGTGGAGAGTGACAGAGCGAGGGAGTGACTGACTCCGGGAATCGAATGTAATTTTGATTTCATACACAGATTATAATAATTGGACGACGGAGAGGAGACAGCCCCGTGAATCTTGTCGTTATCCGTTGTTTTATCTAATACATTAGAAAAACATAAATTAGTTATATTACTATAATGCAGACACTTTTAGTTAGTAAAATAAGTTGAAATTAATTTTAACGTAAACACGGGAAAACAGTAATTTCGTCATTTATGCTTATTTATTTATATATTTTTTTTATAAAAAAAAAGTTTGTATGACAAACTCTTACTCCAAGTAATCACCTGTCACTTTTTTTATTTAATGATTAAAAAAAAAAATGAAATCGAAAAAATCGTTTATTTATTTTTTGTTTCAAAATATTAATAATTTAAAATTATACCATGGGAAAATAAGAGATTATGTGTTTTTTTCGTTAGTGCACTTTTCGGGCTTCATTCATAAGAATCCGTACTCTACCTGGATAGGACACTTGATTATGATGTCTGTGTACAATAGGTTTCGAGCTCGAGAGACGATCATGTATTTTTTTGTTTAATTTGTGTTACCTTCTTGTTCGATGTTTCTTACTCTAATACATTTACTTGCCGAAGAGGTAATCCCGATCACCTCCTTGGTGTTGATGTGTTTCCCTGGGGATACATGTTCGTACAACAAGAAAATCCTCACGAAAGCGCATGGAGAATCATCGCCATCGGGAAAGCGAAGCTCAAAAAATCAATAAAGATAACTACAAAGGCACTCGAGAACCAATATGGATGGAAAACCCTTGCTTTCGTTGATGGCCACATTGATTTTTGTCGTTCCCTGTTGGGAGCAGTTCTACATTGGATGAGGACGCTCATCTGATGTGGTATACAATAAGGAAGGCCTTCCCATCATTCAAGCTAGCTTTTGGGCGGTGATCCGAAATCGTCATGTCACTAGTGTTAGAGCCATCCCCACCCTTTCGACTTTGCAACATTAGCAATCCAACGACTATGAGCGCAGACGATCTTCGTGGTCCAACGACAACGTGCCTAAGACTATGAGCCCAGATCAGAAGACAGACTTGTCCAGCTTATCATCTTGGGGTTTGAGGCCGACAACTCTAGGCCCAAAAGCCCACCCTTGATCATGAGAAGATCTTCACTAGACAAAGACTTGATGGATTCTATTTCCATGCCTTGGGGTACGGCTAGGGGTGTTAATGAGTCGACCGGGCTCGGACCCCCCCCTTATACGAGCACAGGCTCGGGTAAAAGTGTATCGGCCTAAGTTCGGGGCCAATTCTGACAGGGCTCGGATAATCTAGCTCGGGCTCGGGTCCGGTCAATAAATTTTCAGACTGGGTCCGAGTCCGAGCCCGACCCGAGCTCTTTACCCCTTTTCCCTCCCCTTACACTTATAGGCAAATTTTAAATTTTAAATATTTTTAAATTTTATTTTAATTATTTAATTATTTATAAAATTTATTAAGCCGGGCCGAATAGCTTATCAAAGCGGGAAGTCTATTCGAGCCTGACTTGACCGTAAAAAGTAAGGCCCGAGCCTAGATTTGATCCAGACTAATGTTTGACTTTTGTCAAACTGGGCTCGGGCCAATATACAATCGGGCCGAATAGTTCGCGGGCCGGCCCAGCTCATTAACATCCTAGGTCTATCTAGGTTTTAAACTTCACCATCTTCTCCTTTTTTCATGAGCTGTGATTTGCGAATCCCATCTTTTGCGTGGTCGGTAGGGTTTTCGTGGTTTCGTGATGCGATGTTTATTCCGGAGTCGTGTTTTGCCAGCTACAATTCATCCCTCAGATTTGGTCTCGTGTCTTGGATGATAATGAGACCTGTGGGAGTGGTCGATTGGATGTTTTTATTAGTTTATGTTGGCAGTGTTATGTCTGTGATGACTTGGGTTTAGTTGTATCAAGGGAATCCCATTCCCTACTTTTCACGGACTAAATTCCTGGCCGATGTCGTCAAGCAGAGATAATCGGTAGCTTTTATTTGGTCTTTTTGCAGAGGAAAGGCATGTTGTTAGACTTATCTCTTGTAATTAAGTGATGCGTTATTGATGAAGTGGTGATAAACTCGCTTATAGGAATTGAAATGAGGTATTCGTAGGATCTTTACATATTTGGATCATTCCACCTAGGGTGAGCAAAAAGTTTGGTATTCCAAATACCGGACCGAAGTTTTGACATTTCGGTATTTGAAATTCGGTATTCGGTGTTCGATTTTTGATTCGGTGTTGAGTTTTTAAAATTTCGATTTTCGGTTCGGTTTCGGTATTTTAGTTTGATTATTTCGGTATTTCAAATAAACCAAATTTTTTTAGGCTCATTTCACGTATGGATCTGACCCATGATCCATGTCCATGGCCAAAAATATGAAATGTTAGGATTGAAGGGCTTGTCCACCCATTCGTGTGAAGATCCCCTCCTCATAATCCTATGCCCCTTTCACCTCCTCTGCATCTCTCCACCTCTCCCTCCCCGAGGCCCCCTGATCTACGACTTCTCCAAGCTCCGATCCTCCATTAATAACTTCCTTCTCAAGCCCTACTCGTCCTCCCCTCCAACCAGGCACTCCCTCCGTGTCCCTAAAGGCAGGCGGAGATTCTTCCTCTTCTGCCTCTATCGTTGCTGCCTTGATAGGGGAGACCACCACTATCCCTAACCTCTTCGCCTTCTCCGAGATCATGTCTGTCCCAAACTTCCTCCTCCAGGCACGTCCCTCGTAATCCTACTGGTATACGTTTACTCGTTGCTGTATGGAGTAAGGGTAAGAAGAAGTGAAAGAAACAGCGTTATATAGGTAATGATGCCCGTCTACCACAGCTGGTGCCCTATCAAGTCCTTAAATTGAAGCAATTGATTGTTTTCACTCTCGCCGAGACTAAGGTTTGATCTTTTGAAAAATTTTGATCTCTATATGATATTCATGGAAGTTATTGAGAAAGCTTACCTTGAATCATGAAGAGTTTGTTATTAGAACGCTATATTATCTTTTATGTATTTCAAAACATACTCTTGAGTCTTGTTTCTATAACTTCTACTCCCATTTGGGAATTAGCTATGAGCAGCTTTAACATATCTCCTTGGCTTCATTTCTTGGTCGAGTCTTACAGTGATACCCGCTTCAAAACTCTTGGTAAAAGTTATTAGAGGCCATTTTCTCACAGAAAATGGAATCGCATGTGAGTCTTGGTGGGTACTAATTACAGTGAGGGTGAAGGATTATGATGTGAATTTAATTGGTTGGGACCCGTATTCTTCAGCATCACTAGTTTTTTCTGCATTAGTGGTTAATTGTTAAATGGATTTTTTTTTTTAAATTATATGATATGAAATGAAATCTTGACTTCCAATTTTAAGTTTAGGACATTATGAAATTTTTCTTATCGAAGATAACATAGGCCGAGACATTCATTGGGATTGACTTAGTCATTATAATGTGAAGTCTATTGTGTCGGCTGTGAAATGATAGGTTAAACGAGATAACTTTATCCCTATAATTGCCTTGAGCTTTTAAGAGAAAATCTATTATCTAATAGAGTCGAGATGTGGTTATTCTCTCGATGTAGTTTATAACATTACTCTCTTAGAAGGTGTGTGATTACACCAAAAGTATTTGAAAGATATATAATATTTATAGAGTAAATAAATTTATTAACCATGGTTGTTATTTGCTTTGAGACTTTTATGAACCATTATTTGACTCGTTGGTCTAAGTTGACATACATAAGATAGTTGTATGCATAATTATGTGAGCAAATGGAGTTACTTTGTATTTGTGTTGTAAGCGTTTGACTGCCAAAGTGGCTCGTTTACAGTGACAGGCGAGGTGCTTCATGGACACGTGCATCCGGGTAAGTTACTTTAGATTTGTGGACCGGTTATTTGGCTGCCAAAGTGGTCCAGCCAGAATGACAGCTAAAAATTTCTTACAATCGCACGTGTTCTCAACAAGTAGAAAGTTTTATATTTGTGTTTTGAGTGTTTGGTTGCCAAAGTGGCTCACTTAGAGTGATAGGTGAGATTTTCTAAATCTTGTTGAGGGTATGTTCGGAGACTTGGGTGTACTGGTGTAGGGACCTTTCTGCCCAAATGTGTCTGGTATTTGGTGCATTTCGAGTATTGCTGTGGAGATCATTGGTTTGGTCTCTATTTAACAGTTGTTATACTATCGGTTGCTCACTGGTTCATGTGTAAATGGTCTCTTTTTGTTTGCTTAAAATGATAAATATTTAGAGGTCTTGAATTGACTTGTATACGAGGGCAAATCTTAATGTGTACTTACGTATCAACGTGAATTTCTTGAGTATGTCACTTTGTTTGCTTGTGAGCTAAATAAGGTTTTACGAGCATCCTGAAATTGGAAGATTTTACATGATAATACGAGTGCTTGGTTGCTAAAGCAACTCGCTCGTTGCGATCCGTAAAATCTGCTTGTGTGATAATATATTACATTAATTATGGGTTTACATAATTTATTTTTCTAGTATTCAACTCAATTGTTGTGTTGGGAGAGAAGGCTTGATAAACATCCTGATATGGGAGATTTCACATGATGATACTGGTGTTTAGTCGCCAAAACGACTCGCTTGTTTAGATTCGTGGAGTCGCTTATGTGATATGTATTGTGATAGTTATGGATCATATGATTTGTGATTACAGCCATATGACTTTGACTGCTTAGTTATAAATTATGTGAAGAGTGATAAGCACTCAAATAATGAAGTATTGCTTAATAATAACTTACCCGAAGATCTGGAGATTTAAATATGTCTTAATAAACTTGTGGGAGCCCTTCATTTCATTGCATATGTGAGATTGACTATGAAAATTTGTTTCTAAAGTTGATTAGATCTGTGGGAGCTTATTTGAAAATATGCATATAATCAAGAAACAAGTTTAAGGGTTTTCGGTGAAAGTTTTATAAATCCTTTATGTTGTCATTTCATATAATGATTTTCTGTGAGTACTGTTTCATTTCTAACCAAGAGGAATACCACGTGGAGACTAGCGTGCCCTTATTATTATACATGACATGTATTTTGATTTGTTTGGTTAGTGGAAGCCTCATATCTATAGATCTTGATTGAAAGACATGTTTATGAACAATCATTTTCGACACATGTGTGATACATGTATTTGTTTATTTTGATGATCATCAATTACCGTCGTTTTGGTTATGTGCACATAGTTGAAAAAGTCTTAAGATCTGGTTTCTATCTTGAGCATGACTGTTATGTCAAGTTTGTATGTCTCGTATGACACCATAAATGTATTCTCGAGATTTTTATGTTTTGAGATATATAGAGCACTAGTGCTCGATTTATTTCATCTTGAGGCATAAAGTTTACGGATGATTCCTCTGATTTCGCCGAGGTATATAAGTTACAGGGAGTATTCAGGTTTACAAAGAGGTTTTCTCTGACTTAATAAAACATTAAGGTTACGGAGGGTGTTGATTGCATCTGGCTTCTTTGAAGCATCAAGGTTATAGATGTGTACTTTGATTTCTCTAAAGTATAAATGTTACGGATTATGCACTTCGACTTCAGAGAAATGTAAAGGTCACAGAGTTATTTTGAGTACTAAATAAAATCTTAAGACTTGGTGCTTGGTCTTGAGTATGACAGTCTTGTTAATATAGTTTGTCTCTTATAAAGCACTATGCAGTTTGCGCACATTAAGATTTATGAGACATATTATAGAGTGGTTTTGCTCTATTGTCTTTCTTGCTCATTATGGGCGTAAGATTACAAAAAGATGAGGACCGATAAAAAATAATATCATTCAGATCACATTCATGGATGTTATTTTCGGCTACACCACCACATTGGCCTATTGACTTAGTGTTGCTGGTGCTTGTGATCATAGTTGTCCAACGTCATTAAATGGTGTAATGACGGCTATGGTTCAGTGTTAGTAGGGTTAACGGTTGATGTTGTTTTGAGATGTTGTCTGATATATTGTGTTTTTGTTTTGGCCATTGTTGTATATAGCCTGAGAGTCAATTTCAAAGGTAAAATGTTTATTTTAAAAGCTTTGTAATTGATCATAGCCTAAGTGGGAGAACGTTAGAACTTTATTTTTAGTTTTATGATTTTATTTTATTTTATAAAATTTCAGTTGGGCTATAATCAATTACCGATTTACGTTTTCGTAAAACAGGTTGTGTTATAGTATACGAGACCCATGCATAACAACCCATTAATGTTAAGTAATCATTCTGTTGGGGATTTTGCAGATCTTAGTCTTTATTATTAATGTGGTTTGGACGGCTTATGGTGTAAGCCCGTGTGTTAACATAAGCTCGTGATGGAAAGACCCGTTATACTTATGGTGTTAGGTTCCCTCTCCCATTTGCCCTAACCCTAATTGTGGTGATCCATCGACCGTCGGCAAGTCAGGGAGAGGAAAACCCAACTCACCGCCTTTTCCTTCTTCGTTGTTTGCAAATCTCGTCGGGTAACACTCCTGAAGTGAGATTGCGCTAAATACAGGTTAATTATAGAGGTATATTAACGCCAGATAGGTGACTCTATTTTCCGCACTTTTTGTGTTCTAAATTCGATTACGGTGATCCTGATTTTGATGAAATTATCTTACAAGGTTAACCTACAGGAATCTCGGGCGATGGCTTGGGTTGAGGTAGAGCTTGCCAAGTACATGGCGATGTTAGAACCTACCGCCTAAATCAGAATCTCAAAGATCATATTTTCAGGGAAAGCAGACTCCTCACGGAACTGTCGTGAAATGTAGGTACAAGAGAGAGGAGGTGAAGATACAACCGTGGGAGAATCGCCAGATGAGGAAAGCGGAGATGAAGTTGAAAGCGAGTGATGCAAGAAATTGTATCTAACCCAACAGTCGAAGCTGGATTTCCACGAAAAAAAGTAGTCCAGTAACACCAAATGTCCAGATTGACCACACCAGTCACAGACAGACCCAAAACACAACAAAACAGCCAGGAAACCACAAATCCACACTCAGACTCCACTACCTACGAACCCCCCATCCTTCATCGCCATCCTTCCATGTCCGGAGACATTCTTCCTTTTATGAAAATATCTGCTTTTTCCTCCCTCCTCATTATGCTGCTTATATATCTCTTGCAGGTGCTCGCTCCCCAAGTAATTCCGTTGCTGCAGACGACAAAGGAGCGACACGGTTTGTTGGTGGGGTTTGTTGAAGCTCCCCCCAATCCTCCTCATTCCGCCCCCAGACTTCTCTTATTTCTTCAATTACATCCTCTTCTTTTAATTCAGGTGATGATCTCATCCTTGCCTTCCCCTCATAACTCCGACCCAGCCCATTAGAGCCCAACCCAGGTAAGCCCGAGCCTACTTCGTTGTTCAAGTCCATGAAGCCTGAGCCCAACTCCTCATCAATTACCTCAACGATCATTCCTTCTAGGGCATCAGAACCCACTTCCCGACTTTCAGGTAACAATGCCCCCCGCTCGAGAACACCCTTGTCCTCAAGGGTGATAGAAGGGTAACGTTGCTGCAGATCATGAAGGTACTCCCATGTCGATTCAGTTTCTTCCTTGTTCAACCACTTCACGAGAACCTGAGTAACAGCTCGGTGTCCCCGTCTGACCATTCTCCGTTGCAGGATGCACTCAGGAACTGAAGGTAGCTCTGGGGAAGCAGGGAGCTGTAAAGAGGTACGTTCCCCTGATCCCACTGCTTTTTTGAGCTTAGATACATGGAACGTAGGGTGAACATGTGCTGATGCTGGTAGATCTAAGCGATAGGCAACCTGGCCGATTTTATCAAGTACTCTGTAGGGCCCAAAATACAGGGGCATTAGCTTCCCCTGATGACTACCCTCTACTGAGCTCTGCCTGTGAGGGTGTAGCTTAACATAAACTAAATCTCCCACTTTGAACTGACGGTCCGATCTCTTTCTATTAGCCAACTGCTTCATCCGATTCTGAGCCCGGTGAATATGAAACCTTAGGAGATGTATCATCTCTTCCCTGTTAGTAAGCTCTAAATCCACAGCTTGGGAAGTTGACGTACCTCGAATGTAGGGTACATGAATGGGTGGCTCGTAGCCATATAGAGCCTCAAAAGGGGACATGTGAATGGTAGAGTGGTAGGTTGTGTTATACCACCACTCTGCCAATGCTAGCCACTTGCACCATAGAGTAGGACAGTCCATGCACATGCAACGTAAGTAAGTCTCCAGACAGCGGTTTACCACCTCTGTCTGGCCATCCGTCTGAGGATGGTAAGCAGTGGACAGCCTTAGATCCACTCCCTGGAGTCTGAATAGTTCTTGCCAAAAATCACTAAGGAAAATCGCATCTCTATCACTGGTAATGGAGTGCGGCAGCCCGTGCAATTTCGAAACTGAGTTGAGAAACAATTCAGCCACCTTCCCAGCAGTATAGGGATGCTGTAAAGGTATGAAATGCGCATACTTAGTAAGCCTGTCCACCACCACCATAATTACCTCCTTCCCCATTGATTTGGGTAGGCCCGATATGAAGTCCATAGTGATATCAGTCCATATAGCCGAGGGAACCGGTAAGGGTTGTAATAACCCCGGTGAAGCGGCCAGATCGTACTTACATCTTTGGCATGTCTCACACGCCCGAATATATTGCTTAATCTGCTGTTCTAATCCTTTCCAATAGCAGAAACTTGCCACCTTCTTAGTTGTCCCTTGAATTCCCGAATGGCCACCGGCTGCCGAGGCATGAAAGATCCGAATGATTTGATTTCGGAGCTCACTGTCATTTCCCACAACCAACTTTCCTCTTCGTAGCAACATCCCCTGTTTCCACTCAAAAACCATCGAGTCCCCCTTCTGCAGTTTTTGAATTATCTGTTGCAGCCGACTATCGGACTCCCAGCTCCTCTTGATTGCATCCAATAGTGTTCCCTGTTGTAATTCCAAAGTGATTGACATCACTTGAGCCCCAGTAATTCTTGAGAGAGCGTCGGCCACTACGTTCTCTTTTTCCTTCTTGTAACTAATCTCATAATCATACCCTAGTAGTTTAGTCAGCCATTTGAATTGCATCTCATTATGCAATTTCTGCTCCAAAAGGAATTTGAGGCTTTGGTGGTCGGTTTTGATGATAAATTTCCTTCCCATCAAGTAATGCCGCCACTTATCCACAGCATAAACTATTGATAACAGCTCCTTTTCGTAGACTGATAGACTCAGGTGCCGTGGCGCCAAAGCCTTGCTGATAAAGGCCAGTGGGTGCCCTTTCTGCATAAGTACTGCCCCAATTCCCTGCTGGCTTGCGTCTGTCTCTATCACCATTTGCTGGTTGAAATCGGGCAAAGCTAATATTGGGGTAGTAGTCATTGCTTCCTTCAGCCTTGAGAATGCCTCTTGAGCTTCCGGTGTCCATTTAAACCCATCTTTCTTCAACAATTGGGTTAATGGTTTGCTTATAACCCCATATCCTCTCACAAACCGGCGGTAATAACCTGTCAGCCCAAGGAAGCCTCTCAACTGTTTGACATTACCAGGCACAGGCCAATCACGAACCACTTCCAGCTTCTTAGGATCTGTAGAGACTCCACCCGCCTCGATAAAATGGCCCAAATACTCCACCTTTTCTTTAGCAAAGGCACATTTGCTAAGTTTAGCATACAAACAGTTTCGTTCCAGCACCTCCAACACCTCAGATAAGTGGGTAACATGTGCTTCCATGGTCGGGCTATATACCAAAATGTCATCAAAGAAAACCAGCACAAATTTCCTTAGGTAAGGACGAAATACCTCATTCATTAGGCTTTGAAATGTTGAGGGAGCATTAGTGAGACCAAACGGCATAACCAGAAATTCATAGTGCCCCTCATGAGTCTTGAAAGCCGTTTTGGGAATATCTTCTTCTTTAACTCGTATTTGATGGTATCCCGACCTCAAATCCAATTTAGAAAAGAGAACCGCCCCATGTAGCTCATCCAAGAGCTCCTCAATTACTGGGATTGGAAACTTGTCCTTAATTGTACGTTTGTTAAGTTCTCGGTAGTCGACACATAACCTCCAACTGCTGTCTTTTTTCTTAACCAGCACTACCGGTGATGAAAAAGGGCTGGTACTGTGCTGTATTACTCCCGATTGGAACATCTCTTGAACTAGCTTTTCAATGATGTCCTTTTGTGAGCTTGAGTACCGATACGGTCTTAGACTCAAACCCTGCACTCCCTCCTCCAACGGTATACTGTGGTCATGCTTTCTCTTTGGAGGTAACCCCTTTGGTTCCTCAAAAATCGTAGTAAACTTCTGTAGTACCTCCTGAACCTGCTTTGGTACTCTGTTTAATTGTTCCTGGTCCTTAGATTCTGTAGAATCTGGTTTAGGAATCAGCAAGAGTCCCATATCCTTCGCGTCAACCACATATGCCCCGGCTGTCCCTTTCATAGGCTCAGCTTCTCCCGCTGTCAACCTCACCTCCTTACCGTCCTTAAGATAACTCATGGTCAGCTTCACAAAGTCCCAGACTACCACCCCCAGGGAACTCAGCCACTCCATCCCTAAAATCAGTTCACACCCTTTGATTGGCATGATTAACACTCTAGTTTGGTAGCCTTCTCCTTGCATTTCCCAGTCGAATGACTGGATAGCCGATACACACTGCACTTCTTCTCCATTCGCCACCATGACCTTCCTACTGGAGATAGATTCTGTTTTGCACCCCAATTGTTTTGCTACCCCCACATCCAAGAAACTATGAGTGCTCCCAGAATCGATTAAGATAGTCAATCTCCTCTTCTTATGTCGACCCCATACCTTCATGGTCTTGTTCCTCACAGACAGAGCCACACCGTGCAGCGCATGTAACGAAACTAGAGGCATCCGTCCCTCCTCAGCCTCTCCTATTAAGTCACCCTTCAGTCCTTCCCCTGTCACTACATGATCTGCATTTTCCTGGATAAGATTTTCATCCACTTCATGATTCTGCACGATGTCCCGTACTTCTCCCTCCATGTCTCCATCGTCATCCTTCAACATTATCGCAAACATTCTTCTATTATTGCATCTATGACCAGGAATGTATTTCTCATTGCACCAATAACAAAGGCCCTTTGCTCTCTTTTCATCCATTTCTGCCGGTGAAACACGTTTGTGGGGAGGCTGATAAGTCACTGGCTTCCCTCCTCCAACGCCAAGTGGCCTCCCAGCATTGTCTGGGAACTTCCCTTCCCCCAACCATTTCTGATTACTTCGGTTGGCAGAGAAAGGTTGTATTACCTTTGGTGGCCCAGGCCACACCTCTCCCTTGTATCCCCTTTGAAACCCCTCTTTACTCACTACCTCCTCATCATTAGCTAAAGTCTTCCCCAATGCAATCGCATGTTGCAATGTTCTTGGGTTAAATGCTATCATAAGCTTTCGATTTTCTGGTTTCAGCCCCCCAATAAACATGGCCACCTGATCCTCATGTGACAGGTCCACTTTAGTCACCAAAGACACAAACTCCTCAACATACTCCGAGTAACTCCTTTTCTCTTTGAGCTCCTTCAACATCACAATCGGCCGGGTTAGCTCATTCGGACCGAACCGTAGCAACATCCCAGCGGAATACTCAGCCCAACTCAATGGCCCCTTCAGTTCCCGGTTTCTTATGAAGGCGTAATGCCATTCAATAGCCGGTCCACTCAGATGAATTGAAGCCACGCTTACCCTCATTTCGGCCGGCGTTTCATCCAGATCGAAGTATCGCTCGCATTTAAACACCCACTCCTGTACATTGCTGCCGTCAAATGACGGGAAGTCCACCTTCACCTGTCGCAAGGTTCGCTCATCCCATCGGGAACTGTAGTATTCAGGTCTCACTGTAGATTGTCCCTCTTCAGACCCGTCGTTTTGCTTCCCCTTGTTTTTACGTTCCAAGTTATCCATCCTCTCCACCAGACCGGCCATTTGCTCTCCCATCCCATCGAACTTCCTCATCAGCTCCATCATCATTTCTTTCATTGAATCAGACTCCATAGATGTTGTCCTGGATCTGGTAAACTCAGCAACGGGCATAACCTGAGTGGGAAATCGAGCCTCTAGGCTCTGATACCAATTTGATGCAAGAAATTGTATCTAACCCAACAGTCGAAGCTGGATTTCCACGAAAAAAGTAGTCCAGTAAACACCAAATGTCCAGATTGACCACACCAGTCACAGACTGACCCAAAACACAACAAAACAGCCAGGAAACCACAATCCACACTCAGACTTCACTACCTACGAACCCCCCCCATCCTTCATCGCCAGCTCCTCCATGTCCAGAGACATTCTTCTTTTTATGAAAATATCTGGTTGTTTTTCCTCCCTCCTCATTATGCTGCTTATATATCTCTTGCAGGTGCTCGCTCCCCAAGTAATTCCGTTGCTGCAGACGACAAAGGAGCGACACGGTTTGTTGGTGGGGTTTGTTGAAGCTTCCCCCAATCCTCCTCATTCCACCCCCAGACTTCTCTTATTTCTTCAATTACATCCTCTTCTTTTAATTCAGGTACTGATCTCATCCTTGCCTTCCCCTCATAACTCCGAACCAGCCCATTAGAGCCCAACCCAGGTAAGCCTGAGCCTACGTCGTTGTTCCAGTCCATAAAGCCTGAGCCCAACTCCTCATCAATTACCTCAACGATCATTCCTTCTAGGGCATCAGAACCCACTTCCCGACTTTCAGGTAACAGCGAGGGCGGAGGAGCAGATGACTAGGGACATTGCGGCCGCACAAAGGGCCGTGAAGAAGAAGACGGCGAACGAGGAGGCCAAACTTAACGAGAAGGGGACAAGGACGTCAGAACATGCTGACTACATTCGTTGGACCGGCAACTTGCCGTCTCCTTCACTTTCAAGCTTCCTATTTTTGCCGGTAAAAAGGAGTGGAATTTATGTTCGGTGGAAAAAGTTATAGATGATGATTATCATTTTCACTGAAGGGAAAAATTACAGAAAAACAGTAGAAACTGATTTTTCTAGAAATACATTGAGTCAACAAAAACAAAAAAAATGATTTAACCATATTTAATCGTTTTTTTAATATAAGAAGGATAAGGATTTGGCTATATATTTAGTTCAAAATATTTGGAATTGTTAAATTTAAGGTTCGGAAAAGCAATATTCTTTTTATATTTTTCCTACCACGGAAATTATAAAGTAATATATTTTCTTATTTTTTTATACAGTGCCTAACTAACTGTATTATTTTACAGATAATTTAAAAAAAAGTACATAATGAATGCTACTATTTTAAACAATTAAAAGAGAAAATTTGTCTCCTGAAACTGACCAACCGTAATTTTTATACTTAAACGTTTGCCTTGAAGAAGTTACACTAATATTTTTATGAGGTTTAAATTTGAAATTTTGTATCAAATTAACGTTATTCAAAAAAATATTATTAAAATAGAATAAATAAATATTTTTTCAACTCAAACTCTATATTCTGGCATCACTCTTTAGATTTATATTCCATTGAAATCCCCCCAAAAAAAAAAAAAATCGTCGGCCATATAAAATGGGGTGGACCGTCACGCACCATAACAGAGCCCCAATATTCCCCAATCGACTCCGTTTCTTACTTTGTTTCTTTTCATCGCCCGCGTCTCTTCGATTCGTGGCCGCCCCTCGAATCGACGAACATATATTGTACCCCTTCGTCTCCCGTTCGTTCCCTCCTCCAGCCCTTCCCCTTTAGGGTTTGTTTCGCGTCCGTCGTTGTCAATCATCGCATCGGCCCTCTGCTTTGATTGCGCTTCCTATTGGCTAATAGGGTTTCCGTGTTCCTTCCGATCCCCCTTTTCTTGATTCCGTGGGTGTGTTTATTGGCTCCTTGGCTAGGGTTTGATTGGATATTCCGTGGGTGGGCCCGCTCGCCGTGTGAGGGTTAGTCTTACTTGAGTTGTCTTTTCCGCTTAGTTTTGGCGTGTATGGCTGCCGGAAGGCCCGGGAGATACCGCGGGAATGAGTTTAGGGAACGCGAGGCCAATTCGGCTTCCTCTAGGAGGGGATTGGGGTACCGTGGACGGGTTCGGGAGGTGGGGATAGAGCTAGGTTTAGGCCGAGGGATGTCAGGGAGAGGGAGGCGGAGAACGGCGTTAGTGGGTACGGCTCTTATTCTAGCGGGAGTGATTCTGGCAGTAAGGGTGCTAACATGGAATTTCCACCTGTTGTCAATTTGTAAAGAAAACATGCAAGATCAATCTTGCTTTATCAGAGTTGTGTGATGATGCTGTTGTTAATGTTTGCCCTTGAGCTTCTCTATATGAAAATAAACATTAATCACCAGAGCCATGATTTTTTTTCTGCGCAGGTACTGATAATCAATCATTTGTGTTGTGATTTCTCTCCTGTGAAATTGAGGAAATCTACCTGTCAGAAGTTGAATTGAAGAACGATGGAGGCCCAATTCTTTCGTTTCCTTAAGATTGTTGGGGTTGGGTTCAAGGCCAGGGCAGAAGCAGAAGGAAGGCTGTTGTACCTCAAGTTGGGATACAGTCACGAGGTTGAGCTAACTGTCCCTCCAGCTGTCCGCGTGTTTTGCTTCAAGAACAATGTGGTTTGCTGCACGGGAATAGATAAGCAGAGGGTTCACCAGTTCGCCGCCTCCGTTCGAAGTTGCAAGCCTCCTGAAGTCTACAAAGGGAAAGGGATAATGTACATCGATGAAGTCATCAAGAAGAAGCAAGGAAAGAAATCAAAGTGAGCTGCTGGTAAGCTTCTAGTATAATTTAGGCCTGGCCGAAATGGATGACCGAGAGTTAGCAGTACTTGTTGGCTTGCTTTGTGCTGCCTCAATTGATATTACCTTCTGCAGCGGCACTTTTTGCCTCATTCGGCAGGCAGCTTCCGTTTCAGCTGGAAATTAGCTTCATAATTAGCTATTGATGCTTTTATGAACCTGTTTGTTTTTCCTCACTAGACCTCATTTTCCTTTTTTATTTTTAATTGATTTTTTTTAGAATCGGTTTAGTTTCTGATCAAATCGGCATAAATAGTCAAGCAACGTGATGATTACTTGATGTTGCTCGAGGAATAAATAGCCCTCCTGATTATTCACAAATACAGGGAGGGAGGGTTATGTATTCGCGAATTCGATCAGCGCTATCCTTAGGCCTTGTAAGATCACCTCATTTCGTGCAACTCTTACTAGGGAGGAATTTGACGTGAACTCATGTCATGAAAGAAGCGATGTTGTCGAGTTTGAAAATGTTGTTGTAATTGTCACTTAGTTTTTTTACGTCAAAAATTAACGACGATGGTTGACGTCATAACTATGGATTTTACCAATTTTTTTTATCCTCATATTATTTGTTCTTCCCGAAAATGTTTTAACCAGTAGTTACACATCGAGATTGATTTTTTCTTGTCTTTTATTTTTTTTTTTTAAAAGGGAGGATTGGAAAATACCAAAGTATTTATTCTCAATTCAAACACACGCAATTGGTGAACACAAACAAGTGATTGCAGCAGCAACTTCTGGTTTAAGTTCTCTCGGTGGCTCCGAGGCACCAAATGGTCCGGTACGAAAATGCTTCGGGTTGGGTCTGGGGGTAAAAGTGCTGAAATAGGATCATGTGCTTGTTGTGGATGGCATTTCGGGGCCATCACCAGCGACCATCCAGATCAAACCTGTACGTTTCGTATCTCAGCTTGCAGGCTGCTAGGATGATACGACCTCCGGCCTTCAGGCGGCATTCTTCATCCAAGTAAAACCACGCCAAGGTCATGCAAATATCACAATCATTGGAGGTCATTCCATAGCCACATATCCCCTCCGCCCAGAAAGTAGCGGAACCATGCTCTTTCTTGCTCACAACATCATAGCGTGGGCTGGACGAGGTGCGGTCGATCACATCATGAATGACTTCAGTGATTGCGGTATCAGCATCACTGTTTTGGTCTATGGACTGGCTGTTGCAGTAACGCTGCCTGATAGAGACGTCCACACTTGCAGAAATGCAAGTGATGGTGCCTAGAAAGAGGACGATCTTCACTACCAAAGGCATCCCTACTTCTTTTGCTTTGCTAACACCAATACCCCGGATGAAGAAATAGAAAGTTGAGCGATGTGGATTGTGTAAAAGCAGGTTACTTATAGCCATCTTCCATTTCACGATCCATCGGCTTAGAGCATAGCGTCAATGTGTTTGGCATAGGTGACGACTTGGTTATCCGTCGTACACTCCTCGGCCAGCTTTGATCGGCTTGACATTGTATTTTACGTCTAGAAGTGCATTCGCAATGTCAATGCAATTATCGAAGTTTCCCTCCAAAAAGAACAGACAAATTAGCTTCGACGACTTAGATGAAAGCGGATACGTTCCTTCAACTGCAAAGCCAAAAAGACATTGTTCGAGCAGAGCGTCGAGGAGAGACTTTTGCGAGGCCAATATTGAAGAAGGTTTTTTGTGACTTTTTATTTTAGTACCGAATTTGAGAAACTAAGAAAAATCTGATTGAACCTTCAAACATTTGAAATTGATAAGAAGAACATTAAGAAATATCCTCAAGATTTTAGATTTTTTGCATTGACAAAGTATTTGAAAGGACGGAAAAGAGACGGTCCGCATAGCCACAGACGTCGGAGATGGGAAAATGTTCAAGAAGCACGTTGTTGTCCAGAAAAATCAAGCAGAGTGTAAATGCAGCGCTGAGGCTGCTTCTCTCACAAGCGCATTGCCGGAAACATCACTGTTTTCATTTAAGTCAAGGAAGGATCAATCGAAGATCTTGCAGGCTCTACCAAAGCGGTGACATATTATAGGTGCGATCTTATCCTGCAGTGGAAAATGTAATTAACTAACACTAATGGTTGGGAAGAATTTGAGGCTGGCATGGCCCTGTCCATCTGCAATTGCATTACTGTAAGAATTTGAGACTCCTCCGATGATTCAGCGTCCTTTTCGCTCTCCACTCAGGTCCATGTACTGAATCATTCCAAAGGATGGTCCCCTTGAGTCGGGCTTTATTCACCCTCCCTGATGGGAAGGCAGTCGAACTGAGGTTGAGGTTGTGAGAGACGGCCAATGACGGCCCATGTGCATCCCTTTCATTCCGTCGAGCCATGAAACTGCTACGTCTGCGGTTGAGAAATCGAGGGTGGAAGGCTGCATGTGAATGTAGTGTATTTTGATCTTTTTACTTATATTATTTGTTCGTACCATAATATTTTAACCGGTTATACATGGAAAGACAAGTATTTTTTTCTTTCTGAAGTTAAAAGACAAGCATTCGCGCACAGTGACTGCCAGTTCGCAAACTTCGCTTTCATCCACACCCAGTAGTAAGTACATAAGACCAAAACGAAATGCCACCGTAGAATTGCAAACAACTTCTCCTTGGATTATTCTGATAGGGAAATGCTTCGAGTTGGGATAGGTGTAAAAGCAGAAACATGAGCGTTCAGTTTTTTTCACCATCTCTCTTTATCGAATGCGTATGACTCGAATCTGATTTTGCAGCTCCCAAGGACGGTGCGACCTCCGGCCTTCAGTTGACATTTGTCGTCCAAGTAAAACCATGCCAAAGACAAGCAATCACCGCAGTAATACGGGGGGATGTCATACTGGCAAACTCCCTGCGCCCAGAAAGTTCTGGAACCTCTCTGTTTCCAATCCGTGAATTTTCGACCCGGGCTATCCGTGGTGTGCTCGATCACCTGGTGCACAACATCATTGATCGCGGCTTCCTCATCACTATTTGGGCTGATGTACTGATTGTTGCAGAAACGTTGTAGGATAGTATCACCGCCAGTTGCAGAAACACAAGCGATGATGCCAAGGAAGACAACGATCCTCATGACCAAAGACATCCCTTTTTTTTTTTTTTTTTTGCTTTGTCTAAATTAATCCCGGGATTGGGTGAGTGATTTGGAATCGTCACGCTGCTGAGTTATTTATAGCTCTAACTCCATCTCATGACCAATGACTTAAGGCATATCGTCGCTTTTGGCATACGTAAAGACTTGGTTGTCCATCGTACACTCAGCCGTCTTAGCTGGGCTTGACATTGTACTTTACGTGAGGATCGTCCAGACAACATCTTATTTCTTCAAGGAACATCATGATATTATTGAAAAGGGTTTTTTTTTCGACTCTTTATTTTAGAATAGAACTTGAAAAACTAAAAGTTTTATGAAATAAATAGAAACGATCCAAAAAAAAAAGAAATGTTTTAAAACAGGTTCTCCAAGCACGTTGAAAATTTGGCCTCACGGCTCCTAAGTGATAAAAGAAAGATATCAGCATACTCCACGGTCGAACCCATTGTCATACGAATAAATGAAGCCAGTGGAAAAGAATTGCGGAGGCTGCTTCTATCGTCAGCACATTGCCAGCAACATCTCTAGATTCCTTAAAACGATGAAGGATCAATCGACGATCTTGCAGTCTCTATGAAAGGCAACGATATATCATGTGTCGAACCACAAGAAAGAACTGGGTCATGGTGACCCTGTCATCATCGCGGTGATCTTATCCCGCTCTCGGAAACATGATTAATTTCCCACTAATCCTTGGGAAGAATTTGAGACTCAAGTGGTCCTGTCTCCTGGAATCGCATTACTGGAAGCTAAAAAGTAAAATCTAATGTTCAACTGATCGAAGTAGAGGTGATTGGGATGATTGAGTAAATTTATTTGTTTCTTTTTTTTTTAAATTTCTTTTTATTATTTTCAAAATCATTAACAGCCATTCATTTCAAAAACATGTTTGGTCAATCACTCCGACGAGAGTACTCCATTGTCAATCGGTGCAGCCTTTGCCACGACAGGAGAGGGAGGAAAGACGGCTGTGGATGCCCTGTGCAAAGAATGTTGAGCTTGCAGTCATGCTACATCCTACCCGATGAGGAGCCTAGTCAAGGTCGAATGCAGTTGAGGTCGAAAGCCTAGCTGGCTCATGTGAGTAGCATCTTGACTGCACATGAAGCATAACTAGAGCCCGGTTTGTTAACCGTGCCTTAATGGTGGTGGACACGACAGTCTAATATTCTGCATTTCTGGCTCATCTGTATTGATGGGAAGCCGATTAAGGAATGCCCAAAGCAGTAATGCTCTCCACACGTAATCAATCAGAGGCGGGTTCCTGCTCTTTCACTGGTGCGCTTCATAAGTCAACAGTGCTGGAGTCGAATCTTAATCAAATCCGCAGGAGTTTGAATGTGGCAGGAGCTAATACTCAGGCGGACAGGATCTCCTGCTGTTCGGGCCAGATTATAACTCCTAGATATAGAGTCATCAGAGTATGGACGAGAAACAAGAAAATGATTTAAAGAGATAAAATCCCAGAAAAGTAGGACACATATCGACTCTACGAGACTAGGGAAACAAAAGACCTCATGCAAGCTCTCAACCAACTCCAGCAGATAAAGTTCTACATGCAACACACCCGGTGTTTTTACAGGAAAACCGAACGTGGCCTCTGTGGTAAGCAATGAATCAGCAGAAATGAGATGAAGTGGCTGGAGCTTACTGCCTGTGATGTTGCAGTCCCAACTAAACCATGTGCACACACCTCAGTTCCTGTTCAAGGGGAGAAGCCACAGATCTCAAAGCAATCCAAATAAGAAAATTCAGATACAGGAAACAACTTCAGCAGACCATCCACTTACTAACAGAGCGAGAGTCATATACAGAGGGCTCCCATATCAGGTGGCCCTCCATCAGATCCTCCAGAACCTAATAATGCATCGGATGTCCCTCCCCTTCCTTGTTTTTTCTCTTTTCTGCTGTTCCTTGTCTCGACTCCTAGGTTCCTATGAACAGAAGTGGAAAGTCTCGTTATTTAAGCACACAGGGAACCAATTGTCATTAAAGTTAGCAAGATCATTCTAAAGATAGTAGACTAAATTGGCGTTCCATAACTACAAAATGGCCATCCCTGTTACTTTTGGAGAATCCTATTTTGAAAACAAAAGGACTTATCAAACCCCTTCAAGGAACCTGAAATAGGTGCATCGTCACTTTGAAATACATCTATGGTACATACACAAGAGCAGCTGAGGATCTCCTGGCAACAGTTCCACAACAAGACTTGTATTTCTTTTTTGATCCGCATGGACAGGCCTTGTTCCTTGAGATTGCCTACAGCAAATAAACCATAATACAAAAGAAATTTTTACTTAGTGCTTTCAGATGCAAGGCCCTGAACCAGAACAAACCTTCTGTTCTTTAAGTCTATTGCTGTCCTCATGACTCCTTTTAATGCCATAGTCAGATGGATCCTGAGCGGAGACTTCTTTCACCAATTGCGCATCCTGTGACTTTGATTGTCTATCCATATCATGACCTGAATAACACAGTGAGATGGTGATCAACCGTAACCTCAAGTCCAAACAGAGGAATGAATAAAATGAATAAATAAAAAAAATCCAAAGGAACCACAATCAAGGTGCTCCAAGGAATTTTTGTGCACAAATTTAACCATATGGGAGAAACAGAAAGACAAGTCATCTGTATATTCACATGGTTTTGCCAGCTGTTTGAGAAATGCTCAAGGAGAAACGTGGATGATTTGAAAATTAGTTACAACAGCAAGGCGGTAAAATATAAATCAGGAAATCTTAACAGGAAATTCACATCACTCACGCAGTTTATTTGGTTGAGATTAGTGCTGACTGGACATTACCATTACAAGCATCTGCGCTGCTGGAGGAAGGAACAGATTCCTCAAGAAGTAGATCATCACTTTGTTCAGCTAGTAAATATTCTATGGCGGCATCGACATCTCCGGCAGTTTGCATTAGTGTCTGCAAAATATTATTGGACAAGGAAAGGATAATCAGGCTACAGATTACACTCAGAAAACTATCAGGAAAATGCCCGTAAGGACAAAACAAAGCAACCTGCTCAACTTTCTCTCGGTCACTGCAGTTACTTCCTGCCATTACCAGCTTGATAGATCCGGAATCAATTGATGACAAACCATAAAGCACTTTAGACTTGTTAGACCCGGATTTAGCTGATGATGAAAGGTCTGAATCAGCCTTTCAGAAATGTCAATTGTTAGCCTATGGCCATCTAAATAATCATAAACAGGATGTAAATTCTACCATCTTAGAATAAATCAGATAAGTTCTCCACACACCTTTATGACAATTGTCCTGGCAGGCCCATCACCAGAATCATCCTTTGATCGTACACTATTGTAGTGTTCCTCATCATGGTAAGATCTAAAAATACCAAATCACGCCACTATCTCGAAGAAATGCATGTAGTTGGTGACACATATATGAGCAGCCAAATAAATGACATCCAACTAGCTTTTCAAAATTAATAGTTTCTGCTAGACATAAAATAAATGTAGCATGTATCATCATATTTAAGTTGTCCTTGTCAGTATATTAATCATTTATAGCATTGTCATATTGACTGGAAAATATTAACTATGTGCAAACAGGAAGGATAAACTTATACCTATAAATAGTAACTTCAACTCCTACACTAGCTAATGGTATCAATTTAATCAATCTCAAGTATAGATAAATGGACAAAACATGGTAATTCTAAATAATGGGACTTCTGGATTGAGAGAGAACTTCGTGTTGCTCAAGAAATCACTGATGCCTCAAAAGTACTCACAAATGGATCATTCGGGTGCCAAACTTTTCGAAGTTTTTAATGTACCATCGGGGGGACATATGCTGCAATAACAAATGGAAAGACTCATCAACTAGGAGACAGGAGAACAAAGGGGAACAAAATAGAACTATCGCAATTGTGACGAGTTGAAATTACATCAACAATAATATATTTTTCACTGGACTTAAAAGTCCTACAAATGCTCTGTTACGCTAATCAACTGGCTATGGCAGATTAATTGGGAAAACTGCAATTAAAAAAACTGGGCCAGCAACACATGCCAGACATTCTGCTAGCTCTTTCTCATCCAAGGCCAATTATATCTCGCCTATCTATTTTCATATCCAGTAGATATAGCGAAACTACACACCCTAAAGCCAACAGAAGGAAAATAAATTCATCAGTAGTTCTACAGATATTCCTCCAAGAAAATAACATCATCAAGTAAAACCCAAGAAAATTAGAGAAACACACCTTTCTGAACAAAAGACAGTGAAGCCAGTTTAGCCTACCCGATGAATACATATATTACTCTCGGTCAGAAGAGAAGCTGCTTGTAGTTCCATATGTCCAGCCCATGTGCCATCATTGTCCATGGTTTGACAATACTCTTCAAAAGGAACTTCATCCTCAATAAAAGGCTCAAACATTTCTCGATTTCTCTGTTTTTTCAAAAAACATATTAAACCCAAAACTCCTCGGCTATCGGCAACTAGGCCTCATATACGGATTTCAAATAAAATCTTGATCCTACAGATTGCAGTGCATTTGTGTGGAGTACAAAAATAATTTTCTCATTAGTTTGAAATTAGAATGTCCAGTACTCTTATACAGTGCTAGTTGACTAAATAGCAAGAAATTACTTCAAAAAAGGAAATCAAGAAATGACATAACACATGTTTACTAAAGCAATCGCTGAGCACTTCCATAAGTCCCTTTGAATGAATTCAAGGAGACAACTATGGCAGGCACATTCTCAAGAAGATTGGAATCCAGTTCGACCGGTTCTCAAGGGTTGTATACCTGAATGTACTGAACAACCATGCTCCGATACTTGCTGTGTTTATCCTCATTTCCTTCTAACTGATCTGCAAGCGCTCTGCACAAACTACCTCAAGTAAGTAACTCAAAGATACCCCGACCACAACATGATCAGGATAGGCCGTCAACCAGACAATCTACGACTGCGGAGGGGACGAACAAAACACAATAAGCCTAAGAAATTCACCAAACTACAGAAAACTGCTTGTGTCGAGCGAGGAAAACAGAACTCGGCGATCCGTTACCGGGGGACAGTTTCGCAGACCTGAAGAAGCAGTTTCCGTCGGCCGTGACCTGAACAATCTTCAACCCCAACGCATCGAGCTGCGACCGGAACTGTGTCAAATCCGCCTGCTTCCCCTGCTTCTTAACCTACCCATTCAACCACCAAAAGAGACACTAAAACAACCCCTGAACTACCAGAACGCCGAGAAATCCGATCAACAGAGAGAAAATTTCTCCATCCAAAATCCAATCCACGAAACTCGACCATCCGAAAACGCAGAGCCCCCCCGGGGGAGGTGTGCTTCGCTTACGGGAGGTTGCCGTTGCTTCTTCGGCTTGCTCTTTCCGTGGTGCTTCTGCTGCACCATCGGTTACTGCCCCCGGCGGAACGAAGTTTTAAGGATTGATCGTGTTCCGGCGACGGCGATAAAATGCGTGGCCGGAAGGGGGGGGGGGGGGTGATAGACGGCGCCGGCTGGGATTGCTATTGGGCAGGGCTTTTTTCTTGGGCCCATTGAAATGAAAAAAATTACTTATTTTAATATTACGTTGGAGCTTACATCTCGGCATCGGAAGGAGCTTGTCTAGCAAGCATTTTTCATCATTATATCGCATGGATGCCCGCATGCGAGACATTTCGCATAGAATATGCGTCCGGTTCATTTATCAGAAAGAGGCAAGAAGACGCTTCAGATAGCGTTTTTTATGTTTATCGTGGCCTGCCCGACAGTGTCCGTGCCTACGCGGGAGATTATCACTAGCGTCACGTTCCCTATGGCATTGTTGAATGCGTTTGTCCCTCCATCAATGCCCAGCTGCATCGGCATGTTAATGACCGCCGGTCCAAGACCCTTGACGTTCAACGTGCTATTAGCGTATCGACCCTCCGTAAACTGGAAGGTGCCCGAAATGTAAAGGGTGTCTCCACCCAATGCCGCCACGACGTAAATACTCCTGAAACGGCCTATCAAGGCCGAGGTTGGGCTTGCGGCAATGGTCAAGGGGTTATCAAACACGTTGATCGTGCCATACTGCGCCGAGCCGAAGTCAGTTCCTTGGATTCCGGCAACGGAGTAGCTGGTGTAGTTGGTGTTCGTGCCTGTGTTCCAGATGGACTGTGTGTAGAGCACGATCGTGGTGGTCGGGTTAGGAGAACAGGTGCAGTTACCACTCGTGGCAGCTGCCGAGGCACGCGTGAACATGGAGAGCACGAGGAGGGCGTGGGACGCAATCGCAAGTGATTTGTAGGTCGACATCTTGGAATATGTTTTATGTGAGGAATTGCTATGCAATGCCGCCACATTATATAGGATATTTAGATTGGGTACAAACTAGAAAAAGAAAAAAGAAAGCTGACCAAACAAAGCTCAAAATAAAAAATAATTAATAAAAAAGGTGATTATAAAATTTATAAATTTAACAATAACATTTAATTAATCATCTCTTCTTCATTTTCATTTATTCATTTTTTATATAATTGTTTAATAAAATAGTGCTCATCCCTAAAACAATTAAATTTGATTGGCGCAAGTTATGACTAAATTTATCTTTTCTTTAGTACTCTATATAAAGCACATTAAAAAAATTAGGGGCGCCTAAGAAGCGACTTATGGGGGGTGTAATGTAAATAGCATATGACTAATATTATATTATTTATATTCACTTCAAGAGACGAAATTTTGTTTTATTATAAATAAGAACAAAAAGCTTCTTTATATGAACACACGAAATTGACCTTCACTTTCTGAAAATAACATAGGATGATGCTCAAATTCTTGGCTAGCCCATACCTAACCAAACCGCACGAGGGTACCTTTTAGTTATACTCAATGAAATTTGGTAAATGCTATGCCGCTAAGAACTCGTTCGTACATAATGAATTAAATTGTTGGGGGGGGGAGAGGGGGTGGTTTGGCCAGTTTTGGAAATGAAGGTTTGTGGGAGTCAAATGGGGCATGCCCATGAAAATACCAGACCCCTACGTAGCGTATACTCCGATGTATATATGTGAAAGAGGTTTGATTATTATTTCTTGTCGTAAGTGGAACATTAGGTCTCAAAAGGAGTGGGGGTGATTAGCAAAGAGCTCTCATAAACGATAGTGACCTTGTTGTTCTCCATTGGAACCTCAGCAACGGCTACGGACCCAGTAGCATGCAGAAGCAAGTCGTCGCCGGTGGAATGATCTTCCTCCGGCTGCCCAAGGAAAACACTTGGGGGGGGTTGGCCCATCTTATCCTCGTGATACGCCACCCTATGTAACATTATTAGAGAAGGAGGTTCGACGTGACCAACGCCCGGGAGGTGCTATCTAGTACTAAGATTCCCATTTGAATTCTAAACTTCATGGTCACGTTCGAGCAGCCACTTGTCATGACCCCAGCATATCCGGGCAAACGGACCGAAAGACAGCAGCCTCGTCTTCTTATGATCAATCTGGAAAAAACAAGAGAACAGATAAAAGTAGAACCGATCAACTGTAAACCCTGATAAGTTTTCATATGAAAACATTTGAAAATGTCATAATAAAGGAACTTCTTTATCGTTTCGTACAACAAAATAATCAATCACGGTCGTGAGTACCCTTGAAAGCTATCATATGGCATTTATTAGAATCCTTACGAAACAAGTCATACGGGATGTATAAACTCGACCTTAATCGACTCAGATTGGCGACCTCATATGTGTCGTGGAAGGAGGTCGTTTACCATTATTCATCACTTTTGGTGTAGGTGCTAGTACGTACGACATTTTTCATAGCAAAATGCATACAATTTATTTATCAGAACAATATTTGAGGCTGGAGACGCTTCAGACGGCGTTTTTGGTGTTGATAGTAGCCTTGAGGACATCGTTCGAGCCTGCGCGGGAAATCGTCTCGAGCGTCACGTCTCCTGTAGCACTGTTGAATACGTTTGTTCCTCCATCAATACCCAGCTGCATTGGCATGTTAACGACCGTGGGTGCAAGACCCTTGATGTTTAGTGTGCTATTAGCATATTGACCCCCCGTAAATTGGATGGTGCCCGAGGTGTAGAGGGCATTTCCATCCAATGCCGCCACAGCGAAAATCCCCCTGAAACGGCCGACCACGGTGGAGGTTGGGCTTGCCGAAATGGTCACAGGGTCATCGAATACATAGAGCGTGCTGAACTGCCTTATGCTGTATTCAGTTCCCTGGATCCCAGCGACAGGATAGTCGGTGTAGTTACTGTTGGTGCCGGTAAAGAGGACAGCCTGTATGTAGAGGACGATGGTGGTGGTCGGGTTCGGGGAACAGGTGCAGGTACCACTCGTGATGGCTACTGATGGTCGCACAAACATGGAGAGCACCAGCAGGGCTTGGGACGCAAGACCAAGTATTCTGTAGCTCGACATCTTCGAATAATCTTCTTTTTCTTTTCCCGTGATGAAAACATATGCAAATGTCGTGGCTTTTTATATAGGATTTCGGAATTGGGAACGAGCCATAAAATAAATGGAAAAAACTGAACAGACAAAATTGGAAAAAGCAACCTCACCCAAAGAGATTGCACGTAACCAATATACATATCCACAGAGTTGACCATCATTTTTTAAAAATTGGGCCCTATTTTTATTTGTTAGGCAGCAACGACTGGCAGTGACATGCCTTACTTCCTTGGGTAAACTTTTGTACGACTCTATCATCAAAATCATATTAAATCGCACAAAGGTACCTTTTAATTATACTAAATGAAATTTGGTAAATGTTATTCTGCTAAGAAATCGATCGTATATAATGAATCAAATTGGGGGTTGGCCAGTTGGTGTTGGACGGGAACAGCCGACGCCGATGACGAAATCGAAAAATATCGGGATGATATCCGACGTACAGATTTCGTAGTTTGGCCCAAACCGGCCTACGTCCACGGGAGATCCTTCTTGAAATTCTATTATATTCAACGAGTTACACGATTACCAGCCCTAAGAAAGTTTCACCCCCGAGTCTTTTCTTTGTACAACGACTCACCAGAGACTTCGAAGCTCGACAACCCGTCGCCTCCCTTACCCTAGTTACAGAACCGACATCACACTAACTCGTGGATATCACCTATTCGATACTCATAAAATAAGCTCTGGACAATATGTCTGTTTATAATAGACAATAAAATCTAAGACAATATCTTTTCGATATCTATAATATCACACGAAATCTTACGTGATATTATCTACCAGATTCTCTAAGATTTTAACTTAGGATCACGTTCCAAGAAGATTTGTGGGAGCTCTAATACACTGCCTAACACTTCCGTCCTCCATTGTAGGAAGGGCCAAACATGGGGAGTTTTGTTCCATAATGACGTCATTTGGCGAAATATTTCGCCAAATGACGCCATTACTAAAATATTTCGCGAACTAACCCACCAAAGTCGGTCTTACAAAGGCCGACTTTGGTCCTCAAGGAAGTCGGCCTTTGTAAGGCCGACTTCGGTTTTGGCGAATAGAAGTCGACCTTACAAAAGCCGACTTCCTTGCAAATTTTTTTTTTTTTTTAATTTGGAGAAGGCCGACTTCGTGAAAATTAATAATTTGGACGGAAGTCGGCCTTTGATAAAAAAAAAAAAAAGAAAAATCCCCCGTCCCTCCCCCCAAATCCCCCCTCCCCCTCACACCCACAACCCCCTCCCAAACCCCTCACCCCACAACCCCCTCCCCCTCACCCCCTCCCAAACCCCCCCGGTCCCCCTCACACCCCACGACCCCACAAACCCCCCTTTCCTCCTCGCACCCCCAACCCTTTACGTTTCTTTTTTTATTTTATTTTAATGGAAGTCGGCCTTTGTAAGGCCGACTTCGTAAAAAGTTTAGGGTTTACAAAGGCCTTACAAAGTTTAATGGAAGTCGGCCTTACAAAGGCCGACTTCTTTAAGGAATTGAAGTCGGCCTTTGTAAGGCCGACTTTGGTGGGTTAGTTGACGAAATATTTTAGTAATGGCGTCATTTGGCGAAATATTTCGCCAAAATGACGTCATTAAGGAACAAAACTCCAAACATGGGGGAGCTCATTTACGGTCAATTCCCCATGCTGAAATCATCAGTTCGGCCCAGTCAAAGTCAAAGAGGGAATGCCCATGAAAAATACCAGACCACTACGTACCGTATACTATACCCCCATGTATATATATATATATATATACATGTAAAAAGAGGTTTCATTTTTATTACTTTTCGTATGTGAAACAATACATTTGGCCAATCTTATCCTCGTGATACGCCACTGTATGTAACATTATTAGAGGAGGAGGTCCGACCGCCCTGGAGGTGCTATCTAGCAGAACAATATGGAAACAACAAGAACCGATCACCTTAAATCTTGATAAATTTTCATATGAAAACATTTGAAAATGCCATACTAAAGGAATTTCTTTATCGTTTCGAACAACAAAATAATATACCCAAAATGTTTCACGGATAATCGGAAACTGGTGCTAAAGAAGTGGAACTGAGGAGGCCGAGACTGTAATTGCAATCACGGTCGTAAGCACCCCTGAAAGCTAACATATGGCATTTATTAGAATCCTTACGAAATGTAGTCATACAGGATGTCTAAACTCGACCTTAATCGACTTAGATCTGCGACCTCATATGTGTTGTGGAAGGAGCAATTTTAGCAGTGTTTAGCATTATTCATTACTTTTGGCATTCCACAGAAAATGCATACAGTTTATTTATCATAACCAGATTTGAGGCTGGATAAGCTTCATATTGCGTTTCTGGTGTTGATAGTGGCCTTGAGGACAATGTTCGGGCCTACGCTGGAAATCGTCTCGAGCGTCACATTCCCTATAGCGTTATTGAATGCGTTTGTTCCTCCATCAATGCTCAGCTGCATCGGCATGTTAACGACCGTGGATGCAAGACCCTCTATGTTTATTGTGCTATTAGCATATTGACCCCCGGTAAACTGGATGGTGGCCGACAAGTAAAGGACTTTTCCATCCAATGACGCCACAGCGAAAATCCCCCTGTAACGGCCGACCACGGTGGAGGTTGGGCTTGAGGAAATGGTCACAGGGTCATCAAATACATAGAACGTGGCGAACTGCGTGATGCTGTATTCAGTTCCTTGGATCCCAGCAACAGGGTATTCGGTGTAGTTACTGTTCGAGCCGGTAAACAGGATAGCCTGTATGTAGAGGACGATGGTGGTGGTCGGGTTCGGGGAACAGGTGCAGGTACCACTCGTGATGGCTACTGAGGCACGCACAAACATGGAGAGCACGAGGAGGGCTTGGGACGCAAGACCAAGTGTTCTGAAGCTCGACATCTTCGAATTATCTTCCTTTTTCTTTTCCTGTGTTGATGAGATATGCAAATGTCGTGGCTTTTTATATAGGATTTCGGAATTGGGAACGATCCATAAAAGAAACCATGAGTTGACCAGAAAATTGATTTAGGATGCCCAATTTTTTTGTTAGGTCAACAATAACTGATATTGATGTGCCTTATTTTTTTTTTTTGGTAATTTTAATGCATTCACCTAACTTAGCCTCGAATGCACTCCTATTATTGTATTAAATTCAACCATTTCGATGATAACAATTAAATTGAAATTATATAAAGAGAGAGAACGTGGAACGTGCACTAAATACAGGACGATGCCTTTCTTTTGGTTCGTCGGAATATTTATTGATTTTTTCAAGACACTCGGTAATTATACATTGGGATCCTATCTAAATTAAATGAATATAAAATGAAATTTGGTGAGTCTATTCTTTACCAAACTCTCTTCCTATATGAATATAAATTAAATGGGGGTTGGGAAACGAAGGTCGGCGGAGCCAGGACGACATGAAGACAAATGAAAAATCGGTACCAAAAAAACTAGGAAAGTTCATGTTCCTCACCAAATGTTATGGATGCACCAGCACAAGCAAAAGCCCCGGTTCCCCGGTCGACATCCCTGCTTCTGCGAGCACCCGGCACGAGTGATCGTTACTCATTAGCATCGCTGTAGCACCGTCACCGTCACTCCTCATTACCTGTGTGCTAGACAAGATGAGCATGAAAGACATTTACGCACATCTTGAGGGGAGTGTAAAGAAGCAGCCGCTGGTGTGATAAGGAACAAGGAAGTAGAGCTGGCAGACATAAGCAATGCATACAAAGAAGAAGATGTGGGCTTGTATTGAATAAGCTTGTGAATTGAGAATAGGCTAAGCCGATCCTGTACGTTTAGTATTAAAGGCAGACTTTGTATTGTTAGAATAATACAGAAAAATAACAGAAACACTTTTCGCCCTAATTCATCTCCTCTCTCCTCCGATCGGTTCTTCTCCCAGTCATGGATTAACAATGGCAAACCTGATCAAGGACTGGGGTGTATTAGAAGAAGTAACTTCCACCAGCGATGGCGTTTATCATGCAGTTCACTTTGCGACAGAGTTTGAAAGCTGCGATTCCGTTCATACTTGGTCCGTCTATATTGCTTGCCTGCTGACAAAGCAAGACACTGAAGATCCTTGGACTGGACGTCCAAAGGAAATCCGGAATGGAGGTTGCAGTTGCTTGGCAAGGGATAGCAACACCAGCAAGGCGATGCCCCCGCAAAGCAGTGAAAAGCGAGAGCAATTCTTTTGGGATCGGACAACAATTGTGGTTATCGATATTAAACTGACTTGCAGTCTGCACTATCTAAATTGTAGGAGGGGATGGCAAATTCATTTGCAAATGATTTTACAATATGCAGCACACAGATAACATTCAAATAACGTTATAGTTTTTTAGCAACGCCGCCTCCGCCTACGAACTTGAGCAGAACACTAGGGGTGTTATGAGATTAATAGCCAAAGGACTAAGTGCTCAGATCCATTGTCATATCCCTAGTCTTCACAGTCAGATTCAGATCCATAACTCATCGTCGGTTCTTCCTTCTTGACCATAAACAAACATTCGTCATTCTCATTCTTGCACACCACTCTCACCTTGCAAATCTCGATCTTTGTCCACCGTGCCTCAAACTCAAGGGAAATGTTACACCAAAATATATCTGAGTGGCGAGGAATATATATGAACCAAGTGTGAGCGCCATCAAGCTGATCTATACGAGATATTGGATGCATCTTCTCTTGGCCAATCACTAAGTTCACCTCAGGAGAGAAGTCGCACTCTGACTGGCTCCCTGGCCTGTCCCTTGTAACTGTGAAGGTTATGGACACTGCTAGGCCCAATATGTCGTCCTCAGAGACACCAGTTGGAAGAGGCACTGTGTAATTTGAATAACAATCTGCAATTTCCAAATCTATCCACTGCAGAAAATCCCTCCCGGCAACAATAACTTCTGCAGATTTCTGAAGCTTGCGAATTTCCTGTTTAAAGTACGCACAGAGGAATTTCCGGTTGCCGAAGTGAGTCGAAAAAACAATTGCCTGCTTTCATAAAAAACACCATAAAAGAAAGAATGAAATCGAGGGAGAGAGATACCATTAACGACAAAGATTCGACGAGGTTCTGCAGCTCCAACTTGTGGCAATTTGACAAGTCCACAGGAAAACTTGTTGAGCATCCTCGTATAAAACCATCGAAGGTCTGTAATCTTAGTAGACTACGGCAACCCATTATATAAAGCCTGACGGAGGGACGGAACTCTTGCAATTCCAAAAGATTCTTACAGTTGCAGAGCCACAGTCGTTCTAAGTTCTTGAACTCACATATGCACTCAGGAAGATGTTCAAAAACATTTTCGGAGAAATTCACTTCCTTTAAGGTCTCATAACTGCTCAGATCCCGTAAGAATTCCACCTCCTTCAGGTTGCAGGACTGCATGTTCAAAATAACAAGTTTGGGGAATCCGAGGTCATCCATCAAATCCCCCCTGATCTTTCGGGGAAACCTTTCTAGCTTCGGACATCCACTTGCAAAGAGCTGCTCAAGGGCTGTCAATCTGAAAATGCCACTAGGAATTATAGAGAGCTCTTTGCAGAAGTTCACATTCAAAATCTTCACCTTCACCAAATTACAGATGGAATCCGGCAATTCTTTCACCGCCGTCTTTTCCAAGTTGAGTTCCTCAAGGAATTGAAGTTCATGCTTGATAGTTGGAAGTTTCCTGAGTTTGGAGCAACAGGAAAAATTGATGGTCCAAAAATCCTTTGATCCCAGCACACTTGGAACTTCAGCGATATTGCAACAGTTTTGGAGGCTCAAATGGACGATCTTGCCGAGGGTTCCAATGGAATCATCAAGCGCCGATAAATTCTTGCAATCACTGAGATTTAATTCCTCCAGATCTAAACTTTCGGAAAGATTTGGAAGTGCTACCAGTGACTTGCAATTGTGTAAGTTCAGGTACTTCAGCTTCTTGAAATCCTGTGAAATTCATTGAGTAAATTCTCTTAGAGAATAAATGACGATTGTAGAAATAGAGTTACCTTCCCAAGTATTTCTGTAATCTCGCTGTAACCGAGATGAATTCCGACAATCTTCCTAGAAGATCCAAAATCGATTGCTGATGCAGAATACTTTGTCCACTCAAGCCATCTTAACTCGCTTGCAAACTTTAAGGATTTCTCCACAGGAAGGACATCTCGGATTATAAGCAACTTCAACTTTTTAAAATCCTCAAATGAAATTGGACCGACAGATTCCTGGTCTTTCGACGTCGAAGTCAACTGGATCCCTTGTAATGTGGATCTTTCCTGTCCCTGTCATGGCAGTTCTCAAACACATCATGTCAGTCCGCTGAGATAACACGATGAACGTTAGGGGAAAAGTAAAACTCTTACCACATCATTCGATAAAATATCGAGGAAGTGATCATATGACCAAATCCGGTTACGGGTTTGATTGTCTTTCAACCATGTACCGCTTGCTATAATCTTGCCTGTCGTCTCTAGCAAGTCATGCATTTGGAACTTTCCACCATCAATCTTTATCAGCCATTTCTCTTCTAGAACTTTAACCATGGTGGTATCAAACCCATAACTGTCAAGGACTTTCATCACGTATTCTTGATTACATCCCCTGAAGAAGCATGCAATATCCAGAAATATTTCTTGCCCATTCTTGTCAAGCTCATCGAAGCTTCTTTTTAAGACAGAGATGATGTCTTGTGGTGGATGTTGCTCAATGTGTTTAATTTCGCCTCCCCATTCCGATGCATCTCTAACTTGTAACAACATTCCTATCACCACAAGTGCCAGTGGAAGCCCTTTAGCATAAACCAGGATTCGATCAATGAGTAATGGGTCGATATGTAGATTTTCCGGCTTCCCAGCAGAGGCATGTTTTTGAAAGAGATTTCTGGCTTCTGCATCATCTAGTAATTTTACCTCATATTCAATACATTTATCATATAGCTTCAACACATCCTTGTTCCTTGTAGTAATGATAATCATGCTCCCACAGCCAAACCAGAAAGATCTCGCTAACGAATCGAGCTGTTCTGTCTTATTGACATCGTCAAGTACAATAAGAACTTTCTTCTGGCGTAATCTCGTCCCGATCATACTGTTTCCTTCATCAACACTACTGACATCCAAGTCCTTTTTTCTCAACAGTTTGCGCAGAAGTTGCTTCTGCAGCTTAAGAAGCGGAGTATCACTTACTTTCGCGAGAAAACACCAGTCTTTGAAATTACGCGCGATGTCATTGAGTATCGCCTTGGAAAGAGTAGTCTTTCCTACACCAGGTGGGCCACAGATTCCCATCATCTTGACGTTATGCGGATCTCTTTCTAGCAAGGGCTTGACTTGTTCGACGCGAGCTTCTATACCAATTGGGTATTGAGCGACCTCTAGATGCACGATATTCAATTTATCCATGACTGCCTCAGTCACTTCTTCCAGACATTTACATTCGTCTTTCCTGTGATAAAAAACAAAGCAACATCTCCGTCTTACAACTCAAAAGAACAGCCACTAAATTGGTAGAGCAGCAAACAAAATCTTTACATGGTTAGAAATGCACATTGATTCGGGTCCGAACAGATTGTTTCTATGCCACAACTTCTTTAACCTATGTTTTGTTTTCATTGGTGACTTTAATCATGAAACGTGACGGTAGATCAATAAATATGAAATTAACAAATTTTCCATGTATAAAGTGTTCCCTGTTTTTTAAAAATTTTTTGTGACTTTTTTATATTCAATAAAAGGATAACGTCTGCACTAATTCAACCCTGCAATCCTATTCCTAACACATTTGTTTCTATAAATCTAATGAACTAAGGTTGTATTATCGGTTCTGTTGAGGAAAGAGATTATCAAACAAAATCGATTCCATATCCGGGCTACTTTATGCGAGCCGAACAAGCAAAACTCCCTCGTCTATCTATCGAAATTGCGTTTTCTTAATCATTTTTAAGTATAACAAAGCAAGAGTCAGTAGATATATGCTCACCCCTTTGGTAAAACAAATCCATGCAGTTCACCAGCCTCCCGGAGCGCTTTCTTCCAACTGTCCACCTTCTCGGGTCCCTCATTGCCCCACTTTTCCTCCATAAAAGCCTGATAACGTCCCTTTTGGCCATCACACTTGTTACCCAATCTTACCTCTGCGGGGGTCACCCTGTAGAATATCGGTATTACCCAGAAACTTCCCTTGTCCTTTTGGTTCATCATACGCTCGAGCTCATTCAAGCACCACTTAGACTCAGCATAATTCTTGGAGAATACTACAATAGCCATGCGCGATCTTTTGAGGGCTTCGAAGAGCTCGGATATCTTTTCTCCCGCTTCTAGTTCTCCCTTGTCCATAAAAGTGCGAATGCCTTTCTGGTCTAAGGCATTGTACAAGTGACCAACGATGTTATGACGGCAGTCGGTACCCCTGAAGCTTAAGAATACATCGTACCTCCATTTGAAAACGTGGGAAAGAGATGATTAGAAGTCTAGCGGGGTACACTTTATGAAGTGAATCGTATTTCTAATTGATGTTTGAAACTATTTCAGAAGCCAAACATACCTGCTGTCATCATCGTCATCCAGATCTGATTGCTCATGACTCCGCAACATACTGTCGATACAAAATATAGACAAATGTTGTCAAAGAAACGATACTATTGAAGAAATCTACGAAAATTTACAACTTAAAGTTTATGCATTGTTTGATAATTTATCTTAACAAATATGAAATTAGTTAAAGAATAGCAACGGAAACCCCAAATGTGTTAATAGCTTATATTTATTTGGCATGTAAATGTATGACTAACTCTATATCACTTGAAAATGATGTATTAATCAACAACAACAGGATAAAAAAAAAGGACATTCGCATGGACAATGAGAGTAAAGATTGTAATTTAATGCTTTTACCATGTCCAGGATTTATCTTTGAAGGTTGTAATTAACGCTGCTTCCACAAATTCTACGATCCTTCTCCCTAACTTTGCCTCGTCCCTGCTTTTTTAAAAAAATAAAAAAATAAAACAATCATTTGTACCATCAGATGACCCACAAATTAATATAATGAAAATTCCACTGACGAGTACCTGTCATCGTCCCAAAGACAATCCGGCATCCTCTCCTCGTCGGGAGGGACCCCCATCCACCTCTTCATCGTCCCCGTGTCTATCTCTTGGATCCCAGCTATGCTGGAGGGTGCCATTTGAGTTGCTTCCTGTGGATCCACCTCGTGAAATACTAGCCTCACTATGAGTTCCCCACGGTTCTCACACTCCGTAATAGTCGCCAGCTCTTCCAGACAGCGTCTAGAGTAAGCATAGCTCTTTGAGACGATGATAATGGCAATCCATGAGTCCTTGATGGCCTCTATGTTCGAATGACTAAACTTTCCGAGTTTATCGCGGCTGATGTCTTCCGAGTCAACTTCTCTATCGGGATCATCTAGGATGCTGAGGAAGTCGTTGCTCACATCATGGATCGAGAAGCTTACGTAGACTTGGGGACTCCCTGCTTGTTCTTGAGATTGCGAAGGCGTCGTCAAAGATGTAGGTTGGACTCCTGAGAGCTTGCAGGCTAACAAATTATTAACGCTCTCAACGATGCTTCCGATGAACTCGGCCTCGCCTCTGTAAGGAAAAGGTTACGAGTGAAGAGACATTAGTCTATGCATAGATCTGACAGTACAAGAGGAAAAAAAATGTTTTCGAGCAACGGACTGGTTGATCCATAATCTGGAGGATGTGGATAACGGCTCACCCGTGATCATTTAAACAGCAACCGGGCAAGCTACAGGTTTTGGAAAGAGCTTCCCTCCATCTCTCCACCTTTGCCGACTCCTTCCGAAACTTGTTCCGGTGGATTACCAGTGCCTCTTCGAATCTCTTTCCCTGTGTCCCAATATCTGTTGGATCCACCCCGTAAAAGACGGGCAACATCGCGAGCTTGTCTCCCCGCGTGCTACACTCTATAATCTGGGGCAGATCATTCGAGCAACACCTCTGGGACATGTAATTCTCAGAGAAGACAACTACGACAACCTTGATGTCCTTGTGTAGCAATGATACGGTGTCCCCCTCCTTACGGAAAACGTCATCAAAGTCGAGGTAAGTGTGGATACCGGCCATGCCGAGGGAACAGCGGAGATGGGAAAGGAGGGTGTCGCCCATGTCGGGGTTGTAGAAGCTGAGAAAGACGGCAGGTCTCACTCCTCTCCATCTGGATTGCAAAGAGGAGGAAGCCATTCCCCTGCATCGAAGACGTACGATGGGCAGAGGAATAACGAAGTGGATGTTTGATCTTGTTTCATGGGCATTATTTGAAGGCAGAGTTCATGAGAAAATTGACGTCACTTGTCCGCGCTGGGCTTACGTCACACCAATGAAAGCCACAAAAGACTACTTTACCATGGCTAAGCTGTAACTCACTTCTCCTTAGATATGAATCTTAATAATATATGTATATATTTCTTTTGTATGTTTGTACACTTGTTTCAGACACCAGATTCTTTATATTTATCAGTATTATACGTCCAATTGAGGAATACTTTCATGTTTTACTTTTTACGTACACGTCTATAAGCGAAGAGAAAGATTCCCCCACATGGAACGCAGTGCTTGCTCATGACTGACTGACTAGTCTATGAAAAGAGAAAGGAGACGAGAAATATATAGCTCTGTAGGTGCAACAATCATTGCCCGAGTTAACTCGCTCGTTCGTGTTCGTGTTCGTGCATGCAGCTTTAATTAAGACCTCAATCTCATTTGCTAAACCCTGGATTATTTCCAAAAAAAACAAAAAGGACAACTCGTTGTCAGAACTTTTGTCAGGGAGGATGAGTCCACGTGAAAAAAGAAAGAGTCGTAACATCGACTTTTATCAGCTTTCGTCAATTTCCACAGATTTCGCCATTTTAAGATTTGAGTTAAACAACACTTGTGAACAGTCAGTCCAAAGATTTACTAATTGCAGCGACGTTGAATTAGGATTCGGGGTCAGGAACGATGAGTGGGCACTCCATGAAACGAATGATTCGACAATTGAAAGTAATCGTGAAAGCTCACCGAATCTCTGTGAAAGTTTACTCCTAGCGATGCCCAATAATTCATCCTAATTATAACGTTGGGGGGGGGGGGGGGGGGGCTACTGTTTGCTTGCTGATAGAGAAACGTTTTCCTCCCCCAGCGTGGCCGACAACAAATTCGGCTTTACATGAACAACGTACACATATTCTCTGTCGTCTCCCCTTATGCAGAAGCACACACTCCATGTGCTTTGAATCCGGCAATGAATCCAAAAGACCATAAAAGCTGTGAGAATAATGGAGAAAAAGTAAGGCCTCCCGCCAAAAATCAAAAGGCCCTCTTCACTTTTCTCAGTATGTCCTTCACCCGTTGTTTAAATGAGACTAGATTAGGAGGGGCACATGTGCGAAACCATACCAATGTCTTATAAATATATATTATTCAAATATATAAAATTATTATATTAATCATACTAATAGAAAAAAAAAAGAAATGGCAAACACGATAAATTCATTATAATATTTAGAAAAGTAATTAATATATATATATATATATATATATAATTTGATAATGTTTTCCGATGAGATATGAAACCATTTATCATGAACTTAGTTTATTTATCCCCTTTTAATATAATAAAGAGAATTTTCTAGAAAGGTGCATATCAATGAGAATTGACTACATTCTCTCAACCGAATGTAAAATATTAAGGACTTAAATCTCCTCGGCAGTATTTCCTCAAGTGAATGTCAAGATATGAGGAACTTAAATCTCTTCGGCTGCATTTTGTAGCGAGCTTAAATCCCTTCATTAACTCTATTAAACCCCGCTTCGAAATATCTTTGATCTTTCCAAAAGACACACTTTTAAGGGAGAAAGCTTCTATAGGTAGGTTTCTTTCTAACTTTAAGAAATTCAACTCTTGGGAAGAAACTTCTATGTATTCAAATAAGATTGAACCTCAAAATTCCTTTAGCCTTTCATTGATAGAGTAATAATAATAATAATAATAATTAAATACAAAAAAAGAAGTGTCTGTTTTACGAAAGTCTTGGTCCATCCATTGTTTGAGTAATAATAATTATTAAAATTACATATTTCCTGTTTCTTCAATATAAAAGCTAACTACTTGTGGAGGCTAATGATCAGCACCGCTTTCTTTTCTCCTAATACCTCTTACCCTTTTATTGATTTCCACATAAAAGTTGAGAGTATGAATATTTAAGGCTTCTGATGCTCTCAGAGACTTTCTTCTAACCACCAAGCCATTTCATTTTTATGGTCAACCGGGCACGTTTTTTATTTTAATTTTTCCAAATATGGATCGCTACATCTCCCGTGAGCGGAATTTTCATTCCACCGCCCCCCAAAAAAAGATAGATTTACCGAGCTCTTGCTGTCAATATTACAAAACTATTATTTGACTGCTAAATCCGTTGAGGATCTTATTTCTGTCTGTGTCGCGCTGTGACCTGAACGCGGACAAATATACCATAAGGTTAGGATTAGCATGCGTGGGTGCAGATGCAGCCGTTGCTATGCACCGGATTGTAGCAAGTCCCGTGAGTAGTCTCCCCGCCGTATTTATGCAGGCACGCCGCGGTGCATCTCCCATCTGTGCATTGAGCGACGCTGATCACGACGTGGCACGTTAGTCCTTCGACATTCCTCGTGAACTCAGTTCCTGCGATTCCAATTTTTTCCCCTTCCAACGTCACTCGCTTGGACAAAGCGAAACGGGCTGCGGTTGACGTTTCCACACGAATAAGTTACGCTTCGAGGGAAGGGAGCGGGATTCGTTACCGATGCAATTGAGGAGAATGAATGCGAGAATGATGGCTGCAGTTGAGTTGAAGGAGTTGCTCGTCATGGCCGCTTTATGTAGCTACAATGCTTCCGAGCTGATGACGCGAATCAGGGAGGAGGAAGGGTTAGTATTTATAGGAGGAATCCTTATATACAATGCACGCATGCTCTCTCCCCTCTCTGGTTTGACAGCGAAATCATCCGCGTTGGAAGAAGACTTGCTAGGCTTTGGTCAACTCGGTTTTTTCTGGAAAGAGTTTATAAGTCAAAAAAAATTATTATCTTATAAACTCTGAGCAGAACAGAACTTCCCCAGTCGGAGAAATCAATTGTTTTCGGAACTTTCGTCCTCAATCGCGTGGAAATTGGGCAGTTGAAAAGCAAAGACTAAAGAGGATGAAAATGACTGATAGTATAAACCACCGTTCATGGACAAGTTACTTTCAAATGACACCCACGTCGGTTCCGATTTCCATGTCTAGATTCAAGAACCTAAGAGGGTTCGAAGGAAGTCAGGCGTTCACACAACAAGTTAGTTGGATTTCTTTTTTCATTTCTTATATAAAAAAATAAGTGTTATGAAATTGACTTGGGAAGTCAAGCGAATAGGGGCATTCTACTGGTCAATATCATAAGGTTTTTGGACTTCCCTACTCTCTTGTCAGTCCAAGTCCAACCACATGCTAAGCGTTTAACCCGCACAATTTCAATCAAAACATTCGAATCGGTCCGGTTTCAAGACGAATGGAATTAAGCCGACAATAATGTAATGTAATAGAATTAATATAAGAAGGAGAGGTGTTATTGTCTAAGGGAAAAAAAATTTAAAATTTTTAACCGGTTCTAATGATGATTTTCTGTTTATCAAATCCCTGTTCCTCTCCGATCACCCATCTTACGGGGGATTTTGATGTCCAAATGTGAGAAATAAACGAAAATATGCCAATGTTACAGTTTTTTTCCCATTGCTGTTGGCAGGGAAGAGGGTGTGGCCTCTTGACGGAGATGGTTTTCATTCTTAAGATAAGTTCCTTTCTTTTCCATTTTCTTAAAATAATAGACAAACAAACAAACAAACCAAAGTGCGGTAAATGTGTCAAAATGTTCATCAAATGGCTCAGGAATACCATAGCAACATATTCTACTAGGGCGGGCGTCACATGTATACCGACTCTTTTTTTTTTCTATTTCTCCAATGATATTCGACAATCAAATGGCATCCGGTGATATGAAGGCATCGATCCTTCCTGCACCACACTTAGACGAGTTCTTTTTAACTTGTATTTATATTTCCTTTTAACTTATCCAATCTAACCATGTCGGGATCAGTACTATGCTTATAAGTTAAAGAATATAATTAGCCAAATTAGGGAAAGAATCGCATTACCATAGGAATATATTATCTTGATTTCATATTAAAATAGTCTAACCATATTGATTTAGATAGAAATACATTAATTAAATGTTCGTAAAGCTACAATTGTACACAAATGTCACGAGTCAATTTGTATGCTTAATATATCATACGCATTCATGGAAATGAGACGGTATGCTTAAAGAGTACTGCCTTTCTATTATATTTTCATCGAAAATCAATCATAAAAGGAGGATGTTTCAGGAATGTCACCCGCGGATGATGATATCTGTCTGTCATGTATGTTCTCCATAATAATCGAAATTCCAAGAGAAACAAAATGAAAAGGTAAATACGGATTAATGAGAAACGGTTCGCCATTGATTCACGCAAAATTGTTTCTTGAAGGCATTCAAAGTTATTCTTGCCGTGGTGACACTGGCTCACTCTCCTCGAATAGTTTTTAAAAAAGAAAAACATTTTTCTTTTGGTCGGTAAAGAAAAACATTAAAAGTGATAGATAATCATACATAGGGGATTCCATATTCTATTATTTTCTTTATTGATGCAGATCTTTTCCTTTTTCTTTTTCTTTTTTTGCATTTACACTTGGGTAATACACTATATTAACTCGTTATTTATGTTTTTATGGAAATTTCCATTTTTTTTTTTTACAGGAAAGTGGCCATTGTGACTGACAAAGGGTCTGTGGACAAAGTTTGTAGCATATCATAAATCAGATTCGAGACCAATTGTTTTACAACTGTCACGTTATGTTTTCTGGTAGCCCAAAACATGGCCAAAACAAAATTTTCTTTTCGTAGAGGGAAATTCTTTTCTGTCGGTTTCAGGCAATATTTTGATGGGATAGTTCGTAAGGAAAGATCACCTGATAATTGATCGTATCTATAATATCCAATTTCGATTAATGACATGTCTATCGAATCTTTGTTAGAATTTTGACTTTTAGTTATCTTATTTCTGTCTTCTTCATTGAAATTCTGTTATGCTATGATCGATCACTCGGATCGTAACTATATACAAGAAAATTCAAGACAATCCGTTAAGTTTATGTAATTATTTGAGTAAACTTTTTTATATCTCGAGAATTAGTACTGTGATTTGAACTATACTTAAGGTACAAGTCCATGTATTGTAGTAAATCAGCGATGCTTTATGCTAACATGTTTTACCCTAACTTCGTCAGCGGTTAGTAAGTTACGGGAGAAGAAAGACCCGGAAAACCGCATTCGCATGATTTGCGAATCTCATTGTACAGTACATTAGGAATTGCATTCGCGAGGCGAAAGGATTGATAATTGGGTCGTTATGAAGTTGTGTTGAGAATGTAATGGGAATTCGGTAAGCAACATTGAGCGTTGCTGTTAATAAACCCTTATTTCGACTTGAAAATTGCTTGGGGTCACATAACATTTCCGACACTGATGCTGGAAATGAGCAGCCTCAGTACAGATACATAACGCAATGAAATTAGCACGGGTGAGTGCAATGTTAAAGCAAAATGGTGAACAAAGTACCATTTTCAATTCCATATCTCGTAACATGTTTATTAACAATTATTTAGAAGTAGAAAAACATTCGGTAAAACAAGTTGCGAATTTTGGGAATGAAAACAAAATTTTGTTTATCAAACATTCGGTAAAACAAAACATGTTTATCAAAATGTTTAATAAAATTCCAAAAAATTTCTTTATCAATAATGGTCTTGAAAAAATTTTTGTTTCATTTTTATAACGATCGAGGACCGAGATAGGACCCCGGAAGCTAAGGGTGTGCGTGCAGTATGCGGCTAGCCGGCATACTGCAGTCCCACTTCCGAGGGGATCTCGAGAGATCCGACCGTTGGATCGTCTCCATTTTCAGACATAAAATAGACTAAAAGATGTTTGCATACATGTATATTTCGACCGTTGAAGTTTCTCATAGATTCGAATACGAATCGATGAACAGAACACGTGCGAGGCTGTACTTTCTATACGTCCCAATCCCATTCTTAATGAGATCCCAATTGATCTCACCGTTAGATCGCCACCAAACTTGACAGACATGTTTGTCATTTGAATATGCTCATTTAGACGTATTGTACATATTTATATCTTATACACATGTTACTTTTTTCTATTTTTCTTTGAGGTGTTAATTCGCGGTAAATAAAGAAGTCTGCGTGAATGTCCGACTTTGTGATTCCATAAGTCGAGATCCCGCCATTCAATTAATATATCATCTTAATGAATGGTTGGATTTTCATTCTTTTGACAGCATATCCCACTTTTTCTTGTTTCAGTTGCATGAAAATCCGACATTGTTTCAATGATTCGACAAGACGGATCTCGGAGATGGAGTACAAGATTGGAGGCGCGCGACGGGAACCTGTGGTGGAGGCACGTCACCAAAACAGCCCCAACTGATGAAGGCTTAGCCGATTACATGTCATTACGACGGGCCTCAGGTACATGAGAGAGCTGCGGGCCTCCCGATTTTCTTTATTTCCACATGTAACAGGTCGTGGGCCTAAGTGTATAGGCCCACGGTCACCATCCTTCCCCGCCCCCTTTGATCTCGATAATTGTCTGTACTTGTCCGCTTGCCTTAGACCCATCGGTTTATTGTTGCATGTTGTTTGCCAAAGACACGTGAGTTCGGGCCCAAAAAGTCTGAATCGGGTCCAACGCCCGTAAACCATTGACATGAGTCCGGAGTCATGTCCGGATCGGGTCAACACCCGTTAACCAAAAGCAACTTTTGGAGCAAACGCCACATTTTCGTATGTTTAGATGTAAGAGTCAGTAACTAGGAATCCCCGAATCCTACTCTGGTTTTCCGACTTAAACCAAGCTTTTAAAATTAAGTCGGCGGTGACTCCGTGTAGTTTACCTAGGTTAAACAACAACACTGTATTTACGGAGCCATTTTGGATGGGTGATGGTGACACGAGCCGCTCCTTGAGTCTTCCCTAAAGTTCCCAAATGAGGCTTTACGCAGCCTTTCGCCCGTCGCCTTCAAGAAACTGAAGACGGTTGGCGAAACGTCCCGCAGGTCCATTCAGGAACCAAGGGAGAATTCAACCCATTTCCCTTCCGTAGGTCCATTCGGGAACCAACGGAGGATTCAACTCTCATGTTGTTGCGGTAGAACCCTGCTATTACCTTTACAATCCCGTTTGGTTCGCTGGATGGAATTCGGGATAAAATAAAATGCGAAGGAAAAAAAGAAAATACTAATTAGAAAAAAATTTCTTAAAGAAATGCTATTTCATTTTCCGTCCAAAATTAAGAATATAAATTAATGAAAAGTAAATAAATGTAATTAAGAAGATGAAAAGGGGAAATTAGTAAAATTATTAGTCAATTTCATTTCTTCTTTGAATCCTTAAGCCAAATACAACATTAGGGAAATGTATCTCCTCATCGATGCTGGAAACATTATTTTACGATATAATTCGAGTGCATTTTAATAATTTTATTCGTTTTGTACCTATTAAGAAGTAAAAAAAAAAATTAATAATAAATATTCTTATATTTTTGCTAGTCCAATGTGCGGGCATTGTGTAAATCCAATGGCTATTTTTTCGTGTAATTGATTGTGTATATGATGCGTGCAAAATAGGAACTAAACATATAATTAATGTGAGATTAACAGACATTTTATTTAAAATAGTTTGTAGTCAGAATTCATTGGTCATGGTACTTTTGTGTGTAAGAAGCATGATTCGATAACACATGTATTGCATATGAGTACAAATAATGCATAACCGTAAGTGGGATTTTGTTTTCGAAATGATGGAAGGATTGAAGTTACGTTTCTCTATCTTACATGATCGAAAATTTCTTTATACATGTTCTAAACATTTATTAAGATCTTATTCCTTATACAAATTAACATCGAACACGAAATATAAATCCTATCATTAGTAGTACTAAATATATTATATATGTTTGCACACGGAAATGCATGTCGGCAGAGCACTCAAAGTAGCGTGGGAAAAATAAATATGGCCGAGTATTTGCAGCAGTGATTTGACTGAGCTAATAGATCATTATTTTATAGAAATTACAAGCCCCAAAGAGGAATTGGAAATTTATTTAGAAAGGGGATTGGAATGGTTTTACTCGGAGATGGAAAAAAAAATTACAGAATTTTATTTCGAAATGGATGGTCAATTTCAACTGAGTAAATACAATGAACTTGAATTTGCGATAGTTATTTGAAATCTTAGTTAAAGACTGAATTTATTATCTCGTGTTTATTTTTTAAACGAACTCTAGACGTATACGAAATATTATTGTTCGTTCGATTAATTCTTATCTCTCTATCTATTTATGTGGTGATTAAAATGAATTAATTAATAAAAAAATGGTAACTCAAAATTTTTTTCGAAATTATACGAACAAAGGGGAAAAGACCTTTCGATTCTAATAAGGCTCTTCCGTTGTATTGAAAATATAAAAAAGCTTACGATATGATAATCATCCAAATGATTCTAATGTCGGGTAGGACAAGTATTTGCAACATAATCAGTTCATAGACGAGACGACAGACAACATCAGAGGAACTTTTCCTTGAAGAAGATCCAAAATACAAGAAAATCACTTAATGTAAAGACGTTTTCTGACTTTAATAAGCGATCAGAAGTACGGTTTAAACTGTTTCCAAACCTTTTTGTGTTTATCTAATTCTAATCAACCCATGTTTTTGCTATTCTTAGCTCTTCAAAATCTCGCCATAAATAATCGCATCCTTCAACCCTGCGTTTCATCCATTAGACAACAACCCAATACGCGAGTAGTAGCCCACCTCCCCCCCCCCCCCCTGTTCTTCGAAAATGCCGGCCCTGGGAAGCGTAACGTCCGATGTGAAGGGGGACTGCTCCGGTAACCTCGCCGGGTTTGTTCCCATGACCTGCATCATCGCGGCGATGGGTGGTCTTATCTTCGGTTACAATATCGGTATCTCTGGGGGCGTCACATCCATGCCCTCCTTCCTCCGGGAGTTCTTCCCTTCCGTTTACAAGCCGCAGCAGGAGAACAAGTCCAACATTGAGTATTGCCAGTACAACAGCGAGACCCTCACCCTCTTCACGTCCTCTCTGTACGTGGCAGCTCTCGCCGCTTCGCTCGTTGCCTCCACCATCACCAGGAAGTTCGGAAGCAGGTTGTCCATGATTTTTGGCGGTCTCCTCTTCCGTGCGGGAGAGCTGTTGAACGCATTTGCTAACGCTGTGTGGATGCTGATCGTCGGCCGTATCTTCCTTGGTTTCGGCATTGGTTTCGCCAATCAGTCCGTCCCTCTCTACCTGTCGGAGATGGCGCCTTACAAGTACAGAGGAGCACTCAACATTGGCTTCCAGCTCTCCATAACTGTTGGCATTCTCGTCGCCAACGTGCTCAACTACTTCTTTGCCAAAATCGAAGGTGGCTAGGGATGGCGTCTCATACCATGAAGAACGGAGGCGTGCTGTCTGTCTCAGCTGGAAAACCCAGATCTGAGCTATTGAAGGTGAGGAAGAAGTAGAGGAAGGAAGAAGGGAGAAAAACAAAGAAACACGAGGAAGAAGAAAGGAATTTTCTGTGTTTTTCATTTCTCTGTAAAATCCTTACATATATACACCAATAATAAATTCCCAGAACAACAAACTTCTGTTGGCGTACACAGCCCCATGCACACTGGACCACGCAGCACCTCAGAGTCTGTTGTTTCCGTTTTGGCGCAGCATCCTGGGAGTTGTTACCAACAGAACGGATTCCCACACCTGGGCTCTCTTCGCAAGCCTAGCAGCCCACACGCTCTTGTTGGACTGAGTCAAATCTGGGCTTCAACACTCCTCCGCAATCCCCAAGTGTACCATTCTGTTCAACAGCCTGGGAGGGGCGACGGTCCCTGCCGTGATTATCATGATCGGTGCCTTGATTCTACCCGACACCACCAACTCCATGATTGAGCGCGGCTTAATTGACGAGGCCAAGGAGGAGCTCAAGAAGATACGTGGGATTGATAACGTGGATGCAGAGTTCAACGACATAGTTGCGGCCAGCGAGGCATCAAAGCAAGCGGAGCACCCGTGGAAGAACATCCTCCAGAGGAAGTACAGGCCACATCTCTGCATCACCACGTTGATCCCTTTCTTCCAGCAACTCACCGGGATCAACGTCATCATGTTCTACGCGCCCATCTTGTTCAACACCATCATCGGTTTCGGCATGGATGCATCCCTCATGTCTGCCGTGATCACTGGATTTTTCAATGTATTGGCCACCTTCGTGTCGATCCACGGTGTCGATAAGTGGGCCGAAGGTTCCTCTTCTTGGAGGGAGGCACCCAAATGTTCATCTGCCAGGTCATTGTTGCGGCGTGCTTCGGAGCCAAGTTTGGAGTGGACAGGAACCCGGGGAGCTGCCCAAGTGGTACGCCATAGTCGTCGTCACCTTCATCTGCATCTACATCTCGGCATTCGCGTGGTCATGGGGACCATTGGGATGGCTAGTGCCCTCGGAGATTTTCCCTCTGGAGATCCGGTCAGCTGGGCAGAGTATCAATGTCTCCGTCAACATGTTCTTCACCTTCACCGTGGCGCAGGTGTTCCTGACGATGCTCTGCCACCTCAAGTTTGGGCTGTTCCTCTTCTTCAGAGGATTCATACTCGTCATGTCCGGGTTTGTGTACTTGTTCATCCCGGAGCCAAGGGCATTCCGATTGAAGAGATGGGTATGGTCTGGAAGAAGCACTGGTATTGGCAGAGGTTCGTCGACGAGGATGATTTCGTCGCACCCTGTCTTCAGATTCTCACAAAGTATGAATTACATCCATCAAGCCTCTTTGCCCGAGTATAAGAAGAGATGCCTCCGAACTGAAGATGTTAAGCCAAGTACATCGCTTTCTGTTTCCATACATTATTTTTTATTGCTACTATGGCGTAAGTCGATACCACGCTTAATGAACATATCTGTTAATACTTCCGATTCGTTCATTACAAATGCTATAAGATGTATAATGCAATTAGAATAATAGTAATTGTAATACCCAAACAAGGGAATCATTCAATCAGCCAAATTAATCAAGCTCAGACAAACACAACCTTCGGAGAAACACACAAATAATCATAAAAAGGAATGATCACAGATATCTCCACTCACTATTGTAAATAAAGATGGAAACAAAACAAAATATGTAAAGTATACAATGTTATTCTGGATATAAAAAACTTCTAATCTAATAATAATTTTACTGCAGAAACCGTAAATATTTTTACAGGAGAAGTATGGTCATGGCAACGCTCCATGTCAAAGTGTAACGTCGACTTTCATCGCGGTGCCTACCCCTGGCGACCAGGTTTATAGATTCCGTGGACGGTGTGTACAAGCAATGCCACAAGGCCGCTGGCGAATGAGGTGATCGCACCCATTACGGAAGTCGGCAAGTTACCTCCTCCGAAGATCTTGTCCATGAATCCACTCACAAGGGATACAATGATCTGCGGGATATATCAATATAAGATGAGATTCCCCTGAAAAGCTTCATCTTGGATTCTTGTGGGGTGATAGAGGAGGATAGATTCGATAATAACCTGAGGGACGACGATGGCCAAGTGAAGAAGACCCAAAGACAGGCCTTGTCTTCCTCCTGTCGTGTTGGAGTAGATAGAGGGTTTTACGTTCCCTCTGGCGGATTGCTCAACTCCATTCCCTAGTTGTACCCCTGGGCGCTGTACCAGGGCAGGGTACATGTTCCCAAGTCGGTAAATTTCATTTCATTTGAGTAGTATATTATTGTATTGGTCCAGGAAGACCATGATGGAGCTGCAATGGAGTGAAACACGAGAGGAAAGGAGAGGAGAGGCTTACCGTGGGATGACTCGTGGACTCACGATGTTTGTTCAAGCATTTCGTCGAACGGGTGGCGCTCCTTTTTGAGTCCAAATCCGAAAGGGAGAGGACGAAGCTTTGGAAAGATGGGGATTTTTGAAATTTAACGTTTTATCACAAATTAAATGTACATGTATAATTGCAATTAAGGAAAACGAGGTGAAATTTAATTTTCCTCACGTGTAATTTTTAAGTCCTAAATCATAAACACGTGAAGTTTACTTATGTTATGCATATTTTTCACTTGGAGTAGGTGGAATTTGTTGTTGTCCTTTCAATAGTCGTGTTACACTATGCATTTGTTTGTCTTAATTATCAAAGAGACATCCATCGATTTAGACGGAAACCTTCCGGCAAAACATAAATATCTTTTTAAAAAATTAAACACTTTTTAAAGAGTGTAACAAAATTTACTTCTTTACGGATGTTTAAAACATGTTCTTATCATTATAAATGGGCACGATGTTCAAAATATCCAACGTATGGATGTCACCCGCACACAATGACATTTCAATCTTTCTTGGCCCAAAAATTATACTAAGAAGGGGTAAATAAGTGTCAAGTCTAATTAAGGATTTTGTTAACGTTTTTTCACAATTCTTACGACGGAAGAAAGTTGTTGTCAAACCGTGTGAAATAGACTTCGAAATGAATTAAGGGACACAAAGGTTTTATAGTGGCTCAGCAAATACGCCTACATCCATTTTCGGTCATTTTCACTATAGAAGGTAGAACCTTTTGTGGTAAAAGAAAATAATCTCTTTAACCACGGGACGGTAAAACTAACTTAACCAATGCAACAAAATCTTTTGCTGAGATTGAGATGCGTCTAAGTCGAATCACAAGGAAATCAACCAGACTAGGCGATCACATAACCTTGGCTGAAAGTTCCAGCCTTCTGTGACTCAATACCGGGATGTCCTTTCTATGAATTTACGATCAGGCACGATGGAACCTGCAAGGCTTAATAGAGCCTTTTGTTCGAACATGAGCTCCTCTTTTTGTCTGACGATCAACAACCTTCCGACAAAAAAATATTCCATTCCTAATCTGAGAAATCTGGGCTAGTTCATATATCCGTTGGGATTATCCAAAATTAATTTTGTATTAATTGGATATTTTAATCCCACTACAGAAGTTTTGGACAGAATAAACAAACAACCTTCTATAAAAAGAAATAATCAATCATTTATTTTCAAAATGAAATAATTCGTTCAGATTACTGTGTCATTGTACTGGACGAAATTCTTGATTATTGGATATTTCTTATTAACGTAAAAGGTTAATAGGAAAATCCTAATTTTAGTAATATAATTTCCATTTATAGAAAAAATATTTATTTTTGACTTTTTATGGTTTGTCTTACCACTAAATAATTTAATATTAATTCAAATAATATTTTTAAGAATATTCTTATTTTGAATTAATTAAGATAATTAATAATTAATTAATTATAAAAATATATAACTGTGTAAATATTTTCTAAACACCTCATTCGATCTAAAATGGCCATTGAAGGACGTATAAAATATTTTCCTTTACTAGGAAGTATATCTTTATTATAGGAGGTTGGTAAATTCATAATAGGTCAACCTGTTGTACTACTTATCATCAAAACTATATGAATAACCTTTCAGATAAATATAACTCTCTGGAGTACATATCTTCAAGATACTTATTTCCTTACTACGCTCTTTTTTTTTTAATCGAACATGGGTATTATTTTCTTATCTAAAAAATATATCAAATTAGATTAATGAATTAGGTAAACCTTATATGAAAAGGGCTTGGCTCACTCGTCAAAATGACCTGAAGCTGGTTTTACACGTAACTGGAAGGTAAAGAAAATGGCAAGCCTTAAAAAAGGAATGCTTGGCTTTGGGTAGTTGACTATTCTTTTCCGTCTTTTGAATATTAAGAAAACAAAATTTGAGCGAATATTCAAAATTTTTTAATATCAATTTCTCATCCAAATAAAGTAAAGTTAGAAGAAATAAATTAACGAGGAAAATGAATGAGTTTATTATAAAACAAATGGAGGAGATCAGTTGTAGTTTATGTGAGCAGAGCAAAGAAGAAGAAAGAACGGCGAAGAAGGGGGAGAAGTCTGGGGAATGAGTTCCTCCTCGTCATCTCAATCAGTAGGGAGTGGAGGTAGATACGACGTGTACCTCAGCTTCTACGGCCCCGACGTCGGCAACAGCTTCTTGCCCTATCTCAATAGATCCCTATGCAAGGAGGGTGTCCGCGCTTGCCTCAACGTCGACGCCTTACGCAAGGGGGAGGGCATCTCCTCCCCCCGATTCAAGTCCATCAAGATCGCCATCCTCATCCTCTCCAAGAACTTCGCTTCATCTGATCTTTGCTTGGACGACCTGATGGATATCATGGATCGTAGCAAGCAGGGGGAGCTCGCGGTGTTGCCGGTGTTCTACGGCGTGGATGATACGGAAGTCAGGTCACCGAGAAAGAGCTTCGCGCGTGCGCTTTGTGCCCACCGGAAGGCGCTTGGGAAGGACTCGGAGAAGTTGAGGAGATGGAGGGAAGCTCTCTCCCAAGCGGGAACCATGTCCGGTTGGTGTTTGAGCAATCATGGGTAAAGGGATTGGCCCGAGTTATGTCTCTTTATGTGGCTTTAGATCTCTGGATAGACTACTCCTTTCTCAATTGTTTCCTCTTCCTGACAGAACCGACGCTGAGCTCGCCAGGAGCATCATCGAGCGTATCAGGGATTTGTTAGGCCGTGCGTCCATGGAGGTAGCGCGATACGATGTTTTTCTAAGCTTCAGAGGTCCTGATACCCGTGATACAATCATCAGCCATCTCTATGAGGCCCTGTGCCAGAAAGGCGTCGAGACTTTCAAGGATAACGAGAAGCTCGAAGCTGGACAAAGGAGATCTGAGCTCTTTGAAGCCATCAAGGGGTCGTGTATCGCTGTTGTCATGTTCTCGGAGAACTATGCTAGCTCTAAGTGGTGCTTGGATGAGCTGAAAACCATAATGGAACGCAAGGAGATGAACCTGATCGCTGTGATCCCTATCTTCTACCGGATGAGCCCGAGGGAAGTCAGGTTATACAATAAGGAGAATGGATCGAAAGGGTGTTATCAGATTGCGATGGAAGAGATGGAGGCCAAGTATGGGGAGAAAAATCCCAAAATGGTGGAGAGCTGGAAGAAAGCTCTTTGGAAAGGAGGCGATTTGATCGGGTTTAGCTTGCGCCAAGGGTAAGCAGATGAACTCTAAGTCTGGATTAACAATGGGCCAATTGATGACTCCTTTGACCATTTGATTTGTTGCAGGGATGACGAGGGTAGTCTCGTTAAAAAGGTCATTGGAAAGGTTCTGAAGATACTAAATCGTGTCCCTTTAGAGGTCGCTGAGAATCCTGTCGGTATGACCTCCCGACTTGAAGATGTTAAGCCTTTCCTACACATAGATCCACATACAGAAGACGTCTCTGTGCTCGGAATCTTAGGACTCGGAGGAGTCGGGAAGACAACTCTATCCAAGGCAATATTGAAGGAACATTTCCATAAGTTCGACGATTGGTGCTTTCTCCCCAATATACGGGAGGAATCGGGGGCTTTGAACGGTCTTGCCCTCCTGCAGCAAAAGCTTCTGCGGAAGTTGTTAGCCCAAGAGAACTTGACTGTGTCGAGTGTTGATGAGGGGAAGGTTCTAATCAAGGAAAGACTACGCAGCAAAGCGGTACTTGTCATACTCGATGATGTAGATAAATACGATCAGTTTGATGCGCTGGCGGGAGACCTTAATTGGTTTGGTAAGAGGAGCAGGATTATCATCACCACAAGAGATAGGCACATGTTACCTTCTGATCGCGTTCAACATGTTTATGAAGTGAGCTTACTAAACGCGGATGAAGCTGAAAATCTTTTCCGATGGCACGCTTTCCATGGGAAAGGAGAAACGGTTGGAATTTCCCAGCAACTGATAGATCGGTTCTTAGCCTATTGCGACAGGCTTCCATTGGCCCTTGTTGTACTTGGACAATTTTTACGGGACAGAGATGCAGTGGAATGGGAAAGCACATTGGAGAAGCTCGATGAAACTCCAAATGCCGACATAAGCACTGTGTTACATGTAAGTTTCAATGGACTTAGCATGACAGAGAAACAAATATTCCTGGATATAGCTTGTTTCTTCAAGGGATGGGATAAAGATTACGTCATCAAAGTCCTTACCAGCGTCTATACTGGGACAATGTTAGGCTTGAAGATTCTGGTCGAGCGATGTTTGATTGCGGATGAGGGTGACGAATTCCAGATGCATGACCTGGTCGAGGCTATGGGCAAGAAGGTTGTTTGGGATGAATACCCAAAAGCTGCCAGAATATCCAGCAGAATATGGCTGAACCGATATTTTGTGGATGTTCTGTCAAAAGAACCGGTAAGGCTCTCACTATACACAGGTATCGAAAAACAAATACACTGCATAATGTCAGACCATGTTTTACAAGTGCAGGTACCAAATGCAGTAACAGGTGTTGTCGTGTTGAACTTGGTGAGGGGGCAATCACATGAATTACTTGTCAAGGGAAGCATTTTCAAGAGTCTTTATAAGTTAAGAATACTTATAGTCCGAAACACCTTTAGCATAGAGGGATCCCTACATCTGCCCAGCGAACTCCGTTGGTTTGAGTGGCCTGGAGTTTCTGCATCGACTGTCGTGTTCAGCGATTCCAGTAAAATCGTGGCTATTGATATGACGGGCAGCAATGTCCAAAGAATCATGGGAAAGGTAAATCTGCTTTCCTGGTTGAATTAATCTGATTTAGCGAAATCATTTATTTACATTGATAGATGTCTCTACGTAGTTCTCATTACTCTCATCACTCTGGAGTTTGGCAGGCATTCCAGAAACTAAAGTATTTGAACTTGTGCGACTGTAAGTCGCTCAATGTGCTCCCAAATCTCTTGGGGAGTCCACAGCTAGAGGATTTGAATCTCCACGGGTGCAAGAACTTGACCAGACTCGACGATCTCATTGGATCACTTGAGAAGTTCATCCACCTGGACCTAGGAGAATGTGATAACCTCAGAGAGTTCCCAAGTTCACTGGAATCGACAAGTTTCCAGACCCTTAATTTTTCAGGCTGCTCCAAACTGAAGAAACTTCCTTCCATCAGGTCAGAGTTTCGAATTCTTCATGAACTCAGCCTGGAAAAGACTGCTATTGAAAAACTTCCGGACTGCATCTGTAACCTCGTTGCGGTAAAAGTTTTGAACTTGAGTTCCTGCAAAGATCTCGTTATCATTCCGAGTGGCATTTACAAATTGCAAGCTCTTGAGAAGCTTCTGGCTAGGGGATGTTCAAAGCTCAAAAAGTTTCCACGAAGAGAACTAGGGGATGCAACAGAAGTTCTTCCTAGCCTTGTTCTTTTGGATCTTCGGTATTGCAATTTCAAAGAGATGGACTTCTTAACGTACCTTACCTGTTTCAATACGTTGAAGGAACTGCATCTGTCGGGCAATCACTTCGCTTATCTTCCTTCATGCATCAGCAAGTACGAGAAGTTGGAAGAACTGTGGTTATGTTGTTGTAAGCATCTTGTAGAAGTACCAGAGCTTACAGAGCACACCAAACTTTACATAACTGGATGTCAGGAGTTAAGAGCTCTGCCGAACTACCTTTCAGTCATTCACCGATCTCAAACAAGTCTCCATGTAGATTTATCCAACTGCCAGAGTCTAGATTTATCCAATATCAATGAATCACTGTCCCTAGAGGTCTGTCTCTTGATAATCTTATTGCGAAGCAAAATTTTTCCTGTTTGTTTTCATTCAGTTTTCTTTCCTGCAACAGATGATTCGCAACTTCGGTGGATCGGTCGAAGTCGTCGTTCCCGGGGAGGCATTTCCAAAGTGGATGAATTTTCAGATCAGTGACTTCCTCTCGAGTTATTCTGTGACTCTTCCAGAAGAAATGTTGGATAACAATATTCTCGGTTTGGCCCTATCTGCCACTTTTACTATCACTGCTGATGTAAGGGACAAGCCAGGGGTTGACTTCTTACCTGAGGTTAAGTTTGTGGTCGGCCACCGCGAAGACATTTCAATATCAGTCACAGATCCATGGGAAGGTGTTCATACTTGGTTCGTGTACCTTCCTCGCCAACCTCACTCGGAGAATAGCGAATACTTTGCTGAGGATATAGACTGGAGCAATATCACCTTGTGGATCAAGCCTAGTGGAACGACACTGAGAAGTTGCGGATTGCGTGTAATATGCAAAGAAGAGCAAGATGACTGCAAATTTGTAGTCCAGGAAATAAAAGAAAAGATATGCACTGAGTATTAGTGAAAATCTTAGCAAGTTCATGCTGAATTCACAATCACCTATATAGCTCTATTCTGCGGCTTGTCTTGCAGTCACTCACGAGAATTCTAAAGGCCGTCAATGACTTTCCAAACAACACGTCCGAAGCCGAAGCAGGGAACAGCAGCAAAATCTCACACTTGACCCACTACAGAGGAAGATTCGTAGTTCGTATTCAGACCGGGAAGAACCACTCTCTCCATCTTAGACATTACGGGCCCTATTCAGGCAATCATCTCGCTCTCGCTTCCATAGCAGAACGCATCCCCCATCCCCAGAGCTCCGTTCCCTTCCATAAATCTCCAAGGTAAAAGCTAACCTTTTCAAATTTATGAATAACTAGGATTGTGTTGGCCTTATCATTCCCAATGTACACATTCATAATCACTGAAACTTCCGTCTGCGGATTCATACTCAGATCTAGGAGAGTCACTCCCATTATCTCCGTCTTTAATGACATTAATCCGGTAGTCGTCTGGCTCTCGCTTGCATAGTAAACGCATCCCCCAGCTATGCAGGCCCCCTCTCTTCCCAGGAAAGTCCAAGGTAAAATTACACCAGTTCACGACCCCGGCGAAGTGGTCAATCGATCGTTGAGGAACAAATGCAAACCAAGTATGAACACCAACTTCGCCTTCTGATTCTACAAACATGCGTTCTCCGCCAATCACGACATGTACTCCAAAACGTGCAACACGATTGTATCTGATGAAGAGTGCCAGCCCAATGAGATCGTCCTCCGACATGTTCCTAGGCAAGGACACTCGATAGCGCGAATCGCAATCTGTAGTCTGGAAATTCACCCAGTGAGGAAACTCCTCTCCCGGATACACAATGTTGGCTGCTCCGACGAACCCTCTGACCTTCTGTTATGTAATGGAGGGAGGGGAAGCATAACAGTTATTCATCAGTTTTTTGGGTTTACGAATTCATAAACTTTTCGAGACAGAGCAAAAGGAATCGAACCCGATACCTCCAAAGGGAGCGATCTGTCGATGTAGCCACGGTCTAAACCATGACAGTTGGATAAATCCACATGGAACATTTTCGACGACCCGCAGATAAATGTGTGGAGGCTTGGGAATGCTTTCAGGCCTTTGCATGCGGACATAAAGAGCAAGGAAATGCCGGGAAGCTTTGATACTCCCACGAGTTGATTGCAGAAATTCAGCCACAGCATTTCAAGGTTGTTGAACTTGTTTATCCGTGCAGGGACATGAGTGAACTCGTTGCCCCCCAGTTCCAGTTTCTTCAACGTCTCGAAACAAGTCAGGTCATTTAGAAACTCTAGATCCTTCAACTTGCAGTGAGATATATCCAATGAAATAAGCTTCGGAAACTGTTCACGCACGAAACGGATCACGTTGGAAATATTTGGCAATGGACTCACAGTAGTTATATTGTGGTCGCCAGTAAGAAGATGCACAATTTTATTGAAATCAAATGCAAGTCTTACAATCTTAATGAATAAAGGAAACAGGGCTTACAGCCATTAAAAAATGGAAAAAGAGCGCAAGTATTGATGACGATGTGGAAATCCGTGACGGTGAAGAACTTGTGACAAAGGCCTTAGAAGCTCGCTCCGTCGGTGGTGGTCGCTGGCGGGAGGCTGTGACGAAGGCCCTACGAGCTCACTCCGTCGGTGGTGTCGCTGGAAGGGGTTGACGGCAAAGGCCCTACGAGCTCACTCTGCTGGCGGATGGAGGTTGACCTACAAACCGGGTCGAGGTATCTAATTTCCTAAAGTTGACGAACAAACTTCAGTGTTTTGGCTGTGTGTGGTCGTCCGTTTGTCTTGAAATACTCCTTTGCTATTTATAGAGGATTTGTACGTGTTTAACACGTAACAGATAGATCGTATTGCAGATCGTGATCCCTAACATCGTGGGAGTGTTTGAACAACCTCCTTGATCTTTGGGATCACGTTCCTGGATAATAGGATCAGTTACGATCCTTAACAAATGTGATAAATTTATTCCAACCCTGTCGACTTGACTGTATAGACTACGACCGACTTGGTCGACTTATCCAGAATTCCGTCGACTTGGCCCTACTAGTAGGCCTAGCTACTGTTGAGTCATCTTGGTTGACTTTGATCACCATACTCCTTCATTGTGAGTCGACCTAGTCGACCCCGTTCATAAGTCGACCTAGTCGACTTCGTCATGAGTCGACCTAGTCGACTTTGTCATGAGTCGACCTAGTCGACTTCGTCATGAATCGGCCTAGACGACTGTATCTTGGGCCGACTCGGAGTATGACTTGAGGGATTACTGGGTTTCTGTTCTAAACCCAGGCCCAGAATTAATTGCCATGTCAACATAAGCCCCCCTTTTATGCTGGGTTGGCTACGCCGACTTAGCAAAAATCATACCCTATATAAAGGAGAGTCATCGTCCTTTTCCCGCACTTTTCTTCCTTGCTCAACACTTCTTCATCTTCTCCAAGAAACTAGAAAACCCTCACTTCCCGGAAAACTCTTCGTCTTCCTTCTTAACACTCTTCCGATCCTTAAAAAGATGTCGACTTTCCAGGCTTTCGAGGTCCATAATCAGCGTGCGGGGCCAACCGGACCCATTCCGGTCACAGAGGATCAGGGATCGGGCGTCACCCTCGGACCCATCCTGCCGGAGCGTCTCTTCCCGGGGACAGTGCCGCTCAACTATCTCGTCACCGAGAAGCCCATCCCGATCTGCCATCCCAACTTCGTCGATCCCCTCAACTGGGAAGGTCAGGGATCCTTCCTGTGTTTTCCTTCTTCGTCTAAATCTGAGATGGTGGAATGGCTCGAGATGTGGGAGGAGCACTTCACAGAGAGGTTTAGGAGTCAAAAAATTCTGAGGTTCTTTAGGATGTCTGTGGCAGACAAGAACTGTGATCCTAGAGTCTGCTCGGCTATGCTGCCTTTCTGGAACTCCTCAGTCAATTGCTTCTATTTCCCGGAGGGTCCCATGTCTATTACCTTGGCAGATGTGAAGATTTTGGCCAGGTGCAAAGTCAATAGCCTCCCTGTTCGCCAATACTCCCTGGCAGGCGATATTAATCCGAAGGGCGCCCTTCAGTACATGGAGGTGGTAAGCAGGCATTTGAAAATGGCCTCAGCAGGCAAAGAGCCAGATGAGAAGTTGTCGACCGAGTGCTTTGGCGCCCGGGAAGAGGTCGAGTTCCTCAGCACTTGGTTAAGCAAGTTTGTCTATTGCTTCCCAGGGAAGAAGGTCAGCCACACTTCTTATCCAGTGGCCAACTTTCTGAGGGAGACCAATGAAGAAATCTCTTGGGCCCCCTTCATTTTGGGTCTTCTTTACCATGATCTGGACAGAGCGACGACTCAGATCAAGCCGTTTCCAAAACATCCAGCAGGAGGATTGCTCTGGGTAGTTCACCTTTGGTCAGCTATGTGGATGCCAGGATTGACTGGGTTCAAGGGCCCTGCTTCGCCCCTCGAGTCGGCCTACTATGGGGAGACCATCTTGGAGCAGTGTTGCCAGCGGAAGGATCAATGGCTTATGACATCGGTCACTGGCCACATGAAGCACATCGTCGACTTCGGCAGGGCAGATCGACGCAACTGGGCACCCTTTCCAGGTGGCAAGACATTTGCTCAGGAAATTAAGCTCCAAGCTGCTCGTGGCTTCTGGAATGGGGTATTGACCCGCAGGGACCTACCAGTCATCTTAGACGGCTACCTGACCTTTGAAGCCTATAACCCTCAGCTGTGTGCGAGGCAGTTTGGGTTCATCCAGGGCGTAGCGGTTCCACTTGCTGACCCTACCGGTGGCTTATGCGGGGATAGGATGAAGAGGATTTCGTGCAAGCCGATCTCCCCGAAGACCCTCGACTTGCTCAACAGCAAGGCGCAGCTCTCCCAGATAGAATTCCCATCTGGTACTTCTGCCTGTTTCGCCACGCAATTCTTCACTGTGCTGTGGTCGACTACTTATGAAGAGCTGCGGGCTTTGATGCATTTCTTGGAGGTCTCCAAGGAACCTGACTTTTACATGGGCGATGCACATATCAAAGCGAGAGGTAAAGGCTTAGCTTTACTTTAAGAGTATTGGGTTCTTAGTATTAATCGTGAGCTTTCTCCTTTTCAGGATCAATGATGCCTCAGGGCTCTGGAAAGCCTAAGGCTCCCCTTGCCCCCGCTCCTTCTAGACTCAAGTCGACTGGCAAGGGGAAAGCTAAGGTGGCGAGCTCCAGGGAAACAGCCGCAGGTGACCCTGCTAATGCTCGACCTAAGGCTGCTCCAAAGCGCAAGGCGACCGAGAAAGGAGATCTTGAGGAGATGTCTCTATCCCAGAGGAGGAGATTGGTGAAGGTACCAGCTTCAGTGGCGACTCCTCTTCTTAAGTCGCCGACTACCGTAGCGGCGACTTCTTCTTCGAGGTCGCCAACAGCGGTGGCCCCAGTGAGCTCATCATCTGCTATTGTACCTGCGGCCTTAGCGACGGTCGATGTCGCTCGAGGAGCGGCTACAGAGGTATGGCTCTACTGGTTCTAATTCATCCTGAGCTTCTGTATCTAACCCGCACTATATTGCCTAGGGCGAAGCGTCAACCGGAGGTGGTGACCAGCCTACTCTGGTTGCGTTCGAGACGGGTGCAACGGCTTCGACCGCCGAGGTGAGCTCGACTCCCTGCTAGGATATATTACCCTAGTTCATACATGAACTTTAGTTTTATTACACTCCACTCTAGGAAGAGCAGGCTCCTGAAGCCTTGCTACAAGAAGGGACCGCTATGGTTTCAGTCGATCCTTCAACTCGGTCGACGCGGGAGGGGGCACTACCTCAGCCGATGCGAGAGGAGGAAGAACAAGGCGTCCCTTCTTCTTCAGCCCCCACTCCTGCACCACCAATGGTATGTGTTCTTCTTTCACACAAAGTATGGCGTTGTTATCACGATTCTAACCGTGACACTTCACAGGCTCGCCCGAAGAGAGTGAAGACGACTGCTGGTCGCAAGAAGGCTCCTACTCCCTCCACTTCTTCAGGCGAAAGTTCTGAGGATTTACTACCTTCAGAGGTAAGTACTTGATTGCATGGAGGTGTTGACTGTTTGGGACATTGTGTCTTAGCAACATTTCATTTCTTATTCTGCAGGCTCCTGCTGCAGCGACCTCGACTGTCGACCCATGGGTGAAGCTTCATCAGGACATTGACGAATTCTGCCGACTTCTACTCATTGACCCCTTAAGCGTCGACGAGTTTGAGAAGATGCATAAGCTGTTGAAGGAGATCGAGGCATCCCCTCGGGTGACGGACGAAATACTGGGGGCCTGCAAGAGCTTCAGGTCGACGTATTGGACTCGCTGGAAGGATTACTACGCCGACCTGATCGCCTACGACTTGACCGACTCGAAGATTCGGTCGATCAATGATGCTCGAGGGCAGGCCTCTAAAGCTGCACAGGACGCCCGCCAACATTTGGTCGACGTGCAAGAGAAGCTGACCGAGGCAGAGAGACAGATAGAGTTCTATACGAACCTGAAGAATGACCTGACTCGGCAGCTTGCGTCGATCAATACTCAAGAAATCGAGGAGCTGGAGGCCAACGCTGAGAAGGATAGAGAAAAGGTCGTCGACCTTTATGCCCAGCGAAACAAGGTGAACGCGAAGCGACGAGCTCGTAAATCCCTTGTCCTCGATTTTAGAGAAGTTGGCGGGTTATGGAGTCTAGACTTGTAACCAAAGAACAACGCAACTCGATTATTTTTTGCTTTACTGAACAAATCAAGTGTCTTATGTCTCGAATGAATTCCTGCCCACTACGCTAAATTCATTCTTCCAAACAGCGTTACTGAAGCCTAGCGCGATTTTCTTAGGAATTAAGCGCTTCCCAAATTAATGGAGTCATTTGTCTTAGGATTTTATGATGAGCTTCCCAGATAGTCGCGCAGTAGGATTTAAGATATTTACCATTGACCTTCAATGGATGCCTATCTCCTTCTCTGGTCATAAGTCGATACGTATTAGATGAGTATGTCTCGCACACTTCATATGGACCTTCCCAATTAGGAGACCACTTACCCAAGACTTGGTCTTTTGATTTAAGGGGTAGGATCATCTTCCATACCAAGTCGCCCACTTTGAAGCGCTTATGGACAACCTTTTTATTATAGTATCTAGCAATTCTTTGCTTATGTACCTCAAGTCGGTCTATTACGTCGAGTCGCTTTTTCTCCAATTCTTCTAAAGCGAGGTACATTGCCTCGTCTTGCAAGTCAGGATGAGCTACCCTGAGCGACTTGTATCGAATCTCAATAGGTAGGACAGCATCTTGCCCATATACCAGCGAAAAAGGGGCTTCTCCTGTGCTGTCTCTCTTGGTGACTCTTAGAGCCCACAAGGTGTCCTGTAATAGTTCGTGCCATTTTCTTGGATTTGCACCAACCATTTTCTGAATGTTATTCTTTATGAGCTTATTAGTAGCTTCAGCTTGTCCATTCGACTGGGGGTAATAAGGTGTCGAATTAGTGATTGAAAAGCTAAATTCAGCAGCGAATTCACGCACCTTCTCATTATTGAAAACGGTGCCATTATCTACCACGATATTCTGGGGAATCCCAAATCTATAAATGATGGAGGATCTGAGAAAATCGATCACCTCTTTGTGATCAATTTTCCGGTATACTTGAGCCTCGACCCACTTGGTAAAGTAGTCAGTAGCGACTAGAATGTAGGCATCGCCTTTACTCGAGTGTGGGTGAATCTCCCCGATTATATTTAAAGCCCAAGACCTAAACGGCCAAGATTTGATGACTGAGACTAAATCGGACGCTGGGGCCCTTGTCACCGGACCATGTTTTTGACACTCTTGGCACCCCCTAGCCATTTCTATGCAATTCTTTAGCATTGATGGCCAGTAAAAACCATGTCTTTGGATAGTCCAAGACATTTTGGTGCCAGATTGGTGAGACCCGCATAAACCCTGGTGAGTCTCCAACATAATTGGGGTCGCTTCGTCTAAATCGACGCATCTTAGTAGGGCTCCTTCTTTGGTCTTTCTATAAAGTACCCCATCTATAAGAGTGTACGACAAAGCCTGAGTCTTGATTCTTTGGCTCGCCTTTTGTGTTGGGTCGGAGAGGAAGTCGGTGATTGGTCTCCTCCAATCTTTATCGCTTGTCATTATATTCAGAGTGAACGCGTCGCCTTGGGGAGCTAAGTGGGAAGCTATTTCTGGGATACAATCGCTTCCCCTTTTGGCCTTGTATCCTGAAGCCTTTTGAGCTAGGTCGTTAGCGATTGTGTTTTCCTCCCGGCCTACAAAAAGGAAAGTAATTACTTCGAACCGCTCGACTAGCCTTCGAGCGACTTGATGATAGGGTGCGAGTTTTTCTTGACATAGAGAGTCGCCGTTCATCTGGTTAATGACCAGTTGAGAGTCTCCCATTACTCTGGCTTTCCTGGCTCCCAAGGCTAATAACTCCTTCAAGAGCGTGATCAACGCTTCGTACTCAGTCGCATTGTTTGTATGAGTTGCCGACAGACGATATGCTAGGCGAACGTCCTTTCCTAGTGGCGAAAGTACGTGGAGGCCTATGCCTACGCCGGATTTCGCCGAAGATCCATCAAACCAAGCTTGCCAGACATCCTCAAGGAATTCCTCTTGATCGATTGATGTAGATGGATCGTGGTTCACTAAGAAATCGGCTAAGGCCTGCCCTTTCACCGACTGTTGAGGTTTGAAACGCAGATCGTATGCGGATAGGACCAAGCTCCATTTACTAATTCTTCCGGTCAATAGGGGACTTTCGAAAAAGTATTTTATGACTGGGGACTTGGCAATAACATGAACCTCTTGGGATCCGATATAATGTCTCAGCTTCTTAACAGCATAAAAAACTGACAGGCATAACTTCTCCTTAATTGTATAGCGCTTTTCTGTAGCAGTTAGTTGTCTTGACAGATAGTAGACTGCTCTCTCAGTTTTGTCCTCTGTCTCTTGGGCTAACATGGCACCGATGACTGATTCAGTCGCTGCCACGTAAAGCAGATAAGGCTTTCCTATCCGAGGAGGGGCAAGCACAGGCGGTTTCATTAAGTACTCCTTTAAGCCTTCAAATGCTTTTTGGTGTTTGTCGCTCCACACAAAATTTCCCTTTGCCTTTAGTAAGGTCGAGAAAACTTCTGTCCGTCCAGCGACGTTACCAATAAATCGCCTTAGATAATTGACCCTTCCTAAGAAAGCCTGTAACTGCTTCTTATTACTCGGAGGGTTCAATCTTTGAATGGCGTTCACTTTGTTCTGGTCGACTTCTATACCACGTTGATGAACTAGGAACCCTAGGAAATGTCCTGCTCTGACTCCGAAGGCACATTTGAGAGGGTTTAGTTTGAGCTGATGCTTTCTCATTTGAATGAAAGCATTTCTAAGGTCATTAACATGTGACTTCTCATCTCGCGACTTGACTACTATATCGTCTATGTATACTTCGACCGTTTTGCTAATTAAGGCATCAAATATAGCGTTCATGGCCCGTTGGTAGGTTGCCCCAGCGTTTTTGAGTCCGAATGGCATGACTACCCATTCGAAAATGCCTAAGGGACATCTGAACGCAGTTTTATGGATATCCTCTTCGGCTAGGAAGATTTGGTTATATCCTGAGAAACCATCCATGAAGGACATAATTTGGTGCCCTGCAGTCTTGTCGACTAAATCATCTGCGATGGGCATAGGGTACTCATCTTTTGGAGTGGCACGATTCAAGTCTCTAAAGTCGATGCAAACCCTAATCTTACCATTCTTTTTAATGACAGGAACTATACTGGATATCCATTCGGTGTACCTCGATGTCCTTATATATCCGGCTTTAAAGAGCTTTTTGACTTCCTCAAATACTGCTTGAGTGACTTCATGAGTCATTCTCCTCGGCGCCTGTTGGACTGGTTTAAATCCTGTTTTGATTGGTAACTTGTGTTCCACAAGTCGGCGATCTAGGCCAGGCATCTCAGTGTAATCCCAAGCGAAACAATCTTTAAACTCTTCTAGAGTAGCTTTGATAGAATGGAAAAGTTCTTTATTCATCGAGGAACTGATAAAAACAATTCGAGGGCTCGATGCCTCGCCTAAATTAATGCCTACGAGTGAATCACATGGCATCATCAGTGACTCACGACTCTGGACACCACCTAAATTGGTGTCCACGTTATTACATGGCCTAATTTCGAAATCGACGTTGCCTATCTGGCATCCTACTTTCCTAGTCGTCCTAACATGCTTCTGAAGTCGCTGTAGGATATCAGCGACTGCATGACCTTTCTCCTCACTGTCCATACATCCCTTCATGTAGGAGTCTATCGGGCTCCAACTCCGTCGCAGTGCTCTCTTGGCTCTTAGGCGCTTCTCCCTGGTCGTCGCTTGGGCTGTTGTTCGTTTCGCCTCCATCTTTAGTCGTGACTACCTTCTGCAGGACCTCGTCTATGTCTTTGTCTGTGAAGTCGGGCCCCCACCCTGTTGGCACAATCGGTCCTTCGTCAGGCTTGGGGTGAGAGGTGCCATAGCTCACGATGAAGTCGAACTTCCCTGAAGGTTCACCTAAGGGTCCGACTGTGGGGTCTCCCAGCTTGTAGCGCTGGTCCAGAGTAAGGTCCTTGACTGTCTTACACGTCTCTGCATGCAAAATACCCTTGTCACAACAGGAGTATTCATCAGCCTTAACGATTTCTATTTCGGAGTCAAGCCATAGGATTAACTCCCTATGCAAAGTAGATGGAATCGCGGCGGCCTTATGAAGCCAATCGCGTCCTAAAAGCGCATTAAATGAAGGGGCTATATCGATTACAAAGAAAGCAGTTTCCTGCTCGTGTCTCCCGACGCCTAGGCGCACGGAGCATATACCCAGGCACTCGGATTTTCTCCCATTGAAGCCACTTACAGCTACGTCGGTTCGCACCAACTCGCTAGGCTTGTACCCAAGTAATCTAAACTTGGCGAGGGGAAGAACATTGACAGTGGCGCCATTGTCTATTAAGACTCGACCCACTAAAACACCATCAAAGGTGGCTGAGATATACAGCGAATGCATATGCTGTTTCATACGATCTGATGGTTTCCTCAACCAGTGCAGAGGGAAGCCAGAAGGAAATGTAGTGACTCTAGAGTCGAGAGTTTTACCTTCCGGTGCCTCCGGCTTGTTGTTGCAGGCGAACTCCGCAGGGAGGGTAAGAACGTTACAACCCACGAGGGGCCGTTGCTCTGCATCGAAGTCGCAGGGCTTATCTCCTCGTAGAGGAGTGTAGTCGAAACTCGAGCCTGGGTCTTCCGAGTAATCAGTAGACTCGACCCGCTCGGGCTCTGTGACTTGTTTCCCTGTGGCGTGGTTCCCGCCAAAGGATGGCATCACAGGGGTCATTCTTGGCTTTTTCTGGGCGTGACTTAGACGCCTTTCTTTTCTCTTTTGAGCCCTCACGGGAAACGTAATCTTTCTTTCCGCCTTCTGCCATTGAGACGAAGGGTTAAGCGCTTTGACAAATCTTGGTTTCTTAGAACCAAAAGGAAGTCGACTCACCTCCACAAACCTTCCGTCGGCTGGGTCATATCCTACCTGCACAGGGTTATCTGCTGGCCTATTCGAGGGCTTGTTAAGGTTCGAGTTACCTGAGCCCTCAGGACGAGCTGCCTTCACAAGCATCTCCCCTTTTGCGGATAAGTCGACGAGCCGCAAGAAGTAGCTAACGCAGCATGCTGTGCAGAGCTGGGTAATGAGTATGCGGTTGTGAGCGATCAGCTTGCACTTTTGGCACAGCAGCTTTTCGTCGAGGAATTGGGCGATGGGTGGCCCCCTCCGTAGTTCCTGAGGATCGACTGTCTGCGACGCATAACGGGGTCTGCGATTCATGGCCTGCTGAGGTTGGTCCTCTCCCTTGTGTTCCGCTACCGGCTTGATCTCCTTGACAGGGGTAGTTCTAGTGTACCCCTGTTTGATGACCCTTTGACCAGACGAGTCTATGAACTCCAGTCGCCGTGCCGGGCGTTCTGTTCCCCGGGCGACTGCCTCTCCATTGCCCTTGTGACCCTGGGGGCCTCCTCTTCCACCTCGCGAGGCTAATCGGCGATCTGCGCTAGGAGGGCTTTTGAAGGCGTGAGAAGATCCTTGGGGAGTATTGAGTGACATTGCTGCTTCTTCGAACGGGGTCAAGTCATACCACTCCTCCGTTTTGCTGTCCAGTAGATACTTCTTGAACGTGTGGCACCGATCCGTAGTGTGAGTGTCGTTCAAGTGCCAGTGGCATAGCCACTTCTCCCTTCCTTTGGGCAGAATGAAGACCCCACGCTCAGCTAGTCGCTTCATGAGGGCATTGGCTACCAAAGTCTCGCCGGTTGCTTGTACGTCCTGCGAGGGTACAACAGAGTCGTTAATAACTTCTAAGAGATTAACCTCAGCGTCAAATATGTCAAACGTATGAATAGCGACTTCATCCCCGAATGGATTATTATCCACCACGGCGACTTCGTCAACTTCAGGAAAACGGAGCTCTTTAGACTCTATTAAATCCTGTATGATATTTCTAAAGGACAAACAGTCCTTGGTAGCATGGGTGAAAGACCCATGCCACTTGCAGTAATTCCTATTCTTTTCCCTCTCTGTCTGGGGAACTCGATGGCCGGGCTTAAGCCTAATCCTTTTCCTTTGATGAAGCCAGTCGAATATAGCGTCGACTTTATCTGTGTCGAAAGAATATTTTCTTTCTTCGGCATTCTTTTGGGATGCCTTAGCTTTGGAATTTTTCTTAGCCAGGGGGTCGCATATAGTCGACTCCCCCTTGACAAATTCCGCCACGTCGACTTCATAAGTGTCGACTTGGTAGGCTCGAGTCAGCTGGGCTTCCTCTGTAAGAAGCTGATAATACTCTGCGGCCCTCCTTGCTAAGTCATACAGGTCAGCAAAGCGCTCGCCCTGCAGCTTTTTCCGGAACGGAATAGTCAACGCATTTAATGCGAGAAGTAATTGATCCTTTTCCGGTATGGGGGGGCTACACCGTAGTAGGGCCTTCCTGAGTTTCATTAGAAACTGCCCTGGGTGTTCTCCGTTAGCCTGCTTAAGGCGCATTACCTCAAACATCGACATGGGGGCGTCCAGTCGAGCAAAGGTCTTAACGAACATAGATTGCATCTGAGTCCACGAGGCTATTGACCCTGGCGGCAAACTCGCATACCACGTAAAGGCATCCCCTGTTAACGAGTTAGGGAAGAGCTTCAGTTTCCAAAAGTCGTTCCCAGCCGCCTCACCAAGTTGGTGAGTGAAGCGAGCGACATGCTCGAGTGGGGTCATTTCATCTTCACCCGAAAAACGTGTAAAGTCGGGCACCTTATAACCTCGAGGTAAAGGGAAATCCCTGTCGACATACGTAGGATAGGGAGACCTGTATAAACAGGCGTCGTCTCGCCGAGCTATTCCGGGGACGACTTGCTCTATAACCTGAGTTATGGCCTCCCTCAGGTCTGGGGGTACACCGCCTACTGGGGCCTGCGCTGTAGGTCGAGTCGACCTTATCGGGCTGTACGGAGATCTTTCCCCCACTGTCTGACTCGCTGGATTCCTCGTGTAGGAAGAAGGCTCTTCCCGAAAGTTTCCACCTCGGGATCCAAGCCCATAGGGGTCTCCAGTTGCGTCGATTACAGGTTCTTTTCCAGGGCGATGAGATGGAATAAAATTCTCCCCTAGATCCGTTTCCTCTTGAAAGTCCTCTGCCTCATTCCAATACGTATTCGTCGGTTGATTACGTGAAGAAGAGGGTCGACTAGGGGGAACCAAATTCCCAGGTTCGAATAGAGTATTTGTCCTTATGTCGGATCGCTCAAAAGTCACGTTACGTGACCCTTGAGTAGTCCGACGAGCGTCTGCCATGAACGTAGACTCCCTAAATGGGGCCTCTCTCATACGAGGTCTTACTCTTTCCTCGTCTCTCGGGCCAGAAAGACGCCCTATTAGAGTTTGGACATCCATTAGGATGCCCTTCATATCGGTCAAATCCTGACGCACACTCCCCAATTCCTTGTGGAACTCCAGTCTCGAAATAAATTCAGACGGGGCATGTGAATCAAAAGCGGACTGGTTCGTAGCTGCTTGGCCTCCTAGGGCTGGCGCTTGGGCATGTGAATCAAAAGCGGACTGGTTCGTAGCTGCCTGGCCTCCTAGGGCTGGCGCTTCCAAGTTCATTCCCGGAGGAAGCTCCTGGTTTTCCCCATCTAAGGGATTCTGAGTAGTACTTCGAGTATTTCTCGGCATGTCCTCCCACTGTGGTCGCCAAAAACGTGTTCACGCACGAAACGGATCACGTTGGAAATATTTGGCAATGGACTCACAGTAGTTATATTGTGGTCGCCAGTAAGAAGATGCACAATTTTATTGAAATCAAATGCAAGTCTTACAATCTTAATGAATAAAGGAAACAGGGCTTACAGCCATTAAAAAATGGAAAAAGAGCGCAAGTATTGATGACGATGTGGAAATCCGTGACGGTGAAGAACTTGTGACAAAGGCCTTAGAAGCTCGCTCCGTCGGTGGTGGTCGCTGGCGGGAGGCTGTGACGAAGGCCCTACGAGCTCACTCCGTCGGTGGTGTCGCTGGAAGGGGTTGACGGCAAAGGCCCTACGAGCTCACTCTGCTGGCGGATGGAGGTTGACCTACAAACCGGGTCGAGGTATCTAATTTCCTAAAGTTGACGAACAAACTTCAGTGTTTTGGCTGTGTGTGTGGTCGTCCGTTTGTCTTGAAATACTCCTTTGCTATTTATAGAGGATTTGTACGTGTTTAACACGTAACAGATAGATCGTATTGCAGATCGTGATCCCTAACATCGTGGGAGTGTTTGAACAACCTCCTTGATCTTTGGGATCACGTTCCTGGATAATAGGATCAGTTACGATCCTTAACAAATGTGATAAATTTATTCCAACCCTGTCGACTTGACTGTACAGACTACGACCGACTTGGTCGACTTATCCAGAATTCCGTCGACTTGGCCCTACTAGTAGGCCTAGCTACTGTTGAGTCATCTTGGTTGACTTTGATCACCATACTCCTTCATTGTGAGTCGACCTAGTCGACCCCGTTCATAAGTCGACCTAGTCGACTTCGTCATGAGTCGACCTAGTCGACTTTGTCATGAGTCGACCTAGTCGACTTCGTCATGAATCGGCCTAGACGACTGTATCTTGGGCCGACTCGGAGTATGACTTGAGGGATTACTGGGTTTCTGTTCTAAACCCAGGCCCAGAATTAATTGCCATGTCAACAGAAACCCGAGGACATCCTTCGCTGCCTGGGCAGCACTTCGCGGGAACAACCGTAGCTGGCTGCAGCCCCTCAAATAAAGCTTTTCAAGAGCCTGCAACTTGTAAATGCTGCTGGGAATAGTGGTGAGCTCCTTGCAACCTGACAACGATAGTTCTTTTACAGCCACGAGATTACCCAAGGAATCTGGAAGTTCCTTGACAGCGGTTGCAGTTAGATCTAGATTCTCGAGGAATTGAAGCTGCTGCTCAATAGCCGGAAGCTTACAGAGCTTAGAGCAACCTTTAAAATTAAGTGTCCGGAGATGCTTCGATCTCAATGAACTTGGAACTGTCACAAGCTCACAACATCCACTGAGGTTTATGTGGACAAGATTCTCATTGTCTCCAACGGCCTCATCGACAATGGTCAGATTCTCACAAGAATGGAGGTTCAAGTCTTCAAGCTTTGAACTCTTAGAAAGATCTGGGAGCACTTCGAGAGACAGGCACCCTGACAGGATTAGATACTTCAATTCCTCAAATCCCTGCAACTTCCCAAGAAACAGAAAAAGTATTAGGGTGGCTCCTCTTGTTATGCCATTGCATAATTTTCCGATGGATGAGCCAAACAAGACATTGGAAAATTTACCGTGCCCTTTATTCGTCGAATTTGGCTCCCTGCCAAATCTAGGCCAACAAGTTTACTGGATGATTCAAAATCTATAGCAGATATTGAACATCTCTGCCACTCGAGCCATCTTATTTTACGAGGTAGCCGCAACTGTTCTTTGGGACCGGAAACGTTCCGGAATATGAGAACTGCTAAATTTTTGAAGCCCGTCAATGAATTACGTTTCATAGGGGCGACCGTCTCGACGGATAGATTCAACACTATTCCTTTCACGGCCTTTTGTCTTCCCTGAACCATTCAACAAACATTTTTAGCAACTTAGTAGAAGACCATGAAGTTTTTCCATTGAGAAGAGTGACAAATTGAAGAATGTCATAGAAATGTCATACCCGATCTTCCGATAAGATATCCACAAAGTCTTCGTAGAGCCACACTCTGCTAGGAATTCCATTTCCTCTCAAGTACTTGCCACGCACCATGCTCTGCCCCATTGCCCCAAGTAAGTCATGTATCTGGATTTTTCCATGGACAACCGTCACCAAGCATCGCTCGACAAGAATCGCCATGCCTAATGATGTCACAAAATCGCAGCTGTCAAGGATCTTCTCCACTTCAGCGATACTCCATCCCTTGAAGAAACACACGACATCCAAAAACATTTCTTTATGCGTTTCCTCCAGTCCATCGAAACTTTTCTTCAACACGGAGTTTATAGTTTTATCTGGACTCCTGGCTAGCTCCTTCAGTTTCCCTTTCCATTCGCTTCCACGTCTACCGCGCAAGAACCCGCCAAGTACTTCGAGTGCCAGTGGGAGCTCCCCTGCATATTTTACGAAACTATCTATAAGATCTTGATCTATGTTTATATTTTCTGGCATGCCACCAAAAGCATGGAGTCGGAAAAGATTGTTGGCTTCCTTCTTCTGTAAGAGTTTCACATGATATATGTGGCGCACGCGCACTGAAGACAAAACATGACTGTTTCGGGTCGTAATGATGATTCTGCTCCCCTTGCCGAACCAATTTAAATTTCCGGCCAAGGCATCAAACTGAGTCCACTCATCCACGTCATCAAGGATGATGAGAACTCTTTTGTTACGGAGTCTTTCCTTAATGAGCTGCTTACCGGCATCAACACTCGGCACCACTAATGTCTCTTCACTCAATAAATCACGCAAAAGCGTTAGCTGTAAATGTGCAAGACCGTTGGAGACCCTCGAAGCTGTCTCTCGTACATTTGGGAGGAAGCACCAGCTATCGAACATGTGCGCAATACTATTGCATATCGCCTTTGAAATTGTTGTCTTCCCAACACCCCCTTGTCCGAGGAGTCCAACTATGCAGACACGATTGACATGCGGATCTATGTGGAGTAGAGGCCTAATTGCCTTGAGATGACGACCTATTCCAACTGGGTGCTTGGCGACTTCCAGAGGCACGCGATTCAGTGTTTTCAAGACATGCCTCACAACCTCTTGAACAACTTTTCCTTCATCTTGTCTGAGTTGAAGGAACAGTGAAGTCTTAGACTCGAAGTTTTAGAAACATCAAAACGAAAATGAAATTTTGTTGCTGGAGTTCATCATCCTCTTACCCCTGATCCAACGGAATGCCTATCAAATCACCTCCATCCTGGAGGGCCCTTTTCCATCTCTTCACTGTCTCGGAATCCTTCCCGTGTTTTACCTCCATCTCCTCCATCGCGACCTGATAGCACCCTCTTTCTCCATTGTCCTTCTCTTGCAACCTTACCTCCGCCGGACTCACTCGATAGAATATTGGGAGTACCTTTAGCTTACCAAGCTCTTTAAGCTCCACTATTTTCTCCAGTTCATTCAGACACCACCTGGATCGAGCATAGTTTTCCGAGAACATGATGATGGCAATACGCGACCCCTCGATAGCCCCAAAGAGTTCGTCCCTCCAGTCTCCCGGTTCGAGCTCTTCACTGTCTTAGAAAGTGCGGACGCCTTTTTGACGCAGGGCTCGGTAGAGGTGACTGATGATGGTATGGCGGGCATCGATGCCTCGAAAGCTCAAGAAGGCATCATAGTTCCTTCGGGACATAGGTGAGGAGGAGGAGGAGGAAGAAGAAGAAGAAGAAGAAGACAGATCCATTCCTGGCCTTTCTTTCTGCTCGTGAAGACGAATCATGCCCAAAACTCACCTCAAACGAGGAGAAGATAAACACTAACAGCTATGATGAATGTAATTACAGTCAGCTTGCGATTTTCAAACATAGCGGAGAACATTTTTCTATCCAGAACTGAATGAATTCCCATTGGAAAAACTTCTGTCCTACGCAAAAGTCGTAGCACTATTTTCCAAGTCGTTTAACCAATGTAAACAGCATCAGGTGATAGTTTTAAACAAATAGTTTAATTTGCTCGTAAGAAAAACATGGGAAAAGGGTTGATCAAGATCAAAGCCTTCTTTTATGGTATATTTTCACCTTTCAATCAGTTTTCACTTGTATGAATTCTCTTTTTTACCTCAGTAGATTGCAATTTATTCAACATGTTGTGCATCGAACAGATTTCGGACTAACTATAAGCCGTCAGAGCCTGGTTTCTTTATGATCTAATTTTCCATAGTGTGGAACTGTACTAAGTCTCTTCACCGCGTGGCCCTTGTCATTGAAAGCGGTTTCCAGATGCTCGGAAATTCTTAGTTATATGGGGGGATTGGATGGTCGGCAAAGGCAATTGATCAAGAAGTTTCCAGAGAAGCTGGCGTCCTTTCCCATAGGATGACAGGTTCGCTTTCATCGTTGATAGGAAAGATCACCCCAAAATGAGAACTAAGCATTAGGACGTGCACCCGGTCATCTCTTCTGGCTCTAGTCTGCTTGCGCGTATTGGTTCCATTTAGTCCTTCTTTATACTGTTTGGTACTTCATTCGAAAGTTACTTGGCCAGGTTACAGGAAACTTGCGGCCTTACTTTGTCTTCACTCGACTCTCATCGCTTTTTCGAAGTCTTTCAGAAGTATCCGAAGCTTCCCTCGTACTTTCCCTACAAAAACAAAAAAAAACAAAAACAAGAGACAAAACTGGCACCAGAAACACTAAACAATGACCAAATGATTTAATTACGGTTTAGGGAATTAGAAATGGAATGATCAAGATCTTCCACGAAATTTCAAGGACTACCAGGTTGGTGGCGATGACTTGTGGTATTTTAAGGGGTCAACTCTGAAGTTCCTAGAGGTTGCCTGACATTGCAGCCCTGCATTTTTGCAGGCCCTTAACATTTCTTTGTAAGGTGCTCACCGTGCGGTCATCATTGTGTGTGCGAGAATGCTGCTACATGGACTGGGCCGACTTTCGTGGTCTGGACCATGTCAGGAGCCGACGATGTACCTGACTATTAAGTTACAATCATAAGTCTGCCTTTCCCCTATAATATTTGGGCACATTCCAGGCAGATTTAGACCTCGGTTACAGAAAACTCACTCTCCTTACCTCTGACCTTACAACACTAATTTGTCCGGTTGTTGTCGTGCTCTCACCGGCATGTTAGTAAATGTAAGCATATAACCTCATCGACTTTGTGCCCCCGCCTGAAATCTCCAAGGTGAAGTTTTGAGAGTTCAATTTCTCCGCGAAGTCACCTTTGATCTCAAAGTGTGGTCTGAGGAATCTGTAAGAACTGAATGTGAACGCCTCCTTCCATACATAAACTTGAGCTACATAAAAGCGATACTAACAATCTAGAATTCCTTGGTCCGACAAAAATCATTGCCAAAATTATCCAACTCGAGTCTCAAAATATAATTCCTTTTAGTCCATACTCACCAATTCCAAGTTAGATTTCTGGCACTAACTATGAAGACAGCACATCATTAGCAGTAACACGGGAGCATTCAGAAGCAGATCTGTAATTTGTATTCTGACCGAGAAGAACCATTATCTTCATCTTCAGCTCTACAAACCTTAATTCGGCCATTATCTTGCTCTCGCTTGCATAGTGGACGCATCCCCCACCTCCGCAGCTTCGTTCCCTTCCCCAAAAACTCCAAGGTAAAGCTACGTCCGTTCAACTTCGTGTCGATCTCACGATGTCGCCAGAAGAACGCTGACAGCGGAAAAATGTTCAGGAACCAAGTATGAATGCCAACACCTCCATGATCCAAATCCATAGAGAAGTGAATGTGATTAACCATGGCATTTACAGTGCATCGTTCCCAATTTTTCGCTGAAGGTGGAACATAATCAAAGCTAACGAAGAGCAGTAGCCCTGAGAAATCATCCGGTGATATGTTCCAGGGTAAAGTCACTCGATAACGTGGACCACATTCCTTTGTATGGAAGTTCACCCACTGAGGAAACTCCTCTCCTGGATAGATAATGTTGACGGTTCCAACGAACCCTCGGACCTTCTGTTATGCAGAGGAAAATGTAAACAGTGTAGTTATTCATTGGGCTTCATTTTCGGACAGAGGGTTAAAGAGAGCAAGAGAGACAAATACCTCTAACGGCAAAGATCCGTCAATGTAGCCGTTGGCCAAACGGGGGCAGTTGGACAGATCAACCCAGAACCATTTAGGAATCTGGTAAATAAACGAGTGAAAGCTGGGGAAAGATTTCAGCCCTGGACATGCATTCAGGAAAAGCTTGGAAACACTGGGAAGCTCCAATACTTCTTCGAGGTGTCTGCAGTTTTGGAGCTGCAATTCTTCCAAGTTAATGAACTTGCTTATGCATGCGGGAACGCAGGAGAACGAATTATCTGAGAAGTTCAGAAATGTCAAGGTCTCGAAGCAAGTCAGATCATTTAAAAAATCAAGATCCTTCAACTTGCAGTGAGATATAACCAATTTAACAAGATTTGGGAATCCGAGAAC